>CM061269.1:65787500-67045000 GCA_030848825.1 Tadarida brasiliensis
ATAGTTTACGTTTTATAAATATAGTAAATAATTTCAGTATATTTTGTGATCTCTTAATGCAATCTGAGGATATTTGGTTTAAAAGTGAAATGTATGGAAGAAATGCAAATATTTTTATTTTTTAAAAGAGTATGAGCTGACTTGGTTGAAATTAGACATTTATTACTCAATTTAGTAGTCTTTTTAAAAGTGAGGTGTGAGTTTAAGTTGGTGCATGTAAGTAATTCCATTTGTGAATGTTTGTGATAAGACTCTTTTGATTTACAATATTGATTCTATATTTTTTTTCTTTTAAAAAAAAGAAAATATATGATTATTTTTAAAATCATCCATTTTCAGGTTATGGATAATTCAGCTAATGTTTGTTTTATAAATTGGTAATATATTTCTCCATTTAAAATCAATTTTTTAAATAAAATGCCAAGTTTTTGCAGAGATTCAGGCATTTTATGAGAAAAAAATTTTATACATATACACTCTTTAGTAAAATACATGTATATTTTTACATTTTTAGTACTCTGTCTTATTTTAAGAGGATTTCAATTAATTTTTCAGAGAGCATTCAAGATATCAATATCTCTAATACATATGTATACGTATTAGATTTTTATATATACACATATTATAGTTTTTAAACACATACATGTTTAACCTCTACTAAATTTTTAGTGAGATATTATTTTGGGAGAAACTTTTTTTTTCCTGAAGTATCATGCCTTTTTCAATAATTATGTTTTGAAATAGACTTTATTATGTGTTGTTAGGTTTGGAATCTATAAATTTCTTAAATGAGTGAGATGATGTATGTAAATAGCTTACCTACAGCCAGGAACTCAATATATTTTCACTAAATGGTAGTTATTATTTTAATATAGTAGCAAACAAATTAATATATTTAATTAAAACTTACTAATAAGATAAAATAATTGAACTTAACAATTCTTTGCAACTGTTATATCTTTGACCATTTTTCTATTTATTGGGCAGTATTTCCTCAGCCTCCACTGTATTAAGGCCATACAATGTTGCTTGAATTTAATGCAACATGACTAGATATTTTATATATATGTAAATAGTTATATATATATATATATATATATATATATATATATATATATATTAATTGGCACCACACCAAATCTTCTTCTATTTCCTCTCTATTCTGTATCTTCTATAGGACATTTTGATCAAAAATACCTCTGTAGATCAATGTGAAAAAGAAATTATGTATTAATAATAGTTTAAAGAGATTAGTTCCAATTGGAGACATTTGGACACATACTCCACTGATCATTTCTCATCCAAATAACTATGGTATAGCCCTATACCATTATCTTCCAAGACTGTAAACTGAAAAGCTGTATGGGATTTTTGATTTTAGAGAAAAAAGTTTATAAAATGCTAATAACTCTTAGCAAGAAGAGTTAACTTTTCAAAGATTCTAAGACTTTAAGGGCAATAGATAGAATAAACTTCCACAGACAGGGATATTGGTTTTCTTATTTTTCTTAAGCCTGCAAAAACAGCACTTAAAAAACTAAGGATAAGTATTATATATATAATAATTATTAAGTTTAAAAAGCAGGTTAATTGAGTATTGTATGGGTGGGGGACAAAGAGTCACTTTACAATGGAGTAACACGACAGATACTACCTTAGCCAGGTGATCAACATCAGTATCAACAGTCAAATCATGTTGATAGTATGTACCATTTTATATGATATGATGAAAATGGCACTTTACTTCTGTGATCTTCCTCCCACAAACTTTTAAACTCAGTCTAATCATGAGAAAAATACAAATTACAACAGCTGGGGCATCCTAAAATATGCCTGAATAATACTCCTCTAAACTGTCACTGATATAAAAAATAAGTATTGTCACAGCCAAGAGTTGCTGAGTTGACACTAAATGTATTATGGTGTCCTGGACTGGATCTTGGAATAGAAAAGGACATTAGGTAAAAACTATGGAAAATTGGCCCTGGCCAGTTTGGCTCAGTGGTTGGAGCGTCGGCCTGCAGACCAGGGAGTCAAGGGGATGTACCTCGGTTTTAGTTCAATCCCTGGCTCTGGTTGGGGTCCTGCAGGAGGCAACCAATCGGTGTGTTGTCTCTCTCACATCGATGTTTTTCTCTTTCTCTTGCCCTCTCTCCCCCTCCCTCCCACTCTGTGTGAAAAATCAATGGAAAAATATCCTTGGGTGAGGATTAAAAAAAAAATTGTAAATTTGAATAAACTATCGACTAGTTAAAAGTAATGTATGAATACTGGTTCATTAATATACCATATTAATTTTAGAGGTGCATAATAGGGGACACTGGGTGTGAGAGTGGGAGGTCTAGGATAATTCAGTTTTTCTGTAAATATAAAAACTGTTCTAAAAAAATAAATTATATTTTTAAAAAGCAGGTTAAAAGACAGGATTACAATGTTTTTTTTTTGTTTGTTTTTTTTAAGACTAAGTAATATATTCCAAAGTCATCGTTAGTGTACTCTGAGAGATGAGATTATAGAGCAACTTTCATTTGTATTTCCCCTATCTATGCTTATTGTTTATTTATTTTAAAATGTTTTTATTGATTTTAGAGAGATATAAAGGGAGAGGGAGAGAGAAAGGAAAACAGATGTGAGAGAGAAACATCAATTGGTTGCCTCCTGTATGTACCCCTACTGGGAATCAAACCTGCAACCTGGGTGTGTGCCCTGAATGGGAATTGAACAGGGAACCATTTGGTGCATGGGACAACACTCAACCAACTGAGCCACACTGGCCAGGGCATATACTTATTTTTTAAATATGGAATTTTAATTCCTGTTTGCAGAAAACAATTATATATTTTAAAAACATTTAGTGACATGTTCATTGTAAAAAATTTAAGGAATTCAGATAAATATGAAAAAAAAATTCACATATAATCCCTCCTCTCAGAAATAACACTATATCATTTTTTCCTATGCATATTTGGTGAAATTATTTCTACTATACTATTCTATTTCCACTATACTATAATCTTTTGTCACCTACTTATCTCAACTGTTTATCATTTATATCTTTGTGTATCAACCCTCAGCATGATTAGAATGCTAAGTCAAAGATGCAATACATTTTTATGTGCTATGATGCATATTTCAAAATTCCCTTGGAAATTTGTAGCAGTTTATACTCTCACCACCATGGTCTCAAAATACAGAAATCATAAACTGAGTCTGGCCAATATTTTAAAATTAGGAGATTTCCCTTAGAAATCCAAATTTCTTGTTTCTTTTGAAAAATTAGTAGAAGACCTGGCGATAGTGGGCCACATTCCTCTATGCAGACAATTGGCTGGAGCAGAGTAACTACTGCCACAGCCTTTTACTCATTCAAAGTGAGGCTGAGTGTTGTCTGACATTTCACTTATACTTTAAAAAATGGTCTTATTAAGGGAAATGTGAAATAATTCTTGTGTATGTATCTCTAGCAAAAGTAATAAAAAGAGAAGACAACATTTAAAAAAAAACCTGAGAGTATGTATAAGTTTTCTTGTGGAAGTGAAGAATATATATATATATAACATTTATACAGAGTGTCTGTTGCATGAATTCTAAAGCTGTAATTTTAAAACCAACTAATCACAACTGATTTTTCTTATTTATTTATATTATCTTCGTGGCTCCTATGTGAATTTGTGTTAATCACTATTTCAGTAGTTTTTTTTTTTTTTAATTTTAAAGTTCTGTTTTCGGTATTGAGGTCTTTCGAAGGAATGCTCCCTGTGTATGAAATATTTTACTGCTGTAGTGACAATATACACTGTTGGAGCATTTTAATGTCTTCATGAATATTTAAGTTATTTATCATTGCAGATTTTTAACCAAATAGTCATGTTTTTACATTTTTATCTATTGCTTTTTAATCCGATGATGACTTAGAAAACTCACTTATTAAAGAACACAGGACTGCATATTGGATATACCAATAATTAAAGTTATATTTTTCCTGTTTTATTCTAAATATTTGTTTGATCTTGAACAATTTATTTAAGATTTTTTTTGAAAATGATGGGGTGTTTTACTTAATGAAACCTGGATAAGAGCTGTTAGTCTTTGAACACTGATTGGCAGCCCATTCAAAGGATATGCTTGTGGAGATGGGTACAGGGAGGATAAATGGTGATGGATGGAGACTGACTTGGGGTGGTGAACACACAATACAGTGTGCAGATGATAGGTTGTAGAATTGTGCAACTGAAACCTGTATGATATTGTTAACCAGTGTCATCCCAATAAATTCAATAGAAAGGAAAACAATAAAAATTTAAAAAAATTTAAAGGATGTATTTATAAACATCACATATTAGCTTACAAAATAGAAAGAAAAAATAAAATAAATCAAAGTTGTACAGTTATTAAAAGGGGGAAGAAAGAATAGGGCAAAGTCATTTAGAGTTTGGAAGAAAAGTGTTCAAAGTATTTTAATTTGATGTTCAGAGAAAGGTAATGGAGTTAGTTTTTATCATATTGTGTGTTAACTACAATATATAAACAACACTGAAGAGAATATTTAATAGTCTGATAGAATAAAGGTTGGGAAACAGATCAGGTGATTTATATATGAGGGAAGTATAGTAGTATAAATCATAGATAGATGCTCCCATTAATTATAAAAATTACAGCTTAGAATTAGGAAAATTTTGCCCATCTCCTAAAAAAAGAAAAAGGTAGTCAAAACCAGAAAGGATAATATTTCCCATTGTTGGTTCAGGAAAATTAGACATATATATTTTTCTCATAGTCTTTAAGAATATCTTTTAGGCCCTGGCCGGTTTGGCTCTGCGGTTAGAGCGTCAGCCTGCGGTCCAGAGAGACCCGGGTTCGGTTCCCGCTAAGGGCATGTACCTCGGTTGCAGTTTGTCCCCGGCCCTGGTTGGTCGTGCGGGTGGAAGCCACTCGATGTGTCCCTTTCATGTCGATGTTTCTCTCTCTCTCTCTTCCTCTCTCTCCCTCCCACTCTATCTGAACAAAAAATGTCCTCGGGTGAGGATAAAAAAAAAAAAAAAGAATATCTTTTAGGCCCTGGCCAGTTTGGCTCAGTGGTTCGAGCGTCAGCCCGCAGTCTGAAGAGTTGTGGGTTTGATTTCTGTCAAGGGCATGTACCTTGGTTGCGGTTCCGTCCCCAGCCCTGGTCGGGGTCATGCAGGAGGCAGCCAGTCATTGTGTCTCTCTCACATCGATGTTTTTCTCTCTCTCTCTCTGTCTCTCTCCCTCAAACTCTATCTGAAGATAAATGGAAAAATATCCTTAGGTGAGGGTTTAAAAAAAAGAATATCATTTAGAAAGTATGGAGCTCAGTACATTTAATTTTTAATTTTTTAAATTAAACTATTTTCAGGGCTACTAGATCCATATTAATAATATTAGAATAATAGGATTTGACTTTGTTGGAAATAAAAAACTTTTCACTATGAGTTAGTGTATTTGATTTTTGTAAATGAAGTTGTTAATTTGAAATAGCATATAAGCATGGATTTTAATGATTTCAAATATATTCAGTCAGGATAGTAATAGAATTTTGCAGAATGCTAGTTTTCATGAACAGGTTTCCTCCAAGCTTAATTTTCCTGTGATTTCTGTTGTTAAAATGTGGTGCTTACCATTAGCAGTTTGCCTTACATAGGAATAAATTTTAAAAGAGAATATTGTAAACTATATTGACTTTTAAAACTATCAGAGGTCTTTGAGTTGTTATTATTAAATTATGATACATTAAGAGCTAATTAGACTTATAGTGCTGTTGGCTTTCTTTTCCCAGTTTTGCACTCTTGATGATCAGTTTGGTGGATTGAGTATTTCGTGAGGAAATACATATGTGTATAATCATACATTTGAAATAATTTATAGGTCAGTGGTGTGTATCATGTAACCATGCTTTCAATTTTTTTGTCTTGCAAATCTGTATAACAATATTATTTATGAAAATATTTATACAGACTCTTGGGTATTTTATAGGAAAATGTCATTCTGTTAGGATGATAGAAGTTAAGCTAATGCTGATTTACAGTTTATTATTGAAATGAAATTTTTATTCTCTGAATACTTATGACTTATATAATATAATATCATATTTAAATATTTACATATATGTGGGTAATATAAGCTATAATTGTATTTGAACATATACTTTTTTAAACAGGTATTTCAACGGCCATCTTTATCGAGTTTAGAAACCTTAATGGTCTCACAGAAGTCTGAAATTGAGTATTTACAGGAGAAACTGAAAAAAGCAAATGAAAAACTGTCAGAGAATAGATTTATCAGCAAGAGTTCCTCAGAAAAGAGCATCTTGACAAGTGCTGAAGGGAAACCAAAGGTAGGGTTATTTTGTCATTATGTGAATTTGTCAGGATGAAGCTGCAAGGCAAGCAATAAAGTTGAAAAATAAACAGCCACATTTACTTCTCTGCTTTTAAAAAATATTATGTGTGAAATACTTGATAAAATAATTGTTGGGAGTAGAATGTTTTCCCTTTTTGAAGACTGAATATATTTTCCTAGTTTAATTAATTAAATATGTTAGTATTATTATACCTGTTTTGCAGTAAATTAATATTCTTATTAATGTTTATTAATTAATCTACATAAAAAATTTAAAGTATTAGTCATTAACTCAATGTTCTAATTTTAATTAGAAGAAAAATATATCTTATTTTTTTTTTGTTTAATTCAGAGATATTTAAATACTACCCATGTGGAATATAAACTCTTAAGTGGAATTTAACATTAATATGTAGAGTTAAATAAATTTTCAGATATAAATGTATAGTAATAGTGAAAAATAAACAATTTTTGTAGCATGTTTGTTGTCTATTAATGTCTCAACATTCCCTTTAGTAGTATTCATTACATATTCCTGTTATGCTGCAAAAAATTCTATGAGCAGTGACTAATATTAAAACTTACAATATCACATTGTAAATATGTTATTTCTAGACAAAATGGAAATAACAGCATGTCCCTAAAAATAAGTAGTTTTAGGCAGTTTTTTTCACACTTGTTACTTCAGCAATAGAAAATAATGTTTTAAAAAGTAGTAAGGCAGGTTTTCAGAATAATTATTTTTGCTTCTTTTCCGTTTTTCCTGAGTAGAACAAACTATCTTAATAAAGAAAGCATTTAAAATTAGATCCATTTTTCTGTGGTACTTTTATTTACTCCCTCTAATGATATTAGTAATTTTCAGAAAAATGAGCTTTATGTATGTATGTATGATGTATGTATTTTTTTTATTTAAACATAACTGCATTTTACATTTCTTGCCATTTTGGAGTACTTTCATGGCATTGAGCTTTATTTAAATGAAATAAGACATTCCTAAAATTGAGAGAAAACATTACAGAACCTAATTTGGTTGCTTGCTGCATTGCTGAGGTTTAAAAATGTACTGATTTGATGTTTCATCACTTTAAACAAAAGTCAAGAAAACAAGAGGGATATTTTGAACAAAATTTTCTTTCTTTCATAAGGACATTCAGTAAATATGAACAATATGTTGCTCAGCTTAATAGTTGCTTTCACATATTCCTTTTCCAGATTGGTATATGAAGCTGTACATAATATAAACACACATTCATGTCTCTAGTTAGCCACATTATAGTTAATGACCATATGGTCATTATGGTATAAGATCTACTGTCTGTTGTATTTATATTCCTCGAGCATATTGTTCCTTCAACTTCACAGTGTGTTAAACTATTTCAAAGGGGAAAAAATCCTTTCCCTCTTGTTTCTGGTTGTCCTATCAAGTGTAACCTTGGACCCTTATAGAGCAATTAGACCAGCCTCTATCCCCTCCTTTGTAATGAGGTTTCTTGCATTTCTGAGTCTATAACCCTTTAGTCTTCCCTAATGGGACATCATTATTCTGAAAGAAACAATGTAAATGTAAATGAATATTCTCATTAACGAGTCACAGAGAAACCTTTAGCAGTAGCACTGTGGTAATTCCGCTTGTTATTTCTCTGGTATTCCATGCAGGATTTTTTTTTATAATTCATTATTAGTATTCAAAATTACTTGTTCTTTAATTTTGCATGTCTTTCATAATCCAGTGTTCCAACTAGTTCAACCATGTCCTTGTTTTATTCTCAAGGAACCACCTGTGAAACGTTCAAGGTCTTTGTCCCCAAAGAGCTCTTTCACAGACTCAGAGGAGCTAAAGAAGCTGAGAGAAGCTGAAAGAAGAATTGAAAACTTAGAGAAGGCACTACAACTAAAGGTGAACGTTAAATCATTTCTTTAGTAATAACCTTGCAAAGGTAAAGATATACGAAAGTAAACATTCATTTCACAAATTACTGCTTATCATTTATCTTCCCTGAATTTAAATACATGTATAATAAAAATGTGTGATCAGTTGGTCTTGTTTTAAGATTTCTGAGGATCATAAAGTAATCAAAAATTGCTATTTGAAACTAACACTTTAAAATTATTTGGGGATATTTTGGCTTAATACTGGGGGTAAATTTCTTATCGTTTCTCAGAGACAAATATATATATAGCAAGTAAAAAGCAATTTCTTGTGTATTTTATATATAATAAACATAAAAAGACAAGGGAGTTAAAAACTATATAAACCTACCTCAGGCCACTTAAAATTGTCCTTTACAGAAAAATTATGTAGTCAAAATGGCAAATAAATATACATTATTTTTTCATTTCAATTGTATTTGTCTTAGAATACATGACATTTGAATTCTACCAGTGTTTAAGAAACATATATACCTTTCAGCCTGTCTTTGAGAGTTTATACTTTCTAAGTCATACTCTGTGAATTCTGTTTCTCAGAAGTTGGTTTTGCATAACAAACCAATTTTATGTGACCATATTGAGGACTTTTTATTTTGTCTGTGAATTTAATATGGCTAATCTTGTCATTCATTCTTCATTTACAACTCCCTGAAAGTCTACACTATTTGAGATTTTGCCATTTAATAGATTCTCAAATAGTGTTATGACATCCTATGACAAGCCCAATATACACATGATTAGAGTCTAATACATTTAAAGCTTAGATTCTTTGTCATATAATATAGATTACTCTTAGGGAGAAAAAGATTTGACTTACATTATATATGCTCTAGAACAAAATATAGTTTAGAGGTATAGTTAACCATAGCTACAATTAATTTTTTTCATTAAACATTTTGTTAATTTATAATTATTCAGAATGAAACTGTTCTAAAACAAAGGAAAATTACTATCTGTTGTTTCTACCAAAAATAAAATGATCAGATGATGACCTCAGCTTGCTGGTAGTTAGCCTACTTGAAATTTATATGCCTGGAGTTATTTTGTTTACTCCAGAACTTATTGAGCAATACAGTTAGCCAGGCAGTGTAGTGTGCTAGTCACTTGTACAACAGGAGAAAAGATGACTTTCTATCACTAAGTCCTTTTCTCTAGATAAGAACATGCTGAATGAGTAGATAGAATCTAGTGTATTAGTATAAACATTCAGCTATAACTAGCTATTATGGGCATGTTTAGAAAGTCAGTCTCTATCATTTTCCTCCTTTTGCATAGTTCTTGAAATTCACCAGCCAGGGATTCTATCCTATATTAATCTGAGTTCTCCAGAGAAACCAAACCAATAGGCTATAATCCTTTAATCTTCTTTAATGAGACATCATTATTCTGAAAGATATATATATAAAGAGAGAGAGATTGATTTACTATAAAGAGTTGGCTCATGTTATTATGGAATCTGAAAAGTCCAAGATCTACAGTCATTAAGCTGGAGATCCAGGAGAGCCAATGGAATAGGTCCACTCTTGTCCAAAGGCCTGAGAACCAGGAGTGCTGATGGTGTAAGTTTCAGTCCCAATCCAAGTCTGAGTCTGAGGATAGGAGCTCTCTATGTCCCAGCTCAAAGACAGTCAGTCAGAAAGAAAGAATTCTTTCTTATTCTTCCTTTTATTCTATTCAGACCTTCAGTGGGTTGGATGAAGCTCATCACATTAGGAAGGGCAACCTGCATTTTTAGTCTGCTAGTTTAACTGTTAATTTCTTATAGAAGCACCCTCATAGCTACACCGGAAATAATGATTAACCAAATATCTAGGCAGTGAAGTTGGCATACAAAATTAACCATCACGTATCCCATTCAGTAGTAGAGGATATCCACTCATTTGCCTCCAGAACTCTGAGTCTTTGATAGACCCTTGTTTTTGGCAGGAGGGAGTAGAGCAATTCAGACATTTTTAGACCTATCTTCCATCTGTTGAATTTCTTATTTCAGAAAGTCTCAGAAGCATTATACTAATTTATTTCCTCATTCCTTTTATCTATCAACAGCTCTCTTACATGAGGCCTCAAGTTTATTTTTCAGAGTAAAATTCTTTTTCATACAATTTATTTTTCATTTATACCTTTTTTGTATTCTTTTTTCAAGTCCATTTATGACATGAATTTCAAATATGTGTTTTCTGTCACAGATTTGCAAAATAAGGGAACAATTTTTATTATTTTTTTGGCATTTTATCATTTAGTGGGAAAGAGTTTCTTATTGTAAAGGAGCAAAAGAGTTGAATAAAAAAGGCACTATGATCAAGTGCATTTAACAAAAAAAGTGCATAAACAAAACCTGTATTTTAAGCAATTCTAAGGAGAGTGATTGGGCCCAGGGTACCTTTTAATTTATATATATACACTTTGATACATTGAAATGATGGTCTTTATTATATTGGCAGTAAGTCATGCATATTATTTTAATACTAGTTATGAGTTTTGTAAAAATATTAAAACATATCTTGCTCAGCTTACTTTTGTGGCTAGTTGTACAAGTTTTCAAGATGGGTGACCAGTGTTGTAATAAGAGAGCCAACAGTAATAGAAGCAATGAACGCTATTATAAAAATCCTATCCATTTTCAAATCCCAACTTCGTGAGTGTACTGAACTAACAACTTACAAAGTATAATTTGGAAAGCAATGCATCAGAGCTTTATGAAATTCCTACTATCCTTGAGATCACAAATGCCATGAATCTCTGCTTTATTGACTTTCATGCCTTTGGCAGCTTAATTCTGTTAGCACTCTTCTGTCATTTAATAACATCAGTATATCCTTCAAATGCAGTTTATATTTCTTATTTATTTATTTAGAAAAATTCCCCCCCTTTGTTGATTTTAGAGAGAGAGAGAGAGGTAGAAACATTGATGAGAGAGAACATTGATTGGCTGTCTCCTGCATGTCCCCCACTGGGGATTTGATCCACAACCTGGGCATGTGCCCTGACCCGTAATTGAACTGGCGACCTCTTGGTGCATGGGCAATGCTCAACCAGTGAGCCACACCGGCCAGGCATATATATCTTATTTTCTAATGTTCTCATATTTATGAACTTTATACATTCTGCTGAAATTAAACATACATGGGATCTTTGTATTTTAGAAAAGTTAAAAAAAAAACTTTTAAAAATCCTTACTGTCCTTTTCTGAAGATTGAGCTACTGTTTCATTAACAGTGTTTATACTCTCAGTTTGTCTTATGCCTGTCAAGGAACCTTTGACCAAACTAGAAGAATAGATTAAGAATCATTTCTGTTCTTATGAACTCAAAGTAGAATTGCATATATCATTGAGGAAAGTCAGTTGGTACAGCTTACCTATTTTCTAATGTTTTAGTCACTTAGACTTGTTTGTATACAGAAGTTAGAGCCTCTAGTTTAGCTAGTTTAATTGCAAAATACATAAAATGTACTCAGTAAATGTTTTATTGACTGATCTAATTAATGGACCTAATTCAGTGACTGTCCATCACATATTTTTGTGTGTCCTCTTAGGAAAATGTAGTAATTAGTGATATTAAATATATTTTTATTTCTTATACTTGATTTTTGTTATAAGAACTTTGGGAATAATAATTCCCAAATGAATTACAGTTGTTTTCATTTAGGCTATTATAAGTCAAATGGGACCTAAAGAATCATAATCCAAACTACAGTTAATTTGTATTTGTTAGAATATTAAAAAGTATTTTGATTTTTCTTTTTAAACATTTCTTTTGAGATATCTAACTTTTGATTGACAACTTCAGTCAATACCTGTTCTTGCAGTAAAATAGGAAAAACATTTTTATTTGAACTAATCTATTTCGATAGCTTATATTTATATTTACATAACATTTTACTGTCAGTTTTAATATCCTCACCTGAGCAGAGCATATGTTTATTGATATTTCAGAGAAAGAGGAAGGGAGAGAGAGAGAGAAAGAGAGAGAAGCATCAATGTGAGAGAAAAACATTGATCAGTTGTCTCCCATATGCTCCCTGACCTAGGGTCGAACCTGCAACCTAGGTATATGCCCTACTGGGAATCGAACCCATACCCTTTTGGTGTACAAGATGATGCTCCAACCAACTGGGCCACCTGGCCAGGGCTTTACTGTCTATTTTTGAAGTAGGCTAAAGGAACAGTAGTCTCTAGGACTAATGTAACCCATGTATTACAGTTGAATATTAGCATTATCAAAGCACAAATGAATGGATGAAACTTTATTTAAAAATAATTATTATATATTATGTCCATCAGATTGATTTACCAAATAATCTGTAGTTTGGTTTTATTTTAAATAGTTTAGATTTTAATAATTTTGTAAGAATTATGTAAACACTCTAGGATAAAAAAAGCTGTGGTACATTTACACAGTAGAAAACTAAGTAGCTGTGAAAAAGAAGAAACTCTTGCTTTGGCCGATGTGGCTCAGTGGTTAGAGTGTTGGCCCTTGGACCAAAGGGTCATGGGTTCGATTCCCAGTCAAGGGTGCATACCTGGGTTGTAGGTTGGATCCACGGCCCTAATCGGGGCCCCCTTGGGAGGCAACCAATCGATGTGACTCTCTCATATCAATGTTTCTCTCTCTATCTCTCTCTTCCCCTCCCTTCTACTCTCTCTAAAAAAATAAAAATCAAACAAACAAAAAAAGGAACTCTTTGCCACAGTAAGGATGGACCTAGAGGTTATTATGCTAAGGGAAATAAGCCAGTCAGAGAAAGACAAATATCACATGATCTCACTTATATGTGTAATCTAAAGAACAAAATAGGACCAGAGGCATGGATGATAGGAACAGATTGATACATCTCAGAGGAGAGGAAGAGAGCAACCAAAGACTATATAAGCATATATGCATAGCCAATAGACATAGACAATAGACAGTAATGTGGTGAAGCCGTAGAGGAGGCAGGAGCAAGGTGAACGGATGCAAAGTAGGGGGAAATGTGGGACATCTAAAATAGAATCAACAATAAAAAAATTTTTTTTAAATTAAATAAAAACTAAAAACAAACATTAAAAAAAGAATTATGTAAACACTCTAGTGTTAGGTATAGTAAATTATGAAGCATGTAAAATTATAGCTTAAAGCTTACCTATAAAACTATTATCCCATAATTATTACTTAATAGAAGGAGCCACTTATTTCAATTACTATAGGAAAGCCAAAACTATTTCCTAATATTGAGCATATTAACTAAAGTGTTAGGAATTAGAGTTGGCCACATGAGTGCTTTAAGTATTATGCCTTGTAAAGAACCAGGCATATTGTGAGTGACATATAGGACTCAAAATTTTTATTGAGTTTTGATCTTTGGATTAATAGCATAATATAGTTGATTGTTTGAGAATTAGAGAAAATATTGGTACAAATTCAGTGATTAATGGTTGCTGAGGTAGTATGGAAAAATGGTAAAATAATGGCAGTATTAACAATAAGAAACTAAATTTATTCCATTAATTCAATAGAGGATTATTGTGAAAGGTAATGGAAAAAACTTAGATATCCTATTTTATTAATTTTTATTTTTGGGTCAATCTTTTAGATTCTGTTTATTCAGAGTTTCTAGGGACTCTAACTCAGACTTTTAATGATTCCAAAACACTGGAATTGTATGTAATAATTTTAAAGAAATTTTTTGTAAAATAAGAGTTTTTGAAGGACTTTGATTCAATGAAAAATAATTGCAGGAGGCTATTTTAGAGGCATTTAATACTCAGTTTAAACATGTTTATTTTAAAATTATGTTTTGACATGAATCTTTTCTAATATCTGTACATTTCTTGTAATTGAATTATTTAATTCATGCATTTATAATATATCTTGTTTAAATTTCTAATAAACATTAATTCTTAAGGAATCCTAATAAATATAATTAACTTATGTTTATTTATGAGAAGATATGAACATTATTAATTACCATTCTCATATTTGGCTAATTTAAATTATGCATTTACTTCACATACTTAAGATTAGAAAGTTATTGTTCAAAGAAATGAAATGATGTTTGGATTGTTTATCAACAGTATGGAAAACTCAAAGTCAAGGTTAAATCATTCTTTTTTTTTTTTAACTCATCTTTATTGTTGAGTGTATTACAGATATTCCCCACCTTTTTCCCCATTGACCCCCTCCTCCCCAATTCCGCCTCCCTCCTGCCTTCCCCACACTATTGTAGGTGTCCATTGGTTATGCATATATGCATAGAAGTTCTTTGGTTTATCTCATCCCACCCTCCCTCCTCCCTTCCCTTTGAGATTCATCAGTCTAACAACCAATTTGTACTTCTTAATTCCTTCATCTTTTTCACCCATCTCCCCGGCCCCCACCCATCTGGTAGGCAACAAAAAGTTCTCTGTATCTATGAGTCTGTTTCTGTTCTGCTTGCTCATTTTGTCTGTAGATTTGTTGATAGATATGTATTAATTGCCATTTTATTGTTCATATTTTTGTTCTTCTTCTCCTTCAAGAAGACCCTTCAACATTTCATATAATACTGGTTTGGTGGTGATGAACTCCTTTAGGTTTTTCTTGTCTGGGAAACTCTTGATATGTCCAGTGATTCTAAATGATAGCTTTGCAGGATAGAGTAATCTTGGTTGTAGGTCGTTGCTTTTCATCACCTTGAATATCTCTTGCCACTCCTTTCTGGCCTGCAAAGTTTCTTTTGAGAAATCAGCTGACAGTCTTATGGGAGCTCCTTTGTAGGTAACGAACTGCTTTTCTTTTGCTGCTTTAAGATTCTCTCTTTGTCTTTACCCTTTGGCATTTTGATGATGATGTGTCTTGGTGTGGACCTCTTTGGGTTCATCTTGTTTGGGACTCTGTGCTTCCTGGACTTATATGTCTGTTTCCTTCATCAAGTTAAGGAAGTTTTCTGCCATTATTGTTTCAAATAGGTTTTCAATTTCTTGTTTGCTCTCTTCTTCTGGCACCCTTATGATGTGAATGTTGGCACGCTTGAAGTTGTCCCAGAGGCTCCTTACACTATCCTCATTTTTTTGGATTCTTTTTTCTTTTTGCTGTTCTGATTGGGTGTTTTTTACTTCCTTATATTCCAAATCGATGGTTTGCTTCTTGGCTTTACCTACTCTACTATTGATTCCCTGTAAATTATTTTTTATTTCAGTTAGTGCATCCCTTATTTCTGACTGGTCCTTTTTTATGTTGTTAATGTTCTCACTAAGTTCCTTGGAAGTCTCCTTAAGTTCCTTGAAGGTCTCGCCAAGTTCCTTGAATGTCTCACCAAGTTCCTTGAGCAAGGGTTAAATCATTCTTTAGATCCTGTGTCCTAGAAGAAGAGATGTAAATAGCTTCTATTTTGAAAAGGGGGCGACTGAAATATATTGAATTTAAGTAACTATGTAAAGTAAAATTTAGTAAATTTAAGCAGCAGGACTTAAATTCATATCAGCACTTAAAACCCTGCATGTAGACTCTTAATATATGGTTCTTCAGTTGAAATGAACAGAATTGAATTCAGTATTTGGAATGTTTAACCATGATATTAAACCATGGTTTAACTTTTTAGCGTGTTTGCGATCACTGGCATTTGTCAGAATAACATTTATTCTGATTGCCCTGGTCAAGAGATTCCATTCTCATGCTTTTTTTCCCCAAGCACTTCCATTTCCATATTGCACATAGACCACTTGGTACACCCAGGACTCAATACTTCCTAATAATTACTTAATAGAATTACTGAAGTTATCCTCCTAGACATATATTCAAAGTAGAATGACAAAATATCTATACTGTTGAGACAGGTAGAATTGCAATATAATAATTCAAATGCTATAAAGTATTATCTTAGTATTGATTAGAGAGATAGATAGTCAAGGAAACAGTGAATTTGGCTTCTAAATCATAAGGGCATTAAGGAAGCTGAGTTGTGCTTTGTGCCTCTATAGGGCAATCACAGTGCCAGTTACTTTACCTATATATTAGCTCATTTAATTTAGTCATCATAATTTAAATCTCTATGTTCTTTTCAAAATTTTACAGAAAAAGAAATTGAATTAATTTAAATGCTGTTGTTAAGATTATGCACGCAACTCACAGGAGAAAGCCTCAAGAATGGAATTCAGATCTTTCTGACTGCTATGTGCCTACTCCTCTTACCTCACTATACTATTAGGGAGTACCCGTTGACCCCACTAAATAAGTATACAAGTTCCTTCATACAGAAATATGAAAAAGAGTTTAAAAAACAAATATGAAATTCTCAAGGGTAAAAAAACTCATGAATTTACTTGTTTTACTTTGAGAAACACAGTTTATAAGTAATATAAATATATTCTCTGAACTGAAAATTTGGCCTTTATAAGTTCGTTTTATGGTTTTATCTAAAAATGAAGATTTATCTCATATGCTCTATTTAAGACATAATTGTTTAACCAAGTAATGTTTGGCCTGTCTATTCCATGACCTCTTGAAGAGTGCTAAGTCCAGCTTTCCCATTTTAGTTCTTCATGGTACAACCCAAATAAACTTAAGTCCAAACTGATTTTCTTCCTCATATGTAATTCTTGTGCCTTATAAGAGACTAATCATGAATACATGGGCTGAAGAATTAAAATTCAAATTAAAAATATATGCACTTATAACTAACAAACTAATCATGTTAATATATGGGCAAATTTTTGTGTTGAAAAGAAAAAATAATAAAGCATCTATAAGATTGGCTCATAAGTATTTGTGTGTATTAATAACAGGGAAATAAAACTAATTTGATAGCAAAAATTTGAAATTACTTAACCAGCTTTTAAAAAAAGCAGTGAGAGTTGAATTTATCAAGCAAACCTATTCTGAGACTTTGGTAATTCTTTTCTTCTTCCTAAATAAGTGGCATAAATTGATTTATATTTATATACTGTTTTCTTTTAAATTTTATATTTAGATAGGAAACCTTTTATTTGTAACATTATACTAATACTTTCTTCAAACTTGTGTACTTGCTTTTTTGTTTTCTGTAGAGCCAAGAAAATGATGAGCTAAGAGATGCCCATGAAAAACGCAAGGAAAGGCTACAGATGTTACAGACCAACTACAGGGCAGTAAAAGAGCAATTAAAACAGTGGGAAGAAGGCAGTGGCATGTGAGTTACATAGCTCATAAAGGCATTTCCCTAAATATTAAATGGAATGGAGTAGCAGCATATAAGTGTTTTAATGGCTTTTGTTTGATTTTAAAGAAATTATTTGGTAGTCAAATCTTTATTGTGAATTTCTAAATAGAGAATATAATAAATGAAAACAGAGAAATATGCTAGCAATAACTACAGGTTTTCCTATGATTTGCAGAAATCACTACCATAGGTAATTATGAATTTCTGTATATATTTTTATTTCAATAGTGTATATAACATTTATTTCAATAAATGTATATAACTTAAATCAAAATAGTTCATATTCATTTGATTGAAAACTATTTTAAATAAATAAAATACTGGTGTTACAATATTTAAATACTCGAAAAGTATTTAAGTTTTAATTGAAAGACAAGAGAAATGTGAAATTCACATACATAGTTAACTATCTTAAAACTACTTCAGCCTAGTATGTAATTTGAAAATCTTTACTATCCATCAGTTTGTTCTGCAGCTTATCTGAATGAATTGGCGGTCTCAGTTCAATTGCTCTTGAACAGGTGTTCAGATCTTGGTTAGTCATAAGTGGCTCCCCTGTTAACAGTATTAACAGAGGGCAAAGGACTGAATGAGTACAGAAAATCTACTACCCTCTCATCTTTTGAGATGGATCCTTTAGGGCAATGTTGATGGTACACATTGGTCTATTCTACAGAGAAATACTGTTTCTAAATTGGCCAGTACAGCACTTTTGCAAAATAAAAACGAAGAGTTTGTTTTATGTACAGAAAATGAAAACATAAGGGGCATTTGGCATGTTTTGTAGATAATTGTCACATCTAATTTTTTCCTTTGAAGAAAGGAAAATGTTTCATAATGTTTGTCAGTAAAGCAGTGATAAAACAATTTGTCCTGGATTTAGACTGTGCTCACCTAACTTTTCAGTAGTCACTAAAAGTGTGAAAACTACTTTCTGATATATTCACTGATAATTGTTTTAATATAGAGCAAATATGCAACATTCAGATTGGTTCGTAGCAAATTCTAGATGAGTTGATTGCTTATAGCCTTTTTTAGAAACTATGACAATCCTACAATGCATGTTTCATTATTAGTGGAATGAATGAGAGAAATAGAATATCATGTGTCTGCTTGAAAGTTTTCTTTCTGTAGTAATAGTTTAACTTTTTAGGAAATTATGATACAGGATTTTAATTTCTGTGTACTTTAGGTTTTAGGGAATTCATTTCATAAATAGTGAACTTGAATTAGAAATTTGGTCAACAGATATTTTTAAAATTTAGGGAATATTTAAATGGATTTTTATTGCACTTTGAACATGTTAAGGAAGAAGGCAACTTTATTTTAAAAATAGGACTGAAATCAGAAAAATAAAGAGAACAGATCCCCAACAACTTCGACCAGAAGATTCTGTTGCTGTATGGAATGAACTGGCCTATTTCAAAAGGGAAAACCAGGAGCTGATGATTCAAAAGTGAGTTTCTTTTTAAACAATATATGGACTTAGATAAACATTTGGGAGAAAGTTTTTGTGACTTAAAGACCATGAGAGAAATATCTTAGAAAATTTGGAAATGAAATAATCTTTCTTTATGCCAACAAACTTAAAGAAAAAAAAAGGACTAGTTTTTAAAATATATATATATATGTATAATGCAATAACAAGTTGCACATTTGCTAGCTGTGGCTGAAACTGTATAATATGATCTAGGGATTGTGTTAATTAATGTGGCTCTCATCTGTTGGAGGTGTCGCTCTTCATTAGCCTGTATTTTAGACACTGCCGTGCTTCATTTTTGGAATGAGGTGGAGAGGGGATAACCTAGCCAGCCATCCTTGTTTGATCTCTTAGATACATACGCAATGCAGAATGCCTGAGCTCTCTTGGTTCCCTGCCCTGTCCTGCTAATCCCAGTTGAGCTCATTATGGTGTAGCCTTGCTGCTACTCTAGGAGCCAGAGCTGTCCAAGCTAATTACTGGTAGCAGCAGAACTGCCTGTTAAGGGTCTGGTATGGATCTGCTAACATGGTCCTTGGTAGTGACCTGCAAAAGACACTAGGGAATTGCTTTCTTTCTTGCTGTGCACTGCCTGTCCTTTGGGTTTAATGTTGATCCCTCACATAGGTCTTTTAGCTGCCCTAAGTATAAAACTTGATGAAGGATACTCATATTTTAGAAAACATACAGTTTGCTTCCTTGATCTTATAATTCACAGGCTATTATATTCAGCTTGGAAAAAAAAACACTTTCCTTTTTTTTGAAACAAAAAGGAGATAGACCAACATAATTAGCCTCTTTTGCTATTGAACTATTTCTTCATTCAAGTTAATTTTTGATATTCAGATCATGCAGTTTTTTTGGAAAGCTTGGATGTCTTTTAGACTACTAGAATTTAGCATTATGTGTAGCATAATGTCAATAAATATTGAATTTTATTTAGCTGTAAATCAAAATTTTATTTTATATACTATATAATAACACATGTAACTTTAGATTACCACCTTTTCTGTGTAATTGTACACTTTTGAGGAAATGGTCATATCAGATTTAAAAGTATACTTCCAATTACCTCTTAAAGTATACTACACTCCATTAGTGCTAAATGTTTGATGCTAATAATAGTCTCTTATCTTGAAAATTATTTTACAGATTTGTCCCAGAAATGTTCCTTGATAATTTTAATAGCTTTATGGAGATATAATTCAGAATAGCTTTTAGTATATTTGAAGAGTTGTGCATCACAGTAAATTTTAGAAGATTTTCATTAAACCCCCCTAAAACCCTAACACCATTTAGCTGTCACCTCCCCAATTCTTCCACCTACCATTCCCAGCCCTAGGTAACCACTAATCTACTTTCTATGTCTATAGATTTTCCTATTCTGGACATTTCATATAATTGGAATTATACAGTATGTGTTCCTTTGTGACTAGCCTCTTTCACTAGGCATAATGTTTTCATAATGTTTATCCATATTGTAGTACCTATCAGTACTTTCTCTGATAATTGTTAATGTTCTTTTTGTCTACATAAATGAAAGTTAATTTTGGACAAAGTGACTTAGGTAAGAAGACCTAATCTATCTAGTTGCAAAATCTAATCTATTAAAAAAAAATGTCAAGCAGAGATTAGCTATAAGGGGATTATTTGTTAGAATCCTTGTCTGTTCACTCAGCAATGTTTGTACATTACAGGTAGCTCTTTGAATTAAATGCTGAGTCATTACTAGAAGTGTGGAATTTTTCCTTCCTGAATCTGTTTAAGTTCATTTGGTAGCCATTTGTAAATATTAGCCTTAACGTAGTTAAACATAGTAAAATTTGTGTTGATAATCATGAAAGAATGATAAATAACTGATATAAACTTGAAATCATATAATAATGTTTTATTGAGTTATTTTGTGAAACATTTATTTTAGTTAACAAGTCTATTTGAGCTACTACTCTGTGACAGGTACTCTGCTAGGTGAATGAAATGAGAACATTTGAGACATTTACTAATCTCAGGGAACTTCCTCGAAAATATGTTCAGTATTAAATTTTGTAATGAAATATGATGTTAAAATAAAACTAAAAGTATTATGGTGAAACAATACTTATGAAACAATCTTTTATTCATTAAAATTTGTTTATTAATGTTAAATTTGCTTTTTAAAAATTTAATACACAGTACATTGACTTTTTTTAATTAATTTATTTTTGTTACAGATGTTTCTCCTTTTTCCCCCATTGACACCCTCCTCCCCATCCCCCCACCCCATCCCCAGCTTTGTTGTCCATGTCCATTGGTTATGCATACATACATATAAATTCTGTGGTTTATCTCTTCCCTCCCCCCAGCCCCTCTTCTGAGGGTTGTCAGTCTATACCCTACTTCCACGTCTCTGGGTCTACCCTGTTCCTCAGACTGTTATGTTCATTATATTCCACAAATCAGTGAGATAATGTGATATTTGTCTTTCTCTGCTTGGCTTGTTTCACTTAGGATAATACTCTCCAGGTCCCTCCATGTCGTCTCAAAGGATAAGAGATCTTTCTTTCTTACAGCTGCACAATGTTCCATTGTATATATGTACCACAGCTTTTTTATCCACTCATCTATTGATGGACACTTGGGCTGTTTCCAGATCTTAGCTCTTGTAAATAGTGTTGCTATGAACAAGGGGGTACATATATTCCTTCTGATTGGTGTTTCAGGCTTCTTAGGGTATATTCCTAGAAGTGAGATCACTGGGTCAAATGGCAATTCAATTCTTAATTTTTTGAGGTAACACCATAGTGTTTTCCATAGTGGCTGCACCAGTCTGCATTCCCACCAGCAGTGTACCACAGTCCCCTTTTCTCCACACCCTCGCCAACATTTGTTGTTTGATGCTTTGTTGATGGCGGCCATTCTGACAGGTGTGAAGTGATACCTCATTGTTGTTTTAATTTGCATCTCTCTGATGATTAGTGATGTTGAGCATTTCTTCATATGTCTCTTGGCCATTTGTATGTCCTGTTTGGAGAGGTGTCTCTTTAGTTCCTCTGCCCATTTTTTAATTGTGTTCTTTGTCTTCCTTTTGTTGAGTTGTATGAGCACTCTATATATTTTGGAAATTAACCCCTTATCTGATGTATCATTGGCAATTATGCTCTCCCATACAGTGGGTCCCCTTTTCATTTTGATGGTTGTTTTTTTTGCTGTGAAGAAGCTTTTTAGTTTGATGTAGACCCATGTGTTCATTTTTTCCTTTGTTTCTGTTGCCTTAGGTGATGTATCAGTGAAAATTCTGCTGCGTATGATGTCCGAAATTCTGTTGCCTACATTTTCTTCTAGGATTTTTATGGATTCACGAGTCACATTTAAGTCTTTTATCCATTTTGAGTTTATTTTTGTGTATGGTGTAAGTTGGTGGTCTAGTTTCATTTTTTTGCAGGTAGCTGTCCAGTTTTCCCAGCACCATTTATTAAAGAGGCTATCTTTACTGCATTGTATACTCTTGCCATCTTTGTCATATATTAATTGTGCATACTGTCTTGGGTCAATTTCCGGGTTCTCTGTTCTGTTCCACTGGTCTGTCTGCCTGTTCTTGTGCCAGTACCAGGCTGTTTTGATTGCAGTAGCTTTGTAGTATAACCTGATATCCGCTATTGTGATCCCACCTACTTTGTCTTTCTTTTTCAAGATTGCTGTGGCTATTTGGGGTCTTTTTTGGTTCCATATGAACTTTTGAAGTATTTGTTCCAGTTCTGTGAAATATGTCATTGGTATTTTGATGGGGATTGCATTGAATCTATAGATTGCTTTGGGTAGTATGGACATTTTAATGATGTTAATTCTTCTGATCCCTGAACAAGATATGTGCTTCCACTTTTTTATATCTTCCTATATTTCTTTTCTCAATGTCCTGTAGTTTTCTGCAAATAGGTCCTTTACTTCTTTGTTTAAGTTTATTCCTAGGTATCTTAATTGTTTTGCCACGATGGTACATGGGATTGTTTTTGCAGTTTCTCTTTCTGTGGGTTCATCATTGGTGTATAAGAATGCCACCTAGCCCTGGCCAGTTTGGCTCAGTGGTTAGAGCGTCGGCCTGCGGTTCAGAGAGACCCGAGTTCAGTTCCCACTAGGGGCATGTGCCTAGGTTGCAATTTGTCCCCGACTCTGGTTGGTGGTGCCGGAGGCAGCCACTCGATGTGTCCCTTTCACGTCGATGTTTCTCTCTCTCTCTATCTCTCTTCTTCTCTCTCCCTCCCACTCTATCTGAACAAAAAATGGAAAAATGTCCTTGAGTTAGGATAAAAAACAAAAAAACAAAAATACAAAACAAAACAAAAAAAAGAATGCCGTCAATTTCTTGATGTTAATTTTGTGTCCTGCTACTTTGCCAAATTCATTTATTAAGTCTGGTAGATTTTTGATGGAGTCTTTAGGGTTTTCTATGTATAATATCATGTCATCTGCAAATAATGACAGTTTCACTTCCTCCTTTCCAATTTGGATCCCTTTTATTTTTTCTTCATGTCTGATTGCTGTGGCTAAGACTTCCAGTACTATGTTAAATAAGAGTGGCGAAAGTGGGCATCCTTGTCTTGTTCCTGTTCTTAAGGGAAATGCTTTTAGTTTTTGCCCATTGAGTATGATGTTGGCTATAGGTCTTTCATATATGGCCTTTATTATGTCGAGATATGATCCCTCTATACCCACATTGCTGAGCATTTTTATCAGAAATGGGTGCTGGATTTTGTCGAAAGCTTTTTCAGCATCTATTGATATGATCATGTGGTTTTTATCTTTCATTTTGTTTATGTGGTGTATCACATTTATTGATTTGCGAATATTGTACCAACCTTGCATCCTGGGAAAAATCCCACTTGGCCATAGTGAATAATTTTTTTGATGTATTGCTGCATCCAATTTGCTAGTATTTTGTTAAGGATTTTGGCATCTGTGTTCATCAGGGATATTGGCCTGTAGTTTTCTTTCTGTGTAGTGTCTTTTTTCTGGTTTTGGAATTAGAATTATGCTGGCCTCATAAAATGAGTTTGGAAGTCTTCCTTCTTCTTGAATTTTTTGAAATAGTTTTAGGAAAATGGATGTTAGTTCTTTGAATGTTCAGTAAAACTCCCCTGTGAAGCCGTCCAGGCCTGGGCTTTTGTTTGCTGGGAGAGTCTTGATTACATCTTCAATTTCCTTAGTTGTTATTGATCTGTTCAAGTTTTCTATCTCTTCCTGGTCCAGTTTTGGGAGACTATGTGTTTCTAGTAATTTGTCCATTTCGCTTAAATTGTCCAATTTGTTGCCATATAAATGTTCATAGTATTTGTGAATGATCCTCTGTATTTCTGTGGTGTCAGTTGTTACTTCTCCTCTTTCATTTCTGATTTTGTGTATTTGGGTTCTCTCTCTTTGTTTCTTGGTGAGTCTAGATAAACATCAATCTTGTTTATCTTTTCGAAAAACCAGCTTTTTGTTTCATTGATCCTTTGAATTGGTTTTTTGGTCTCTATGTCATTTATTTCTGCTCTGATCTTTACTATTTCCTTTCTTGTACTTGCTCTGGGGTTTTTTGTTTGCTTTCTAGTTCTTTAAGTTGTGACGTTAGATAGCCTATTAGAAATTTTTCTTGTTTCTTGAGGTAGGCCTGTAGTGCTATGAACTTCCCTCTCAGAACTGCTTTTGTTGCATCCCATAGATTTTGTGTTGTTTTCTGTTCATTTTCATTGGTTTCCAGGAAGTTTTTAATTTCTTCCTTGATCTTCTTGGTAACCCATTCATTGTTGAATAGCATGCTATTTAGCCTTCATGTGTTCAAATGTCTTTGCATGTTCTTGATTTCTAGTTTCATGCCATTGTGATCTGAGAATATGCTTGATGTGACTTCAATCTTCTTGAACGTGTAGAGACTTAGTTTGTTTCCTAACATGTGGTCTATCTTTGAGAATGTCCCATGTTCACTTGAGAAGAATGTGAATTCTGTAGTTTTGTGGTGTAATTCTCTGTAGATATCTATTAAATCCATTTGGTCTAGTGCTTCATTTAGAATCTCTGTTTCCTTGTTAATTTTTTGTGTAGAGGATCTATCCAGTGATGTCAGCGAGGTGTTGAAGTCCCCTGCTATGATTGTATTGCTGTCGATGTGTCCTTTGAAGTCCTCTAGAAGATTTTAAATATATTTTGGTGCTCCTATATTGGGTGCATATGTGTTTACCAAGGTTACTCCTGTTGGATACATCCTTTCAGTATTATGTAGTGACCTTCTTTGTCTCTAGTTATGGCCTTCATTTTGAAATCTATTTTATCAGATATGAGTATTGCTACCCCTGCTTTTTTTTTTTTTTTAATTTTTTTCTTTATTGATTTTAGAGAGAGAGGAAGGGAGAGAGAGAGAGAAACATCGATGAGAGAGAACATCGATTGGCCACCTTCTGCATGCCCCCACTGGGGATTTGGCCCACAACCTGGGTATGTGCTCTGACCGGGAATCAAACCGGTGACCTCTTGGTGCATGGGTCGATGCTCACCCACTGAGCCACACCAGCCGGGCTACCCCAGCTTTTTTTCCCTTTCCGTTTGCTTGGATTATTTTTTCCCATCCCTTTACTTTCAACCTATGTGAGTCTTTTGTTGTGAGGTGGGTCTCTTGTAAACAACATATATGTGAGTCATGCTTTCTTATCCAATCAGCTACTCTGTGTCTTTTTATCGTAGCATTCAATCCATTTACATTTAAGGTGATTATTGATATGTACTTATTTATTGCCAGTTTTGTTTAGTGTGGTTCTATTTTTCTTCCTATTTCTTCTTCTAATTACAGCAGTCCTTTTAACATTTCTTGCAGTGCTGGTTTGGTGCTAATATATTCCCTTAGCCTTTTTTTTTTTGTCTGGGAAGCTCTTTATTTGACCTTCTATTTTGAATGACAGCCTTGCTGGGTAGAGTAGTCTTGGGTTCAGATTCTTGTTTTTCATGACCTTGATTACTTCATGCCATTCCCTTCTGGCCTGTAGTGTTTCTGTTGAGAAGTCAGCTGATAGCCTTATGGGAGTTCCTTTGTAGAGAACCTGTTGCTTATCTCTTGCTGCCTTTAGGATTCTCTCTTTGTCTTTAATTTTTTGGTATTTTAATTACTCTGTGTCTTGGTTTGGGCCTGTTTTGGTTCTTCTTACTTGGGGCTCTCTGTGCTTCTTGAACTTGAATGCCTTCTTCCTTCACCAAATTAGGGAAGTTTTCTGTCACTATTTCTTCAAATATATTCTCTTACCCTTGTTCATTTTCTTCTTTGTCAGGGACTCCTGTGATGTGAATCTTACTATGTTTCCGGTTGTCCCACAGTTCTCTTAAGTTGTCTTCCTGTTTTTTAATTGTTATTTCCTTTTGGTTTTCTGATTGGTTGATTTTGTCTACTCTGTCTTCTAATTCACTGATCCGGTTCAGCTTTCTCTACTCTGCTATTTAGTCCTTCCAATGTGTTCTTTATTTCTGCTATGTCATTTTTCATTTCCACTTGGTTGGTTTTCAGTGCTTCTATATCTTTACTCATGGTGTTGATGTCCTTACTTATGCTGTTGAGCTTCCTCAAGATCATGGCTCTGAATTCTACTTCTGATAATTTGCTTAACTCTATTTCATTTATCTCATCTTTGGTAGTGGTCTCTTGTTCTTTCATTTGAGATTTGTTTCTTTGTTTCACCATTTTGGCTGTCTCAGTGGGTTTTGGAGCCTGCCAAATTTTCCCTGTGTGTGTTGTTGTTCTTCTGGTTGGTGGCTCCCTCTACTGGGTTTGGATGAGCATAGGAGGATCCACATTAAACACCACTGTCAAGTCTTACTTTCCTGGGTAGATTTGCAAGCCCAGGAAAGGTTCAGTTATCTTCTAGCTTTTGCCTGGAGGCTATTAGTCCCGGTTACTTGAAGAGCCTTGTGTTCTCAGTTGAATGAAAAACTCCCTCAGGTGTTCAGTGTAAGAGGATTTCCCAAGAGTGGGGCAGATGCTGATTGTTAATGGGCTTCAATTTGCATTTTTTTGGCCCACCTGGATGGGGTTGAATCTCTGAGGGAGGGGCCGCCGTCTCTCCCCAGAGCCCTGGGAAGAAGTAAGATGGCCACCGTCCTGCGTGCCAAAGCTCTGAGCACCAAGTGTCCCCACACAGTTCCTGTCCAGTCCACCCTCTCTCTGCCAGAGCCCAAGTTGAGTGGCTATATCTTATTTAGCGCTCTGTCCTGGCCCTGTGCGCTGTGGAGCTGGCTTGGGATGTTAACCCCGAGGGCGCTTCTCACAGCTAAGGCCATTGCTGTCCGTGGGCTCCCAGCCCCCCTCTCATGCCTCCGCAATCCTACCAGGATAGATTCAGTGTCCCTGGTTATATGGTCCTTGCAAGCTGCTTTTCTGTTGCTTTTTCCTGACAATTTGTCTTTATTTTAGTTGTAATTCCAGTTTTATCCTGAGAGATAGTCTGTGTAGCTTCCAGTCACTCTGCCGCCATTTTTTGGAATCCTTACATTTACTTTTTAGCATATAGTTATGAATTATAACACATAGAGTGTGTGTGTGTGTCTGTGTGTGTGTGTGTATACTTCTATTATATGTGTACAATAGATTTGAGTGCCACCACTCTCAGAATACATACTAGTTCCTTTATCTCAAAAAAATTTCCTTTTTCTGACCCTTTATAGTCAAATCCCTAACACCTGGCAACCACTGAATTATTGTTCCTCCCTATAGCTTTGCCTGTTTTCAGAATGTCATATGCATGGGATCACATACTCTTTAATTTTTTGAGACTGGCTTCGTTGACTTGGCAAATGTTGTTTCATCTAGTTTGTTCCTTTTTGTTGCTAAATGGTATTCTGTTGTATGGCTGTTCCACAGTTTGTTTATTCATGTCCTGGAGAACATTTGGGTCATTTCTTGTTTTTTGGCAATTATGAATTAGCTTCTTCTATACATCGATTTTTGGGTGAGAATAACTTTTTTTTTTATCCTCACCCGAGGACATTTTTTCATTTTTTGTTCAGATAGAGTGGGAGGGAGAGAGAGGAAGAGAGAGCGAGAGAAACATCAACGTGAAAGGGACACATCGAGTGGCTGCCACCCGCACGACCAACCAGGGCCAGAGACAAACTGCAACCGAAGTACATGCCCTTAGTGGGAACCAAACCCGGGTCTCTCTGGACCGCAGGCCGACGCTCTAACCACTGAGCCAAACCGTCCAGGGCAAGAATAACTTTTGATTTTTTAAGGGTAATACCCTTAGTTGCATTGCTGGTGTATGGTCAGTGTATGTATAACTCTGTAAGAAACTGCCAAACTGTTTTCCAGAGTGGCTATACCATTTTTCATTCCTACTAGGGATGTGGATGAGTTGAGTTTCTCCACATCCTTGTCAGCACTTAATGTTGTCATTACTTTTTTAGGGTATTGGTATCTCTTTGTGATATTAATTTGCATTTCTCTAATGGCTAATGGTATTGATCTTTTTTCATGTGCTTATGTTATGTGCTGTCTTTATACCTACTTTGATGAATGTCTGTTCATATCTTTTTCCCGTTAAAAAGTGATTGGTTATTAAACCAATTAAACAATATATTTTTACATGTATTATAGTCTTTATATAAGTCCTTAATCAAATATATGGTTTGTAAATATTTTCTCCCACTCTGTAGATTACCTTTTCATTCTCTTAGCAGTGCCTTTTGCATAACAAAAGTTTTAATTTTGATAAAGTTCAACTTATTAATTTTTTTCTTTTATGGATCATGGATTTGATGTCATATCTAATAACTAATTTCCTGATATGAGGTCACAAATATTTTCTCCCATGTTTTCTTCTAAAAGTTTTATATTTACCTCTGTGATCCATTTTGAGCTAATATTAGTATAGTTTGTAAATTATAGGTTGAAGTTTTATATTTTTTGCAAGTTTTTGTCCAATAGTAGCAACACCATTTTTGAAAAGACTATCTTTTGTCCAATAATTGCCTTTGTAACTGTCAAATATCAACTGAATATATTTCTATCAGCCTACTTCAAGACTCTATTTTATTCCATTAATCTGAATTCCTAAGCTTTAGTTAACAGTACTGTCTTGATTACTGTATCTAAGAAATCTTAAACTTAGTGAGTCAAATGGCTTTATTCTTTTTCAAAATTGTTATGGCTTTTCCATATAAATTTTAGCTACAAAAATATGTTAAAAAAAATAGCTGCAGCCTTGGCCGGTTTGGCTCAGCGGTTGAAGCATCAGCCCACGGACCAGAGAGTCCTGGGTTCGGTTCCACTAGGGCATGTACCTCAGTTGAAGTTTGTCCCCCGCCCCAGTTGGGGTTGTGTGGGTGGCAGCCACTTGATGTGTCTCTCTCACATCGATGTTTCTCTTCTCTCTCTCTCTCTCTCTCTCTCTCTCTCTCTCTCTTCCTCCCTCTCTTCCTCCCACTCTATCTGAAGATAAATGCAAAAATGTCCTTGGGTGAGGATAAAAAAAATAAAAAAGAATAAATAGCTGCAGCTATTAAAATTATGTAGGAATCTTGATTGAATTGTGCTAAATCTATAGATCAGTTTGTAGAGAATTGACATATTAACTATGCTGAGTCTTCTATTCCATGAATATGGCATGTTTCTTAATTTATTGAGTTTTTTTTATCAATGTTTTATAGTTTTACCATCCAGATTATATATGTCTAATTCTTTTTTTGGATTTACATTAAAATAGTGAAGGGATTGAGGGAAAAAAACAAACAACCAACAACTTATAGACAGAGACAACAGTATGGTGATTACCAGAGGGAAAAGGGGGTTGGGGGAGGTAGAAGAGTGGAAGTGGGGGGATAAATGGTAACTGAAGGAGACTTGACTTTGGGTGGTGAACACACAATACAATATACAGATGATGTATTATAGAATTGTACACTTGAATCCTGTATAATTTCATTAACCAATGTCACTCCAATAATTCAATACAAAATTTTTTTGAAGTAGAAAAAAAGTATTTAAATTTTGGAGCTATTATAAATGATATTATTTGTAGTTTTGGTTCCTAATTATATATTGCTAATGTGTAGAGTAAGTTACATTTTTACATGCTGACATTATATCTTGCATATTGATATGTTAGAGCTAAGTTTGCCATGTTATTATTTTGTTTGGTTCCTCTGTTTCCCTTTTCCTTCTTTCCAATGTGTTACTTGAACATTTTTTTAGAATTACCTTTTTAATTGCCTACAGGGTTTTGGAGTATATCTCTTTGAGTTAGATTTTTAGTGTTTGCTCTAAGTGTTTTGCATACATAACATTAAAGTCTACTGGTATCAACATTTTACCACTTCAGGTGAAATGTAGAAACCTTAATTTTATGTGTCCCTTTATGCTCCCCTCTTTGTTATATAATTGTCTTAAATATTTTCTCTAAATGCATTGAAAAACTCACTAGATGTTGTAATTTTTGCTTCAATTTTCAAACATAATTTTGAACGTCAAAAGAAGGATAGCCTATAATTTTACTGATAAATATAATAGAGACATTTTTCTTCTTTCTACCATTATTTCTTCACTTCTGATTTTCCATTTTTTTTAATCAATTTTTTAAATTCTGTTTGAAGAGCTTTCCTTTTGTTTAGGGTGTGTTAGCTAGCAACAAATTCTCTAAGTTTTCCTTTATCTAAATGTCTTCATTTCACCTTCATTCCTAAAGGTTATTTTCACTGCATAGAGAATTCCCAGGTACCAATTCTTGTCTTCAACACTTCAAAAATATACTACTTTCTTCTGGTTTCCTCGGTTTCTGATGGAAAATATACTGTTATTTGAATCATTGTTCTTCTGGAATACATCATATTCTCTAGCTGCTTTCAGTCATTTTCCCTTTTTCTTTTCACAGTTTTGAATGTGACATGTCTTGGCATGGATTTCTTTGAGTTTTTCCTATTTGGAATTCTCACAGCTTTTTAAATTTCTAGGTTTGTACCTATTGTCAAATTTGGGAAATTTTGGTAATTATTTCTTTAAATACTTTCCTCAGCCCCATATTCTTTTCCTCTCTTTCTGGGACTCTATTGATATGAATGTTAGATCTTTTAGTATTGTCCTACAGGTAGGTACCTGAGGCACTGTCCATTTTATTTTTCAGCCTATTTTATCTCTGTTGTTCAAATTGGACAACAGTCTTTTTTCTTTATTGATTTTAGAGAGAGAGTAATGGAGAGGGAGAGAGAGATAGAAACATTGATGAGAGAGAACATCAATGGGCCACCTCCTGCATGCCCCCCAATGGGCATTTGGCCTGGGCAAGTGCCCTGACTGGGAATCGAACTGGCGACCTCTTAGTGCATGGGTCGATTCTCAACCACTGAGCCACACTGGCCGGGCAGGGTAATTTCTATAATCTGTCTTCACATCCACTGATTGTTTCCTTTCATTTGTCATCTGTGCTATTGAGTCAATGCAGTGAGTTTTTTATTTTGGTTATTATAATTTTCAATTTTAATATTTCTATTTAACTCTTTATATCTTGTATGTATTTGCTGAGACTCTTATTTCAAGATTATTCATAATTGTTCATTGGAGCATTTTAATCATGGCTACTTTAAAATTCTAGTCAAGTTATTCTGATGTTGAGTTATCTTGGTTGCATTTCTTAATTAAGACTTCCAAGTTGAGATTTTCTTTGTTCTTGGTATGACAAGTGATTTTCAATTGTCTACTGGATATTTGGAGTATTATGTTTTGAGACTCTTGATCTTATTTAAATCTCTTATATTAACAGAGCTCTGATGACATCATGCCTGAGGGAGAGGGTCACATAATTACTGCCAGGAAGGGATGGGAGTCTTAGCTCCTAATTTCACCCCTGCTAACACTGCATTAAAGGGAGTGTGAAGGAGTGCCTCATTACCACTTGATGGGGGTGAAAGTTCAGGCTTCTCAGTTGGCTTTCATTGACAGAGAGAACAAAGCTATTTTCTTTTTTTGTGTATGTCATACATTAGGATCTAGTTTTATACTCAGTCTTGACTATTTAAGGAGTAAGATTTACCTCTATTTATGAAATATTAACTATACTTTAAATTTAAAGTTAGGATACAGAAAAGAATACTACTTAAAAAAACTACTTAAAAAATTTCTACTAAAACTACTTAAAAAAATTTTCTTTTAATCCTCACCTGAGGACATTTTTGCATTCATCTTCAGATAGAATGGGAGGGAGAGAGGGAGGAAGAGAGAGAGAGACACACATCAACTGGCTGCCACCCACACGTCCCAACCAGGGCCAGGGACAAATTGCAACCGAGGTACGTGCCCTTAGTGGGAACTAAACCCGGGTCTTTCTGGTCCGTGGGCCGACGCTCCAACCACTGAGCCAAACTGGCCAGGGCTAAAACTACTTTTAAACCAAATTTGAATAGAGTAAACCTTCGATTTTGTAGACCTTGATATAATGGACTGCGGATTTAATGGACAAAATTTCTGGTTCATATGTCATTTTTGGAAATTAACACTGTTAATTTAAAAATGCTTTTAACCAATATTTTCTTATAATTAAATCAACAGGTTATTTTTTGTTATTAGTTCACTTGTATTTTTAACAAATATTAGTGAATAGGTCATATGTTGGAAAAAACACTGTAGTAATTTCACCGACATAAATATTACATATCTACAACTGTAGTCTACATATTTAAATCTAAGAGTCACTGCTCATAAACAATGTTTGGCAAATGATTAGCATGTGATCACACCCCATTGCATGTGATAATTGGTTCTGTTGTTGCAGCTGTTTTAACGAGTGATGGCCAATCTGACATGCACTGAACCACACCCCAGCATGTGCGTTAGTTTACTCGTGGTGACTGGTGAATGAATACATGTATTAGACCTATTCAGTATAAATTTAAAATTGCAGCAATATATACAGAAAGCTTTTCTGTGAAATTAAACTTTTCATACTTAATTTTAATTACACAAACGCATCTACATAAGTAAAAACAGGTAAACTAATTTGTCAATTTTTAACACATGTATTCAGAAAACCTACTTTATTATATAACGTATTTTTGGCTTTAATAGACACCCCCTTGCCCGAATTAGTCTGTTATATCAAGGTTTTACTGTAGTACTTCTAAATTAAAGTTGAGTTTCAAGATCCTAATAAAATATTGTGTGACAACTCTAAGTCAGTTTGTAAAATATGTTTAAAAAATGATGTCACCAGATTGTGGTGTTTCCATCATTGAGTATGATCAGAAGTATTTGTTACTACGGTGGTCTGAAGAGTTGAGAAATTTGCATGGAATATAGTTCCTATAATAATTCATTTAGATTTATAGAATATATATACTTATATCATTATATTTTAACAAAAAGGACAGGAATGTAGCAATCTTTGTACTAATAAATTGGCTGGTTCCTTCAGTATTCATCTAACAAATATTCATATATTTATTTATCTACTTATTTATTCAATATTTAAACAATATAATTCAGAGCCAGGTATTAAGCTAGGGATTGAATATGCATAGGTATATTGAAGAGTAGTTATTTCGAGCAATAATGAGGTTTATTTTAGGTGTAATTGCCATGTGCTGATGAGGTAACCACTCTTTGGGATGCTAGACAGAAAGACAAAGAAAGCTTTCAAAAATGCTGTGCTCATTTAGCTTTTTCACTTAGTTAAGGATGTTGCCTTACTGACACCAAATTATATTTTATGAACCAACAAAGTCATGTTAACATTCTCCTAAATAAAACATTAGTATAAAAATATTTGTATACATTCTGAATAGTGATATAAAACTATAAAAAGTGGATCAAGTGCAACAGGATATTAAGCATTTCTTACAGCAAATCCAGCATGTTCTTGCTAGGAACCCTGGAAGTCAAAGGAAGATGTGCTGACATTTATTATATGTTTTCTTATCCTTGGCTAAATAAATCAGGAGCTTGCGGTGGATGGGTAATTTTGGTCTTTTTATCCTAATTCATAACTTATATAAAATTCAGCACCTGGGCACTCTTCTAGGCACAGGTAAATGAAGAGAAATAATATGCCACACTTTTTATCAGGGCCTCACAGCTTAATCGAGAAAGCAAACAAAATGGCAATAACATTAAGGGGATAGTAGTAGCATAAAGCAGGGAAAATGACATTATGATTTGTCCATTTGCACAAGCCAGACACCTAATGGGTTGTAAAAGATTTTTTTTTTCTGTTCTGGCTGGTTTGGCTCAGTGGTTAGAGTATCGGCCTACGAACAAAAGAGACGGGGGTTCGATTCCGATCAAGGGCACATTCCTTGGTTGCAGTTCGGTCCTGGCCCTGGTCAGGGTCATGCGGGAGGCAACCAATCAGTGTGTCTCTCTCACATCGATGTCTCTCTCTGTCTCCCCCTCTCACTCTATCTGAAGATAAATGGAAAAATATCCTCGCGTGAATATTTAAAAAAAAATTTTTTTTTTCTGTATCTGACCTACTTATAATAGTTCATATCAAGTCTTAATGAGTCTAAATCACAGACATCTCTAGAATATGTCTGTTTCTTTCCATTCTTACTATCAATGCCCTTATCCAAACCACCATCATATCTTCCCTCATCAACTAGAATAAACTTGTAAATACCTCCCTACGTCCACTATTATTCTTGGAACCAATTTTTTCCCCAGTGCTGCAGAAAAAATCTTTTAAAATACAAATTTGAGCATCTTTCTCCCCTGTTGAAAACCTTTAGTATCTTGCCATTGCTCTTAAAATAAAATCTAAGTTCTTTATATTACTACTTGAAACATCTTACCTCCCCGCTTCTTACCATTTTTGCTTCCCTTTTGTTTTTTACCTGAAAATATATGTGAGGATGCAAAATATTTGCAAAGAATTACTGATGTTTTTCCTAGTTATTGGTGAGAATCCTAGTTAGTGAATTTGTCAATGAAGGCATTAGTGTTGGGAGTAAGGTCATATCTGTATAGCCATTGCCAAGTTCAAGATTATGAAGATTTATACCCTGTTTTCTTCTGTTTTATAGTTTTAGCTCTCATATTTAGATCTTCAGTTTATTTTCAGTTAATTTTTTATATGGTGGGTCCAGTTTTATTCTTCTGCACATGAATATCTGTGTTTTTTTTTTATAGCTTTGACAGTCTATATATCACATGTAAGAGTTAATGAAATGAACTAATAAGATGATAATTTAAATATATCTGTCCTTGAGAAATCAGTCTAATATGTAACAGCATAGGTTATCATAAGCCAAGAGCAAAAGAGAATATAAATTTTGGGATGTTAATGTAATCAAGATTTGTACAAATTATCAGGGTCCATTTAAAGACAATAGATTTCAAGGCTATGCGGCAACAGGCTTTGAATCTCAGTTACTTTATGATTCAGAATCAGGGACAAGAAATTCATCCAGTGAAATTGGAGCCTTCAGAAGTAAATTCATCTCTTAAGTATTCGTAGATAAGATTGGGAAGTTTCAGAACAAGATTAGCACAAAACCTAATTCATTGGTGAGCTAGAGCCCCAAAGCCCAGAGTTCTTTATATTCCTTTTTTCTATCTGTAGAAAGCTTCAGAATATGGTTCATCTGAAAACCTCTAGATAGGATTTAAGAATTCACTCAAGATAGTAGGGCCTGAAAGTGAGTAAACCAGTTTAGCTAAGTAAATAATAAGTAAAAAGGTCTTTAAACTATGGAGATTTATAATGTTAGTTACATATAACCAAATCTGTGTGACCCTTTGTATTGTTTGTACGCTCATTCACTAATTCTAAATATGCTTGGCAATGGAAATAAAATATTGAGCATATGGATCCAGGTCTCACATGACTTTAGTTTATTGGGGACAACAAATAATAATCAATAAGCACAAAAGTATGTAATTACAAACTTTGATAATATGAAGATAAAGCTCTTCTATGCCTTTCCATGTTTGCACTTTCTCTGATTCTTTCCATTTTTTTCTCCATCGTTCTCTTTCCTGCCATCCCATGTGACTAAAATATAGAAATGGTCCATGCTTTTATTTGCTGGATAATCAACCAAAATTGTGCGGGATATATGTTTTTTTATTGTAGTAAAATATATTTAACATAAAATTTACCATTGTAACCATTTTCAGGTATACAGTTCAGTGCTATTAAATATACTCACATTTTTGTACTACTATCACCAGAACATTTTCATCTTCTCAAATTGAAACTCTGTGATCATTAATAACTCCCCATTCCCTTTCCTCTCAGCCCTTGTTTCTTTCTCCTTTCTGTCTCTATGAATTTGCCTTTTCTAGGTACCTCATATAAGTGGAATCATACAATATTTTTTTGTGTGTCTGCCATATTTCATTTGTCATAATGCCTTTAAGATTTTTCTATGTTAGCTTATGTCAGAATTTTTTTCTTTTTAAGGAGGAACAATTTTATAGTGTATGTATAAACCACATTTTGTTTATTCATTCATCTGTTATATTTGGGTTGTTTCCACCTTTGGGCTATTATATTTTTGTTGTATTTTCATTGTATTTTGCTGTTCATTTAACAAGAATTAGGCTAAGAAAAAATATTATTTTGTGTCTATTGGCAGATATTTCACTGGAATAAATGGAAAATAATATTTGAGTTTTATTTTCTAGTTCTTTATATTAACTTTTGATGTTGTTACCTTAAATTGTTTTCATACATTAAGACCATACACGTATGGTATTTATTTATTTATTTTATTTTTTATTTTTTTTATCCTCACCCGAGGACACTTTTTCATCTTTTGTTCAGATAGAGTGGGAAGGAGAGAGAGGAAGAGAGAGAGAGAGAGAAACATCGACGTGAAAGGGACACATTGAGTGGCTGCCACCCGCACGACCAACCAGGGCCGGGGACAAACTGCAACCGAGGCACATGCCCTTAGCGGGAACCGAACCCAAGTCTCTCTGGACCGCAGGCCAGTGCTCTAACCACTGAGCCAAACCGGCCAGGGCTGGTATTTATTTTTTAAGGCCATATATCTTTGTCTGTTTGGGCTGCTATAACAAAATATCACAGACTGGGCAGCTTATAAACAACAGATATTTGTTTCTCACAGTTCTGGGGGCTGAAGGTCTGAGATTAAGGTGCTTTCAACCTTTTTCCAGGTTGCAGATTTCTTGTCTTATCCTCACATGAGGCAATGGGCAAGGGAGCTTTCTGGGGTCTCTAATAAACTCACTAAACCAATTCATGAGCGTTCCACCCTTATGAGCTAAGTACCTCCCAAAGGCCCCACCTCCTAATACCATTGTCTTTGGGGGTTAGAATTTCAACATGAATTTTAGGGGATAAAAACATTTGGATCATAGCACCATACATATGGTATTATTAATTTAATTGCTGCCTTAATTTGTTTTCTTACTGAGACATGGACTGGATTTACAGCTAAAATTCTGTGTGGTCAGCTTGATAAAACAACAGAAGTGTAGCTGATTGGAAATATTTTGTCTAAGGAGCACTGAAGAAACAACGTAGAGACTGAATCTTTGTTTTCTGTCCCTTTTGTCTTCCAGTAGTCTCTTTATTTTTTATTTTACTATTAGAAATATTATCTTTTTCTCTATTTCTTTTTTGTTTCTTCTTCTTCTCTTTTCTCTTTCCTCATTCTCTTTTCTTTTGTGGTTGTTTATGCTGTTGTTGTCAGGATCTTTTGTATGTTCCTGTTTGTTTCTTATTTATTTGGTTTTACCCTGTCAGCACCTGTACAGTAGTTTGCACAACGTGATTGTGGCTGAGCCTTACAGTTACCCTGCCTGAGAGGAGAGCCCACCCACTAATGGGACAACAATAGTCAAGACCAAATTATGCCTGGCTGGTTTGGCTCAGTGGATTGAACGTCGTCCCATGGACTGAGAGGTCCTGGTTCGATTCCTGGTCGGGGCAGATGCCTAGGCTATGGGCTCAATCCTCAGTAGGGGGCATGCAGGAGGCAGTCAATTGATGTTTCTCTCTCACATCGATATTTATCTCTCTCTCTCTAAAAATAAATCAATAAAAACATATTTTAAAAACAAAGACCCAATTATAACAGGAGAGCCCAAATAACCCACAAAAGGATTACTTCTAGAGCCTACAGCTCAGTAGTACAAGGAAACCACACCACTGGGTCCCACAGGACATTTACTACAAAAGCCCACCCCATGAAGACTGAGAATCATAGCAAGTATATCTAATACATAGATACAAGCACAAAGAGACAACTTAAATGAAGAGACACAGAAACAACACCCAAATTAAAGAAAAGGAAGAATCACCAGAAAAAGACCTAAACAAGATGGAGGTAAGCAAGTTATCAGACATAGAGTTTAGAGTAATGGTTATAAAGATGCTCAAGGAACTTGGTGAGAACTACAAGGAGAACTGAGTGGGAACTTTGAAGAACTTAGTAGGAACTATATCAGTATGACCAAATACATACAAATTATGATTAAGAACCAGGCAGAAATGAAGAATAGTATATATGACATCCAGAATCTGCTGATGAAGCAGAGGATTGAATAAGTGAATTGGAAGACAAGGTAGAAAAAACACTCAATCAGAGCAGAAGAAAAAATAAATAAAAAGCATGAGGACAGTTTAAAGGAACTCTGAGACAATATGAAACGGAACAACATTTGCATCATAGGGGTACCAGAAGTAGAAGAAAGTAAGGGTTAGAGAAGCTGTTTGAAGAAGAAATAATGCCAGAAAACTTCCCTATACTGGTGAAGGAAAAAGCCACTCAAGTTAAGGAAACACAGAGGGTACCAATCAAGATGAACCTAAAGACACCCACTCCAAGACACATCATAGTTAAAATGGCAAATGTTAAAGACAAAGAGAGACTCTTAGGGCAGTAAGAGACAGTGAGTGACCTACAAGGGAGCTCTCATAAGGACATCAGCTGATTTCTCAACAAAAACACTACAGGCCAGAAGGGAATGGCATGAAGTATTTAAGATAATGAAAAGCAAGGATCTAAAACCAGGACTACTCTATCCAGCAAAGCTATAATTCAGAATTGAAGGTGAAATAAAGAGCTTCCCAGACCAAAAAAAGCTAAAGGAGTTTATCACCACCACACCAGCGAAGTAAGAATCGCTAAAGGGACTGCTATAAGAAGAAGAAGAAATATATATAGAGAGGAACATAGCCATAAATAATAAAAATGACAATAAATAAGTACCTGTCAATACCCTTAAATGAAAAGAAATAGAGGAAGATATAAAAAAGTGGAAGCCTATACCTTGTTCATGGATTGGAAGAATTAACATCATTAAAATGTCCATACTATCCAAAGCAATCTATAGATTCAATGCAATCCCCATCAAAATACCAACGACATATTTCACAGAACTGGAACAAATACTTCAAAAGTTCATATGGAACCAAAAAAGACCCCGAATAGCCACAGCAATCTTGAAAAAGGACAGAGTAGGTGGGATCACAATTCCAGGTATCAGGTTATACTACAGAGCCACTGTAATCAAAACAGCCTGGTACTCGCACAAGAACAGGCAGATAGATCAATGGAATAGAATAGAGAACCAAGAAATTGACCCAAGACAATATGCTCAATTAATATTCGACAAAGGTGGCAAGAGCATACAGTGGAGTCAAGACAGTCTCTTCAATAAATGGTGTTGGGAAAATTGGACAGCTACTTGCAAAAAAATGAAGCTAGACCATCAACTTACACCATACATGAGAATAAACTCAAAATGGATAAAAGACTTAAATGTAACTTGTGAATCTATAAAAATTCTAGAAGAAAATGCAGGCAACAAAATTTCAGATATCATACGCAGCAGAATTTTCACTGATACAACACCTAAGGCAAGAGAAACAAAGGAAAAAATGAACACACGGGACTACATTAAGCTAAAAAGCTTCTTCACAGCAAAAGAAACAACCGTCAAAACGGAAAGGGATCCCACTATATGGGAGAGCATAACTGCCAATGATGAATCAGATAAGGGGTTAATTTCCAAAATATATAGAGTGTTCACACAACTCAGCAAAAGGAAGACAAAGAACCCAATTAAAAAATGGGCAGAGGACCTAAATAGACACCTCTCCAAACAGGATATATAAATAGCCAAGAGACATATGAAAAAATGCTCGTCACTAATCATCAGAGAGATACAAATTAAAACAACTATGAGGTATCACTTCACACCTGTCAGAATGGCTGCCATCAACAAATCATCAAAAAACAAGTGTTGGTGAGTAGAAACCAACTACAATAAAAACACTCAAAAACTTTCAAACTCTGGGAGGCTAAATAGCTTGTTATTAAACAATGAATGTGTTAACAATTATATCAAGGAAGACATCAAAAACTTCCTGGAAATAAACAAAAATGAACATACAACAACCCCAAATCTATGGGATGCAGAGAAAGCTGTCGTGAGAGCGAAATTTGTAGCATTGCAGGCCTACTTCAAGAAACAAGAAAAAGTTGAAATAAACAATCTAACCCTACAATTAAAAGAATTAGAAAAAAAATAAAAGCCCAGAGTAAATAGAAGGAAGGATATAATAAAGATCAGAGTGGGAAAAAAAGGACATAGAGACTAAAAAATATAAAAGATCAATGGAATCAAGAGGGGAATTCTTTGAAAAGATAAACAAGATTGATGAACATTTAGCCAAACTCATCAAGAAACACAGAGAGAGGATCCAAATAAATAAAATCAGAAATAAAAGAGGTGAAGAAACAACTGACACCACAGAAATACAAAGGATTGTAAGAAAATACTATGGACAACTATATGCTAACAAATTCAACAACTTGAGAGAAATGGACAAATTCCTAGAAACATACAGTCTTCTAAAACTCAAGCAATAAGAATCAGAAAACCTGAACAGACCAATAACAACAAATGAAATTGAAGCAGTAATAAAAAAAACTCCCAGTAAACAAAAGTCCTGGACTGGATGGTTTCACAGAGGTGTTTACCAAACATTCAAAGAAGAACTAACACCTATCCTCCTCAAACTATAGAAAATTCAAGAGGAAGGAAGACTGCCAAACTCTTATGAGGCCAGCATTATCCTAATTCTAAAACCAGATAAAGACACTACAAAGAAATAAAATTACAGGCCAATATCCCTGATGAACACAGATGCTAAAATCTCAGTAAAATATTAGCAAATAGGATCCAACAATACATTAAAAAGATCATACACCATGACCAAGTAGGATTTATTCAGTGGTTGCAAGGCTGGTACAGTATTCACAAATCAGTAAATGTGATACATCACATTAACAAAATGAAAGATAAAAATCAATGATCATATCAATAGATGCACAAAAAGCATTCAACAAAATCTAGCACCCATTTTTGATAAAAACTCTCAGCAAACTGGGAATAGAGGGACCACACCTCAACATAATAAAGTCCATATAAGACAAATCTAAAGCCAACATCATAATCATTGGGCAAAAACTAAAAGTGTTTTCTTTAACAGGAAGAAGACAGGGATGTCCACTTTCACCACTGTTATTCGACATAGTACTAGATGTCCTAGCCATGGTGATCAGACAAGAAGAAAAAATAAAAGATATCCAAATTAGAAAGGAGGAAATAAAACTGTCATTATTCACAGATGACATAATATTGTACATAGAAAACCCTAAAGACTCCACCAAAAAACTGCTAGATTTAATAAATAAATTTGGCAAAGTAGCAGGATTCAAAATTAACATCCAGAGATCGATGGCATTCTTATACATCAATAATGATCTCTTTGAAAGAGAAACTAAAAAGAAATCTCTTTTGCCATTGCAAAACAACAACAAAAATAAGATACCTGTGAATAAACTTAACCAAGAAGATAAAAGACCTGTACTTGGAAAACTATAGGACATTGAAAAAAGAAATAGAGGAAGATACAAACCAGTGGAATCGTAAACAGTGTTCATGGATTGGAAGAATTAACATCATTAAAATGTCCACACTACCCAAAGCAATCTATCAATTTAATGCAATCCCTATTAAAATACCAACAATATATTTCACAGATCTAGAACAAATAATCCAAAAATTTATATGGAACAATAAAGAATCCAAATAAACTCAGCAATCTTGAGAAAGAAGAACAAAGTTGGAGGGATCATAATACCAGATATCAAATTATACTACAAAGCTGTTGTAATCAAAACAGCCTGGTACTGGCACAAGAACAGGCATATAGATCAATGGAACAAAAACAGAGAACTCAGAAATCGACCCAAGCCATTACACTCAATTAATATTTGACAAAGGAGGCAAGAGCATACAATGGAGGAAAGACAGCCTCTTCAATAAATGATATTGGGAAAACTGGACAGGTACATGCAAAAGGATGAAACTAGACCACCAACTTACACCATACACAAGAATAACCTCAAAATGGATTTAAAAAACTTAATTGTAAGTTGTGAAAACATAAAAATCCTACAAGAAAACATACGCAGTAAAATCTCAGACATCTCATGTGTCAGAATTTTCACAGCTACATCTCCTAGGGAAAGAGAAACAAAGGAAAAAATAAACAAATGGGACTACATCAAACTAAAAAGCTCTTCATAGCAAAAGAAACCATTCTCAAAATACAAAGGGAACCCGCTGTATGGGAGAACATATTTGCCAAATATATGTCATATGAGCCGTTAATTTCCAAGATATATAAAGAACTCATACAACTCAACACCAGGAAGACAATTCAATTAAAAAATGGACAAAGGACGTAAATAGACACTTCTCCAAAGAGGACTTATAGATGGCCAAGAGACATAAGAAAAAGTGACGTCTTACCCTTTGAGACAGCATGAATGGACCTGGAGAGTATTATTTTAAGAGAAATAAGCCAGTCAGAGAAAGACAAGTATCACACAATCTCACTTATATGTGGAATCTAATGAGCAAAATAAACTGACAAACATAATAGGCCCAGAGGCATGGAAGCATGGCACAGACTGGTGGATTTCAGAGGGAAGCAGGGAGGTGGCGCAGGCAAAGAATAACCAAATAACTTACATGCATATATGCATAATCCATGGGCACAGATAATAATTTGGTGAAGGCCTTGGGTGTGGCAGGAACTGCGTGGAGAGGAGCAATGGGGGACACCTGTAATATGCTCATCAATAAAGATAAATTAAAAAATATATTAATATATAAAATATATAATATATATTTAAATTACTTAATAGTATTTACTGAAGGAATTATGTAGTAAATTTTAAATATTTAGTGAAGTCATTTGATTTTTATAAAAAAGGGTATCAAAATTATTTTCTATAAGTGTTTCGTCACACTCAGTCAATCTTAAAACATTTTTTTCTCTACAGAAAATTATCAGTAATCTTGAGTTTCAACATCTGATTTGAATGCTAAAGTTCATATATAAATATCACATTTTATTTTTAATGATATAAGTAACTAATACAAAGTGTTTACTTATTCTAAATCTACTTCAGGCTTTAGAATAGTTTGTATTCAGTGTAGGTCAGTTGCTTCTTAGGATTCATAAGTAATAAATAGTACCATATATCATCAATGTAGGAATCTTACAGGCAAAATTATCTTCAGATGTAAAAAGACATTTAATTTGGTAATATCTTCTCTCAATATTTATAATTCCATCTAGGGGAATATAAAATCCCTTCAGAGAAAAATTTCACTCAGAGATAGATTCTTAGGACTTTTTAAAATAACGTGAACTAGGATTATGAATAAGGATGTTCATTGTGGTAATTTTGTAATAGTTAAGAATTAGAAACAATTAAATGTCCATTAGTAGCTGATATGAGTATACTGCAGTATATTAATATAATGTGATACTATATGACATTTAACATGAATAAATTGGATCTAAATTTATCAAAATGAAAATACTTCAAAAGTAAAAGTTGACTTAAAAAAAGAAAGTTGAATAATGGTATATTATTATATTAATATATAGTATATTCAAGAATATATGATATATTCTTGAAAAATATAGTATTTTTAATCATAGACAGTACTATATTTTTGTGGATACATATGTCTGTATATATGTATCCACAAAAATATAATTATATATAACTATATACACACATACTTATATAGTATTAAAACATGAAACAGAAATATACACACCAAATTAAAGTTACTGGTAATTTCAGGGGCAGGAAGAAAAATATAATAATGTATTGGGTAATACTATTATAGATGATTTTATTTTTTTACAAAAATAAGAGCTATGAATTAAATATGACATAATGTTAGTGTTTTTAAGTCTCGATAGTTTGTACATTAGTGTTGGTTATACTATTCTCCATAATTATTTTAATGTTTGAAATATTATTTCTGTTTTTAAGTATGTACTCAATGGCCCAGTAATTACAATTCTAGTTAAAAACACTGAAGCAATTTTGTATGTAGGCACATATATAAGGATGTTCACTACAGTATTGTTTATAATTATGAAAAACTGGAAACAACCAAAATTTTGGGTGATACAACTGTATAGCAAAAGTCCCAAGAACTTCAGTTTTTAAAAGCTATTATAATTAGTAGAATATTTTATCTTATATCATACACAATAATCAATTCTAGATAGACTGCTGATCTAACAGTGAAGGATTAAATAATTTAGCTTTCAGAGGAAACATAGGAGAACATCTTTTTGACTTTGTAGTAGGTCAAGGTTTCTTAAACCAGATTTAAAACGGATTAAATCTAATCTAAAAATTGATAAACTGGACTATATTAAAATCAAAAAACGTATGTTCATTGAAAAACACTATTAAATGCATTAAAAGGCAAGTTTCAGAGTGAAAAGAGAGATTTGCAGTATATATGTACAGCAAAGTACTAGCATCCAAAATATATGAAGAATTTTTATGAATAAATAAGAAAGGACAGTCAGCCCAATAGAATATGAGCAAAATGCTTGAACAAGTATTTCACAAAATAGCACATTCAAATGGCTAAAGCTCCTATGAAAAGTGCTCAGGTTGATTTGTCTTCTTCTTCTAGTATGTTTTAAAATTTGAAGCCTACATCAGTAGATCTTTCTCCTTTTCTAATATAAGCATATGCTGTAGATGTCCATATAAGCACTGTTTTAGCACCTCACAAATTTTGAAATGTTGTGCTTCAATTTTTTGCAAGTTCACAATATTTTCTAATTCTTCTTGGAATTAGTATTTAAAAATAGATGTCTGTGATTTCACACAGTTGTGAATGTTTTCTGAAATTCTTCTGGTAATCATTTCTAATTTAATTATACTGTGGTCACAGAAGATATTTTGCATGACTTAGATCTTAAATTTTATTGAGAATTGCCTTATGGTCCAACATCTAGTTTTACCTTGGTGAAAATTTTATGGCACTTGAATGTGTATCTTGCTGTTATTGGGTGGAATGTTTTATAAATGCTTATTAGGTAAAGAGTATTCATAGTGCTTTTTAAATATTCTATATCCTTACAGATTTCCACCCACGTTTTCTATTGACTACTAAGAAAGGTGTGTGAGAAAAAATAAAGTTTTCCATATTAAAAACAAACAAACAAACAAACAAACTCAGTTTTAACATTTTCAGATTTTTTTTTAACACCTCGTCAGCACAGGTTTAGGATATCCTTTACCTGAGGCTTGCTTATCCCTACCCTACTCATTAGAATGACCCTGTGGAGTTAGTTTTTGAATGCCCTTTGTGTTCAATAGAGATTCTCCTCTTTAGTTCACAATTCAGATGTCTCCCAGTGCTGTGTGAGCTCTAGTTTCCTTTATAGCTGTGATTGTTTTCTGCCTCCCTTATTTAGTTTCATACTATGCATATGCAACAAAATATTAGCCACAGACTCGAGAAAATTCTTATGTAGATTTCTGTAGGTCTTTCTCTTTGTAGCTTCCTCCTCTCTGGGTACAGTGCTTTATAAATTCCAGCCATTTCAGCCTTCCCAAAGTCCAAGCACCCTTTTAAAAAATATGTTTTAATTTATTTTAAAGAGAGAGGAAGGAAGAGAGAGAGCAGCATATCAATGTGAGATAGAAACATCGATTGGTTGCCTCCTGTACGCACCCCAACTGGGAGTGAAACCCGCAACCTGGGTTTGTGCCCTGACCGAGAATCGAACCCTTGACCTTTCAGTGCACAAGACCATGCTCAACCAACTAAGCCATACTGGCCAGGGTTCCAATCTCCTCTCTTTCAATTTAGTGGAGCCCCTTTCTCCCTGCATCATGGTATGAAGAGTTACTCCTGGCAGAAGTCTGGGCTGTCATTTCAGGGCTCTCTTGTTACCGGAATCCCAACGTTTTCCCTTGGGATTGCCTGCTTGGGCTTGCTGGCCCAAAGAAATGCATAAACTTGCAGTATAAAAAGGAAAAATAGTTTAATAATGAATTGGCCAATATGGAGATGGAGAGCTAGTGCTCTAACTAAACCAACATCCCAATGGCATGTAGATTACAGATTATATAGGGCAAAATCACACGATACTGTGGGTTAGATGTGCATAATTAATAATTTCTTCAGGTCTTTTCCAGCATCCCTCTGTCTAGTTGTTGCCAGGGGAAAGAGGATTCTTCCACTCTATCACAAGAAATGCATTTCAATGGTACATGCATAGGAGAATGAGGTGTAGTGACAAGATTTTTTGGAGTGAAAACGAAGGACTGTCCTCAGGTTCCTGATGTCTTATCTATGACCAGGTGGCTCAGCTCCCTCTCTCCCTCTCGCTGTGGGAGAAGTCCAGCCACTAGGACCTCACCAAGCCCAGGAAGAGGGCCAGAACCCAGAGGTGGTGTGCTGTTAGCTTGGCATCTGAGGCCCTAGTAGTCCAGCATAGTCTCTGTTCCCGTCTGGCCAGCTTTCGGCGCTGCTACACCCAGGCCCCTGTGCCTGTTAAGGAGAGAAAGAAGGAGCAAATGCCCCTCTGTCCCTCAGGCCTTTGTGGAGTTTTGATTATGTTAGCTTGCCTTGGGAGAGAGTAGGCTTTCTTTCAAACTATCCAATTGCTTTCTTTCCAATTGCTTTCTTTCTTTTTTTTTTTAATTCTCACCTGAGGATATTTTTACATTTATCTTCAGACAGAGTGGGAGGGAGAGAGAGCAAGAGAGAGAGAAACATCAATGTGAGAGAGACACATCGATTGGTTGGTTGCCACCCAAACCGGGGCCGGGGATGAACTGCAACCAAGGTACGTGCCCTTGGCCGGAATTTAACTGGGGACTCCTTGGTCCGCAGGCCGATGCTCTAACCACTGAGCCAAACCTGCCAGGGCCAATTGCTTTCTTTATTCTTTCCAGGTTTATGCTGGGCCTTCCCTCTATTTAATGCCTTTCCTGGATCTTCTTGGGTTCCATGCCCTTATCCTATCTGATCTTTTTTTCAGGCTAGACTCCTCCCCTTTATGGTCCCTATTTGGCTCAAAGTTCTGCTTTGTCATCTGACTTGTACTGTGCATATGCTTAGTGGAAGGCCCTTCCCTTGTGCCATCTTGGCTTCCATTGAGCATGTACCTAGCTGAGGAATTTCCCCTTGCCTGAGTTGTTCTGCCACCCACACAGTCTGCTGGAATAAATCGGTTGTTCCCCAGAGAGATTGGAAAACTGGTCTTTCCTGCCTGCTCTTGCCTACTTAGGGATTAAGTCCCCTTGGTGGAGGATGTGGCTGTCCCCAGGGATGTCTGTGAAACTGTGGCTTCCTAGTTAATCTGGCTTAATTAGATGTCTGGGTCAGTTCTCTTTTGTTAATACCTAACTAACTACCTATGCTAACACAGTTTTCTGGAAAAGTAGCCAGGGGATCATTCAACTTTAGGGCTCAGTAACTGAAACATAATTTAGGTCAAGATATCTATTTTAGCCTGAACCATGTGACTGTTAGGCAGGTCTGGGTATATTCTCTTCTACTGCCTCAGGGGTTGCTGATAATCTGGGCAAAAGATTAATCTGGGCAAAAGATCTGGGTGTGAGGGGGGATAATTTCTAGAGCTAGGATTTAAAACTAAATTTAATCAGTTGTAAGGACTCTTAAGTTTCACTGTATTGATTTTGTCTCCCCCAGAGATCATAGTTCTTTGCTAGTTATTGTCCAGCATCTGAATACAATCAATTCATATAATTTGTCCAGTAAGAAGTAGATTCTGAGTTGTGGTCCTTATACCTAACAGAGTATAAATTTCAAACACAAAATTAAGTAGATAGTCAGTAGATAGGCAATATTCATTTGGCTCAGGAGTGCCTGGGCACTGACTCTGTCAGCCCTTCCTCCAAACACCCAGTGAGATGTGGTTTCATTGAAACTTAGTTTGACTCAAGAATAAGGTGGCCCCTAATGTTTATAAATACTTCTTATAGAAGTAGGGATTATGTGAGTTCTTCCTGAAAAAGAACAAACTGTAAGTATAAAATATCTCTAAAGAAGCAAGAAATAACATTTCCAACAACTGTAGCTCTTTGTTCTGCTGGGTTAGTGATCTGAGAGCCAAGGAAAACGAAATTGAGATGAGCTCCATCTGCTTTTTCTTTGTGGGGGCATCTTGCTTCAGTTTGTTCCATGTTCTAAGCTAAACAAAGCAGGAACCTAATCCAAACTTGATTTGATTACATTTTCTCTATTTCTCTTTTTGACTTCTTCTGATTTGAAAATTTTATATTTGTTTTTCTTTCTTTAAATGCTTTTTCTTAAAATTATAACATACATCATTTATTTGACAATGTCCAAAGGTCATCAGTACATCTATCCTGGTACAACAATGCAAAGATTTTAAAATGCTTTACCTCTGATCCTTTCCATGTTCTCATATGACTTGTTCAGAACTTCAGTCCTACCTTATTTTATCTCTACCTTCATTTCAATATTGTTATGATTGCTTTGCATATTTGTTTAGTTCCATGTATACATTTACAAATGTGTATCATTATCATTGCCTATTTTGTTTCATCCATTACTTTTGAGTTTATTTTTTTTTAAATTATTTTTAATAGCTCTTTAATCTATGCTGCATGAATAGTAAACCTTGGAATGTGTAAAATAATTACTTATTTTCCTTCTGACTTTTCTTGTTTATGAGAATTCTGCTGTCATTTCAAAGTTCTTTAGTTGCTAATTGATTTTTCTTTGCAATTTGGTGGATTTTAAAATTGCCTCTTTTTCTTTGGTATCCTACGTTTTCACTATGTTTCTAAGTGTGAATAGTTTTATTTATCCTGTTTGCATTTTTTGATGCTTTCTTAATCTGTTTATTTGTACTTTTTCTCAGTTCTCAATCTTCAGTCCTTGCATTTTGAATATTGTCTCTCCCCTGCTCCCCCAAATCTTCTTAGTTCTTTCCTTGAATAATTTCTATTAGGTGCTTTCTGGACTTTTCATTCCAACACACTTTATATATCCTTACTGTTTTCCTTTTCTTTGTTTCTTTGTGTGGTCTTTGATTTTACCAATTTTTATTAGCTTTGTCTGTGAGCTATTTTAACCCAGCCACTGAGCTTTAAATTTCAATTACTATGTTATTATTATTGATAGTTTTAGTTTTATTTATCATTTCTATATATATTTTTTGTTTTATTTTTTATTTGTCTTCTTTTGTTTCATAAATCCCTATTTTTAAAAATATATGTTTGTTACCTCTTTTTCATTTTTTCAACATTAAAAAATTTTTTTTGTTAATACTCACCTGAGCATATTTTTTCCATTGATGTTTAGAGAGAGTGGAAGAAGGGAAGGAGGGAGGGGGACAGACAGAGAGAGAAACACTGATGTGAGAGAGACACATCAATTGGTTGCCTCCCAAACTCACCCCAAGTGGGGCTAGAGATTGAACCTGCAATCCAGGTACGTGCCCTTGATCCAGAATTGAACCTGTGACTCTTCAGTGCCTGGGCCTATGCTCTATCAACTGAGCAACACCAGCCAGAGCTAATTTGTATATTTTAAAATAACCTGCTGCCATTGTTTGTTTGTTATGTTATTCCTTTAAATAATTACTTACTATGTTAATTTTTGTAGGATGAATCTTCAGGAAGAATTGGATAAACTTAAAGTGCATATATCTATTGACAAAGCAACAATACAAGAATTGAATACACAGATAGCAGAGAAAAGAGAAGGTAAATTTTTGTGAGAATAGATATTTAATGTACGCATTTTTAAGTTACCTAGTTCTCGATGTTTTATTTTCAATTTCTTCTAAGAATCGTACACTTTCCCCCTTTTTCCACTGCTTTATTGGTTGATATCTCATTAACATTTTTACCTCTCATGGGAAAATTAAATAGAACACCTAAAAGTCAGTAAGCTTTTCATTTATTAAAAATTCAAATAAGATAAGTTTTCTAAGGAAAAAAACCATAATTTGTTTTTATTATTCATTGATAAAGTTTTACTAGTTCTTTTGTTTTTTTTTTTAATCTTCACCTGAGGATATTTTTCCATTGATTTTCAGACAGAGCAGGAGTGAGGGAAGGAGAGAGAGAGAGAGAGAGAGAGAGAGAGAGAGAGAGAGAGAGAAAGAGAAACATCGATGTGAAAGAGATACATCAATTGGTTGCCTCCCACATGACCCTGACCAGGGCGGGGGATCGAACCACAACCGAGGTTCGTACCCTTGACCAGAATCGAATCCTTGACTGTTTGGTCTGTGGGCTTATGCTCTAACCGCTGAGCCAAACTGGCCAGGGCTTACTAGTTTTGTTTAAAGTTTTATAGACAATAAAGAGTTACTGTACTCAATATCAATAATGCATATGTTTTTGTTTGACATACATTTTTTTGGAAATCTGTTTTGGAATAAAAATTTCAGAGTTAGAACAAACTTGGGTATCTGCAGTCCTGCAACCTGCCTGCCTAATAGCCTAAAAGTGTTCAGTAAGAAGGAATGTATCCATTCCAATACAAATGTATTCCTTTGTTAAAATCAAGATAACTATGTTTACTATAAGACTTCAGTCCATACTTTAGTACCTTATTAGGAAAAAAAAAAAAAAAGGTTGATTTGACAGGATTTCTTCTTATTTGACCTTGATACAGTTTAATTGTTACCAGTATATGTTTTAGGTGTTGATAATTTATACTTAATAAATTATACCTAATTAAATTTTCATGTACCACTTATCTGGCTATTGTCCCAATTATTATTTTTGTTTCAATTGCTTTTACATAGGTCACTGCTGTCTTGTCAGGGCCAATATTTGAACCCCTTTATTTTACACCATTGATTTGTATCATATTTCAAGCTTACTCTTTTCATTGGTTTCTGAAACACTTGTTTTTCCTGTTTTACCTTCAACATTTCTTTCGTGTATCTTCTCAGTTTTCTACTGGAACTTCTTCCATTTTTTCCCCTTAACTATTGGGATTCTCTAATACTTATCCTTGGTTTACTTCCAAAAAATAATAACTTTGTTGTTTTGGAAAAAATATGCATATTTAAAAACATTCAAGCAATAAGAAAGAATGAAAAGAAGAAAACAACAAAGTAATTCACAAACATGCAAAAACCAGAATTTCAGTATTAAATAATTATCAACTCAAAAGTCTCTTCATATTAATATAGAAAGAAGCCTAGATAGAGAAATTAAGTAAAAAATGAATTATAATATATGGTCTTTTTAAAAAAAGAGATATTTACATATTTTTAAAAATTTTGAACCAACCAAATAAAAACAAACAGATATAAAAAAGTAAAGGAACTATTGTTGAACTTCAGATAAATGTTTCATTACTTCAAGAGATATTAATTTTTTAAAGTCCCTGCTGAGATTAAAAAGAAAAGTTGCTAAGTTATTGAAGATGGAATTACATTGTAATTTTTAAAATATATATTTTAATTTCAAGATATATAAAAAATTAACATATTGCCTTGCAAGATGATAAAACATCATTTTTGCAAAATATTTTGTTTCCCCTTCATCTTGAGTTTTATTCATTAATTACCTGTCAATTTTGTCAAAGTCTATAAATTTATATATTGCAACAATGATTTCCTAGTTTTAAAATCTTACAGGCACACCGCAGAGATATTGTAGGTTTGGTTCCACACTAAAGCAAATATTGCAATAAAGCAAGTCATGTGAATTTTTTGATTTCCCATTACATATAAAGGCTATGTTTTACTATACTGTAGGCTATTAAGTATGCTAGAGCATTATGTTGAATAAAACAATGTACATACCTTAATTAAAAGTACTTTATTGCTAAAAACTGCTAACAATTATCTGAACCTTTGATGAGGCATAATCTTTTGCTAGTGGAGGGTCTTACCTTGCTGTTGTTGAAAATACAGTATCTGTGGAGTGCAATCAAGTAAAGCACAAGAAAATTAGGTTTGTCTGTATATAATGATCTCAATACTCATCACATTTTTTTAAAGCCATGGGCTTTCCATTATGAGTTCTTTATTTTGGATTATTTCTTGGTTGGACAGATATAATTGAAAGTATGGTTTGTTTCAAGAAGGAATCAAAATAGTCATATTTGTAAGAGTTTTTGTGTTTGAGAATATGTTTCAACTCCTTGCTTTGGATGTGACTTGCTTTTGCTATGTATTTGAGTTTATACCTTTTTCAATTTGCTATTCTGAAATTTAAATAGAATATGTCCTGACATGCTTTGTTTTAAATTATGTTTTCTTTTTTCTTTTTTTTTTTTTTTTTTGGTACGTGCCCCTAGCGGGAACCGAACCCGGGACTCTCTGGTCTGCAGGCCGACGCTCCAACCGCTGAGCCAAACTGGCCAGGGCAAATTATGTTTTCTTAGATTATCTATGTAATTTATTATTTGTTAATTAAGATCTTCCTTCAGTCCAAGGAAATTTTTCTTGTATATATTTTTTGCATACATTTTCTATTCCATTTTTAATACTCTAATTCAAGGGCATCACTTATCTTTATTTTATATATATTTTTTTGTCTGATTTTCATATCTGTTTTCTTTTCATTCTTTAATCTTTGTCTTTTTCTTCTAGAATTAGTTTATCTCCAGTAATTCAATTTTTAGCCATGCATGCATATTGTTTCCTTTATTCTTTCTGTTATTTCAATTAGATCTACAGTGATGTTTTTTATTCTTAATTTATTGCCTTAACTCTTCAACTTACCACTTTTTTTCCTGTGGATGTCTTATCATCTCTTTACTGAGCTTATTCATATTATATGAAATTCAGGGGTTGGGTAAGTTCTTCAAGTTCTTCATTTACTTTACCTGTTTTCTTCCAGACTGAATTTTAAATCTGTATTTTGTTAAATGTTCAGATCAGTCTACCTAATAGAGATTTTTTTCCTGGTCTGGAAGGGGTGATCCCAGTGATTCAAATTGTTACTTGTCTTTAGCCTGTAGTCTTAGATGTAACCAATCCTGTATGTTCTTATATTTCTCTGAAAACCATTTCTGCTGTTCTTCATTCCTTTCTGTAGATCCAGATTTATATTTGGCATCATTTTCTTTCTTCTTGAAGGAATCCCTTTAATATTTTTGGAGTACACATCTGCTGGTGATTAATTTTTTCAGCTTTTATATACTTGAAAAAAATCTCTATTTTTGAAAGATATTTTTAATAAGTATAGAATTCTTCATTGACAATTTTATTTGTACATTAAAATTTTTACTCTACCATCTTCTGTCTAAAATTGTTTCTGGTGAGAATTCTGCTGTTATTCTTAAGTATTTTTTGACTCTACATAAGTGTCTATTTTTTCTCACTTTACTTTTGGGAGCATGGACTACTATGGGGCCTGTGTGGGTTTTGGAGATAGTTTCCTTTAGACCTTTTAGGTGGATCTTTCTTTGGGTTCTTGACTCATATGCATGTGCTGATCAGTACTTAGCTAAAGACTCAAGGGGGACCTTCTATAGATCTTCAGGGCTCTTTCTGTCTCTGAGCAGATCACTTCTCTCTGGCACTTTTCCCTGCAAACTCTTGCTTCCTTGGCTTCCTAGACTCTGGTATCTGTCTCTTCAATTTAAGAAGATCAAGATCACCAGTCCCCCATTTTTGTGCTGTGACCTGGAAACTCTCTATAGGGCAGTAAGCTAGAACAATCATAGAGCTCATTTCATATGTTTTCCTGCTCTCAGGGATGTCTGCCTTGTACTATCTCTTGCCTGATGTCTGAAAACCATTATTTCATATATTTTGTCTAGTTTTTAGTTATAAAACTATGGAAGGGTAAATCTGATGCCTCTGAATTACTTTTATTATCATTGAACATATTTTTCCGAGATTAAAATCCAAAATCTTTATGACTAGTAGCCTTCTCTCCATGTACTAGATATATATTTCTTATTTCCTACTACATATTTTTCCCTGGCTATTTTTACAAGATTTCAAAAGTTAAGCATGTCCTTTAAAAAAAACAAAACACAACTCACTACCTTACCTCTCAAATCAATTTTACCTCCTCTAGAATTCCCACATGAACATCTTAAGCCACACTAAATTTCTCTTTACTGAAAATTGCAGTTTATATTTTAGTGAATCTTTAATACAATCCCACATAATCTCTATTAGGAGCTCAGCTGAGCTAAAGAAAGCTGAGCTGCCAGATGTCTAAGTAGCTGATTTAAGATAATAGACAAAAATGAAAGTAATAGTTGAAACTTTAATCGCTTATTCTATAAGAAGAGGCTAAAGTAGAGAAAGCACCAACTCCCCCTTTCCACCTTCCCCCATGGAACTGCATTTCAGTTGAGGATCAGATGGATCAGCAAGTCATAGGGGTTATCTCTGCCAAAGGAGCCTTGAACAAAAGTCTCCTTTATTTTTATTGATCTAAGTAAGCCTTGGATGAGGGCTCAGAGGACTAGAGGGAGGGCCCAGTGAGGAAAAGTACTGAGGACTGAGTCAGAATGAAGAAAAGGGTCTTCAGGATTACTGTCACCCCAGAACAACCAAATAAGATCATCAGAGGGAAAGTGCACAGATTAGAAACCTATTGTGGTCATATTTGAGTAATAAGGAAGGGTAAAAGGAAAATTTTCAGGCACTTTTTATCTAAAGTTCATATATTATCATGATCATAGGCATTAGAGCAATCTAAATCACTGAGTCAGCATCAAGGGTTTGGAAGGCAGATTTAAGTAGTCCTGGTTAGGACATCTTGGGAAAACTGTCTCATCAGAATTCATCTATTGCAATTTCAGGGAAATCTTTATCGTCAGTTCATCAGATGATGTGCAGGTCCAGTCAGGGTTAGGTTCTTTCTTTAGATGTGTCAGATGAATCTAGGCATCAATTCCCTGGAGTTTGGCTACAAAGGTTGGTTAGCAGTACATCATAGGGGTCTTTCCAGCAAGACTGAAGAGAGTCTTTCTGGAGGTGTCTTTTCCAATAAATGAAATCTCCAGGTTGGAAAGTGTGCTGCTTAAGATCTTCATCTCCCTGGAGTGCTCTGTGAAACGACTGATCCTCCAGGACATGGTTAATTTTGATAGAATCAATTAGGCCTTTACTATATTGAATTATATCTCTTTTCATCAGCTATAGATCAAAAGAGTCAGTGACCAGGTGTATAGGGTGCCCTGTGATTATCTCAAAGGATTAGAGTTTATGAATTCTAAAGGGGATAGACTTGAGATTTACAAGGACCAATAGCAATGCTTTTAGCCAAGGTATTTGGAGAGCCTGTACAAATATTAATTGTCTTAATGATACTGTTAATGCATTTAATTAAACCTGAGGATTGAGGGTGGAAAGTGCAGTGTAAGTGTAAAACTGGCCAAATAGTACAGTCTTGTTGAAGTACCTGATTGGTAAAATGGGTTCTCCAATCACTGTGGAGTTCAAGAGGGGATCCCCAGGTAGGGATGAACCTTTCCAAAAGGATTTTAACCACAGAAGAGTCAGTAGCCTATGTACAAGGGAAATCTTCAGTCCTCTGAGAAAACATACAGACCATGACTAAGACACATTTATATTTGTGAGACAGGGTAAACTGAATGAAATCTATTGGCTAGCCCTTGAATGGTCCATTAGACAACTTAAAATGTCTGGGAGCAATGTGAATAGGCTTCCCTGAGTTGTAGTTTGGACAAGTGGAACAAGTGAGGTAAGTGCATTTTGCGGCCTTATTAATATTTCCCCACCAATATTGATTGCTATCATTTTCTCAGTTGACTAATGGTTCAATTCCTATATAGTAGTTAGGAGTGGGGGTTTTAATCTTTGGTGGGTTTGGGTTGCTATTTAGTCTGAACCAAAGCTTTCTCTTTTTATCAAATCAACAATTGTTGGATTTCCAATCTTATTTTTCCTTCTCTGAGGCCAATTGTTGGGCTTCTCTAGCTAGTTTTCCTGTTATCATTTGGGAAAATGTGCCTTTGGACCATTGCAGACGCTTAAATGCTGTTGATCCCTTTAAAGGCAGCATTCCTTGTGAAGGTGTCAGCAAGGTGATTAAATGACCCTTGGAAAATTTAACTTCCAGAGAGTCAAGTTTAAAATTGGGATCTTAATAAGAGCTAAAGCATCAAGTAAAAGTATAGCATCCAATAATTCCTGAACATATGGGCCATTTTACATTTTATTTCTATTGGAAATAAGAAAGCCACATTGTTTCCACAATATTCCAAAATCATGGGCTACTCCAAAAGCATATCTACTATTAGTATTAAGCATGAGCACTTATAATTCAGCTTGTTGGGCCTGGGCCATAGTAGCCTAAGGCAAAGGTGCCACTTTAGTTACATCAAGGGGTGTTGATATTGCATATCCAGCACAATATATGCCATTTTTACCTTTTTAATAAGAACCACCAGTGAACCATGAGAAGCTGGCATTACTTAAAATAGTTTCCTGTAGATCATCACTAGGGGTAAGGAGGTGGTCCATCAGTGTTAAGCAATTGTGAAGGGCTTCATCAGTAATAGAGGGGAGAAGAGTAAGGTTATAAAAATGTGAAAGAGCCCTGGCTGGGTGGCTCAATTGGTTGGAGCGTTGTCCCATGCACCAAAAGGTTGTGGGTTTGATTTCTGGTTGAGGCACATACCCAGGTTGCAGGTTCAATCCCAGGTCAGTATGTATACAGGAGGCAACTGATCGATATTTCTCTCTCACATCAATGTTTCTCTCTTTCTCTCTCTCTCATTCTTTTCCTTCTCTCTCTAAAATTAATAAAAACATATTTATGGGTGACAATAAAAAATGTGGAAGAGTTATATGAGGAGCAGTCAACAAAAGGACTTCATAGGAGGTGAGTCAGGTGACTAAAAAAATGTTGAGTAGGATGAGAATTCAGGAGAGCTTCTACTGCATGGAGTAGAAGGATGGTTAAAGGGGATCCCACAATGAGTACTTTGGTGGCCTTAACTAAAAGGGCAATTGCAGTAATGGCTCTAAGGCAAAGGTGGTTAATTCATGGTGCCACACGGTCCAGTTGGTGGTTATAATACCCTGTGAGTTGATGGTGGTCCTCATGTTTTGTGGTGAATACCCCAAAGGCATTCCCTTCCTTTCCATATACAAAAAGGAAAATGTGAATCTAGTATTTGGCATACCCAAGGGCAGGTGCATTTATTAAACTCTTTGAAGGCTTTAAAAGCTATGTTGTCCTGTTCTACCAATAAAATTGGGCAGGGATTTTTGTTCTTTAGTAAAACATACAAAGGTTTGGCCATAAGAGAGAGACTTGGGGTCCAATTTCAGCAATAACCAACTATCCCAAGAAAACATTGCAGTTGATGCCTTAGTTTGGGTTTGGGAGACTTAGAACACCATGAAGCTTATCTGATCTAGGTGCAGCCCTTGTTCAGATATCAGATGCTCTAAATATCAAACCTGGCTTTGGACAAACTACATTTTCTCCAGGGGGACCTTATGTCCCTTAAAAGCTAAAAGCTTTAGCCGGTGGATGCTGTCCTGTGAGGAGACTTGGGAGGAAGAGCAAAGAAGCAAGTCATCCACATATTGCAGCAAAGTAGAACCCCTAAGGAACTTCATGCCATCCAGATCAGCCTTCAGGATTTGGGAGAAATAAGAAGGGCTCTCAATCAAACCCTGAGGTATTACTGTCCAGGTGATTTGTTTTCCTTCCCAAGTGAAGGCCAATAGATAGAATACTAGAATACTAAAGACTGCACTGCATAAATCAATCACAATGAATAATTTACTTTCTTTTGGAGTGGATGTTAGTAGTGTATGAGGGTTAAGAACAAGGGATAACAATTTTATTTGTTTCTTGGAGGTCCTGGACAAACCTTGGATTTTCTCACAGGTAAAGGGGGAGTATTACAGGAATAAGTGCAAGGGATATTGAGGCCCTGAGTTTTGTAATCTTCTATTATGGACTTTATACCTTGAAGGATTCCTTTATTTGTGGGTATTGATTGATTCTAGAAAGAGGTTCTAAGGGTTATATTTGAATCTTGATAGGAGGTGCACTTTGGATTCTATCAATATCAGTTGAAGATTTCGCCCATAAAGAGGGATGGCAGCTGAACCACTAGGGACAAATGATTGGCACTCCCAGATTCAGCTATAGAACTGTCAGAAATGGAGCATTAAATGTCCAAGGGTCATTTAATTCATCTGATTGGCTAATTTGATGGCTACTGTCAAATTCTAGAATTATTTCATTCTTTTGGGAGAAAGAAATTCCAGCATGATAACTTTTATAACAAGTCTTGGCCTAATAAATGAATAGGAATGTAGAACTAAGGAGAAAATGGTGAGTATCTCTCAAAGAACCTAAACAAAAGGGGATTATAGGTTCAAAGAAAGGAACCTGTTGAGGTGTAGAACTGTTTAACTACTTTGAGGTAGGAGCTGCTTTATAGCAGTGGGGTTGATCACTGAGAGTGTGGCTTCTGTGTCAAAAGATAGAGATTCCTTCCCAATTTGGAGAGTGGTTTCTCTGAGCCAAATAAGAGGAGGATTGTGAGGGGCCCCTGTAGTTACTTGGTGTCCTGTCATTGGGAATTAGGACACTGGAAGGACTGGTCAGAAGGCTGAAGGTGTCTGACGTGCTTAAATATGTGACCATCTCTTTTCCAGTGTCTTGGCTTTTTGCAATAACAGCAGAAACTAAGAAGATTTTGGTTTTGTGTAGGGACCTTCATTTGCCAGAGTTGAAAGTTAAGAATTTTAGTGGTCTTTCTTTCAGGTGACTCATCTAGAGTGTGAGCAAGCTGGTTTGCCAAATTAACTAAATTTGGAGTGGACATAGTTTCCTATTCCATCCTGGTTCTTTTAACTAAAAGAAAAAATTCTCCGTTCAGCCCATTAATAAATGTAGAGTTAAAAGCTACCTGAATGGAATCAACATCTGAAAGAAGACCAGAATTTTCTTGGAAAGGAATCTGAAGTCAACTTAATAATCGTGAACAGGTTCATCAGACTTTGGTGAACAAGTCTGAATTTTATTCCAATCAATAGGCTTTGGAAAAGCCTTAGGCATTGCCCAATAAAGGTAGTTAGTGATTTCTTTTGCCTGATCATATAACAAGTCAGTGGGATAGCCTCCTGGTTTTAATTCTAGAGACCTTCCAGGGTTTTTTGAATCAGCAGTTTTCATCCAATGCTGAACCTGGACTTCACTGACAAGCATGTAAAATGGCTGATATAAGTCAGAGAAACTAAGTTAATATGTTTACATAACTATATTAAATTTCTCAGTAAATCTGTGAGGATTCTCAGTTACTTTGGGGAAATCTTTGCATATTGATCACAGTTCAGGTTTAGTCCAGGGAATATAAGAGACTGGGGCTTTAGCCATTTCATCCTCAGAAGGCTTAATTTTAAAGGGACCAAAGGTGGAGTCTGACACAAAGAAGCCGAGGGAGAGGAACAGTTGTGCGGAGAAGAGGAACATGAGACTTCCAAAATCTTTTTGTCTTTCTTTGATTAACTTTTGCCTCAGTTAATCTTAAAATTTTATTTTTCAAAGAGGCAATTTTAGACTCCTGGTAACATTTGAAAGCCTCAAAATACCAATTAAAATAGGCATTCCATTGAGTTTTGCCAATTTCAGAGCTATGGTTGTCCAATTTGGTTTTAAGAAAAGTAAGTTTGGGGATTTCAAAAGTTCTTCAAAGTGGTTATTGTTATTCTAAATTACTTTTGGTCACATCAGTCCATTGAGTTAGAAATTCATATGAGGATGGACCACCGTTTTTAAACATAAAATTGGTTGAGGGCCCTGTGGGGTGAGAGGGGCTACACCCTCAAAGTATTTAGATAACTGGGATCCCATTTTTCAGAGACTTTATCTCTAGAACAAAAGCCCAAACAGCCTGCAGGGCAAAAGCTAGCACAGTTCCAATGGGAACAGCCTGATCCCAAAGGAATCTGGCCAGAGGCTGAATAGCACAGTTCTAACGGCATAGTTCAGGTCCAAAAGGACTGAAGGCCAAACAGCACTGTTCTAGTGGAACCACACTAGTCCCATAGTTAGGACAAAGTGCTAACTGAGTACTTACAGATAAGGTCTTTTTAAAATTTTTTTATCCTCATCCGAGGACATTTTTGCATTTATCTTCAGATAGAGTGGGAGGGAGAGAGGGGAGAGAGAGAGAGAAACATTGATGTGAGAGAGACACATCGACTGACTGCCACCCACACGACCCCAACCGGGACCGGGGACAAACTGCAACCAAGGTATGTGCCCTTAGCGGGAACCGAACCCAGGACTCTCTGGTCCATGGGCTGATGCTCTAACCGCTGAGCCAAACCGGCCAGGGCAAGGTCTTTTTTTTTTAATCCTCACCCAAGGATATTTTTCTGTTTATCATCAGATAGAGTAAAAGGGGGAGAGAGGGAGAGAGGGAAGGAGGGAGAGAGAGAGAGAGAGAAACATCAATGTGAGAGAGACACATCAACTGGTTGCCTCCTGCACGACACAACCAGAGCTGGGGATGAACTGCAAGTGAGGTATGTGCTCTTGACTGAAATCGAACCGGTGACTCATTGGTCTGAGGGCCAACGCTCTAACTACTGAGCCAAACCCGCCAGGGCATAGATAAGGTCTTAATCAGAAAAGGAGGAAGCCTTAAATTAGATCTCAAATGGAGCCTGGAGAGCTTTAAAACTCAAAGAGAGTGAAAACTTGGATCCAGGAAAAGACTTACCCTCAAATTCTAGGGTTGGCGAGGTTAGCAGCAATGGTTTCTTGCTTATGGTTTCTACAAATCAGCCAGGGCAAATAGATTTACTTCAGGCTGTAGTTTTGTTGCTTGACTGGGACATCTCAGCTTCAGACTGCATAGTGGGTTGACACTGCTCGACATATCTCAATCTCAGGCAAGGCTGGAGGGGGTAGTGACTACCTGGGCATGTTCTTTTCAAAGCAGATATTGGAAACTTCCAAGGGGAGAGCAGAAATTTACTTAATTTCTAGGCTTATCATAGGCATATTCTCATTTATACCCATATTCCTTTAGTCAAAGAAACTCATATGGTCAAGCTGATCATCAATGGAACAGGGATCTACATTCCTCCCATGAAGGTAGAGGTGGAGGGAATAAGCATTTGCTGAATAATAATGTACCCTAGTGTGATTGATATAAAAGTATAAAGCAATGAGTATGCTGGGACTGTTAGTATATGTTACAAATATATGGCTTTCTAGATGGTCTGGCTTAATCCAGGAATAAAGCATCTAGGATTGTAAATTTCAGAATGCTCTTAATAAATATTACTTGAAAAGAAACTACTTTCATAGTAATTGAGTAGCATAAAAATTGACTTTAGAATTTCTGGCAAGAATCTCAAATTTACTACAATTAAGGAAAGATACATACCAAAAGGACATGATAAAAAAAATCAGGCCTTGAAATATGGTCATCCTACTTTAACTCATAGGTAAGTCAAAGGAATACTTTTAGGCATGTTCAAGTTTTTTAAATGCAGCCAAAATTTTCTCAAAACAAATGAAAGTGTCAAAATATTATTTAATTCTTAGAATAATTAATCTTAAGTAATTCCTTATGGCCATCATAATTACACAGTCATTAATACTTTGAGGGTATACTTAAATACCTAAAAATTTAAAGGGAATAAACAAGAAGTTTCTAAGCATATGAAATACATTTTATAAAGAATGGGAAGGTCAGAATGCAGTTTTGTTTTATACCACTTACGCTTGCTATCTGATACAGCACAAAAGCATTTCTTCTGGTCCTTTTCTTGGTATGTCATTGTGCAGACTTCTCCATATCATATTACTCTCTTATTTAGTGACTTCCTACAGATACAGGATGAAGCCTAGATTCTTTTATCCCACTGTAATACAGCCCTTGCCTACCTCTTTAGCCTTATCTTTCATATGTTTAGCCTTATTTTTCTGTCCTGGAATGGAAAAATCAACAAGATAAAACCCCATATGTGCTTTACCATTGAATACTTTTGAATAGTTATGCGTAATATTCCCTTCTTTTCCTTTTCAGTCTTCTGGAAAAGACCTACTCATCTTTAATAACTAGATTAGAATATGACCTTCTATTGGAAGTCTTTGTAGGGGAGCAAAAATCATCTTCCCTCTACACTTCTAAATTTGTAACTGGGTCCCCTGTAACTAGACAAATTCATAAGAGAAAATGCACACACACACAAAGTTTATTAGCATATATATCTTATATGCACATGAGCGATACCCAGGGAAATGAGGAACCCAAGGAGGTTGCTTAGAATTGGGGCTATATATACCATCTTCAGCTGAAACAAAATGAAGGGTGTGGAGGAAGCCAGTGATGGGAAAGTGAATAGGCAAAAGTAAGCTAAGAAAGAGTAAGGTTTATTATGTGATGTTATATCAGCACCTTCTTCACTGATAAGACTTTCTTGTGTTTTAGGCATTCTTCTCTTCCTGTTACAGAGAGGGAGGATACCCTTACAAATGGAGATTTACTTTATAAATCTAAATTACCCTTACAGAAAGTTAGTTTCTATGTTTTCCAAGCTTCTTCTATGTCTGCTGTTCCTAAAAGTCATCTGCTCAAAAAAATTCTTTTTTTTAAACTTATCTTTATTGTTGAATGTATTACAGATATCCCCCCTTTGACCCTCTCCTCCCCAATCCCACCCCTCTCTTGCCTTCCACACATTATTGGAGGTGTCCATTGGTTATGCATATATGCATAGAAGTTCTTTGGTTTATCTCATCCCCCCCTTTCTCCCCTCTTCCCTTTGAGGTTCATCGGTCTAACAACTAATTTGTACTTCGTAATTCCTTCATCTTTTTCACCCATCCCTCCAGCCCCACCCATCTGGCAAGCAACAAAAAGCTTTCTATATCTAGGAATCTGTTTCTGTTCTGCTTGCTCATTCTGTTTCTGGATTCAATTGCTGATAGATATGTATTAATTGCCATTTTATTGTTTGTATTTTTGTTCTTCTTCTCCAACATTTCATATAATACTGGTTTGGTGGTGATGAACTGCTTTAGCTTTTTCTTGTCTGGGAAACTCTTGATATATCCATTGATTCTAAATGATAGCTTTGCAGGATAGAGTAATCTTGGTTGTAGGTCGTTGCTTTTCATCACCTTGAATATCTCTTGCCATTCCTTTCTAGCCTGCAAAGTTTCTTTTGAGAAATCAGCTGACAGTCTTATGGGAGCTCCTTTGTAGGTAACAAACCGCTTTTCTCTTGCTGCTTTTAAGATTCTCTCTTTGTCTTTACCCTTTGGCGTTTTGATGATGATGTGTCTTGGTGTGGACCTCTTTGGGTTCATCTTGTTTGGGACTCTCTGTGCTTCCTGGACTTGTATGTCTGTTTCCTTCACCAAGTTATGGAAGTTTTCTGTCATTATTTTTTCAAATTTCTCAAAATAATTCTTATGCCCAAGAGGCATAGTTGGGGTGACATATTCTATTCTCCTACAACTTTATCTGCTTTCTCTTTTGTGCCCTCAATGTATTCTGTATACATTGCACATATAAAATGCATATTTTATGTGTGTGTGTGTAATCTTTTAGTTGCTGCTGTTATGCTTAAGGCTATGCTTTGTTCAAGTTGCTATAAAAAATATGTATCTATATATCTATATCTATAGATATATATTAACTAATGAGACAAAAGATTAAAAACAGGAATTTTAAGATTAAGGAATAATATTTAAAGAAGCAAAAGAATTAATATTGGAAACATGGGATATTATTGAAATTAACTGAAATAAAAGTAAATTAATTAAAATAAATATTTGTGACATAAAATATACATGAAACCAGAAGCACAAATAAAATTGTTGAAATTCACAAACTAATTAATTTAAATGTAAAAATAATAAGATGTAATAAACACTTGAATATGGAAAATGAATTAGTTAAATATTTTAAAATGATGGGTTGAAGGAATAGCATAAAAGTAACAAGAAGGTACTACACATGGCCTCCTAGCTAGCTAGAGGATTTAGAGATAGCAAATTCAAATCTTCCTAACCCACCATCATGAATTAACAGAATTGAGGACCCTTGATTAAATACATTTTATTTTTCAGGCAAAGAAACTTATTTATAGGGTGTAGTTTACAATGAAGAAAAAGCAAAACAAAACAAAAACCCCTACCTATTCTCCTGTTCTCTTACCTCTCTTCCTAGAAAAAGACACAGATGTTTCTCATAAGTTGAAAATATTAAGTTGAAAGTGCATTTAATACACCTAATTTATCAAACATCATGGCTTAGCCTAACCTACCTTAAATGTGCTTAGAACACAATATCCAAAAAACATTGGCAACACAGTACACTGCAGAGTGTCAGCTATTTACCCTTGTGATTGTGTGTCTGACTAGGAACTACTGCTCACTGCCGCTGCCCAGCATCAGAACAGAATATCATACTGCATATCACTAGCCCAGAAAGAGATCAAAATTCAAAATTTAAAGTTCAGTTTCTGCTGAATGCATGTAGCTTTAATACATCATAAAGTTGGAAAATCAAGTCAAACCATCATTGTAATTCATGAACCATCTGTACTTTCATTGTCCTTTCAGAATAGTTGTGGTTTGTAGCAATAATGGCCTTCTTCTTTTTCAAAGTTGACCAGTTACATTGATACCTCCCAAGGCCCCTGTCCAGATAAAGTCAAAGGAGATGGGTTTGGTCTCAGGAAAGATATGCTAAAGCACCACAGTCATCTAATGTCTGAAATTCTCTCCTATCCATCAGTATCAAGAGTTATTTCTTGCTCTTCCAACTCATCCATTAGAAATGGGACTTTATTTTTCATTAGCTTAGAGTTAATTCTCAGAGAAGATGGGTTCAAAGTATAGTGGACTGATCTGCTTTTATCTTGCCTAGAAAACAATGTTTAATTAAAAAAAAATTTTTTTTTCATGGCAGGTCTTGCTGAATATTATATTTATATCCCAATGTATTTATCTAAAACAGTACTATGAGTTTTTATTTATTTATTTATTTTAATTATTTTTAATTCCTCATCCGAGGATACTTTTTTTTCTATTTATCATCAGATAGAGTCGGAGGGAGGTAGAGAGAGAGAGACACATAGAAACATCAATGTGATAGAGCCACATCGACTGGTTGCCTCCCGCGTGACCCGACCAGGGCTGGGGTCGAACTGCAACCGAGGTATGTGCCCTTGACCGGAATTGATCCCGTGACTCATTGATCCGTGGGCCAAGGCTTTAACCATTGAGCCAAACCGGCCAGGGCAGTACTATGAGTTTTTATTCACAACTCTTCCGATACAGAATGTGTCAATTTTTCCTCCACCCAACCATTGCTCTGATTTTCTGAACACCAACTCAATATCTTACAATTTAATTCAATTCAGTTCTGACAATAACTACCCAGGGTTGGCACAGCCCCATAGGTTAAGAGCTCAGTCACACAAGACTTTCGCTCCCCACTCTAGATGTCAATCATAAGTCCCTAGTCACCACCCATATCTCTGACCAACCAGCTAAAAATCGGTGTTTCCACAACCTCCTGCTCACGTTTAGATGATTTGCTAAAAAGGTTCACATAACTTAAGGAAGCACTTTACTTACTATTGGTTTATTATAAAGGATACAACTTAAGAACAGCCAAATAGAAGAGATACACTGGGCAAGGTATGGGTGGGAGGGGCATGGAGCATCCACGCTCTCTCCTAGCACCTTGTATTTACCAGTCTAGAACTTTTCCAAACTTCGTCATTTAGGAGTATTTATAGATGCTTTGTCACATAGATATGCTTGATTACATTGTTGGCCATTGGTGATTAAACTCAATCTCTAGCCCCTTCTCCTTCCATGGAGGTCCTAAGGATGGGGCTGAAAATTCCAAAACTCTAATCACGTGGTTGGTTTCTAGGATAACCAGCCCTCATCCTAAAGCTATTTAGGGGCCCACCAAGAGTCACCTTACAAGAGTAAACTCAGATATTGTTGAAAGGGGCTTGTTCTGAATAACAAAAGATATTCTTCTCACCCCTTTCAGTCAGGAAATTCCAAGGGTTTAGAAGCTCTGTGCTGGGAGCCAGGGACAAAGACCAAATATATTTTTTCTATTCTGTGGCAATTAACCTCTAAAATAAAACCTACTCATTGTAACTCTTGTTACCTAACTCAAGTGCCTACAGTTCAAAATAATCAATATACCATAATGGAATATTTTGAGGTGGCATATTCTCCATCCTTTATAAATGATAATGGATTTTAAATAATAATTTGTAAAATAACTGAAAGAAAATCTCAAAGGAAAAGATTGCAGAATTTAGATTAATTTAAAATAATTTTTACTTTTCAATTATAATTGATATACAATGTTAATTTAGTTTCAGGTGTATAATCCCATGATTGGACATTTATATAGCTTATGAAGTGACCACCTCAATAAATCCATACCTATCTGACACCATACATAGTTATTACAATATTATTGACTATATTCCCTATGCTGTACTTTACATCCCATGACTATTCTGTCACTACCAATTTGTACTTTTTAATCCCTTCACTGTGTTCACCCATCTCTGCAACATCCCTCCCATCTGGCAACAATAAAAATGTTCTCTGTATCTGTGAGTCTGTTTCTGGTCTGCTTGTTTATTTCGTTTTTTAGATTCCACATATAAGTGAAATCATAGGGTATTTGTCTTTCTCTGTCTGACTCATTTCACTCAGCACAGTATCCTCTAGGTCTATCCATGTTGTTGCAGATGGCAAGATTTCTTTTTTTTTTAATGTCTGAATCATATTTTATTGTATATATGTACCACTTCTTTATCCATTTATCTAGTGATGGACACTTAGGTCATTTCCATATCTTGGCTATTGTAAATAAAGCTGCAATTAAAATATGGATGCATATGTCTTTTTGATTTAGTGTTTTGGGTTTCTTCGGATAAATCCCAGAAGTTGAATTACTGAGTCCTCTGTCTCTTGTCATACAGCCTTTGTTTTAAATTCTATTTTGTCTGGTGTAAGTATTGCTACCCCAGCTTTGTTTTTTTAATTTTCATTTTTATGAAATATCTTTTTCCATCTGCTTTCAGTTTGTGTCTTTTGATCTGAAGTGAGTCTCTTGCAGACAGCATATGTAAGAGTCTTGTTACGTTATCTATTCAGCCACTGCATGTCTTTTGATTGGAACATTTAATCCATTTGCATTTACAGTAATTATTGATAGATATGTGTTTTTTATCATTTTATTATTCATAATTTTGATCATTTGTTTTTTTTCTTCTTCTTAAAAAGACCCTTTAACATTTCTTGTAATAATGGTTTGGTGGTGATGAACTCTGACAAGCTGTTTCTTGTCTGGGAAGCTCTTTTATTTGTCCTTCGATTCTAAATGATAGCCTTGCTGGATAAAGTAGTCTTGGTTGTATGTGCTTGCTTTTTATCACTTTGAGTATTTCATGCCAATCCCTTCTGGCCTGCAGAGTTTTTGTTGAGCAATCAGCTGAGTCTTATGAGAGCTCCCCTGTAGGTAACTAACAGTCTTTCTCTTACTACTTTTAAGATTCTCTCTTTGTCTTTAACCGTTGGCATTTTAATTATGATGTGCCTTGGTGTGGGCCTCTTTGGGTTCATCTGCGCTTTCTGAACATATATGTCTCTTTCCTTCACCAGGTTAGGGGATTTATCATTATTATTTTTTCAAATAGGTTTTCAATCCCTTGGTCTCTTTCTTTTCCTCTTGTTATCCCCATGATGCAAATGTTAGTACACTTGAAGTTATCTCAGCAGCTCCTTATACTATCCTCATTTTTTAAATTCTTTTTTTCTTTTGCTGTTCTGATTGGGTGTTTTCTGCTTCTTTATCTTCCATATCACAGATTTGATTCTCCGCTTCATCTACTGTTGATTCCCTGTAATGTATTCTTTTTTTAATATCTTCACCCAAGGATATTTCTTCCATTGATTTTTAGAGTAGAAGGGAGGGTGGGGGAGCAAGAGAGGGGAGGGAGAGAGAGAGAGAGAGAGAGAGAAACATCAATGTGAGAGAAACACACCAACTGGTCGCCTCCAGCATGGTCCCCACTGGAACCAGGGATCAACCTGCAACCCAGGTACATGCCCTTGACCAGGAATCGAACCCAAGACCTTCGGTGCAAGGGCTGGCACTCTAGCCACTGAGCTACACCATCCAGGGCCCCTGTAATATATTCTTTATTTCAGTTATTCTTCATTTCTGACTGGTTCTTTTTTATGTTTTCTATCTCCATTTTATGTTTTCTATCTTTTTGTTGAAGTTCTTGCTAAGTTTCTCTACTCTTCCCCTAAGTTTATTAAGCATCCTTATAACCATTGTTTTGAACTCTGAATCTGGTAGATTGCCTGTCTCCATTTTATTTAGTTCTTTGTCTAGAGTTTTGTTCTGTTCTTTATTTAGGACATGTTTCTTTGTCTCCTCACTTTGGCTGCCTCCCTGTATTTGTTTCTATGTATTAGGTAGAGCTGCTATGTCTCCCAGCCTTGGTAGAGTGACCTTATGTAGGAGGTGTTCTGAAGGGCCGTGACAGCCTCCTTGGTAACCCAAGCTGGATGTTTCAGCTATGCCCCTGGTGTGGGCTACGTACACCTTCCTGTTGTAGTTGAGCCTTGATTGCTGTTGGCACATCTATAGGAGAGATTTACCCAAGTCTGATGGGCTATGACGATGGGCTCAGTTACAGTGGAGGAGCTGCTTTGCAGGGGCCAACTCCACAGAGCAGGACTCACTCACTTCAGTGGGGCTCTGGTACCTGATGAGTGTGTCACTTGTGATGGTGTTTGGGTGGTGCTTTGATGTGGTCTGAAGATGATCACCTCACCAGGTGCACTGGCTCTGAGGCCTTCAGGGAGGGGCAGGAAAAGGTCAGCTTGTCACCTGTGCCCTGCTGGGGACACCCAGTATGTGCTACAGAGCTATCTGCAGACTGTTGCTACTTGTGCTAGGCTAGAAAAGGCCAAGCTGTGAATTGAGGCTGGCTGCCACTAGTGCTGGGCCTGGGGACACTTAGCAAGAGATATGGGTCACACCAAGGACAGATGCTGCTTGTTTGTGAACATTGCAGAAATTTTAGGAAAGTCCGCCGCATGAACCAAGACAAGCCATTTGTATGGAAAAGCCACTGGAAACCGCCTCGGTGGGCCTGACAATTGGGGTGAGGGGGATCTCAGGAAATCACCAGGGCAGCTGAGATAGCCCTCCTGATTTTTAACCACCACATATGGGTGTGGGACCAGCCTATTCTGAGTCTTCCCCTCTCCTAGCAGTCTTGATATAGCTTCTTTTTTATATACTAGACTTCAGGCGGTTCTGAATGATGGTTGTTCTGTAGTTTAGTTGTAATTTTGATGTGGTGTGGGAGAATGCGAGCACCACATTTACCACCATCTTGATCGAACCAATTTATATTAATTTTTAATACAATCCAAAAGAATTAAGAGAGAAGAAAAAACATAGAAGCTAGAATAAAATAAATTTAAACAACTATGAATAAACAAAGTTAAAAGTTAAAAACAAAACAAAAAAATGGAACAGAGACAGAACTCTTGGAAAAGAATATAAATCAGAATGAATTTTTATAGTAGGAAAAATAAAAGGAAAACATGTAGAATAAAATTTTAAAAATAAGTCACCTGCAAGGTGATTTCCACCATAGGAAAAAAATAAAAGTGTATATTTCTGACTACTCCTCTTTGTTCATTTTCCAAATCTTGAGATCTCTGACAGGAAAAAAAATCAAGGAGCGCAGTGTTGGTTTCTTGTTTTTCTCCATGCCTGGGCCTAGCTACTTGAGTATTCTTTTTTAAACCCACAAATGTGAGAAATAAACTTTTTAGTAGACAACCACAAGTGGACATGGACAGCCAGACCACCAGTGGGCCTTGCTAATACCCAGGAGCATAAAGGAGCAACCAAATTAATTTTAAATCAATCTTCATCCTTTATTTTAATGGAATTATTTAGTTATTGTTCGCACTCTATGTTCTTTGAAAATAGAACTATTTTCTTGGTATTTTTGAGAGTAAATAACACACTTGGAACTATAGCAGATAGTTAAATGACTAGAACAGATGAATTGTATTTGCATATTATTTCTATGTTACTGAAAGAGTGTTGTAAATGAATTCAGCACCGTGGTGTTAGGGGGCTAGAAAAAGAAACTTGGGAACCAATAGACTGTTATCAAGGTAAAGGTACATATTCCCCAGGTGGCAAATTCTACCTATTCTAGCTTTTATTATCCTTAAGATAGTGTTCTATTTATTTCATAAGTACAGAAGTTTTAATTGGATATGTCATGTTTCAAAGACAAAAGAAATGCCTAATTCACTCTAACAAACTTGTTAGTCACTGTTTATACCAAGAGGATTTCTACTCTACAGAGAATAATATTGTGTGTTTTTTTTTCCTTTGTTGATAAATCAAAGTTTTACACTGACCCACAGCAGCCAGGCATACTTTAAAGCCAAAATCGTTTCAGTCTAACACAGATAATGTATCCTTTTAGGATTATGTATTATTTTTTGCTCCCTTTTTTATTCTTTGAGAAATACTTTATCACAAAAATAATTCAATAAGAAAATGTTAGTTAGATTTGTCACAGTAATTTATCTGATAATAAAAAATATATTTATAGGTTTTAATGTATTTCAGTTTTAATAATATTAACTGAAGTTTTATTCAAGTTACTATGTTGCTTGTATATTTTTGGTTGGTTGTAAAGGTTTCATAGTCAAATGCATGTCAAGTATAGGAATGATTTCTAGAAATAACTTCATCCATTACCTGGGTTTCTATTTGTTATAAAACACAGTTTTTCTGGAAATGTGATATTTATGGTTTACTCTGCCCAATGCATGATCTTTTACTTGAAAATAAAGGGGTGGTAGGGATGTTACCGTTTTAGTCCAGCCTAATTCTGTTACTGTTTGCTTTGTTCAGCAATCACTCTGAGCCTCCTGGCAGGGAACAAGATCCAGAGAACAAAACTAGTAGTGACTTGTGTAGATAAAAAGGCAATGAATTCAGCTTTTAAGGCAAAGGGGGAAGGAGTAGTCTACAAAAGAATAAAACTAAGAATAAATGTACAGCATTGTTAACCTGCAGATCTGTTGTACCTTTGAAAATCTTACACTGAAAAAAAAATGGACACTACAAAGATACATAATTATGTGACTGAAAATTTTTTTAAAAGTCAGCCTTTATTTATTGGCCATGTACTTGACAACAAAATAGACTAGATTATTCATAATTGAGAAACTGTAGAACCCTTTTCCTTAAAATTACAGGACAGTGTTTTAGCAGTGTATGAGGTAACACAATATATTATTTATTCTCTACCAGAACAGCTCTTTAGATATGGTGAAGATGTTGGGGTCAAGAAGAGTACTCTAGAGAAGAATGGGAAAGAAATGTTGGAGCAGACATTACAGAAGGTAGTGTAATCTTTAAGATATTGAACTGAACAAGTTAAATTTGAATTTTAACATAAAAGATTATATTTTAAAATGAGGGCACATGAACTTAAACCTTGTGTGAATCCTTAATTTAAATTAATAATTCAAAATTATTGACTTGCCAAAATAGGGTAAAAAAAAAATCAATGTTAGTGAAATAAATGTGGAAACACTTGTGCTTCTGTTGACATAGATTTAAAATATTTGCAAAGATGAAATGAAGAGAATGACAACAATAGAAATTATAAAAATGTGCACTGTTTATTAGTTATAACTTAGCAGGTTTACTTTAAAATGGGACATATGAGACTCTATGTTACACTTTAGCAAGCATACAGACTTACAATATTTGAACTAAAAATGAGACAGTTTCAGCTTCAGCACAGTAAAATGGTAATATGTTTATAATTATAATCTTAAACTTGAAAATATAATGACTCATCTCATTTTGGATTAAAATTATTACCCATATAATTTAGTATAATTATTCCTGTTTTAATAGAACCATCCATGTAATAAACCCTGCAGTTACTTTATATCATGTCTATCATTAATAGTAAAATGTTGTTTAAAATCATAACATTTGTATTTACAGTTTTATACTTAATTTATATTTCTGTGTATAAATACATTGTTATGAAGTTAAAATAAATGGGGTTGGTTGCATCTTAGCAGCTTTTGTTATTGCTACAAAGAAAATATTCTTTAAATAGGTTTATTCTTATAAATGATTGTCACTTGGCTGCACAATACTAAGATAAAACTGAAATTGTGCAGATATATAAACAAAAATATTAATATGGCTACTTAACATTTCTTACATCTGTGAATTGACTTGTAGGAAATTTAGTGATTTACAGCATATGATGGGATTTCTTATACTTGCTGTATATAGTCATGTAGCAAAGGCTGTTATTTCATTATTACTGAATGACCATTATCAGGTTAACATAATAATAGAGAACAAGAAATGCTCATATTTATTTATCTTAAGGTAAGGTGAATAATTGAAATAATGTATACATTACTAGTTAGAATGTTATTTATACATTTTATCCTAGCTTTCCTTCTTTCTTTCAAAACAATATTTTTGTCTGCCAGTTTTTTGTGTTTTTTAAATTAATTTATTTTTGTTACAGGTGTTTCTCCTTTTTTCCCCATTGACACCCTCCTCCTGATCCCACCCCCTCCCCCTTCCCCTTCCCAGCATTGTTGTCTATGTCCATTGGTTACACATACATGCATGTAAGTTCTTTGGTTTATCTCTCCCCGCTCCCCCCCACCCTCATCCCCTGTTCTGAGGTTTGTCAGTCTGTACCCTACTTCCATGTTTCTGGGTCTATTTTGTTCATCAGCTTATTTTGTTCATTATATTCCACAAATAAGAGAGATCATGTGATATTTGTTTTATCTCTATGGATATATAATATTGTGCTATTACTTACTGCTTTGGGGTAGAAACCCTAAAGAAACACATGATTTCATTCCAACTGCCATAAATGACCACTACCATAGTGGATTCAGAAATCCATTTAAGTCCTAAAAAGCCCACAGGAATTATTTTCATTGGAACATATGTCCAGTTAACATACTAATTTGTCACTTTTAAAAAATATTAACCTGATGAATTGTGTGAGTCATGATTTAACCCCTTTTAGTTGGGTTAACTTATTTTAAAAGGATGTACGTTGTGGGAGTCTCCCCAGAATGTGCCATTATGGAATGCAAATTATTTCAAGCTGAAATCAATCAATACCCAACAAACTCAACAAGAGGATTTTTGTTTGTTTTTCTTTTTCTTTTACCTCCTTCTTTTCTTCTGAAAGAGATTCAGATAGAAAAAGCTGCTTAAGGAAGGGAACCCTAGCATAATCACCTTAGCATATTCACTTTAGCACATGTGAATTAAGTATGGCAGTCAGGAGGGATCCATGCAAATATCTGTTGCCTAAATATCCCTCTGTCCCACTGTTTCTGAGTTGCCTAGCAAGAATTTTTTTTGCCCCTATCTCAGCTACCTATGAATTGCCTATTTCCAGTTTGAGATCCCAAGCTCCTCCCTCCCCCTTTCTCCTTTATCCAAAATGACATATATACCTCCTTTTGTCGCACTGTCGGGAATCTTCATACTTATGTAAATTCCCCATGCACACATATTAAAATTTGATGTTCTCTGTTTCTGTTAATTATTTTGTGTCTGTTAATTTATTAGCCCAGCTAGAAGCACTTAGAAAATGGGAGGAAAATTATATTTGTATGCCCTGACAATCCATATGAAACTTATTCAAAATGGGTTTAAAAGATTATAACAACATGAAAACAATATTTGTGCATAGTAGAAATCTATAGGTAGATTATTTTTAAATAATTTATTAACATCCACAGTTATGGAATGAATTGTGTCCCCCGCACATTCTTATGTCAAAATCCTAATCCCTGGTATCTCAGAATATGACTGAATTTGGAGATGAGAGTCTTTAATGAGTTAAGTCAAAAGTAGGTTATTGGAGTTTAAGCTACCCAGTCTGCGGTACTTGTCATGGCACCCCTAGCAAAGTACATAATACACACACTTACAAAGTTTTGTGTTTTATTTGTTTTGAAAGGAGCCCTCTTTTTGGTAAATTTAAAGAATTTTCAGTACTGGAGGAAAAGTATAGACTTGAGTTGATTTACAGCACACAAACCAAATGCCTTTAACAATTCCCTGGGCTTCCATTCTCAAGTTATATATTTAAATTTCCCTTTTTCATTTTTGGAGATTTAAAATAAGTATAACAACATTTTTGAGAGTATACCTTAAATAACACTTTAATGCATGCTATGTACTTTCCCCTTCAAAGTTTTTGGAAGTAGTTTCTGTGTTATGTTATTTGTCCTTCATTTTAAACATAAATGAGAATAAATTTGGTCAGTTCTTATGATTATACATCAATTCACATTAGGGAGTTAATATACTTTAAACAGAATAGATTTTAACAGACATTTTTCCATTGGTGTAAAAAATTTTTATGAGTTGTATCCAAATTTAAATGGATTTTAGTTAAAAGAAAAAAATTGCCGCTAGTCTTCAGAATTGCAATATCAAATTTAAGATGTTTATTTGTTACTTTTTTTTGGTAATGTTATATTTTAATCAAAAGTGTAAATTTGATTTGATGGCTAATTCAGCAATATTTAGTATAAATAATTATATTTTAGCTCAAGTAATTTTATTAAATAACTGTTGGGATGAATAATAGAGATGATGATGATGAATTGTCTACCAGAAATTGTGGTATATGATCATATGTAATACTTGTAACCTGCCAGATAGGTGTTACTATTCTCATTTCACAGGTGAAGAACTAAAGGTGAAACAGGTTAAATATTTTACCAGGTAAAGCAACCACAGATTCAAGTGAGACCCAGACTGGACTCAAAATTAAAGTTTCACTAGACCACACTGCTTTTTATTAATATTTTTATACTACTATTACTGGTGAAATGATGAAACCTCAGTTCTTATCTTCTTGAAGGAAAGATTTCAATCAAAAGACAAATTGCAGCAAAGCAAGCAAGAATTTATTGGCCACAGCAAAAACACATTTAGGACAGTGAAACAAGGAATGGCATAGAAGAAGCAACAGGAGAGCCCAGGTTGGGCTGCTTTGGCTCACTGGGAAGTCAGAGGAAAGGGGGCCTTGGAGACAGGTTCAGGGTGTTAACCTGAGACAAGCTGCTGCTGCCCATTGCTTCCCTGGTTGCAAATCTCATGGGGTCCCTTAGAGGGAAGAAGCAGGAAAGGAATGGTGCAGGTGTACTCCCCTGGGGGAGAGCACACTCTGGGTCCTTTGTGTTAAGGGTGTTTATCTCTCTCTTGCAGATGGAAATCTTAGGGGAGATCTCAGGGGGAGGTCTCAATAAAATATTCATTAGCTTTCTAGTTGTGCTCTTTTAGGATCATGGTCTCTACTGATTGGTCAGAGACAGGGCAGGAGGTCATTAGTCAATGCAGCTGGTCCTGAGGCAGCCACAGTGTCACCTGTCTGGTTTTGCTGCCTTTCTGGGCCTTTAGCTAAAATACAATTGATGCCTAGATGTTATCTTCAGGGAGGAAAAGGTCAAGGGGTGTAACCGCATGACTGTCAGTATGAAAAGTCAGGGGGTCCAAACCACATAACCAGCAATATGTTAGGGAGGAAAGGTTAGTCTAAGGCCAAGGTTCTTGTTTTCCCAGTTTTGCCCCTTGCTAGGCATCAGGGACTTTCTGCCCTGGTGAGTCTCTGTACCTGGCCCATCGTCGTTACTCTGCTCATGACTGTCTAACTGCTTTTAACACTACCACTGTCAAAGTCAAGTTTTTAAAAAAAGGCATAATTGATTATTTGCACAAAATATATTTTTAAAAATACAGTCTTATCTTACATCACCCTGGAATCTAACATACTAAAATATTTTTAAATGTATTTATGACAAGTATACTTACTATTTTGGGCAGTGACTGAAGACCACTGAAACTAAAGAGATAGTACATGGTTCATTATTTGTAGAATTTTTTATTAAATGGAGAAAAAATTTGGAGATAGAGTGATTTGGAAGAAGTAAAAAAGTTTCAGCCAGAGTTCATGTATTTTTGAACACTGTATTTTTTGTCACATTGTCAAGTTCTTCAAATATATATTTGCATTGAGAAGGAACAAAACATTTTTTAACTGAAATACATAGAGGTCTGTAATAGCCTGGTACAAATTTTTTCATATACCTCTACTCCAGGTCAAGAGTAAGCCCTGTAAAGATATAGATCCCATAGTAGATGAGTATAACATACTGTGGAAAACAGTGATTAAAATTCACTGAGATTCTTCATGTTGTATTAGGAAAATATTCATGTTCCAGAGCAGGATAACCCGTCAGTAAATGACTATTGAATTAAATGAAGGGTGTTATACTCACAAGAAGAATAGGAGGCATAGAAGAATAGGCCAGTCAGAGAAGAATTAAGCTCATGTTTAGGAAACAACTTCACCAATCCTAAGTAAAGTCCAGTAAAATGGAAAGTTTTAAGAGTATGCATGTTTCATCTTGTGTATTTCTGGAATATTATTTTAAATCATTAATTGTCAATACATCAAAAATGTTTTCTTCTTTGAAGAATTTTGTTTTAAAAGTAAATATCAGACCATATAGTTTTTCAATCATTTAGGTTTCTTGCTTAACTCAACTTTTTCTTGTCTTCAGTTCTTTGTTAATTTTCCATATACAGGGTGGGGCAAAAGTAGGTTTACAGTTCATATGGAAAATAATACAATAATTAATAAATAATAATACAAGAATAAACTTTGTGTTTCACATACAACTATAAACCTACTTTTGCCCCACCCCATATATCTGGGCAACTCTTCTTCCCCTATATGGTTTGTATAACAGTGGGAGGGGCACAAAATCCTGAATTTGAATTCCAGTTTAAACCAGGAAATATTTACCTCTATGTGTTACTTAACTTTTCAGAGCCTTCATTTCCTCTCCTGGGAAGATAACTGTTGGCTCTACTTATTTCATATGTTTTTGAGGTGATCAGAAGAGGTCATAGTTATAAATCTCTTTTATAAATGGTAAAATTTACTTTCCAAACAATAGGGATTATTTTTCAAGCTTTAAATTGCTATCGACTCCTCATTGGAACTCATTGCTTAGAATTTACTATTCTTTCTTTTTTCCCAGACTTACAGCACTTAGATCCTATCCTTTATTAGATTTATTTATGCAAGTGTCCAAATAGTTTTTGAAATGTTTTAAGGTCACGATGTTGTCATTTTTCTGTCCTACAATGAACATTGTAGATTGACATAAATGAAAAAAATTTAATTCATATGCAACTTTAAAGTAATTATAATTTAAAGTTGTCAGACTTTTTTTTTTTTTTGGAAAATGTTCCTTATTGTGTAAACTAAAGACCTATGACTAATAAAATTATGTCTTTCTAATTTAGAAATAAGTATCCTTCATAATTTCATGTTTAAGCCATCATTTTTTCATGATTGTTAATCAAAAAGTTATTTTATTAATAGAGTTATTTTATCAATAAAGTTTCTCTATGTACCTATTTTGTATAAATTGTTTTTCTCTGAAAAAATTTTATTCACAATGAGTAGACTATATTGCCAAAGCACTTAGGATCTCAGATAACTCTGCTAAGTTTATTAGCATACTTATTTCTGTGCCACTTTGTATAGAATTTTAACTTCTTTTACCATCTGTCCTTTATTCCACAGATGTATTATTACATTTTAGAATGTACCTGAGAATTATTTAGGAATTAATTTAGATTTATATTGTCCTTGTGCTTAATGAAATTTTATTTACTTAAGTAAGAAATGGTAATAAAATAGAATGGATTATGGTTTTGGACTTTTAAAAGAATAAACGAAACTCTTCTGTTTAGGTCATTGAATTGGAAAATCGGCTAAAATCCTTTGAGAAAAGGTCCAGAAAATTAAAAGAAGGGAATAAAAAATTAACAAAAGAAAACAATTTCCTGAAATCCCTCTTAAAACAGCAGAAAGAAGAGGCAGAGACCAGAGAAAAAGAGCTAGAACAGCTGCAAAAGGGGAGTAAAGATGTAGATAAAGACAAAGCTGAACTTCAAGTAAAAATCAGTGAGCTGGAGAGAGAAGTCACTTTCCTCAGGAGACAAGTGGCAGAAGCTAATGGGTTGAAGAGTGAAAATGAAGAGCTGATGAATTCAATGGAGAAATTGCAGCGTTCGGTAGACAAAGCTAAATCTGAGATGGCCACCACAGAAGTGAGATCTGGGCAATATGATTGTAAAACAACCACTACCAAAGTTAAATTTAAAGCTGCCAAAAAAAAGTGCTCTGTGGGTCGTTACCACACTGTTCTCAATCAGTCCATCAAGGTTATGAGCAATGTGTTTGAGAACCTCAGCAAGGACAAGGACTGGGAGGATGTGAGTGAAAGCAGGTAAGGCTCTCATTAACTTAGCTCTGTGGTAGGGACACTGTGCATATGTAAAGCACCAGCAAATGGAGATTGAATTTCAACTACTGTCGATTTGGTATTCAGAAAAAATACTGTCAGATCCTTTGAAATATCTTGGGAGGTCTTGTTCTGAGCTTATTGACTGAAATTTGCATGCAAAATTAGCCACAACTGCATGAGTATTTGAATAGGTGCCAGGAAACCCAAAAGAAGGCAATGCTTGATTTCTTCCAGTGATGCTATTTTCATGCAGTCATGAGGCTTGAAATTGACAGTTTGGCAGGTTGATTTAATTTGCTGGCCCTTTGCATATTCACCACTGACAGCTAAGGATTCCCAGGCAAGCCTACTAAGTCGGTTTAGTTATCTTGTGACATGCCAACCTGGGAGGAGAAACATTTTTCCCCCTTAATTTAGTTAGATAAATTTTGAATGACCCATTTCAGCTTGTTACCAGATGTCTACAAGCTGTTTAACATCCTTTAAATTAAGAACCATCTTCACTAATTATTTCATGTATGTATTATGCAAAGTCATTGTACTAACTTTAATTGAATGGTGGTTAAAATTTAGTTCTTTAAAGTTATAGCTCTGAAGATTCCTAGTCTTAAGTTATATAACCCCTAGTGAGTAGCAACAGGAGAATACTAAAAATCTATAATATTTCTTTCCTTTATCCCTGGCTATGCATTCATATATGCACTTGAAGCACATCAGTAACCACAAGACAAATGGATAATAGAACACCTCTCTTAGACTTAAATAGAAGAGAAGTTTAATGTTGCCAGAATTGTTAACAGACAACTTGAACAATTTTCCATAATTCTGTCTTGTTTTATAATGGCATATATTTCCTTTTATTTTCCTGTGTTTTTTTTTTTTTTTAAGTCCTGAATAGTGGTCTGCTTTAGATATAGGATTGGGGGTGGGGGGTGGGGGACACAGAAAATATCTAACTTTCCTCCTATCTTCTAAATTCTGTTATCTGGGCTAATAATCAAATTAATATAGACAGATTAACAGGAGAAAATATTCAAGATTTATTACTATGGATGAACATGCGGGTATATCATAAGATATGAGACCTAAAATACATTGAGCAGTTGAGGCTTACATGCCATTCTGGACAAAGGAGAAGTAGGGCAGGGGTCTGGGATTCCAAAGCAAGTAGGTAATTAACAGGTAGGAGAAAGAGCAAACATATGGTCAACAAATTGCTGCTGGGCCTTCCAGAAATAGTGGGACACAGAAGGAAACAGACTTTGCTAGATTTCTTCCTGTCCATCACATATGTAATTCATATGTGCTGAGGTGAATGTGCTAAAGTGGATATGCTAAGGTTCCCTTCCTGAAGCAGGTTTTTCTGTCTGAATTCCTTTAGGCAAGAAGGGGGAGGGTCAGAGGTTCTTTTGGAGTCTTTTGTTTCGTAATAATCAGCTTAAAACCAATATCACAAAGGATACATTTTGGGGTAACAAAATTTTGGTCCCCTCAGGATGTCTCTCAATAGTTTTCTTAAGCATAGACATTGAACTGAAACTCATCTTAAAATGTTGTTCTCAAACTTGTGTGCATATTAAAATAACCTGGGGATCTTATAAAAATTCCAAAGCTCAGGCCACACCTCAGTAAATTCAATCTTAACTTCTGGAGTGGGATACAAGCTTCAGTATTTTTTTTTAGATACCACCTGAGGATATTTTTCCCATTGATTTTTTTTTTTTTTAGGTGGAGTAGGAGGGAGGGAGGGAAGGGGGAGAGAGAGAGAGAGAGAGAGAGAGAGAGAAACATCAAAGTGAGAGAGACACATCGATTGGTTGCCTCCCACATGACCCTGACAAGGGCCCCAGGGCCGAGGATCAAACTTGAGACTCTTTGGTCCATGGGCTGATGCTCTAACCACGGAGCCAGACCAGCCAGGGCAAGCTTCAGTATTTTTTAAGTTCTCCAGCTGATTCCAATACGCAGACAAGTTTGGGAACCACTGTTTTAAATGATCATTGGTCAAGCCCCTTGTCATCATGTTGCTAGAGAAATGAGTGGATTCAATTTCCCCATCACTAGTGGGAGCGGGGTTCTTGGGGCACTGCTGGAATAAGCATTTCTGGAAGTCCCCACGGGAGGCTGGGATGTGTTAAAAGACTTTAATTTCATGGAGTTACATTCCTTGGGTTGTAAAGTCCCAGTTCCTTTAGTCCAGTCCTGGAAGAGGGGTAGCTGGGAATTCAGCAGAGCTAGAAATAGGGCCAGTGTCCAGAGTTTTCATTTCATGGTAGAGCTGGGTCCAGTGCAGCATCAGGCATCAGGCTAGATTCAGTCGTTTAGTCCATTGTGTGGAATCCATATGGCTGTGGGCCACATGGGTAAATGCAGTGGAGCGTGCCTCCTGCAACACGAGGGCCAGGAGCACAGGAAATCAAAGGAGAGCCAGAAGGCCAAGAGAGGAAGAGAACACTTTCTTTGTTTAGGAGTTTAAATATTCAGATTTAATGCCCTTGCAGTGGCCATGCCTATTCTGGCCACTGACTTGTTCCCAGGTGTGACTGACAGGTAAGCATCTTCCCATGTCATTCAGACTTTACTGGGCATGCATCTAAACTGCCTTTGTCCAGTCCCTTCTCTCAGCGATCTGTGGGGAATAGACTTGGAGTGTTAAACTGTAGCTTTCTGTCAATGCTGTATAAGTGTCATGCCTGTATTATCTAGTCTCCCCTTAGATCCTTTCCTGTTATTTAATAACCAGGTTATTAATGGTATCAAATAGGCAGGTAAAAAACTCACAAATGAATTTATGAAGGTAAGGAAGACGGACCAAATCTGCATTTCCATTCTTTGTTATCTCTTCTGAGGCTTTTATTCCTGGTTCTCAAAAGCAATTAGAGATAAAATGTGAGTTAGCTTAAAACCTACTAAACACTTATTTATATCTTCAAGGAAATTCTAGTTTCAGTTACTAATTATATCACAGGCAGTTGTCACTACCACACTCTTAATAATATAGTGGTCTACTTTACTCATGTGTGAGTATGTATATATGAATAAATACATGAAAGTTAAGTAATACACTCATTTCTAATTTCACCATATTAGTGCATGTGCAGAAGGTCACATTTTGGGAGATATATCACACACTATCTCTTAAAACATAGGGTTGTCATTTAAGTTATTTAGCAGTGAAACTCAGTTGTACACTGTGAGGATTAAGTGTTAACATTTCTTGCCTGACAGAATATTCTTAGGGATCATTCAGCTGCAAAGAATTCTTCAACAATTAGAAATCCCATGGTGGAGCCTAAGGACTTAAGAACATTCAATTTCTTTTAGCTTTTCATAGTCTGAAATATAAGAAATTTACTTGGGTACTGAGAAAAATAGAACTTTGTTCTTTATATATACACATATATAATTATTACCTTATTAATATTTATTTCCTATAGTTGCATAGTATTACAAGAACATGCTGTCATATCACAAAAATAATGCAATTTAGTAAGGCGTTTGAAGTCCTTTATTCAAGGGACAACAATCCATGGATTAGGGGATTGCAGAGCCTAACAAGCAGTGGAGCACTCTTCCTGAGGGAATTTTGGCAAGAGAGAGTTTTATAGAGCATTAGAAGAGGCAATGAAGAAACAGGGCCCGACTGGCTAGGAGGTTGAGTATTTCATAATAGGGCTAGCACATCTTATTTAAGCTAGCTAAAGCTAAGTTGGAGGATTGTGATTGGGGTAGGTTAGGTTTCCTTGACAGTGAATTGTGGGACAGAAAAATTAATTTTTCTTCTACCCTTCTAAGTTCTTCTGGCTGGACTAATAAACAAATTGACATGAGACAGATTAACAGGAGAAAATGACTAAATCTATTATGCATGTACATACTGGGATTGTGTATGAATATGGGGGTTGTGGTTTGGGACCACAAAGGGGAGAAAGACAGTTCACATGGATATAGAAAAGCAAATGTTTGCTGGGCCATCTTTAACAATAGAACACAGAGAGGACTTTGATCCAAATGGTCTTCCTAGGTTCCTGCCTGTGTATCACACACTAGTTCATATTAAACTATAGTTATCTATGATTATATCTCCCCTACTAGAGGAGGTTCTTTGGGTAGATTATTTCAGGCAGTAAGAGGGAAGTTCAAAGGTTTTTCCTGAGTCTTTTGTTTCTTGAAAATAACCAGCTTAAAATAATCAGTATTGCAAAAGGCATTATTGGGTGGCAAACTCTGCTTCCCCTCAGAGGTATTTCCCATAAATGTAGCTGACTTAGGTTTAGATTTCTGACCTGGGCTGGGCCATGGGGCATTCTGCACTTTGTGGGTCCCAATATCAAATTACCTTTACCAATGTCCATTCAGTAATGGGTGATAATCAGGAGTTGTTAATACCTTAAATAAGAAAAACAATTTCAGCAAAGCATATTTATCTAATTTGTGGATAACATGACATTGAAAGGATTGGGAACTATTTTATAAAATAGAATCAAAATCCCCAAGATCTCAATAGACTGGGAAGATACAATTATACACAAGACTACAGGGTTCTTTACTTGGCTATAAAATGCCATTTGCCCAACTATACAATGGGGAAAATATGGGACTTTGCAACAGTGTACATAAAAATATTTTATGAGGCTTTGTTAAATCGTATATGAGTCTATAGTACAATATACATGCCAGAGAATCTTATACAAATTTAGTCTGCACCTACCAGGAATTCTACTAAGTGCTTCTCATAGTGCACTTGGAATATGAAATTGAATTTTGATAATGCTCCATCCAAATAAGCTGGAGCACATTCAAGAGTGACCAGGGTGGGAAAGCATCTCAAAAGCATACATACTAGAAATATTTGAGAAAGCTAGGGATGTTTTTCTTAGAGATGTGTCAAGCATCATATAACTGTGTTTAAATAGTTAAAAGATCATCCATGTGGAAAAGGGATTGGACTTACATGTTCTGCTCAACCTCAGCACTTCTAATCTTCCTTCCTTGCTTTATGTTTTCTCTTTAACACACACTATTAACATATTATATATTTTACTTCTTATTTGTTACCTGTTTCCTCTCATCCTACTAGGATGAAAGCTATATGAAAGCAGGGATTTTTATCTACTTTATTCACTTACTACTTTATCCCTAATGCCCAGGAAAGTACCTGGCACATAGTTGATGTTTAACAAGTATTTTATTGAATGATGAATGGCCCTAAGAGATGATAAATGGATGAAAGCCACATTTTGTCCTAGAGTAAGGAAAAACTTTGTTAGAAATGTTAAAGCTTTCTGCCCTGGCGCTGAAACTTGTTCTCCCTGAGAAACACTTAGTACAAATACTATAGAAGTGATGTTCATTTGCGTTTGATACTAGACAATCTAATTTCTTGATGAGGTTTTATAATTTTCGAAAATATGTTTAGACTCATTTTCTTTCCTACTGCTCAGAACCAGTAAGTGCGCAAATTAAATGTACAGCTTTATATGCAGTATGTACTATAATAGTATTTGGTCTTGAACTTAAAAGCGGTACATTTAACAATTCTTCTTCTTGGGTTTTATGTCCCCTTTTTCCCCAAAATCAGTGATTCTGAAACACAAACCTCTCAAAATTTGGGAACAATTATTGTAGAAACATCCCAGAAAATAAGTCCTATAGAAGATGAAAGAGACCAGAAAGAAAGTGATCAAACAGAAGACAGCCAAATGCAAGGAAAAAGAATGGTACGAATATATTCAGATACAGATGGCAAGACCCCAAAGGTATATGATACATTTTGCTTACTTATAGGCTATGTTTTAAATTTTATTTTATGCTTTATTACTTAAATCAAGTTTTGTTGCCAGTGATTTAATTTGAATCCTTAAAAATTAACTTTTCTTTGAAATATGCAGTGCAAATACACACTTCTTAATGTTTTTTAACTCCAGTATGTTACTATTTTTTGTGTAGATAAAATGGAAATAGATAGTATTCTCCTAAATATAAATCTTAAGGTATTTATATCCTAGCCAGAAAAAAAAAATTAAAAGTAATAATAAGTTCATTATTGTTTCCAGGTATATGAAATATACCAAGTGTGGAAAATTCCGAGGATACTTTTCCATCTATCTTCAGATTGAGTGAGAGGGAGAGAGAGAGAAACACTGATGTGAGAGAGATGCATAGATTGGTTGCCTCCCCCATGACCCCAGCCAGAGCTGGGGACTAACTGCAACCAAGCTACATGCCCTTGACTGGAATTGAACCTGTGACTCTTTGGTCCATGGGCCAATGCTCCAACCGCTGAGCCAAACTGGCCAGGGCAGAAAATTCTATTTTTTATTAGCCTATGTGATGATAGTTATTTAGTTTAACTAAATCAGTAAATTTCTAGTATTTATCTAATTCCCCAATGTGTTTTAAATCTTAAAAATTAATGTTCTAAAAAAATTAGTGTTTCAAAACAGTTTACTCAATAACTTTTACTATGGATACATCATGTCACCAAAAGGTTTAGCTGTTTGACATAAATCAGGGAAAAACAGGAAAGATAATTTTGTTGTAAAAAAAATCTTTTAATTAACCTATAGGTTTCTTTTAAAATCAGATCTGAAAGTGTTTATTTTTTGAGGTCTGGCAAGAACTTTGGAAGAAAAAGTTCAAGGATGACAAAAGTCTATTTTAGTTACCACCAGAATAAAGTTCATATTAAGAAATATATGCTAGCCTGGCCGGTGTGGCTCAGTGGATTGAGCAGTTGTCCCATGGACTGAGAGGTCCCAGTTCGATTCCCCATCAGGACACATGCCCAGGTTGTGGGCTTGATCCCCAGTAGGGGGTGTGTGGGAGGCAGCTGATCAATGTTTCTCTCTCAGATCAATGTTTCTATCTCTCTCTCCCTTCCTCTTTCTCTAAAAAAATCAATAAAAACATATTAAAGAATTATATGCTAAGTGTCTGCTGAGTCATTGATTAATTGGTAAAGGATAGATTTTATAGAAATTTCATATTTTGTCATATTATTTGGGTGGGATTTTCTTTATTTGCAGTCATTTATGTGTAGCACAATGACTCTGTAAATAAAAGTAACTCATACTTCCATTCATATAATAAGAGAATATAGTATAAACTGCTTTGAATAAATCCATGTACAGTTTATAGTCAGAAAATAAACATTGACCAAATTGTAGCAATTATGTTTTGAAAATGTCAGAACTTCTGTATAACCCCAAAAATAACCATTATTTTAACTTTAATCACTAATTCCTTTTCTTTATAATTTTATCTCTCTTATAATTATGATTACTTTTGTATGTTTTTGAATTTTATAGATTCTATACAGTATATCTTCTTTTGTGTCTGGCTTCTTTTATTCAATATTATGTGGAGTTCATTCACTTTTATTGTTGTATATTATACTTCATTGTCTGACTGTACCACAATTTATCCATTCTACTGCTGAATTTTGGGCTACTTCAGTTTGTATTTCTTGCAAATAATTTTGCAATGAATAGTCTTGTACATTCTTCCATTGTATAAGTGTGGGCATTTCTATAATACAAGCGATGGAATTACTGCACCATAGGTTATGTTTTTATAAGATCTTAATTGATAGTGGTATTTTCCAAGTGTTGTACCAATTTGCTATACCTACCAGCAGACTATGAAAATTTTTACTGCTCTGCATCAGCACTTGTTATATTAGTATTTCTCATCTTGGCCACTTTTGTATGTATGTTGAGGTATGTCATTGTAGGTTTAATTTACATTTTTGTGATTAATATTAAGGTGTTGAGTACTTTCTTGTGATCATTGACCATATGGAATTTTATTGTAAATTGCCTTATCAAGTCTCTGCCCATTTTAAAAATGAGTTGTCTGTATTTTTCTTATTTATTTGTAGGTGTTCTTATTATGCTAATATGAGCCTTTGGTTGGTTATATACATTGTAGATATCTTGCTATACTCCACACTGTGCCTTCAAGACTCTTCTTAATGTAGTCTTTTGAGGAACAGAACATCTTAATTCTAATGTCATCAACAGTAGAAAATAAAACAATCCAATTAGAAAATGGGCAAACAAGATCAGACATTTCACCAAAAAGGATAAATGGATGACAAATAAGCATGCACATGTGAGCACATGTGTGCGTGCACACACACCCACCCCCCCAAAAGGTGTATTGTGGGCTTGATTCCCAGTCAGGACACATATCTAGGTTGCTCTCTCGCTCGCTCTTGCTCTCTCTCTCTAAAATCAATAAACCATATTCTTGGGTGAGGATAAAAAAAAAAAAAAAAAAAGACCCTGATGAGATGCACATCTATTAGAACAACTAAAATAAAAAATAGTGACAATACTAAATGCTAGGAAGGATGTAGTGAAACTGGGTCTCAAACATTTCTGGTGTGACTATAAAGTAGTACAGCACTCTGGGAAATAGTTGGCAGTTTCTTTAAAAAACTAATCATATACTTACTGTACAAGCCAGCTATCTCTCTCTTGGACACTTACCCTGTGTTGCTGTTTAAGTAGAATTTCAAGGTCACAAGGGATTTTCACTTGTTCTGTATTTTGTTGGCCACTTTTTTGGTCACTTGTTTCTTGATTCCTGCTTTCACTTCATTTTTGGCCTCAGAATTTCCCTTAATATTCACCATGTTACAAAGACAGTTTAACTGTGCTTGTTTCACAGTATGAGCATTTTTCTGAGTTTCTAGGCAGTAATATTGGAAAAGGAAGTGTAGTGCTTTTTATTTTAGATCTAGTTGATTTGACACCAAGTTTATTGACTAATATTTAAATTTGGTAATTATGTTTTGGATCTTTTTATAGTGCTCAGTAATAGCATTTAAATATTAATTGAATGTTAATAAAGCAATGAAACTTTAAAATTATACCTTATATACTGGCTCTGAGGACAAGTTCAAATGAGACTTTTCAAAAATATTTTGAGAAATGAAACATAGTTTAAAGGAAAGTAATTATTTCAAAGGAAAACCTATCTTAGATAGGAGTTTCTGGTATTTGTGTTAAATCAGTTTTATTACTTTAGAGTCATGCCTTATATATAATATAGTATAATTTGCGTATCCGTTAACATAAAATATAGGGCTGATTGTCAAAGTAATATTGGATCAAAATTTTAAAAAATTTTTACTATAATAATTTATTTGCTCTTGAATTGGAATCTTTGAAAAAGATCTTTAAAGAAGTAGTTTTCTAGATTGATATTGTTACTGTTTCCCCACCAATAAAGTCTTGAATAAGACCACCTATTTAATTATTAGGATTTATAATATTTGGAAACATATTCGTATTTAAAATTTTGCTTTGGGAGAGCTTTTTCTAAATTGATGAAATGTTTATGAACAAAAGTCAACATAGCTTTATTTTATTTAACCTTAGTGTATTGGAATGTCATGAGGAAAACATGTAGCTTCAAGGAAACTTACTTTGTTATCATCACCATTATTTTAACTTCATTTGTCAGAAGGGATCTGTCAGTCAGAGAACAGTATTTGAGAAAAGGACCTAAATTCTCAGATAATTAGTTATTAAATATTTTATTAAATATTTTATTTTTGTTGCTTTTACTATATTTACCCCTATGTTTATAAATGGTCCCTAAGTTAATTTACTACTACTTTGTGATTGATTTTGTATCTTTTGCTCTCTAAGTCAACTTTAGTGTATCCATTATGTTCATTTATGAGTTCTTGGTATCAATTATAGAATTTTATTATCTAGACTTTCATTAACTGCATAAATAAATATAGTTTTAAATTAAGAAATATTATTTATCATGTTGGTTCACTTGACGTTACTGAGTAACAGTCTAATTTTTATGAAACCTTCAAATTTAGGATTGTTCACATTACAAGAATGCCAAAAAGCCAACTTTTCAAAAGAAAAATGGTAATATTCAAAAGAATTCACATACAACAGTTCCTGCCAGAGGTAAGAATGCATATGTAATTAATTAACAGTGTCTTTGTAATTTAATGTGATTTAAAAAATATTTAACAACATTATTTGTATATGTTATATTTTCTCAGTTAACAGAGAAAAATGGAAAAATATAACTGCCCAGAAATCAAGTAGCAATATTATTTTATTACGAGAAAGGATTATATCTTTGCAACAACAAAACAGTGTACTTCAGAATGCCAAAAAAACAGCAGAAATGTCTGTTAAAGAATATAAAGAAGTCAATGAAAAGCTCCTTCATCAGCAGCAAGTATCTGATCAACGATTCCAGACAAACAGACAGACAATAAAGGTAAAGAGAACTTTAAAAATAAATTATAATAGACTGTATTATAAAAGTATATATTTTGGCCCTGGCCAGTTTGGCTCAGCAGTTAGAGCGTCGGCCCGCGGATCAGAGAGACCTGGGTTCAGTTCCCACTAGGGTCATGTACTTCGGTTGCAGTTTGTCCCTGGCCCTGGTTGGGTTGTGTGGGTGGCAACCAGTCGATGTGTCTCTCGCATCGCTGTTTCTCTCTCTTCCTCCCCTTCTCCCTCCCGCTCTATTGGAGGATGGATGCAAAAATGTCCTTGGGTGAAGGATAAAAAAAAAAGAAAAGTATATATTTTGTTTTACATATATTATTTGGTTCATATTTGTTTGACATGTCTATGAGTTAAAAAATATTTATAGGCATTGCTAATTAATATAATTAGTTTAATACCTAGATTTCTTTGATAAGGTCATATTAAGGAACAACCTTTATGAGGAAGAGAACTCCAAATAAAAAAAGACATGCTTTCTTTACCAACATTCCTTTTTCATTTAGTGTTTATTATCTTAACATTTTTATATATTTATTGCATTATAAATTATTTTAAACTCAGGCTCCATAAATGCATATAGCTTGCCCATTTGCCTATGTCTTAAAGTTTGAATTTATCATTATAAATCACATTATTAACTGGTAATTGCCTCAGTTCCTATTTGCAAATACTAGTTTAAAATGTGAAAATTTTAATATAAATATCTATTAATATGTTCCTATAACTTATTTGTGCTTCTTTTATTCAGGTGAATTGAGTTTTCTGTAACAATTTTTAGACATATTATACGTTATTGCTGGTTGTCATAATTTAATCTTAAAGCAAATGAAAAAGAAAAGATTGTTTTTTTCACAAGTCTCCATTTGTTTATGTTATTTGTTTATATAAGTGATGAATTTTGGAAATTGGTTATTTTACATAGAAGAATTCTTTCAAACATTTTAGAAAATAATTTTTAAATCATGATCACAAAATTATAAATTATACTTAAATTCTCTACTTCTAACATCAAGCAATGCTCAGAAATGTTTTCATTATAAAGGACTTAATGTTATACTTGTTATGCTAATAAGTGTTTTGGCTTTATTCCAAAGTAGCCTTATACCCAAACCTGATCCATGTTCCATATGTATATGGTTCAGTTGGTTAATAGTGATGTTCAACTCATCCATATTCTTGCTGATTTTCTATCTATCGATTATTGAGAGTAAAGTATTGGAATCACCCACTATTATTATTTTTTGTAATAACTTTAATGAAATAATACATACCATACAATTCTCTCATTTAATTCAGTGGTTATTGCCATATTGAGAAAGTTGTGCAACCATCACCAAAATCAATTTTAGAACATTTTTATAGCCTTAAAATTAGACCCTGTAACCTTTAGCTATCATCCTTCTATTCCCCATCTCTCCCAGCCCTAAGCAACCACTAATCTGTGTTCTGTCTATGTGGTTTTGCCTTTCTAGACATTGCATATAGATGGAGTCATACAATATGTGGTTTTTGTGTCTGGCTTCATTCACTTAGCATAATGTTTTCAAAGTTTTCCATGTTGTAGAATGTATCACTATTACTATGAAGACTTTGAAAATTTACTCCTTCATAAAAACAGGCAAGAATGGTCAGGAATCAACATTTTCATAACACTAAGTACAGAATCTAATCTTCTAAGGTTAGCGTAATATTTTTAAGGCAATCAATTAATGACTTGAAGTTACACGTTTCTAACAGATGAATTCCTTATTAAAATGAAGATCGAATGAAAGTTTTTCACATGAAAACTGTAAAGCATTTTATTGAGACTTTGTGCACGCTGAGGAACACTTACATTCCTCTCTGAAACTCTGGAAATTAACCAAAGACTTGGCAACAATCTGGGGAGTGTTTATTAAAAACAAACAAACAAACAAAACAGCTGAATTTAAATAAGAACAAGAAACTTTGTGGCATTTTAATTTATCTTAGTTCCAACCCCCCCCCCCAGGCTCCCAGCTCAGCAGTAGCCTGGAAAATATGATGGTCTATATAGCCTGGCCACTTCCAGAAGAAGCACAATGGGGCTGGAGAACCTTCAAAGCCCTATTCCCAAATAGTTGTCATCATTTGACCTGTCTGATAGTTCCCTGGTAGACCCCAGTTAAAAAGATGACTCTGATCTCTTTCAGTGTGAATTGCCTTTTTCCTGGGGGAGAATAAGGAGCACTGGGAGGAGATGATGTTGTCAAAAACAATTACAGACAAATGTTTTAACTTTAGTTTGCCTGAGGTGATGGATTCTAGTTTTAGGTCAAGCAATATGTTAACCAAATAACTTAAAAGGGAAAGCTGCAGAATAAGATGTTCATAAGAGTTTTGAAAGGCTCTGACACATTCCTGGGAAATTGGAGGACACATGCCCATTAGTTAATGAATGGCTAGATAAATTGTGATATATACATACAAGGGAATATTATTAAACCACAAAAGAATAATGAAGTATTGATATATGTTACAATATAGATGAGCCTTAAAAACATTAAACCTAGTGAAAGAAGCAAATCACAGAAGAGCACTTATTATGTGATTCTATTTGTATGAAAATATCCAGAATAGGAAAATCTATGGAGTCAGAGAGTAGATTAGTAAATGTTTCAGATTGGGAGGGACAGAAGAATATGGGAATGATTGCTAAAGGGTACAGGTTCTAAAATTTACTGTGGTCATAGTTGAACATATTTGTGAATATACTAAGAACATTGATTTGTATTCAAATGGGTAAATAGTGTGGTATGTGAATTTATATCTCAGAAAAACATTTTTTAAATATTGGTTTTAAGTAGGAAAATAAAAGACAAGTAGTAGCACTTACCTGAATGAATTTTGCTGATAATACATATATCGTTGATAGAATAATATAATAAAAATCTTTATTCAAATTAATAAAGTCTACTGCTGACATAAAATTTTATTAGGTAATAAATGTTATGGTAATATGTAAAAGCTACGTAACATTTTTAGGTATGTAAAGAACCTACTATTACATGAAGCACTTCAATTATTATTAAACTTGACAAAGTAAAATATATTTAAGGTTAATTTTCTTAAAATTAGTTTCTAATTACAACAATATATTTTCTTTTCCTAACATATTAAATTCTGTATTGCAAAAATGAGCAGGGAATACAAATATGTTAAAGCTAACAGTATTGACTAGCTTTTCCAGTTTGAATGATTAGTTCTTTGACTTAAGAGACTTATTCATATTTCATCTGAAACATGTGGAAAATGAGTCCCAAATCTTAAGAATAATGAGATGTAAATGCCAACCTTTTTTGTTTTAACAATACTGCTCAAGTGCATTGTGGCCATGGAAACTCCTTTATACTTACATATGTGTCATCATGCAGATGTAAACAGTATTGACTCACAGAGGCAAACTACTAGAATCCGTATTATAAAAGAAAATGAAGCTTTACTCATAAGTGCACCTTTTAGAAATTCTTTTGAATGTTTTATTTTAAGTAGTAAATAATTATGTATAGCAACTGATAGATATTAAAAGTAAATGTTTGTGAAATTTTATATACTGTAAAATTTATTTTCTAGAAAGCTCTCTTCTGAAATAGTGTTTAGAGAAATCAAAATAATCCTTATTCATTTATATAAGTTACCTTGTTAATTTTGTGTTGTTTGTTTAAATAAAAAATGGATTTCAAGAGGTGTATTATCACTATAGATTGAATTATGCCCTCTCCCCTCAATTATATGTTGAAGTCTTAGTCCCCAATGTTATGGTATTTGGAGAGGGGTTTTGGAGAGGTAATTAGGTTTAGATGAGGTTATAAGGAAGAGGCCCTGATGATAGGCTTGTGCCCTCAGTGGTTCTCAACCTTCCTAATGTCTTGACCCTTTAATACAGTTTCTCATGTTGTGGTGACCCCCAACCATAAAATTATTTTTGTTGCTACTTCATAACTATAATTTTGCCACTGTTATGTCTTAGGCGACCCCTGTGAAAGGGTCATTCGACCCCCAAAGGGGTTGCGACCCATAGGTTGAGAACCGCTGCCTTATAAGAAGAGAAGAGACACCAGAGCTTTCTCTACCATGGGGGGACCGAGTGAGAAAGTAACTGTCTGTAAGCCAGAAAGAGAACTCTCATTGAACTTGACCATGCTGATCTCATAGTTCCAGCTTCTAGAGTTGTAAGAAATTAAATGTCTGTTGTTTAAAGCAGCCAGTCTATGTTTTTTATTATTATAGCAACCTGAATAGATGAATACAGATTTTGGTACTGGGAGTTAGGTGACGTTGTAACATATACCTAAAGATGTGGAAGCAGCTTTGGATAACGGGTAGATGCTGGAAGAGCTTTGAGGTGCATACTAGAGATATGGACATTAAGGGCATTCTGGAGAGGTCTCAGATGGAAATCAGGAACATGTTATTAAAAAACAGAGAAAAGGCAATTCTTTCCTTGACTGAACTGTGCTAGTGTTTTGCAGAAGGTAGAACTTGTGAGCAATGAATTTATATATTTTTTTATTAAGACTTTAATTTTCAGAGCTGCTTTAGGCTTACAGCAAAATTGAGGGGAAGGTACAAAGATTCCCCATATATCTCCTGCCCCCACATGCATAGACTCCCCTGTTATCAGTATCTCCCCAGAAAGGTGCATATAGTATAATTGACAAACCTTCATTGATACATCGCAGTTACCCAAATTTCATAGTTTACAGTAAGGTTCACTTTTGGTATTGTACATTGTTTGGGTTTGGACAAGAGAATATGACATGTATCCATTTTTATTGTCCTAAAAATCCTCCGTGCTACATCTATTTATCCCTCCACCCAATTCCTGGCAACCATTGTTCTTTTTACTGTCTCCATAATTTTGCCTTTTCAATGTCATATATAGGCATACGTCAGAGATACTGGGGACTGGTTCCAGACTACAATAATAAAACGAGCAACACAATAAAGCAAATAATAATTTTTTCAATTTGTAAAAAATTAAACATGTGTGAAGCACAATAAAGCAAAGTGCAATAAAACGAGATATTGCCATAGTTGGAATCATCCAGTATGGAGGCTTTTCAGATTGGCTTCTTTCTCTTAGTAATGTGCACTTAAAGTTTCTCCATGTCTTTTCGTAGCCCAGTAGTTCATTTCTTTTAATGTTGAATAATAGTCTATTGCCTGGATGTATGACAGTTTATCTATTCACCTACTGAAGGAGATCTTGACTGCCTCCATGCTTTGTCAATTAAGAATAAAGCTGTGCCCTGGCTGGTTTGGCTCAGGGGTTAGAGAGTTGGCCAGCGCTCAGACCAAAGGGTTGAGGGTTTGATTCCCATTCAAGAGCATGTACTTGGGTTGCAGGTCCATCCCCTGCCCCAGTCAGGGTTGAGCAGGAGGCAACCAATTGATGTGTCTCTGTCACATCAATGTTTCTCTCTCTCCTTCCTTCCCTGCCACTCTATCTAAAAAATCAATGGAAAAAATATCCTCAGGTGAGGATTAACAAAAATAAATAAATAAATAAAAATAACAAAGTTGCTGTAAACATCTATCTGCAGGTCTTTTGGTGCACACAGGTTTTCAGTGCTTTGGGGTAAATACCAAGGAATGTAATTGCTGGATCATATGTTAAGATCTGTTTAGTTTTGTAAGAAACTGCTAAACTGTCTTCCAAAGTCTGTACCGTTTTGCATTTTCTCCAGCAATGAGTGAGATTCCTATTGCTTCACATTCTCACCAGCAGTTAGTGTTGTCAGTGTTCTGGATTTTGCCATTTTAATAGGTGTGTAGTGATAGCTCATTGTTGTTTTAATTTACATATCCTCATGACATATGATGTAGACCATCTTTTTTAATGCTTATTTGCTATCTCTTTATCTTCTTTGGTAATGTGTTTGCTTGGGCCTCTTGCACATTTTTTAACCGGGTTGCTTGTTTTTTTTACTGCTGAGTTTTAAGTGTTCTTTGTATATTTTGGATAATAGTCCTTTATCAGATGTGTCTTTTGCAAATATTTTCTCCCAGTCTGTGGCAGAATGGGTCTTCTGATTCTCTCAACTATGTCTTTCATAGATAAGCATAGGTTTTTAATATGAATTATTTCCAGCTTGTCAATTATTTTTTCATTGGGCATGCCTTTGGTGATCACCAGCCTGGCCGGTGTGCCTCAGTGGTTGAGTGTCGACCCATGCACCAAGAGGTCGCCAGTTCAATTCCCAGTCAGGGCACATGCCCAGGTTGTGGGCCAAATCCTCAGTGGGGGGCATGCAGGAGGCAGCCAATTGATGTTCTCTGTCATTGATGTTTCTATCTCTCTCTCCATCTCCCTTCCTCTTTCTCTAAAATCAATAAAGAAAAAAAATTAAAAAGTGATCACCATACCCAAGTTCATTTAGAAATATCCTGTGTTATCTTCTAGGAGTTTTTTAGTTTTATGTTTTACACCGAGTTCTGTGTCAGTTTTGAATTAATTTTTGTGAAGGACATAAGGTTTATGTCTAGGTTCATTTTTTTTTTCCCCTGTAGATATTCAATTGTTCTAGCAGTTTGTTGGAAAGCCTGTCTTATCTCCATTATATTGCCTTTGCTTTTTTGTGAAAGATCAGTTGACTATATTTATGTGGGTCTATTTCTGGGCTCTCTATTCTGTTTCATTAAGCTTTTTTTTTACAGTAACCAAGCACACTATCTTGGTTACCATAGTTATACAGTAAGTCTTGAAGTCAAGTAGTCTAAGTCTTCCAACTTTGTTCTTCTCTTTCAATATTGTGTTGACTAATCTGAGCCTTTTACCTTTCCATATAAACTTTAGAATCAGTTTGTCCATAGTTACAACCTGGGATTTTGATTGGGATTGCAATGAATTTATAGATGAAATTGGGAAGAAGTGACATCTTGACAATATTGTGTCTTTCTGTTCATGAACATGGAACATCTCTTTATTTACTTAGTTCCTCTTTAATTTCTTTTATCAGAGTTTTTAAGTTTTGCTCATAGAGACCTTGTACATGTTTTGTTACATATGTATTGAAGTATTAGGGATGCTAATGTAAATAGTGTTTTGCTTTCCATTTCAAATTCCACTTGTTCATTGCTAGTATATAGGAAGTGGATTGACTTTTGTAGGATATAACTATGCTATAATCACTTATTTGGTCCAGGAGTTTTTTGGGTTTTCTACAAAAACAATTATATTATCAGCAAAAATAGACAGTTTTTCTTCCTTCCAAATTTGTATACCTTCTATTTCCTTTTCTTGTCTCATTGACTTAGCTAGGACTTTCAATATGATGCGAAACCATGGTGAGAAGAAGTGTCTTTGCCTCATTCCTGATTTTAGTGGGAAAGCTTCAGGTTTCTTTTCCATAGAGTGTGATGATGTTAGCTGTAGGGTTTTTGTAGATACTCTTTATCAAGTTGAGGATGTTCCCCTATATTCCCAATAACCTAGTTTTTATCTCAAATGAATGTTGGATTTTGTCAAGTGCTTTTTTGAATCTATTGATATAATTGTGTTGATTTTCAAATGTTGAACCAGTCTTGCATTCCTGGTATAAATCCCACTTGATTATGGTGTGTAATTTTTTTATACATAGTTGGACTTGATCTTCTAATATTTTGTGGAGGATTTTTACATCTATGTTCATGAGAGGTATTGTTCTATAGTATTCTTGTATGTTTTGTCTGGTTTGGGTATTATGGTAATTCTGGTGTCATAGAATGAAGTAGAAAGTGTTCCCTCTGCTGCTATTCTCTGCAAGAGATTGTAGAGAATTTGTATGATTTCTTCCTTAAAAGTTTAATAAAATTCACCAGTGAACTATATGGGCCTGCTGCTTTTCATTTTAGAGGATTATTAATTATTGATTCAATTTCCTTAATAAATATAGATCTATTCAGATTGTCTGTTTCTTCTTGTGTGAGTTTTGGCACATTATGTGTTTCAAGACATTGGTTTATTTTATCTAGATTATGAAATTTGTGGGTATAGAGTTGTTCATAATATTCTTTTATTATCCATTTAATGTCCCCTCTGTTATTTCTAATATTAGTAATTGTGTCCTTGGTCTTTTCTTTTTCTTAGTTATCCTGACTAGGGAAATATCTTTTCAAAGGATCACCTTTTGGTTTCATTGATTATTGATTTTTGTTTTCAATTTCATTGATTTCTGCTGTAGTTCTCTCTCTCTTTCTTTCTGCTTACTTTAGATTTAATTTGCTCCTCTTTTTTTCTAGAGTCCTAAGGTGGAAACTTAGATAATTGATTTTAGATATTTTTTTCTAATATATGCATTTAATGCTATAAATTTCCCTCTAAGCACTGCTTACACTTTGTCCTACACATTTTGATAACTTGTGTTTTCATTTTCATTCAGTTTAAAATATTTTTAACTTGTTTTGAAATTTCTCCTTTGACCCATGTGTTACTTTGAAGTATGTTGTTTAATCTGTACATATTTTGGGATTTTCCAGTTATCTTACTGTTTTTGATTTCTAGTTTATGGTCTGAGAAAAGACATTACATAGTAGCTATCTTTTTAAATTTGTTAGTGTGAATTTTATGGCCCAGAATGTGGTCTGTCTTGTGAATGTTTCATGTGAACTTGATAATATATACATGGTGGGGCAAAAGTAGGTTTACAGTTTTTATATGGAAAATAATACAATAATTAATAAATTACAAGAATAAACTCTGTTTTGAGTACTCACAACTGTAAACCCACTTTTGCCCCACCCTGTATTTTTCTGTTGTTAGATGAAGAAGAATGTGTATTTTGCTGTTGTTAGATGAAGTAATCTATAGATGTAAGTTATACACAGTTGGTTTTGAACTCCAGTTGAGTTCATCTATGGCCTTAATGCTTTCATATTTTCCAAATCTGTCCATTTCTGATAGAAGGGCGGAATTATTTGCTATTCTCTTAACTTGCAATTCTATTAATTTTTGCGCCTCATAATTTTTGCCTCATCATAGTTTGATGCTCTGTTGTTGGGCACGTTACACATTAAGGATAGTTACGTTTTCTTGGAAAATTGACTTTATTGTCATGTAATGCCTTTTCTTATCCCTGATAAATTTCCTTGCTTTGAAGTCTTCTGTGTATCTAATATAACTACTCTTGCTTTCTTTTGATTAGTATTGACATGATATATTTTTCTCCATTCATTTACTTTTAACCTATATATGTATTTACATTTAAAGTGGGGTTTTTTGTTTTTTGTTTTGGTAGACAACATATATTTGAGTCTTATTTTTTGATCCACTCTGACAATCTGTGTCTTTTTTAGAGCATTTAGAACATTGATGTTCACACTTATTATTGATATAGTTGGATTAACATCTACCATGTTTTATTTCTGGAGATAGAACTATGATCATTAATAGAGAATATTACTGTTCTCATGAAATTGGTATTGTGTTTTAGGAGAGACTAGTAGTAAACTTACAAACAAATCAATGAGATGATTTCAAATAGTTAAAGTTATTTTGAAGAAAATTATGGGGCCCAGGGATAGAATTTCTTAGGTAGTTGGGTTCCCCTTTAGTTTAGGTCCTGAAATGTTAAATGTCAACCTATAAGGAGACATTTAACAGTAGTATGATTTGATACTATTCAAATTATAACAAGAAGAAATTAGGTTAACTTTATAAATATACTATTATTTCCATGATTTAAAATAGTTTCTGCTCTGGCCAGTTTGGCTCAGCGGTTAAAGCATCAGCTCGTAGACTAAAGGGTTGTCGGTTCAATTCCCAGCCAGGTTGGGGTCATGCAGGAGGCAACCAATCGATGTATCTCTCTCACATCGATGTTTCTCTCTCCTCTCTCCCCCCACCCTTCCCTTCCTCCCTCACTCCCTTCCACTCTATCTCTATTTAAAACAAATGGAAAAATATCCTCAGGTGAGGTATAACAAAAAAAAAAAAAAAAAGAAGAAGAAGAAAAGAAAAAAATAGTTTCTGAGGAATCTTAGCTCTAATCCTAGCAGCACTGTCATTTTTAAAATTAAAATTTGATTTTTATACCTGTACACACACATCACTCACTTCATGTATTACACTCTTTTGAATGAAGTTTGTCTAGAAAAAATAAATTCATTCTCATTGTCTAAAGTTTGTCATCATTGAGCATATTAAAAAACAAGAAATATGGCCCTGGTCGGGTGGCTCAGTTTATTAGAGCATCATCCTATACACCTAAAGGTAGCGGGTTTGATTCCTGGTCAAGGCACATACCTAAGTTGTAGGTTCAGTCCCCAGTCAGGGCATTGAACCAATTGATGGGAGGCAACCAGTTGATGTTTCTCTCTTATATTGATGTTTCTTTCTCTTTCTCTCTCTTTAAAATCAATAAAAACATATCCTCTGGTGAGGATTTAAAAAGAAAAGCAAGAAATATGTAATCGAACCTGGCCAGTATGGCTCAGTGCTTGAGCATCGACCCATGCGCCAAGAGGTTGCCAGTTCGATTCCTGGTCGAGGCACATGCCCACATTGTAGGCCCCATTCCCAGTGGGGGACATGCAGGAGATGGCCAATCAATGTCCTCTCTCATCGACGTTTCTATCTCTCTCTCCTTCTTTCTAAAATCAATAAAGAAAAAAAGATTAAAAAAAAAAGAAATATGTAATTGAAATTCTAAGAAAGCATTTTCAAAATGTTTGAAATAATAGTAGTCCTTACAAATGTGTAAGAAAATGATGAACACCCAGTAGAAAAGTGTACAAAGGTAATGAATAGACAGTTTTTAAGAGAATAATTAGACACGTCCTGTTTTCATAAATCCAATAAAAAGTAACTCATAATGAATACAGTTGAACAATTGAAAATCAAATCAGCAAGGAAAAATTGTTAGGTTGGAAGAGTAAAAAGCGTAATAATGACTGTACTTAGACATTTTGTGAGAAAAATATCTGTACTATGTAGTTATAAATATATGTTTACATGTTTATATTCTTGGAAGATATTTACTAGAGTATTTAAACAACTAAATCCTGATTAAAAATTACCTTTTGATACATTTCTGAATTTTCAGAAAATAGAGGACATCTCTAAGGATGCAACACACACGTTCCACCCAACAAAGAAGAAAGTACAAGCTAGGAGCAATAACCAGTAAACAAGCAGAAGATACAGAGATGCTCAGGGAGTAGATGCTTTTGCAGCACTGAAATCTGTTATCTAGATAACATGCTTTATGTCAGCAGTATTGGTGAGGTGAGCCAGAGTCAGCATTCATCCAGGACTGCCTTGGCTCCTGGCAGAATGCATATATATCTACTCTAGAGGAAAGTGTTTTCATTTAAGCCTACGAGATTCCCATGCAATTATGGCATTGCATTAAAGATCGCTGCATACATATAGAAGCAAGCCACTGTGTGTGAGATTTAACAGAAACAAGTAAAAAGAATTATAACCCCTCAAGAATTTCAGATATTGAAACCATCAGATAGTGCATACTAAATAGAAGTACATGAAATGTTAAAATAAATAAATTACATAATCACAAAAATGAAAGACTATCAGGGATGATGAAATTTAGAAGTAAAGAAAAAATCTTGAAAGGAAGAATTTATTTGAGTAGTAAATAGCAAACAAGAAATGGCTATAGAGAGAATTAGTGAACTAAAAATAATCTGAATTTATCGTGAAGTCAGCACAGAGAGATGAGATAACAAATATGAAATATTAAATACAAGAAATGAAAAAGAGAAAGTGTATAAATTCCAAACCAGTAGTAAAAAGAAATAGAATTTTTTTAAATGGACAAAAAACCTAAATCAATAGGAAGTCTAAAAAGTAATCAATATTTCTTCCTAACCGAAGGTGATATTCCTTCTACATCTTATTGTTTTTTGAGATAACTAAGCTCTAATATTTTAGTCCCATTCTATTTGTTGAAATATATATTTATATTTGAAATATATATTTATATTTGATTAATATATATTCTGTTATATATTCTACAAATTGTACTTGAGTTTTTTAAACCTGCTTTTTTTTTTTTTAATGGAGTTTGATTCTTTTCTTGGAGCCTTAGTTTCTTCCTTTAAAAAAAAAATGTATTGATTGATTTTTAGAGAGCAAGAGACAGAGAGAAGAAAACATCAATTTGTTGTTTCACTTACCTATGCATTCATTGGTTGATTCTTATATGTGCCCTGACTGGAGATGTAATCCCCAACCTTGGTGTATCAGTGTCAACACTCTAAACCACTGAACTACCCATCCAAGGCTAGTTTCTTCTTTTATATTTTTAATTACTTTGAACATCCTTTACATTTTTTTCAAATTAATGTTCTTGAGGTTCTAGTTTTCCTGTTTGTTGTGTCTGCTTATTCTCAGCCAGGATAAGATGTTTCTACTTGTATTTTACAGTTTTGATTCTTAGCTCAGCTTTAGTAGGGTATGTTTTTTCTGTGTTAGTTCATTGAAGCCTGTGTTTTAGGAACATGCATTCAGACTTTATTTATTTATTTATTTATTTATTTATTTATTTATTTATTTATTTATTTATTTCCTCACCTGAGGACATTTTTGCATTTATCTTCAGATAGAGTGGGAAGGAGAGAGGGAGGAAGAGAGAGAGAGAAACATCGATGTGAGAGAGTCACATTGACTGGTTGCCACCCACACAACCGGGGCCGGGGACAAACTGCAACCAAGGTATGTGACCTTAGCGGGAACTGAACCCTGGTCTCTCTGGTCTGTGAGCTGACGCTCTAACTGCTGACCCAAACCAGCCAGAGCACATTCATACTATTTTTGTTTGCTTTTGTAATTAATTAGTGATCAGTATTTATGCTAATTCTCAGGGTTAGGGGTTCATGATCCACATGAACAAATTCAGATTTGAAACTCATATTAGGTGTAGTCACAGGCATATACATCCTCATCAGAGAGAATTAATAAAATTTCTTACTCTACCCTGATCCTAATGAGAGACCAACAAACTTTCTTATTTCCTTTTTGTTCTAGCTTTTATTTTTTTGTCTACCCTTTAACTGACTGCATCTCTTCAGAGGACCCTCCATTTCTGGCCTCTTTGGGCCCAAAGTCAATGTTTCAACTCCTGCTCCCATAAATCCTGAGTCTGCTTGTCCTGGTAATTCCCATTCTGTGAGTGCTACCATACCTTTAATCGCACACTCATTGCTCTGAAGTCACCCTGTTTTTCTAGCACTTGAATATTTCCCTTTGTGTCTTTTTTTCAGAAATACACTTAAAAGAATATATTTTTTCTAGAATTTCTATGTTATGATAGGTTTTCAGCTTATATAGTCTGCCATATGGCCAGACTTCCAGTCTTTGTTTGTTGTTTTTCCCAAATTTTTAACTGTATTCTCTGTGAAATGTGGTATTCAGAATTGAACAAAATATTAAAAATGTGCTGAGTGAATAGTACAGTGGGTTATATTTGAATAGTGGAAGCATTTGTAAAATAAATTTATATTGTCATATGTAATTGTCGTGAACAGACCTGTCACATAATTGTTCTCACTTAAAAAATAATTAAATTGAGATCTAAACAGGTTAATTAACTTGTCTATGTTTACTTCACTAGTACCTTATAGATATATTGTTCAAATTGTGGTTTTCTGACTCTAAATATTGTGCTATATACTTCCAGATAAATGCATTCTAAAGAATACCCAATTATTGGAAGGAAGGAAAGCTATTTTAGTGTTCTAGAATCAAAATAGTGTGTAGGTTAAATGAATTAAAAACTGTAAGTATTATATTCTTCTTTATTATTTACTTTTAAAAGGTATATTTATTTATTACTTTACTCTTGTCCTTTTTTGAAAGATTTGAGGCATTGAAGGTTTATTATCATAGATTATTTTAAAATATTAATAGAAAAATGCTCTATAAATATCCTCAGATCTTGATACTTAGTTCTGTATTTTTATATTCTAAATAAACTTGATAAAAATTTTTGAAAATTCCACTTTGTAATAATAATTAAAAATTAATATGTTTAAAACTTAATATATGAACCAAATGTGGAATTATGCAATAAAAATATACAAAGAAGGATTTATAGTGGCAACACTTTATTTATCTGCTTTTAAGTCTTTTTCAACAGTGCTAATGTATAAAACATTTTTCTTAAAACAGATGTTGTTCCCCATGATAGAGTCAGGATTGTTAACAGGTCACTACAGAAAATGTTTTGTTTGTTTTCTCTGGTCCTCTATCACCACAAGTTTACCTTGTTCCAAACAAAACAAAACAAATTTCCCTGAACTATTTCCTCTTCTAAAGTATTTCCTCAGAATCATCCTTGACTCTTCTTTATATTTTGACCTTTAAATAAAATCTACAGCCAAATCCTAGAGTTTTTTCTCTTTAATTTCCATTTCTAGTGCCGCCAGGTATTTATCACCTTTTCTTTGTGCACTGTAACATTCTTCCAGCTGGCTCTCTAGTTTCTTCTTTATTTCTTCCCGTGTCTTATTGCCAGAATAATTTTGCTAGAATATGAATTTTATCATGTACTTCAAGAGCCTACAATTCATTCCCATGTATGACCATTTCAAGGCCAAGTTACTCAGCAAATTTTTCAAGATTTTACATAATCTGCTCAACTAACCTATTGTTACGGTCCTCTGTTTCCCTACATGGAATCCCAGTGTCATGGTAAAATATCCCCTTTTCCATAAAACTCTGTCATTAATCCTGTCTATTCTGATGAAGTCATTCTTTCAAATATTATTTTATATGTTCTTAATAATAATAGAAATATTAGCCAATGTTTTTTGTGTACTTATATGCTAGGTACGCCTCTAAATGCTTTGCATGTATTAACTAATTAACCCATAAGAATGACTCAGTGAGATAGATACTATATCTGGGCCTGTTATACATGTGGAGAAACTGAGGCAGAAAGAATAACATGCCCCAAGTCATAGAACTTATAAGTGGAAGAACTGGGGTTGATTCAGGCAGTATGATTCCAGAACTTATGCTTTTAAGCCCTACCCGCTACTGCCTTTCACAAAACAACATTAGCTAACATTTATTCAATAATTATTAGGCTTACTTTCCACCTTATAAGGAAGATATTATCCTCAGATTACATATGATGCAACTAAGGCTTAAATAATTGAAATAAATTGCCCAAGATCAGGCTAAGTTGGTAGCTCTAGGATTATAACCTGTGTTGGTCTCTTGATCCTAACTCCATTATCTTTCTACTTTTTTAAGCTGATTTTTTATTCAATTTTGCATTTCACAGTTTTAAAGTTTAACATTTGTTAGGTTTGTTACATCTAATAGCTAATAAGTTCCTTAAGTGCAAAAACATATGCTATACTTCTTTGATAAGTATAATCACAAAATCTTTCATAATTGAGGGCATAGTACACTCTCAATAAAAGGATGGAGTTTGACTGTTGACTAGTTTTAATCATATGATAATGCATATTTTTTATCAAGATAAAAATAATTATTGTCTATGTTAAGAACCTTCCTCTTTTCTTTACATCATTCTAAATCCAGCATATCACTCAAAGCCTGGTTCATTTATCACTTCCTACCTGCAACATTTTCCAGAGTCTTTTTCTTTAAGGTTAGCATAAAATAAAGGAAGAAGTCTGTTGTAATCTATTAAGTTTGAGGTAGTAATTTGACATGTAAGTGAAAATATCCTACAGGCTTTTGTGATTAGTAACTAGAGAATCAATTTGAGAGTTAGAAATGGACAAGCAGATATACATAGGTCAAGACTGAATATCCATTCACATTAAGGATCTGAAGGCACTGATGACATTGAAGGAGCTAACTAAAAAGTTTGGCAAACCAGCTAATAGATTAATAGTGTCATGAAAGTGTAGGAAGGTATGATTTTTTATGTGAAAGTTAGTGGTATGGTGCTTTCAAGAGAATGAGGTATACCATCTCCTGTTTGTCACAAAGCCTACTAGGCCCACATCGCTTTTTTTTGTTACTTTTCTGGTTACTATAGACATTTAACTTTCTGAACCCCTGATTTTCACATGGCCCTATATATTTTCTAAAAGAAGAGACTCCTTTTATTGCCCCCAAAGCTATTTTTCCCTCTACATATAACTCCCAATGTTTTGTGTGACAAAAGGAGGCATGATAATATTTCCATAAGTTAGAGAAGGGATGCTTTACAAAATATGGCCTGGAGAACTATCTCAAGAGTTTTATTTTATCCCAATAGCTTGTGTAATATACATTCCTTGTAGGGTATTCAGTTTATATATGTCAGATTCTCTAGGGCCATGGCTTTTGCCAGATGAAGCACTTTTGATTTTGAGGCTGATGAAACACAGTGCTATTATTGATCTGTGCATGACATAGCCTGTCTCTCTCCTAGCAGAGTGTAGCAACATTTATCCAGGAATTTGTGAAATGTCACTCAGATCATGTTCGCAAGGTAAACTGTACAAAAACCAGGATCTGAGCTGAGAATCCATGTGGAATTGGACGTGACTGTCTTATTCCTACGTCTTATCTTCTAGATGAACCAAGTGATATTTGTTAACAGAATGTCTGTCTTGTATTAGACTTTGTAAGGAACTATTATTATAGGAACTATTAGAATACTCTATACTGTAAAATCATACTTATACTCTGTTTTCAGATCCACTTGTGATCTTACCATAGAAAATATTAATATGACCTGAATAGCATTAGTTATAAATATATTTTCTATTTATAATGAACAGTATTATATTGCACAGTATTTATTTTCTATTTATAATGAACAGTGTTATAATATATTGCAAAATAGTGTTTTCCTATATTCCTAGTATGTTTCATTCTTTGCATCAATATACTTTCAGGTAAGTATGTCTCATTAAAAAGCAAAATACCTAGAAGTGACAAATTATAACATTTTTCTCACTGTGGGGTTATTATATTTAAATATGCATATATTTTAGAGTTTGGATATGTATTTTAGAGTTTTAGATATGTGTGTTTCTGTTGCTACAATTCAATTTAGTTTAATACATCTAACATAGGTAAAGCACTCTAATAATGCGATATCTAACAAATTAAACATGGTCCTTGTCCTATATAAGGTACAAATGGGGGGGTTGGATATGAGTATCACAGTACAAAGAAATCATGGTATATATAGCATGATTAGTGTGTGTGTGTGTGTGTGTGTGTGTGTGTGTGTGTGTAAAGTATACCATGGACAGAATAGACAGTCATTTATTGCTGTCATTATTTAGTAAGGCTTTTGAAGAAGGTGGCATTTAGCCTTAGACTTAAAATTTAGTTGATTTTGAAAGTTGCATGTGTGGAACAAAGACTTTAGAAGATGGAAAGGTTTAAAAGGCATCAAGTTGGGATGAGGTTTGTTGAGAATAGTGAGTGATCTGGTATAGTTGTGGTTCTCAACTCTAACTGCATACTACCTCTCTTGGGTAGGTTTAAAAAGTATCTATGCCCAAGCCCTACCCTAGACCAATTAAATCAATATCTAGGGATGGTCCTGCACTTTGCTAGTTTTTAAAAGCTCTGAGATGCTTCTGATGTACAGTGAGGACTGAAACTCAAGTTTAAGAGAATAGAGACTAAATGTAAGCAACTAGATAAGAGATTATTTAACTATCAAGGCACAAGATAAGTATCTAGACAATAGTAATAGAAATAGAAAGAGTTAGAAAAAAACCCCAAGGTATTTTACAGTGGTGTAATAGAGTTTGTTGACCAATCAGACATGGGAAGGTTTAAAAAAAGTGAAATATTTAAGATATTTGCCAGAATTCGAATCAAAGAGACTGGAAAGCTGATAAGTATATTTGTGAAAATATAACATACTAAATATTGTGTGGGGGGAGCCGCATATGAAAGCATACCAAGAAAGTTTGATAAACTATACCAAATATCCTTATAAATGAACATCAGAACTTGCCAAAAATGTATATTCCTAGGGGCTAAAATAAATGACAGTTTATCACTTTAAACAAGTGGTAATTTGTCACTGAAGTGAAGCTATCAAGTGAGCAGTAGGATATTTGAGTGTAAAATTCAGAGATGTTGAAATATGAAAAAAGGAATGTCTTAAAATTGCTGTATGTTTTTGAAAGTACATATATGTATTAAAAGTGTAAAGGAGTTATAAACATCAAAGGTATTCAGGATAGTGATTATTTCTGGTGAGTCAGATGAGAAAGACTCATGGCCTCAACTGTATTTGGTAATCCATTGTCTTTGCTGAGTGGTTGATTTATGGGCATTCATTATATTTTCCTTTATATATCTATTACATGTTTTAAATATTTCAAAAAATGAAGAAAGAAACCTATTGATGCCATTATCCCAAAGAAAGAATGCTGGAGATGGAGCAAATCTTTGCAGCAAGATAAGTTTGGGGTGGGGGAGTATCTGATATATGGGCAGAGAAGGAGAAGGTAGGAGAGTGCTGTAATATAGGAATAAGGAGGGAAAGTTTTTTAACAACTAAAAAAAGAATAGTTGGTCAACAGTGTCAGATGCCATATAGGAATCGAAAAGATGAGTGAGAAGAGGTTGTTGGACTCTCTCAGAACGCTTTATTAGCAGAACTCTCTTGATAGCAAGTAATGGAAACTGAAACAAATGGCCAAAAGACATGAAGAAATGCTCAACATCACTAATCATCAGAGAGATGCAAATTAAAACAACAATGAGGCATCACCTCACACCTGTCAGAGTGGCCGCCATCAACAAAGCATCAAACAACAAGTGTTGGCAAGGGTGTGGAGAAAAGGGGACTGTAGTACACTGCTGGTGGGAATGCAGACTGGTGCAGCCACTATGGAAAACACTATGGTGTTACCTCAAAAAATTAAAAATTGAATTGCCATTTGACCCAGTGATGCCACTTCTAGGAATATACCCTAAGAAGCCTGAAACACCAATCAGAAAGAATATATGTACCCCCATGTTCATAGCAGCATTATTTACAATAGCTAAGATCTGGAAACAGCCCAAATGTCCGTCAGTAGACGAATGGATAAAAAAGCTGTGGTACATATACACAATGGAGTACTATGCAGCTGTAAGAAGAAAGATCTCCTATCCTTTGAGACGACATGGAGGGACCTGGAAAGGATTATTCTAAGCAAAACAAGCCAAGCAGAGAAAGACAAGTATCATATGATCTCACTTATTTGTGGAATATAATGAACATAACAGTCTGAAGAACAGGGTAGTCCCAGAGACGTGGAAGTAGGGTATAGACTGACAATCCCCAGACGAGGGGGTGGGGGGGAAGAGATAAACCACAGAGTTTATATGCATGTACGCATAACCAATGGACATGGACAACAAAGCTGGGGACAGGGCGGGGAGGGAGGGGAGAAGAGTATCAGTGGGGAAAAAAGGAGAAACATCTGTAACAACAACAACAACAAAAACTAATATATATTAAAAAAAAAGCTTACAAAATGAAAGGATGGACTGAAGAGAATAGACTTGGGAAGAATAGTAATGACTGAAACCGGAGACCAATATCTTTGATGTTTCTCTTTATCTCACATATCTTTCTCTCAGACTAGCTTTCTCCATGGTTATGGATACTGGCCATGTGGTTATAGCCTAGATCCCAGAGAAGAAAGGGATGTGTCTTTCTTATTTTCAGTCTTCTCTTAATTTACATATGCATATTTTCATCTACATGAATAGTTGGCAGGAAACATAAAAGTCATGCAGGATACAGGGCAGTTTCTGTTGGGTAGGACTGAACTACACATTCATTGCAGTACATCTAGTGTTCCTGGCTCTCCCCCATTTCAGTGTTAATCATTGTGGAACTCAAAAGTGCCCCCCCACCCCCATTTCCAAAATGCATATCTAGGCAGTGTGTACTCTTTGAAAATCACTGATACAGGAGAAAAACAGAGAAACCAGCTCCATTAATAGAAATAAAAAGAACTTCAGACTACTTTCTTCCTAAAGCTCTATGTGAATCACATAGCACCACTGACTGAGATTCAAATAATTTACTGAGTGACTAACTACACTGTTAAGTCAAGCCTTACTACTTGAAAAAATATGATAAACAGAAGATAATTCAAAATAGAAAATGAAGTGAAGGATAGTGGAAGAAGTTCCTGTGTGAAAATTTTTGTGTTATAAAAATGAAACATATGAGAAATATCTTCAATAATATAGTCTAAGTACAAGCTTTGTACATCTCCTATTTACCTTTTTAAAATAAATTTCTATTTTTATGCCATGAAAGGTAATTTTTTTAGTAATTGTCACAGACATTAGTTTTTAAAGACAAAAATCCTGTTTTAAGTGCCATCAGTAACTTTTATCAGATTCAAACACTGCAAAAACTGTTCTTTTAAAGAAATGTCAATTTTTTTACTCTCTTGAAATTTATGAAATTAACACAGGGAATAGAGACAAGTATTATTGAGTTGTTTCCCTTGAGAATTTTGGTAGGGTATATTTATAAACTTAATCAAAATCATGAAGATTTAGTAATGCTGCTGTTAAATTTGTAATGAGTTGTAGGATTTTTAAAATTCCCCAACTGGCTTTCATCCAAGTAATTTGTTTGCAGAGCTTAGATGTATTACATCTGAGGAAAGACATACAGTTAACTATTGACCCTATCAGTACAATATTTCAATTTTCTAAGTATTAACATGCTATTTATATTTAGTACATACTTATAAATATGTATCATTTTTCTAGTTTGAATATATAAAGTTGGAGCTAGAAATGACAAATCTTTAGCCTTTGGGTTTATTACCCAAAAAGTTGACAATATCTTATATTAGCATGACAATGCATTATTCTTATTAGTTGATTCTGGTATAACTTAAATTTAATGTTTATATACATGCTTTTTAGAGGCATATTTGTTGAAAATATTTTCTCATATATTATGAATTGCAGAAATATATCATGGTGTAACAAACTTTTAGAAGTCAAAAATTATTTTAAAGACTATCAACATTTTTTGAAGTTTATATAAGAATTAAATATTATGACCAATTTTTAATTGTCTAGACTCTCACTTCCATTTAGTAACAATACTTTATGTGAATATTGGTTTCCTCAGGCCAGTCCACAAAGACCTTTTTGTGAGGCAAAATACAGTACAATAGGAAGTAATATCACCCCAGTAGGATGGAAAAACAATCAAATAAAAGTATTGAACTCTTGTTGCTTAGGAAAACCAAGTTTAATTAGAGAAGGATGAGACAGTCTTCATGAGACTTCTGCAGATATTCTATAGTTCGATAGCCTTTGTTCTGATAATGCAGTCATTCTCTATAACTTTACTTGAAATTTTATGGCTGTTTTTCACTTAGATACAGCAGTGTTAACATCACCCTGAAACACCAACTTATAATTTTTTTTGATGATTTGGCATGTTTATTTATGTTTTCTTTTTTTATTGTCTGAGTAGTTTAATTGGGGTGGAATCTTTTTCTCCTATTCCCACAATACTTAAGTTACTGAAAAAAAAAATATTGACGAAGGGGTGGGGGAGAGTAGAATTAAAGAGGATATGTATATACTATACATATGAGTAATAGATATGTCTATTTGATTTGCTGAATTTATATAAAGCAGGGGAAGGAGAGTGAAAGAGAGGGCTTTAGAAAGACATTGCTCAGTTTATCCTTTGGGACATCAGATGGCACTGCCATGCTCTCATTCCTATTGAGGAAGGAATTCAGAATGGGAATGCATTGCAACTTGATGGTCATTAATAAGAATACCATGTGTAGACCAAATGTGTAAGGGGGCTGAAACTTAACTGATACTATTACCATATGAACATTGAGAAATTCTTATGGTAGTAATGATGATGAATTATTCTGAATATACTTTTGGTTCCAAATATCTGTATCTGTATTTATATTTTGTATGTAAGTTTCAAGGGGGCTTTTATTTTCATAATTACAATAGAGGATTTGAAATAACAACAAACCCATAGTTGAGCTGTTCTTGCTATGAATACATCAAATGTTTTTTCATGAATACTTGAAAGTGAGTTATATTAGTTAATTTTCCAAACTTCACATATATTTTTACTGATTCATTTTCCATAGTTGTGGAGATAGAAATTTCAGTGATGTGGTTTAGTTTCAGTTCAGTTAATATTCATTGGTTTAGTTGTTCAGATTATTTTGAAACACACTATATTGCTAGTATTACAGATTAATATTTACTATAAATGCCTATAATGTCAAAACTATTCAAACAAATTAAAAGGTACGTGTTAAATGTTTCTAATATCTGGGGCTGCTTTGAGAATTTAAAGGATTAGTAAACTTTTAAAAACAATTTGACCCTTGAAATAATAGTGATTTTCATTTTGAGAAATTATATTCAAACATATTTACATAATAATTATTGAATTGGGCATTACCTAGAACTTACATGATAAAGTGTAAGAGCATTGAATTAATTTTAATTCTTGTAAATGTTACTAAGAGTAGCATCTCTCTCTTATCCATATGCAGATATCCATATTTCTTTGATAGAATCCAATTTGAACACATTAAGACAGATTGGCATTTTCAATACCATAAAAAACTGCTTTGTTAATTGCTAACCATATTTAGTATGACCTTATAACAAAGTAGCACCTGAAGTGTCATGCTTTGTCTTTAATGTGCACACTGGAGCTGGGTTCATCTGCACTAGACAACTGCACTTCATGAATAGAGTTTTTTTCTTGATAAGCAATTAGCAGTAATTAGGAAGATTCACCTCAATAAGATGTCAACATGAGATTGTTTAAAAAGTTGAATGTCAGTGACTTAAAAAGAAAGTTCTTCTGACACATAGGTATGGCATGTGAAACATGAAATGTTAATTTAACTTTTCTGCTTATTATTCATGCACAATATTATTTTGTCATTCAGACACTACACTGACAGAGTGTAAAGGGTGTTAAAATAGTGCTGCTAGAATAAAAAGAGGATTAATCTACCATTGGCCAATTAGCCAAAGGGTACTTAATGGTCTCTGAAGGCTACTGAAGTCTAACTACTAGCAAAAGCATTGGTAAAAAGTCCTCTATATTACCTTCATTTGCTTGACATTTTGTGAAACATCCTGTAGGCTTTTAATAACTGCATTTGTCAGAAAATGGTTTATAAATGAGGGATGTAGTAACTCAGTATATTTTTCATAAGAAATTTTGTTACATAAATTATTTCATCTCTGCCTAAGATATTTGTTCTTTTTCACTTTTGGTTGGTGGTTTTAAATTTTTAATTCATTTTCTGGAAGATCTTAAGTATCATAACAAAGGAAAACTCATATTTTAAATTTAAAATACTTGTTACTAATTTGAAAGAGTTATTAATCTGAACCATTTATTTTTGTATATAAGTGCTTGTATGGAAAATATTCTGCTAGTGACCTAGAAACGTATGTAATTTTTTTTGTGACTCATATAATGTTTTAATTAAGTGACTGTGCTTTTAGTCTTATACATGTACAATGTACAGAATTTTATTTCTTTTAGTTTTATTCCTTTTAAGAGAATAATATTCCCAATGAAAGAATATTGATTCTATTCATAGAGGGAGAAAGATCATTAAGGCCATGGTGACTTTCTAGGAGGTTCTTGCCCATAGGATTTCTATAGATATTGTTGGACCAGAATTTTCTCTTTAATCTCTTTTGCTTTAATTCTGGTAACAAAATTATGATTTTATAAGTTTTAAAAATCATAATAATAATATTTTAAAATTGCTGCCTCTACTCAAGTATGAACCAGAATAATCTGAGTGTGAGATATAAATGAATTTATTTATGTATTTACCATGAAATAACTTCATTCAATATTCTCAGTCATATACAGAATTCAAGATTAAACATTTTGGTGAAATAATTGGAAACAGACTATTCCCACTTAATGATTGCTTTTCCCTACTTTGACTGTCAAGGCCTTTGGGTTTCAAAAGGAGAAAGAAAAATAACAGACTCCACTATTCTTATAGATGGGAACTGACCCTCACTTTTTACTCTGGTTACTGATTGACCTTTTCCAACATTCGACATCTAACCTTTGTCCCGCATGGACTGGAAAGAATCCTTCTGCCACCAACTATTTCCTCCATAGACTTCCCAGAAAGCCAGCTCCTGTGACCCTGACATTCAACCTCACATTTAGGGACTTTTAGAATTTCCATGTGTCTGATCCCACTATCCCAAGTAAAAATGTTTTCCAAATTTTTAAGTTTACTTTGAATTTCTAATCCGGTGGCAAAAAACATATGGAGAGAACTGAACAGTGTCTTTCAATGCTATAGTGTGGTTACTATTTAGAAAAATGTTAGATCAGAATCTGCCTCTTATTAGAAGTGAAGAGCTATACCACATCCCATTCCTTTCCTTTGGAGCACTGCTCTTAAATACTCAAAAGCATCCTCATTACATGTGCCACAACTAGCAGCATGTCCGTCTAACAGGCAGATGTTGAATATTTTCTTCTTTGGAGGCATCAAGATCTGAGAGTATCTAAAAATATATTATGTGTGGGGTGATTAGGGAAATTATTATTTTAGATTTAATTTTTTTCTAAGCCTTTTACTTCTTTCCACAAAAGCCTTTTACTTCTTTTCACTTGCACAAGAATAAAATATTTTTCATGGGCCTTGTTTTATTTTTTTCTGGTAATTCATTCTTGAACATTAAAACGCTGGAGAAGAGATCCTTGATCTCCTGAGGAATGCCATCAGTTTACTGGTGATACTTTCTCTAGAGTAAAAATCGGAAAGCAAATAGTTATAGTTGTGGTCATTAATATTCTATCTAGTATTTTACAAAAGAACTCAAGAGGGATACATGGAAGGAAACTGTCTATAACCAGCATTCACCAGACAGGATTTAAAGGCAGCAGCAGCTCCCTCAGGCCCGTTTTATTTCTTCAGAGCATTTAATATAGTTTATTGTTATATATTTCTAGGTTATAGACTGGTAGCTACCTGAAGGCAAGAATAATGTTTATCATAGAAAACATAGAGTTAGTACAGTTCCTACTATGTAATATGTATAAAAGGAATGAATGACAGATATTGAGTCAGTTTCTTAATCTAGATATTCTTTATCAAAATCTTCCAGAAAATGTTAAGGTGGGGCCCAGAAGGAAAAAAAGAAAAAAGAAAGAAAGAAGATTGTGAATAAACTCCCATGTAAGAGAATAAGGGAGAGATGTCAAGGGAGGCTTATCTGCCCTGTTCTTGGGATTCCACAGTTACTGTTGGAAGCAGCAAAAGGGAGCTTCTGGCTAGAGGGTTTTTGCTTGTCAATTAAACTACAAAGTACAGATCTGGTAAAAGCAATTTATATTTCTAGCATAGCAAATGGAACAATTCTTAAAAAGCAATTGAAGAAATAAAATTAACACAAAATTATGAATAAGGAAAAGAAAATTAAACCAGAGTGAGGATGTTATATAAGCTATACACTGTGGGGTTCAGAATACTTGTTCAAGGTGGGGCAGAGTTAAAATAAGGGAACAGGGGTTCAGAAAAGGGGTTGATTTTTTTAAAATTGGGATTCATTAGTCTTTCATACTACATAATAAATTACCACACATTTGTCAACTTAGAAATAGCATACACACTCATTACCTCACAGTTCCTGAGGGTCAGGAATCTAGCACAGCGTAGTAGGATCCCTTGCTCAGGGAGCCTCACAAGGGTGCAATCAGTGTGTTAGCCAGGCTGCCTTCCTTTCTGGAAGTCAGGCTTTTCTTCCAAGCTTATGTTTGTTGGAAAATTTCACTTCCTGTGGTAGTAAGACTGAGGTCCCCTTTTTCTTTTTTTTTCTCTTTATTCTTACCTTTTGGTGCACAGGGTGACCCCCCAACCAACAGAGGCATCCGTCAAAGGGGTCCCCTGTTTCTTGATTGCTGCTGGTTAAGGACCATTCTTAGCTTCCGAGACCTTCCTTAGATCCTTGACGTATAGTCCCTACATAGCGCTCTCATAACATGGCAAGTTGCTTCTTCAAGATCAATAGGAGAATCTCTCTGAATTCAGGGAGGGCCCCTGACCTCTGTTACAGGGCTCACCTGATTAAGTCAGGACCAGCTAGGATAATCTTTCTATTTATTAGTTCAAAGTCATATTAGGGGCCATAATTTACATCTACAGAATTCTTTTTTGCTTGAAACATAATTCAAATAATGTAATCATTGGAGTGATAGCCTGTCATATTCATGGGTCCCACCCATATACAAGGGAGGGCATTGTAAAAGGGCATATGTCATTGCAATCATCTGAGAATTCTTCCTACCACTGTGCCCATTACTGAAGAATGGATTCTCCAATATATTCTTGTTTCTTACAGTTGTTTACAGGGTTCTTTCCTTTTCAGAGACTTATGCTTCTTCAGTGTTATATTTAAATAAATAAGAATTAGTGTCTAGTTTTATTTTTTAAATATTTTTTGATTTTTTTAGAGAGAGAGGAAGGAAGAGAGAGATAGAAACATTGATGTGAGAGAGAAATATGGATCAACTGCCTCCTGCACGTCCCCTACTGGGGATTGAGCCTGCAACCTGAGCATGTGCCCTGAGCGGAAATCGAACCAGGACCTCTCAGTTCATGGGATGATGCTCAATCCACTGAGTCACACCAGCTGGGCAATAGTGTCTAGTTTTCAACTCTCATAGTTGTAAATTCTATTTTATAACCTTTGGTTAAAATAATTGACTACATATAAATCAATACAGATCTCTACTTATTCTCATTGAAGTCAACTTTTAAAATGAAATAGACTTTTAAAAGATTGTGGAGGGATTGCACTGAGATATAAAGAGAGTAACGCATCTGCCTTCAATAAGCATGTAGCCCAGTAGTGATCAAACAAATAACTCAACTCTCACTTAAGACATAGTAAGATTTCTGCCATGAGAGAAATTATAGGATTATCATACATATATAAGAAAGCTTTTTGTTAATCCAGGTCCTCAGCCTTTAAGATACTTCTCAGACTACACAGTTGCATTTACCACAAGATAATAATGCTAACAATAATGCTGTACATTTAAAATTTACTAGGTGCTATCATAGATTTCAAAGAAAATTCTGCCCTCAAAATTACCTTTGCTAGGTAAGCAACATTATCTCTGTTTTTTAAGTGAGGAAAGAAAGTGAAATGCTAGCTAGCTCAGAGTCGCTCAGCAGGTAAGCAGTAGACCCCAAACTAGAATCCAGAAATGACTCTTATGTTTTCTTATCATTTATGGTTTTAATATAACATGACAAATATTTACTTTTAAATCCTTGATTATAGATGGAAATATAATAATGTAGAAATAATAATGCTCCTGATTAAAAAAATGACTATTTTACAAGTAATATCAATTTATTGTTAGATTTTTATAGCACATTTCTTTCTAACTAGTTCACCACCACAGAAGTAGTCTCACATGCCAAACCAAGTGTAAACAAAGAAAGTTATTTATACTTCTTGTCTCATCTATAATATTTCTCAAATAAAAAATAGAATGCTTAAACTGAGAGAAATCAGTGATAGAACCATAATTACTTGTCCAAAATTCTAAGGGATAATGAAAGGATTCCAAATTGATGGCCTGTTTCCTCTGTTTTGACAAGTGCTCTTGTAGCATTTTGAGGCATAAATAACTAATATTAGAAATATATTTTAAATACTGTAGGTTTTAAATATTGTTTAATCAAAACATGACTTACATTTTAATAGATTGCAAGTCATTTGGTTTATTGTCTCCAAGTTTCAGTATTTCTTAATTTTAATAAATGTTTATATTGTTAAATTGAAGTTAAAAATCTACATATACACGTTTTTTAGAGAAATATATTTATTGGCTTGGTTTTTCCTCCATGAAGGGTATATTTATAGTGTCTGGATCTGCCACTGTGGAAAGAATAGACAGAAGTCAAATGGCACACACGTTTAACAAATGAGAGAAGCCACTGGGGCTGTTCATAGGAAGAAAAGAGCCTCATCAAAGTTTAGTTTTCTGAGTTGCCTGAGACCCACCTAGAATTGTAGCCATGAGTTATGTCTTACCAAATTAAAATCTCAGAAGTCTAGTTTAGATTCAGAGCATTTACTTTCAGGATTGATAAATGCTCCAGTGCATGCTACTTAAGTAAAAGCTAATAATATTGCATTCCTAATAAACGTGTATTTTAATTTATATAGTGATAAGCTAATAGATTATAAATACCAGCTGAAATTAATATGTCTTTTTAGCACCGTCTATGCTGCAAATAGGGAGACTTGAATTTTTTAAACCATTCTTGTGGTTTCTTACTGTACAGAAGGCATTGTTTGTAGATACTGTAGGGAATACATAGGTGAACAAAGGCATGGTTCTCTTGCAAAGATTTACTGGGGTTCAAGGTTGAGGAACAGGCGCAGTGCTATGGGAGCTGAGAGAATGGGGAAGCTACCTTGCTGAAGAAAAAGAGTAAAGAACAGGATTTTTCATAAAGGAGGAAATAGCAAGGTGCTATTTAAGCATGAGGGAATTCAGCAGAGGGAACACCACGTGTAGAGTCCTTGATGGAGAAATAACAGACATGTTTGGGGAATGGCAGGCAAGTTTGACTTCGGATGATGTCTGACTGAAACACAAATTGAAGGTAAATCTTAGAGAGTGTAATATAACCACAAACATCCTAGCTTTATTCTATATCGGTGAGGAACATTGAAGGGGTTTGAATAAGGGAATAATAGGTCAGCATTGTTTTAGGAAATAAGTTGCAGAGAGGGGTGTTATTACAGTACTATCAGTAGAGAGTCTCCACTAAAAAAGTGGCAGAAGGGAATGATTATGAAAAACATTATATAATTTGCAGAACCTGATAACTGATTGGACACAGAAAATCAATAAACGAGGGAGATAGATTCAAGCTTAGATGGTAATCAGGAAGGTTTTCAGTTTTAGGAAAATTATGAGTTTGCTTTTAGATAGTAATTATTAGGTATCTTTGGGAAAATTTATGAGTGAATATTTCCTGAGATTCCATAGAACTACACTTTTAGATTGTAAATTAAAATATAGCTAAAGGAATTTTATTTCACCAAACATACTTTTTATTTCACCAAAACATAGTATAATATCAAATATATCAAGCTCTAGTTTTGAAAATCCATGATCTGAAATATTCATATTTAACAGTATGCACATACATACACAAATACATATGCAGTTATAGATTTATATGTGTAGTTTCTAGAAGTGTTGAAATATAGTGTTAATACTTAAATTATTATGTCTTATATTACTGTACATGTTAGCTACATCTTTCACTGTTTCTAATTAGAATTTTTAACAAAGACAGATTCCTTCCCCACCCCCCCAACCCCCCTGAGAGATTTCAGTACCATTTTGTCTAATTGTTCCTTATGGTAAACTACCATATTATAAGCTTCCTTGGAATAATAAAATAGTAGTGCAGTTATCCTCTTAAGAAGCTCTATATTGCTATGCGATTACAACTTGGTGGCATTCTGCTGACTACAGACTGGTGTGAGAAGGACTAACATACCAGTATGTCATTTAGTAAAATGTTTATGTTATCAAAAATTCAGATGTAAGGAGTTTAGTGCAATCTACCTCAACATTACAAAGAGGACTTGTCAACTATCAATCAAGTTCATAAGAGTGAGCAAATTTGTTTATACGCTATTTATTTGATCTAAATCTCTAATAAGCCTCTTCTGCTAATTGGACTTAACATTTATGTTGCTAAATGAGAAGCATTTTGGCTGCTATATAGAATGGTTAGACCTACCCAGTGGAATAAACAACTAACATCTGTTATCTTGTCCTGCTCCAGCTTGGCTTTACCAGTTAAGTACATCAGCCCTGAAGTCAAGGTTATCACATATGTGAATCTCTGGCTCACCCTTGTATGTGTGAAGGCATAGAAATAGCACATCATGAGTAAAGACCAGCCAACCAAAAGCTATTGAGTACAGCTGGTTCATTTCTGTTTTAACCTTTACAAGTCCTACAACCTTAAAAAACTCACTGAGGTTATAATTTTTATAACAACTATTCTTATAATTAATTTTATTTTTTTCCTTAGCAGTTTTTTGCCTGTTGAATTTTATGCTGATAAGTGTTAGATCAAATGTAATTACTTTAATAATACATTTACATTTATTTTCTTAAAAAAAAAAAAAAAGAAGCTACATTTGGATTTGGCTGAGCTTCGGAAAGAAAAAGAAGACTTATTAAAGAAATTGGAGTCCTCATCTGAAATGACAAGTTTTGCAGAAGAAGTTTCCCAGGTAGCTGTTCCACGGATACAAGTTACATCACTTGGTCCTTCCAGGAGCATGGATTTGGAAATGAAGCAATTACAGTGTAAACTGAAGGTGACTATAATTTTTATTAAAGATGAAAACATATATTAATTTACTGAATCCTTATAGACATGTTTATTAATTCTAATATAATTCTAGTAATAAAGGTAAATTATGGTATAAATAATCCAAAAATTATTAAAACTGTGTTCAACCTCATCTTCCCAATTTAGCCAGATAGATTCTTATCTAGTAATTCATAATACTATTCTCAGAAAAAAAATAATAACACACCATTATAGCCTAACTTAGGAGATGATGGAAACTGGACATTGTTATTCTATTCCATTACTCAACTCCTCTCTGCCCCCATTTCTTTCTCCACCGAGCAGAATTCCTTTCAAACATGTATGTATCAACATAAGCCAAATGCTTCTTTTTACACACTTGCTACTATTTTAATTTTGTTGTTGTTCATTTCAGATGGGGGAGGTGGAGGGGAGGGAGAAGTACAGAGCAAAGGTGGGTTGGTTTAATAGATTTCAGTAAGTTAAACCTGAGAGTGAGACTAAAAAGCAGTGTTTCTTTTGTTTATAAAGAATTGAATCTAAGCCTGGCTGGTGTGGCTCAGTGGTTGAGCATCGAACCATGTACCAAGAGGTCACCAGTTCGATTCCTGGTCAGGGCACATGCCCAGGTTGTGGGCCCAGTCCCCAATGAGGGGCATGCAGGAGGTAGCCACTCGATGTTCTCTCTCATCAACGTTTCTATCTCCCTCTCCCTTCCTCTCTAAAATCAATAAAGAAAAAAAAATATATATATATATATATATTTTTTTTTAATCCTCACCTGAGGATATTTTTCTATTTATCTTCAGATAGAGTGGGAGGGAGGGAGAGAGAGGAAGAGAGAGAGAGAAAGAAACATCGACGTGAGAAGGACACATCGACTGGTTGCCTCCCGCACGACCCCGACCAGGGCTGGGGATGAACCGCAACCAAGGTACATGCTCTTGACAGGAATCAAACCCTTGACTCATTGGTCCACGGGCCAACAAAAAAGAATTGAATCTAAGTCCATGTGAAACTGTCAACAACTTAAAAGTAAGGCTGACCTTAGTTTAAATAGAATTATCTTGTAAGAAACAGGACTTCTGAGTTTTAACTGGAAAGTTCATTTTCATGCTGCTTACAAAAAAGAAACTCTGTTATTCCTCACATATTTAATTATTTTCTTCAGTGGGGATTGCTAGCTGGAAGTGAAAGGGACAGTGTATTTGGGACCATCACTATAATGAGAAGAACTAGAAAGAAAATTCTGTTTGGAAATGCATAGAGTATGTTAAGAGTGGAATAACTGTGACTGTTAAGAGGGTATTAGAGTATTGAATTGTCAAATAGCTCAGTTCTTTTGTATTAAAATATGATATATGCACTCTCCAATAATATCTTTAAATAAAACAATTACTAATAAGATAAAATAGGATTAAGTTTAAAGTAAATGTATCATTGCTTGGAAATACTTTGCTTTATTAATAATAATCAGATACACGCACTGGCATTAATTTAGATGCTTGTTGAACCATCTTCTTCAGACAGTATTTATGTGCAGAGAACTTGCCTCAACCACTACATTTAATGTTTAAATACCTTACATAATAGATATGTGAGAAAAATAGTTTTAGTCTTTGGTCCACGTATCTTCTCTTAAAATGTGTTTATGTGTCTAAAAAAGTGGAATAAAATGTATAAATAGAACATTTCAGTGTTTAAGTTTCTATATAGAGGACAAAATCATTAAGATATTCTTTGATCTTATCTATTACAGATCTTTAATTCATAGTTCTATGATTTTTCTTATATTTAAGTCTTCATGATCCTAATATAACTTTAGTTTTCACCAAAATAAAATAGAATGTTAGATCCAGTAATGTCTAACCTAACTTCTAAAAAATTTTTAATTGTTAAAAGTTTTCAGTTTACTTATATTTTACTTATTTAATTTTACTTTCTATGAATGGTCTAACCTAATTTTGGTATTAATAGGCCCATATGAATATCTGCATTATTTGCATTATGGTTTACCATGGTGTAAGTTTTTACCCACCTATAAATTTCTCTCTCACTTTGGAGGGATGTGTGAGTCACAAAGGTGAGACTAAGGAGAATGCCTAAAGCATTTTTGACCATGCTTGATGTACGTTTGATGTGACATGGTCCATATCTAGCCTGGAGTCCCAGAACACTGATCAGGATGCATAGGGACAAAAAGATAAGTCTTTACTTTTGTCTTGTTTCATGTTTCAGTATGGAAATATTCTACAAGACCAGGTTCCTCTAAGTACATAATACTCTTTGCTGCTACCAGTTTCTGTTTCAATATTGTATTAGTTTGCTAGGGCTGCGATAACAAAATACCACAGACTGAGTGGCTTAAATAATAGAAATTTATTTTCTTATAGTCTTGGAATCTAGAAGTTCAAGATCAAGGTATAAACAGGTTTGGTTTCTTCTGAGGCCTTTATTCTTTGCTTGTAGATAGCCACTTTCTTGCTGTGTCCTCATGTGAGTGTATCTCAGTCTGTGTGATCTGAGTCTTAATCTCTTCTTGTAAGGACACCAGTCATATTGGATTAAGGCCCACCCATATGACCACATTTTACCTTAATTACCTCTCTAAAGACCCTATCCAAATACAGTCACATTCTGAGGCATTGGGGGTTAGGACTTGAACATATGAATTTTGAGGGGACATAATAGTTCAGCACATAATAGGTATCAAATTGCTAAAAATTTTTCTAAGAAATAACATTTTCTAGCTGATGTTTTAATGCTTAAGAAAAAGTGGTTAGATTTGAATGTATTAAAGGTCTACATGTCTTTTTTATTTTATCCAATTAATTTAAGACTTTTCTGTGTAAATTCTTAGTTGTACTTCTCAGATGTATGTGGTTCATTCAGTAATTAGAGTGCTCATGTACATTTTTGGTTTACCCATATGAGACATGTTTCTTCCAGGTACCCAACTTTATATAGATAGATAATAAAATTTTAGAGACCTATACATTCCTTCCAGTTACAGTATTATATTTAGTTTAATTTGTAGTTCTTTATGTAATCCGGATTGAATAGTATTCTAATTTATATTTGTGATTCTTTGACTTCCTTATTGTTGAAAGCATTCCTTTTGGTACATACTGTGTTCTTTTCCAGTTTCCCAGCAAGTTAATAATGAAGAATAGCAGTTTTTCAATTACTGTTCCTTTATATATAATTTGTTTCAGACCGGTTCTAAGTCCTTTACAAATATTAACTCATTTAATCCTCATTTCAACCCTATGAGATAAATTGTATTATTATCTCTATTTTATAGTTGAAAATACTGAGACACAGAGAGAATACGTTACTTGTCCAAGGCAACACAGCTACTAAGTGATAGAGCTGAGATTCGGACTCAAGCCATCTGGGTCCAGAGTCCATGTTCTTACTCATTACACCATGAAAATATAAAAATATATATTTAATAAACTTAGATAGGAAAGCTCTAACCAGGATGGATTCTTGCCATTGTGACATTTTTGAAGTATGTCCAGATTTTAAGTTATGTTTCAGATAAGTATTATGTAGTAGAAAATGGAAAAGGATCAGAGGACCTGGGTTTTGATCACTCTTTGCCCATTAACTTTTTGGAGGACCTGACTGAGGAAATTAGTTAACTTCTCCAGAGGTTTAAAGCAGGGCTATCTTTCCATCTGCTTAATAAGGACTTCTGAGGATCAAATGAAGTAGCCGTGAGATTTAGAGATCTTGGCAAAAGTATATATCAAGCTGGCATTGTTTCATTTATTATAATTCAGCAATCCTTCTATTATCCAGAAGTCAGAGTTACAGCTTTCGAGCCACCTAAAATAGCAGCCTTAAGTCTAAAAACGGAAAAGAATCTAAAAGCTCCCTTAAAGTCCACTTAATTTATTCCACTGAAGATATTGTCAGGCTTTATTTACTGCCTCTTGTCTATTATTTTAAATGAAGCTCTAATAAGTTTATTTGTTCAGCTTCTCAACAAAAAATAACTCAAAAGCAGCAAACTAGAGGTATGCATATTAAAGGGCTGAATGATGGTTTTTAGGCAGGAATGGTGACAGAACCAAGAGAGTGTGCAGAGAGATAAAGGAAATACAAATATATTAAGGTGAAAATACAAAATTTAAAAAGCAGCAGTCTAGGACCACTTAGAGTAGGGGTAAGTAGCCATTTATATCAAAATAGTTTTTAAAGGCATCACTATATAATCATTTAGTGATAATATAATAGATATAGTAATATGACATAATATAGTGATATTTATAATATAATATCACTATAATAGAGTGTTACTATTAGCTTAATGTAATCATGGGTGTATATATTTCTAAATGAATGAGCAATCATTCCAGAGAAAATTTAAGATTAATGATTAAAGCAAAAGCTTAAATTATCTGGTAAATTCACTAGTGTAGAACACCTTATTCTATCAATGCTAGAAATAAGACCCTATTCATCACTGCAAACATGTAAAATATGGTGGACATTTAGATTGCATTACACAAATATTTAATCAAAACTTAATATTCAGTACAGTTGCCATGTTGAGGTAGCCTTGGGTTTTTAAGAAAATTAATATTATATTTAATATAAAAATTAAAACAATAGCAGTTTATTATTTCTTATGATCCAGGGAGTTGACTGTAAAATTATTTCAAATATTTAATTTACATATGGTATACCAGTGAGATAGTTAAAGTCTGTCTAAAGAATTTACATTTTGTGATTAATGGTTTCATCTTGTCAAATTTACATTTTTTTTTTAGCATGAGTCAGTCAAACCTAGTCATAGTTCTAATAAAAAAAAAATTGATTATAGTTACCAAAAAGATTAGAGAAATAACTACTCCAAATATTTTTAAAGCCCTCATACTTCTATTAATGTAAGACTTTTAAATTTAGGAGGTGAATTAATGTTTGTCAACACTATCTTTTAAGTGGAAAACCAGAATATCAAGTGATTTCTCAGATGACATGCTTACTTGGAACTTGAGTTGAAATTATAAGTTAGGGGTTTTCACACTCTAGTTGCTACCTCTGGCTCCTAGGCTGTGTAGACAACAAATACCACAAAGCTGTTCTACTTTGAAAAAGTAATAATTATGTATAAATACATTAATAATAAATCATATTATTAATACATTCAAGTAAAGAAGTATTGTCTTCATAAGACTCTCTATCAATTATCTATTACCGTCTAACAAATTATCCTAACATGTCATGGCTTAAAACAACAGTAGTTTATTATTTCTTATAATATTCTGGGTTTCCTAATATGCCTTCATTCTTCTAAACCAAGGATTTACCTGGCCTAGAAGTTCCAAGATAGCCTCACTCACAGGTCTGGCAATTGGTTGGCTGGTTGTAAGCTGGGGTAGCTCAATACTCCTTCAAGTGGCCTTCCCTCTGTATTCTTTGGAAGGTGATCCCAGGGCAGCATTCCAAGAGTGCACAGGTGCATGCTACAAGGTTTTAGGCCCAGAACTGATACTTGTACAGTTTTACTTCTGACATATTCTTTTGGTCAAAGCAAATCACAGGCCACTCCAGATTTAAAGGGATGGTAGATTGGCTTCCACCTCTTCATGGGAAGAGCAACAAAGCATTTGTGATCATATTGAGTCTGTTACAGGTCACTAGTAAAATCCAGCATTAATTTAAAGTTATCTCATTAAACCATTAAAATACTTAATCACATACACATTTACATTTTACAAAGATAACCCATATCTCCCATAAACGTATTTTGAATGTGTACTCTTTGTAGTTGTTTTTTGATTGTGTACCTCTATGGTGTAGGCATGTTATATAAAAACTTTTTATTATAACATACAAAATAAAGCATTTAAAATATTTAAATGTTCATTTTAATTTATAACTGTAATAGAAAATTTATTACTTTTCATGACAATGGCATTTATTTTTATGCTGCTTTAAAATAAGATTGAAAGGTGTATTTGAATTTATGTGTATTTTTAATCTAGAATGCAACTAATGAACTCACTAAGCAGTCATCCAGCATGAAGTCTCTGAAATTTGAGCTCCAAGCAAAAGAAGAACACATAAAGGAAATACATGAAAAGTAAGTTTATCCATTGTATTTGGTGCCACCTAGTGGCAATTAACTCTATTAAACACATCCCAGGAAACAATACCAACATGTCAAAAATTGTTTTCCTTTCTTAGTTCATGTTTAAGCCTACTTAAAATGAAAATTTAAGGACTATCACATATAGCATAATTGATGGCAGTATGGTTACTATTTTTTAATTAGAGTAAGAATATGCAAAGTTAGATGTTCCTTCTTAGAGTAAACATTTAATTTTGAATAAATATCAGTTAATGGCCTAAAGACTATGAACCGAAAACTTTAGAATGTAGTAATTATTCGACCAAAGCTTATGTGTAGGTTGATCCTTATGTTGGATATAATGCCTAAGCTTATAAAGCCAAGTTGGAAATAAGTTTTATTTGTATTTAAAATGACTAGAGGATTATGAAAGTTTGTACTCTATGTGTTTATTAGCAAAAAGAGGTTTAAAATATTCTATCTCACACACTCAAAATGATTTTCTGTATATATCTTTTATAGATATGCTAGAGCTTAGAAATGATAACCTGTTTAGATAGAATTCCAGTCTGTCATTAATAATTAAATATATATATTTTGCATGCATACATATATACTCTACTACATTATAAGTGAAGATCACTTAAAAGTGATGTCAGTAGATACAACTATTAGACACAAAAGACTGGTTAACTTTTTAAGCAGACTGTCTTGAAGTTTATCTATTAAGAAGCAGTTTTGCTTATTGTTTAATAGTGAGGGCTCTAGAGAAATGTTCTTTGAATCGTGGTTCCTCTACCTGTGCCTTAATGTAATAGTATTAACTCATAAAGTTCTTCTGAAAATTAAATGAGTTAGTACATGTAAAGCATTTGCAACAATGACTGGCACACAGTAAGTACTCAATAAATGTTAGCTATTGTTCTTCTTATAGTAGTAATAATAGTGGTAGTTATCACTGCATCTACCATTTTAGGCTTAACACATAATCAGCATAAGCTAAACTAATATGTCACTTCTCATATGATATTAAATTAGAAGATAACATGTTTAATTTTAGTATCTTTATATAATAACATTTTACATTTGTTTATTATAATATAGAATTGTTTCTCAGTGTTATGCTTTTTGATGGTCTCTAAATATCACTGACTTTTTTTAGCAATGCAAGAATGTAATTTAAATATAATAACTGACTTTTCATGAATTTTATTGATCTTTCTCAGTTATCTTTCTGTTTTAGTGCTTGTATAATACTATAATTAGCAAGTGACTATTGGATATAGATTTTACAAGTACTAAAAGTATTAATAGAGCAATACTTATCCCATGAAATTATTATTATTTTTAAAAATATGTTTTTATTGATTTTTTAGAGAGAGAGGAAGGGAGAGAGAGATGGAAACATCGATGTGAGAGAGATACTTCGATTGGCTGCCTCCTGCACGCCCCCTACTGACTGGGGATGGAGCCCACAACCTGGGCATGTGCCCTGACTGGCATCAAACAGGGTCCACTCAGTCCATGGGGTGACTCTCAATCCACCGAGCCACACCGGCCGGGCAATTATTTTATTAATTTGCAACTTTATTAATATCAGAGAGTATTTAAAAATTAACAGTAGGTGTAACATTGGATAAAATATTATCACCGTTACAGTATTTTCTATCACTTTGATAAAATGCCCTTTTTTTCCTTTTAAGGATGTCTCGAATGGAAAGGGATATAACCATGAAAAGACATCTGATAGAGGACTTGAAATTTCGACAGAAAGTAAATTTGGAAAGTAATGAGAGTATTAATGAAATGTTAGAAAATCTGGAAAAAAGGGTATGTAATTTTATGTTCCCTGACACTAAAAAATCACTATCCTTTATATTTACTTTCTTAACTCAAATATTCACTCAATAAAATTTATTGAAAATATTCATAGAATATATGGGTACTGTTACATAATTACATTATTTTCTCTGTAAGTACATTATTTGTTTTAAAATTCAAGATTCCAAAATCTCTTATATAATATAGCACATGTTATTTTTATACTCGTAAATATACCATGAGAAGTAATCAAGTTTAATTTTTAAAATACTGAGTATTTCTGGGATACATAATTACATTATATTCAGCATTTTGTTTTATTTAAACTATAATTTTTGATGATAAAATCAAGCATATATTTTAAATGAAAAAAGTGGTAACCAATAACTCACAATTTTTAAAAAATATGCTTTTCCTCCTCTCTCTAAGCACGTACTTGGGCGAGGATTTAAAAAAAAAGTATACTTTTCCTTGTATACACTTAAGTCAGTGTACTTAGGAAGAGAGTTGTATTTAAAAAATAGTTGTATAATATCTAACCCAAAAGTAGAAATCAGCAATTTTCTGATACACACACACACACACACACACACATATATATTTTTTAAAGGTGCTATTTGCACAACTCATAAAGCAGCTTGTACTTTGGCATTCACTGAATGTTATCCACTCCAGAGAGAGAATCTCACTTTCCTTGTCGGAGATAAAATATAAGTATCTATTAGCTCAAATAGGTTTAAGAGAGAAAATTTTATACCACCAAGACAAATGTATATGGATTTCTTTCTCTTTCTCCTCCACACTCCTACAAAAATTATAATTACTTCCTTATAGGTTTTTTTCCCAATGTTATTCTTTAAATTTTTCTTATTTTTAACTTTAACAATTATTTCAAATATAGTAATTATATATCTTTAATAGCATTAAATGGAAAAAGAAAAGCTGTTTATTCCTTTAAATGTATAGTAAATATGTTATATCACTTATTTAATTTTATTCTTAAAAGTACATGTAATATTGGAGAATACAACTGAAAATTATTCATAACTTAGCTTGTTTAAGAATAAAAACAACCATTCCTGTTTAAGGAGGTTGAGGTTAGTAATTAAAGGAAATGTAGTTGAAATTAATATTGTATTATTAAGTAGAAGACTACACATGCAAGTGTTTATACTTCTTTGATGCAATTTTTGGTTTTGATATGATTTAAGGACTATTAGTCTCATTTATAATATCAGTTCTACAAATCATATACTTGAATTTTATATCATTTATGAAAAACCAAATGAAATTAGACTTATTCATATATTCATTTGGTTTCTGTTGAAACAAATATAGTATACTATGAGAATGCCTTTACCAGTAATAATTACCTTTATGCTTTCATTACTAGGTGAAGACATTAACTGAAGAGTGTTCCAACAAGAAGGTATCAATTGATTCACTAAAGCAAAGACTTAGTGTCGCTGTTAAAGAAAAATCACAGTATGAAGAGATGTATCAGAAAACTAAAGAGGAATTAGAAAAAAAGGTATGCTTTTAGGACAAGATGTGCTAGGTATGCTTTTAGCTTACAAGATGAACTATAACACTGTGTTTTTCATTTTTAAAGTTGTCATTTTTTTCTCCTCCAAACTATTATGAGCAACTTAAATGTTTAAGATAAATGCAAAGAACACTTTTATCTCTACATGAAACACTAAGAATCTGTTTAACATTAAAGGTAGTTTTATATTAGAGAAACAGATTTTGTGTCTTGATAATTTCTTATAAATGGAAACTACTGGTAATAACTGGCACAAGTAGATATAAATTGTTTAGGTCCACCTGAATTTACAAATTAATTTAATATTTCCACTTGATATATGGGATTTATAATTTTTAAAAAGCATGCACTAATTTTGATTATGAATATATAAGAATATGTGCTCAGGATATTTTATTGAAAATAAATAAAAACAACCACCAGTTTTACCCAAATAAAAATTGATGCATATATAGAGAGTCATGAAACCCTTTATCTGACATACAAAACTAACACTTCCAAATCTGTTTATGAAATATTTTTATTCTATGACTACTGGTCTTCTGCAGGATCTCAAGCTTTCTCTCCTAGTATCAAAAATAAATGAAACTGAATCTGCAATGGCAGAAATTGAAACAGCAGCATCTAAGCATCTTAAAGGATTAGCATTGCAAAGTGAGCAGGCCCTAGAAGGTGCACAGAAGAAATTGCAGATGGCCAGTGAGAAAGTGGAAGAGTTCACCATATTTGTGAAGGTTTGAATTATTTGTGTCTTACTAACTTGTACTTTTCTTCAGGAGTAGGCAGTGGCCTATTTCTGATGATTTGGGGACTACTTTGAAGTTTCTTTCTGCTTTCCTAAACCACAAAGCATCTTCTACTTTACTTGCTACCTTGTTAAGCATTTCTCTATAAAAGATTTGTTTTTATAGCTTGACTTTAAAAGTTTCCCCATTCTATAATTAATATTCTTTTCTTAATGTCAACTTGTGAAATTGTAGTAATCACATAATAAAGGCAGGTATTAAGATGAAAGAATTAAGTAATTTCCATTGTACTGCCCTTTTGAAAATCATCCAAGCAAGAAGAATAAACAGAAAGTTGTTCTTTAAAGCTAAGAGACATCTGAACCCCAATCCACATGGAGTTGTTAGAGGAATGGCAAATGACTTAGCAGAACAGAAGGAGGACAAGCCGAAGTGCCTGCCAAGGGTGCCCATCCAGAAGCTATCTGACAGCTGAAGAACCCGTGGAAACACTCAGGAGTTGGCTCCACAAGGAACCACCAAAGCAGAGATGTGATGGGGGAAGGGCAGATACAGGGCTAAACGGGTGGTTTGTTTGAAAGTCTTAATAAGGAGCTTTTAGACCTCTGGTCTGTACTTGTGCCTTATACAGTCAGGCAGTATTTCTCCCTTAACCCTTCTGGAAAAAACAAGGAAGAGCAGCTATGCTTTCAGAGAACAAGGTACTGAGAACCACGAATCTGGTGATTTCTCTGCCCCTTTTAATCTTACTGTGAGTTGTTTACCTCTGCTTAGTACCATTTATTCTGACTTGTATTATATTTAGTGAATGGATCTATTGCCACTAGGTAGATTCAGGGTTCTTTAAAGTCACAGTCATGTTTTATTAGTCTCTGCTTCCACAACGTGTACCATAGCACCTTTCAAAGACTTGCCTGCAATAGTGATTGCTAGCTAATAAAGTTAAATTTCCATTAGGAATGCAAAATTTTAGTAATAGTCCTTTTGGTATTTAAAAATAAGAACTGAAACAGTTTGACTGTAGTGGGAAAGTGACTCTTTTCTTCCGAAATTACAATGTTATTTTCTTTTATTTAAGCAATCGTGGATGAGGTTAAGTTCCTCACATTATTTTTTTCTTCAAATGACTTGCATTATTAAAAACCAGCATATCATAGCAGTAGAAATTTACTTAAATATATAAAATATTTTTAACTTATGTAATCTTTATAAAATGAAGTTAAACCTTGTCCTCCTATGGAATAAAATAACATCACTACAGTCACCTTTCCCAAATAACCCCACCATTATTGGATGCACACTGTTATACTTGCATATATATAATATATATTTTATATTTATTAATGTTAGTTTCTGAAATACTTTTTTTCCTTTTTTGGTTTCTCTCTCTAGATAGGTCGGCAGTTTGGCATCTATTATGCCCCCATTTAAGAAGGTTCTCTGGTCAACATATAGTAGAATATTTTTAAGTTCCCTTATCTGCTTAGGTATTGATGCTATTTATAAGAAATAATATTCCTGGGCTTAAAGATTGAATATAAGATGACAAATAACTGGATCTTATGTCTAATGCTATATTCTTCATTCCTCTAAAATTAGGCGCTTACAAGATTTTATGCCAGCCAGTGTTAATAGTGCCCCATTTAGAACAAATCTCTTACTTTGTTTTTTTGGAAATCATAGATACTGTGGGAGTTTTCTCATTTTAAAAGTATCTTCAAAATGAATGAATTATCTCTTTTATCTCAGTAATGAAGGTTTCAGCTGGTGTAAAGTCAAACCAATAATGCTTGACTCAGAGGATCATAAATGATTGCAGAGTATTAATTTAGTAAATGCAATTTACCTTTTCCAGATTTAAAATACCATTTCTTTCAAATGCTGTTGAATAGTCTCACTGTTTAACTCATAAGTACTCTCACTGAATATTGTCAATAATTCCATGGTATAAAACTATTTTTATTATGACTTTTAGCTTCATAAACTTTTGTTTTCTTGTTTTATAGTCAGCTCAGGGTTTTGTTTGTTGTATTTTTAGCCAAGATATAAATTGTGAAACACATGATTATAAGAGTTATTCAAAATGCTAATTATTGTTTCTCCTGAAATATTCTTTTAATTTTTCCTTTTAAAAAAGAATTGATAACCAGAAGCTTTTAAAATAGAAAAATGAATTTTATGACTAGAAGTTTTTTGCCTTCATGATACTGTAACAGGTATACCTCTTCACATAAAGGAGGTTAGCAAAGGTTATTTTTTAAAATTGATTTTTTTCCTCAATTTTTATTAACTTATTTTTATTATAGATGTTTCTCCTTCCCCCCCCCCCCAGATACCCTCTTCCCCATCCCACTCCCCCCACCCCCCCAGGATTATTGTCTATGTCCATTGGTTATACGTGCATGCATATAAGTTCTTTGGTTCATCTCATCCATCCCCCCAGCCCCCCTCCTCTGAGGTTTGTCAGTCTGAACCATACTCCTTTCTATGTCTCTGGGTCTATTTCGTTCATCAGCTCACCTTGTTCATTATATTCCCCAAATAAGTGAGATCATGTGGTATTTGTTTTTCTCTGATTGGCTTATTTCACTTAGCATAATACTCTGGAGTTCCCTCCATGTCGTCTCAAAGGATAAGAGATCTTTCTTTCTTACAGCTGCACAATATTCCATTGTATATATGTACCACAGCTTTTTTATCCACTCATCTACTGATGGACACTTGGGCTGTTTCCAGATCTTAGCGATTGTAAATAGTGCTGCTATGAACATAGGGGTACATATATTCTTTCTGATTGGTGTTTCAGGCTTCTTAGGATATATTCCTAGAAGTGGGATCACTGGGTCAAATGGCAGTTCCATTTTTAACTTTTTGAGGAAACACCGTAGTGTTTTCTATAGTGGCTGCTCCAGTCTGCATTCCCACCAGCAGTGTACTAGAGTCCCCTTTTCTCCACACCCTCGCCAGCACTTGTTGTTTGATGATTTGTTGATGGCGGCCATTCTGCCAGATGTGAGGTGATACTTCATAGTTGTTTTAATATGCATTTCTCTGATGATTAGTGACGTAGAGCATTTCTTCATATGTCTCTTGGCCATTTGTATGTCCTTTTTGGATAGGTGTCTATTTAGGTCTTCTCCTATTTTTTAATTGGGTTCTTTGTCTTCCTTTTGTTGAGTTGTATGAGCACTCTATATATTTTGGAAATTAATCCCTTATCTGATGTATCGTTGGCAGTTATGCTCACCCATACAGTGGGTTCCCTTTCCATTTTGATGGTTGTTTCTTTTGCTGTGCAGAAGCTTTTTACTTTGATGTAGTCCCATGTGTTCATTTTTTCCTTTGTTTCTCTTGCCTTAGGCATTGTATCAGTGAAAATTCTGTGTATGATATCTGAAATTTTGTTGCCTACATTTTCTTCTAGAATTTTTATGGATTCACGCGTCACATTTAAGTCTTTTGTCCATTTTGAGTTTATTCTTGTGTATGGTGTAAGTTGATGGTCTAGTTTCATTTTTTTGCAGGTAGCTGTCCAATTTTCCCACCACAATTTATTAAAGAGACTGTTTTTATTCCATTGTATGCTCTTACCACCTTTGTCAAATATTAATGGAGAATAATGTTTTGGATCAATTTCTGGGTTCTCTGTTCTGTTCCATTGATCTATATGCCTGTTCTTGTGCCAGTACCAGGCTGTTTTGATTACAGTGGCTTTGTAGTATAACCTGATATCTGGTATTGTGATCCCACCTACTGTGTCCTTCTTTTTCAAGATTGCTGTAGCTATTCGGGGTCTTTTTTGGTCCCATATGAACTTTTGAAGTATTTGTTCTCGTTCTGTGAAATATGTCGTTGGTATTTTGATGGGGATTGCATTGAATCTATAGATTGCTTTGGGTAATATGGACATTTTAATGATGTTAATTCTTCCAATCCATGAACAAGGTATGTGCTTCCACTTTTTTATATCTTCCTCTATTTCTTTTTTCAATCTCCTGTAGTTTTCTGCAAATAGGTCCTTTACTTCTTTGGTTACGTTTATTCCTAGGTATCTTAAATTTTTGCCGCAATGGTAAATGGGATTGTTTTTTTAGTTTCTCTTTCTGTGAGTTCATTATTGGTGTATAAGAATGCCATCAATTTCTTGACATTAATTTTGTATCCTGCTACCTTGCCAAATTCACTTATTAAATCTAGCAGATTTTTGATGGAATTTTTAGGGTTTTCTAAGTATAATATCATGTCATCTGCAAATAATGACAGTTTCACTTCCTTCTTTCCAATTTGGATCCTTTTATTTTTTCTTCATGTCTGATTGCTGTTGCTAAGACTTCCACTACTATGTTAAATAAGAGTGGTGAAAGTAGGCATCCCTGTCTTGTTCCTGTTCTTAAGGGAAATGTTTGTAGTTTTTGGCCATTGAGTGAGATGTTGGCTGTATGTTTTTCATATATGACCTTTATTATGTCAAGATATGATCACTGGCCCTGGCCGGTTTGGCTCAGCGGTTAGAGCATCGGCCTGTGGTCCAGAGAGACCCGGGTTCGGTTCCCGCTAAGGGCATGTACCTCGGTTGCAGTTGGTCCCCGGCCCTGGTTGGTTGTGCGGGTGGCAGCCACTCGATGTGTCCCTTTCACGTCGATGTTTCTCTCTGTCTCTCTTCCTCTCTCTCCCTCCCACTCTATCTGAACAAAAAATGGAAAAATGTCCTCAGGTGAGGATAAAAAAAAAGATTCCTCTATTCCCACATTGCTGAGCATTTTTATCAGAAATGGGTGTTGGATTTTGTCAAATGCTTTTTCAGTGTCTATTGATATGATCATATGGTTTTTATCTTTTATTTTGTTTATGTGGTGTATCACATTTATTGATTTGCGAATATTGTACCAGCCTTGCATCCCTGGGATGAATCCTACTTGCTCATGGTGAATAATTTTTTTAATGTATTGCTGGATCCAATTTACTAGTATTTTGTTAAGGACTTCGGCATCTATGTTCATCAGGGATATTGGCCTGTAGTTTATTTTCTCTGTAGTGTCTTTATCTGGTTTTGGAATTCGAATTATGCTGGCCTCATAAAATGAGTTTGGAAGTCTTCCGTCTTCTTGGACTTTTTGAAATAGTTTGAGGAGAATGGGTAGTAGTTCTTTGAATGTTCGGTAAAACTCCCTCGTGAAGCCGTCCAGGCCTGGGCTTTTGTTTGCTGGGAGAGTCTTGATTACATCTTCAATTTCCTTAGTTGTTATTGGTCTGTACAAGTTTTTTATCTTCTTCCTGGTTCAGTTTTGGGAGACTATGTGTTTCTAGAAATTTGTCCATTTCTCTTAGATTGTCCAATTTGTTGCTGTATAATTGTTCATAGTATATGTGAACGATCCTTTGTATTTCTGTGGTGTCAGTTGTTACTTCTCCTCTTTCATTTCAGATTTTGTATATTTGGGTTCTTTCTCTTTGTTTCTTGGTGAGTCTAGCTAAGGGTCCATCAATCTTGTTTATCTTTTCAAAGAACTAGCTCTTTGTTTCATTGATCTTTTGAAATTTTTTTTTTGTGTGTGTGGTCTCTATGTCGTTTATTTGTGCTCTGATCTTTACTATTTCTTTCCTTCTACTTTCTCTGGGGTTTTCTTTTTGTTTGCTTTCTAGTTCTTTAAGTTGTGAGGTTAGATAGCCAATTAGAATTTTTTTTTGTTTCTTGAGGCAGGCCTGTAGGGCTATGAACTTTCCTCTTAGAGCTGCTTTTGCTGCATCCCATAGATTTTGTGTTGTGTGTTCATTTTCATTGGTTTCCAGGAAGTTTTTAATTTCTTCTTTGATCTTGTTGGTAACCCATTCGTTGTTGAATAACATGCTATTTAGTGTTTGAATGTTTTTGTATGTTGTTATTGTAATTGAGTTCTAGTTTCGTGCCACTGTGATCTGAGAAGATACTTGATATGATTTCAGTCTTCTTGAACTTGTAGAGACTTAGTTTGTGTCCTAACATGTGGTCTGTCTTTGAGAATGTCCCATGTGCACTTGAGAAGAATGTGAATTCTGCAGTTTTGGGGTATAATTCTCTGTATATATCTATTAAATCCATTTGTGTAATGCATCATTTAGAGTCTCTTTTTCCTTGTTAATTTTTTGTCTAGATGATCTATCCAGTGATGTCAGTGGGGTGTTGAAGTCCCCTGCTATGATTGTATTGCTGTCGATTTCTCCTTTGAAGTCCTCCGGAAGATTTTTAATATATTTTGGTGCTCCTATATTGGGTGCATATATGTTTACCAAGGTTATATCTTCCTGTTGGATAGATCCTTTCAATATTATGTAGTAGCCTTCTTTGTCTCTAGTTATGGCCTTCATTTTGAAATCTATTTTATCAGATATGAGTATTGGTACCCCATCTTTGTTTTCCTTTCCGTTTGCTTGGAAGAGTTTTTTCCATCCCTTCACTTTCAACCTATGTGAGTCTTTTGTTGTGAGGTGGGTCTCTTATAAACAACACATATATGGGTCATGCTTTCTTATCCAATCAGCTGCTCTGTGTCTTTTGATCAGAGCATTCAATCGATTTACATTTAAGGTGATTATTGATATGTACTTATTTATTGCCATTTTTGTTTAGTGTGGTTCTATTTTCCTTCCTATTTCTTCTACTAATTACAGCAGTCCTTTTAACATTTCTTGCAGTACTGGTTTGTTGCTAATATATTCCCTTAGCCTTTTTTTGTCTGGGAAGCTCTTTATTTGACCTTCTATTTTGAATGATAGCCTTGCTGGATAGAGTAGTCTTGGATTCAGATCCTTGTTTTTCATGACCTTGATTACTTCATGCCATTCCCTTCTGGCCTGTAGTGTTTCTGTTGAGAAGTCAGCTGATAGCCTTATGGGGTTCCTTTGTAGGTAACCTGTTGCTTATCTCTTGCTGCCTTGAGGATTCTCTCTTTGCTTTTGATTTTTGGCATTTTAATTACTATGTGCCTTGGTTTGGGACTGTTTGGGTTCTTCATACTTGGGGCTCTCTGTGCTTCTTGAACTTGAATGCCTTCTTCCTTCACCAAGTTAGGGAAGTTTTCTCTCACTATTTCTTCAAATATATTCTCTAACCCTTGCTCATTTTCTTCTTCTTTGGGAACTCCTAAGATGTGAATATTGTTACGTTTCCAGTTGTCCCACGGTTCTCTTAAGCTGTTTTTTAATTGTTTTTTCCTTTTGGTTTTCTGATTGGTTGATTTTTTTCTACCCTGTCTTCTAATTCACTGCTCTGGTCCTCAGCTTCCTCTACTCTGCTGGTTATTCCTTCCAGTGTGTTCTTTATTTCTGCTGTGTCATTCTTCATTTCCAGTTGGTTTGTTTTCAGTGTGTGTATATCTCTACTCATGGTGTTGAGCTCCTTACTCATGCTATTGAGCTTCCTCAAGACCATGGCTCTGTACTCTACCTCTGATAACTTGCTTAACTACATTTTATTTATCTCATCTTCAGTAGAGTTCTCTTATTCTTTCATTTGGGATTTGTTTCACCATTTTGGCTATCTCTGTGGGTTTTGGAGCCTGCCAAATTTTCCCTGTGGGTGTTGGTGTTCTGCTGTTTGTGGCTCCCTCTACTGGGTGTGGATGAGTGTGGGAGGACCCATGTTAAACACCACTGTCAAGTCTTACTTTCCTAGGTAGATTTGCAAGCCCAGGAAAGGTTCAGTTATCCTCTAGCTTCTTGCCAGGAGGCTATTAGTCTCAGTTACTTGATGACCCTTGTGTTGTAGCCCTCAAATGAATGAAAAACTCCCTCAGGTGTTCAACATAAGAGGATTTCCAGACGGTGGGGCAGTTGCTGGTTGTTAATGAGCCTCAATTTGCATTTTTCTGGCCCATCTGAGTGAGGTTAAATCTCTGAGGGAGAGGCTGCTGGGCTCTGGGAAGGGGCTCTTCGAGCAAGATGGCCACTGTCCTGTGTGGACATGACTCAGCAAAAACTCTCAGCGCCCTCCAAATCCTGAGTGTCCCCACAGAGTTCCAGTTCAGTTTGCCCTCCTTCTGGTAGAGCCCTAGGTGAGTGGCTGTAGCTAATTTAGTTCTCTGTCCCAGCCCTCTGTGCTATGGAGCTGGCTTGGGATTTTAACCCCGAGGGAGCTGTTCACAGCTAAAACAGCTGCTGTCCATGGGAGCCTGCCCTCTATCACCTCTGCAGACCTACCAGGCTCAATTCAGTGTCCTTTTTTCCTGTCCCTGGTTATATGGGTCCTCTCCAGCTGCTTTTCTGTTGCTTTTTCCCGATGATTTGTCTTTATTTTAGTTGTAATTCCAGTTTGGTCCTGGGAGATGGTCTGTGTAGCTTCCATTCACTCTGCCACCATTTTGGAATCCTCGTATTTATTTTTTAAACACTGTTTAAGAATAGGACTTTTTCAAAAGAAACTATCACATCACAGTTGTTTTTTTCTGCTCGGCTGCCGCCGCCATCTTCCCACACCCGCTGCTGTCACCCCCAAGTGCCTGCCTAAAATCAATTTAAAAAAAAAATTTTTTTTCTTTATTGATTTTAGAGGAGAGAGGAAGGGAAAGGGAGAGAGAGATGGAAACATCGATGAGAGAGAACATCGTCTGGCCGCCTCCTGCATGCCCCCCACTGGAGATCGGGCCCACAACCTGGGCATGTGCCCTGACCAGGAATCGAACCGGTGTCCTCTTGGTGCATGGGTCGACGCTCAACCACTGAGCCACACCGGCTGGGCCTAAAATCAATTTTTAAATTTATGTCCAAGAATATTAATTATACTTAATGATAAAATGCATATCTAATCTCTAGTTGTTCAAGAGTAACATATTGGTCCTTTATAGTTTTCAACAACAAATAATATAGAGTATATAGATGTCTTAATAGGTAAATTCAAGATTGCTGTAGTTTCATGGCTTTTTAATATGAGTTATGTATTAAAGAGAACAGATATAGATAAACTAGTTTTAGTGCTCTTTAGGAACTTACCCACTCCATTTAGATTACGTGCATTAGAATCATGTGATTTTATTTCATTTCAATGGAATGCATAATGTTGTGTCCCAAATTTATTGAATCAAAGTCACAGTTGGGTTGGGGCCCAATAATTTTTAACAAGTTAACTATGTGCTTATTATGTGTAATACAGTTTTTAAAACACTGCCTTAAATTGTTTTTATAAATTTAATCTATGTAACAAAATATATATCAGTTTGGTATTTAATAACACCCCTTACCACTAATTGCTTCTAGTGGTAATTTGACATTTGTTTTTCTTAACTGTGTTTTTAGGGCCAATGAGTATTTGATATGGGCACCACTTCGGCTGCTTAATCCATTTTTCTAATAAGGAACCACCAGACAATTAATGCCAAAACCAGAAACATTGGCAAAGGCTGACTATTTGGTTCTGAAGAATGAGATGATACATTCTTCTTTTCCTTGCATATATGGCCCTAGGACTAGTAGACAGGCAACATACCATCAGTGGCTTTCTAAATTTTATTGTGTTACATCTGACCTTAAACCTTTTTTAAAATTTAAGACCTTTCATAATTTGACCCTATTCTGCTTAGAATATCTAATCTTTCCCACTGCTCTCCAACTTTCACCCATATTGTGCTCATGCTGCCTTTGCTCAAGTTCTGCTTCTCCCTTGACATACCTTTCCCTCTTTGCTCTAAATCCTTCATATTTAGTTCAGTGCCTTCCTCTTTTGTGAATCCTTTCTTTAACTTTTTTTTTTATCCTCATCCAAGGATATTTTTGCATTTATCTTCAGATAGAGCTGGAGGGAGAGAGGGAGGAAGAGAGAGAGAGAAACATCGACGTGAGAGAGACACATTGAGTGGCTGCCACCCACACGACCCCAACTGGGGCCGGAGACAAACTGCTACCGAGGAAGGTGCCCTTAGCGGGAACCGAACCCAGGACCCTCTGGTCCACGGGCCGACACTCTAACTGCCAAGCCAAACTGACCAGGGCCCTTTCTTTAACTTTGTGGTTAAGAGGTAAGAACTCTGCTCTGCCAGTTACTAGCTATATTATTGTAGACAAGTGACTTAATCCTCTGTGCCTCAGTCTCCCCATTTATGGAACAAGCGTAATAGTGGATCATACCTGAGATGGGCATTTAAGTAAGTTAACACAGATGGAAAAGCATTGCCCGGTATACCAGGAGCACTATCTAAGTGTCAGTGATAGCAGCAGTAGTAGTAGTAGTAGTAGTAATGTGGCTGTCATTTATCTCCTGAATATTTTTTGTATGTACCACATAAATTAACATGTAACTGTGAACTCTTGTATTTTTCTTTTTGTTTCAAGGAGATTATAGCCAACGTGAAAGCAGGGACATCGTCATTCATTTTCTCAAAGAACCGACACATAGTAGGGCTCACTAAATCCTTGAGGAATTGATTTTATATCTGCTTCAAGAATGGTACTGGACACTTAATCACTGCTCAGATTGAAAACTCTGTGAAGGCTAGAGCTGTGTGCATTCTTTAATGAGCGTAAAGAATGTACATAGTTTCTACATGGAACGTTATGATCACCTGGACTCATCCTGTGCAGAGCTATTAGGATACCATGTACACAAAAGTACTTAATAAATATTATTGTATTAATAGTAATATTTATTCTGGCCCTGTTGTGGAATCTGTCTTCCCTTTAGTCTTTTCATTTATTCATAGGGCACAGAAAGATTATAGAAGAGGTGGAGTGGCCATCTGTTCTAGATCTAGTCTTGAATATGGAATTTTGCCCTGGGGTAAAATCAAGTGCTTTGAGCATCTGGGCTGGATATATGTGGCAGAGTTGAGGCTTTGAATTCTCCTAATAACTGAATAAAACACACAAGGGAAATTTCTAGAAGTATTTGCTCAGTTTGATTGAGCACTGATATAGGCTTGTTAATGGGCTTGTATGTGAGAGTCATATGCCAGAGTCCGTCTTCTCAATGGTTTTTGTTAGCTGTGCAATAAATATCAGCCAAATACCAACATTTAGCCTGAAGCTTATATCATGTAATTATCAATATAAACTTGCTTTGCTGATATTTAGTAAGATGTTTTGGACATATAAATTTCCTGCTTCTTTAGTGAGAACATTTGTGGAGCATTATGATTTTATTTTTATATGTATAATTGTTAATACTTGGGTGCACTGATCTAGTCTCTTATGATTTTATTCTGTTCTCTTTTTTCAGATTTATTGAGATATAATTGACATATTACATTGTTTAAGTGTAAGGTATACAATGTGATGATTTGATACATATATATGTATATGGTTATGAAATGTTTACCACAGTAAGGTTAGTTAACACATCCTTCACCTCACATAATTATCACTTTATTGTTGTAATTATGGTGAGGACATTTAAATATACCCTCATAGCAATTTTCAAATATACAATACAGTATTTTTAGCTATGGTCACTATGCTATATATGAGATCCCTGGAACATAATTGTCCTTATGACTGGAAGTTTGTACCCTTTGACCACCATCTCATTTCCCCCACCCCACCCTCAACACCTGGCAAATAACTATTCTACTCTCTGCTTCTATGAGTTAAGCTTTTTTAGATTCCACACATAAATGAGATCATACCATATTTGTCTTTCTCTGTCTGACTTATTTCAATTAGCATAACACTTTCAAAGTCTATCTATGTTGTCACAAATGGCAGGATTTCTTTCTTTTTTATGACTGAATACTATTTCATTGTACATATATACCACATTCTCTTTATGCATTCATCTGTTGATGGGCACTTAGGTTGTTTCCATGTCTTGGCTATTGTGAATAATACTGCAATGAACATGGGAGTGCAGATATCTCTTTGGAGTCTTGATTTCATTTCCTTTGGATATACACCCAGAAATTGGATTGCTGGATCATACGATAGTTCTATTTTTAATTTTTGAGGATTCCCTATACTGTTTTCCATAGTGGCTGCACCTATTTGCATTCCCACCAACAGTGCACAAGGGTTTCCTTTTCTCCACATCCTCACCACCATTTATTATCTCTTGTCTGTTTGGTAATTTAGTCATCCTGACAGATATCTTATTGTGGTTTTGATTTGCATTTCCCTGATGATCAATGAGGTTGAGCACCTTTTTTATGTACTTGTTGGCAATTAGTATGTGTTCACTGAAAAAATGTCTATTTAGGTCCTTTGCCCATTTTAAATTGGATTATTTGGGGTTTTTCTATTGAGTTGTATGAGTTGTATGTAGTTTGAAATCAGGAAGTGTAATGTCTCTAGCTTTGTTCTTTGTACTTTGGCTTTTCGGGTGTTTTTGTGGTAGCATATAAATTTTAGGATTGTCCATTCTATTTCTGTGAAAAAATGACATTGGATTTTTGATAGGGATTACATTGAATCTATAGATGGCTTTGAGTAGTATGCACATTTTAACAATATTAATTCTTTTTTTTTTTCGTTGTTTTTTTTTCTTCAGATAGAGCGAGAGGGAGAGAGGGAGGAAGAGAGAGAGAGAAACATTGATGTGAAAGAGACACATCTACTGGTTGCCACCCACATGACCCCAACCGGGGCCGGGGGGCAAATTGCAGCCGAGGTATGTGCCGTTAGTGGGAACCAAACCTGGGAGTCTCCAGTCCATGGGCCGACGCTCTAACCGCTGAGCCAAACCGGCAGGGCTATGTCTTCAATTTCTTATAGATCGGTCACTTCCTCGGTTAAATTTAGTACTAAAATTTCATTGTTTTGGGTACTATTATGAATTGAATTGTTTTCTTTTTCAGATGTTTTGTTGTTAGTGGTTAGAAACACAACTAATTTTTATATGTTGATTTTGTATTCTGAAGCTTTACTGAATTTTTTTATTAGTTCTAATAGAATTTTGGTCAAGTCTTTAAGATTTTCAATATATAAGATCATGTCATGAGCAAAGAAAGACAATTTTACTTCTTCCTTTCTGATTTAGATTCCTTTTTTGTTTTCTTGTCTAATTGCTCTGCCTCGGACTTCCAATACCATATTGAATAAGAGTGGTGAGAGTGCACACTCTTGTCTTATTCCTGACCTTAGAGGGAAAGCTTTCAATTTTTCACCATTGAGTATAATGTTAGCGGTAGGCTTGTCATATATGGACTTTATTATGCAGAGGTATGTTCCTTCTGTATCCATTTTGTTTATAATTTTTACCATGAAATGATGTTGGATTCTGTCTAGTGCTTTTTCTGCATCTATTGAGATGATCACAGGATTTTTATTCTTTATTCTGTTAATGTAGTGTATAATTTGCATTTGTTGATCCATCCTTACATCCCAGGGATCAATCCCACTTGATCCTGGTGTATGATCCTTTTAATGTATTGTTGAATTCAGTTTGCTAATATTATGTTGAGAATATTTGCATCTATATTTATCAGGGATATTGACCTATAATTTTCTTTTTGTTTTTTTGTTGTTGTTGTTTTTGTCCTCACCCGAGGACATTTTTGCATTTATCCTAATAGAGCGGGAAGGAGAGAGAAAGGAAGAGAGAGAGAGAAACACCTATGTGAAAGAGACACATCAAGTGGTTGCCACCCACACAACCCCAACGGGGGGGCTGGGGACAAACCGCAACCAAGGTACGTGCCCTTAGTGGGAACTGAATCCAGGACTCTCGGTCCGCAGGCTGACGCTCCAACTGCTGAGCCAAACCGGCCAGGGCATGTGTAGTTTTCTTTTCTTGTAGTGTCCTTATCTGGCTTTGGTATCAGAATAATGCTGGCCTCATAAAATGAGTTTGGGAGTATTCTCTCTGCTTCAATTTTTTGGAAGCATTTGAGAAAGATTGATATTAATTCTTCTTTAAATGTTTGGTAGAATTCACCAGTGAGGCCATCATGTCTTGGGCTTTTCTTCATTGGGAGGTTTTTTGATTTTTTGTTTGTGTATTTTTTAAATCCTCACCTGAGGATGTGTTTTTATTGGTTTTAGAGAGAGAGGAAGGAGAGAAAGAAACATCAATGTGAGAGAGAAACATTGATCAGTTGCCTTCCATACATACCCCTACTGAGGATTGAACCCACAACCTAGGAACGTGCCCTGACCATGAGCCAAACCCGCAATGTTTTGGTGTATGGTATGATGCGCCAGTCAACTGAGCCACCCAGCCAGGGCTGTTGGTTGCTGATTTAATCTCCTTACTCATTATTGGTTTGTTCAGATTTTATATTTTTTCATGATGCAGTCTTGATTGGTTGTATGTTCTAAGAATTTATCCATTTCTTCTAGGTTGTCCAATTTGTTGGTATATAATTATCCATAGTAGTCTCTTATGATTCTTTTTATTTCTTCAGTATCAGTCATAATCTTTTCTTTAATTTCTAATTTTCTTTATTTGAATTCTTTCTTTTTTATTAGTAAATCTAGTAAAGTTTTATCTATTTTGTTTATCTCTTCAGAAAAAAAGCAGCTCTTAGTTTCATTGATTTTTTTCTATTGTCTTTTTAAAATCTCTATTTCATTAGTTTCCTCTCTGATGTTTGTTATTTCATTCCTTTTACTAACTTTGGGCTTAGGGTGTTTTTTGTTTTGTTTTTTTTCCTAGTTCCTTAAGGTGAAAATTTATATTATTTGAGCTCTTTTTACATAATGTAAGCATATTTTGCTTAGGGTCTCACATGGCAGTGGAGGCCAGTGATGGCAGTTGGGCTGGGAGTGTGGAGGATCACAGGTGGAGGGGCTAGCAGGTGAGTTCAGTGGTATAGGCCATTGATAGGGGACAGGGCCATATCTGGGCCTACAACAGCTGTGTGGGCCTTGGCTTGATAGTGTGCAGTCCCGGGGCTACCACAGGCACTCGGTGTCATTGGAAACCAGTGACAGGAGTCAGGCCAGTGGTATACAGGTGCTTGAGGGGTTAGCCCTGTGCACACACACAGCAGTGAGAATCAGCTGCAAGGTCTAGGTTGGTGTTTTGCACTGTGCAGCAGCAGAGGCTGTGCTGGCTTTCAGTGCAGGTCCTGGGGTCCAGTGGGGTGCAGGGAGCAGGGAAGGACTCAAGCTTTTAAGATCTATAGGGAGTCCATGACAACTATCCTGGACATTGGTTTCTTCAGTAAAAAGTGGTTTCTTTGGGCAAAAGCTGTTGGGGTCCTCCACAGAGCAGGCCACTGTGAATCATGGTTACTCTTGCTGCATGGCTGATATTGGTAGCCCCAGCCCTTCTTCCTTGTTCCAATCCATCTCTACACATCTCAGCTTTGCCGGTTTCTGGGTGGAGTGAAACAGAAGTGGGTTCTGTATGCAGTGCCCCAAAAGGCTAGGGAAGCTGGTTGCTCACCCCATTCTCCCTTTCTTGGCAAGAGAAAATCTTTTGAACTGCGGTATTCCTTCTTGGCAATGACTGCTGCTCTTGGGGATAGGATGATGCAGACAGAATGAAGCTGTCCTTCCTTCCAGTGTGCAGTTATTCTCAGGTTTTTAGTTTCATTGTGTTGCTGAAGTTTCTTAAGTGGACTCCTGAGCTTTACCAGAGCTATTTTTGTATGTGGATGGCTGATTGTTGATCTTTGTGGCAAGAAGGAGGCTGGGTGTCCTACTCCACTATTTTGGTGACGTCACTTCTTAATTATGATCTTTAAACAGTTTTATAAAACAATTCAATTTGAATTGACTCTTTGCATTCTGTTATTATATTAAAAAGGTAAATGACAGCTGTTGTCATTTACTTTAGGCCTGGTCAATGTTGCTCAGTGGTTAGAGTGTCAGCCCGTGCACTGAAGGATTGGAGGTTCGATCCCTGCCTTGGTCAGGGCACATGTGTGAGGCAACCAATCCATGTATCTCTCTTACATTGATATCTCTCTCTCTCTCTCTCTCTCTCTCTCTCTCTCTCTCTCTCTCTCTCTCTCCCTCTCTCCCTGCCCCATTTCACTCTCTCTAAAAATCAATGGAAAAAATATCCTTGGGTGAGAATTAACAACAAATACATTACTTGAAGTGGGTAAACTTTAAGGTATGTAGTATAAAGAAGTATCATATTTCAATAAATCTGGTTAAAAAGCTGTTTTGAAAAATGGCAGACCAAAAACATAGAGAGAAAACTGGGTTCCCAAATATTTGGAGCTGCTCTGAAATATTTGGAGCTGTTATATAAACTTGGAATGCTTATGCTTGGACTTTTACAGAAAATGAAATAAAATTCCAACATATTTGCTACTTTTATATATGACCACCGTAATAACAATCAAACCTGTCTTATCTGACACATGAGATAAAAGATACCTTCCAGCCCTGGCCGGTTTGGCTCAGTGGTTAGAGCATCAGCCCACAGACCAGAGAGACCTGGGTTTGGTTCCTGCTAAGGGCATGTACCTCAGTTGCAGTTTGTCCCCAGCCCCGGTTGGGGTCGTGTGGGTGGCAGCCAGTCAATGTGTCTCTCTCACATCGATGTTTCTCTCTCTCTCTCCCTCCCTTTCTCCCTCCTGCTCTATCTGAAGATAAATGAAAAAAAAAAAAAAGATACCTTCCAGAAACCTAAATGAAATATCAGTTTTTTTAAAATTGCAACATTAGAATTCCCATTATGGTTAAGAATGAGGCATAGATGCCACTTTCATTGCTACTATCGATACAGGTTCAGGAAATGCAAATAAACAAGAAAAATATATAATTATAGGAATATATACAATCAAATTGATTGTCAATGGCATATTTGTATACCTAGAAAATCCAAGAAAATAAAATCATAAACTATTAAAACTAACAAGATAATTCAACAATCAGTTCAAAACAAGGTCAACATACAAAATAATCTTTACAAATAACAACACTTTAAAATGCTAGTTTTAAATTTCTATTTACAATAATGAAAAATAACTATTAAATACTGAGGAGTAAATCTTTCAAGAAATGAAGAAACCTGTAAAGCAGACGATAAAACCTATAAAGCAGACAATGAAAGACATGAAACAGAACTAAATAACTGGGGAGAAGTACTGTTTTTCTGAATGGGAAGAATCAATATTGCAAAGGTGAGAATTCATTTAAAAAATCTACCTGTCAGTGTAATTTAGAGATTGACAAACTGATTCCAAAAAAATAAGGAAAAGTTAATTAAAATGCTGAAGAAGAAGGAGAAAAATAGCAGGGAGAGAAGGATTTTCCTTAACAAACATCAAATAATGCTATAAAGCTGTAGTAAATAAAACAGTGTGGTTAATGCAGAAATAGGTGCATACAATTTGGGGAGATAATACAGTCCCACCATTTCTCAGTCCCAGCTACAGTGCACAGGTATTTTAATATCTCCATGTTCTTGCCACCACTTGTTTTCTGTTTTTTTTTTTTTTTTTTTTTAATAGTAGCCATCCTAATATGTGTGAGGTGATATCTCATTGTTTTGACTTAATTTCTCTGCTAAGACATGATTTCTTACATAGGAAATCCAAGAGAGTTCAGCCATTTCATGGGATACAAGGTCAAAGTACGAAAATCAAATGTATTTTTATATGTTAGCAGTAGATTGGAAAATAAAGTAAAAATCTTCAATTTATAGTAGCATCAAAAAATAAAATTCTTAGAAATAAATTAAAGAAAACACATGTAAAACACCAGTGTTGGAAGGAATTTGTAGAAGGGAGATTTTCATCCATGGTTGGTGATGTAAGATTTTGAGGCAAACTGTAGAAGTTTCTGATAAATGAAACATTCACCTACCATGTGACTCAGCAATTCTACTTCTAGGTATTTACCCAAAGCAAAATGAAAACATATGTACAGACATACACACAAAATGTGTATTCAGGGATATTTATTGCCATTTTATTCATAATCATCAAGAACTGGAAACAGCCCAGGTATCTATCTACAAGAAAAAGGACTACCAGTGTTATAATTATATAATGAAATACTACTCAGCAATAAAAAGATATGAACTACTTATGCATATAATAATGTGGATGAATCTCAAAAACATTATGAGTGAAAGACTCTAAACACAAAATAATACATACTGTGTGATTACATTTATATGAATTTATAGAACAGGCAAAACTAATGTATATGGAAAAAAATACCAGAGAGTAGTTGCCTCTTGGGACTAGGTTTGGGAGTTGACTAGGAAGAGACACAGCAAACTTTATGGAATGATGGAAATATTCTTTAGTTTTATCTGCATGTAGGTACACAGTGTTTTCATTTGTCAAAGCTCATAAAATTATACAATTAAGACGTTTGCATCTCACTGCACATAATTTTTATCTCAAAAAGTAGTAAAAGAAACTATAAATAAACATTGATCTTTAGTTAATGATGTGTTTAGGGGGGAACTATTCAGGTGTCTGCAACTTCCTTTGAAATGCATCAACAAAGTGAGATGGGTCAATGGATAGATAGATATATGATAAAGCAAGTATAGCAAAAGTTAATTGTAGAATATAGGGAATGGGTACATGGTTGTGCAGTGTGCATTTCTTTAAACTTTTCTGCACATTTGAAATTTTTCATAATAAAAGATTAGAGAAAAACGCACTTTGGAGAATTTTGACTTGTTTATAGAGAGGTAAATCATTTCTCCTTTTCTCTTCCTTGGAATCATACAACAGATAAGGAGAATGAGAAACAAAAATTCAACTCCTTTTTACAGCAAACAGGTCCCAAGTAGAACTCTGTATTTTGAAATACATGACAGAGCAGCCAAAACCAGGTAAGATTGAAGACATGCAAAAGGAAGCAGAAATAAGACACCAAGAGGAGAATACCTAGGTGTTGCAGAACCTGAAATATCAAGCAAAAATATACTCTCTGAAAATGGTCACATGAGGTACAAACTCTAAATCCCCTGCTTGCAACAGTGGAATGGATCTGCTGTGGTTTGTGATAGGAGCTTCCTAGAACTAGTTTGTTTTCAAAGAGAAGCGAAGGCAGGGCTCAAAGAAGAATTACTCAGACGTGGCAAATCTGTAGGAGGCAGCTTTTTTCATAGCAGCCAAGAAGATAGAGTTCTTACACTGTAAAACAAACAAACCATAACAAAAATAACCTCGCTAATAATTCATCAGAAAACAATTAAATGCATATGTAAAATTCCACCAGCCAGGGACACAGCATAGGCCCCTATGCCACACAACTTTCCTCAAATTGGTGATCCAGGAAATACTTTGCTCCTTCAAAAATGAGTTCTGAAAAATGAAGCTACACAGTATCTATACAAATATGTCAGAGTATGAATGATGGACATAAACAGAAAAATTAATAAATGGCAGGAAAAGAAGTTTCACCATGGACAAATTGCCACAAGGAAGATTCATACTTTAGTATGCATTACAAAGATTGAGAAAATAATTTCCTCTTATAAGTACATGTTTAAGGTGGAAATAAATATAAGAATGTAGGTTAAAGATGGTGAGACATAGGAGCAGATAAAAGCAAGTTAGCAGACAAAGCAAAGAAGTGAGAGAAAAAAGTATCTCTCTATATATATAGCTGTTTTCATATATATATGTGTATAAACATTGAAATTTTGTATTTAAGTAAAAAAAAGAAATTACAGATTCACAACACAATATCAATGAATCTTTAAAACATCAGAAACAAAAGAAGTCAGACATAAGACACTATATAGTGTATTATTCCATTTATATGTCATCCAAAACAAGCAAAATTAATATAAGATGATATAAATCAGAACAGTTGCTTTCTCTGTGTGGGAGGAACTGCCTAGGAATGGGTTTCAAGGAAGTTTCTGGAGTATGAAGATGTTCTGCATCTTGTGTAGGGTGGTGGCTAAATAAATGCAGACAACTGTCAAAGCTGGTTAAACTAAATACTTAAATGCATGGTAGATACTAAGCCAAATTCAGATAACTGCTACCACATTAGTAAAGAGAAGATACATTCAGTCTCATTAAAACTACTACAGAACATGGAAAGACAAAGATCCTTCCAAATTTTTGGAAGATTACACAAAATAAAAACCAGTCAATCTCATATTAGAGTAGAAATTCTAGATAAACTATTAGCAAATAGAATTCAGCAGCACAACAAAAAACAATATATCACAGCAAGTAAAGTTTATTCCAGAAATGCAAGGATAATTTGATATTATGAAAATTATTAATGATTCTGTTAAAAGATTTATGATGAAAAATCATGTTTATATGGAATTTTAAATGGATTTAAGACAATTTGATATTCAATTTTTATAAGAAATAAAAGTAAAATAAGTAGGTAGCTAACTAGATTAAGCTATATATTATACATTAATAAATTAAAATATATTTCTTAACATATGAAAATATGGCTCTCAAAAACTGACATAGTATTTCCTAGAAAGTAGACAGACTCCCACTAACATCAGGAACAAGTCAAGTATGTTCATTATTATTACTCAGGAGGAACTTAATAACTGATAAAGTAAGAAAAGGAAGAAAGAGGTATAACATTTGGAAATTAGGAGATAAAATGATCAATATTTGCAGATATGATTCAATTTCCAGAAACTTCAATTCAGTAAGCTAAATATATATTAACAGTCTTTATATATACAAACAATAATCATTATTAGAAGCACCTCCCCAAAAGTAAAATGTCCAGCAAGACATCTAGATGTAGATCTAGAAAGAGAAAACCTGAAAATGACCCTCATAAACAAATAAAGACATAAACTGGAAGGGAATACCATGGTTTTTTATTAGGAAGAATGAACATCCTAAAATGTTATCATGATCCAAATAAAATTTAACATGATTCAAATAAAATTACCAATAAGATTTTTTAGGGGGATGGAATCTAGACAAGCTGAATCTGAATTTCATATAGAAAATCAAACAAGCAAAAATTACCAAGAAAATAATCTTATAAAGAAAGGTGATAAGAGGTTGATAGCTCTACCAAATGTTAACATTTATTATAAAGCCTCACTAGTTAAAATGTACAAAGCTTCACTAATAAAGAGAGAGATGGAACAGGGTAGAAAGTCCAGAAACTGACCTAAACACACATAAGATCAGTTAGGGAAGGATGGCCTTTTTAACAGCTGGTGGTGGGACCACTGAGTTTGAGTTTATGTAATACATTTCTAAATTATTACTTATTGATGAAAATATTAATGATTACCAATAGATAAAATTATTAAAACTTAGAAAATAAAATCCTAAAGGTAGTAGAAAATATCTTGGTTTAAAAATGTATGTATATCTCATTATAGGTAATGCTTTAAAAAATATCACACTAATTTCAAAGGTAAGAAAGGAAAAAGATTCATTGAGCACACAATAAATTAAAAATATTTTCCCCTTGGCATAAAGCTATAATTACTGTCAAAAGAAAAATAAAAAGTATAAAAAATTTAGATATATACAACAGATATAATACAAAGGAAAAAATTAATAAATGGGACTATATCAAAATGAAAAGGGAACCCACTCTGTGGGAAAACATATTTGGCTATGATACATCGGATAAAGGGTTAATATCCAAAATATATAGAGTACTCATGCAACTCAACAAAAGGAAGACAAACAATCCAATTAAAAAATGCACAGAGGACCTGAATAGACGCTTCTCCAAACAGGACATACAAATGGCCAGGAGACATGAAAATATGCTCAACATCTCTAATCATCAGAGAGATAGATGCAAATTAAAACAACTATGAGATATCACCTCACACCTGCCAGAATGGCTGCCATCAACAAATCCTCAAACAACAAGTGCTGGTGAGGTGGAGAAAAGGGGACTCTAGCACACTGCTGGTGGGAAACAATATGGTGTTTCCTCAAAAAATTAAAAATGAAACTGCCATTTGACCCAGTGATCCCACTTCTAGGAATATACCATAAGAAGCCTGAAACACCAATCAGAAAGAATATATGTACCCCTATGTTCATAGCAGTACTATTTACAATAGCTAAGATCTGGAAAGAGCCCAAGTGCCCATCAGTAGATGAGTGGATAAAAAAGTAGTGGTACATAAACACAATGGAATACTATGAAGCTGTAAGAAAGAGAGATCTCTTATCATTTGAGAAGACATAGAGGGACCTGGAGAGTATTATGCTAAGAGAAATAAGCCAGTCAAAGAAAGACAAGTACCACATGATCTCACTTATTTGTGAAACATAATGAACAAAATAAGCTGTTGACCAAAAGAGATCCAGAGTCATGGAAGTAGGGAACAGACTAACAAACCTCAGAAGGATGGGGGGTGGGAGGGGTGGAAAGAGATAAACCAAACAGTTTATATGCATATATGCACAACCAATGGACACAGACATTAGATTGGGGAAAGCAGGAGGGGGGTGGGAGCAGGAAGGAGGGATCAATGGGGGAAAAAGGGGGACATCTGTATTTTAACAATAAAAAATTTTTTTCCTAATATAGAAAGAATTCCTATAAATCATTAAAAATAAGAAAAAAGGACAAGGAAAGATAATTATCTCTTAAGGCTAATGCTCAACTTTGTTTTTACTAAGAGAACTGAAACTTAAAAATACAGTGAAAAACAAACTACACCGAAATGCCAGATTGGTGTTTTGCTAATGGTATGGAGAAATACTTTCATATAGTCTTTGCGGAGGTATTAACATTGAGAATTAAGTAACAGCTTTCAAAATTATAGTTGTACACACCCTTTGATCCAGTTATTTCATTTCTAGGGATGCATCTTAGAGTTGCAAAATGTATATATGGGCACCATTATTTATTGCAACATTGCTTGAACTTGCAAAAAAGTTGAAAACATCCCAAACATCTAGCTAGTGTACTCTCAGCTCACAAAGGTAGATGGGACTTTGTTCACTCAGATTAAGGTCTGTCTTTTTCTTATGCACACATAGGCATGATATGGGTTAGTATTTATTAATTTCTCAAAGGGAGAACTTAAAGGCTTTTGTGAAGCAATCCCAAGATTTTTATGATTTTTTTGTTATTGTTGTTCAAATAGAGTAGAGGGAGAGAGAGAGAGAGAGAAACATCGACGTGAAAGGGCCACATCGAGTGGCTGCCACCCGCATGACCAACCAGGGCCAGGGACAAACTGCAACCCAGGTACATGCCCCTAGCGGGAACCAAACCCGGGTCTCTCCGGACCGCAGGCCGACGCTCTAACCGCTGAGCCAAACTGACCAGGGCAGATTTTTATGATTTTTTAAATCCTGTATTGTCTTGCCCACACGTAATTTTTTTTAATTTTCAATTTTTTTATTATTTTATTTTTGTTACAGATGTTTCTTCTTTTTCCCCCATTGACACACTCCTCCTGATCCCCTGACCCCCCTCATGCCCTGTCCCCAACACTGTTGTCTGTGTCCATGGTTAAGCATACATGCATATAAGTTCTGTGGTTTATCTCTTCCCTCCCCCCGACCCCCTCTTCTGAGGTTTGTTAGTCTGTACCCTACTTCCATGTCTCTGGGTCTATGGTGTTCATCAGCTTGTTTTGTTCATTATATTCCACAAATAAGTGAGATCATGTGATATTTGTCTTTTTCTGCTTGGCTTGTTTTGCTTAGTATAATACTCTCCAGGTCCCTCCATGTCGTCTCAAAGGATAAGAGATCTTTCTTTCTTACAGCTGCATAGTATTCCACTGTGTATATGTACCACAGCTTTTTTATCCACTCATCTATTGGTGGACACTTGGGCTGTTTCCAGATCTTAGCTATTGTAAATAGTGCTACTAGGAACATAGGGGTACATATATTCTTTCTGATTGGTGTTTCAGGCTTCTTATGGTATATTCCTCGAAGTGGGATCACTGGGTCAAATGGCAGATCAATTTTTAACTTTTTGAGGTAATACCATATTGTTTTCCATAGTGGCTGCACCAGTCTCCATTCCCACAAGCAGTGTACTATAGTCCCCTTTTCTTCACACCCTCGCCAACACTTGTTGTTTGATGATTTGTTGATGGCCATTCTGACAGGTGTGAGGTGATACCTCATTGTTGTTTTAATTTGCATCTCTCTGATGATTAGTGACGTTGAGCATTTTTTCATGTGTCTCTTGGCCATTTGTATGTCCTGTTTGGAGAAGTGTCTCTTTAGGTCCTCTGCCCATTTTTGCTAATGATCCTTTGTATTTTTGTGGTGTCAGTTGTTACTTCTCCTCTTTCATTTCTGATTTTGTGTATTTGGGTTCTCTCTGTTTCTTGGTGAGTCTAGCTAAGGGTCCATCAATCTTGTTTATCTTTTCAAAAAACCAGCTCTTTGTTTTATTTATCCTTTGAATTGTTTTTTTGGTCTTCATGTCATTTATTTCTGCTCTGATCTTTACTATTTCCTTCCTTCTACTTGCTCTAGGGTTTTCTTTTTGTTTGCTTTCCATTTCTTTAAGTTGTGAGGTTAGGTAGTCAATTAGAAATTTTTCTTCTTTCTTAACGTGGACCTGTAGTGCTATGAACTTCCCTCTCAGAACTGCTTTCGCTGTATCCCATAGATTTTGCGTTGTTGTGTGTTCATTTTCATTGGTTTCCAGGAATTTTTTAAATTCTTCCTTGATCTCCATGGTAACCCATTCATTGTTCAGTAACATGCTATTTAGCCTCCATGGGTTCATATGTTTTTGCATGTTCTTGTTGCAGTTGATTTCTAGTTTCATGCCATTGTGGTCTGAGAAGATGCTTGATATATGATTTCAATCTTCTTGAACTTGTAGAGACTTAGTTTGTGCCCTAACATGTGGTCTATCTTTGAGAATGTCCCATGTGCACTTGAGAAGAATGTGAATTCTGCAGTTTTGGGGTGTAATTCTCTGTAGATATCTATTAATTCCATTTGATCTAGTGCTTCATTTAGAGTCTCTGTTTCCTTGTAAATTTTTTATCTAGATGATCTATCCAGTGATGTCAGTGGGGTGTTGAAGTCTCCTGCTATGATTGTATTGCGGTCAATTTCTCCTTTGAAGTCCTCCAGAAGATTTTTAATATATTTTGGTGCTCCTATATTGGGTGCATATATGTTTAGCAAGGTTATATCTTCCTGTTGGATAGACCCTTTCAATATTATGTAGTGGCCTTCTTTGTCTCTAGTTATGGTCTTCAATTTGAAATCTAATTTATCAGATATGAGTATTGCTACCCCAGCTTTTTTTTCCTTTCCGTTTTCTTGGAAGATTTTTTTCCATCCCTTTACTTTCAACCTATGTGAGTCTTTTGTTGTGTGGTGGGTCTCTTGTAAACAACATATATGTGAATCATGCTTTCTTATCCAGTCAGCTACTCTGTGTCTTTTTATTGGAGCATTCAGTCCATTTACATTTAAGGTGATTATTGATATGTACTTATTTATTGCCATTTTTGTACAGTGTGGTTCTAATTTTCTTTCTATTTATTCTATTAATTACAGCAGTCCTTTTAACATGTCTTGCAGTGCTGGTTTGGTGCTAATATATTCCCTTAGCCTTTTTTAGTCTGGGAAGCTCTTTATTTGACCTTCTATTTTTAATGATAGCCTTCCTGGATAGAGTAGTCTTGGATTCAGATTCTTGTTTTTCATGACCTTGATTACTTCATGCCATTCCCTTCTGGCCTGTAGTGTTTCTGTTGAGAAGTCAGATGATAGCCTAATGGGGTTTCCTTTGTAGGTAACCTGTTGCTTATCTCTTGCTGCCTTTAGGATTCTCTCTTTGTCTTTAATTTTTGGCATTTTAATTACTATGTGTCTTGGTGTGGGCCTGTTTGGGTTCTTCTTACTTGGGGCTCTCTGTGCTTCTTGAACTTGAATGCTTTCTTCCTTCACCAGGTTAGGAAAGTTTTCTGTCACTATTTCTTCAAATATATTCTCTAACCCTTGCTCATTCTCTTCTTCTTTGGGGATTCCAATGATGCGAATGTTATTACGTTTCCAGTTGTCCCACAGTTCTCTTAAGCTATCTTCCTGTTTTTTAATTGTTTTTTCCTTTTTGTTTTCTGATTGATTGATTTTTTCTACTCTGTCTTCTAATTCACTGATCCGGTCCTCCACTTCCTCTACTCTGCTGGTCAGTCCTTCCAATGTGTTCTTTATTTCTGCTATGTCATTCTTTATTTCCACTTGGTTGGTTTTCATGGTGTCGATGTCCTTACTCATGCTGTTTAGTTTCCTCAAGATCATGGCTCGGAACTCTACCTCTGATAATTTGCTTAACTGCATTTCATTTATCTCATCTTCGGTAGAGTTCTCTTGTTCTTTCATTTGGGATCTGTTTCTTTGTTTCACCATTTTTGCTATCTCAGTGGGTTTTGGAGCCTGCCAAATTTTCCCTGTAGGTGTTGGTGTTCTGCTATTTGTGGCTCCCTCTACTGGGTTTGGATGAGCGTGGACGGCCCTCCTTCAACACCACTGTCAAGTCTCACTTTCCTGGGTAGATTTGCAAGCTGGGGAAAGGTTTAGTTATGTTCTAGCTTTTTGCCTGGAGGCTATTAGCCTCAGTTACTTGAAAAGCCTTAGGATCTCAGTTGAATGAGAAACTCCCTCAGATGTTTACAGTGTAAGAGGATTTCCCGAGGGTGGGGCCATGCTGGTTGGTAATGAGCCTCAGTTTGCATTTCTTTACCTCTTTTCCTCACCTGGGAATCTCCGAGGGAGGGGCTTCCACAGCTCCAGGAAGGAGCAAACTTGGCTGCAGTTCTGTGTGACCTGGAAGGAGGGGCTGGCCACCACTGTCCTTTGTGGCCACAGCTCAGCACAAACTCTGAGTGCCCTCCAAATCCCAGGTGTCCCCACAGAGTTCCAGTCCAGTCCGCCCTCCCTCTGCCAGAGCCCCAGGTGAGTGGCTGTGGCTATTTAGCACTCTGTCCTTGCCCTCTGCGCTGTGTAGCAGCTGGGGCTCTTAACCCCGAGGGCGGGCGCCCCCGCTGCTCCCAGCTAAGGCCACTGCTGTCCGTGGGCTCCCAGCCCGCCACCCCCACGCGCCTCCGCAGATCCTACCAGGCTCATTCAGTGTCCCTGGTTGTATGGTCCTCTCCCACTGCTTTTCTGTTGCTTTTTCCCGCCAATTTGTCTTTATTTTAGTTGTAATTCCCATTTGGTCCTGGGAGATAGTCTGTGTAGCTTCCATTCACTCCACCGCCATTTTCCGAACCTTGCCTCCTCTGTCCCTCTGCCCATTTTTTAATTGGGTTCTTTGTCTTCCTTTTGTTGAGTTGTATGAGTACTCTATACATTTTGGAAATTAGCCCCTTATCTGATATGTCGTTGGCAATTATGCTGTCCCATATAGTGGGTTCCCTTTCTATTTTGATGGTTGTTTCTTTTGCTGTGCAGAAGCTTTTTAGTTTAATGTAGTCCAATGTGTTCATTTTTTCCTTTGTTTCTATTGCCTTAGGCATTGTATCAATGAAAATTCTGCTGCATGTGATGTCAGATATTTTGTTGCCTGCATTTTCTTCTAGAATTTTTATGGATTCATGGGTCACATTTAAGTCTTTTATCCATTTTGAGTTTATTCTTGTGTATGGTGTAAGTTGGTGGTCCAGCTTCATTTTTTTGCATGTAGCTGTCCAATTTTCCCAACACCATTTATTGAAGAGGCTGTCTTGACTCCACAGTATGCTCTTGCCACCTTTGTCAAATACTAATTGAGCATAATGGCTTGCGTCAATTTCTGGGTTCTCTGTTCTAATCCAGTTTTAATAAAATACAAACAACTCTCTTTATGCAGTCATAATTCATCATTTTGTGTAATAATTAAATGAATTATGTAACTGAACTGTTACAACTAATATATCCACAGTAAGAAATAAATAGAACTGACTCTTCACATCAGCTCAACTGGTAGGAGGAGTTGTGCTCTGTCTGGCATGATGAAAGTAGCCTGCCTACTATAAGCATCCACCAACCAGGGTAGCAGTTGGTGAATCTGAAAGAGGGATTGGAGAGTTTTGCTTAATCCAGCAAGTTGGTTAAATAGTCATTTAAGAGAGTTTTTACTGCATTTTGACAATAAATAAAGAGCAATCCAGTATGTTCCAAAATAAATAAAATCAGAGTAATCCTAATAAAAAAAAGATTTGCTAGTATTATATCTTCACATTTTTATGTTATGAGTGCTTTATCTTTATTTATTATTTCCATATGAGCCCACATTCTTTCCAATATGTTACAGGCTTTGGTCAAAGAATTACAAGTTGATGTCCATTCAATAAGGCGACATATCAGAGAGCTTAAAAAAATGCAGAGAAACAAGGATGCTCGTAAAACCTCAACTCATAAAGCCCAGACCTTGGCAGCTTCTATCCTGAATATTTCACAATCAGATCTAGAGGAAATATTGGACACAGAAGATCAAGTGGTAAGATCATTTAAATATTTATTAATATTTAATAATGTTGCACATTGAGTTTAAGTACATATCTTTATTTGTTTTAGAACTCTTAGAACTTTATCTTTAATATTAATGAAGGTAAGATTATTAATGCACCAATGAAAGATACATCAAGAGTATTAACCAACTCAAAAACCTTTAGAGAAATTTAACTGTATAATATGGGGAAAAGCCAGTACATATATCCTTTAGAACTGCTTGTTTGTTATTCTAGTCAGTTATCCTTTTCTGTCTGTTATGTTTTCTTTAATTAATCATATATCTTATAAGCCAGTATTTTTAATTAAGCCAGTTTGAATAGATTTAGTTAAGCTGGGTCACCATTGATTTGGGGATTCTTTCCTCCTATGTGAGATTTGAAAAAATAATAAATCTAGTGGCTTTCCTAGCTAACTTCAAAATTTTTGTTGATCAAGTTAAAGAAAAATATATTTACTCCTTTAAATTGGGTAAAATAGTCCTGAGTGCATTTATGTGCGTATAGGTCTAGGTTCTTAGTGGCATCTCTGTACCTCCTGGGAAGGGCGCTGCACTTTTGACATAGTCATTACCTTATAAGCAGCAGAATCTTACAGGATGTGAAACCAGTGGAGGATACTCAGCCCTCTTCCATTGTTACGTCTTTGAAATTTAATACATTAATATTCAATTTTTCATTGTCTGGAAAGACTAGAGAGATGATGGCAGCTTCCCAATAAATATTTGCTCAGTGAGTAAAGAAAATGGTAGACTGAAATGTTTGTATGAGAGCATCCACCAGTCCTTCATCAGCTTCTCAAAGAACTTGTGGAGTACAGAGGAGCTACAACTGGCAAAGGTTTTTAAACTGCCAAGAATTCTTAGAAAAGAGAGCGGAAGAATCCTACAGAGATTATTTTCATCCTATGGGTGAATAGGATAGTGAATTATAAGTTTCTTCTTTTCATCACCTATCCATAATGTCCATGGCTTTCTACTGAATTCTGAACTTTGAGTATAGAGCATTATCGGAGATAACATCAAATATAAGACCCACAGGAGATAATAGTATCTCTAGCAAGGGTGTTAACTATACCTTATTATAGACATTCATTAAAAATTTGTTGATTGATAATGAGAAACCTAACAAAAAATTATGGTTACAAGCAGATACAGAAAAATCCCTCATGTGTGTATGTGTGTGTGTTTGTGCATTTGTGAACACAAACACAGATACATATTCGGAAGACAGGATCCCCACCTTTGTGTGGTCTCAAAAGATGCCCTCTGTAGGCTTACAAGTTAGAAAAAAGCACCCTCTCTGATTGGACAAAATAATAATTTAAAAAAGGATCTTTTTATAGTCCCAAAGAGTAGATGACACACTTCTGTGAAAAAGTGGCTCCCCTGCCTCTGGACAGATGCAGTCTGGAGCCAGAGGACACAGCACTGCAATATGCATGTCACACAAGCTTAAATGGAAGTCCTGCAGGAAGAAAAAGGACTCTAGTAGAAACACACTGTTCTAAGAAGGATTGGTACACCTTGATATATTTACTAGACGTAACTATAGATCAGAGCCTATTTAGGCTGATCCCTGCATTTTTCAGAGGTCTGAAGAGTTGAGTTACTTACCCAACCAAGCAGAGCCCATATCACCTAACTTATATTCTTTAAGCTATAAGCTTAAAGAATTGCACTCTAGTAAATTCATGTAAAAAAATTGAGATAACCTATATGAAGTGCCTAGCCTGATACCTGGCATACAGTAAATTTCAACAGATGTTAGTTTCCCAAACTCTTCCCTATTTGAAAAGTCCATTTTGGGGGGGGTAAATGAATTATGAATTTAATAAATAATCAACTGCACATGTGACTATATTATACTTTCAGGAATATTTTACCTTGATAATTGGTGGGTTGAAAATATTTACTGACTTGCAACACTTTAAGTTGGAGTGTCTGCCCCTTGCCTATCAGTTAGTTATTGGATATTTTAAATAAGCATGCATTGCCCTGGTTGGTTTGGCTCAGCAGTTAGAGCGTCTGCCCACGGACCAAAGAGTCACGGGTTCGATTCTGGTCAAGGGCACATACCTCAGTTACGGTTCAATCCCCAGCCCTGGTTGGGGTTGTGCGGAGGCAACCAATCAATGTGTCTCTCTCACATCAATGTTTCTCTCTCTCTTTCCCTCCCTCCCTCCCTCCCACTCTATCTGAAAATCAATGGAAAAATATCCTCTGGTGAGGATTAAAAAATAATAAATAAATAAATAAGCATGTATTTTAATACACTAGAGCCATGCCATAGTATGTTTTGTTTGTAATTGTAACAATCACTCTTTAGTTATCTACTGACAAGTCAGATTTTTGAGTTATCAGGCTTTATGTTGTCTTATGAAGGTCACTTGTAAATAATTCTTTTATACAGCTCCATCTTATTTTTCACTTTATTTTAATCGCTTTCACCTCTATCTCAGTCCCTACCTTGAGTTTTACCGTGAAGACAGAAATAAAATATCCCTGAATTATATTGTGAATATGGAAATACAGCTTTATCTCCCACATGTATGTAAATATTTGTAAATTAAATATTAAAGAGCATGGATTTGAATTTTTTGTACTTTGGACAGATCATGCTGCTCTTTGTTGAATCCAGTTTTACCAATATCTCTAGATTTATTCAATATCTAATAGTATGATCAATTTCATTTAAATACAGTTAACATCAGTGTTTTTATTTTCCTTCTTTAGGAACTGGAAAGGACAAAGATAGATGCTGAAAATGACAGGGAATGGCTGTTGTACATTCAGAAACTTCTTGAAGGACAGGTATTTCATTTTCTACTTCATATATGAAAACTTCTAGATAAGAATTCCAAGCCTTACATTTTTACTAGGTGTCTAACTTTTTGTAAATACTTACATGGTGTTTGCTTCCGTTAGGTAGAGAATTATTCCAATAGGTAGACCAGGAAGTTAACCCTCTGTTTGTACTTCTGGACTTAACAAATGAAGCAGATGCCTTGGGAAGGAGCCAACATGGGTTTTCGCAAATGTATTAATTAAATTACTGAATCAACCTCTATGCTTGCTAGACTGGAAAGGATCTATTCTCTCAGACCTCTTAGGAAAAGAGATTCTTTATTTTGTGTCTTTAAAGTTAGTAGTTGATATGGACACCTGAGGAGTTCATGGGTTTCAGTGACCTTTTGCTATGGACCTGTTTCCAGTCAATTCATGTTTTCCTCACAGCCAGACAGCTGTTTATTACTGTGTCTTCCTGCATTCTCTACAATATTTTCTACTGAGACCTCGAGCAGCTTGTTAGTGGGAAGTAAATATTGATTTGGCATCCTGTCAATGCAGAAAGAATGAAAAAATTTCCACCAGAGGCCCCTCAAACATTTTCCTATCGACATTTTCTGGGCCGAGTGGAAAGCTGCATAGAGGATGACAAGGCCAAGACGAGTGGAAATCCCTGAGGGGTCTATTGAGACTACTGCTGTGACCTGTGTGATACTTTTTCTTCCCTTTCAAGTATTTTTTTAATACACATATAGTCTGCTGGGATGTGCCCCTCTTGTAAGTGATCAAGGGCAGTTTATTGGCAGGTGGGAGCCTTGCTTTTCTAGTCAGAGCCAGCTTTTGTTTTGACATCACCGACAGCATGTAATGTATTCTAAAACTTTTTTATTATAGTTTTTTTTCTCACCTAATTGTTTATTTCAAAAATGAACTGGAATAAAAACAGCTAAAACATATTTCTCAAAATAGCAAAACAATTATTATTGTCCTCTGAGTTTTGGAAAGTCATAAATGTTTCTGTATGAAGATTAAAAATAAAAGCTGGTATTAAATGAAAATTATTTTACATTTATATAAACAAATAGAATTATCTATGCTTTTGAAAAAGCCAAGAGTATGTAAATAATATATGAACTATTCATATTTTTAGTATCAGTTTTATAGATTTTGAAAACGTATTCAGAATCACTTCAATAGTAATAGAAGGTGATTGGCAATCTTTTTCTTAAAGTCGTTTCAGTGCAGATGTGCAGGGACTAAACATAGCTTTCTACAGTGACAACTTTTTGAGAGGATATGCCATTTGTTAGTCAGATTGCACGCCCAGCACCAGGACCCAGCCCAGAGCCTGGCAGATCAAAGGAGTTCAATAATGATTCTTATGGTTGTTGTTTTTTTCAGCCGAAAATAATAAAAATTAACTTTTTAATGAATTTTTTTCATGTTCAACTTGTAAAAATTACCCTTTAATATGGAAATTTTTATCATCATTTATGAGCAGAAAATAACATATCCATATGTATAAATCTTTATTACATTTTACGAAAGCTACATTGATACCAGGCCTGGTTTTTTTGACTCACACATGGAGACGTACACACACACAGTCTGCTGGATCTGGATTTACGCTTGTTCTGGCCAGTTAGGGTAAAGAAAAAATCCTGTTGAAAATGGCATTAAACTGCTTAATACTGTAGTTTGATATAGTGCCTTTTTGTGCCACTGAGCCTGGACTCTGGAATATAATTGCCTGGCAGTATTGATTTAATTGCCCAGGTTTATTTGTGGACTCCTAATTATTGACTGGAGGTAAATTTAATTGAGCAGCCTTTATGAACACTGGGAAACCGCTGCTGTTGCTGTTACACGTAATGAACTGCAGCATGTGCCTTTAGATCATTTTTCAAGCTAATTTTATTCCACTGTGACAACATGATAACATTAAAAAAGTCAAAGACTTTTTATTTTTATTACTGACATAGGTGGTTTCGCTGATGTCTTTGAATTTTGTGAGAAAAAAATAAGAACTTCATTGGTTGCGCTTGAATGTCACTTTATACTAATTATGCCCAAGAGAAAAATCTATAAAATAGAGAACATCTCTTTTTTCTAGCCTACTTTTCTTTCAATTCCAGCAATTACATTTGTCCTGAATTTTAGAAAAGATGTCCTTTGTCCACCAGTTTTTTAGAGTCCCAGTGATGCTTACGGGATTGTGTGGGCAAAGAATAAATATGTTCATTCATACATGTGATTTTGTTCATGGTATACAGCTTCGTGTATCTGAGGTTACATGATTGTCAAGATGTGGGATAACTGTGCACATTCCCTAAAATAAATGCTAAATAATTCAGTGTTGATATTTGATTATTAAAATATTTTGAAGATAAAATAATAGAAAAACTTTCCTTTTATGTCCTCCCTCTGGGTTGGGTGCTTTATGTCAGTGATTTTCAACCAGTGTGCTGCAAGAATTTTTGTTTTTGTTTTTTTATCCTCACCCAAGGACATTTTTGCACTTATCTTCAGACAGCGGGAGGGAGAGAGGGAGGAAGAGAGAAAGAGAAACATCGATGTGAGAGACACATCGAGTGGTTGCCACCCACATGACCCCAACCGGAGCCAGGGACAAACTGCCACCGAGGTACGTGCCCTTAGCGGGAACTGAACCCGGGACTCTCTGGTCTGCAAGCTGATGCTCTAACCACTGAGCCAAACCAGCCAGGGCTCAGGGCTGCTGCAAGAATTTTTAAAACATGCAATACCTGACTATTTAGTCAGGGGCACTGACCTCTTTTCCCTTAGATTGTCAAATATAAAAATGACAACAGCCACCCTGGCCGGTTTGGCTCATTGGTTAGAGCGTCGGCCGACAAACCAATGAGTCGCAGGTTTGATTCCGGTCAAGGGCACGTACCTTGGTTGTGGTTCATCCTCGGCCCTGGTCGGGTCATGCGGGAGGCAACCAGTCGATGTGGCTCTATCACATCAATGTTTTTCTCTGTCTCTCTCTTTCTCCCTCCCTCCCACTCTATCTGATGTTAAATGGAAAAAAATCCTCTAGTGAGGAATTTAAAAAAAAAATAAAAAAAAAATGACAACAGCCAATACAACAATAGCCCTCTGGTGTGAATTCTTGTCTTGAACCATAAATATATAGGTCACATACTAGAGCTGCATCTTACTGGTCATGTTGCATAATAAGGTTGCATCTGATTGGTTAATTCTTGGTACAAGAAATCCTTATATACAAGTATAGACACCAGATTTTTTTAAAAAGTCACTTTGGAACAAAAGGGATAGATAATTACTATTATTATTTATTTTGGTAAATCAATCAAAATTATACCTACTTTTTGTCAGAGCGGCAAAAAATATATTTGGTGCGCTGCAGAATTTTAGTAATTCGTTTATGTGTGGCATGAGATGAAAAAAGTTTAAAATCACTGCTTTATGTAATAGAATTCTGAGGTAATAAAAGTTCATCTGGTCTTGTGGTTTTATCTTTTGTGTAAGGGTTAGGACACAGAATTGTTTCCTATCAAAGAAAGCTTTCTCTGCATTTGTTTGTCGAAAATTTATATTGCTAAAGTATTAACCACAAAATTAAAAGCTATTCTGCCATGTGGCAAGATGGGACTACACAATAATACAATACCTAGTGTTACTGTTAGCCAGAAGAACATGACTAAAAGGTCTAAAACCTTAATGTACCTATATTTAATAGAGAATGCAAATATATTTCCACATTATTGCAAGTACTTCTGATACAGTCGGTACTTTTATATATTTGATCTTTATCTGCACCTAACCTTTATTCTCACAGATTTCTGGTAATAAGAATCAAACTGAAAAACAATTTTCTAATATCTACTTTCATTTTTTGTGACATAACTGCCTTATAATTTCTTTGAACATGTTTTCTTGTATTAATTTCTCTTTTTACATTAATAGGTTTTTTTAAAAACATAATTTATCAAAGAGGACAAAAAGCAAATTAATGACTATAACAGGTTGAGAGGACCCCCAAAATTACTTGTTTTTTGTTTTGGTAGTTCAGTGAATTGGAGAAAAAACAGAGATAGGAAAAGTGCGTTGGAAAAGAACGATTAAAGCTTTTGAGTAAGAAAAAGATTTAATCAAGTTGTGCTTTAGAAAAATACATGAGATCAGTGTGTTACATGGTTTGGAGGGAGAAGAGACTGGGATCAAGAAGGTAGTCTAGGCAAAGGGCAATGAGGACCTGGATATGCCCTAGCCATAGAAATAGAAAGAATGAAATAGATGTGATCCTCATTATAGTGATTTAATCAATAGCCATAATGAGATTAGATGAAGGGGTCAGAAAGCAGAAACCAAAGATGGTTAAGTTTAATACCTTATGCGATGAGAAGAAAGATCATAACTTTAAGACTTTTAGGGATCAAAAGAGGTAGGTCAGATTTGGTAGGAAGTGGATGTCAATAATTGAAGCCATAGAAAATGTAGTAGGTGTGTTTCATTGACAATATTCACAGACTCATGATTTCTCATTAATTCAGCCCAGCCTTCTGTATGGCTTATCTCAGTGAAATTTAACTATTTAAGAACACATTTCAAACTCTTACAACTAAAAGAAAAGAAACTGATTTGAATAAACATTTCTACAAGAAGACATACAAATAGCCAATATGTACATGAAAGGTTGTTCAACATTATTTGACATTGGGAAAATGCAAACCAAAAACCAAAATGGGATATAGTCTTAAAACCCAGTAAGATGGCTATAATAAAAAAGACGGTCAATAACAAGTGTTGACGAGGATGTGGAGAAATGAGAATCCTCATACATTGCTGTTGGAAATGTAAAATGGTGCTGCCTCTGTGGAAAACAGTCTGGAAGTTCCCCAGAAAGTTAAAGATAGGGATTATATTACCTAGCAGTCAACCCCTAGGTATTTACCCAAGAGAAATGAAAACACTGTCCATACAAAAATTTATACATGAATGCTCATAGCAGCATTATTCATAATAGCTCAAAAGTAGAAGAATACCAAAGGTCAATCAACTGATGAATGGATAAAAAAATATGGTATGCGCATACATGAAATATTATTCAGCCATAAAATGGAAAGAAGAACTGATACATGCATGCTACAATATGGAAAACCTTCTATACCTTATACTAAGTGAAAGAAGCCATACTCAAAAGGCTACAAATAGTATGACTGCATCCATATGAAATGTCCAGAATAGGCAAGTATATCAAGACAGAAAGTAAATTATGGTTGCCAGAGATGGGGGGAGATAGAGAGTAGCTGCTAGTGGGTACAGAGTTTTTTCTTGGGGTGATGAAAATGTTCTGGAATTAGATAGTGATGATGGTCACACAACCTTATAAATATACTAAAAACCAATGGATTATACACTTTAAAATGGTGAATAATATGTTATGGTAATTATATCTCCATGTAAAAAAATGAATTCTTTAATATGAGACATGTTGAAAGAGAAAAAAGAGAATACATTTAAAAGTAAATTCACCTTATAAACAAAATTCCTGGACTGGATGGCTTCACAGTTGAATTTTACTAAACATTCAAAGAAGAATTAATACTTACCCTCTTCAAACTATTCCAATAAATTCAAGAGGAAGGAAGATTTCCAAGCTCATTTTATGAGGCCAGCATTATCCTAATTCCAAAACCACATAAAGACACTACAAAGAAAGAAAATTAGGCCAATATCCCTGGTGAGCATAGATGCAAAATCCTAAACAAAATATTAGCAAATTGAATTCAGCAATACATTTTAGAGATCACACAACATGATCAAGTGGGATTTATTCTCAGGATGCAAGGATGGTTCAATATCTGCAAATCAGTTAATGTGATATACCACATAAACAAAATGAGGAAATAAAAATAATATGGTCATATCAATAGATGTAGGAAAAGCATTTGACAAAATCCAGCACCCACTTATGATAAAAACTCTCAGCAAAGTGGGAATAGAGAACATACCTCAACATAATAAAGGTCATATTATGACAAACCCACAGCTAACATCATACTAAACAGGGAAAAACTAAAAGTGTTTCCCTTAAGATCAGGGATGTTCATTTGTACCTCTCCTATTCAACATAGTACTGGAAGTCCCAGCCACAGTAATCAGACAAGAAGAAGAAATAAAAAGGTACCCAAATTGCAAAGAAAGAGGTAAAACTATCATTATTTAAAGATAATATGATACTACATATAGAAAACTCTTAAGATTCCACCAAAAAATTACTAGAACTGATAAATGAATTTAGTAAAGTAGGATACAAAAAAAAAATATTCAGAAATTGGTTGCATTTTTATACACCAATAATGAACTATCAGAAAGGGAAACTAAGAAAACATTCCCATTTACAATTGCATCAAAAAAATAAAATACCTAGGAATAGATTTAACCAAGAAGGTAAAAGACCTGTACTCAGAAAATTATAAGACATTGAAGAAGGTACAAATAAATGGAAGCATATACCGTGCACATGGATAGGAAGAATTAACATTGTTAAAATGCTCATACTACCCAAAGCAATCTATAGATTAACACAATTTCTATCAAAACACCAATGGTGTTTCCCACAGAACTGAAACAAATAATCCAAAAATTTGAATGGAAACACAAAAGACCTTGAATAGTGACAGCAATCTTGAGAAAGAAGAAGTAAGTTGGAGGTATCACGTTGCCTGATATCAAACAATACTACAAGGCTATAGTAATCAAAACAGCATGGTACTGGCATAAAAACAGATACATAAATCAATGAAACAGAATAGAGAGTCTAGAAATAAACCCACACCTCTATGGTCAGTTAATATTTGGCAAAGGAGGAAAACATACAATGCAATAAAGACAGTCTTTTCAATAAATGGTGTTGGGGAAATTGGATAGATAGCTGCAAAAAAATGAAACTAGACCATCTTCTTACACCATATACAAATATAAACTCAAAATGGATTAAAGACTAAAATGTAAGATTTGAAATCATAAAACTCCTATAAGAAAACATAGGCAGTAAAATCTCTGATATTTTTTTTAGGAATGTTTTTCTGATGTAATTCCCCAGGCAAGGGAAAACAAAAGAAAAAATAAACAAATGGGACTACATTAAACTAAAAAGTTTTGCACAGCAAAGGAAATCATCAACAAAAGAAAAGGACAGCCTACTGAATGGGAGAAGATATTTGCCAGTGACAAATTCGACAAGGGGTTAATTTCCAAAATTTATAAAGAACTCAGATAACACCCCAAAAAACAACAAAAATCTGCTAAAAAGTAGACAGAGGACCTGAATAGATACTTCTCCAAAGAGTACATACAGATGGCCAGTAGACATCACAAGATGCTCAACATCACTAATCAGAGAAATGGAAATTAAAACTACATTGAGGTATCACCTCACACCTGTCAGAAAGGCAATCATCAATAAAACAACAAAAAACAAGTGTTAGCAAAGATGTGAAGAAGAAACCCTTGTGCACTGTTGGTGAGAATGCAGATTGTTGTAGCCAATTTGTGGAAAATAGTGTGGCAGTTCCTCAAAAAATTAAAATTGGAACTGCCTTATGACCCAGACATTCCATTTCTGGGAATATATCTGAATAAACCCAAAACACTAATTAGAAAGACTGTATGCACCCCTACGTTCAGTGCAGCATTATTTACAATAGCCAAGATATGGAAGCAACCTAAGTGCCCATCAATAAATGAGTGTATAAAAAAGTGGTGGTACATATAATGCAATGGAATATTTCTTGACCTTAAAAAAGAATGAAATCTTACCATTTGCAACAGCATGAATGGACTTGGAGGGTATTATGCTAAGTGAAATAAATCAGTCAGAGAAAGACAAATATATGATCTCACTTATATGTGCAATGTAAAGAACAAAATAAATGAAGAAAAAATAGAAACAATTATAAATTATAAACAGAACAGACTGAAGGATGCTAGAGGGGAAGAGTTTGGAGGACTGGGTGGAAAAGGTGAAGGAATTAGAATTACTAACGGGTAGGCAAAGTAGTCACAGGGATGTAAAGTAAAGCACAGGGAATATAGTCAACAGTATTATAATAACTGTGTATAGTGCCAGGTGGGTACCTGAAATACTGGGGTGGAAACTTTATAGTATATGATTGTTTAGCCACTATGCTATAAACCTGAAACCAATGCAAAATACTGTTGAATGCAAACTGTAATTGAAAAATAAAATTGAAAAAAATCAGTAAAATTCTTATATCACATATGGTATATCCCCCTGTATTAGAAAAGATTGCCTTAAATGCATTTGAATTTGAATTTCTGTCTACTGGCCATAACTACGAGTAAGTGAGATTAATTATTTTCTTTTCTTTCAGTTTACACATAAGGAGACGCCCCTCTATTTTACTGTAATTGATCCTACCTCCTAATAAATCCAAACAAGGAGTCAGTTATTTATGAATAATACCTGAAACAGTACTGTGTACTTGGGAGTTTATAAAAGCAATGGAAAGAATTAGTGGAAATAAAGCTGAACTGATTCTATGGAATCATTTAAAAAAACATTTACTGAGTGCATAGTGTGTGTCAGGTCTGATGCTTGGTTTGGGTGTACAGCAGTGAACGAGAGACAAAGATCACTGCCTTCGAGGAGCATACAGGTCTGGGGATGGAAGATAAACAGTTAAAATATATAAATTGTGAAAAGTATTAAATAATTAACAGAATTATGGGTATATACATATTAAAGTATGTATACTTGTTTAAAACAAATAATATACATTGATAACCACAGTAGTTCTTTACTAGGGTTTCTGTAAAAACCCTCAGCCAAGAATGGCTAGAAAATGTCTTGATTTTGCTTTGTCTTTGCCTTGTTCTCTGTTATTTGCTAATTCTTTTCTGGATTTCACTTAGTCCATTTTAACCCACTTTGTTCCGATACATTTTCTTGTACTAGGACAATATAAAAATATTCTGTCTTTCTGCCTTAAATTGGGATTGTAGAATATAGACTTGTGGTTTTTCTTTAGTTTTAAATATCCCTGTTTCTTTTAGTTGCTTCAGATCTTGCAAACACTGAAATTTAAAATGGCTCTTTCCCCAGTGCCCTCTCTGCAAAATATGCTTGCCTTCTGTAGAATGCCTTGCAATATAGCAGAACGGTTTTATAAATCTCCCTGGCTTTTATAAAAAAAAGTAACTTCCAACCTGAAGGTTTACTGAAAGTTTCTCATTTCAACTCTGAACATATTTACTCTCTTGCTTTCTGTGTTGCACTTATAACACACGCACACGCACACTCAAGGTCCCCATGTCTTACACACATAAACCTACGCGCTCAGTCACCCACACAGATTCCTCACATGTAGCTAAAATAGCAACAGTTTAAAATTCTCCATTCAGAGTCTTGCTGGGATTCTTTTTTTAATTTAACAATTTCAAGCCTATTTTCATGTTTCCAGAAAAAAAGACAAATGTGGTTAAAGGTTAAAAGGTAAATTTTATATTATGTATTTTACTACTATAAAAAATTGAGGACAAAAGTGAAAGTGAAAAAAAAATTTTTTTAAATATTTTTATTGATTTTTTTACAGAGAGAGGAGGGGTGAGGGAGAGAGGGAAACATCAATGTGAGAGTGGAACATCAGTCAGCTGCCTCCGGCACGTTCCCTATTGGGGATCGAGCCTGCAACCTTTTGGTGCAGGGGATGACACCCAACCAACGGAGCCACACCAGCCAGGGCCAAGTTATAGCCTTTACCAAAGTCTGAGAATAGCAAATACTGCCTTCTCTGTGAGTCCATTTCCAGCAGAACTCTGAGATATATATCACATGTGCAAGAAATGTAAACAGCATTTAGTATACTTAGCTCAAAATTAGGTGCCAAATTTAAATGATAAATAAATTGTTCCTTCTGATAGCATTCTTAGTTATTTTAATAAGCTTAATCTTTTTATTATAAGGTAGTAGAGTACATCCTATCCATTTAAATGTATTGATAATATACATATTTAAATACATAATGTATATATGTGTTTACATATACACTGTGTATATAAATATACTAAATTTTGCACCATTCGTTTTATAATAGTCAAACTACATTGGCCTTTCTTAAGTCTCAGAGTCTCACTGAATCATATCTTTTGTAAAAGCACATGTAATACATAAAATTTAATATCTTCACTTTCAATATGACTCAAACTAGTTTAAAGTCAATTTGTATTTTTAAGGCAATATCTTTTTTATAATAGTTTTCAAACCAAAAACAAGAATGAAAATAGTTAAGATGTTAATCTTGTCCTGTAGATAGATTTATTTATTTATTTATTTATTTATTTATTTATTTATTTATTTATTTATTTATTTATTTTTATTCCTCACCGGAGGATATTTTTCTACTTATTATCAGATAGAGTGGGAGGGAGAGGGAGAGAGAGACAGAGAGAAATATCAACATGATAGAGCCACATCAACTGGTTGCCTGCCACGGGACCTGACCAGGGCTGGGGACAAACACAACCGAGGTATGTGCCCTTGGACTGGAATCGAGCCCACGACTCATTCGTCCACAGGCCGACGCTCTAACTGCTGAGCCAAACCGGGCAGGGCTTGTCCTGTAGATTTAAAAAGTTATCCTATTTTATTTTTTTTCTTTCAACACAAAAATTTTTAATTTTGTATCATTAGGAGTAGACTCCAGTTAGTTCTGGTGCTCTAAGTTACATAAGTATATGTTTCACCGTCATGGTCTTAGGCTTTGTTGTATCTCCCAGGTGGCTCTCAACTTATTCATCTTACCTTTACACAGAAACACCTCTACATGAAGCCACAATTTGTAAGCGTAAGTGATACATTTGAGATTGTCAGTGGCTTACCAGTTGCTAAAGGCAAACATCTGTAGGTGTTTCCCTGTAAGAAAAACTGAAAATCTGTGGGAAATCCCTCCAGTAATAACAATCACCTTTTACAACAGGGACAGCCAGACACTAGGAAGACCCACTGTAAGACTACGGTATAGACAAGCAAAACTCTCAATTGTCATTCTGATGTCCTAGTTGAATTTTCATAGTAAGAAATCTCATGCAGTATCAATTCTTTACCTTTTCATTTTTCTTCTTATGCTGAAGAATTCAAGCTTGTGTAACTCTGCACTGTCATAACCAGGAGTATTGCTTCTCCTTTTTGATGCAAAAGAACAAAGTCAGACAGACTTTCTGGACTTCATAGGCCCTGGCACGTGCCATCCGAAATGAAACCTGAGGCAGCATAATTGTTGGGTTTGTTGTTTAAAATACATTGATAGGGCATGTGAGAAAGGATCTTTGCTGTTGGCCCGTCATGTTGCCACTTCAATCCAAATCCAAAATCCTTTCAGTAAAAGAATGGTTGTGCTTTCTATGTCTGAGGGAGTTCTGGGGAGCCTTAGTCCCTCCAGAATCATAAAGAGATAATTTAATCGACTCTAAACTGACTGTATGAAATAAACTTGCACTTAATCTGGACTCCAAAGTAGTAGAAAGTTCAGGCCTTCTTGTTGTTAAAACATTTTTCACTTAAAAAAATATGGCAAACAAACAGACCATGTGAATTTTTAAAGCACTTTCCAAGGCATGTCATATTTTAAGTATAGTTTCAGTTGTAAATCTACCCAATCTGTATTCTTTTTCATTGATTCTAAGATGCCCTTTCCCCACATTTTCACATTTCTGAAATTGGAATGCATATGCAGTATGGGTATATTCAAGTGGTAGAGCTTTTTCCTCAGGAAAAGCTGTTTTTAAAAAATCAATGTGTGTCTCTAATATTCAACTGTATCTTAGAACTGAACATATCTGATATTTTGGTATATTATGCCTTTTGCAGTGGTAAGTTTCCGGGAAGACCAATGTGTAAAGCTCCTGGTATAGACTATAGATACAGTCTATCCTGACATAGACGCAGACTTCCTTAAGGAGAAGGCAGTTTATTATAAAGATAAGAAGGAAGTTATTTAGGATCTGATGCAATTCTGTGGACCAGCCTTGGTCTCCATTTCTCCTTCATGGCCTGTGTAATGTTTTGTTTTTTTGTTTGTTTGTTTGTTTGTTTTCTTGTGTGCGTGTGTGTGTGTGTGTGTGTGTGTGTGTTTTGTTTTTTGTTTTGGCCTGTCTGAACTGTTTCCACTCCTACTGGCCAATCTTTTATTGTTTCCTCAGTTCAAATTTGGACAAAAACCATTCTGGTTGGTTTAGCTAATTGTAATCACCTGAGCTGAGCATGGCAGACCTGAGCACAGCTAAGCAACTCATGCAGAGGGTGTCTCTGCTCAGGTGCCGAGTAGTGTTACAGTTGGTGGTCATCCTAGCACCAGAATAGACTTCCTGCTACCTCTCTGTAGGGAAGGGGTTCGGCATGACAAGCATTCTCATTAATATATATTCAGGAAAACAAATGGAGCCATTTTCTGGTTTATCAAAAGGATAACTCCAAGAAATGACTTAATGAACATATTAATTACTATAAATCGTTTATGTGAGACTAGATAGCTGGGAAGAAGGATAAAAGGAATTTGAAAGGGCTAAGGGAGGTATTTGGGGAACATTTCAAATGGTAGGAGTTGGAGTTCTACAGGCAACCCAGTGAAGCAGAGGGAACAATACAACTTTACTAGAAAAGTTCTATAAATTATGAAATTTAAAAATATACTCTACATTTCATAAACTCAGCAGTTTGCAACATGTATTACACTTTGATATGCCAAACAAACTTTTCTATAACAACTTAATCAATGGGTATGCTTTTACCATTTTTTTTTCCTCTGAAATTTCACCCTACGACTCGAGATGTTCGGCTCTAACACAGACAAGTGTATTGATAGTTCTCTCTCATTCTTTTATGAGTGATGAACATACAGTACTACTACTGTGGGCCTGTGGGCCCTAGAGATGACTGTAACCTGCTATTGATCAGCTGATTGAAGATAAATGGCTCAGCTGCTTGTATTGCAGATTACATCATTAACATGGTCAGTAAACCATGAATTGTTCAATAAGGCGTTTATCTTTTTTCATTTTACTTCAGCTCTTTTATCATTTTTATTGTAAAAGACAAAATTACCAACACTAACCAGCAAGATCAGTTGAAAAGAGACCCAGTAGGGTATCATTATGGGTGCAAAGTTGCAGACAGCTGAGTTCTAATGGTTTAATGATATTCAGTATATTTTTTTGAACTGAAGAAAATATAGAGTTTTGATCATCTTTTTTTTTTTCTGTGTTTCTCTTACAGCTTCCTTTTGCCTCATATTTACTAGAAGCAGTACTGGAGAAAATAAATGAAAAAAAGAAACTAGTTGAAGTGTATTTCACAATTATGAAAGATATTGGATGACATTACAATGGAGAACTTTTTTCAAATGTGAAAACTTTTTATGTGATCTGGTTGGAAAACATGCATTGCAATCCTGATACAGTATCTGCTCCAACTATCAATATTCAGGTTCAATACCAAAATAGGAAGTCTCTGAAACTAATTAAGTGCATAGCCATTTAAAGGAAATAGTGTAGCATTTGATTGTTGAATACAAATATTGCCACAAATCAGTGCAAACTTAAAAATGATTTTCCTTGCAGTGCATTAGAAGAAATTAGTACAAGCTTGGCACACTCAAATTGGTCTGAATAAAAAAGGAAAAGATGTAAACTGAAGATTTAATCTTTTAAATTTTATAAAGAAACTAGACTTTTATGTGAAACTGCTGTAAATGGCCTTAAATCATCCAGTGAGCAGGACAGTTGTACTGTAAGCAAATATAAAACGAAACAGCATAACTTAAGGGTGAGCATTTAGTGAAATAACTTGTGTGGTCCAACTATATTTGTTCTCAATATTCTGGATCATATAGGAGATACTGTATTTTCCTAGAACTATTTGGAAAAAATAAAAAATATTTTTTCCTTCTCTCTCTTTTTTTAAATTCATAATTCTTTGTGTGATTATATAAATTAGCAAGGGACCACAAACCCAGTGTATAAAATTAGGCTAGATCCTACTACAGTCAACTAATTAGAGTTAAATTCCTAACAATGGTGTCATCCCTGTTTGATTCCTTTAATTCATCAAACTTGTACCTGCCTCTAGTTTTTACCCTTGTTCTTCTCTCTTTCTAGAATACTCTGTGTTCAACTTTTCTCACGACTGGCTCCTCTCATCATCCAAGTTCATCTTACATATTCCTTCAGAGACACATTCTCTGGCCATCTTACTATTAAATTTCCTTTATAGCACAAAAATTATCTATTTTATCTTCTCACTTATTTTCTTGCTATTTCCCCCCACCTTTAGAATAGGTCCCATGAGGTTAAGGCAGAGGTTGGCAAATCTGGCCTGCCACCTGTTTTTTTGGTTTTGTTAATCCTCACTCAAGGATATTTTTCCATTGATTTTCAGATAGAGTAGAAAGGAGAGAGGGGGAGAGAGAGAGATATAGAGATAGATAGATAGATAGATAGATAGATAGATAGATAGATAGATAGATAGATAGATAGATAGATACACATTGATGTGAGAGAGACACATAGATTGGTTGCCTTCCACACCACCCTGACCAGGGCCAGGAATCAAACCTGCAACCCAGGTACATGCCATTGACTTGGAACTGAACCCAACACCCTCTGTCTTCGGGATGACCCTCTAACCGCTAAACCAAGCTGGCCAGGTCCCTGCCACTTGTTTTTGTGTGGCCTACCAGCTAAGAATGGTTTTTACATTATCAATTTTTTTTTAAAAAAAGGAGAATAATGTTTTGTAGCATGTGAAAGTTATATGAAATTCAGATGTTAGTGTCCATCAATAAAGTTTTATTGGAACACAGTGATGCTCATTCATTTACACATTGTTTATGGCTGCTTTCACACTACAGTGGTGGAGGTGAGTAGTTGTGGCAGAGACCGTGCACAGTGCACTCATCACTTTGCACTACTGCTTGGCACACTGCAAATCACCGTGACACAGGTAGAACTTGACAGTATTTCGAGTGCCACAAATACCACCATACCACAGTTTTTTAAATACCACTGTATAGCCATCATTTCAAAACAAGAAAGAAAAAAAAAAAGCCTGCCAGAGGTCACACTTTTAAGACATAGTGGAGTGTGAATTATTTTGCTATTGAGTTAGATGGGAAAGCATTGTATTTATTATACAGTGCCACTATATCCAATGCTAAAAGCTCAATATATGTCGACATTATGTAACTATAGTACATTGTTAAAATAAGGAAATTGACATACACCATATATGAATTTCACAGGTTTTTACATGCACTTTTTGAGGGGTATAGTTTTAGGAAATTTTGTCACGTGTAGATTATATAACCATCACAGAGTTTTTCCATCAACACAAAGAGTACACACACACACACACACACACACACACATCCACATCCTATTGGTTGTTTCTCTGAAGAACCCTGGCTAATACACCAGGTTTGGGCTATTGCATATGAAAGTACTATGAATATTTGTGTATAGGTTTTTATATGAACAAACGTTTTCCTTTCTCTAGAATAAATGACCATGAGTGTGATTGTTGGGTCATATAGTAAGTATGTTTTTAACTTGATGAGAAACTGCACAACAGTTTTCTAGAATGGCTATACCATTTACAGTCCCATCAACAAAGCCTGAGAGATCAAGCTGGTCTTCATCCTCTTCAGGACTTGATATATTTTTTAAATTTTTTATTTCTCACCTGAGGATATTTTTCTGTTTATCTTCAGATAGAGTGGGGGGGGGGAGGAAGAGAGAGAGAAACATTGGTGTAAGAGAGACACATCGACTGGTTGCCTCCCGCACGACCCCGACCAGGGCCGGGGATGAACAACCGAGATTCGTGCCCTTGACTGAAATCGAACCCGTGACTCATTGGTTTGCAGGCCAACACTCTAACCACTGAGCCAAACTGGCCATGGAGGTATTGGTATTTTTTATTTTAAGCCATTCTAATAGGCATAGAGTGGTAATATTTTTCTTTTTAAGTTTTGTTCTCTCCCTGATCATATTTATCATTTTTGTTTTTCTATCTCCAAAACCTGCATTTTAAGTCTTTTCAGAAAGTATGCGCTGATGGGAACAGGTGATTTGGATTGGGTGAGGTACATAACTCTTCTCCAGCCCAATTGCTTGAAAAAAGAACTCCCAGTAATCACAGGTTTTACAAGGAATTTCTAAAACACGGGTCTATTCATTATCTATTGCTCCTTAACAAATTACCCTAAAACTTAGAGGCTTAAAACAGCATTGATTTGGACCAGTTTCTTTGGATCAGGAATATGAGCACAGCTCACATGGGTTCTCTGATACTAGGTCTCTCAGAAAGCTCCAGTCACATCCAGGCTTAACTGAAAGGGACCCACGTCCTAGCTCACAGAGGTAATTAACAGAATTCAGTACCTCACAGGCTGTTGGGCTGCGGGCTTCAATTCCTTGCTAGCTATTGGTTAGAGGCTGCCCTCAGTTCTTTGCCCGGTGGGTTTCTTCATTATGGCAATCTGCTTCATCTCACACACATGAAGGAGATTTCACAACAATGTGAATAACAGGACATGGAGATCATTAGGAACCATTTCAGGAGCTGCACGTGTTTAGGTTTGACAGTCTAGACCAGTGGTTCTCAACCTTCCCAGTGCCGCGACCCTTTAATACAGTGCCTCATGTTGTGGTGACCCCCAACCATAAAATTGTTTTCGTTGATACTTCATGACTGTAATTTTGCTACTGTTATGTCTTAGGCGACCCCTGGGAAAGGGTCGTTCGACCCCCAAAGGGGTCACGACCCACAGGTTGAGAACCGCTGGTCTAGACTCTAGACCAAGCAGAGGCAGCTGGAGCTCTCACCTTGAAGCCGTCTTTGCAAGGTAAGCATCCATGTTACTTAGAATGATTATTTATTTGTGTTGTTTTGTGAAGGAAGTTCATGGGTTACAGTATTGCAAACACCTCTTGGCACTACCATCGTAGGGTATGAACAGAAGAAACCTCTCCACCAAGAGTGGGATCCATCTCTTAAAGACGCTCAACAGATGAATTTAAGGAGGTCGTTGATTCTCATCTCTAGACTTCCACAGCAAACAAAACCAAACCAATATCAGAAATCTACAAATTTAGAAAACCAGCTGAGTCCATTTTTGACCCTTTCTCAAATTTGAACTGTAGAGGGGTTAGAGACTCAGGACCAGAGTATAACAAACCTTTGGCTCCTCAAATCTACCATACCATGCCAGTGACCTTGGGGAGCCTTCTAACAAAGTAAAATAGAAGTTAAGGAATACCTTTCACAACATATATCTGGACAGTATATTTATATTACTGGAGAAATGCCAGAATCTGATTTAAGATTAGTTTTCTCTGGAGAGAGGCCTGGGAGGCTGTGTGGGAGACTCTCTTGCTTGTTACAGTACGTCCTTTTATGATGTTTCAACATGTTCCCATGGATATGTATTTCTCTTTAAATTTAAAGACAGTTTTTGTAAACTCTTTAAAACCACCCCTGAAGTAAAGATAAAGAAAATGCAAATGGCAAATTATCTAGAAAGTAATGAAAATAAAAACGTCTTAAATCAAAAAACCTATGGGACACAGCTGAAGCTGCATTTAAAAGAAAACAAATAACTCAAACTTTTTTTAAAAAAAATGGACCCGGAGACATGGATGTGGGGTAGAGACTGACAAACCTCAGAAGAGGAGGATGGGGGGAGGGACGAGGTAGACCACAGAACTTATATGCATGTATGCGTAACCAATGGACATAGACAACTATGCTGGGGTGAGGGTGGGGGTAGGGATCGGGAGGAGGGTGTCAATGGGGGAAAAAGGAGAACCATCTGTAACAAAAACAAAATTAATTGAAACAGTTTTTAAAAATGAAATGAAAATAAGCTAAATATGCAGCTTAACAAATAGAAAAGAAAAACAAAGCAAACCTAAAGAAAATAGGAGGAAAGAATTCATGAAAGTGAAATTTAAAAAGAAAAACAATTTAGAAAGACATAAAAACAAACCTGATACTTATAATTTAGTTAACCCTGGAAAACCTAATTAAGGATATGAGAGGGAGATGAAAGCATGCAACATTAGGAACTGTAAAAGCTGTGAAAGACAGTGCAAAATTATAGGACACGTACAAATACATGTCAATCTTAAGGGAATGTAGGACTTTCTGGCAAAATAGAAATAAACCAGGTTCACTTAAGAAGTGATAGAAAGTCAAACCATTACATGTAACAAATTAGAAACGTGGCTGAAGACCTGCCTGTGGAAAGGCTGCAGGACCTGATGACTTGACCAGCGAAACCTGTCCAGCTTAGAGAACAGTGACTCCTGTGGTTTTAACTATCCACAGAAAAGGATGAGGAGATCCCATAAGTCATATTTAGGAAGCAAAGGTAGGCTAAATGACAAAAACAGATAAATATACCTAAAAGAGAGAACTATAGGTTGATATTGTTCACCAGTAGAAATAGAAATATTCTAAGTAAAAATAGAAATTCTAGTTATTTAAATAACAGCCTATATGACCAAATAGATTTCAATCCAAATATAATGATTAGGAAATATATCAATGTAATTAATTATACCAACAGAATGAAGGGGAAAAATACTTGATGTGGTATATGATAAAATTTAACAGCTTTTATGAAGTAAATTGTAGATAAATGACAAGAAAAGTAGAAACTGAAAAAGGCCAATAGACATATAAAAAGTTACTTCATCTCAAATGGAAATAAAAATAATTTTTACCTGAGTGAAAAAAAATGCAGTGCCAGTGAGAGTATATGTAAGTGAGCTATCTCATTTATCACTGGTCAGAATGTCAGTTGTTAAATTTTTGCAAGATAGTTTAATGTATCTGCTAAAAATTGGCCAGACATGGCCCTTTTGGGAATCTGCTCTATAGAGTAAAAGCATAAACAGATAGGAATAAATAGGAACAAATACTTTGTAGAGACAAAAAGCAATAAGCAACTACACTGCCCATCAGTAAATGGTTGAGTAAGTTGTGGAACATTCTTATCTGTGGTTACTTATTAAATAGAATGCATTAAATCTACATATATTTTATCTGGTAGAGTGACCATTTGCATATATTATATGAAATCGAATTCACCTATAAGAAAACTAATCCTTTTGAAGTATAAAATGTAGTGATTTTTAGTATATTCACAAGTTTGTGCAACCATCACCACTATCCACTTCCAGAATATTTTCATCACTCCCCAAAGAAACCCTGTAGCCACGAGCAGTCAAAATGCTAGAAAACACACGTAGGAGCAACGCTCAACTAACCCTGGCAGAAATTGATATATAAAGACTCCTCTCCCTTGCCCCTTTTGTGACAAACTCCAAGGCACACATTTACCTAATTTCTCCTTCAGGATTAAACTCAAGATTTTCACAATGCTACCTTCTGTGGTAAGGCACACTTTATTGGTTGTCTTTGACTGTTCTTATCTTTTCCCTACTGCTGTTTCCTGGGATCATCTCCCCAAGAAACTCCTTGCATTCAAATCTTTATCTTGCGGTTTGCTTCTGCACGAACCCAAAAGACATATCAGAAATGGTCCTAAGAAACAGATTTTCAGGATGGAGTTCTAGAATTATATCATTCACTATCCCTATGACAGCAAAGACCACCATTATCGATGTAACTGGGGATGATAATCCCACATGCTATAGTATCACAATTACTAAGACTGTGGTGAGTTCGGAGAGGATACCAGTGTTAAAGGTTGTGTTTCTGTAATGTGTCTAGTATTTGAAAGGTATGGGGAAATAACTATAAAGACACTAAAATTGGGTGGCCACTGTTAAGTGCTCCTGATGCATTGAAGGAAAGAAATGCCAGCCTCAGGTCAGTCAACTATCAACAAGCCAAAAAAATGTATTTGGCAGCATTTAAAGAGACTTCATCTCCTGCAACAACAGGGCACAGTGGGACTGAATATTAGGTCCGGGATTTCTTTGTAACAATAGTAAATTGGCTAAATAAATAAATAAGAGTGTGTGTGTGTGTGTGTGTGTGTGTGTGTGTGTGTGTGTGTGTGCACGCACATGCACATGCATGCATGTGTGAATTAATAGCCCAGGCATTTAATTCAATGTCCCCAGAAAGTCTACTGCACATAGTCCCCTGCACAGAGTGAAAGGAAAGAGGTGGGATGTTGAGAAGTAGGCAGGAGACATCAGAAAAAAATGCAGTTGAGAAACTTGAGCTCTCAGATGCCTCTGAACCTTCTGGCCTGGCAAAAGAGGCCCACTCCTCTTTTGCTGGAGGGTAGCAGCCCTCCTTTGCCTAGAGACCAGCCCAAGACTTCACCTGAGACAAATGCCTCTAAATTGGTGCTTGCCTTCCTCCAGGTCTTTCCCCTTCCCTGCTATTGCTTTAAGATCAATAATTACTGTCCAGTTGTAGCATGGCTCAACTGTGGACATACTGCCCAGGCTTGAAAAGTAAAGATATTTCATGGGAGAGCTACAGAATCTAGCTAAAATAATATCAACAGGAACTGGGAGTGCATACTTGAAATGGATCTTGAGAGTAATGAACAGAATATAAATCCGGATGTGGAGGAGTTTGTTGATATGGGACACTCTCCTGTGACTCATAATTTAACACCTTGCCCCAAACATCTGAGACTGGTCTTAATATGCTGCTGAAATGACTCCTTGAAACTTGGAAAAAAGTGATAGCCTATGTCAAACTGGGTAGAAGTACCATACTTATACCAGCAAAGTGCTGATGAAGAGGTCAGATGGTTCAAAGAGTGGTCATGCTAGACTAGATTTATTATAAAATTCGTACAACTCACCAGCTGACTTTGCTGCACAGGAGAGTCCAGAGGCCACTCCCTTCACTAGAACAATAAGAATTCTCTAGTGAGGAGGGCGCTGCAGCATAGAAGCTCAGCAGTGACTGTCTCTTTTAGTCTGATAGGGGTTGCTGATAGGAAAATGAGCTTCCTAGTGACAATTAAGATGAAAGGATTCTGAAATATCAGAAGCCAGGTGACAGCATTCAAAACAATAAGATTTCTTGATTTATATAATCAAAAAGGATCATAGGTGGATGAAAAGTAGCTTGATAGCAGCTACAATAAAAAACAAATCATAATCCACTCATCCTGTTTCCAGACTTGAACTTGTTCTCAGGCTCAGAGTCTATTGATTGAAGATAGCCTGGGGGAAGGAAACTGCGACCCCTCAGATATACGGAAGTGGTTTTCCCAATTCTTCCCCCAAAGGGACCTACAGTTATAGAGTAATTTCACACTGTGAAAAAGGGAATACTCCTTTTTGGATACAGGATCTGAACTGACACTGGTCCCAGGAACCCCAAACACCATTATGACCCAGGATTAAAGTGAATCATACTGAGGTCAAGTAGAAAGTGGAGTTCTAGTCCAAGTTTGTGTCACAGAGGATTCAATGGAAGTCCAGGCATCTACTGTGAGGACAGCATCCAAATGGAAGTAACTTACAGCTGACAGTAGTGTTAGATTGTTTTCCTAACCTGTTGTGTACGAGTTAGAATGATAGGAATGTCCAAATGAAAGTGTCTGAAGATGCCTCCAGCCAGGACCAAGATAGTAAATAAAAAACAATACTGCATCTTGAATATAATGGCAGAAATTAGGCCAATCTTAAAGGCTTAAAGGATGCCAAGATGCTGTTATCCATCATTCTATTCAGTTCTCCAATGTGGACCTTGTAAAAATCATAACCGTTTATGGTAGACTACCCAACTGAACTAAATGGAAACTTTAATTACGGTTCCTATACTGATGTTTTTACCAGACTGATTAGTTGAGCTCCAGGCCAATGATATGCAGCTCTTGATAGGGCAAACTCAGTCTTTCCAACCCCATCAGGAAAGAAGATGCAAGCCATATGTAAGTACACATTTACTTCGGACAGAAAAACATATTCATGGTTTTGCCCCAGGGTTGTATTAACTCTCTTCTTAACATAATCTGAAGGGATCTGGACTGGACATTCTGCAGAATATCACCTGGTTCACCATGTTAATAACGTCATGTTAATTGGATCAGATGAACAGGAAGTGGTATGTATTGAGTGCCAGACCCATACACTCCAGAGGATGGAAATCAGTCCCACACAGACTCAAGGGTCTGTCCCATCAGTGAAAACGTGAGAAATACGATGGTTTGAAGCATTCCAGAACATCCTCTCAAAGATGTAAGATAAATCATTGCACTTCTCCCCAGGATACAAAAGCACAACACTAGGTAGGCTGCTTCGGATTTTGGAAACAGCATATGTTTCACTTGGAAATGCTTTCTGATCCATTTATTGCGTGACTCAGAAGGCCCAGTATCAGAGAGGCCTGGGGGCAGATTCACACAGGTGTAAGCAACACTCCCACTTGGACAAGTGACCTAGAGTATCCAACGTGCTGGGGTATCCACAGTACAGAAGTATGCTGTGAGGATTTTCTGACAAGCCCCAATAGGAGAGTCCAGAGCAACCTCTGTTTCTGGAGAAAGAATACACTCTCTGTAAAAAGCAACCCCAGACTGGCTCCTGAGTGCCTGACCATGGGACATCACACAGACCAGAACACAGCGGTCCATCATGAGCTGGGTCTTGGTCTCGGCAGACTCACCAAGTCATATGTTTAGGGTTGCATCATGTTTCACAATGAAATCACCTGTCTATGAAGGCATATTTCATTAGCTTACCTGGGCAAGTTGATTGTTTTCTAGGTGTCATGAAATAGCAAATTAACTGCCCATGGACTTCTACAAACTGTGGTCCTCTCACATTTAATTTCATGAACCAGAGTGTTTTGATATATTAAATGTATGCAAATAAGTCCTTAAAAATAGTCTGTGCATTTTCCATTAGTTTTTTTTTTTTTTTTTTTTTGCCTTTCTCCAATCTTAAAATGATATATTTAAAAAATCCTCCTATATGTCATCCAGGACCAGCTAGATAGCTTTGTTCTTTATACATTAATTTTAATCCATCTTGAACTTAATTTATAGTATGACATAAGGATCTATTTTTTCTAAATTAATAATAAACTTTTGCATAACCTTTCCTTTACCCAATGATGTGAAGTATTGCCTTTATAATACACATCCTCAAATACACATGGTCCTGTTTGTGGAGTCTCTGACATGTGCCGTTGACTCCCTGTACTAATAGCACTGTGTTTAATTATTATGGCTTTGTATTCTTTCTTGGTGTCTAGTAAGATGTATCTCCCTCGGTTGTGTTTTGTTTGTATGTTTTATTTTTGAAAGCCTCTTACTGTGCAGTCTCTTTTCTAGATAAAATTTTAATTACAGTTTTTATTGAGATAGCTATAGATTCAGATGCAGTTGTAAGAAACAGCACAAAGAACTCATGTGTACTTTACCCTGTTTCTCTCAAATAACATTATAACAGTATAATGAGTATAATATTGAAACCAGGATACTGAGAGTGATTCAATCCACCAATGTTATTTTGGTTGCCCCAGTTTTACTTGTATGCGTTGTGTGTGTATATATGTGTTTAACGCTATACGATTTCAGCACATGCTTAGATTCATGTATCCACACCACGCTCAAGATGGTGGATAGCTCCGTCATGACAATAGCCCTCATGGGACCCTGTATAACCACACTGCCTTCCCTTCGACCACCCTGCCTAAACCCTGGCAACTATGAACTGCTCTCTGCTCTAAAACTTGTCATTTCAAAAGTATTTGATAAGAGGAATCACAACAGATAACCTTTGGAGTTGGAATTTTTGACTTTTTTCATTCAGCATAATTCCCTGAAAGTGCATCCAACTTGTATAGATCAATAGTTTGTTGCTTTCATTGCAAAGTAATATTCCATGGTATGAATGTACCACCATTTGTTAAACTGTTCATCTGTTTTTGTTTTATTGCATGTCTGTAACCCTAGCGCCTAGGGCAATGCCTGGCTCACAGTGGGGACTACAGAAATACGCTTTGAGTAAAAGACTCTTTCAGTCTCAAACACAGAGCCTGGAAAAAGTCACACACGTAGATTTATGGAATCAAAGAGTATTGAGAGTTTAATTGTGTCCCCCAAAAGATACGTTGGAGTCCTAACCTCGAGTACCTGTGAATGTGGCCTTATTTGGAAATAGTCTTTGCAGATGTAAGCAAGTTCCAGCGAGACGATCCTGGATTAGGGTCAGCGATATTCTTGTGAGTAATGTCCTTATAAAGAGGGAAGGTTGGAAATAGAAACCTACTGAGAGAAGAAGACCATGTGAGGACAGAGGCAGGGACCGCAGTTATGCCGTCACAACCCAAGGAGTGACAAGGACTGCCAGCTACCGATGGAAAACGGGACAGACACGGCACGATTTCTCCCTCAGGGCCTTCCGAGCAGGGCTCTATTGACACCCTGTGAGAACATGAATTTCTGTCCTTTTATGTCACCCAGTTTGTGGTAGTTTGTTACGGAAGCCCTTTGAAACTAATACAAAGGATAAGAAGAACTAAGCTTTTCAAGTTAATTGAGTGATCAATTAATTAATCTATTTAAAATGCCAGAATTAGAACTCATACTTCCTGCTTCTCCAATTCAGTATGCTTTCTCATACACCAGTGCTTCTCAACTTTATTTTCATCATTAACCTCATAAGGAGACTTTTTAGACTTTTTTCCCAGTCACTTCTCTGCAACAAAATTTTAATATACAGTATATCTGTTTATATAATGTGGTCCTTTGATCAGCCACAGACCATTGTAATATCTAAGTTTTGTCCCCCCGCCCCCCTCCCCCTGCAGAGAACCAGTTTTCATCCATAGGGAGAATGTGCCCCCACTGATAAGGCATACACTCACTAGCTTGTAATGTAATAGATGACGGCAATAAATGAAATATGTTTCTGGAATCTGAAAAAGAACTGGCTCATGAATACATATTCCAGTTCTTCCTCTGGTCTATGATAGGATTGTAATTCATTGATACAACACCTAAGGCAAGAGAAACAAAGGAAAAATTAATACATGGGACTACATCAAACTAAAAAGCTTCTGCACAGCCAAAGAAACAAGCATCAAAATGGAAAGGGAACCCACTATATGGGAGAGCATAATTGCCAACAATATATCAGATAAGGGGTTAATCTCTAAAATATAGAGAATGCTCATACAACTCAACAATAGGAAGACAAAGAAGCCAATTAAAAAATGGGCTGAAGGCCCTGGCCAGTTTAGCTCAGTGGTTAGAGCGTTGGCCCACGGACCAGAGAGTCCAGGGTTCAGTTCCCGCTAAGGGCACATACCTCCGTTGCGGTTTATCCCTGGCCACAGTTGGGGTCATGCGGGTGGCAGCCAGTCAATGTGTCTCTCTCACATTGATGTTTCTCTCTTTCTCTTCCTCCCTCTCTCCCTCCTGCTCTATCTGAGGATAAATGCAAAAATGTCCTCGAGTGAGGGGAAAAAAAATGGGCAGAGGATCTAAATAGACACCTCTCCAAACAGGACATACAAATGGCCAAGAGACATATGAAAAAATGCTCAGCATCACTAATCATCAGAGAGATGCAAATTAAAATGACTGTGAGGTATCACCTCACACATATCAGAATGGTTGCCATCAACGAATCATCAAACAACAAGTGCTGGCGAGGGTGTGGAGAAAAGGGGACTCTAGTACACTGCTGGTGGGAATGCAGACTGGTGCAGCCACTGTGGAAAACACTATAGTGTTTCCTCAAAAAATTAAAAATTGATCTGCCATTTGACCCAGTGATCCCACTTCTAGAAATATATCCTAAGAAACCTGAAACACCAGTTGGAAAGAATATATGTACCGCCATGTTCCTAGCAGCACTATTTACAATTGCTAAGATCTGGAAGCAACCCAAGTGTCAATCAGTAGATGAATGGCTAAAAAAGCTGTGGTACATATATACAATGGAGTACTATGCAGCTGTAAGAAAGAGAGATCTCTTATCCTTTGAGACGACATGGAGGGACCTGGACAGTATTATGTTAATCGAAGTAAGCCAATCAGAGAAAGACAAATATCATATGATCTCACTTATTTGTGGAATATAATGAACAAAATAAGCTGATGAATAAAATAGACCCAGAGACATAGAAGTAGGGTTCAGACTGACAAACCTCAGGGGAGGGGGGCATGCATATAAAGAACTTATATGCATGTATGCATAACCAATGGACATAGACGACAGTGCTGGGTGAGGAGGGATTGGGAGGAGGGTGTCAATGGGGGAAAAGGAGGAACATCTGTAACAAAAATAAATTAATAAAAAAATTAGAATGAAATTAAAAATAAAAATAATAAACACAAAAAATAAAAAGATTCAAAACATAATTGTAATATAACTTTTCTGAGTTTGTTGTTTAATATTTAACTTCTTTTTGGTGTTATTACATATTAAAATTTAGAACATTCATAGAATGAAGACTCACTACTCTGGAACTCTAAGTTAGAAATTTAATTCGAACATAGATATGCGAGTGAATGTCTGGGATTTAGGGAGACCCGTCAGCCTCTCTGAAGGCTGAATGCTTTTCTACACTTTCTCTGCAAGGCACCTGGTATGGATCATGGACTTCATCACAATGAAAAATAAAATTATGTGTTTATTGGATTTGTGTGACCTTTTCCTCCAACAATCGCAGGGCACCGAACTTTTAGCACAGCCATTCCTTGAGTAATTTTAACATGCAGAGAGGATGAGAAGGTCAGACAAGTACAAGACGTCTGCGAGCCAGTGTCAGTGGAATGCATTAAGTGTCAGTAGAGTTCCTGTTACAGGCATTAATAAACAGGAAATCAAGCCACGGTGTCATGGAGGTGAGGCAGGAGGCAGAGCCGGGAATATGCTAAATGAGCCCTGGGAGCCGGGCAGTGAAGCGTCCTCCTCGGAGAGGACAGGAGAGCAAGCAGTGAAAAGCAATGTTTTGAAAAGTAAAAATCTAGGATTTTTATCAGTAAGGACACCTCACACAGGACCCTCCTTGCATTTAAATATTTCTTGTTCTTGTGTGAATCCAGCCATCTGTAAAAATAGAAAACTCCCCCCCCCATTTGCTCCATTAATTAGTATTGTTTACCTCTTTCACTAGACAAACTTTTGCAGGATTTTGTGAACTTTTTTCTTTGTCCGATCTTCTGTAACAACCACTAGTACAATTTTTAATGATGGAAATGGGTCTAGTCCAGAAAATAGAGCCACCGCAAGTATGACAGGAGTAAAGGGATGCAGTATAGACTTAGGGCTTGCACATATGTTGGGGAGCAGATGAGCAAGGCTCTGAGCACAGGGAGGAGGTCAGAGAAACAGTTCACTGATGAACTGGAGCCTGGAGGAAATCTGGAGTTAGCAAAAGCTCCAGAAGCCATCACTGCTGGCTCCCGTGGCCTGCTGAGGATGTCCTCACCACGAAGTTCCTCCTATGACAAACCCAAGCCTTGCACCATGCAGGAGGGCATCCTGGGAAACGTGGTGTTTTACTTTGGAAATGAGGGTGGTCCTGCTGAGATGCAGAGTAAAAACAGGGTTTTTGTATTTAACTGGTAATTGTGGTGCAGGCTAGTAGTAGGGTAAAATCAGGAACTGAATTTAGTACATTTCACTTTTGTTAAGAGCAAAATATCAGTGGATGCATTTATAAATTTTCCTGTAATTATTTCCATTAAATTTTAGACATGTGTATGCAACAAAGAAAAGCCCTAATTGTAATAGTCAGGGCAGCCCCCTGGCCTGACTGCCTTGGTGACTGAGGTCAGACAATGCCAGTCTTCTGACTGATCTACTGTGTGATGAAGAAATTAATTCAAGCTGCCCTCTTCTTCTGGTTCTAAAACATAGCTCAAATCTGAAGCACGAAACATACTGTGTGGACTGTCATTTGCACTAGAATTGAAGACTGGCTTGCAATAAAAATTTGCAAAATGAATACTATGAGCTTTCAAACTGCAAATAATCTAGCTAGAGAAAGCATAAACTAATTGTCAAAATAAGTTAAAAAAAAAAAAAAAGCACCAAAAATGTAAGCTTTGATGAAAGATTCTGCAGTTATTTGGGATTTGAGAGTTCCCAGAAGATAGAGAAGAGGTCCCTGTGGTTTAGAAAAGCCGTACAGAAGGGCCGGGGGTGGATAAAGGGGGGAATGGACATGAAGACTCGTAGTGGGAGCTGCGGGGGTGGAGGGAGGCTGCAAGGGCGCTGCCAGAACACGCAAGAACAACGCGGGGACCAGGTTCTGTAACAGAGCAGAACAGAAGTGTGATTTAGCTGGTTCTAACAATGAGGACTAGCAAGAGACTTGCTCAATTGCATAATTTTCCCCAAATTCACTTGAGTATGTCTGGGTGGATAATACTTGTTTAAATAATAACCTAGCTTTTAGTTATTTTATAGAGAAAGCTATTGCTTGAACAAAAACCAATCAGCATGTTTGTGTCTTATTTCTTCCTGGGGAGCACCCTTTTCTCCGGGATGGTGTGGAACTCTGCTATCACCAGGTGGCAACTCACAAGCTTGCAGGTAAGAGGAAAGGAAGAGGAAACTGTTCCTTTCAGCACTGTAATTATGACTGTCTTCGACATTATAAGCCATAACTTCCAGGACAAAATGCATTTCAGATTTTGGACTGCTTAGACAAGTTCTGAAATGATAATCACTGACAGTTTCTTCCAAGTGTTGCTCTAAAAAATTGCAAATGTTGATTCATTGCAACTATAGCTTCTCAAAAGTATTATTTTTTTCCCTTTAAAATTCCTGTCAACATTGAGAAACCTGACTATAACTCCATCCATATTAACTTTATCATACTGGGTCATAGGATTGTGACCTGTTACCTGAAGGACGAATTAGAAACTCCCTAATAAGACACCCTTGCCCGCTCAGTGCTTTTGCTGCTATACTTTGCTGTGATACAGTCTCAGTGTCCGTCTCCTGTGACATAGACGATCTCCCAGGACTCTGTAAGGATTAAAGGAGGTAATGCATGAAAATGACTAGTTCACTGCCTGCCCCATAGTAGGTGCCATTTAAATGTCAACTGATTTCCCTCCATACATTCAGTTTAGGTGATAGTAATAGGGATGGACTGGCCGTTTGTTGAGCTATGGACTAGGCACTGTACTAACTGGTTTCATCCCTAAAGCAGTCCTATAAGGAAAATGAGGCTCAGAAAACTAACTTGCCCAAGATCTCATAGCCAATACGTGGGTGAGCTGGATAGTCAACGTCTGGACTTCCAAACCTTTCACCAATATGTCATCCTGATTTTGATTCTTCAAACTAAATACGAAATTGCATCATAACTCGCACAGGCTTTGAATCACTTGGGGGCTGGACTGCTATGGGAGAAGGAAGAGTTCTTGTGGTTTCACCACACTGAGTTTTTGAAACTACCGTACACACTGCCAAGCCCTAGAGGTGAAGACTGACTCAGAAGGGCAGCCGTGGGTGGCACACGACTGAAGCGAGCCTGCCTTTCTCCCAAGGCACAGGGATACGGAGGCCACCTAGCCTTTTGTACGACACACATGAGAGTAAACAAATCAAAGAAATATACTTTTAAACACTCTTATTCTAAGACTTGATACACAAACCACATCTAACCTGCTCCTGTCCACCTTGCTTTCCTTTCATCTGCCTGCCCGCTGACAACATCTTCTTGATTCCTGTCCCATAAATTCTGGCCCCGTTGTCCAGGTCTTGTCTCTTTCAACAGGCACTTCCTTCTACATTGCTGCATATATTTTGATAGCTCAGTTTCCAAAATCATTCAGTGAAAAGGTACTAACACACCCCTGGATGTGTAGATGAGTTAGAAATCTTTAGAATGCAGATGCCTAGAAACTCTTAAAAGATTTTAACTTTATCACCCCAAGAACACACTTACGACCAATCTAGAAACCCCAGTATGTAGAGACTGCTTCATCTAATACATTTTACAACCATAAGATTGTTCCTAAAACTTGAAGAGGGGTTTCAGGTGACTTCTGATGGACTTACATACATGGATTTCCTTAAAGAATCTTAGTACATGAAAATCAATTTGAATATAATTCTGCCTTGATTTTTAACAATGGAAAATGAATTTGAAAATTATCTTATGGGTTGTTTGCTTTATTCAGCAGTAGAGTATGCTGTCTGCATTTTTTGCTTCATACATTTTTTTTTTTTTTGCATTTATTTAGTGTCTATGAGACTTCCAGAACTTTTACACTTATATCTCAGGAATTGGAATAATTAGTATCGTTTTTATCACTTACGAGGGATCCCATAAAGAAGCCTGGGTTCGGGACTGTCAGAGGAGTCAGTTAAAGCTTGAATTAGAAGCACTCATCGAATGAACATATTCCTCTATTACAGCGCTGACCCCTGTGGGTCTGTAGAAACTTCTTTGGTCAAAGAACATTAAAAGCAGTTTTCACTAGTAACACCATTGCTTTTTCCCTTTACTATTATTTCAAGTATGTGAAATATTTCTTAAAATGGGAAATGTTCAAGAAGTAGTTATTTGTAAATGGACTGTCTGTATATGACTTGTACCAGTTAATATCAGCTTCATATTTGTATTAGTCAACATTCTCCAGAGAAACAGAACCAATAGGCTATGTGTGTGTATATGCACACATATATATACACACATATATGATTTATGCATAATCATATATAAATAGTTATGATTTATTATAAGAGATAAAGAGATTTATTGTAAGTAACTGGTTCGCATGATTGTGGATTTTGAGGAGTCCCACGATCTGCAGTCAGGACGTTGCAGACCCAGGAAAGCTGGTGAGTCTGAAGGCAGGAGGAGACATGCTCCAGCCCTGGGCGCTCAGGCATGAGGACTCTCCCTTACTAAAGCCTTTCTATTCTGTCGGGTCTCCCACTGACTGGATGAGGCCTGCCAACCTTAGGGAGGGCAATCTGCTTCACTCAGTTGACTGAATCAAATGTCAATCTCATCCAGAAACATCCTCACAGACACACCCAGAATAGTGTGGGACCAGATATCTGGGCACCCTGTGGCCCACCCCAGCTGACAAAATTAACCATCATGGTATTCCATTACTAACAACATTTAACTAGATTAAACATCCATCCTCAGTTTCTAGGAAGGTACTTAAGACCATAGCTATTTGTTGTAAATTGTAAAACCTTGCTCTTTGTTGGTTAGAACTCAGTAGCTCTATCTAAATACCCTCTACTGTGTGCTTTTAAGAAGAAAATCTTGTCATGCGCACACGCATGTGTGCGCATGTGCGTGTGTGTGTGTTTTCAAGGTTTTATTCCAGACATTTAAAAGAGAGAGAAAAGTAGCCCTTGACATCTGAGAGCTAGCTTGATACTGTCCGCTGGGCCTTGTTGCTAGGGTCTGAACTGGCCTTGATATTTTCCTGTTGAACAGAAACAATTTCACAGAATATCAACATCAAACAAGGCCACTCTACAACCATCATGGATCAAGACGAAAACAAGACTACTATTCAGTTATATTTGAACATAGAAAAAAACATGAATATAGTCTGAACCCTAAAAATGATCAAAATATCTGCCATCCTGGTGAATCTGGGGGACTGCTGCTTTCTCTGACACGTATAGATGGTCTCACTCTAGTCTTCCCTCTTTCCGTGTAAGACTTATCAAGATAGTCAGCCCTCGAATCACGTCCATTTCCTGACAGCATTCAATCCAGAGTAAAGTCCCACTTCCTCAAACTTTCCCCCAAACTCTGGAAGTTCTTTCTGACACTTCTGGTTCCCATGCTGTGCTCGCCCTCACTGCAGCAAGTAATGGTACAAGTGATTTAACTGCAATGTGCTCCTGCTGGTCCTTGGCTGCAAGGCCTGAACCAACAAGGGACTTTGCTGAGACTCAGCTGAAGCCATCCCTGCTTTGCCCCAAGGCCCTCAAGTCAGTCACAGTGTGCACATTTGAGACTCTCTTCGCTGCCTGCCCTTTCCTGAAAGAGAAATTCACACTGAACTAAGCTCTGATATTTCATGAAAGTCTCTCAGCATTGGGATTATTTTGTATTCCTAAGGATAATGTTCCTTGGGATTTTTTTTTTTTTTTTGGGTGGTGGTCTGATTGGATTTTTATTGTTCCTTGATGCAATTTTCATACTTTGTAACGCACGGCCCTGTGAACTGTCTGCATGCCTTGATTGTCTGCCTACTTGTTTTGGGTGTCTTAAGTGTTATCTATAAGAGAAATTCTACAAGTACAGGTTGGACAAAAGTCTCTGATATCTCCACTCTCTCCTTGAGCCAACCCTGGGGGCTAAGGACTTCAGAAGTTTTACGGACAAACTTTCTTGTGTTCTTGAGAAAGGCTTTGTTTAGTTTTAACTGCCTAGTATCAGGAGGCTTTGTTAAGTCCTTAGTAGTAAATGTTGGCCTTTGGCCAGGTTGCAGAGACACAGTTACACAAGCATCATCTTTATAGACCAAACCGCTTTGTTCTCATGGAATCTTCTCAATCCAAAGTGGCTCTTCTTCCAGATCCTACATATCCCCTTACATAACCTGGATTTAATTATGTTTGTTAACGGTTCGTACTTAAAAAGAAAAGCTAAAAATTTTCAAGCAGTCTATGCTATCAAAGACTTAAATTTATCCCTAAACTATAAGCTCTTATTGTACTCTAGTTGATAAAGTTGTTTTCTGTATAGGTACACATTAACAATTTAATACTGCTATATATGTATATGAACTGAAAGGTTAAGTAAGTGGATGGCAGATGGTGGAAGCCCGGTTTCTTCCTGTTGGAGTAGGAATTTACAGGTAACCCATGGGAGGAGGTTAGAATAATTCATGTGGTGATGAATCAGAGTTGGCGACATCAGTATGAACTATGTTCAGCTTATAGACACAGATGGTTACATATAGAAATACTTAGGTAAGTGTATATATGTGGTGAGTATGCACACACGTATTTCCTTGCTCCGTTAGCTGAGAGAGCCTAGAAACAATGTCATCCTGGTAGCAATAAGACCACCTAGCGCCCAGATCTTGGTTTCTAATAAATAAAGACCTAGGCTCCATGGAGAAATGGCGGGTCCTAGACCTGGGGCGGGAAACTCACAAGATGAGACTGGGGCATCCCGTGGTGCCAGAAAGTAGAAAGGACTCGAAGGAAAACAAAACAAATCACCCTACATGGTGGGTTTGTCAAAGGGACTCAGGAGCCAGATGGAAGAACTTCCAAAGGCCAAAGCTGGAACAATTTGATCAACAAAATAAAAAGAGTAATATTGGACTATAACCCAAAGTATAAACTAAATATCTGTGAGTCCGTACTGACACCAAGAAGTGATCAAATAAATAAATAAATAAATGTGGTAGAATTGACAAATCTCTTGTACGGAAAAGTCTAAATACTTGATGCTGATAATCTGCTGTCAGGGAAGGGGAATATAAGTCCCCGATCCTTGTGTGTGGGTTATGCATAGTGACTTCTTTCCAAGGAGGACCGTGTGGAAGTCGGGGGAGGGGAATGGTAATTGTACCTTGAAGAAGCCTGACAAATACTACACAGGGACCCAGGTCAACATCAACAGTCATAAACCATATTGATAGTATGCACCCTTGATACGATGTGATGAAAACGGTCCTTCATCTCTGTGGCTTTCCTCCCCCAAACTCCTCATCCCAGTTTAATCATGAGTCAGACATTAGACAAATGCCAATGACACGCTATAAAATACGTGGCCACAGCGTGGCTCCGTTGGAGCACCGCCCTGTACAACAAAGGGCCGCAGGTTCGGTCCCTGGTTGGGGTGCATGCATGAGGCAGCCAGTGGACGTTTCTCTCTCTCCTCCTCCTCTTCCTCTCTCAAATCAAATCAAATCAATGGCATAAAATAAAATAAAGTGCTTGGCCAGTCATCCTCAAAACTGTCAAGGCCATCAAAAACTAGGACAGTCTGAGAAACGGTCAGACCCAGAGTAGCCTGAGGAGACATGACAACCAAGTGTAACATGGTGCCTGGGTGGGATCCTGGAAGCAGGTGAAAACTAAGGAAATGTGAAAAAACTGTGGACTTTATTTACTAGAAATTCACCAACACTGATGTATTTACAAGTGCACTGTACAAATGTAAGCATCCAATCCAGAGCAAAGCCCGTTTTCTTAAACCTTAATTTCTTTCCTGAGTCTTTTTCTGACAGCCTGAGCACCACCCGTGCGCTGTCCCTCGCGACCACAGCAACAACCCAACTTGTCCACCTGTGTCTAGTGGGCTCTGGCTGGAGGGCATTGGCAAAATCATGGCTCAAGCAAGCGATGGTGACTGTTAACATGCCCACAGTGTTTTCTGAGAGTAATTTGTGTTTTTTACTTATTCTTGCAGTTTAAGAAAAAAATCTCATTCCAAACAACTATGCTCTTTTAATGTAGTATGGATTACCCCAAAGCTTAAGTATTTCTCTAATTGACCTCAAGATGGCAGGCTTGAATAAAAGATATTTCCATTTTTAAATTCTGAAGGTGAAATTACAAGTGGTCTTTTTTTCACGTTGTATTGGCTTTAAAAAATTATACCTATGTTTCTTCTACCTTTATTTTCTTCAGTGTTTCTTCAGGAACTGTGAGATTTTATTTTATTTTAGTTTTTTTTTTTTTTTAAGTTATTAAAGTCAGTCGTGAGAATCTGGAAGCCTCTTAAAATGGAGATCAAAGGAAAAAGAGGTCCATGTAAGCAATCATTGTATGAGGATGGGATCTAAGGCACCCCAACATTGCCCTGTAAGAAAGCTAAATAGTTATTGGTAATGATTTCATTGCAAGAAGCCTTCGAATACTACTTCTAAGTTACTGTCTGTCATGCATCTACAATAATTTTACACTTGCCTTTGGAGATGAATTTATCCCTTTGCCAGCATGCCCCTGAAAAAGTAAAGGCTAGCATAGGAACTGATCTGCCAACCAGTGGTTTTGCAAAATAATGTCTGAAATTCTCTCAAGAGAGAAAAAAAACCTAATGTTTTGATTCAATTTAGTCTTTAACAAATATATGATTCCATTCCTTCTCCTAATTTTACTAGAGAAGCAACATAACATGGTAGTTAAGTACATAGGTTTTAGAGCCAGACCAACTCAAGATCTAATCTAGTTTAGATCTAATTCTGCCTCTTACTGGCTGTGTGACCATGGGCATGTTACTTAACCTCTCTGAACCTCATCTGCAAAATAGGGAAAATAGTAGCGCTCGAAGTATTGATATAAGGGTCAAGTCAAATTATAAATGGAAGCCCTGGCCGGATTGGCTCAGTGGTTAGAGTGTCAGCCCGTGGACCAATGAGTCGCGGGTTCGATTCAGGTCAAGGGCACGTACCTTGGTTGCAGTTTGTCCCCAGCTCTGGTCGGATCCGTGTGGGAGGCAACCAGTCGGTGTGTCTCTCTCACATCAATGTTTCTGTCTCTCTCTCCCTCCCTTCCACTCTATCTGAAGATAAATAGAAAAATATCCTCGGGTGAGGATTAAAAAATATATATATAAATGGAAAGCACTTAGTACAGCTCAGTAAGTGACAGACATTATTATTATTGTTATTGTCATTATTATTTTGAAGGAAGGAGGTAAGGATGAGGTGAATGATGTCACAAAACATACGATGAATTGTGAGTTTCAACTCCAAAGAGATGAATAAAAATATAATGATTTTCTAAAAAGTATGTGAGCTTTCATGAGTGGTCAGAAGACTCAACTTTCAGCAACGATTCTCCTAAGGATTTGCTGTGAAATTGGAAGTAAATTATCTAATGACTTTATGACTCGGTTTCCTCACCCATTCCCACAGCACACACGCAACCACAGATGTGAATCACGGATCAGCAGGCATGACCTGAGTGTTCTGGTCTGATTAAGACTCCTCAGACCATCAGATGATTCTGGGGCTGGGCTGCGGGGTTATAGGAAACTCAGGTAATAAGCCTGACTGAAATCCCCAGCAGCCTAACACAATAGGGGCTCAGAAAAAATTGAATTTAATTTAGGACAAATATAATTTATATACATCTAATGATTAAAAATCCCCACTCTCCCATGCACACAGGTGGATTTATTTTATCTTCTTTCTACAGCCTTGTGGGCTCCTTTTTAAAGAGTTAAGAAGGACGCTGGCTTGTTTGGTATATTTGGTGAATTAGCATAGCTGATGGGTGCCTGTGTATCTCTTAAACCTAATTTCGACCTTTGAGCAGCAACTGGTAAAAAGTTGACCGAAGATTCACAAAAGTCTAAGGAAATACCTAGATTTTATTTAAACCCAGCTGTTATTTTTATTTGAAGTAGGTGCAGCTGGTGAATGCAACCCACAGTCTGCCCCATCCAGACCTGTTACCAGAGATGCTAACTGGGGACTAACTGATGGGCTGGTGATTACCTGTCAACCTTGAGGGCAGAACATGCTAGGAAACAGCCAAGAACCATGGAGCCAGGGGCGGAGGACAATTAGGCTTTTGTTATAGCAAGCTGCCTGACTAGTTCTCCCTGGAATTTAGGGCACTTTCTCTTTTTCAAATAGTGTCAATTTTGGAGTATCCTAAAAGGGTTTACTATTCAGAGCAGCCCGTTGAGTTACGCAGTCCTCACTACCAGGTTCATTTTGTCCCATTTTTGTTCTCTTGACTTGTAGGCTCACTATTCTGATTACTAAATTCCACCTAAGAGATGGTGAGAATTCATTGAACATCGAACAATTAAACTATCTTTATCAATATTAAAAGGAAAGTCAGCAAGTCACCACCCCAGTGCTGTTCCGTCAAATACACGCATCAGTAATGTCTGTGGACACCAGGGGGCAGTAGCTCACAGCATATGCAACTTTCTTCTTCAGGCTCCTATTAATTAAATCAAATTAAATGTCGGTCTTCTAAGTCTCCACTTTGAAAATTAATTTTCCCCGTAGTTTCTGTTGTTCAAGAGCTATTATACACGTGGTCCAAGAGGTCCTTCATCCGGACCTGGAGTCAATTGGATGACCTGATTCAGTTTGTAAACTCAGTCATCTTGACAGTTGATATTGTTTGCAAATTAAATTATTTGCCTTCTTACTTCTTAGACTCAAAATCAGTACAAACTATTTTTAAAGATTGATTTTTACCATTTTGTGGTAGAATCACCAAAAACTGTCTTTGCTTACGTCTGTCTGTGTTCATGAGGCAGCCTATCCCCGTGAGAGGAGTCAGACAGGCTGGGCCTGAGGGGGTGTCTCACTGCTTCCCCGACAGGTGTGGGGACAGGCGTGGGGACAGGCATGGGGACAGGCGGGACTAAAGAGTACTTAGAGGGGCTTCTGTCTGATACCTGTTTTCTGGCTGTGGTCCCTGAGACAGGAAGGACAAAGGCACCGTGGGGAAGAGGGCTGACTGCATCTGGTGGTGGCAGGGGGTCAAGCACTGTTGAAAATTCATGTAATTTTTATAATGCCGCTATGGGATAAAGTACCAAGATTACCCCCGTTTTATAGATGGGGACCTGGGGTAGAGAGATGTTCAATAACTCAGCCAAGTGCATGTTAGCTATTAAGTATCAGAGCTGGGATTTGAACCCAGGTAGTCTGGTAGCAGAGGCTACACTCCTAGCCATTGTGCTGTGATGCTCTTGAAATAAAAATGCAGTTTCCTTTTTGAATGAAAGAAAACTCTTATTTTAATTTTGATAGAAAATCATTTGAATGCATATAAGTTATCAGAACAAAAATGCTGTGAACTAATTAACTCTCATTTCAAATTCATAATTGGATTTTGCCTTTGTTTTGATTCCACTCCCTGCTTATAGAAGCTTAACAACAAAAAGCTTTTATATACTTCTACTAGAAATCAAACATTTCCAGAGAAGAACCACACCTTTTTTATTATCTTTCTAGCATTTGTAATATTTAGCAAAGGATCTAAACCAAGAAAAGGTGCCCAAGAAATGCTTATTAGCTGCTTTAATATTATTTAATAACATCTTGCTTCAATAAATATCCATTATGGGTGAAAGGTGAAAGGTAACTCTCTCAGAAATACTTACACTATGTGTCATAACAGGAAAACAAATTTTATGAATTTTCTAAAATGTATAAGCTAAAATATATCTTAATTATTAATATCTTTTTAAAAATCATTGACAGTTTTTTGGCAGTTTAGGTTAATGTATCTAAAAGAAAAGGAAGCAGTAATACAATTATCAAAATAACAAATTCAGGCCCTGGCCAGTTTGGCTCACCAGTTAGAGTTTCGGCCCGCAGACCAAGGCGTCACGGGTTCGATTCCAGTCAAGGGCACGTACCTCGGTTCCTGTTTGATCCCTAGCCCTGGTTGGGGTCATGCGGGAGGCAGCAAACCAGTGTGTCTCTCTCAAATTGATGTTTCTCTCTCTCTCTCTCTCTCTCTCTCCCCCCACCCTACACACACTCTATCTGAAAATCAATGGAAAAATGTCCTCTGGTGAAGGTTAAAAAACAAAACAAATTCAGGATCCTTAAGGAAAGGGAGCTAATTTTATGTGCCAGGCAATATTCTAGGTACCTTCATAATTACCTTATTTTAGCCTTCTAGAAACTTTAAGAGGCTATTTTATTATCCCCATTTTACAGATGAGAAAACTGAGAGTTAAGGAAGTCAGGTAACATACTTTCCAACTAGTCAGGATTTGAACATGTCTGCGTTCAAACACCACATATTGTATTAATAAAGAATGTGTTCTCACAGGAACAGAATTTGTCTGTGGTGGCTTAAACCAGGGGGGTTATTTTCTCACATATGAGGCAGTGTGAAGGCACGTGGCTAAGGCATTGGTCCGGTGGCTCCGTGATGGCAGGGACAGCAATACTGCGATTGTCCTTGCCATTTCCTCGTAGTTGAGAGATTCCAGGAGGGATGGGAAAGGGCAAAAGAGGTAGCACTTGTACCCCCAAATCCCAAAGCTCTTCTGGAAACCCCATAGCCAGCTTGCATTTACATTCCATTGGCCACCACAGAACTAAGGAGGAGGATGGTAAGGGGTTGGACAAGCCAGTGAACGGTGTAGTGAGGTTTGATAGTCGATGCCTGTCCAGCTATGTCTGGAGAGTCGTGAGAACTAAATGGCCAAGGCGCTGCGCCACACCCGTGTCCAGGGGAATGTGCTGAGTCAGAACAACGGAGTTGTCAGGTGCATCCGGGCACCTGGTTGCCCTTGCTCCTGCCAGGACAGCCTTGTCCGGGTGTCACAGAGAGGATGAGCTGGTGGAGGCTGCTGCCACCTTCCCTGTGCTCCTCGCACGTTCCCCATCTGCTCGCAGTGCTGTACGCACTGGGTTTTTCCCTTTTCTGATGATTGGTTTTCAAGTGGCCACAGAAAGCACATCAGACAAGAAGTCAGAGGACTTGGGTTCTAGTCCAGCTTTGCCCCCACGGAGAGACCTGGACTAAGTCTTTAAGCCTTTATTTGTCCATCTATCCAGAGTGATAATTTTCTTGCCTATTTGTCAAGATTGCAGAATGTACTAGCAAACACTTCTGAAATCTCTCAGGTGTCATATAAAACAAGAAGCGGTTACTCTCACGAGGTGCAAAGGGCCCTCTGGATGCAGGGGCGGCCGTGCCTGCCGTGGGCCGCGAGGCTGTGCGGGCCGGAGGGCAGCTGGGTCTCCTTCGCCCCATCGCCCGATCTGCGCAGTATCGCGCTGAGCAGGAACTCAGCAAGCGCTCGCTCAGTGCGTGGCCGAGTGGGTGAATGCGTGGAGAAGTGATGAAGGACGATCCCACAGCAATCGAATTCTGGCCTTTCGCCGTGCCTTCACTTTTGCATGTCCAACTGCTGGAGGTCACTGCCTGGGTGTCCCACTGCACCCCGAAATCTATCTTACCCCCAAGGTGTGGTAGCCCTTACTTACCTTCTTCACAGAACAGTGGGCACTGCCTGTTCCAGCTAACATGTCTCTCCTCCAGCCCCTGGTGTGCAACTCCAGGTCAATGCTCGTATTTCCTCTCGTTCTCTACACCCTCCCCTCTGAAAGTCTTGTATTCGACTTCTGTGCTACTCAGGCAGGTAAACCTCAGCCCCCAAGTTTGGCAAAGAGCTGCTCCTGATTCTGAATCGTGATCTTCTTTCAGAAAGTATTGGCGATGGGGTCCGGGAGAGGGCCGAGTGGCCTTTTTCCATTCCTGGGAGGGCTCAGTCAGGATCTGGCTCCAGGCAGACGGGACTGGGTGTGCTCAGACAGTTCCAGCCCATCTCAGGTGCCCCGCCCGTGTGGCTTTGATGTTTTACAACCACGTGTGGCCAGCAGCAGACTTGAGGGTTTATATTTTCTGAGCTAAAGAGCTAGTGGACATTAGTGGACATTAGATAATGTTAGGGTGTGTTCAAATAAAACTTATGCACTCAGGTTGGATTGGAGATTCCTTTTTACTTCCACCAAGAGTTTGCTTTGTATGCTTTCAAGATAACATCTTAAGATAAAATTCACATATCATTCAATTCACTCATTTAAATTGTACAATTTAATGGCTGTTAGTACATTTACAGAATTATGCAACCATCACCACAACCAATTTTAGAACATTTTAGTTACCACTCCCCAAAGAAACCCTAGTGTCAGCAGCCACTGCCTTGCTCCCCCTCTCCTCGCTCCACCACCAGCCCCAGGAGACCACTGGTCTATGTTCTGTCTCTGTAGATTTGTCTCTTTTGGACATTGAATATAAACGGAATCACATAATGTGGTCTTTTATGACTGGCTTGTTTTACTTGGCATAATATTTTCAAGGTTCATCCATGTTATAGCATGTATTAATAATTTATTCCTTTTTTCTTGCTGAATAATATTCCGTTGTATAGACACATCATATTTTATTTATCTATTCATTAGTTGGGAGATATTTGTCTTTCTATTTTTGGCCATTATGAATAAAGCATCTATGACCATTCATGTTTAAGTTTTTTTTTTTCCTTCTATTTATCTTCAGATAGAGTGGGAGGGAGGGGGAGAAAGAGAGAGAGAGAGAGAGAGAGAGAGAGAGAGAAACATCGATGTGAGAGGGACACATCTACTGGTTGCCTCCCGCACGACATCAACCAGGGCCGGGAACGAACTGCAACTGAGGTACATGCCCTTGACTGGAATCAAACCTGCAACTCACTGGTCTGTGGGCCGATGCTCTAACCACTGGGCCAAACCAGCCAGGGCTCATGTTTACGTTTTATGTTTTCATGTCTCTTGGGTAGAAACTAAACACAGAATTGCTGCATCTCAGGATAATTCTATGTTTAACCTTTTGGCGAGCTGCCAGACTGTTTTCCAAAGCAGATGTGACACTGTAGAGTCGTTTTTAACTTGGTGGCATTGTGACCATCATAACAGGGATGGACATTTAAAGTGAGAATGCTAAGAGGCTTAAGATTTCGACATGGTCCAAAGAAACACAATTTTATTTTATTTTTAACTACTGTACTTCTGTGCATTTACAACTTATATCTCAGTCACTACCAGAAAATCTTCCAGGAGACAGGATTATATTGTGTTATCCAGCTTGTTCAGGACGAGAGGCAAGACGCCTGGTTGAATAGCCTTGCATTTTGCCCTGACCGGTTTGGCATAGTGGTTAGAGCTTTCGCCTGTGAACCGAAGGGTCATGGGTTCAATTCCTGGTCAAGGACACACACCTGGGTTGCAGGTTCAATCTCCTACCCTGGTTGGGGTCATGTGGGAGGCAACCAATCAATGCATCTCTCTCACATCTATGTTTTTCTCTCTCCCTCTCTTCCACTCTATCAAAAAAAAAAAAATTAAAAAATCAATGGTTGAGTGAGGATTAACAAAAAAATAAATAAATACAAAATAAATATCCTTGCATTTCAAGTCACCTTCGCCAGAATGTGGTCTGAGCCAGCATCTTCCTCCGCGCTGGCCCCGCGCTCCTCGTCAGGGGACCCAGTGAGGGGCAGCCCCAGTCCTTCCACGTTACTCTGGCCGGAGCCCCGCGCAGCGCCGCCTGTGCGCGTGGGTTGTTCCAGAGTGGGTGGCTGTGGACTGCAGTGTGTCACAGAGACAGCACTGTGACGGCTCCACGGCATGAGAGTGGGGGAGAGAGCATTTGTCTAACTTCGAGATTTTAAATTGCATGTTCCATAGCTAACTCTATACATACACTATATAATAATATATAACAAAATACGCTATAAATGCCATACTCTGGGTTTAATGATACTGGCTTACTTTCACAAGTAAAAGAAAAGGAGAGAAGGACATCACTGTCACCGTCAGCTCGAGCTTAAACTTGGCTTGGACTCCGTTTTCTCACCTCTGGGGACTGGAGTAGGTGAGTTCCTCACCTGAGCGGAGGACATGAAGAGTTGAACAGGCCCGAGTGTCTCCTTCAGGTAGTGTTGGCCGTCCTGTGTCTTCCTATGAAGGGTTGGGATTCAATGGGTATAGTTTTAGGAAGCCAATCATAATAATACATTAAAACACAAATGTTAGAAGGGGCAGCTCGGGAACTGGAAGCCCAGAGAAACTAAACGGTGCTCAAAGTCCCCTGGGGGGGGGGTGGCCCTTGAAGAGTGCCAAAGCCTCTGCCTCAGACCAGGGCTCCCCACCCACATCGCCCTGCCACCGGCTGCTCCCCGTGACCCCGGCTGTGGGTGGAGGCAGCCAGGAAGAGCGGGCGGCCGGAGAGTGCCCAGCCGTCCTCCATGCAGGGCACCACGCCAGCCCTGGGCCCAGTGGCAGACATGACAGCACAGGGCGGTGGGAGGAATGACATGCTCTCTCACCCAGCCCCTCAACGCTGGGGGCCTGCTCCTGGCTCAGACAGTGACTTTTGTGAATCTAGAAAACGCGACATGCTTCAGGGTGGGTAATGCCCTGTGCCAGGGCTGGAAAGCAGTGCACAGGCTCGGCTCAGCCCCACGGGGCCTTGGCCTGGGAGTTCTGTGAGGGCACAACCCACACGACCATGCAGCATGATCCCATCTACCTTCAAAGAAGCTTACTTTCCTCCTCTGTGAAGTGGGGACATTCATAAGACTAGCGAGTGTCCATGGGGACTGGGCGAGACCCCGTGGGTGGAGTGCTCCCTAAGCCGGAAAGGATCACCACAGGGTAAAGATCATGGGCACAGGGGTCCCTCCTTTCTCCCTCGTTTCTTCTCTTCGCTTTGTCATGCTTCGCAGATGTTGCATTTTTTCCAGAAAGGCAAGACCTCCATCAGCAAAAAACCATTACGACTCACTTTATTATGGTGGTCTGGAACTGAACCCACAATATCTGCACGCTGGTCATGTGTGTGGCCACACACGCACACACATGCACACATATGCGCGTGCACACGCACACACATGCACACAGGCACACAGTCACACGCACATGTGCACCACACTTGGCTTTTGATATTTTTAAATGTCTAGAATGGTATGTTCTTCAAGGCCTATAGCCTTGTAAATGGGCCTTTGTAACCAGCAAAACGACCCTGGTTCTGGTATCGGAGATAATCTCAGCAAAAGATAAAGAACAAAATGAATTTTATCCCCTACCCCCCTGTGCTTCTTAGACCTGGCTGCATATTATAATAATCTAGAGAATTAAAAAAATACCAATCGCCAGGCCTCACCCTCAGAGATTCTGATTCAATTTATTTGGTAGGTGGAGGCTGAGGAGAGGTGTCATGAGCAGTTTTTAAAGCTGTCCAGTTGATTCTGATGTGCAGCTGGGCTTGAGAAAGACTGTACCACCACCCACTAGTTATCATCCTTGCTGACTCCCTCCCAGGCCTGAGGCCAGCCAGTGCCGCAGGCCACGGTGGTCTCGGGCTTCCCTGACCCGCTCCCAGCCAGTTGCCTCCTCTGGCGCCCTGTGATGGAGATGCTATCACATCAGACTGAGACCCACAGTAAAATAAGGGCCAGGAGCCATTTGGGATGGTAGTCCTCATTACCATGACTGTACTCGTTTGCCAGGGCTGCCGTCACAGACTGGGGGGCCTTAAACAACCGAATTTCTTACAGTTCTGGTGGCTAGACGTCCAAGATCAAGGTGTCAGCAGGTTGGTTTCTTCTGAGGGCTTGCTCCTCGGCTGGCGGATGGCCACCCTCTCGCTGCCTCTTCATCTGGTTGTCCCTCTGTGCCCCGTGCCCCTGGTGTCTCTCCCTGTGTCCAAATTCCTCTTCTTATCCTCACCCGAGGATATGTATATATATATATATATATATATATATATATATATATATATATATACTTTTTTTTTTGCATTTATCTTCAGATAGAGTGGGAGGGAGAGAGAGAGGAAGAGAGTGAGGGAGAGAGGGGGGAAGAGAAAGAGAGAAACATCGATTGGGTGCCACACACACAACCCCAACCGGGGCCGGGGACCAACTGCAACCAAGGTACATGCCCTTAGAGGGAATCGGACCCAGGACTCCCCGGTCCACGGGCCAACGCTCTAACCACTGAGCCAAACCAGCCAGGGACAAATTTCCTCTTCCTATAAGGACACAAGTCATGTTGGATTAGGGTCCACACTAATGGTCTCATTTTAACTTAATTGCCTCTTTAAAGGTCCTATCTCCAAGTACTGTCATATTCAGGGTACTGGGACTAGGGATTCAACATGCGAATCTGGGGCAGGGGCACAGTTTAGTCCATCACAGTGACCCAAATGAAGAAACTGGACGGTATCTCAGGGACGGGTGTCCCGGTCCCCTGCAGAGTGACAACCGCTAGTTGCATTAAGGACTGGGACCAAAAAAGAGGGTGTGCTATGTAGGTTACCTTTGTATGTGGGCTCTGTCTTGTCTAAGGCTCAGAGTATCTAAAGAGCCCTATTGAGCCAGACAGTCCCCTTCCAGTGTCTGCCTTTGTCAGGTAACTTGGCTTTTCATTCCCCAGTACCTCACATGATCTTTTCTTACCCAAGTCCTTAATCGGATCTTACCCTTTTTTCTCAATTGGTTGATATTGACTTCTTATTAAATAACTCTTATCATTAACTCTTAAGGAGTTAAAATTCTGATAGGGAAATAAAGTACACGCACAAATGATGTACATGCAAACGAGGAAGGACAGACCAAAGGCTCCGAGTGCAGCCACAGAGGGCAGGGCAGTTGAGATACTTTGGAGAAGGGGGTTTCTTTGGGGTATGTGTCACGTGGACACCACTCTTCCTGTGGCACAAAAACACCTGAGTATTTTGGGGTTTTTTTTTGGCAAAAGACTTGGAAACAAAGTTAGTCTAATCAAGGATGAGTTGATAAGAAGGCTCCGGTATTGACACGGCCCTTGGTAAGCACTTTGTGATTCATATACAGCACACCTTGGGTGTTCAGGACACTTCATCTGCTAAGTGTCAACAAAATGCAGCTGAGGTTGGTTGTGCCAGCAAGGATGTCGAGGAGGAAGTCAGAGGGTCAAATCCTCAGGGATTGGCATGCGTCACTCACATGGTATTCTTAAAATGTCGGTGGCTCGTTCTGTGGGCAGCGTGGAGGCCATTTGGGTTCAGAACTAAAAGTGTGTGGTCCATGAAGAGAATGGTAAATGGTTGGAGACCAACTTACTAATACCTTCCAGAAGTATCAGTTCTGGTAACTGGAAGTCTGGAAGCTTCTACATGTATTCATTCTCATAGACAGCTGTTGGCTAAATTAAAAACAAACAAACAAAAATTCTCTCCAGTGTTTCTCGAATGCCGTTTTATCCAAGCATCACCTGGCCCTTGTTAAAGTGAACATTGCTGGCCCCCGCACAGAGCCTTTGCTCAGGGACTTCTGGGGTCGGGCCCAGCTAGCTGCATTCTTGCAAACATACCAGATACTCCCAAATCAGGTGGTCTGTGGACCACATTTTCAGAAGTGCTGCCTTCAAGTCTCCCATGCACCCCAGCTGTCAAATCACTGTGCAGGGGGCCATAATTCAATCTATTTCCAAAGAAAGGGTCTAGAAGTAGATTTTCTTTCTCCTCCCACCTTCAATCTGTCATCTCCTTCTGCCACCCTGTTCTAACATTTTCTTTATGTTTGTATCATCTTCTCAAGCTCCTAACCCCAAAGTATTATCTAGCTCAAGGCATTTCACGCGTGGGTCACTGCTCCAGCTAAGTTAGCCCCCAGCAGGGTGGACGCGGACAGGGGCCCTGAGTGAGTTCACAACCTTCCTTTGACTTCAGTTACTGAATAACTTAATTCCCAAGTGATGCCCAAATGATGCCCAAAGGCTGAGTCTTACAAAGTGTTTTGTTTTTGTTTTTTTCCATTTAAATTTCTTGTCAACATTTAAAAGTGGGGGAAATTTTCCATGAAAATCCAGATTTCTGGCTATTCTTAATATATCAGAGGATCTGCCCACTCTGGTGAGCTGGAGTTGACACCGGGCAGAGGCGTGTGTGCTGTGAAGACAGGAAGCCGGAGCGTCGGGCTCTGCGGCACCAAGGCCCGTGACCTGACACTGTGCTTGTATTTCTGTATCTTTTCACAAAGGGGCCTCCACAACCGTGTAAGTTTTAGGCTCCAGGAAACCTGGCCCGGCCGCACCGCTGTGCTCTGTGTACCCCCACACTCAGGGCGGAGACTGGCTGCCACTTATCATCAGACCTGCCAGTGTATTCCCTTAGCGTAGAGAATGTGGAAACAGAGCACAAGCTGAGAGGACCTCGCATTTCGGGCAGAAAGAGAGGGAGCCTCTCTTTTCGTGCAGGTCCTGGCCTGCATCCCTGGCGCTTGATTTCATGATCCCTGGATGCTCCTAGTCCTCATTCTACGACTCCTAAGTCCAAATTCCCTACCGTTGGAACAACATTCTTGTACATAGTCATTAAGCTTGCTTTCTCTCTGTTTCTTCAAAGACACATTTAAATCCCCTCAATTTAATCGTCATTTGGAAGGTGAATGCTAAGAATCCCGTATTGTAGGAAGAAAAAGAAAAGTGATATCTGCTCAGAGAAAGAGAGTGAGCTGTCCATCCTGCCTGTTTGGAAGGAAGTGTCCTAGGGGAGCAGGACTGGCTCTTCTCTGTGGTTTTTGCTGCAGTGTTCCCAGGCGTGGCTAGATGCTCTGAGAACTTGGTCAGTATTCGCCGACAGTGATGATGAGACACGTATAGAATAGATTAAAAGCATCACTTCTCCAGTTACCTTCGAAGACCACTCTTCTACATCGGTCATGGTTGGAACAGATCTTTGTATCCTGTAGCATCAGAGCTCTGGGCATTCAGATACTTTTCTGTAACCACATGCTGCTATATTGGGAATCCAGACACTGCACTTTCCCCTTCCAAGATCCTATTTGCTTTACTTCAGTAGTTCTTGTCTTGTTCATAAGGTTGTTTTAAAGCCTCATTTTTCACTCTTGAGGTTGTGAATTATTCGGTGATGCTATCTGTGAATGTATTTCTTACTCAGCGAGAGCCTGTCTATGCTCCTCCGTGGGACGGAGGAGAAGCCGCGTGCGTTATGCATCCTCGGGTGGGAAGTCTTCCCAAGTGGTTTATTTGAAGCTTATTTTAACACTTTCCATTTGCACAGATTGTAAGGCCTCTTTTTTTGAAAAGATAACATCTTCTTAAAAGGAAACACCTGTTTCAATTTGTAAAAATAAGACAACATCAACAAAAGGGCATTTGGTTGAACACGGTCTTTGGCCATATTTACTTTCTAATTTTTCCTGGCTGACAGTGAGGTGGGGGATGTGACTTATTACTGTAAATCTGAGCCATTAACTATTTTTTTCTACAAAATAATGGGTTGAGAGCCAATACCCACCAGGCCAGTGTGGACATTTGTGGGTTATGACTCTGGAATTAGTTAAGGAGTTGTTTCCATGATATTACTAATGGTACTAGCATAATTATTAAATTGTTTCTTATCTTAATTATATGTTGCCTACATAAATGCCAATCTAATATTTTTTCTATTTAAAAAAGTTCTAAATCTTCAATTCTGTTGCTAAGCACTATAAACACACTTGCTGATTCTTCTTCAGCAAAGAAGAAACTGATTTCTCTGTTAAGAGAATTGTTCCATTTAAATAAAATTCTTCAATAGACTTAAATTCTAACTCATCCCTACCATGCATGGCATATTCAAACTTTGCCTTGCATCTCGCTAGAGAGGCAGCTCTCTGTGAAGTCAACATTGTGAATATCAGGACCTTATTTTGTGCAACCACTGAATTACTTAAAAGCAGCCTAGAACATCTGACCCAGTGATGGTGTGCAAAGAAACTGGGTCAACCTCTGGCCAAGGCCAACTAGACCACAATCCTGGGAGAAGATGGAGATCTGGAGAGATGAACATGGTTTTGGGAGCTGCTTTTCCTTGGGAGATTTGCAAATTCTAGAAAAACAGCTGACAGGCTAAGAGCTAACACTTTTTGAAGTTTCCAGAGTCGAGGAGGACACAAATGGAAGTTTAAGACCTGCTAAAGCAATGGTAGTGGGTACATCCATGTTTGGGGTTGACATCCAGGGGCCTCCACGTAGGGGAAAGGGCAGACAGGGAGCAGTGTGGTGCCCCCAGGAACCGCAGCCAGCTTAGAACCATCTCTAGGCCTGAAATCGTATTAAGATGATTTTAGAATGTTTGTGCCTTCAGCTGTCTGAAAGAATCAAATAAAAATTCTGAAAAGATAAGACAGGAAAGTGATAGGCCAATTACTCTTATGAACATAGATGCAAAAAATAAATCCTAAAACAAATTAGCAAATTAAATTCCATCAATATACAAAAGTACATATACAACATGAACAAGTTGTTTGTTTTCCAGGAATGCGAGGTTATTCAGATATTTGAAAATCAATGTAATTCATCACAGAACATAGGGAAAATTATTATTTCATATGCAGTGAAAATATTTTGTAGAATTTAACCATGTTCATAATAAACTCTTAGCAAACTAGTAATAGATGGCAATTTCTTAAATAGAACAGATGGAGCCTATATAAAAAAGAATAAACAAATACAGTAATTAATGAAAAAATACTAAAAACTTTCTCCAATATTAGTATAAAGAAAGGATGCTTGCTATCCCCACTGTATTCAGCGTTTCACTGAAGGTGTCCTTCAGTACAGTGAAGTCAAGGAAAGTAATTAAACATTGGAAAGGGAGAAGTAACACCGTTCACACACCACATGTTTACATTCATAGAAAAATATGGAAGAATATTTAAGTAAATGATTATAATTAATAAACGAATTTCTCAAGGTCATTATAAAAGCTCATTATACAAAAAAAAATCAATTGTACATTTATATACTAACTCAAACAACTAAATGAAATTGGAACCTATCTAGGAATACAGCTAACACAAGGTGAATAAGAATGAAGCGTGGAGAGACAAAGGGGCACAGATACGGTGGAGAACATAACTGAAGATATAACGGCTAAGACATTTACAAAACTAGTGAAAAACATCAATGCACAAATTAAGAAGTCCTACAAACTATAAATAGGATAAATAAAAAGAATCCACACCTCTGCACATCACAGTGAAACTGCTGAAAACAAGCGACAAACAGAAAATCTTAAAAGCAGCCAGAGGTGGGGAGGCATGAAGACACATTAACTCCACATTACAAAAATTAGACGGCTGCCTTTGCATGAGAAATAATGGGAACCAGAAGAAAATGAAAAAAAAAAAAATACATGAGTTACTGAAAGAAAATAACTGCCAACCTAAAATTTTATTTTCATCCTTAAAGAATGCAACTGAAATGAAAACATTTTCAGATGAACAAAAACTTAAAGGATCCACCACCCGCACACCTATTCTTAAGAAGCTACCATGGGCTATTTTTCAGGCAGAATAAAAATGTTCACAGATGGAAGGTGGGAGAAGCTGGAAGAAAGGAGGAGCAATAGAAAGGGATGTTTATTAATAAACTTGAATGAATATTGGCTGTATAAGACAATAGTAAAAATGTTTTGTAGACTTAAGTCAGTAGGCAGGTAAATGGAGTTAAAGTATTCTAGAATCCTTGCATTGTCCAAGAGAAGAGCAAGAGTACTGATCAACATTATGTTCTAATAAGTTAAGGCTGCATGTGGTAACCTCACAGGCAACCGTTAAAAAGGGTTTATAACTTTGAAGCTAATAGTAGCAAAAAATGAAATAACAAACACCGAGCCATTCCAAATAAGTTAGGAAAATCAAGAATGAGGAATGTAAAGCAGGTAGAACAAATAAAGAACACAGAGTAAGATCATAGTTGTAAATCAAATACATCAGAAATTATAGTAAATGTAAATTAAATGAAATGATCAAATTAAAAGAAAAAAATTTCAGACTAGATTAAGAATGTTGTGTAAGGTTTATAAAAGATACACCTAACACAATATATAGATGATGTATTATAGAATTGTATACCTGAAACCTGTATAATTTTATTAACCATTGTAACCCCAATAAAGTCACTAAAAATACATAAATAAATCAATAGAATGAACTAAATGATTTTAAAAAGATACACTTAAAACATGAGTATACAGAAAGATCAAAATACAAAGAATAACCAAAAGAAAGCTAATGTGTAATAGCCATCTTTTATTATTTATTGTTGAAAGTATTACAGATGTCCCCCTTTTTTCCCCATTGACCCTCTCCTTTCCGCTCCCACCCCCCTCCTGCTTTCCCCAACCTAATGTCTGTGTCCATTGGTTGTGCATATATGCATATAAGTTCTTTGGTTTATCTATTCCCACCCCTCCCACCCCTCATCCCTCTGAGGTTTGTTAGTCTGTTCCCTACTTCCATGACTCTGGATCTCAGCTTATTTGTTCATTATGTTCCACAAATAAGTGAGATCATGTGGTACTTGTCTTTCTCTGACTGGTTTATTTCTCTTAGCATAATACTCTCCAGGTCTCTCCATGTCATCTCAAAGAGTAAGAGATCTCTCTTTCTTACAGCTGCATAGTACTCCATTGTGTATATGTACCACAGCTCTTTTACCCACTCATCTACTGATGGACACTTGGGCTGTTTCCAGATCTTGGCAATTGTAAATATTGCTGCTATGAACATAGGGGCACATATATTCTTTCTGATTGGTGTTTCAGGCTTCTGAGGGTATATTCCAAGAAGTGGGATCACTGGATCAAATGGCGTTCTATTTCTAATTTTTTGAGGATACACCATATTGTTTTCCACAGTGGCTGCACCAGTCTGCATTCCCACCAGCACTGTGCTAGCACTTGTTGTTTGAGGATTTGTTGATGACAGTCATTCTGATAGGTGTGAGGTGATACTTCACAGTTGTTTTAATTTGCATCTCTCTGATGATTAGTGATGTTGACCATTTTTTCATATGTCTCTTGGCCATTTTTATGTCCTGTTTGGAAAAGTGTTTATTCAGGTCCTCTGCCCATTTTTCTTTTCTTTTTTCTTTTTAAACAATCCCACTTGTTTTTTAATTTATTTTTAAATGTTTTTTCTTTATTGATTTTAGAGAGAGAGAGATGGAAACATTGATGATAGAGAACACTGATTGGCTGCCTCCTGTATGCCCCCCACTGGGGATCAGGCTCACAACTTGGGCATGTGCCCTGACCAGGACTTGAACCGGCAACCTCTTGGTGCATGGGTCAACGCTCAACCAGTGAGCCACACTGGCCGGGCACCTCTGTCCATTTTTTAATTGGATTGTTTGTCTTCCTTTTGTTGACTTGTATGAGTACCCTATATATTTTGAATATTAACCCCTTATCTGATGTATCGTTCGCAAATATGTTCTCCCAGAGAGTGAGTTTCCTTTTCATTTTGATGCTGGTTTCTTTTGCCATGCAGAAGCCTTTTAGTTTGATATAGTCCCATTTATTAATTTTTTCCTTTGTTTCTCTTGCCCTAGGTGATGTATCAGTGAAAATTCCACTATGTATGATGTCTGAGATTTTTGTGCCTACATTTTCTTCTAGGATTTTTATGGTCTCACAGGTTACATTTAAGTCTTTTATCCTTTTTGATTTTATTCTTATGTATGGTGTAAGTTGGTGGTCTATGCAATTTTCATTTTTTTGCATGTAGCTGTCCAGTTTTCCCAACACCATTTATTGAAGAGACTGTCTTTTATCCATTGTATGCTCTTGTTTCCATTGTCGAATATTAATTGAGCATACTGTCTTGGGTCTATGTCTGGGTTCTCTGTTCTGTTCCATTGATCTATATGCCTGTTCTTGTGCTAGTACCAGGCTGTTTTGATTACAATAGCTTTGTAGTATAACTTGATATCTCATATTATGATCCCTCCCACTTTGTTCTTCTTTTTCAAGATTGCTGTGGCTATATGGGGTCTTTTTTGTTTCCACATAAACTTTTAGAGTATTTGTTCTAGATCTGTGAAATTTGAAGTTGGTGCTTTAATAGGGATTGCAATAAATCTGTAGATTGCTTTGGGTAGTATGGACATTTTAATGATGTTGATTTTTCCAATCCATGAACATGGTATATATTTTCACTTTTTTATGTCTTCCTCTATTTCTTTTTTAATATCCTGCAGTTTTCTGAGAATAGGTCTTTTACTTCCTTGGTTAAGTTTATTCCTAGGTATATTTTTTGTTGTTGTTGCAATGGTAAATGGGATTTTTTTTTTTTTTTAGCTTCCCTTTCTGAGTGTTCATTATTGGTGTATAAGAATGCCATCAATTTCTGGATGTTAATTTTGTATCCTGATACTTTGCCAAATTCATTTATTAAATCTAGTAGATTTTTTTAATGGAATCTTTAGGGTTTTCTATGTACAATATCATGTCATCTGTGAATAATGACAGCTTCACTTCTTCCTTTCCAATTTGGATCCCTTTTATTTTTTATTCTTGTCTAATTGCTGTGGCTAAGACTTTCAGTACTATGTTAAATAAGAGTGGCAAGAATGGGCATCCCTGTCTGGTTCCTGTTAAGGGAAATGTTTTTAGTTTTTCCCCATTGAATATGATGTTGACTGTAGGTTTTTCATATATGGCCTTTATTATGTTGAGATATAATCTCTCTATTCCCACTTTGCTGAGCATTTTTATAAGAAATGGGTGCTGGATTTTGTCAAATGCTTTTTCAGCATCTATTGATTTGATCATATCATCTTTATCTTTTATTTTGTTTATATGGTGTATCATGTGTATTGATTTGCGAATATTATACCAGCCTTGCATCCCTGGGATGAATCCCACTTGGTCATGGTGAATAATTTTTTTAATGTATTACTGGATTCAATTTGCTAATATTTTGCTGAGGATTTTGGCATCTATGTTCATCAGGGATATTGGCCTGTAGTTTACATTCTTTACAGTGTATCTGGTCTTGGAATTAGGGTTATGCTGGCCTCATAAAAAGAGCTTGGAAGTCTTCCTTCTTCTTGAATTTTTTGGAATAGTTTGAGGAGAATGGGTGTGAGGTCTTCTTTAAATGTTCAGTAAAACTCCCTTGTGAAGCCGTCCGGGCTTGAGCTTTTGTTTGCTGGGAGTTTATTGATTATAGCTTCAATTTCCTTAGTTGTTATTGGTCTTTTCAAGTTTTCTGTCTCTTCCCGGTTCAGTTTTGGGAGACTGTGTGATTCTAGAAATTTGTCCATTTTGCCTAGATTGTCCAATTTGTTGGCATATAATTGTTCATAGTAGTTTTATACAATCCTTTGTATTTCTGTGGTGTCAGTTGTTACTTCTCCTCTTTGTTTCTGATCTTTTTTATTTGGGTCCTCTCTCTCTGTTTCTTGGTGAGTTTGGCTAAAGGTTCACTGATCTTGTTTATCTTTTCAAAGAACCAGCTCTTTGTTTCATTGATCTTTTGAACTGTGTTTTTAGTCTCTGTATCATTTATTTCCATTCTGACCTTTACTATTTCTTTCTTTCTACTTGTTCTGGGTTTTTCTTTTTGTTTACTTTCTAGTTCTTAAGTTATAGGGTTAGATAGTCTATTATAAATTTTTCTTGTTTCTTGAGGTAGGCCTGTAGTGCTATGAACTTCCCTCTAAGATTACTTATGCTGCATCGCATAGCTTTTGTGTTGTTGTTTTCATTGATTTCCCGGAAGTTTTTTATTTCTTCCTTGATATCCTTGGTAACCCATTCATTGTTTAATAACATGATATTTTGCCTTCATGTGTTTGAATGTTTTTGAGTGTTTTTATTGTAATTAATTTCTATTTTCATGCCATTGTGCTCTGAGAAGATGCTTGATATGATTTTAATCTTCTTGAACATGTAGAGACTTAGTTTGTGTCCTAATATGTTGTCTATCTTTGAGAATGTCCCATGTGCACTTGAGAAGACTGTGAATTCTGCAGTTTTGGAGTGTAATTCTCTGAAAATATGTATTACATCTATTTGATCTGGTGCATCATTTAAAGTCTCTGTTTCCTTGTCAATTGCCATCTTTTATTGATATTAATGTCAGGTAAAATATTTTTCATTAAAAAAAGCATTTGAAGTAAAGGCCATTTAATAGAATGAAGGGTTTTACTCACCAGAAATATATAATAAACCTAAATTGTATGCAGCTAATAATATAGCTTTAAAGTAAATAAAGCAACATTGAACAGAAATACAAGAAGAAATAGAATCATTCACATTCATAGTGGGTAATTTTAACACAACATTTTTTGTTATTCATAAAATATATAGACAAAAATCAATAATAATATAGAAGATTTCACAACATAATTATCAAACAACCTGGGGACACACATAGAATACTGTACTCAGCAGTGGCAGAATGTGTATTATTTTCAAAAACATGCAGCTCATTTACAAAAATTGACTATATGCTGCGACTTGAGGCAAATCTCAACAAATTTCAAAATATTCAAATCGAATAGACTATGTTCTATTTATGCCATGGATATAAGTTAGAAAATCAATTATATAGAAATATTTATGCAATTTTCATATATTTGAAAATTAAGCAATATACTTTTAAATAAATCATGGATCAAGGCAAAAAAAAAGAAAGTAGAAAATATGTTGAACAGAATAATTAAATTATTGCATATTAAAATCTGTGGGCTACAAGTAAAACTATGTTTGAAGGACAACTTGTAACTTTATATACAATGAGGGATACCTAAAAATCAGTGAGTTCACCATCATCTCAGGAAGTTAAAAAAAAAAATCAAATCAAAGTAGAAAGAAAGAATAAAGATGACAGAAACTAATGAAAAAGAAAGTAAATATAAAATAGAGAAAATAAATAAACCCCAAATTGCTTCTGTGGAGGAACTAGTAAAACTGATAAATCAGATAAAAAAAATTAAAAAAAGAAGAGAAAGCAAAAATAACTAACATCAGGAATGAAGAAAGCAACATTATTATGGAACTTATGGACAGTAAATATATAAGAGAGTATAATAAACAACTTAATGTTAATATATCTTAAATATTTATATAAAATCTACAAATTTCTTGAAAAACAGAATAAATTGGATACAAAAAGAAATAGAAGAAAGTTTGGCAAATATTAAATCTATAATTGAAAACCTCCCAAAAGGTTTGGGTTTGATGGCCTCAGTAGTGAATTTTACCAATCACTTAAGGAACAAATAAAATATTACACAAACTCTTTCAGAGAATAAGAGAAAAGGCAACATACTCAACAAGATTTATTAAACCAGCATAATCTTAATACCTCAACCTGACAAGAACAGAATGAAAAACGGGAGTTCAGGCCAGTATCATTCTTGAACAAAGACAAATAGATTAATGGAATAGAGAAAAATGACCCATGGCAGGTATAACTGACAAAGGGATTGATTCTAGAATATATTGAGATTTTCTACAAATCAATAAGAAAATGACAATCCCTCATGGGCAACAGATTTAAATGGCTATTTAACAAAAGTGAATATTCAAATGGCTAATGAAAATATGAATAGATGCTCGCTACTTCATTAATAAGTAGGGAAATGAAAGTTAAAATCCTTAGATATCACTAAGAATGTTTAGGCAAAAAGACTGACAACATCCAGTTCCAATGAGGATGTGGATCAAAGGGGAACTGTCAAACATTGCTGGTGAAAGCGTACATCAGTGCAACCATTTGAAAACCTATTTGGTATTATATAACAAAACTGAACATATATTCTGTGACTGAGCAATTCTACTCCTGGTAACAGGTCTCAGCAGCATGACTCACAACAGTCCCAAAATGAAGGCAGCCCAAATGTTTATCAATAGGAGAGAAGAAAAATAAGTTTCTACAGGAGAATCCTCTGTAATAACAGGGTCCAGGGAACTTGAGCTGCTGAAAGAACAACTCTGAAAGTGGTTCATCCTCTGGTGTAGACAAGCTTGGGTGGGGAGAAATCGCATAAATATGGAGAGAATGAATTATTTCACTCAGCCACTGTCTTCTGCTCTACACACACACACACACACACACACACACACACACACACACACACACACACACACACCCCTTTCCAGAAGAATTGTCCCCCAGTGAAAATCTCCTAAAGGACAAAAGATTGGCCCCAACTTGACCTACCTCCAATTCTAATCTTCATCATGCAGAACCACCAGAAAGTTTCATTCTTGTGCTTCACCAGTTTAGCTCCTGAGAGAACTTTCTTTTCCAAGTAGCATTTAGTGCTCTTCTCTCTCCAGAAAGACAAGCCTTTGCCTGGCTCATTGTGCTGGGGCAGGAGAAGCAGAGCTGGTGGGAGGAGGGTCCTTAGAGACACACAGAGCTGGGTTGGAAGTCCTGCTTCTCTTCTGACCAAATTGTAACTATGGGCAAAATTGCCTGGTTTATGCAAATGGCAGTGTCCTTATCATATGTGAGGGGGAGAATCCATGCAACATAAGAACATTAAATGAGGTAATGTCTACAAAATGTGACGCACAGAAAGATGCTCAAAAAAGCTATTAGTATTTCATGTTGATGGATTCTTAACTAGCTTCTGTTTTAGAATGTGTGTTTTGACCTTGACTTCGAGCTTGTCTCAGACTACACTAAAAACCTCAAGAATGACTTGCGTTTCAGACCAAGCCTTGCTGGACCAGCGAAGTTGGGCTCATCCCCAGCTGAGATGATCGGGGAGAGCATTTGTGTATCACCCAAATGCAGGCTGATTTCACCCAAATGCAGGCTGATTTCACCCAATTGCAGGCTGATTCACTCAAATGTGGTTTGGAAGAAGAAGGGAGGAAAGAAGAGGGAAAGGAGGAGATTCAGGCAGGAGAATGAGAAGAGTCTTTGGACTCTTTTGAAAACTGGATTGTGATGATGGGGACAGAAATTACTATCACATGAGTATTTATAGCCTTCCTGTACCTGGCTAGCCAGATGGGGTTTTCTTTGCTGACTCTTTTTCCATCCTTTAAGAGGGGATTCTGTCTGTGCTGGCTCAGTTCCTAGGTGTATGTTTTGTAGGATCAGACCATGTGCATAGAGACACAAATTGGATTCTGGAAGACAAAAGAACAGGGGCAGAAGGAAGAGAACAGTGAAGGGAGACAGCAGGCTGGGTGTTGAGCAAAGTTTTACTTGGAGTTGAGAATGGGAGAAGGAAAGGAGTTCGGGGGAGCGGCTGGTGAGGATCTCTGAGAGCGTTTCCTGAGTGCAGAGGTGGTCACGGAACCACCGAAGGGCAAACCCTGGGTTAGAGCCAGTACATCCCTCACCACAGTCCATTTACCACTTTCTCATCCCCCAGTGAAACCCCACTCTCTCTAGTCATCAGCCCCAATCCCTCTGCCCTGCTCCCCTCAGCCTAAGGTAAGCACTAATCTACTTTCTGTCTCTATAGACTGCCCTGTTTTAGACATTTTGTGTAATGGAGTTATACATTAGGTAGTCCTTTGTAACAGGCTTGTTTCATTTAGCTTAATATTTCAAGGTTCATCCATATCGTAGCATGTATCAGTACTTCATGTGTTTTATTGCCGAATAATATTACACTGTATGGCTGTACCACACTTTATCTATCCACTTATCAGTTGATGGACATTTGGATTGTTGCCACTTTGGGATATTTCAAAGAATACTGGTATGAACATTCATGTACAAGTTAGTGTGAACATGTGTTTTTATTTCTCTCGGGTGTATGAGCAGCAGTGGGGATGCTGAGTCCTCTGGTAACTGTTTCACCATTTTCGGAACTGCCAGACTGTTTTCCAAAGCAACTGCACCATTTTATGTTCCCACCAGCCGTGAGGGGGTTTCCAGCTCTCCACATCCTCACCAACACTTATTATTTATTTTTTTATTATAGCCATCCTAGTAGGTATGAGGTGTTACCTCATTATGGCTTTGGTTTGCATTTCCCTGATGGCTAATTGTCTGCATTTCTACTTAATTATGGTGCTTGTTGGATATAAAATTGCTGAATGAAGGGTACATTTTTAAAGTTCATGTGTAGTGCCAAACTGCTCTTCGTTAATTATAGCAATTTTACTCTGTCTGGAAGTATATAGAACACTTGTTTCATAATATTTTCATCAAAATAAATATTATATTTAAAATCTTTGCCAATTTAGTGAAATTGGAATTATTTAACTCATTTCTAGTGATACTAAACTTTTTCAATACAAAATTATTTATATAACTTCAGAGAGGTCATATTTTTTGTACATTTTCCTATTGAGTCTAGTTTCTCCTGTGTAAGTTGTTGACATACAGCTAATGTCCATCTTGAATAGTTTATGACAGAAGGGGAGAGTTTTTGAGTAAGTTATCACTATAAAATATTTTGAGAAAAATAAATATTTCAGGGCCCTTGTAACAACAAACAGAATAATCATTTACAAGTATTAAGAGAGATTTAGAAAAATTTCAAGTCTAATTTGGTTGCTTATATAATGCAAAGTATTACACGCGTGGAAACTAAATGGGAGCAGACGCTTTGATGACACGAGACATCAACGCTTCAACGAATCGAATTGAAAACGTGATGCTAGTTTATGTTCAATGAGATGGAGAAAATCAGAAGCGGTAATTATTTTGGGGTTGATCCTTTTATTTAGCTTCTTAGACACTTCAATTGCATTCATGGAAACAATTGGAGCTTTCTTTTTTTTTTTATTGCCCAGTGAAGATCTCTCAGTGTTCACTTGTATTTAAAAGAATTTCATGATAAAATGTAGGTCTGAGTGCTCTATCACTCTATGGCTAGCACAATTCTTAAACAGAAGTCACTGGAGTGTAAATGCACCCCAAGCTAACAGTGCTTCCAGAAGGCGGGGTGTGAGAAGTGAGCTGGTGGATAATCAGGCCCCAGCTCCAAATGTCCCCCTAACCGCAGAGTTGCTCAGAACATGGGTGAATTACAAACTTCTTCAGTTTTTCTTTAGGAAGACCTGTGAGCCCAAAAGGGCTTAGCCAACACTACAGAGTAGTTCTGAGTTTATAGTCGTCTGAACTTAAGTTCTCTTTTCCCAGGCCTAGTGAGTCTCCCCTACTGCCCCGAGCTGGTTGCTTTTATGGCTAAAGCCAGAGAGAGCACGGAGCCATGTGGGGTGGTTGATGGATATTACACTCTTTTCTTTAAACTCTGTCTTTAAATAGCAAACTATATATCCAAGAAATAGGAGGAAACTATTTATTATGTTTAATATACCAGATACAGAATGAGGAAGAAGGGTCCCAGCGAAGATCCCAAGTTCATGTATATAAACATCATAGATGTGGGGACAGGTACTTCCGGAAGGGGGTAAGAATGTACCCCTCTTCTGACTTTTTCTCTGCGAGTGGCATTCAGTGAGGAATCTGCCAAGTGTTCTTGTGTTCTTCTCGGGGAGGTGACTTAAGAATGCTGAGGATACGTGTTTTCAAAGGAGTCCTGAGTCAGGGCCTTGTTAGGGGTTGAGTTTTGTTTCCCCCAAAGAGATTTTTGGAAGTCCTAACCTCCCAGTGCCTCAGAATGTGACTTTATTTGGAAATAAGCTCCTTGCAGATATAATTAGCTAAATTTAGATGAGGTCATGCTAGAATAGAGTGGGCCCTTAATTCAATATGACTGGTGTCCTTACGAAAGCAAAATGTAGACCCAGATGCACGCAGACTGCGGAACACATGGGACGACAGAGGCAGAAGCGGCTGCAGCCTCTGGAAGGCAAGGAACACCGAGGGCTGCTGGCTGTCACCGGAGGCAGGTGAGGGTCACAGGCAGAGTCTCCCTCACAGCCCTCAGAGGAACTAACCTGCAGACGCCTGGACGGACTTCCAGCCCCGGGACTGTGAGAGAATGGATTTCTGTTGTTTCAAAGCCACCCAGACTGGTGATTTCGTACGGCAGCCCTAGCAAACCCAGGCTCCGAGCGCTGGCCAAACTGCTTAGTAATTTTGTCTCCATTTCTTTTCTCGTTGAATAAAAAATAAATAAATAAGTAGCACCTGCCCATGGCAATGACCCAGTGGGCTTCTACAAGGGAAAGGTTTTATGTTTGGCTGCCCGAGCCTGCTGGCCTGCAGGGACTTTCCAAGACTTCCACCCCTCTGTGCCCAGCACCACCACTGCAACGTGGACAGCAGAGGTTCTCGGACCCGAGTGTGCGTCAGAATCACCTGGGGGACTTGTTAACTGACGGATGGCTGGCCCAGCCCGCAGTTGCTCCTCCAGGAGGTCAGGGGGGCCTCCCTGAACTTAACGAGTGCCCAGATGCTGCTGGTGTGGGGACCACCGTGAGCGTCACCGGTTGTCACTTGGGGAAGGTTTATGGGGAAAGTGACAAAGTCAGCCTTAGAGCGAGTCCTGAAAGGGTGGAATTCCCTACCTGGCAAACTTCCTGTGACGGGACCTTGAGAAAAAATTTATATTCTTGAGAAGGTGGTGTTTTATTGTTAATTTAAATGGTTTAAATGCTGCTTGAAAATTGTGTTTTATACTTGAGTGGTCATTGAAGTCAGCTTTATATATGTGTCCGGGGGAAATACAAGTTGTGCACATTTAATAAAACTTCCAACAATTTCTGAAAAGGCAAAGAAAAAAATGCCCCAAACAATCAAAGGTAAGAGATCTACTTAAATATATATAAAGCATCTATTCTTTTATCCCTTTTAAAGTGTATTTTGTCTTATTAAAAACTACTAAGTAGAATACATTTTTTCCTATAGAAAGCTGATGCTGACAAAATATTGGAAGGTTGTATTCTGCATTTTTAGTGTTGCTGAACTAAATTTTTCCTTTCTTACCTAGACTTTCCTGTAATTAAGAGAATGCACCCCTGATATGACAGCGTAGAGTGCATACTTGACGAAGGAATAGCTTTTCTCTGCATGGCTAACTAGCTACTAAAATAGAACTTGGCCTCTTTAACACATACTTTAACAGGCTGACTAGCCAGAGCCTATGTTCGGCATTAACAACATAACACGACTTCAGAATCTCTAATGGTAATTTCCATCCAGGAATAGAAGACGTAAACCAATGGTAAAGATGCCCTAACAATTCCACTTAATTAAGGTTGTTCTCGTCCCAGGAGTGGACACTGCTTTCTCAGAGTCCAATTGTTTGACATTTATTTATTTGTTCGGCTGCCAATTCTGAGGCGCTTGGGAGGTTTGGGCCCTGACACATATTAATCAAATAAACAAGAGGTTTGAGTTGTAAATTAGAATGTCAGTGTCTTACAGGGAGAACTGACATTTGCTAAAGGACTATATTCCTTGTCACTCAATCTGTCCCCCCTTGTCTCAGACGGGAGCCTAATGCAGTCCTTAGCAGGAACCGTAGTTGCCTAAATTGCTGTATTTGAGTTCCTAGATCCAAACAAGAAATGGAACTGAGATTGAATATTATTGCAGGGGTTGAGGGTAGAGGGGATAGAGTGTTTAGAGTTTGTTTATTGCAAATAACAGAAAGCAATTCTAGCTGTATGAACAAAGGGGAATTCATGGGACGGTCATCAGGAACTCAGAATTGACAGGAGCCTGGAGATGTAGGCTTGGAGATCTACAGTGAGGGAGCAGCAACAATGACCCCTGAGCAGTCTGCTCTGCTCAGATGGAGAAAGGTTCAGCTGGTTCCAGGCATTCTGCCCCCCCCACTGGATCTAGCTTTTAAAATGTTATCAGGCTTGCTGTGGTCAGTATTGCTCAGTGGTTAGAGCACTGGCCCCCACACAGAAGGGTCATGGGCTGGATTCCCAGTCAAAGACACGTGCTTGGGTTGTAGGTTCGATCCTCGGCCCTGGTAGTGCATGTGTGAGAAGCAACCAGTCAATGTGACTCTCTCACATCAATGGCTCTCTCTCTCCCTCCCCCCTTCCCTCCTACTCTCTCTAAAAATCAATGGGAAAAATATCCTTGGGTGAGGATTAACAATAACAACAAACAAACAAAAACCACACAAAAAATTAAAATATTACCAGGATTTATCTGCTAAGAGTTGTAAAACTAAACATAAGACCCTACACTCAGAGAGCTAGGAATCTAACACTGTATCTACAGTACGGGTAGAGGTGCACACCCAGGGCCCTGGGAGTCCACAGATGAAGAGAGGACATGGGGTTAGAAGGTTGGAGAAAGACTTCCAAGGGAAGGCACTGGAGATGGCAGGCTTCTGCTAGGGAAGCTGTAGGCATTTCAAACTGAAATGTAAATATGAAAGGGGCCTAGATGTCAGAGCCTAATGTGAGTCTCCTCCTCCCCCTCCCCCTCCCCCTCCCCCTCCCCCCTCCCCCTCCTCCTGTGACTGGGTTAATAGGGTTTAGCTAAATGAAGAGGAAGTTTTTGCAGCAAGAGGCCCCTGCCCTTTGGAGGCAGGAGGACTGTGTGGGGGAGAAGGAAAGCTGGGGGTGGGGCAGAGAGAAAGACCCACACATTCCACCTCTAAGGGACAAAAAAGTATGTTTCTCTCTGTGTATCTGTTGTAGGGTGGGTGTGCTAGGTGACAAATTTGGAAGCAGGAAACGAGGAGGGTCTTTCCCTGGATTTCCCATCTCTAGGGAAGGGCTTGTGAGCGCTGTCCATGCTGGGTGGGGGCCCAAGGCTCCTGGCAGCATCAGAAGGCACAGAATCTCACGTTGAGGGCTAGTTACACCGGAGCGGCCGACTGAGTCCTGCCCTGTCCATGGCTGTCGGGTGAGGCTGTGGAACATCAGACCCAATGTGGCAAGAATATGGCATAAGTGAGAGTAATACATTGTTCAGTGTTCCATTCACTCATTCCCATCCGTATTTATTAACCCTGGCTGGAGGCTCTCCCCTGACTGGAGGCTAGAGGCGGGAGTAGGAAAAGTAACAATGAGTAAATCACTTCCTTTCATTGCTCTGTTTTCTCATCTGTAAAACAATGCCTTTGCTTACACACACACAGTCAGGAGCAGTTGCCCTCGCTGGGCCAGCCAGAGGTGTCTGAGGCTGAAGGGCAGAAAGATGAGAGCTGCTGCTTGTCTGCTGCACCCTTGGAACAAGGGCCTCTGCAAGGCGCCAGGAATGCAGTGGCACTGTGCGACTGCAGGGCTTTGCCGGAGCTTTGTCAAAACGCAGAGACAGTGCATGAACACTGCGAGGCATGGCTGTTCACCATGCATTTCCTGCCGGTCAGTGAGGCGGGGCTGTGTGTGTGTGTGTGTGTGTGTGTGTGTGTGTGTGTGTGTCTGGGGGCGAGGGGTGGTTCATTTGATTAGAACTTTTTTAAGCAGATCTAGGTTTATTTACCATGTTGCACTGATTTGATCTCAGGAGAGGAGAGGGCAGCATATTGAATTACAACTACCTCTTATTAAACCAGGTTCTTCCTCATGGACCTCAGATTCCCCTTTCCCCCCAGAGCCTCTGTCACAGCTTCTGTGTGACCACAGGGGGCACTCGTGTTTGAGAATGATTTTTTAGTGTCTGTGGCGTTCATATCTCTGTATTAAAGTTTTTTGTGTATTTTGTTAATCCTCCTCCTAAGATATTTTTTCCCCATTGATTTAGAGAGAGAGAGGGGGGGAGGAAAGGAGGAAGAAAATGTGAGAGAGAGGGAGAGAGAGAAACATCCATGTGAGAGAGACACATTGATTGGTGCCTCCCACATGCGCCCCAACCAGGACCCGGGATCAATTTGCAACCTAGGTACATGCCCTTAACAGGGAATCAAACCCACCACTGTTTCGTGTGCGGCCAACACTCTAACCACTGAGTGACACTGTAGTGCAATCACAGTAATGTCTATAAGAAATGTTTTCCGAATTACTGGCCGAGAGACTCCCCTGGGGTTCAAGGTCCTGTCCCTCTTGTCGGGTGTCTCACCTTACCATTCCCCTAACCCTCCTACCATGAGGCCTGCTAGGACAAGAGAGGCAGGAAAGTTAGAGCATGGGACAGAGGCCTCGAGCTCTACCCTTCCTTTTTTCTGGTTTGGCTGGGACATGGCAGATGAGGCCTTTTTTTTTTTTAATCCTCACCCGAGGACACTTTTGCATTTATGTTCAGATAGAGTGGGAGGGAGAGAGGGAGGAAGAGAGAGAGAGAGAGAACCATCGATGTGAGAGAGACACATCGACTGGTTGCCACCCACATGACCCCAACTGGGGCCAGGGACAAACTGCAACTGAGGTACGTGCCCTTAGCGGGAACCAAACCCAGGACTCTTTGGTCCGCTGGCCAACGCTCTAACCGCTGAGCGAAACTGGCCAGGGCTCAAATGTGGCCTTTACTGACCACCTGTTCCCCCTCTTCCCTCTCCCCAATTTCCTGTAATTGAGATAAAAAAACAAACTAACAAACAAACAAAAAACAGTCTCAACCAGACTCGACAGCTAGACTAGAATATCTTTATAATAAATTTGTCTATGGTTTGGGGATCACTCCCCCTGGCCCCTTGAATCACCATGACAGTTATGGGAGGACACCCCACCCCAAATCGCTATCTGGAGAGGGACAAGGACAAGCCTGAAAGCACTTACCTACCCACATCAGGGGCCTAGGACCACCCCCACCCCCTTGGCCCACCTTTACTAAGAACCTTCCACCCAGACCCCATCCAGCATCTTGTTCTCCGAGGCTGCCCGCTCTCACTTCTCAAGGGTGTCCTATCACTTTAACGCATTGACTGTGCTTTGTTCAATCTTTCTGTCACACTCTCGAATTCCTTATTTTTCAGTGACATGAACCTGGATCCTGGTATTGCATTGAGGCCTCCCTTGCTGCCCGAATCAAAAGTAGCTCAACAAATCTCTTTCAAAGGTAACATCTCAAAGGTCTTTACAGGTATAAATTGTGGCCTCAGTAGAAATCGTGGATTTACCTGAGATCCAGAGGATACCTGGAGAATTAGCCATGCTTTCAAAAGGATTTGAAGTCCTTAAGTAGTTTTTTTCTCTTTGAAGGATAGCAGGATAAGCTTTCTAAGTTGGTGGGCAAAGAACCAGGGGTAGGTGGAGACTTGTTTTTGTTTAATTTAGGGTTCAGCTAAGTATTCAAAGATCTAAGGAGACTCTTCAGGTCCCCATTTCATACCTTTCAGTTAGAGACCAGAGCTCAGGAGTTCCAGACTAGTTGCTCTTAGTCTCTTCGCAGCTTTAATCAAAGCCCATTCTTCTATGAAAATGTCCCATTGTTCGGATCAGGAATCAAGTAGAAAAAAAATTAGTTATGAACTAATTTCCTATTATACAAGAAATGGGAAAACATTGAAAAAATCTGGAGAATCAGGAAAAAAGTTCACTCCTCATAGTTCTACACCGGCCCAGTGGTTTTCAAAGTGTGGCCCCTCGACCAGGGTGCCAGCATCGCCTGGGGACTTGTTTGAAATGCACATTCTCAGTCCCCACCCAGACCTGGTGAACCAGAAACAGGGATGTGGCCCCGCAGCTGGTGCTTTAACAGGTCCTCCCAGGACTCTGATACACTGAAGTCTGAGAACTGCTCCAGGAGCACACCCGTTATTAGCATTTTATAGTAGTCGTGTGTGTGTGTGTGTGTGTGTGTGTACACACAGGCTTCACCAAACTATTAGAGTATAAAAACAGTCATCATAACACTAACCCCCAAATCTCTCTAGCCTGGAGGCCCACCTATTCATGCAGTAAGTCCAAACTCTTGCAGATTTCCTGACGTCAGGAATCTGGGAATCACCTGGTGGGCCTTATAGATGAGTAAATGTGCTCTGGGCTTACCACCTCATGGGGCCTTGGTCAGGTGACTTTAATGGTTTGTCCTAGATTCTGATGGGTCAGTAGCCCCACCTATCTATTGGCAGGACTTTCATCTTTCCCTGTCTGATATTTCTCTGAGACACAGATTGCTCCTTGCCCAGACATTCCTTTAGAATGGATCACTAGAGCTTACTCTTCAAGCTCTCTAGCTGGTAAGGCAAATGCAGGGTAAAAGTTCAGGGTATGGTCAGTGCATTGAGCCACCATTCCCTTTGACCCACAGGCCCTGGGGCAGAGTCTGCCCACTGCTTCGGTGAGGCTGCAAAAAAGGGAAAAGCCTTTCCCAAACTCAGTGAGGCTTTTTGTATGAATAAAACAGACAACTTCATCTAATGACTGAAAGGGATAATAATGTTTTAACAAAATTAAACTCCATTCTGACCCTCAGTTACTGCACGTACACACCCTGGCAGTTTCTTTTTTGTAAACATGAGGGTCTTGAGACACCCAAAGAAAACTATAAAGATAAGGGATTAATGAAGTCCTTGGGAAACTCAGAGGAACCATGAGAAAAAAGAGATTAACAGTCACCCTGACCTCTAAGAAGCTCCTTTCTCCCCCTTCTCTGTATCAGCCCCCCTTAACGGTGCCAAAAGCGGCACCAAGAGAATGTAGTTTGTTTTTTTTTTCCTGTAGTTTGTGCCTTTAAAGCAGACAACAAAAAAGACTCGGTGCTAAGCCCTTTTCGGCTTAGCCTGCCTCCACCCAGGCATATGTAAATAAAGCTATTTTGCTCTACACTGGCCTCGTGTTGTGGATGTGATCTCCCGCCGGCTCAGACCTTTTAATGACAAAAAATAAAACACACGTGGGCCATTGCAGGCACTGGAAAATACCCCTTCATCTTCTGGGAAATGAGCAAGCATGTTCTCTCTGTGCATGCCAGGATAGACAACTCCAGACTCAGTGAATTAAAAGTACTCAGGTTTATTTCTCACTCATGCTAAACGTCTGTTGAATATCAGCTGGTGACTTTGTCCTGCTTGGTCTTCACTCTGGATTCTGGTTGACAGAGCACAACTATTTCGAATACTGTTGCAAAGGGAAAAGAGAGCTTTGTAGCATCTCATACCAACAGTTAAATGCTCTCCAAAAAGTGACAATCACTTTCCTTCCTAACCCACTGGTAAAAACTTGTCACTGTGTCCCCACTTAACCACAAGGTGTTTGGAAAGTGCAGTTCTATTATGTATGTGTCTGGAAGGTTACTTTGGAGGTTTATTCCTTTTGTCTGATTCTCTCTGTAGACTGGGTCACAAGTCCATGTGCTCTTACTGCTTCGTTGTCCACCACTATCTGCTTGACTCTGCTTTTCTGTGTTTCAGTTCACATTACAAGGACACGATTGATAGCCCAGCTAGTGGACAGGGTCCCCTTCTATCAGACATTCACCCTGTGCCCAAGCAGCCTGGCTAGAAGGGTGGAGGTGAAGTCGGTGGTTCCCGCCAAGCAGCAAGGTTGTAGAGGTGAGAGGATTCCTAGAACTCCCATTCTGCCACGCTGTTCCTGTTTAGCCTTGGCGATGTCCCTCATCTTGGCTTCTGTCACTCTGTCTCCTCCTCCTCGTAACTTTGGTTCCTACACGGGGACAGCATTCAAGTTCTTTCCTATGTGCTCCTCAGTCCTAGGAGAACCAGAGGAAGTGGTTAATTACCAGAAATTAGAAGTCATCTAGTGCTGTTCTACCAATTCATCTAATTCTATCAGTTTCCCTTTAGCCCAGCCATATACACTTTGTTTCATATGTGGTATCTGTATAGCTTAGTATCATGCCCTTTCACACTATATAATGCTTATTTTAGATTGAAAATCTGAAATCCACTATCATAAGTGAAAGCCAAGTTCACACACCAGCCTTTTCATATCTATAAACAGAGGTTTGAGTGCGATTACTGCAGTAATAGCTCACTTCAATTTTATTGACCTAACTTTAAGAGTTTTAAAAAATTTTGTTCTTTTTAAGTCGTTAAGTTGTATTAGACCAATAAAAAAAAAGGGGGGGGGGTTGGTGGTTTTTTCTAACGTACGTAGGTTTAAGGGGTATTGAAACCAGGACAGAGAAATGTTTTCTGTTCCCAGCAAAACAGGGGCAAGGCGGAGAAGGAGCAATGACTTATTCATTACCCCAGATAGAACGCCACTCCTTCCCAAGCTGCAGAGAGGCCAGGCTCAAAGGGCAGGCAGCCGCTGCGGCTACCTGGAAGCCAAGCGAGTCACCTGAGTCGTGCCCCGTGCCTGGGCTGTCAAGCTGCAGGGACCGGCCCGCAGTCTGCGGGGGTACGAACGCCACTGCCGGGCGGGAGAACGCCTTGCGCTCTCTCCCCACGCAGCAGGCCCGCGGGTGCCGCCCAGCCGGGTCCCCGTGCAGGGCGCCCGCGCCCAGGTAGCTCGTGCCGCAGCACCTGTCCGCCAGCCCCGCGCCCGGGGCGGGGCTTCCCGCGTCCCCTTTAAGAGGCCGCATCACCCGCCCCTGACGTCAGGGTGTCTATCCGCACCAGCCCGCGTCCCGCGCCGCTCCGCGCTCCAGCGCCCACAGCCACGGCGGCTGCACGACCAGCGGCGGCCCGGCGAGCGCGCCGCTCGGCTCGGCCCTCCTGCTCCGCTCCGCTGCCTCCTCCGTCCCGCACCCGTAGGCGCCCGCGCCCGCGCTTTCTCTAGCACCATGTCGGTGGCCGGGCTAAAGAAGCAATTCCATAAAGCCACTCAGGTAAGGCGCGTGACAGGTGCGCCGCGGGGCGGTCCCGGGCGGAGCCGCGAGGGGCGCGCTTGGAGCGTGCAGCCGGGAGCGTGGGACCCCGGCCCTCCCCGCCGCACCCCGCAACGCCCGCCTGCCGCGGCGGGACTGGGAACCCTCCCTCTGCTCCCCACCCCCAGCTCAGTGCGGCGCTCTGGGCAGCAGCGGGTGCCCGGCGTCCCGCCTCGTCGCCCCGCGCACCGCCTCCGCACCGCCCAGTGAGGGCGCGACAGGGAGGGGACCGCGGCCGCACCATCGCCCAGGCGCGCAGGTGCCTCGCGGAGGCGGGAGATTATGTAAAGTCGCCTATTTCCCTGATGACCTTGCGGTGTCGGTGCACCCGGCTGTCCCGGGGTGTGCTGGCACGAGCAGTGGCCCGCACTGAGGGTGGCTGCGGGGATGCCCTCGGTCTGTGCTCCTCCCCGTGGTCTCTGGATCACTCCTTCCCCGGTGGTCCGCAGGCTCAAAGGAATGAGAGGACGGGGCTTCTTCTGGACCGCTCATGCATTAACTTTTCCTTGGGGAACTTGGTTGTCAAACTCCTTTGAAGCCCAGGCTTGACCAGCAGTCAGCATGTCTTTAAAATTTAAGGTGTTGCAGCCTTAACATAACCAAATCATCATATATTTAAAATGTTATTTTTAGTGAGCCTTTTACATCTTGGATGTGACTATCTTTTTCTATGGGGCTAATAAGCTGTGATTATTATAAAATTTATTGATTCAGATTCTACTGGTTTAAATCTCAGTGGGTTTGGTTGAAGGATTTTATATAGGGAAAAATAAGTGAATACTTACACTGTGACCTATATCTTATGAGTATGAGTACTATTTTTTAATTCTTCTGAAACAGTTCTAGTTTAATGGATCTTTAGCTAAGGGTTTTGTTGACTTATTTAAATATTTCTCATAATTTAGACTTAAATATTTTTTCATAGATTATCGTTAATTAATACTGAGCTTTCTGATAATTCCTCAGAAGTAGTGAGGTTTTTCCCAGCCTACCCCAGTAGCAGTCCTGTTGTGACCCACATCCAGAGAAGGTGAGGGCTGTGTTTTATAGAATCTTGGGTAAATTAAGGTGAGGGAGGCAGCATGAAGTTTGTCTTGTGTGCACCCACCTGCCATCTCTGTCACCACAGACTTGCTTTTATCGAACCAGATATTTTGGTCAATTTGGGAAATCGAAGAAACTGAGACCATTTTAATAAAAATGCCCATCAGTATAATCATTTTTGCTTTTCAGATTGGATCTTACTGAGACCTCTGCCAGAAATGTTTGTATATATAAGTGTACTCCAAATTCCTTCAGATTTGCAGAAGCAGAGTATGTGCTGCCCATAATTGCTCAGGCAGGACTTCTTTGATGTCCCTAACCTATTCTACTTCGGGTACTTGTCACTTCTCTGAAGCAGACCTCGGCACCAAATTTACCAACACCACATCCTTTTTTCACATTGATTCTGAGGACTTCCTTTTGCAAGTGTTGGCGCCCTAAAAGGCATTTAGGAACCTTGGCTTTAGAGTGGAAAAGGCTAAGTCTTGACCCCTCCTCTGCTGTTCATGACCTTGAGCAATTTATTTAACTTCTGAATCTGTCCTTGCTAAAATGAGGACAATAGCCACTTCTTAGAATTGATGTGAACATCAGTGAGTTTGTAGAACACACAGAAAGTGACCAGTAATGCTATTAGTATCAAAGATAATTTCATTAGGTTAAAATACTGTCCTTTATAAGGGTAATAATGAACATGAGGAAATTATAGAAGCTAGAATTTTTAGCTTTGCTACCTAACAAAAATAATCAGAAGGCTCCATTTTAGCTAAATCCTGAAGTTAGTTACATGTAGCTTTGAATGCTCTGAATACAAAATTGGAATTATGATATGAAAGAACTTCTTAGATCCTTGGAGGTCTGCTTGTGGTCAGATTGGTATTTAGCACAATGAACCCAGATACAGAATCACTACATCATTTGCTTCTTTTTACTGAAAAGCCTTTCATTTTAAAGGTGAAGCAACACACAGTCTCGTATCCATTGCTTAATGTAGCACAATCTTAGCCCAAGGCAAAGGTTATTCTTCCTGTGCGTGTATGTGTATTTTGAAGGGCGTGTAAAGCCAGTACTAATGTTTGCATGTGACAAAGATATTAAGGGAAATAGCCATACTCTCCATTTTCCCCACGCAGCTCATGAACCTGATCTTATCTATAGAGGCAGCTTTAGACCTAGAATTATTTCCTTTTTAGAACGGATATGCTGGATTAGATAGCCTATGTTTCTAAGTGGAAGATCCCTCTTTCGGCAGAGGTTTCTCCTGTTTTTATGAAATTGAGTTTTGGCTTATGTGAGGGAGGGATTATATTTATACAAATAAAGCAGTTTATGTTTAGTGCTTGCCCACTGCTTTGAAATCTCTTGATTAGATGTGTCACAACTATTCTCTTGGTTTAGAATTGACTATATACCTTGTTGCTGACAATTATTTCCAATATGTCACCTACTTGGAGGTGAAAAACTGCTTTTGCCAAATAAAATTTACTAGAGCGGAAGGATATATTAAAATAGCAAAAAATGATCATCTTTTTACTTTAATAAGCTTTCTTACTTTAGTGCTCAGAAGATATAATTTACCATGCAATTAAAATAAATAAGGTACTCTCTTTTTTTCTATAAAATAAGGAAAATAAGCAGGTATCATTCTACTTTCAGCATTTTATTCATATTGAGATTTCATTTTAGCAAGAATAATGGCAATGTTTTTTCACTTGTTTTACACTGGTAGCAGATTAGTAACATACTCTTCTTACAAAATCTATATAATTTTTTTAACTTTATCAAGCATTATATGTGGATATATCTTGCTTTATAGTAACATGTGAAAGTCTGTTACAGAGTACAATTTATTAGATCATTATATTAGTTTGCTAGAGCTGCATAACAAAGTATCACAAACTTAGTGCCTTAAACAACAGAAATTATTGTCTCACACTTCTGGAGACTTGAAGGCTGAGGTCAGGGTGTCAGTAGGGCCATGCCTCCTCTGAAGGCACTAGGCAAGAATATGTTCCAGGCCTCTCTTGTAGCTTCTGATGGTTTGTTGGCAATCTTTGGCCTTTCTTGGCTTGTACAGGTGTTCCTCATTTCATTGCGTTTCACTTTATTGAGTTTCACAGGTATTGTGTTATTTACAAATTGAAGGGAAGACTCTCCATGCAAGAATATTATTGCTTGCTTTATTGTGATACTTGCTTTATTGTGGTGGTCTGGAACGGGACCTGCAATAGCTCCAAGGTATGCCTATGGACACATCACTCAGATCTCTGCCTTTATGTTCACACAGTGGTGTTCTCCCTGTCTGTGTCTAAATTTCCCCTCTTTCTGTGAATGCCAATCATATTGGATTGGGACCTCCTCCAGTATGATCTTATCTTAAGTAATTAGACCTGCAATAACCCTGTTTCCATATATGGTTACTTTCTGAGGTACTGGGGATAAGACTTTAACATATGAACCTTTTTGGGGGGGATAATTCAACCTATATCAGTCATTATTTGCATAAAAGAATTCACAATGTTCTAAATATTGTATTTGATTCAACATTTAAAAGGATAATTCAGTCTGCAAATAATGACTTTCTATTGCATTAAATGACATATGCTTTCTTCTTTCAATGAGTTTGGTTAGGATATATACCTATTATAGGCTAGATCTTCTGATTTTATTTAGTGATGAGACTCATTTGGTTAGATTATATATTATGATATAGTCTGTATGTGATTATTGTCACACTCAGATTCTTCAACTGGAAAAATTAAATTACACTAGTATTCTATGCCTTTTAGTTTTAACTAATTTCATTCTTTATCATATTTAAATTTTTGTGTTTTGTATAGATGCTTTGCTCTGGAGAATATTACAAAAATCTGTTTATGCATTTGTTCATTTGGTGAGACTTAAAACTTGTTAAGGTATTTAATTAAATACTAAATAATTACTTTTGACTTTACCTGAGTGAGGTTTCAGTTTCTTAATTGCCTGCTCTAAGCTTTCTGCTGCCTTCGAAATCTTGATTATGACTTATTGGTTGACACAGGGTTCCTATACCTGCATCCTTTGTTAGGTTTTCAGCTGGGGTCCATATTAGCCTTGTATTTTCTAAGGTTGTAAATCTTTTCTAAGATTTTAAATGTGCATTTTTCTGAGGGAGCGTGTCCTTAGCCTATCACCAACTTCTTAAAGGAATTCCTAACCCTTTACCCACCCCTTCCCCAAAGTAAAAATACATTGTAAGAAATTGATCAGGTCATCAGGAGAGAATGGGGTGGTTCTTATAATAATGATCACTTCATCCATTCTGTTACTGGGCTTTAGAATGTCTGATCAAAATGCTGCCTCCTCTGAACTAAATTTAAGGGCAAATATTAAAAATCCTTTCTAGAGGTGTCCGGATTGAATAAGATAATGTTTGTGAGAGTGCCATCCTTGCATAAGAAGGATAACCTGAACCATATTTTAAAAAACAGACTTGTTAATGAACTCTAGCTTACTGATACACTTGGCTAATGGACATGTTTGGTGTTTGTAACGAAAGATGCAACAGAAAATAATTTCCTTTGAGACTGAGATTCTTCGTGATGAAAGGTTTTTGTTGTTGACACAGTTATGTATTTACAAGCTTTTATCCCCACAGTGATTCTTTAATATTTTTAATTGAGTTTGTATGAATTTTGGTTTCAATTTACTTGTAAAATGTTAAAGTGTCTCCCAAAATAATTAGAAATATTATTGAAAATGTCAAGACTTGGTTGGTAAAAATGGTGACTGTTTTGAGGAGAAATGTCATGGATGGGGGAGGTGGGCTTATGTTTGCACAGCAAATTCCATTCTGCCAAGCCTCTTGTGCTACGTACAGATTCCCAGGGACCAGGCAACCCTTGGGCCTTATTTAGAGTGGGAGCTTGAGAAAGCGAGAAAGAAGGGCAAGACCCATTGATCGGTGAATACAGGTTTTCACCACTGCATTTCCCTAAAGTAGAGTGTTCCTATGAAAACTTTCATAAGCACAAATGGTATAAAGCAAAGAAGCAGTTGCCGTTAATTTATATGGAATAATGTCTGAGGGTTTCCACACCCAAAATTCAAGGCATGCACAAACTTTATTTCATCCACCACCATTCAAAGGCTTAACTGTGTCATTTTATGCTAAGCGTAACACCCTTAGAGCTCTTTTAGGCTTTTCTGATACCCTGGGACACATCTTGCTAATGGAGCCATAGAACAGATCGAGATAAAGCACACATTCTCACAAACACAGGTCAAAGCTCTGGCGGCCTGAGGCGGAGGTGCTGAGTGGGGTTCCCAGGGAAGTTGCTGGGTGGGCCACTGTCACTGCTGGGCACCTGCTACCTCTACGCGGTCTCGCTGCAAAGCAAACGCTGAACACTGTTTTCATTTTTTGACTTTTTTCATAAAAGTGAAAATCCTCTTTGGATTTCTTGTGGTTAGTGAAAACAGATGCTAAAGTAGGTCTTTCACAAAAGCTAGTGGTCTAATGTTAACTTTGAAAGAGGGGGATGCCTGTAATGAGAACCGGGTGAGGTGCAGTCTAAGAACAGCTGGGGCTTTCCTAGGAATGAGCAGTCCTTCAGAAGTTAGGGCCAGATGGGCAAGGTACGGGGGTAAGAAATCAAAGGATTTCCTTGACTTCCTCTCCCTTTGCCATTTCTGTTCTTTTAATCCGTTGTGCCCTTGTTCCATGATCTATTGTGTGATAATCCGTCACATGAGGCCACAAGAAGGAACCCAAAAGGTGCAGGAAAACAAAGTTTATTATACCCACAGGTCCCAGAGAAAGAGAGTCACTGAACACCAAGAGGGGGCTACATGGGAGCAGGGCCAGGACAGTGGGCTCAACCAAGCAGATGAGGAGCCAAGAGAGAGCGTAAGAGCCCCAGCCGAGTGCCTCTGCTGGAGATCAGGGTGGAGTATATAAGAGAAGGCGAGCGGAGGATTTCCTTGGTGCATTTGAATGTTATTAGGTCATGGTCATGGGTGAGGAGAGAGGGGATGGGTCCACTGACCACACTGGTGTACTTGTTCACCCGGGTGGGTGCTCACAGCTTGTGTGGGGCTTGTTAAGGCAGCAGAAGACAAAATATGAAGTTTTAAATTTTCACAGTACAACCTTTCTCAGTTTGGGAGGTTAGATTTTCTTTATTTCCCTGATCACTTTGAAGCCCAAATGTTTGAGTGATTTACATGGTCTATGATGGGTGATAGAGACTAAGAAGAGTGCAATAGCTGTACCTATTAGAATGCCATGACTGTGACACCCTGTCCTGTGTTTTTGCAGACGGCCAATAAAATATATTCAAGCAATACTAATATCATCTAAGTGTGATGCTTCAGGAATAACTTTACTATTTAAGAAGATTTTATGTTTAGCACAACTTCTAAATTCAGAATATGGATGATTTGGACAATAAAATTCTTTCAGAAACTCAGAACACTTTTGATCTGTTTTCTTCTTATCAGTTCCATTCGCCAATTACCACAATGGAAGTTCTTTTTTAGATCTAATTTTCAACCAGTTGGTTCGGTTGTGTTAATATTACCTTTGCAAGAGGACCCAATGCTTTGGTTTAATCAAGAAGTCTTAACGGATTTTTGTTGCTCAAAGCTCATTTCATTATTTCCTCTCTGCTTCAGGGATCCAGGATGACTAGAGTTCCACTATCTTGAACACATGCATTTTCAGGTTGCCAAAGGGAGTGAGTATATAGGAACAAGAATGGGAGATTTTCATGGGCCAGTCCTGGAGGAGGATTGTGCTAGACAGAGTGCTAAGACCCTCAATGACCCTCCCTCATGTGTATTCCCCTCCTCTCTGAGTGTGGGTCAGCCTGTCCCTATGAAAAGATGTCTCTCCCAAAATTGTTACTGTTTATGGAAAAAGGGAGAATCTTGGTCTTACTCTAATCACATGAGTACTTTAAAAGCAGAGTATTTTCTCTGGCTGGTAGCAGAAGGGCACGTCAGAGAGACTGGAAGTGTGGGAAGGAGTGGACATGCTGTTGCTGTTTAAAGATGGGGGGAGCCATGTGGGAGGAATGCACTCAGCCTTTGGAGCAGAGAATGGCTCTTGGGTGACAGCCAGCTAGGAAACAGAGATCCTAGACCCACAGCCTTAAAGAACTGTATTCTGCCGACAACCTGATGGAAAGGAATTCTTCCCCAGAGCCGCAGACAGGAGCCCAGTCTAGCTCATACCTTGATTTTTGCCTTGTGAGATGCTGAGCAGAGAACCCAGTCAAACTGGTCGAGACTTCTGACCTATAGAACTGTGAGCTAATAAATGGCTATTGTTTTAAACTGCTAAATCAGTGATAATTTGTTATGCAACAACAGAAAACTAATAAATGGAACAATCACTTCTGTTTGTGTTCAGTTGGCTGGAACTCAAAATATGGCCCAACCGTAGTAGACCTAAGTGCAGCAGAAGAAGGGAGGAGGCTGGGAACTGGAGTCGAGCAACGTACCAACAATATAGAAGTAGGTGTTGGTAAGAAGCTAGAAGTCTTTGCCATCCCTGTGTCTATAACACGTTAATTTGTATGTATGCTTATAAGTATGTGTGTGTATACACAGACACAATTCAACATAAATACACACACGTATAAATTTTAAGTTTACTGAGTCAGTCTTTCCTTATTACACAAGGGCCAATGTTCCATATGTATTTTTTAAAATACATTTTATATTTTACAGGGTTTGTTTTTTTCTCCTACAATGTTTAGATTTTTTGATAGTTAGATATTTTTCTCTGGTGAAACATGTTTTTGTTGTTTTGTTCCTGCTCAACTTTAAACAGTGAGGTTGTTTACTTTCTGAGCAACCTCTTAACTTGGTAGTACAGTGACAGCTTCATTAACCTTGGAATGCAGAGACTAACTGTGAAGAGGTTTTTGCATTCTTAGTCTCTAACAAGGCAGCAGGGATTTTTACCAGTGCAAGTAGGGTGGTGGACTCTTCACATTTGTTTCTGTGCTTGTGGAAGGCCGATGCCAACATAGACACAATGACATGCCCTTATCTAGAATGGGCACATCTGACAGCTGCATGGTGATTTGAAGTTGTTTTTGAGGTTTGCAGATGCATGTAGCACACTTTGTGGTGTTTGTCTGTGATGTGTTAGCTCTGTGCTCTTTGACATGGTTCATAGGTCCAAAGCCCTGAATGGTGTTCTAGGTGCAGCTGGTGGACAGTGCCAGACATTTTGGAAAGGATGATTCCTGGCACCTGAGACGTCCTGTAAAGGCCTGGTGCCAGTTGGGAAGCTTGGCTGGGGAGAGAACAGTCAGACGTGGTTCTGTATCTGAGTAATGACATAACCCAAAGGGGAGGTGTCCTGTAGGAATTGAGTACGGAGTGGGTATAGCTTTTACCCTCCTCATTCTTTGCATCTACTGCTCACTGAAGTGACTCTGATGTGCTTCTTCCTGTTGGGTAAATGCTGTTTACAGCGACTTGCTGGCCATATTTATATTCATTAAACTGCTTAAGTGGCTACTTCTGAGCAAGAGGGACCTAGAAATCTAAACCCTTTGCTGTAACTCTCCTCCATCATGACTGACTGGAGGAAGTGCTTTCTGGAGATGTTCCTCATCGATACCGTCATCAAGATTTTACTCTTGAGAGTTAATGTCCTGTTATCCAGAGATTCTATTCTGCTTCTTATTTTCAACCTTGCACTTGAGTTCTGTCTCCTGTTGCACTTTTTAATCAAGTTTAACAAACATAAAACTGTTTTCCATTAAGCTCTTTTGTGTTCATCTCTTCCACTACTCTCTGTGCATCTTTGTCCCTTTGAAGCGCACAAATCCAGAATCTTTAGATGTCCCACATCTTTGGTCATCACCTTCACCTTGAACTCAGTCCCTATTGTTCATAGAGATACTTACGGTGCTCATCATCCATCTTGTCTCTACATTTCTTGAAGTAGCTATGGAGATCTTCTTTTTCCTAGCTCCAAGAGAAGATGGGAAGGATAAAATTCAAATTGTCCAACAAGTATTTTGTAATCATTAACATACATTCATGTTCTACAAGCTCTTTCCATTACTTTTTAATGTCTCGGTGTGTACGTGTTTAAGGCACTTTGATCCATTTTCACTGTAAATCATTTTATGTGTCCTAACCAGAAAGATTACCATAAAGTCTCTTTATCAATGCATTTATCTAAATTTGATGACTTACTCTGCTTTCATGAGGCAGTGAATTATGCTGATTTCATGTGATATGTATTGGCTTGCCCTTTATAAGATCTAAATTCTTGTTGTCTGATGTCACGGTTTACTGGTTGGTTCAAGTGAATTTAGGCAGTCAGCTTCTTTAGACTCTTCCCATATGGTTATGGTGGAATAATGTGACTGTTCCCCAAATTTGTCATTCAGTTTTATCTTCATAACTTTTGGTATCTGTATTCATGTTTAAACTACTGATTTGACTTCAGTTGGAAAAAATGAATCATATCACTTTCCTAAATGGAAAAACCACTATCACTTATCATAGAGGTATATTACCCTACAAGAAAAAGTTAAGTCCTAGATACCCTTGCTTGAGTAAATCTGTGAGTTTGAAGTTTATTCTACTTTTGTTAAAACAGGAGATCATCAAATGTTAGACAAGCAGTACATATCCTAACTATACAGTGAGACTTTTTCCTTCACAAAATCAGGTGATTGAAAGAAGAATGAAGCGAATGTTATCCTCATTGAGAATATGATTCTGCATCAGCTGATTGTTCAAAACTTGCCCCCCCCCCCCATTAAATGTATAAGTGGTTGACCTTCTTCTGACCATCAAGGAATTTTCTGCCAAGGACAAAGGAATTTGATTATGTATCACAAAAGGGACCATTGGTCATCCATTCTGTGCCTAATGTTCAGCAAAGAGGCAGAGGCGTATTTCAAGAGATTCAGAAAATGGTGGAAGACTTCCTTTATCAGTCTGTGTAGAACATGATCAATAGGATCCCGGGAGAAGAAGCTCAGAGAGTTCAGATGCCCTGCCAGTTTTCCCATTCTAAGGGCCTGTAAGACCCCAGACAAGTCACTGGTCATTTGATTTCACCCCCACACCTTCACCCACAAAATCCCACGCTCCAAAGCTGAGGAATGTGGTCTTGCACTGAGTTTCAGTTCTGATATTTCATGCGTTTGGTCTTGTTCCCTCTGAATCGTATCCAAGTGTACCTGTGGTCATCTTTCTAAGGAGCAAACCTAATGTTGCTTCTCTGCTTAAAGCTCTTCAGTGGTTCCGAATGGCTCCCAGCACAAAGTCCTTATAAATTCCATAAAGGAGTTTGGATGATGATCTGACCCCTGTTTATCGATATAGTCTCATCTCTCACAGCTCTTCACATGTGTGATTATCTTTTACACCTTCCCTTTGTATCACACAAATGCAGCTGCCTTTAAGCCTTTGCACCGTGCTGTCCGATGTGGAAATTCCCCTTCCCTCTCTTGTACTTGATACTTGAGTAATCGCTAGATTTCTTTACGTTCTCAGCTTGATATGTTCTTAAGGCAGTTTAACCTTCCCTCGTTTGGTGGGGGTCAAATGCCCTTCCATGTGCAATGAACTGCCCAGAGTACTTCTTTTGAATGTGGTGCTTGGCCCACTGTACTGCCAGCATCAGTTTCCTTGTTGGCAGTGCCCAGGGTGCGTATACAGGAAGGGACCCTGTTCTGTCCTTCGTTGTATCCCCAGTGCCTGGTCCATGGTGGGCATCTAGTAGATGTTTGTTGGATGAATACATCCTTTATGTTTCTTTTCTATTACTTATATCTATCTAGCCTGTGTATATATTTTAATTGGTTTATTTCTGCTTAAAAATACATTAGATTTTTTTATGATCATTTTTTTTAAATCCATTTTTATTGATTTCAGAGAGAGAGAGGAAGGAAGAGGGAGAGAGAGAAACATTGATGTGAGAAACATGGATCCATTGCCTCCCATATGCGCCCTGACTGGGCATCAAACCCAGGACCCTTCAGTGTGAGGGACGATGGTCCAACCAACTGAGCCACACTGGCCAGGGCTACATCAGATATTTCTAAGAGTTCATTTAGAAGTTAAATTAAAATATGTCCTCATAAAATTGTAAACTTGTAAATTTAAAATAGACTTCCTTAATTGTAAAAATGGCTAGCATGGCTAGGCATTATTTAACTCATTCGCAACCCATAACAACCCTGTAAGGGCATTCTTACTCTCCTTTCCCAGAGGAGGACACTGACGCACAGAGAGGTCAAGTAAGTTGCTCAAGGTTACACAGCTTCAGGGGCAGAGCCAGGCTGTTAATCCAGACCAGCTAGTTCCAGAGCTGGTAAGTGCAAGTAGTTCTCAGCTGGGAGTTCTGTGCCAGCCTTAAATGTCAAACCAAGAAATATCTTAAAGCACGTAGTAATCAGTAAGAGAAAGATGAATACCTTAACAGATAAATTCGAAAAGAGTGTGCAAAGGCAACATACAGAAGGACTGCAAGTGGCCAGGATACAAATGTACAGACCATGGACATCACACAGCAGTTTATGACATTTGCAATGGTTTAGATTGGCATAGATGGAAAGGATGAGAACTTTCTGAGTTAGCAAGGGTTAGGTTAGGAACGTGGTTTCTTGTTGGATCGTGGGAGTGTAAACTGTTGTGACTCTTCCGGAGATCAGCAGTTCTCTTCCTTGTAATTACGTTTTTAGGAATCTGTCCACAGAAAAGAAATATGTAAGCATGCAAAGCCTGTGCCCACAGGTGTGCCTGTTAGTAGGTATTGTAGTGAAAAATTGGAAGCAACTGAAATGTCAGAATGATAGGGGATAGGGAAGTAAATTGTGGTATGTCTACACTGTGGAGTATATATAAGCCGTTTTACCCACAGGGCAGTATTTATTTGCGTTGGGAAATATTCATGATTATTGCTAAGTGAAAAAAAGCCCAAAAACCAGATACGCAGTAGGCCTAATTTTGGAAAAAAAGGACTATCATAGTAGCTAAAATACACTCAGAATTTATATGCTAGCCATTGTGCTATATTTCTATAAGATTAATTTTATGTATTTATTACAAGTTGATTTTAGAGAGGGAGAGGAAGGGCGGCGGAGAGAGAAACATGATTTGTTGTTCCACTTATTGATGCATCCATTGATTGTTTCTTGTATGTGCCCTGACCAGGGATCAAACTGGCAACCTTGGTGTATTGGAACAACACTCTAACTACCTGAACTACCCAGCCAGGGCTATAAGGTTATTTTTATTTATTTATTTAGACTTTACAATATAATTTTATTTTATTTTATTATTATAATATTTATTTATTTATTTATTTATTTATTTATTTTTGTTACAGATGTTTCTCCTTTTTTCCCCATTGACACCCTCCTCCCCATTCCCCCACCCCATCCCCAGCTTTGTTGTCCATGTCCATCAGTTATGCATACATGCGCATAAGTTCTGTGGTTTATCTCTTCCCTCCCCCCTCCCACCCTCTCTTCTGAGGGGTGTCAGTCTATACCCTACTTCCACATCTCTGGGTCTACCCTGTTCCTCAGACTGTTATGTTCATTATATTCCACAAATAAGTGAGATCATGTGATATTTGTCTTTCTCTGCTTGGCTTATTTCGATTAGGATAATACTCTCGAGGTCCCTCCATGTCATCTCAAAGGATAAGAGATCTTTCTTTCTTACAGCTGCATAGTACTCCATTGTGTATATATACCACAGCTTTTTTATCCATTCATCCACTGATGGACACTTAGGCTGTTTCCAGATCTTAGCTATTGTAAATAGTGCTGCTATGAACATGGGGGTACATGTACTCTTTCTGAGTGGTGTTTCAGGCTTCTTAGGGTATATTCCTAGAAGTGGGATCACTGGGTCAAATGGCAATTCAACTTTTAATTTTTTGAGGTAACACCATAGTGTTTTCCACAGTGGCTGCACCAGTCTGCATTCCCACCAGCAGTGTACTAGAGTCCCCTTTTCTCCACACCCTCGCCAACACTTGTTGTGTGATGATTTGTTGATGGCGGCCATTCTGGCAGGTGTGAGGTGATAGCTCATTGTTGTTTTAATTTGCATCTCTCTGATGATTAGTGATGTTGAGCATTTCTTCATATGTCTCTTGGCCATTTGTAAGTCCTTTTTGGAGAGGTGTCTATTTAGTTCCTCTGCCCATTTTTTAATTGGGTTCTTTGTCTTCCTTTTGTTGAGTTGTATGAGCACTCTATATATTTTGGAGATTAACCCCTTATCTGATGTATCATTGGCAATTATGCTCTCCCATACAGTGGGTTCCCTATCTGTTTTGATGGTTGTTTCTTTTGCTGTGCAGAAGCTTTTGCATTTGATGTAGTCCCATGTGTTCATTTTTCCCTTTGTTTCTGTTGCCTTAGGTGTATAAGGTTATTTTTAAACTCAACATTTAAACAGTAAATTTTCCTGATCAGTAAGCCTATAAATGAGGAGTTTGTGTTTCTATATTTCCTTGCTTGTGGTTTGTGATTAGATATATATCACTAAGTTTACTTTCCACTCCATCATCTTTACCTGTTCCCATCTGCACCCTCCTCACGTTTGAATTGAAAACAAGAATCCCTGAAGCTGCCACGGACTGGGAGCAAGCCTGGTTTGCTGTATTAGACGTTTAGCTTCAGTCTTAGAACCCCCGCCTCACTCTCTACAGAGCCTTGAGTTAAACAGTTGCTTGGGTTTCTTCTGAACGCATTGCTGCTTTTCCTGTTTCTCTGAGAAGTGTAGAAGCATCATAAATAAGAACACAGCTAATGACTTTTGCTGGCATTTCTTTTAAATTAAGTTTTTTCCCCCCAGATCCCTAGTCTTCTTCTTAGGAACAGTGTCATGGCTTTGATTCTGTTTTGCATAAAGGGAAGGAGGGTGGCTAGGACACCTGCAGTATAGAGGAACGTTCCTGGAAGATGTTCTTGGTAATTTGGTGCTAAGTGTTCAGCTTCATTCTTCATCCTTTATACCAGAAGTCTCCTGGGTGCCTATCACTTCTTAGCTTCTTGACAAGAGGCCTGGAGGCAACGCCATCCCAGCAAATAAGAAAGAGTGGGGTGGGGATACACTGAGAAGATAGGACACATTCCCAGTGGTGTCCTTTGAACATGAATGCAGAATACTGTCACTAGCCTTTGGTGGGCTTCTATTTTGAGGAAAGAGCATGTAAAATTTGGGAAGCCATGTATGGAAAAATAATCCCCCCTGCTCTCTACCCCAAAGAAAACAGAACACAGTGGAGGAACCACTACCACGAAGCACAGCTCAGCAGTGAGGTGGGCAGGCCACTTTCAGCTTCCTCCCAGAGAGCAGCCGGAGCCCTGCGGGTGGCTGCTGGTTGGGCACAAGTGTGCCTTTATGGACGGGTTGGCTGTCTCTGGGGCCTGGCACTCGTTAATGGCTTCAGTGAAAAGTGCTTCGGGCTCTGAGACAAATAGGTTGTGAAGTCACTTCTGGAGTAAAGCTTGTTTTTTTCAGCTTCGGCAGAATCTCTTCAAATTTCTGGAGCCAGTATTATAAGTTGAGAAAGAGAGTTGAAGACTCTGCCTCAAGAAATAAATAGTATTAAACCATGGTGCTGTTGAGTTACAAATAGGGCAGTGCAAAGGCCTTTAACCACGGTGCTTTGTGGTCTTGATTTAATATTGTTTGTATTTGCAATATGTTTAATACGCAGGAGATGTCTTTTCAAGGTTGATAATTAACATCCCTTGGATGAGTGAAATTGCTCAGAACTGGGACTTCTCTGTGGGGAATAGACTTTATTTCAGTTTGCCCTCCCATTTTTACTTTTTACGATGACTGCTTTCTACATTGTATAGTCTCACATTTTACGTCAAGATTACTGCGAGTCATGTAGAATTCTCTTTTCTGGTGCCAAATCTATCCCCGTGAAATATTGACACTTGTCACAATATCAGTTTTTGAAATGCTGTGGAAGTTTCTGAGACAGTCCACTGCTCAGCACCGCCCCCGCCCCATCTAGTCCAACCTATGACCATCTCTTAGGCACACTAACTCCACAGCCTCCTGACTGATCTCCCAGCCTTCCCTCCTGTCACCATTCAGGTTGCATTTCGGCCAGAGTGATCTTTTCCAAACCTGAGTATGTCCTTGCCTCTGTCAGCTGCAAAGACCCAAACCCTAAATAGCTGCAAGGGCCCGAGTGACCTGACCCTTGCCTCTCCCCCGATCTAGTGCCAGTTGCCCCTCACATTGGGCTCTGGCCGTCCATCTGTCTTACAAACACTAGGCATGAAATTGATTACCTACCAGGCTCTGTGCAAAGTTCTGGGTGTAGAGAGGTGAATAAAATACTCATTCCCTGCCCTCACGCAGCTGGCACTGTAGTGTGGAATGCAGAAGACAGACCAGTAACCATGCAATATATAATTAGACATTGGCACAAGTGCAACAAAGGAACACTAGGGTGCTGTGACATGGAGATCATGCCTAACACCGTGTGTGGAGAGAGACCACATTCTCTTCAGCATGTAGAAAGGTTGAGGGTTGTTCTTCAGATATAGCCAGGGACATTCTTACCAGCAGAGATCATTCCAGATATGAGGAAGGTTCTGTTATTTGCACATAAAAAAGGACAGATGATGGTTTACACACTTGCATACTTTAATTCAGAAAGGATAGCCTTGAAGATAAAGAACTGTTTCTTGTGTTTTACTGAAGCTTGAACAGTTGCTGTCCAGTGAATAAGATTGTAAGATATGATTTGCATCATTATCTTTCTTATCAAAGACCGTATCTCTGGCTTTTCAAAAGTGGGTGGTCTTGGAGTCTCACTCTGAGGATGTGAGCTTAGCCTGAAGTGTGAGGAGCGTCCCCAGAAGAGGCAGGTGTGGGGTTCTGAGTCAGGCCCATGTGCCTGGATTGACTGGCCACCCTCCTGTCACCCTGGGTGACTTCACTCCTACTCATTCATTAGCCCTTAATTCAGGTGTTACTTCTTGGAAGCACCTTCTCTGATCTAATAGATTGGATGAGTTGCCCCTTAATTCTTTTACTGTGGTTTGCCATTGTGCATTAATTTTGTGGCATGTGAGGAAATGTCTGTCTCCTTCATTGTTCTCTAAATTCCTAAAGGCAAGGGATCAAGTCTTGTTTACTTTTGGTGTTGATGATAAGGGTAAGTAACATGTATATACTGCTTACCATGTAGGGTAACCCCATGAAAACCCTATAATGCAGGTACCATTATACTCATTTTACTGAAGAGGAAATTAAGGCACAGAGAGGTTCAGGGCCTTAGCCAAAGTAACACACCCATTTGTTAACTGTAGTGACAGAATTTGACAGTGGCAAACCATCCTTTGTATGCTGGAATAGACTTCAAATCAATCATTCAATAATTCATTTATTCAGTCAGTGGAGCAGAATAGAAAGTCCAGAAATAAGTAGTACAAGTATATTGTGGTAATTTGGTATATGATAAAGGCAGCATGTTAATCCAGTGAAGAAAAGTGTTATTCAGTAAATCATGTTTGGATAGTTATCTATCAACTTGGAAAACAAAATAAAATTGGATCCTTTTATCACACCTTATATCAAAATAAATTTTGGGTGACTGGAAAATATAAAGGTTAAAGAGTGTAAAGTAGTAAAAGAAAACATGGGTTCTCTTAAGCTGCAGAAATAACTTTCCAAACATGATTGATAAGGTTTAGAGACTTTAAAATGAAGGTGGATGATTTTTGCTACGTAAAAATGAAGAACTGAATAGCAAAAGCATACTAAATATCTAAATGATGAATGGGATTATGGTATGCAGCATACAGCTAAACAACAAAATGGGCACAGCCCAGCTTTGGCAGAGCGTGGAGCCAAGGGTGACTCTCGTGTTACTCCTTTCCGGGAGCCAGTAAGGCAATGTGTCTATATGTAGGCGCCCTTTGATTAAGGTGGTACTTAAAATTTATCACAAGTAGGGTAGGAAAATTGGAGATGTGTGCAGAGACATATGTTCAAAATTCGTCGCGATGTTAATGGCAGTGAAATATGGCACAATCACGCAGTAGAGTTTTATGCAGCCATTAAAAACGAGGTAATCTCGCCCGGGCTGGTGTGGCTCAGTTGGTTGGGCATTGTCTTGTGAACTGAAAGGTTGCTGGTTTGATTCCTGATCAGGGCACATGGTGGGGTTGTGGGCTCGATCCCTGGTAGTGAGTGTGCAGGAGGCAGCCGATCGATGCTTCACTCTCACATTGAGGTTTCTCTCTCCCCCTCTCCCCTCCTCTCTCTCTAAGAATCAGTAAGAATATTTTTAGAAAATGAGGTAATCTCTATTGGCATAGACACCTTTCCTTGGTGTATTTGGGGCAGAGGGAAGATTTTAGCAAGGCAAGTGTAGCCTGAAACTGCACGTGGACGTGTGGGCGTGGCCTGTGTCCAGAGGAGGGGCTGCCTGGGGTTTGAAACAAGGTTCACAGTGTTAATGATTATTTCTAGATGTGGGCTTTTGAAAGTTTTCTTTTTCTCAAATTGTTTTGGATGTTGTTTCTTTAAAAAAAATACAACAATGAGCATATACCTTTTAAATAAAGAAAACTATCCAGGAAATGACAGTAAATAGCTAAGATTATGTATCTTTATTTTTTAGTTCAGGAAATAAAGAATTATGATATTTGTTATCCTTTTTGAAGTATTGTTTAGATTCCCATAACACTTATCTCTGGCTCCTATAATTGCCACTCCCACTTTGAGCCTTCCCAGCCATAGGATTAGGTGTGTTTGAAATATTCAGGGGACTGAGCAGAAGGTCAGACACAAGCAAGGAAGTGGGGTTCAGAGGCACCTTCATAAAAATTGCATGAATCCTGGAGTTTATTCTACAGCATAAAGCCTTCCTGTATGAACCGATCAATGTTTAATAGAAACACAGCTTTTAAAGCATCACTGTTCTCAAACTCTTCTGTTTTTAATTAAATGTCCTATGTTCTTTGTCTTAAAAGACAGAGTGAGACAAAGGAGGAAAACACCACCTCCACCAAGGTGTCAAAGATGGGAGTATAATGTTGAAGGGAGAATTTCAAATGAACCACCTACACACACCTCCGTCAGAGAGAATACTAAATAGCACAGCCCGATTCCGGTCTTTTCTCAGTCAGATCTTCCGAGCAGAGTTTAATAAACCATTAATTATGTAGCAGCCCCCCACACACTATAAACAGGGATAATCTAGCTGCGTAATTTTGCTAATGATATATATATCCATAGAACGCTATTTCTGTCCTACTGTAAGGTGTCTGCTTGTTCTTTAGTTACTAGGGTTAAGCTGGTTTCAGAACCAAAAGCAGCCTTTGATATTCTGCACTCTGTGTGGTTCAATAAATCTGTACCACTATTTGGGATTTTGTGGGGAATGGACTTTAAAGATTGGGTTTATGATCATCCACAATATGGGGGCACTTGGGGTTTTAAGAATAAACCTTTACCCATTGTCCTAGGTAAGGGATCCTTGGAAGACAGAGCCGAGGGAAGAAAGGATACATTGTCTGTGTAGGCGAAACATGCCATGTGGATCTAGAGTTTAGGTTTTAGGAAATTTAGGGGATGGAAACTAATATTGTTGGAGCTGCAATAGGTAATGGAGCACTATAATTTTTTTCTGCAGTTTTTTCTTTTTCATTAGCTCTGTGATAACCATTGTATTTTCTTTTTCTTAATCACTGTGTCCCTCAGCGTTTTGAACCTCTGCATACAGGCACCACCCGAGCTTTCCCTTGGATGCCGCGTGTGTGCTGCTGTTTCTCCAGTGTTACTACACCTCGCGGCCTCCTCAGCCAATAGCTCGGGTCCTGTTGGGGCTGGGGGCCTGTCATGCACACGTGTGTTTCCTCTTGGTTGTTGAAGCTCATGTTGTCTTCAGTGAGCTGAACCAATCTGTTACCAAAGGATATTTGAGAAAATAGGTGAAAGATGGAAAAAATAAACACAGGGTTTAACAGTTAGAGGCTATTTTTAGATTTAAATCAGCTCACCACTTTCTGTGAAATAATTGGGTATAATTTTTGGTTCATGTTTCCATTTTTGGTGGTTTTTCTTTAAAGAAGGAAATGCTGGTTTTAAGTGTGTGTGTGTGTGTGTGTGTGTGTGAGAGAGAGAGAGAGAGAGAGAGAGAGGTTCTCCAGATTTCTGGGAGTGTGGTTATTTTGTCTAATGGCTATATGGATACTGATAGTATTTCCTTTTATCTCTTGTAAAGTATCATTTCTAGTCATTACAGAAATCAAATCTTTCCATATAAGCTTCAGAAAAGGTGAAGTTATATATTTAAGTAAACCATGGCAGTTATTAAATTAAAATTTTTTTTAGAATTAGAGGAGGAAGCCCATGAATGGAAAATGATGTTATTTTTTAGGTCCTCTGGATGTTTAGGTAGAGCTAGAAGTAATTTTTAGGTCATTTTGAGTGGTACGGTTTATTTGGTGCCTTGTTGAATCCTCTTACCTCTCCCATCCCCCCCAACCCCTCCCCCCCCCCCCGACCAAACCTGGGATATGGTCACTGGGGGAGAGAGTCTCACTGTGGGAAAGTCTTCATCTGTCTGGAGTGGGTTTGATTCTGTCAGAGATATAAGTAGTTCTAGTTCTAGTGTTGTAAAAGGGAAATGTCAAGCTTGGGAGTTATGAGTTGTATATTTGGGCTAGGGGTCTTACAGATCATTTCACGTAAGGGAGGCTGAGACATCACCATTTTAAGGGCATTGCAAAAAGAGCCTCTTGTTTAACTTGAGGAAATGTAACTCTTCCTTCCCAGGCTGTCTCTCCCACCTTTTGAAAACCAACTGAGCATTATTTTTTGTTTACTGGGTGGTATGACTTACAAGAGGCAAAGACAGAAGAATGGCAGTCAGACATTCTTGACATTCTCTGGCCTCAAGGTGTTATTGATGGAAATGGAGTATCCCCTTCCCCACTGAGTGCTAGGGGTGTGGAGTCCTTAAGATATCTTGAAAAAAAAAATAGTTTCTGAGACTCTCACAGTAGGATGAGTGATTTTTATTTGTGTGGAATTACATCCATGGGTTTCCTAAGTCCTGTGTCCCTTCACCTAGTCCTGGAAGAAGTGTAGTTGGGGTTCAGTAGAGCTAGAAGCAAAGCCAGTGTCCAGAGTTTCCTTTCCGTGTTGGAGCAGGTCCAGTGCAGCATCAGACTAGTTGCGGTCCCTTAGTCCATTGTATGTGGGTGAATGCAGGAAGCAGGAACAACGTAAGAGCTGTCAACCAAGAGACACCAAGAGCCCAAGAGCACGAGTTCCTTTGTTTAGGGGATTAAATATCTCAAATCTTCCTTTGCTTGCATTGGCCACGCCCATTCTGGCCAATGACCTGTTGCCGGGTGTGACTGATAGGCAAGTACCTTTCCAACATCACTTCGACTTTACTGGGCGTGCATCTATCTCCCCCCTGTCCACCCCCTTCCCCTAGAGATCTGTGGGAATGGACCAGTGGCTCCCTGGGGAGTGTAAAGCTGTAGCTTCCTGGCAAAGCTGCACAAATGACATGCCTGTAATACTTGGCCTTCCCTTTGCTCCTTTCCTGTTATTAATAACTAGGTTAATGACAACAGTATCAAAGGCAGGATGCTTTTGGCACCCCAGCATCCTTCCTTAGGATCAAGATAGCTAGAGACAAAAATGATCTTAAGTCATGGGACCATGACTTGAAATGGGGCTGCTGGGCTCCCCCTTTTTTTTTTAAGCTGCTTGCAATAACCTTTGGATTTGTTCTCAGTGCAAACAAGGCAGGTCTTTCCTGCCTCTCTCCTGCTCTGCGGTGTGGCTGCTTTACGTACTACCTCAGCCCACTCAGTCCTTTAGCAGCATTCTTGTGTCTGTCTGGCCCTGTCTCCCACACGATGCTTTGTCACATGCAGGCACATTTCTGTTCCTTAGCTTATTTACCTCAAAAACCCAGTCAGTGGAGTGTCAGTTTGATTGCTGTTATCTGAATTTTTTGTTTTGCTTAGGGAGTCCGTGGTAGGTCATAGTTGACATCAATTCTATGGCTAGGTTATAATGAAGCATGACAAACTATCTCTGATTTGGTACATTTTGTCCAAAAGGTGTTTTTGCAACTTTAGCTCCTCCCTTTCCAAGTGTTTTGTAGTGTGTTCTGCTGTAGAGGCCCCCAGCCACGTTCTCTCTCTCACCCTTGCCTCCAGGAGATTGGCAGGTCTGAGGGCTGTCTGAATGGTGGATGTTGCCTTCCAGGTGAGACTCACAGGGAGTGCCGGCCCCATATAGAACAAGCAGTGTAAAAACAACCTAAGCATTATTGATTTGCAAAGGAAGGATGATAAGCAATGGTAACAAGACAGTTGACTGTCATAGTTTTTTCTTCTTCCACTTTTTTGGGAAAACAGAGTAGGGACATGTAGGAAACACCTGAACCAGAATGAACAGTTTTTTTTTTTTTGTAAGAAAAACAAAGGACTTCTATTATTGAATCTTTTTAAAAATTTTTTATGTGTGAACTAACTGCAGGGTAGTTAAAAGAAATCCTGGTTATTCTAGAAATCGATTTGCTTTCAAGAAAACTTTACCTTAAATCCCCTGCAGAGTGCATTTGACTTTTCCTCTTTATGGTACTGTTTTGGAAGATCATTTTCCTTGGGTAGGTGTGTTCATTATTCTTCAGTCATAGGCGGAGAGCCATATTAGCAGCGGGAGTCTGGCCCTGTGATTGAGCGGTGCTGTGTGTGACTCTGAATCCCATGTGTGGCACAGAGAGTTCAAGCCTGTGATTACAAAGCTTGGCCCAATTCAGGAAGGGTAAAGAGTTCCGATTTGTTTATGAGTAATTTCCTAATATGATTAAAATTTTTTAAACATAACTTGAATCCATTTTGCCTTATTAAAAACCCAGACTTACCTGTATACCCATGTTCATAGTAGCATTAGCCACGGTAGCAAAAAGGTGGAAACCAACTAAGTGTTCATTGACAAGTGAGTGGGTAAACAAAATGTGGTATATCCATACCGTGGATTATTATTCAGCCCTAAAAAGGAAGGAGTTCCTATCACATGCTATAATGATGAACCTTGAGGAATTATGCTAGTGACATAAGCCAGTCACAGAAAGACTAATACTGTGTGATCTCACTTCTAGGAGGTCGCTAGCGTAGTCACATTCATTGAGACAGAAAGTAGAATGGTGGCTGCCAGGGACTGGGGGTGGGAATGGGGAGTTAGTGTTGAATGGCTGGAGAGTTTGAGTTGGGAAAGATGAAATGTGTTCTGGAGATGGATGGCGGTCGTGGTTGTACAACAGTGTGAAAATACTTAATGCCACTGCACTGTACACTTAAAAATGGTTAGTGTGGTAAACTTTATGTTATGCATATTTTATCACAATTAAAAAAAAACCCTGAGTGAGTCACTCTGATGTTCCTCTGCTCACAGTGCCGAGTGGCTCTCTTGGTTCTGTGATTGGTGCTGGGGATGATATAGTGAGCAAAGCTATTGGTTGGAAGGGACCTTACTCACTGCTCTGACACTCATGTTACAGGTGAGAAAGCTGGGTCTCAAGTGAGGTGATTTACCCACTTCATCTGTGGGCGTGGTCCTCCAGACTTCTGGCTCAACCAGTTTTCCGTGGAGGCACCATGTATAGAGAACATTAAGAGGTGGACTGTGGATTCATAGTGTTGTGCTTCTCTCTGGCTCTGCTGCTTTACCCAAATCCACACAGATGGTTAAATTCTCTAAACCTGTTTCTAAATCTATACAATGGGAATCCTATCTGTATCCCATGAGTGTGTGGTTAACTGAGCTGATCCATATTAGGCACTTAGTATGGTGTATTGGCACACAGTAACACATGCATGTTAGCTGTGTATTATCATTGTTGTTTTTGTGACTTGCTGTCACTGGCTTCTGCTGCAAGGAGGCTTTGGAGACAGGCTTGGGGATTGAGGCTCAGTGGTCACCACTTGTTAGCTCTCTGTCCTTAGCCAGACTGCTTAGTCCTCTTGTAGACCAGTATGTGAAATAGGTGGATGAATTGCTTGTCTTGGTGTGGTGGTTGTGAGGGGAGGAAGTGCCTGACAGAGCACTTGGTTAATGGTAACAAGTTCAGTCAGTTTTAGTGGTTAAAGGAAGGTCTCTGTCGGCAGGAGACCTCACATCTGCATGGTCCTGGTCTTCAGGAGCAGTGCTGAGAGCAGACATGCTGAACTCCGATCTCCTGAGGAAGGGGTCACTGGCTGTGTACATCCCAGGAGTTGGTCAATGATGTTAGTGTCATCTCACAAGCACTTTCGTTTCTGACCCCAGCTGATGAACACCCTCCCACTACTGACTTAATGTCTGCCCTGAAATTTCTACACTTGACTACAGTTCACTCATGTTTTGTTTTTTTTCCCCCAACTAATCTAACCCAGTAATTCTCAACTCTTACTGCTGGTTTAGCATCACTCAGGTGAGCTTTTAAAAAGTGCTCAGACCCCACTCCTCCTTAGATCAGTTAAACCAGATGTTTCCCAAGTGATGCCAAGTGCAGCCTGGGCTGAGAGCCGTGAGCTGCTTCTCTGCTTGAACGCCACCTGGTTTCCCTTTTACTTGGTGTGACTCTGCTTGCTCTCGTGGCCCATGGCTGCATCCGTTGAGTTTCTTCTTGTTAGCCATCTTGACAGGTCTGGTCTAGGGAAAAGAAAACAAACTAAAATTAGTTTTTAAAGTTTATATCAGATTTAGTCGATGTTCTCTGGTGAAGTGAAAGCTTGACATTCTCCCAAAGTCCGAGCTGCCTAACATTTTCTGTTTGACATTTTTCTTTGTCTCCATTAGGTGAATAAAGGAGGAATTGAGAGTTAGGAGTTCTTTGTCCCGTGTTGCTAAAAATTACCACAACAGATAAGTCATTATGAAGTTTAAGATGTCTTGACTGGGTTCAGTTCCTGTCTAGGCAGCTCTTTTTTGGCAGTGACATGGCGATTTAGATGTGGAGGGCCAGCAGTTGAAATAAGGCCTCACTGTGATTTCCCAAGAGTTCATGTGAAAGGTGGAAGGAAGTACCCCACTAACACGATGCTTCAGAAGAGCATGCTCACCAGCTGATGCCCTTCTTTTCTCATCTTCTTACAGTGGCTGATAGGAGGAGAGTTTTTAAATGTTTTTTCTTTATTGATTTTAGAGAGAGAGGAAGGGAGAGGGAGAGAGATAGAAACATTGATGAGAGAGAACATCTATTGGTCGCCTCCTGCATGCCCCCCACTGGAGACCAGGCCCACAACCTGGGCATGTGTCCTGATTGAGAATCAAACTGGCGACCTCTTGGTGCATGGGTCAATGCTCAACCACTGAGCCACACCGGCTGGGTGAGAGAAGGAAAGTTTTTAAAAACAATGACACACTGCCCTGGCCAGTGTGTTTGGTTGAGTGAAGCATTACCCAGTACACAGATCCATGTTTCTCTTTCCTCACATTGATGTCTCTCTCTCTCTTTCTCCCCACTCATCCCCCTTAAAAAATAAGCATGGCCATGTTCCAGTAAAACTTTATTTATGAAAAAGAAAAAAAAATACAATGACACATTTAGCTCAACGAGTAAGTCAAATTATATTAAGGCCTTGTCCAAAGTATATTTTTACAGACTCTCTATTCATAGTCTGTATATATTTACATCATATTATAGGGTATACAATGGTATTTTTGACTTGTTTCTTCAAAATTTGAATGGCTGACACTTCCAGTAGGCTCCAAGAACTTGTCTGTTGTGATTAGGTTTGTTTCAGTCCATAGCAAGATCACCTCTGTTGAAATTACATGAAAATAATTGTGTGAAACTTGGGACCATCACAAATTGATTATTCATACTCATGGGATAAATACAGTTCATTTCATGATTCATTGAATACCCTCTCTCCCAAATCCTTGTGCTCAGTGTTGGACATATGAAAATATGAATGTTTCTTATCCTGAAGAAATTCAAGATTTTTCTTTCCTTTAGTGCATCTGTTGAAATTAAAACAGAATCCTTGTGTTTGGAAAGCTGACTTGTATATAAATAACTGAGGAAGTTAGATATTTAGAAATAAATCTTGTTTGAACTTGGAATTTGTAAGCAGCTCTCTTTATGGTTAAACCTTGCTGTAGAAACTTGTTAGAGGAAACGTGGATGAGTATGTTTGGTCCTCTCTCATGTAGGTTGGAAGCAACAAGTATTTTCATTTTGACACAGACTTTTTCAAGTGAAGTGGCGGTTCGTTGACGGGTGAAGCACAGTGATATTTTAAGCTGCTTTGACATTTCCTAGGCAAAGTCTTGTCAGGAACAGAGCCTGAAGTTTGAAAGAGTGCACATGCTTTCATGAATCTTCTGTCTCTCTTTACATAGACATTTCAAGAAAGGAAATAAAATTATTCAAGGCTCAAAGCAACAGAGTTGTCATCTGGGTTTGAGGTTGTAATTAGGTTTGGGGAAAACATGAATTATTTTCAGTAACATTCAAGTGGAAATACTTTTTAGTTCCAGTGGATATAAGACACTTAAATGTCCACGGAGGTGACTACTTGCTCTTAATTCATAATAATTTAAAAAATAACATTTTTCGTAAAGCAGCTCCATTTTGGTGACTGGAGATTCAAGAGACCACAGACACGTAAAGTTGATCTGTTCTTCCACTGTCCTAATCCATAATGGCAAACTGATCCCAGTGTCTGGTACCTGTAACAGACTGTGGGGGGCTGTGGGGGGCTGTGGGGGTGCAGGGCTGATGAAGGCGTGGTCCTTGCCTTTCATGGGCTTCAGTCCAGCAGGTGACATCGTTAGAAACCAACATCATTGAGCACTAATGGACAGTAGTTCTCACAGCCCGGTGAAGCAGTTGCTGCTGGCATCCCCATTTATAGGGATGGCAGTGGAAGGGCAGAGATATAACAGTTGGTTCAAGATCCCAGTTTATCAGAAGGAGAATTGGAGTTTGAACCCAGATAGTCTGGGCTGTACAGCCCAAGCACCAACTAAATAGTTTAGGTAAAAATATTTCTGGGGTTTAATGTAGGAGGGTTCGGACTGAAAAGAAGGAGCAAAGGTGCTCAACCTTGTGTTTAAGCAGATCTGTGGAGCCCTTTTGGGGTCACAGCCTCTACCTATAAGCTCTGACAAGTACATACAAGGTTGCATATCAAATGCCTACAGCAGCCAGGCAGGTGGAGCAGAGGAGAGACGCCTGCCAGGTGGGGCAGTGTGAGCTGGGAGCCCCGCAGTGTAGCTGGGAAGGTGAGACCAGTGTGGCTGATCTGTAGCAGGGCAACAGTTAAAGGTTTAAAAACATCTATGGGTCATAAAAATCCATCTTTGGACCGTATCAAGTTTGTGAGTCTCTAATGTGCTGTCCTGGACATGTACTTGAAAGAAGTTTGGGGGAAAATATTGAGAATGTGGGGAAACACTTTGTTCTCTCAAAGAAAATTCCAGATCCTATTACAAAGCTACAGCTGAGCCCTGGAAGGTTGAGCCCTGAGAGGGGCTTCCTAGCTCATTCCTGCCTGCGCTGCCCTTGGTGGGAGACTCCTGGAAGCCACAGCGGGATGCACACCACACTGTGCTTCTCACGTGTTATTTTGCTGCCCAAGGGCTCCAGGCCACTAACAAGGGTACTTTCTTGATGCAAGTGCACTGCCCAAGTATTTCACTGTTAGGGTGGAGCCCGTGGTACCTCTAAATCACATTTTTCCAAAGTTGTTCAGTGTGTTATAGTGTATCACTTGTATGCAGTTTTAACTCTGCGGGTCTGGATTTGATTTGAGGCCCCACCTTCTTCTAGATGTGCAACTGGGGGCCAGATCCACCTTCTCAAAATTCAGCTTCCTCGGGATATTGAAGGGAATACATACCAAAGTGCACATAAGGGTCTGGCGTACAGCAAATGATAGTTTCCTTTCTTTTTTATCCTTTTAATTGATCGCTTGATTTATGGAAGTGATAACGAAGGAGCTTTCTGAGGTCAAGGCTGTGTGTGCGCACCGGGCTGTGCCTCTGTGTTCTGGCTGACAGGCTCCTGCAAAGGCATTAGAGGAATTAGACATGTGAGTTAAGGCCTGTTTCTATTCTCAAGGAATGTATCATTTTGGATGAGAGACACACAGAAGTTGATGTTTGATGTAGGATAGGTTTAAGTGGTTAATGCATTTGGAATGACTATGATGACTGTTCCCTGGGGGTGAATGCACATTACAGTAGGAACTGAGGACCTTGGGGAAACTCCCGAACTGTTAAAACATACTTTCAAAAAACAGAGTATAAGAATTGTGGTGGTTGAATAATGTTTTTATGTGTCTATATATATATTTTTTGTTTGTTTTTTTTTTTTTGGTGGGGCCAGGGAGGAGTAGGAGGAGCAAAAGTATCACACACAATTTTTAAGCAAAGCCATAGTAAAATTTTCTAAAGTTAAAAAAAAAAAGTCTTCTGTTGCTGACTCATGGGTGGAACTGTAATAAAAATAGGGCAATATCTTTTTAAAATGAGGCCTTCTCTTATGTCATAGGAGCACGGTTTTAAGTCAATACATTCTAATTAGTTCTCTCATTCTTTAGGTTGTAGGCTCCTTACCCTAAAGTTAATACACTTAAACAGTTACTCTCTGAATAAAGAAAAGATGTTAATAGTACCAGGGTATTAAATAAGCTCTCCTTTCTTTTCAGCAAAGGTTTCTTTTTTTTTTTTTTAAATTAGCAATTAACTCTTCTTACCCTGTTTCTCTAACACTATACTTAATCATTACGACATTTTATTTCATGAAAGATATAAATAACTTCTTTAATTATTTTTTGATGTTTATAGTGTAGCCATTATTTTAATAACCTTGCAAATACGAAGAAATGCTTCATCAGTCTTTAATTTAATAAAGTTTAACAATTATTTTGCTATAAGGAAATATACAGGTAGAGTAACTTCCTCTGATTTTAAAAATGTCTCATAAAAAGTTACTGGATGAATAGCTTTTTACGTCTTCTAAATTTGTTTTTGAAGCAGGTTTTAGAGAAATACAGCATAAGTTCTATATTTCTTTAATATTTTCATAATTATGAAAATAAATTACTATATTAATTTTTTTAATTAAAAAAATTTAAATGTATTGAGGTGACATTGGTTAATAAAATTATATAGGTTTCAGGTGTACAATTCTAAAACACACCATCTGTATATTGTATTGTGTGTTCACCACCCAAGTCAAGTCTCCTTCTATCACCATTTATTCTCCCTTTACCCTCTTCTACCCCCCTTTCCCTCTGGTAATCACCATACTCTTGTCTGTGTCTATGAATTTTTTTGTTTTTGTTTTTTGGCTTAATCTCTTTACCTGGTTCACCCAGCCCCACAACTGATAACTGTCAGTCTGTTCTCTGTATCTATGAATTTGTTTCTCCTTGGTTTGTGAGTTTATTTTGTTCATGACATTCTACATATATGTGAAATTATATGGTACTTGTCTTTCTCTGATTGGCTTACTTCACTTAGCATAATATTCTCCAGGTTCATCTGTGCTGTCGCAAAAGGTAACATTTCTTTCTTATTCATGACCGGGTAGTATTCCATTGTGTAAACGTACCAGACCATTTGTATCCACTCATCTACTGATGGAAATATGGGCAGCTTCAAAATCTTGGCTATTGTAAATAACGCTACAATGAACATAGGACTGCATATATTCTTTTGAATTAATGTTTTGGATTTCTTTGGATATATTCACAGAAGTGGAATCGCTGGGTCAAAGGGCAGTTTCATTTTTAATTTTTTGAGGAAACTCCATACTGTTTTCCACAGTGGCTGCACCAGTCTGCATTCCTACCAATAGTGCTTGAAGGTTCCCTTTTCTCCACATCCTTGCCAGTACTTGTTGTTTGTTGATTGATAATAACCATTCTGACAAGTGTGAGGTGATACATCATTGTAGTTTTAATTTGCATCTCTCTGATGATTAGTGACATTGAGCATCTTTTTATATGTTTATTGATTATCTGTATGTCCTCTTTGGAGAAGTGTCTATTCAGGTCCTTTGCCCATTTTTTATTTGAATTGTTCGTTTTCCTGGTGTTGAGTTGTATAGGTTTTTAAATGAAGTTTGGATATTAACCCCTTATCAGATCTATCATGGGCAAACATTTACTCCCATTCAATAGTTGTCTTTTTGTTTTGTTGATGGTTTCCTTTGCTGTGCAAAATCTTTTTTGTTTGATGTAGTCCCATTTGTTTATTTTTTCTTTTGTTTTCCTTGCTCTAGCAAGTATATCAGAAAAAATATTGCTATGAGAAATGTCTGAGATTTTACTGTCTATGTTTTCTTCTAGGATTTTTATGGTTTCGAGTCTTACTTTAAGTCTTTAATCCATTTTGAGTTTATTCTTGTGCATGGTGTAAGGTGGTTTTATTTTTTTGCATGCATCTGTCCAATTTTCCAACACCATTTATTGAAGAGACTATCTTTACCCCATTGTATGTTCTTTCCTGCTTTGTCAAATATTAATTGACCATAAAGGCATGGGTTTATTTCTGGGCTCTCTATTCTGTTCCATTAATCTATATGTTTGATTTTATTGCCTGTACCATGATGCTATTATAATTACTGTGTCCTTGTATATTTTTATATCAGATATACCTCCAACTTTGTTCTTCTTTCTCAAGATTGCTGAGGCTACTTAGGGTCTTTTGTGGTTCCATATATATTTTTGTAATATTTGTTCTAGTTCTGTGAAATACGCCATTGGTATATTGATAGTAATTGCGTTGAGTCTGTACATTGCTTTGGGTAGTATGGACGTTTTAATGATAATTCTTCCTATCCATGAACATGGTATTTGCTCCCACTTATTTGTATCTTCTTCAGTTTCTTTCTTCTGTGTCTTATAATTTTCCAAGTACAGTTCTTTTACATTCTTGATTAAATTTATTCCTAGGTATTTTATGTATTTATTTATTTAATCCTCACCAGAGGAAATTTTTGCATTTATCTTCAGATAGAGCAGGAGGGAGAGAGGGAAGAAGAGAGAGAGAGAGAAACATCAATGTGAGAGAAACACATCGACTGTTTGCCACCCACACGACCCCGACCGGGGCCAGGGACAAACTGCAACTGAGGTACATACCCTTAGCAGGAACCAAACCCGGGACTCTCTGGTCCATGGGCCGATGCTCTAATCGCTGAGCCAGACCGGCCAGGGCTATTTATTTATTTTTGATGCAATTGCAAATGGTATTGTTTTCTTACTTTCCGTATCTGATAGTTCATTATTGGTTTATGAAAATGCAACTGACTTTTGGATATTTATTTTGTATCCTGCTACTTTAGTAAATTCATTTATCAGTTCTAGCAGTTTTTGGTATAATCTTCTCTATATATAGTATCATGTCATTGGCAAATAATGACATTTTTATGTCTTCCTTTCCAATTTGGATGCTTTTCAATTTTTCTTCTTGTCTAATTGCTATGGCTAGGACTTCCAGTACTATGTTGAATAAGAGTGGTGACAGTAGACATCCATGCTTTGTTCCTGATCTTAAGGGAAATGCTGTTAGATTTTGTTCATTGAATATGATGTTGGCTGTGGGTTTGTCATATATGGTCTTTTTTTTTGTTATTGATTTTTAGAGAGAGAGAGGGAGGGAGAGGGAGAGAGTTATAGAAACATCAATGAGAGAGAACATTGATTGGCCACCTCCTGCATGCCCCCCACTGGGGATTTGGCCCACAAACTGGGCATGTGCCCTGACCGGGAATCGAACCAGCGACCTTCTGGTGCATGAGTCAATGCTCAACCACTGAGCCACACCAGCCGGGCATATATGGTCTTTATTTTGTTGAGGTATGTTCCCTCTATTCTTACTTCACTGAGAGTTTTTAACAGAAATGGGTGCTAGATTTTATCAAATGCTTTTTCTGCATCTATTGATATGATCACATGATTTTTATCCTTCATTTTGTTTGTGTGATGTATCACGTTTATTGTTTTGTGGGTATTGTACCAACCTTTGCATCCTTGAAATAAATCCCACTTGATCATAGTGTATGATCTTTTTAATGTATTGCTAGATCCAGTTTTTGCTAATATTTTGTTGAGGATTTTAGTATCTATGTTCATCAGGGATATTGGCCTATAATTTTCTTTCTTTTTATTATCTTTATCTGATTTTGGACTTAGGATAATGCTGGCCTTGTAAAATGAGCTTGGCAGTCTTCCTTCCTCTTGAAATTTTTGAAATAGTTTGAAAAGGAGAGATATTAGTTATTCTTTGAATGTTTAGGAAAATTCACCTGTGAAGCCATCTGGTCCAGGACTTTTGTTTGTTGGAAGTTAGTTTTTTTTATCCTCACCCAAGGACATTTTTCCATTTTTTTTGTCCAGATAGAGAGAGAGAGAAACATCGACCTGAAAGGGACGCATTGAGTGGCTGCCTCCCACACGACCCAACCAGGGCCGGGAATAAACTGCAACCAAGGTATGTGCCCTTAGCAGGAACCGAACCTGGGTTTCTCTGGACCACAGGCCGACGCTCTAACCACTGAGCCAAACTGGCCAGGGCGGAAGTTAGTTTTTTAATTTATTTATTACTGCTTCAGTTTCATTAGTTGTAATCTGCCTATTCATATTTTCTGATTCTTCTTGATTCAGTTTTGGAAGATTGTATGTTTCTAGGAATGTATCCATTTTGTCCAGATTGTCCAGTTTGTTGGCATATTGTTGTTTGTAATATTTTCATACAATCCTTTGTATTTCTTTGGTGTTAGTTGTTACTTCTCCTCGTTCATTTCTGATTTTTTATTTGGGTTCCCTCTCTTTCTAGATGAGTCTGGTTAAAGTTTTTTTTTAATATATGGTTTTCTTTTTATTTATTGATTTTAGAGAGAGAGAATAAGGGAGGGAGGGAGAGAGAGAGAGAGAGAGAGAGAGAGAGAGAGAGAGAGAAATATTGATTAGTTATTCCACTTGTTTATACATTCATTGGTTAGTTCTTGTATGTCCCTTGACTGAGTATCAAACCCACAACCTTGGCATACTTGGACAATGCTTTAACCAACTGAGCTATCCAGTTAGGGCTGGTTAAAGGTTTGTCCATCTTGTTTACCTTACAAAGAACCTTAACTTTTGGTTTCATTGATCTTTTGTATTTTTTTTTCAGACTCTATGTCATTTATTTCTCTTCAGATCTTTATTATTTTCTTTCTTCTGTTTACTTTGGGTTTTGTTTGTTGTTCTTCTTCTAGTACCGTAAGTGTAAAGTTAGATGGTTTACTTGAGATTTTTCTTTTTTCTTGAGGTAGGCCAATAATGCTATGGATTTCCCTCTTAAGACTACTTTCACAGTGTCCCATAGATTTTGGGTTCTTGTGTTCTCGTTTTCATTTGTTTCAAGGTATCTTTTGATTTCTTCCTTGATCTCATTGTTAAACCATTCATTGTTTAGTAATGTGTTATTTAGCCTCTGTGTCTTTGTCTGTTTTTCAGTTTCTTTTTCTTGTTATTGATTTCTAGTTTCATACCATTATGGTCAGAAAAGATGCCTGATATGATTTCAGTCTTCTTAAATTTTATGAGAGTTGTTTTGTGTCCTAACATATCTATGCTGTAAAATGTTCCATGTGCATTAGAAAGAATGTATATTCTGATGCTTTGGGTTGAAATACTCTGAAGATATCAGTTAAATTCATCTGATCTAGTGTGTCACTACTTAAGGCTGCTGTTTCCTTGTTGATTTTCTGTATGAAAGATGTATCCATTGATTACAATGGGGTGTTAAAATTCTTTGCTATGACTTTACTACTGTCAATTTCTCCCTTTATGTCTATCAAGATTTTCTTTATGTATTTAAGTGCTCCTAGTTTTGGAGTGTTCCCTTTTTCATTATGGAGTGTCCTTCTTTGTCTCTTACTATAGCCTTTGTTTTAATGTCTATTTTGTCTGCCGTGGCTGGTGTGGCTCAGTGGTTAGAGTGACAGCCTGTGCACTGTAGGGTTGCAGGTTCCATTTCCAGTCAAGGGCATTCACTCGGGTTGTAGGTTCAATCCCCGGCCACGGTTGGGGCATGTGTGAGAGGCAACCAATCAATGTGTTTTTCATATCTATGTTTCTCTCTCTCTTTCTCTCCCTCCATCTTCCTCCCTTTCCCCTGTCTTCCCCTCCCTCTCCCCTCCCTTTCATTCTCTCTAAAAATCAATGGAAAATATATCTTCAGGTGAGAATTAACAACAACAAAATTCTGTTTTGTCTGATGTAAGTATTTCTACCCTAGCTTTTTTTCCTTTTCATTTGCATGAGGTATCTTTTTCCATCCCTTTACTTTTAGTCTGTGTATATCTTTTGTTCTCAGGTGGGTCTCTTTTTGACAACATATATATGGGTTCTGTTTTCTTATCCATTCAATTATCCTATGTCTTTTGATCAAAGACTTTAAGCATTTACATTTAAAGTGCTTATTGATAGGTATACATTTATTGCCATATTCTTTTAACAATGTTTCCCTGTTTTTTTCTTTTCTTTGTGTGGTGGTAACAAACTCTTTTAGCTTTTTTTTTTTTTTTTTTCTGGGAAGCTCTTTATTTCTCCGTTAGTTTTAAATGATAGTCTTGCTGTGTAGTGTTGGTTGTAGGTAGGTCCTTGCATTTCATTGCTTTGAATATTTTATGCCAGTTCCTTCTAGGTTGAAATGTTTCTGTTGAGAAATCAGCTCACAGTCTTGTGGGAGCTCCCTTGTAGGTAACCGTCTTTCTCTTGCTGCATTTTTTTATTGATTTTTTTTTTTTTTTTAGAGAGAGGAACATTGATGTGTGAGAGAAACATTGATTGGTTGCCTCTTGCATGTGCCCCCAATCAGAGATCGAACCTGCAACCTGGGTATGTGCTCCTGATCAGGAATTAAACCAGCGACCTTTCGGTGCACAAGATGATGCTCAGCCAACTGAGCCACAACAACCAGGGCTCTTGCTGCTTTTAAGATTCTCTTTTGTCTTTAACTTTGGCATTTTAATTATGATGTGTCTTGGTATAGGCCATTTTGGGTTTATCTTGTTTAGGGCTCTCTGTACTTCCTGGACTTGTATGTCTTTTTCCTTCACCAGGTTCGGGGAGTTTTCAGACATTATTTCTTCAAATAGGTTTTTTATCCCTTGCTTTTTCAATTCTCCTTCTGGTACCCCTGTCATGTGGATGTTGTTAGACTTCATGTGGTCTCACAGGTCCCTTAAACTCCTTTACTTGATTGATTGATTGATTGATTGATTGACTGCTGCTCTGATTGGGTGTTTTCTGCTACTTTGTCTTCCAAATTATTGATTTGATCCCCTGCTTCATCCAACTTACTTATTGCTTCTAGTATATTCTTTATTTCAGATATTGTAGTCTTCATTTCTGGTTTTTTTTTTTCATGGTTTCTGTCTCCTTTTTCATGCTGTTGTAGTTCTCAGTAAGTTCTTTCAAATTCTCACTAAGTTTCTTGAACATCCTTACAACCATTTTTTTGAACTCTGTATTTGATAAATTGCTTGCCTCCATTGAATTTAGCTTGTTTTTTATTTCATTTTGGGGCATGTTTCTTTTTCTCCCTCTTTTGGCTACTTCTTTTTTTTTTTTTTATCCTCACTCGAGGACATTTTTCTATTTTTTGTTCAGATAGAATGGGAGGGAGAGAGAGGAAGAGAGAGAGAGAGAGAGAGAGAAACATCGACGTGAAAGAGACACATCGAGTGGCTGCCTCCTGCACGCCCAACCAGGGCCGGGGACAAATCGCAACCGAGGTACATGCCCTTAGCGGGAACCAAACCCGGGTCTCTCTGGACCGCAGGTCAACGCTCTAACCGCTGAGCCAAACCGGCCAGGGCTCTTTTGGCTACTTCTTTGTGTTTGTTTCTATATATTAGGTAGATCTGCCATGTCTCCCAGTCTTGGTAGGGTGGACTTATGTAGTAGGTGTCCTGTGGGACCCAGTGGCACCGTCTCCTTGATCACCTGAGCTGGTTGCTCCAGGAATGTATCTTGTGTGGATTATGTGAACCCTCCATAGTCAGACTGGCTGACTATGAGGATCAACCCTGACCACAGTATACCAGCTGCTGTGCAGATGCTGGCCACACAAAGAAACATTAATCTCCGCAGGGTCTGGTGCCTGCTGAGAGCTCCCTTTGGATATGCCACTTGTGAAGCTAATTGGATCCTGCTCTGATGTTGTCTGAAGGTAGTCACTGGGTGTGTCTCTTCTGGGGCCTTTTGGGAGGGACTCTGGTGCAGATCAATATCAGATGCCACCTGTGACTGGCCCTGGACAACCTGTTTGGAGCTACAGAGTGATCCACTCTTTGTGGCTGTCTCTGCTGGGCCTGGGTGTGTGTAGGAAGGACTAAGCTGCGTACCTAAGCTGGCTTTTACCAGCACTGGGCCCTGGGGAAGTTCAGCTAAATCCCAAGGCATCCTGAAATCTACCTCTTCCTGCCTCTGCCTGATGGCTGCCTATTAGGCTCGGTCACTGAAAGAACCTCTGAAAGTACTCGAGTTGCATGAGATAGGTTCTTATTGAGTCACCAGGTAGGTACGAGTGGTGTTGACCAGATTTATACAGGTTCATACTTGGTGCCAGTGCTGGGTCTAAGGCCTACAGGAAATGTCCCAGAGTATACCAAGTCCAGCTTCCACCTGCTGGTTGCTTGCACACCTTTGTGTTGGGGTGGGCTCCGAGGGAGTCAGCAGGGTGAGGCCAACAGTTTATTAGTCCAAACAGACCGAGATTTGGCTATGTGAAGGGAAGGCTCAGCACCAGTCAGGCACGTGAGGGAAAATGGCCCCGTGTTAGAGCCACACAATTCAGTATGTCCTAGCTTCTGCCAGGAGCCTGAGTCAGCAGGGCAGAGCTGCTGGGAGGCAGCAGGGTGGGGCCAGTGGATCTCCCATGATGAGGAGGTGCCGGTCAGGCTTTGGGGAAGGTGGGGATAGTGTCCCTTGCCCCAGAGCCTACTCAGTCTGTCTCAGATTTTGCAGGGCAGGGCCACCAGGATTCAGGAGGGTGAGACTGCCAGAAGCCTGAAGGGTGGGGGCTATGGATCTCCCATGAGGGGGAGGTGCCAGTCAGGTGCACAGGAAAGTGGGGGAATGATCCCCACCCCAACGCATACAACTCAGTCAGTGACACCCCCTGAGTATTGGACCTCTACACCCCAGCCTAGGCAGCTGACTCCTCAGCAGGGTGAGAGGTCCTCAGGGTGGGGCGACCAGCAGTCCAGAGCGTGGGGCTATTGCTTTCCCCCAGGCTGATGCTGTAAGGAGAGGGGTGTTCCACCCAGGAAAGATGGCATCTGTGGTGTGGGAGAGGGACTCAGCACAGGGATCCTGGCAGCTGTCCCTTCAGCTTTCTCCCAAGGGCCACAAATCCCAGTGTCTCCTCACAAGACTCTAGTCTGCTCCACCCTCCCTCCACTGGAGCCCAGGGTGAGTGGCTGTGAATGAAATTCTGTGTGAGGGCTTTTTAAGAGGGCAGCTGTGTCTCTAGAAGACTCCTGTCTCTCCCTGGAGGACAGAATCCTGCTGTTTTTCACAGCCAGATGTTATGTGGGCTCCTCTTCCACTCTCTGGTGGTCTGGGCTGGGGAGTCTGGCGTGGATTTGAGACCCCATGCTCCTCAGGGAGTACCTTTGCAACTGAGATATCCCTGTGGATTCTCAGCTGCTGCCTTTGGGAGCCGGGCCAGGCCTTTTCACATCTCTGCCCTGCCTATCACTCTGGATGTGGCTTCTGTAAGCCCTTGGTTATAAGAATTCTGTTTAGCCAGTCTTCAGTTGGTTATTCAGATTGATTGTTCCACATTTAAGTTTGATTCCAGTTTGGTCCTGGGAGGAGGTGAATATAACATCCAGCTGCTCTGCCGCCACCTTGGATCCTCCCGGATAGTGATTTTTACGGGGTAAATATGGGTTCACAATAGACATATAGTACATTTTGATTTCTTTTTTCATTTTTGCGTTTGGTTGAAATTGTTCATGAAAACTAAAATATATTCTGTAGCAAAATAAGTTTTCTCTTCTCCTCAGGGCATTATAATTTAATAAAAAGGAAAGCTCATTTAGAACTTCATTGACTTCAGTTCCTTCTGGCCACAGCATAATCAGAGACCTTGAATTTTCATGTCATTGCAGTGGTGTTCTTGAGATATGCATGAATTGAGGTGCATGAATTGAGTACGAGACCTCATATCCAAGACTCCATGACTGATAACTGAGCTCCCCATTATAAAGTTCATAATCTCATGGTGATATTGTCACAAGACATTGCTGGTTCCCTAAGACATGGATGAAAGCTTTTGCCACCTCTCTGAACATGTCTGCTTAACACTGATGGCTGAAGTCTTCCTTCACTAATGCCTCTTAGAAGGGGATAGGAGGGCAGCATTGCCTTGGCCTCAATCTTCAGAGCTCACAGGAGGAGGCGCAAGAATTGCTCCCCCCACCCCAACTTGTCTTTCGAGTCCATCAGGGAAGTCAGGATGACAACTTGCCTATCTCAACACTTTATAGTTTTTTAAACTGTTTGCACACATTTTCTTATTTCACCCTGGACATGATGCTGTGAAGTCAGCAGCTTGTAGTTTTGGCTCCAATTGAACATACAAGGCAACTAGCTCAGAGGAGGAGGTGCCTGGTGGAAGGTCTCACAGCAGCAGGACTGGCATAGAAGGCAAGCCTGGGAGTCAGAAGTCCAAGTGTTCAGTGGTGGCATTTCCTCTCGTCCTTTCTCTGTAGGACTGTGCAAGGAGGGACAGGAAGGAAAAGCTCTTTGTGGGATACTCCTGGGTGTGGCCAGTGGCTGGACTTGTGGCCATAGCTCTTGTCTTACAGCTTTAGGATATGCTGAGTCCATTTTTGTGGCACAACACCTATGGTGTGAGAAGGACACAGCCCTCTTAACCTTGCCACACCTGAGCTTATTAGAAAATGCAGAATCTCAGGCTCCACCCCTAAGGAATCATAATCTGCTCTTAAACCAGGTCAGCAGGTGATTCTTACGTTCATTGAGTTTATGAAGCACTGGCTCTAGAATTCAGAGGACAAGAAATTGTGCAGTTGAAAATAAAGTGAGGGGTATGAGAGGATGAATTTCATTTGTATATGTTTGTAAGTGTGAGAGTGTATTATTTGTCTCATTTTACTTTTTTGTAAAAAACAGGTTTAATGAGATAGAATTCACAGACTGGATATTTCACTCATTTCAAGTGTACAATGAAAGGGTTTTTAGTATATTCACAGACTTGTGCAACCATCAACACAGTCCATTTTAAACATTTTCATCATCCTGAAACAAAACTTCATGCTCTTTAGCACACAGTGGTCATTTCCCTCCAATGCCCACTCCCTTCTTGGAAGCCCCTGACAATCACTGATGTACTTCTGCCTTTAGGGATTGGATTTGCCTCATGTATACATTTCACATATAAAAGAAGTACAATATGTGGTCCTTTGTGTCTGAATTTTATCACTTCTCTTAATATTTTCAGGGCCTGTTCATGTTGTAATGTGCATCAATACTTAATTCCCTTTTTTAAACTGTCATTTTACTTAAGTTTATTTTCAGCAGGAGGGAGATGTTGCCTTTTCTTAGCCTTGCTGAAGTTCAGACAGTCTTTTCCCTTGTACATTAAAAGTCAATAAGAGCAATTTCTAGTGCGCTGTTGCTTTTTTCTAAAGCCACGAGCTCTAGGTCTGAGAACTGTGTGAGAGTGAAATACCAGGAGCATTGTTACATGCTTTTAACCGAAGAAATAAAATGTTAGTATTTTTCCACTTTCTTTTCAAATGAAGTTTTCATTCCTTAATTTTCAACCACTTTTTCCATAAAGGCAGGGTATGCCTTTCATGCTCTGCTGAAAATTATGCCTGTCTTTACAAACCGTCCAGCTGATGTTGGTGAAAATCAAAGTGGAAAAATATTGTATTCAGATAAATAACAACAATGGCTATATTTTTGGCAAGAAACCACACGATTATCCCTCCCCCAAGCAGTCTGTTCCCTGCAGTTCTGAATATTCGGTAATTTTAGGCTCCCCAGAGGAAGACAGCCTTCTTTCCTTTGTAGTCTGTACTAAGGTCTGAAATTTTTGTCAAATAAAGTGCAAATTTATTTTCCTCTAGATATTAAATATCCTTTCAGTAAATCTGTCACACAGAATACCTTACCGATTGGGGAAAATCTTTGCTTGGTTCTTGGGCTTTCCAGAGATCATTTCATGATGCACGTAATGCGTGGTGCCCGGGAAAAGAATGTCAGGAAGATGTTTTTATACCAGTACAGAAGTCATTTTAGCGTTTCACTGTTCTTACAGTATTACACAGTCATTTGAAAATTCTGATTTTGGTTTCAGCAATGTGAAAAGCTTTCCCTTTCCCTCTTCTCTCCTCCCTAAACTCATCTTAATGCCACTAAATTTCCAGTGCCTTTTACTTGGCTGGCCGCCTGGTATAGGACGTGACCAACCACAACGCTGGAGGTCTTGTGTGGTCACTTTCTAAAGGGTTTTGTGCCTCCTTTATATGCTCGCCTCCCTCTCCCTCTTTGGCGGGGAGATTCAATTATTTGGCTCTATTTGAGAAGGCTCTGGGCAAAATGCCATTCATCTATCTTTTCAACTTTTGGGGACACGCTTTCTTAACAGATCTATTTGGGATGTAAGGCACTTTCTTTAACCTGGCTACTATTTTTCTGAGTGCTGTGAAGTGCTGATGATTCTCAGAAAATCACAAGTTGTCTATTCTCCTCAGTGTCCCAACCAAGTTGCTGTTGTGTGTATGTGCATTTGTGTTTGTGATGCTGAAAACGCATGGTTTCCAAGAAGAGAACAAAAGATAAAAATCCTTGCCCCTTTCCGACTGGGAAATTAACATGACTGAGTTAGCCAGGTCCCTCTGTTGGAGGCAATAGGAAGATTGGATTGAACGCTTATGTCAAGGAAATTGACTTGGCTGGATTTCAGGGAGCCGGATGGGCTGGCCTATTAAGTTCTGTGTCAGTATCTTTGCTAGCCCTGGAATTGGGACAGGATAGCTATTTTTTGTAACAGGTCAAACTCTGGGGAAATAGAGCAGGCAACCAACATTCATTGAGAACCCCTTATGTGTCAGGGAGTGTTATATAAACACTATGTACATCTAACATGTAAGCTATGTATTACTCTTCTTGTTACCACACCTACTTTATAAATGGAGAAACTGAGGCCCAGAAAGGTTAAGATTCATCTTTTCCTGTATCCAGTTGGCTCTACAGCATCATTTCCAGGTACTGGGGCAAGCTTCCCTGGCCTCCAGGGACCCACAAAGGTATCCAGATGCCAATGAAACCTCTTCGTTAAGGTGAACACCCCATCTGGTCCATCTGAGAATGCCCCGCCTCTCTGCTCTGAGGGTCCTCTGTCCTTGGGGCCCTGCTCAACTACTCTGCACACTTTGGCTGTGTGCTGCCTGTCACAGGTACTAAGCGACTGGTAGCAACCCATTGTGTTTCTTGCACAATTTGGTGACTCAAAGACTGACTTTCTAGTGAGCACCAGTAGGTTGAGGCTATGGACTGTATTTTTGTTGGAAGTGTTTTCTGGGACCTCTTAGCAATTTTCAAATAAAACCATACAATTGACCATCTATGTATTCTATGAATAAATTTGGCCTTAAAAATGCACACTCTTTCCAACTTCGAATTTTCCCTTTATAACACTGTCTTTATTTCCCTCTATTAATATATGATCATTGTGAAATAGCAAATAATTCTGTTTCTTTTCTATAGAAAATTTTGAACACCACCCTTGTAGAATTGTGTAATCATTTTAATCAGTTGATACTTTGCTCTCGTAGTTTAAGAATGAGTTTTGCATCATTTCACTTCTCCACTGCATGGCAGGTTGTAGCTCTCTGAATAAGAAAGTTAAAACTGTGCTCTGTGGTGGGACGCAGAGAGGTGCTTATGGGGATTGAGATTCCAGGGCAGTCAGCATTCTGCCTGCTCCAGGTCTCCCTAATTAATGAGGTCTTTGTTCTGTAGCAGAGAGTTACTTACCCATCATTTTACTGATCCTACATTAGCCTTAATTTATTGAGGAAAATTTATTTACTAAGCTATTTTGTATAAACTTGTGTCACACAGTGGATGAAGCACTTAGGTCCTTGGGAAAAGATAAACTAGGAAGCTTTGCAGTTTTAAAAAAAGAAGCACAATGCCAGCAAAGAGGTGTGGTGACTTTCTACGATATACACAGTGAATCAGTGACCCATTTTTCAGGAAGGTGGCAGCTGCATTTTGTTCCATTGGGGGAAAACATGATATATGGGTACAACTTCAACTGTAGCTAGTTGACTGTAGTGACACTTTTTAAAAATTGGAATCAACAAGGAGAATCTGCCAAAACGAATTCCATATGCACTGAACTAATAAAGAAGCTGTTGTAATTTTTGTAGTGGTGGTGTTTTTTTTTTTAGCTTTTTTTTCTTTATTGATTTTAGAGAGAGAGGAAGGGAGAGGGAGAGAGAGATAGACACATCGATGAGAGAGAACGGCGATTGCCTGCCTCCTGCATGCCCCCCACTGGGGATTGGGCCCACAACCTGGGCATGTGCCCTGACCGGGAATCGAACCAGCGACCTCTTGGTGCATGGGTCGACGCTCAACCACTGAGCCACACCGACCAGGCTAGAGGTGGTGTTTTATCATTATTTATTTAAATGGTGGAGGATGGAGGGATGAGATTGAGGACTTGGGAGATGGAGGAGGCTCCAAATGAGAGAGCAAAGTGAATTGCTAGATTATGAATCTTTATGAAATGATGATGAAGAATAAAATATTGTTACTGCTTTATTAAAGACTGTTTTCTCATTTATCATTTAAAAAGCAAGAAGGTGCCCAGCCGGTGTGGCTCAGTGGTTGAGTGTCACCTCACCCATGCACCTAGAGGTCACTTGTTCAATTCCTGGTCAGGGCACATGCCCAGGTTATGGGCCAAATCCCCAGTGAGGGGCATACAGGAGGCAGCCAATCGATGTTCTCTCTCATCGATGTTTCTATCTCTCTCTCCCTCTCCCTTCCTCTCTCTCTAAAGTCAATAAAGAAAAACAAAAAGCCTTTGTTTAAAAAAAAAATAAATAAAAATAAAAACTCAGAAGGTATCAGCCTTCCGCATCACGTCATTGATTTAGTAAGTCCCTTGTTGTGTCTCTTTACTAATACAGCCTGCAATTTTAGTTGCTTATTGCATCTTAACTTTTATTTTTTATCCTCACCGGAGGACATTTTTGCATTTATCTTCAGATAGAGTGGGAGGGAGAGAGGGAGGAAGAGAGAGAGAAATATCGACCTGAAGAAATATCGACGTGAGAGAGACACATCGAGTGGTTGCCACCCACACGACCCCAACTGGGGCCGGGGACAAACTGCAACTGAGGCATGTGCCCTTAGCGGAAACCGAACCCGGGACTCTCTGGTCCGCGGGCCGAAGCTCTAACCGCTGAGCCAAACCGGCCAGGGCTCATCTTAACTTTAATTTCTATTTTAAAGAAACTGGTAAAATTAATTTGTATACTTATTTTTAACTTTAATTTTCTTTCTGAATACATGATGCAGTCAGCACAGTACGAAAGGTTAGACACTGATGTCTCTATTCCGCTCCTCCCCCAGCTAGTCCGTTCCCCAGAGGCACCAGTGTTACTGTTTTCATGTGTTTCTCTGCAGTATGTGTATGTTGGCAAATTTGTTTTTGTTCTTTTGATTTCCTTCCCTTCCTTTCTCGTGTAAGTGGAGGCATGCAAAATACACTGTTCTGTCTCTGGTTGCTTTCGCTTTCTGTGCGTTGTCAATTATTCTGTATCTTTACACTGAGAGCATTCTTGTTGTTCCATGTTGGGTAACCACTGTGCTACTGGTGGACATTTAAGATGTTTTTAATTTGCTTGTTTGAACAATGCTGCAATTTATAAAACTGCACTCATAGTTAGATTTGTTTAGAAGGAAGTGGAAACCAATAGCTGAAAGATGGTTTTAGGATGGTCCCTGGAAGGTAGGGCTCTGTCATTGTTACCCAGACTGGTGCTCCTTAGAACCCTCACCAGGGAAGTAGATGTTACTGGAGAAGGAAAACAGGATTTAATGGTCAGATAAGCTTGGAAAATGCAGTGTTCTCTATTTTCTCTTGGAGCTTCATAAAATCACATCTTAAAGACTTAATGTACTCACGTGGTTTTAACAACAACAAACTGCCAGAGATAATTTTTCAGACTTTTTGAGCGTCACACATTTCAAGATGCCTATTAACATCTGTCGGGACAGTTTGTGGGGAAAAAAACCAGTTTGGGAAATGATGACTTGTGTGATTCCCCCCATCTCCCCAGTTCCATAGATAGTGAAAATAGCTAAACATTTTATTTTTCAGCTGACGGATTGCTTGCCTTTGGAGTCCTGTTTCTGGGCACCGGTAGCGTGCTCACTTTTCTGGCCCCAATACTGAATGTGAGACATTCGTACCTTATTTGGAAAGCTGTGTGGCAGGACCATCTTCTGTTGGTGGGCGTGAAGGCAAGTGAGATCAGATATTCTGTGTGGAGCCCAGTGTGAACTAAAGCCTTGAGCTGTGGAATCACGTTGTACTTGGGGACAAAAGAAAAGTTCGTTCTGGCCAGGGTTTGGGCGTAGTGGGGGTTGAAGGAGAGTGCTGAGACTTTATATATCAAGCAGCGTTCCAGGAGAAGTTTCAGTTTGGAGTTCTGTTGTGGAACTTGGAGAGGAAAGGGGTAGATTTTTTTTTTCCCTAGTGCACTGATTTTAATGGGGGATGATTTTGCCTTCCCTCCTTCCTCTGGGGATATTTGGCCATGTCTGGAGACCAGGGATGCTGCTAAACATTGTACAAGGCACAGAACGAAACATCACAACAAAGATTTATCCAGTCCAAAATGTCAGTTCTACCCCTGAATAAGCCTGCTCCAGTGGGACCCTGCCAGGGTTGGGGAGTTGGTAAGTTGTCATTATTTCTTTGTCCAAGCATCTGAAGTGACATAAATCCCGTTTTGTACTGCTGATGCTGCCTGATACTAGCTTTTGATAATATAGATTCAGGACCCTTATTCACATTTCTGCAATTTAAAAAGCTTGAAAATGTAAAGGTTCTTCATAATTTATTTAACAGTAATACCTCACTTGCACTGATTTATGGTTAATGTGTTTGATTGCAGATCTGTCTTCCAGGTTTATATAGAATGCTCAATGCACTGTATCATCTTTCTAAAAATCCGAAAAACGTTATGTTTGAAATACTTTAAGCCCCAAAGGTTTCTGATAAGGGATTATGAATTTTTTTAAATCCCTACCTGAGGATATGTTTAATGACTTTTTAGAGAGATTTTTTAGAGAGAAGGAGAGGGAGAGAGAGAAACTTCGATATGAGAGAGGAACATTGACCAGTTGCCTCCTGTACATGCCCCAGTGGGGTATTGAACCCACATCATAGGTATGTGCCCTGGCAGGGAATCAAATCCACAACCTTTCCATGCATGGGATGATGCTCAACCCACTGAGTCACAGCAGCCAGGGCAGGGATTGTGAATTTATATACTGATCTAAATTTTTGCCAAATTTGGTTTCTTTTAAGAAATTAGGAACTGTTAGAAATGTTTATTAATTTTTTTAATTCCAGAAATGACTTAAGATCATTGAGAAGAATCTCATCTGTACAGCGCTTACTGTTTGCCAGGGGCTGTTCATGTATTAACTAATCTTCAGAAACTGGCATAGTAATTTACCCAACACCCCAAAGCTAGTCAATGGCAGAGCTGGGCTTTGAACTCTGACACAAAGAAGGAAATCATCCATAATCTCAGCAACTAGAGAGAGCCATTGTTTGGATTTGGTTGTATTTCCTTAGAGCCTACCTCTCCCCACCCCTCTGCCTCACTCTCTGTGGTTTAACATAAATATTTATGTAAATATTTTTCGCAGGTGTGATTGTTAAATGGCTGCTTACATAGTTAAAAAAATAGTCGAGTGAACCATAATTTATTTAAACAGTCTTCTATTGTTGGTATTTAGGCTGTTTTCGGTTTTTCACAATAGAATATTGGGATGAACACATTTATGTGTAAACATTTGTCCACATTTCTAATTATTTCTTTAGGGAATATATTTTAAAGGGAATCACTTAGTGTGTGTGACTTTTTACAGACTCTTCGTAAACTGGTGTGCTGCAAAACATACCCGTTTATGCTCCCACTAGAACTTTACCCTCATCAACATTGATTATTAAAATACTTTTTCTCTATTTCTGATTCTGAGATGAAGTAGCTGATATTCTCTGAGGAGATGGACAGATGGCCGGACACTTTGTATGATTTTTTTAAATTTGTCAAGAATCTAGAAATAAAAATAAAAAAGAAATTTTCCAGGAAAAAAGTACCCAAATTAAGTAGTTGGAACAACTGACCTTTAAAACTTTAAATTTCAAAAAGAATTAAATTTATAGCCATTTTCTTTGCAGGTTGATTCATGACGTTAAAATGGGGCTCCATTTCACATTATTATGAAGAGTTGGAGGAAATAAGTGTTTCCAGCATTAGGAGACATTCTGGTCAGAATAGTATTGGTATGTGATAAGTATGTGCCTAAAATAGCCATTTAATAAAGATTTATGGAGCATCTACTATGTACCATGCACACTGCACTTTGAGTTGGGGATGCAATGGGGAACAAGTTTATAATAACACAAATAACAACTCCTTGTAGTCTTGCTCAGGTGGTAGGCACTGTTCCAGCTGCTTACATATATTAGCTCATTTAGCCCTCACTGTAACCCTGAAAGGTAGGTACTGTTATTATTTCCAGTTAACTAATGAGAAGCACAGAGAAGGTTAGTAACATGATCACAGACATACAGCTTACCAAGCAGCTAAATCAGGATCTGAACCCAGGAAAAGTCTGACTCTGCCAGGTTGAGGGGCATCCCTTAGGGGGTTGGTGCAGTACTCTGGGCATGAGAAAATGGTGGCTTTAATGGACAATCCAGCAATGGGGTTGGAGAGAAATAGAAAGGTCATAAAGGTTTATGAGGAGGAAATTCATCAGACTTGGTGACTGAATGTGAAGGAAGAGGGACAAGCCTAAGTTTTCTGGCTTGAGTGACTTGCTGGATGGTGGTAGCATAAATTGGTTGGGGAAGTCGAGGAGAGAATGAGGAGCAGGTTTTTGGCGAGGTGGAGATGATTTTAGTTTGGAATTGGTTAGATTGGAGGGATCTGAAAGATGGAGATGCTCAGAAGTCCATTATCTCCAAATTATGAGGAATTATTAGCTTTGAAGCTCACCAATTTTATTGTGATATTTTATTTATCAATAAGTAATTTTCTTTAAATATTTACATTGTGTACTTAATGAGAAGGTTTTGTAGGTTTTAAAGCTGTTGATAACACTTTTATTGATTGCTGTGGTTTTCATGTGTCAAACATAAATATTTGTTATTTTCATATCCTTTTAAAAATTCATTTTAATGCCTGTAGACAACTTATAATGGGATTATACCATTATTTGTATAATCAGTAATCTGTGAATGGATAGGTTATTTACATTTTTTCTTTATTATGGATAATTTTACAGGTTATATCCTTGTGCATAAAACACTTTAAGCATTCAGCAAAGATTATTTCCTTGAAGGTAAATCAGAACTAAAGTTACTGGATCTTAGTACATATTGTGGAATTACTTTTTTGTGCAAACTTATGTCTACCAACTATGTGAAAGATTCACCTCTTAATCGACCTGTGTGTTGAATGTTGTCCTGATGATCTGTGGGACACCATCATTCACTTCCTACGTTGTGTAACAAATTCTGTGATCACGATGAAATGACTTTGTATACTGTGACCAATACCTGATTCACACAGAATATTGTCAAGAAGTTTTACAAATCTAATAAGGCAAGAAAATGGAGATGATGATCATTTTTCTTTAACTCTGTCAAAGTATTAGTGCTTGGATAATATTTAAAGTTATCTGAGATTAAGCCTGCCAAAGTCTGGCTGATGGTGGTAGAGACACCTAGAATTCACAGTAAGATGCCTGTTCTCCAGTGTGTATTTTGTCTGTCTCTGTGTGATAGGTGGTGGAGAATTAAAGTCATTACATGGGTAATTCAGGACAAAAACAAATTTTACCTGAAATTATCTGGTTATTTTGGGTAAAATTATGATGACGTTTTGCCTGGAATTATGCCCGTAATTATCTTAGTTTTCTATTTTGTTTTCCACTTTGCCCGTTAAAAAATTTTACTTTCCAACCTTTAATTTCTATAATTTTTTTCACCTTGATTTTTCACAGCCACTGTCCCTATTTTGTGTAAATTTTATTGAAGATACTAATTTCTGCCTCCAGAGCCATGGGATCTGGCTTTTTTGGATTATTCCAAAATATAAATTTTGGGAAAACTAGAATCAGGCTATTTCTCTGTTTGTCATTTTGAAATTTTCTGCATTCATAAACTGACCTTTTCCTTGTGACCTTTTAATGAATTTGCATTATGAGTTATGAATGTTTTTTATTTAGAGATTACTTATTAGCTTGGTTACTTACCAAGGTGACACATTAAAAAAAGTTTGTCCACCCATCTGCTTCCTCCCATATCCCCCAAAAGATTCAACTAGGAGAATGGTAATATGCAAATAAGCCATCTGCAATGTCCCAATGGGAGGATAGCTTCCAGTTCCTAGTCAGAGACCTACTAGGGTAGTAATTTCAGTAGCTTTCTTCAGAGGGAGGGGATTTCTAAAGAAGTAGCTTGATTTAAAATGTTTCCATAGTGATAGGGACATTTGGAATTGGGTGCTCAGGCCACTAGTGAGTGAAAAATCTCTGGTTTCCAGATTCAACCTCTACCTGTAGGGTGTCTGTGTTCCATCATAGATGTCCTCAACTTATTTTTTGTGTTCCTCTACAAAGATTAAAAAAAAAAATGATACCATCTAAAAGACTATTAACTGAGATTAAATTAACACCTGTGCCTGTGGTTTTCTGATGCAGCCCTGAGCCTGTCTTCTTCCCTGAGAAAGTGGGTGTCCTTGATTTCCTAATTTTCAAAATGATGGCGGCCAGAGGCAGCCATGGTAGGTAAGAATGATGGATCTCAAGCCTGGCCTGCTGGTTCCTTCATTTGGCAGAATATGGGCTTGGGATGTGAGTACAAAGACTTGATATTGTGACATCTCCTGCTGTGGTTTTTGAGGGTGAAGACTCTGCTGCCTTGTAGTGCAGACTAAAGTTATACCTGCCCTTTCCTCAGTCTTCCATTTCTCTTGAGGTTTTTGGTAATCATTCTCCTTTAGCTTCTGTTGTTTGGAAGAGTGAAATAAAGCATTGGTTCTGTTCTTTCTCCTTTCCCTCTGTCTGCAGGGGCCCCACAGTGGTACGTATGAGTGACGAATAAGGGGCTGGTGTCTTGTGGTACTGCTTTTATCAGGTCCCAAGCTATGTCTGAGTGTTCCCTGCATCTAGAAGCTATGTCCTGCAGTGCCGACTGGTGTTTGAGGAGCTGTAGGAGTCGAGGTGGCACAGTGCAGTAAGTAGAGTTTGGAAATAAGGACTTGCGTGGTGGTGTGTTCATGTGGGGCTCAAACCTCAGGTGTGAATGAGAGACTTTGTAGGCTAGTGTGTAGACTGATAAGAGACTAAGCAATTTGGGGGAATGAACTGAAGAACCATTGTCTGTGAAGAAGTCAGAGAAGACGTAGGAAATCCAGAAGAGAATGCTGTTTTAGAAGATAGAGCGTTACGGTGTTTCAAGGACAGTGTAATTGGAGAATGAGTTTTGTTTGTATTTTTTTTCGTTGGAAATAATTTTAAACTTACAGAAAAAAAGTACAAAGAATACCTGTGTACCCTTTATCCAGAATCACCTGCTATTAAAATTTAACCCTATTTTTTGCTTGCTTTGTCACTTCCTACTCGTGTGCTCGCAGCCACACCCCCCCCCACACACACACCTACAAACCTGCATACACACACAACGTGTTTTTCTGAACCATTTCAAGGATATATTACATACATCATGACCTTCACCTCCAAATATCTAAATATTTCTTTTGTAAGAATTGGGATAGTCTCTCATATAACCACAATACAATGATCTATTCCAGTAAATTTAGCTTTGATACTTGTTATTTTTAAAAAATCAAATCTAACATTTATATTCTAACTTGGCCAGTTAATTCAAGATTGTCTTTTATAATATTTTTCCCTTCTTTTATTTCATTCATTCACTTTCTTAAGCTGAAACAGTTTGACAGTCTTCTTGTATCTTTTATGACATCGACAGTTTTCAAGATATACAGCCCTTTCCCCTAAAAATAGTAGAGTGGGCCTAAGTTTGGGGTTGCTTGATGTTTTCTTATTATTATATTCTGGTTATACAATCTCTATTGGAATATTTAATAGGTGATGTTGTGTCCTTCTCAGGACATCACATCTGGAAGCAAGCGAATAATGCCGATTGGTGATGATAACTTCCATCACTGTCAAGGTGTTGCCCAGTCTCTTGACTGTATAATTACTGTTTTCTTTTCCCTCCAAATCTATGAGGAGACACCTTAAGATCATGCAGATATCCTGCTTCTCATTAAAATCAATATTTAGTGTCCATTGGTGATTTTTACTGGATTCAATCTTGACTATATAGGTGCAGAATCAGTTTTTCAACTAAGTACTCCTTCCATGTTTACCAGTCAGCCTTTAGCATTCCACTGTAACCAGGAACCCTCCCTTCATTCCTGTCTGTCTGTCCACCTTTCTATCTCTCACCTGTTATTGGTATGGACTCAGGAATTCCTATTCTCCAGTGGTTGATAATTCACTACTGAACTCAATTATTTTGGTGCTCAGGTTGCCCCAGGGTTGGCCAGTGGAAGCCCCTTCAAGCTGACTCTTGTGTCCATGTATTGTTTCCCCACCATGTTTTTGAGAACCTCATTTGCTTTCAGGCATAGTGAGATGTTCCAGGCTCCTATTGTACCTATTCTCCCCCATCCCTGAAGTCAGCCATTTCTTTGAGGAGCTCAGGTTCCTTTTAGTGGAGAAAGGGTGCAGCATTTTAAGGTGCATATTTTCAGTGATCCTCTAGGTCAGCGATTTTCAACTGGTGTGCTGCAAGAATTTTTAAAACATGTAATACCTGACTATGTAGTCAGGGGTGCTGACCTCTTTTACCTTAGATTGTCAAATAAAAAAATGACAATAGCCAACACAATAGCCATTCAATGTGAATGCCCTGTCTTGAACCATAAATATATAGGTCATATAATAGAGTTGCATCTTATTGGTCACATCGCATAATAAGATTGTGTCTGATTGGTTAATTCTTGGTACCAGGAATCCTTATATACAAGTACAGGCACCTGATTTTTTAAAAGTCACGTTGGAGCCTAAAGGGTAGGTAATAACTACTACTATTACTATTTTGTAAATCAATCAAAATTATACCAATTTTTTTGTCAGATTGGCAAAAAATATATTTTTGGCGTGCCACAGAATCTAAGTCTTTAGTTTGTGTGTGCCACAAGATGAAAAGGTTGAAAATTGTTGCTGTAGGCTGTATAACATTTTGGACCAAGGTTTTAGAAGCTGCCAATTGCTTGGTTGATGAATTTTGGATCAAGCAGAAATGTTGGGGCAATGAGAAAGGAAAGTTTGATTTGCAGTTGTTAAATGAAGAATATATATTCATAGTACGCCTGAGATGAAGATTGGTCTTGTATTTAATTTATTTGTAAGCCTTGGCTAGAGTTAGCTCGACAGATGGTGTTTCTTTCCCTCTGGCCATACCTTTTTGGGAGGGGTCTGGCCTGCATTTTAATGAACACCCATATGCTGGTCCTCTCGCATGCCTGCGTCTTCAGTTGCCGTGCTGTCTCACCAAGCTTTGTAGGCTCTCCTTTGACATTGGATCCTCATGCGTGAATAAACGGGTGGAGAAGGTGAGGGAGGTTGTCCCAGCTCCTCCAGGTCTGTTATTGACTGGTTCCTGGGCTGGGAGCCCCACCTTGTGCTGCTCTGACATTTTCTTACTGTTAGGAGCTATTTAAAAAATATTCCTGTGTGTCTCATCATGAGACCCTCTCAACAGTAGCCTTGTGTGGTAATCGGGTAGAGATTAATTCTTTTTACAGGTGAGGAAACTAGGCAAAGAGTAACTTTCCAAAGGGAAACAGCTAGTAAGTGGCAGAAGCAGGACTTCAACCCAGCTTTTCTGTCTCAAGTCTATATCCATTCAACTTAGTGTTGGAAATTCAGAGACTGAAGACAGCAAGTGAGCCCTTTAGAAGTGGTCTAGGAATGGAAATTGCTGAGGGTAGAAACTGGGGTAGATTTCTTCCTTTTTAAAAAAAATTGATCCCAGAGAGAGGAAGGGAGGGAGAGAGAGAGAAACATCGAAGTGAGAGAGAAACATGGATCGGTTGCCTCCTGCACACGCCCAGACTGGGGGTTGAACTCACAACCTGGGTATGTGCCCTGACTGAGAATTGAACCTGCCACCTTTTGGTGTACAAGACAATGCTCCAGCCAACTGAGCCACACTGGCCAGGGCAATTTTTTCCTTGTTAATTAGCATCCTATATGGGGCTTCACACATTGAAGGTATACTTTTTCAATGTGAAAGAGAGGCTGAGGTCACTCTGTGTCCTCATGGAGAACCAGTCCCAGGAAGTATGTCCTAAACCCCAGGGTTGCCGCAAGGCAATTAGGGAAAACTGTTCAAATCAGTCTCACTGTTTGTGGTTGATGAAGCAGGGCAGGAAAGATGTTCTTTTCTCCTTGTCTTTATTTTGGACTTCATCACCTGATCTGCCTTATCTGAGCTGATGGGCCGTCCTGTGGAGGTGGTAGGGGGGAGAGTTATCCTCTTGTTTCTCTGGTTATGGTTCACAGAGGGAGGCTCTGGCCCTGGGACACAGCAGATGGAGCCTGTGGGAGCCCGTGTTTGTATGCCTCGACAGGTGCAGGTCTGGGGTGGGTTCTGACCTCTACCTGGCACCTGTTCTTTTTATTGCCTCCATATGTTGGGATCTCACCTCGTATGAGTATTTCCAGATTTCCTCTGGCACAAGGCCAGGTTTGGAAACACCAGCAGTGGTGTTCAGGGGGACCTCTGTGACGGGCAGTTGAGGAGATAGCCTGAGGTTAGAGAACTGCAGAGCTGCCCCTTCTAGAAGCTTCACTGGTCCTGAAGGGTGGCTTCAGAAAGGTTGTAGTAGGGCTGTGTTCTCTTCTCGCATATTTCCTACTCCACAGTTGTTTTTGCTGTTTTGTTAAAGGCTTCACGTGTTTGGATTTTTCAAGCTATAGTGATATTTTTATTGTTGTTTTAAGTAAAACAATGGTGATCTAGTACAGTTATGTCAAGGCACATACCAGCTAACCATCACCAGTAAGTTGAAGGCCATTAAGTCAGGAGTTCTTAGGGAATCTGTGGACCCCATGAGATGAAAGGCAAAATGTTACTTGCATGTATACGTATATTTTTCTGAGGAGAAGTTTCCATAGTGTTCTGCAGTTTCTCGTGGGTATTTGACAGTCCTTCTCCAAAGCACAGCCTCCAATACGTCTTTTCCACCTTTTGTTAGAGGACTGGCTTTGCCTGCACAGGTTTCTAAACCCTTTAATTTGTAGAAGTGTCCAAGGAGAGTAGGCCTTTAAAATGACCTCTCCTCACTGCAATATTTTGGGTCTTGTCGTCCCTCCTCACCTGCTCCCCTCTTGGTTTCCTGAGCAGAGCTCTGAGCCAGGACGACTGTCTCTGCTTTGAGTCTGTGTCAGGCTCAGGACTCTGCCGTGGGCACCGGTCCTCATTTGATTCTCATGAGTGTCCTGCAAAGCGGGTGGTAAACATTAAATAATACGTTCCAGCTATTAAATAGAGGAACTGGGACTACAAGTAAAATCTGCCAGATTCCAAAACCAGTGTTCTTTCAATACACTAGAGGGACAAAAACACCAACTGTCATTTTCTCAGCACCCACCAACAAGACTTCCTCCAGTCCCCTCCCTCTTATTCATCTTGCAGTGCCAAAAGTCACCCCAAAGCCTAGATCGTGACGGGGCCCCCTGCAGCTCACCTTCTGCGAGAGGCCGAGAGCTAGCTTGCTCTATTGGGAATAATGGCAGAGCTCTCGGAACATGTTCGGTGTCCAGCCACTTGGCTGGATTCTTAATTCCTAGCCAGCCAAGCGCTCTTCTAAAGCGAAGGCCAGAAATCGGGACCTTCTTGCTCCAGTGACTCGGCTGGAGAAAGAAAAGGAGCAGAAGTGAAGAGATAGCAAGCATACCCATCTGTTATCTGACTTAAAATGAGGAATAATAACTAAGTAATTATAATTACAAGGTATTTGTAATGTAGCCACGTTGGCATGAAGACTATAAACCTAAAGCTCAGGGATTTTAATTCTGGGAGTGTCATTTGTATGTAATGTGATGACTGTTCTCAATTAAAAAAATAAATTGCTGTGGCTGTGCTCTGATAGCATTCGGAGATGGTAAGGTATTTATTATCCTACCATGCCTCTTCATCCTTCTGTGATTGCCGTGTAAACAAAGGATAAAACTGGGTAAACCTCCTGAGATGGAGGTTCCAGATGGCCTTAGCTGAAAAGACACCTGGCATCCAGTGTGGCCATGTGGCTCTCTGTACATGAACTGTTTCTTCGTGCTGCTCTCGTGACTCAGTGACACACAGTGATCTGGGAAGGTGTGGCTGCAGCATCTTCTCTGCTGTATTTTCACCTCTTCCTTTCTCACATTTCTTACTTTTTTTCCAGCCATTGCACAGGCTTGTTGTGAAGACAAGTGTGTGCAGAAGGTACAAGAACTCTCAGTTCTCTTGGGTCAAAGGAGTGCTATCCCTCTGAGGAAGTGTTCTGCAGTACAAAGCACAAGTCACTGAAGATCTGAGATGTGACTTTGTGACCATGGGAAAGTTACTTAATCTCTCCTGAGTCTCCGTTTCTCCTTTTGAACATGATTACATCATTCAAAGTTATGGGACATAGTTCAGGGAGCCAAAATAGATCAAGTAGTTAGCATTGTCACTGGCACATGGGTATTCAAGAAGTATGTGACTCTTCTTCTGTCCCCTCACCTCCCTAAATATGTCCAACTCCTTCTGACTGGCTGTAAGTAAAGTAGGCACATTGGTCTATTTCTCAAGCACAGTCCCATGCTTAAAATTTCATCTCTAGTTCTAGAGATGGACAGCTAACTTAATTTCAGGGTGAATGTGTGTGTGTGTGTGTGTGTGTGTGTGTATTATGTGTGCAAATATGCATAAGTTCAGGCCTCACCTAATGAGTTACAGCTTGACTTGACTTCAAACCTTTTGACTCTGATTTGACCATCTTAAAGTGAGAGAAGACAGAGTATCAACACACATTTGAAGGCAGAAATCTCAACAGCTTGTTTGGAGGATTTCTGTTGTTGTTGCTAATTCTCACCTGAGGATATTTTTTCCACTGATTTTTTAGAGAGAGTGGAAGGAGGGAGGGAGATGGAGAGAGAGAGACAGACAGAGAAACAGAGAGACAGACATTGGTTGCCTCCCGCGTGTGCCCCAACCAGGGCTGAGGAATAGAACCTGTAACCCAGGTACATGCCCTTGACTGGGAATCAAACCCATGACGCTTCTGTGTGTGGGCCGACATTCCAACCACTGAGCCACACCAGCCAGGGCAGGAGGATTTTTTGTTAATGGGTAGCTTTAATTTCCAGCAAAAAGTTCTGGGTAGGTTTTGTCTAGCTAAAGGGAGAATTACATATCGGGCAGTATTAATGGATGAAATCCTGCCAGCTACGCTTTTATAGATCTTCCATGTGAAACAAGGCTTCATATAGGTTGCCAGCTAAGAATCGATCTCAGATCTGATTCCATCAGAGAAGCTTTAATATTTTTAGAAGTAATGCTCACACTAGCACAGCATATGGTGATATATGTAATACTAGCTGTTTATAAAAATCCATGTTTTAATTTCTAGAAAATACCCCCCCACCCCCGATGCCTTCTGTTCAAACTGTATAAAACTGCATCAGAGTTCAGGATGTGGCTTTTGCAGAGGCCTTAGAGACAAATTCGGATGTTGTCCTTTAGAATTTGAGGATTGCATCGTATTGGGTTGGCTGCGAGCCCGGAGACCTGGGTTCTAGCTCTAGTTCTGTCTTTCACGAAATGTGTGATCTGGACCTAGTCACAAGGCCATTCAGGTCCTCAGATTTTGGTATTACTCTCTCGAGAGCCATGTGGCTTGTGTGGCTCTGAAGAATCGTTGGGGAAAATGAGGTTGAAAGAACCATGTTAAGTGGATCCCCTGGTTGTATATTCAAAGAACATTTGTAGCTTGCCTTAAACCTATTTTCCCCCTTTTATCCTGTTTTTACTTTCTGTGATAATCTGTGGTAGGGCCCACCGTCTGCACACACGTGTGACCAGGTGCTTCAGTTCAGTGAAGCTTTGTAGTCCTGTTCACTGACGCTAGTTTGGACTTTCAGGTGCTTCCTTGAATATTTTCTTCTGTGTATATTCTGACTTAGACCATTGTTTAAAAGCTATCTGCAACAGAATCCCTTGCAGGTGCTTGATAAAAGTGTGGGTTCCTGGCTCACATCCCATTCTTACCAGAGCCAAGTCTCTTAGGGTAAGATAGAAACATCCTGATTTTTAGCCAGCTTTGCAGATGACTCTCAAATTTTAATCAGCCTCAGAATCACTGTCTTTGGGAATTGGGGCTATATAATACTTTGTTCGTGTTCTCAGGATCTAATATATCACTGGAGTTCAATGAATATTTTTTGAGCAAATGAATCAGCATATGAATGTGTGACTATGTAGCAGTTAATTGGAAAGCTATAAAATACCTTTACCAGCCCATTTATAACTGAAGACTCTGAAATATTTATTGAGTGAATGGATGATGCTGATAACAAGGTGATGGAAGTAATTTTTTCATTCATAAATTTCTGACAGCACTACCTTTCATTTCATAACTATCTTCCAAAAATATATCTGTGTTAGAATGTTATTGCGTACATATTGAGTATTACTGGACGCTGCGGTGGTTGTGCACTGACTGGGGAGGGCAGGATGTGGTGGGTGGGTAAGCCGCAAAGGCACACGTGCTCTGACTCCTTGCTATTCCTTCTTGTTTTAAGAACTTTGTGGTGGTTGCGTAATGCCACTAAAACCCGATTGAAGAAATTACTGCTAATTAGCAGTTCATCTGGAAATCACTTATTTCTTTAGATTATTGTACAATGATGATGTAGCTTCAAGGGCTTCCAGATCCCATGAGGCAGATGAGGGATGAGAGGTGGAGGCTGGTTCTTGGGCTCAGTCTCTGCCCGCTGTCAAGGCAGGGCTGGCTGGTGATAATCTCTTCAGTCGTGGCCCATTTCTCCTATAGTGACTGTAGACAGTTAGGATGCTCTAATTGTTTAGGAACTTGGAATTCAGCATATAGATCCAATCAGAATGATGGGAAGGGAAGTAGCAGTTGATTTAAGGTGATCTTGGACCGCATTGAAAAGCATCCAGAACCTCTGCATGCTGCAGTTGCTTGATAGTCTAGTTTTGATGTTATGGCTCAGTGATGGTGATCTGTAGAGACGTGGACGAGAGGAAGAATTGAACTGATTTCCACTCTTATGAATTCCTGGAAACTGCTCTGTTAATTAAACAAGCCTAAAAAGGTGAAATGTATAGTCCGGCTGGTGTGGCTCGGTGGTTGAGCGTCGACCCATGCACCAAGAAGTCGCCTGTTTGATTCCCGGTCAGGGCGCATGCCCAGGTTGTGGGCCAAATCCCCAGTGCGGGGGCATGCAGGAGACAGCCAGTCGATGTTCTCTCTCATCGATGTTTCTCTCTCTCCCTCTTTCTTCCTCTGTCTCTCTAAAATCAATAAAGAAAAAAAAACTATAAAAAAAAAAAGATGAAATGTATAAATTTAATAGCTAATAATGTACACATAACAGGTTCATCACTGTGTCACATTTCTTCCAAGTAATTCTTTTTTGGTAGTATATTTTGTTTTTGAAAAAAAAAACAAAAAATTAGTAATTTGTTTTTTGGAGTGCAAGATAGATACTATGCAGCTCTACCCCTTTAGAATTCACAATAACTCCCTTCAAGCAATCAATGCTTTGATGTTCCTAATATGAATTATTTTTTTAGTCTTCAGGGTCTCAGTTTTTTATGTCTAATATGAAAGTTTTGTACACAAATTGGTCTTGGAGGCCTCATTTAGCCATAATAGTTAGATTCTGGGTAAGAGATTATGTTTTCCAAATGGATAATCACTTTAATTAAGATCACACTTTACTTTCAATATTTTAGATCTCTTTACATCTGTAATTGATTCCCAATATTTCTTCTTTTTTAAAAAACAATTTCCTGCTTCTATCCCCTGTTACTGAGATTTATTGAAAATGTATGGTGGTTACCAGAGGGAAGGGGGAGGGGGGGCATAAAAGGGTGAAGGTGGCTGACTATATGGCGATGGAAGATGATTTGACTTTGGGTGGTGGGCACAAGTGCATTATACAGATCATGTATCATAGAAATGTACACTTAAAACCTATATGACCCTATTAACCAATGTTACCTCCATAAATTTAATAAAATAATTTTAAAAAAGGCCCTGATCTGTGTGGCTCAGTTGGTTGAATGTTGTCCCAGGCACCGAAAGTTTGCCGGTTCAATTCCCAGTCAGGGTACATACCCAGGATGCAGGTTTGATCCCAAGTCCGAGTGTGTATGGGAGGCAACCGATTGATCTTTCTCTCTCACATCAATGTTTCTCTCTTTCTCTCTCTCTCCTCTCTCTAAAATCAATAAAAATATTTTAAAATAAAATAATAGAAAAAGGAAATGTATTCTACAGTTTGATTGACTTGCTATAGAAAGGCTCTGAACATCAGGTTGAACTTAGATTTTAGATGAACTGTGTGTATTTAAAGGTTGGGCCACCTGCAGTTTTGTCAGGTCCATAAAAACGGTCAGTGGTGGATTTCTATGCTCTGTGCTATCCCTTGCACTCTGTTGACCAGCCCCCAGCTCCCCTGTACCCCACCAGGCTTCAGTGCAGTGACAGTGACTATGTAAGAGGCTCTTCTTGTGTAGAGTAGTGAAGAGAAATGGAGTCTGTTCATCCCACACCTCTGGGAACCTTAGCCATAGCTTGTTCCTGGTCCTGCCATGGGTGACTTGTGTGTCGTTGGGGAGGCCATTGAATATGTCTTGGTCTTTGTGTACTCTTCAGTAAAATGAGAGGGTTATGGAAGGTGAACATTAAAATAGATGACCTAATGCTGACCTTGAGTGCTTCAGGTTACTAAAGTGTCTGCTAAGTTGTGAAAGAAATTATAGCAGCTATAGTTTGAATATAACACAGATCCGTATTCTAATTCACTAAAAATCGGTACTCCAAATATGGCATAGAATAGACCTCACACTGATTCTGTAAGAGGGTATGTAGAGATGTAGGAAAAAATTTTAGAACCTAATATTTCTACATTTTTATCAAACTTAAAAACTTTGTTTTTATATTTTAAATTAATGTAGTAGGATGCATATTATGTTATAAAAATATTTGGGGCTTGCATGCTGATTTTTTTTTTTACTGATTGGGGTTTGAATTCAGCGTTAGGAGACCAGTGGAATATATTCATATGTCTTTCTTGCCCAATAGAATGTGTGTCATTAGGACATTCCAGTGTCTGATTGTTGCACATCAGGATCTTATACCTTTCCTTGGGAAAGATTATGATACAGAATAATTGTTTGGGTGTGTTCAATTTAGCAAACCTTTATTTGCTACTGTGTGTCTTGGGGTGTGTTGAGAGAGGAGTGGGTTTTAAGGAGACAGTTCTTGTCTTCATAGCATATAGTTAAAATAAAAACAATAGCTTACATGTTCTGACACCCTCTCATGTTCCGGTCTTCACGTTGCCCTTGGCGTGGGTGTATTTAGTGAACGTTGGCTATTAGAATTGTTCCTGCTGCCATCTCTCTCGCTCTCCTTTTCTGGAGTTCGTTGTAATGTAAACCCACCAAACAAGACTTCTGAAAGCTCTGTAGATGCAAAATAACTGAATTTGATATCCTGGAGAAAATGCAGCTCCGTCATACTGATGTTCGTATCAGCTGGCCTGGGCGACAGTGCTGCTAACTCAGTGCTTTGAAGGCACTAGGGTTAAATGTTTTGAATATCACCCCTAAGCATAGGATCTTGGGTTGTTTGGGGCCTTAAACATCCTTAATTCAAACCCATTGCCCACAGACCTGCACAAACATATTACAATTTTCTATAGTTTATCTGAAAATCAGCTTTTTTATTTCCCAATCCATACCTGGAAAAGTCTCACTCTGAAAAGTAGAGAGGCTGACTTATTGATGGCTTTAGGGCTACTCCTTACTTGTATTATCATGTTACAAATTTTGTCAACATCAGAAACACTAATATTTTGTTATGGCTTTGAAATTGATTTGATAATTTTTTTCTGGGCATATTAAAATACTGATTTTCTGGGCAAAAGCATTTTTGTTGTAGGGTGGGGCATCTTTTCAGGGATGTTTTCAGAAAGATTTTAGTAGAGCTTAAGGACTTAACCATATATAACATTATCTCATCTATAAATTTATGGGAAAACTATCCTTGAAAGGGTTAGCATAACACTAATTGGTGAATATTATTTTTGTGTTTCTAGCACCTCTGAAATGGATTCCCCTATTCTGCCTATGCCTAGCACAATACTGGGCTCACTGGCACTCAGTAGAGACGTACCTTTCAAGCTTATTTTTTCCTTTTAAACTTATCTTTATTGTTGAATGTATTACAGATGTCTCCCCTCTTTCCCCCTTGACCCCCTCCTCCCCACTCCCACCCCCTCCTGCCTTCCCACACTATTGTCTGTGTCCATTGGTTATGCATATAAGCACATAAGTTCTTTGGTTTATCTCTTCCCACCCCCCTCTCCTCTTCCTTTTGAGGTTCGACAGTTTACCAACCAATTTGTACATCTTAATTCCTTCACCTTTTTCACTCATCTCCCCAACCCCCTCTCATTTGGCAACCAATAAAAAGTTCTCTGTATCTATGAGTCTGTTTCTGTTATGCTTGCTCATTTTGTTTGTAGATTCATTTGTTGCTAGATATGTATTTATTGCCATTTTATTGCTCATATTTTTGTTCTTCTTCTTCTTCAAGAAGACCTACCTGTCAACATTTCATATAATCCTGGTTTGGTGGTGATGAACTCCTTTAGCTTTTTCTTGTCTGGGAAACTTTATGTGGCCATCAATTCTGAATGATAGCTTTGCAGGATAGAGTAATCTTGGTTCTAGGTCATTGCTTTTCATCACTTTGAATATTTCTTGCCACTCTCTTCTGGCTTGCAAAGTTTCTTTTGAGAAATTGAATGACAGTCTTATGGGAGCTCCTTTGTAGGTAACAAACTGCTTTTCTCTTGCTGCTTTTAAGAGTCTCTGTCTTTAACCTTTGGCATTTTGATGATGATGTGTCTTGGTGTGGACCTCTTTGGGTTCACCTTGTTTGGAACTCTCTGTGCTTCCTGGACTTGTATGTCTGTTTCCTTCACCAAAATAGGGAAGTTTTGTGTCATTATTTTTTCAAATAGGTTTTCAATTTCTTGCTCTCTTTCTTCTCCTTCTGGCACCCCCATGATGCAAATGTTGGTACGCTTGAAGCTGTCCCAGAGGCTCCTTACAGAATCCTCATTTTTTGGATTATTTGTTCTGAATGGCTGTTTTTGCTTCCTTATATTCCAAATCAATGCTTTGCTTCTTGGCTTCACCTACTCTACTATTGATTCCCTGTAAATTATTCTTTATCTCAGTTAGTGCATCCTTCATTTCTGACTGGTCCTTTTTTATGTTCTTGAGGCCCTCACTAAGTTCATTGAGCATCCTTATAAGCAGTGTTTTACACTTGGCATGTATTAGATTGCTTATCTCCATTTTGTTTAGTTCTTTTCCTGGAGTTTTGTTCTTTTCTTTTGTTTGGGACATGTTTCTTTGTCTCCTCATTTTGGCTGCCTCCCTCTGTTTGTTTCTATGTATGAAGTAGAGGTTCCACATCTCCTAGGCTTCATAGGGTGGCCTATTGTAGTAGGTGTCCTGTAGGGTCCAGTGGCACAGACTCCCTAGTCACCCCAGCTGGGCCCTTGAGGTGCACCCCTATTGTGGACTGTACACCCTTCTGTTTTAATTGAGTCTTGATTGCTGTTAGCCCATCAATGGGGGGAGGGATTTGCTCAGGCTGATCACCTGCAAGGACTGGCTGTGCCCACTGACCACTGGCCTCTGACTACCTTGGAGGATCAGCTGTGCAGGGGCCCACCACACAGAGCAAGACTTACTTCAGCAGGGCTCTGATACACACTAAGTCTACTCCTTGAGTGTGCCGCTTGTGGAGATGGTTGGGTGGTGGTGCTTTAACATGGTCTCAAGCTGTCCACTGGGCATGCTGGCTCTGGGGCAAGGTCAGCCACTGCCTGTGTTCTACCTGGGGTCATCAGGCATAAGCTACAAAACGATCTGCAGATGGCTGCTTCTTGTGCTGGGCTTGAAGGTGCCCAGACAAAGCCAAGCTGTGAACCAAAGCTGGCTGCTTCTAGTGCCAGGTCTGGGGCCAGTTAGCTAGAGGTATGGGGCTCGCTGAGGCCAGATGCTGTTTGAGAGAATTTAGGAGAATCTGAGGCAGGAGCCAAGACAGACTAATCATAGGATAAAGTCACTGGAAACAGCTTGGGTGGGCCTGGAAGTTGGGTGGGGCAGGGCCTCAGGGAATTACCAGGGTGGAGCAAACAGTGTAAGCCAGGTTGCTGGAGTCCCAGATATGGTGGCAGTCTGCTGGCCTCATTGGGGAAGGGCTCACCAAAGGAACAACGGCCTCCACCAGCACATCTGTCCTGGAGAAAGCTGCCTCTCCAGCTCTTGCCCCAATGCCAAACAACTCAGTTCTTCCCTGTATGTCTCTGGTGCCTTTCAAGCTGCCTTCCCCATGCTGGAGCCTAGAGAGAGAGGGTCTGAGTAAGTCCCTGTGTGGGCCCTTTAAGAGGAACTGCCTGGGGCTCCAGCAGCCTCAGCCTCAGTTCCCACTGGTTTTTACAGCCAGAAGTTATGAGGATTCTCTTCCTGGCACTGGAACCCTGAGCTGGGTGCCTGGTGTGGGAGGGGGACCCCTCACTCCTCAGGGAGGACCTTCATAGCCGAGGTATCCTCCTGATTTTTATCCTCCACAGGTGAGTGTGGGACCAGCCAGTCCACGCCTCCACCCCTCCTACCAGTCTTGATGTGGCCTCTTCTTTAATTTCTTAGTTGTAGGACTCCCATTCAGCTCTATGTCAGGTGGTTCTGAAGGATGGTTGTTCTGTAGTTTAGATGTCATTGTGGGAGGAGGCGATACCATGTTTACCTACACTGCTGTCTTTATCAGAAATCTCGTCTTGATTCTGCTGCTAACTGTCGGGAGTTGTGCAGATTTTTCTAGGTGTTTTTCTTTAAGGCTAAATACTAAGGTTGGGCTAGTTTCGTCACTCTCTCTTCTCTTAACCTATGGCTTTGTTGGTGTGTGGTTTGTTCAGTGCCTGTTACTCCCCAGAAGGTGTCTTGGACGCCTCAGTCAGCCAGCAGATGTTGAGCCCAGGCACCCTTCTGGCACTGGGAGTTACTGAAAGAACCGGGGCAGACATGCGTTCTTACTGTGGGGTGTGCAGCGGGGTCCTGGGTGCAGAAGGAGCACGTGCTCGTACGTCGTGGGGTGGTGACAGCCTCTGTGGGGAAGCGCGTGGTCCCAGTGAGTGCTAGTTTGAGCGTCTCTGATTACAATGATGTGGACAAAGAAGGCGGTGGTGAGATGAACTCCTGACTGTGATTCAGAGACCTGAGTAAACCCTCCATCTTTAAGAGCTCAGTTTACTTCAGAACCAGGTGGGAGCCCAAAACGTATCCAGCACCTGCCTTCTTTTTTAAAAATGTATCTTTATTGTTGAAAGTATTACAGATGCCCCTCCTTTCCCCACATTGACTCCCTCCTCCCCACTTCCTTCCCCTTGCCTCCACCTTCACCACATTATTGCCTGTGTCCACATATGCAGGTACGTTCTTCGGTTTATCTCTTCTGGCCCCCATACCCCTTCCCTTCTGAGGGCTGGGGATGCACAATTCCTGCCTTCACTGAGCTCCTAGTCAAACCAAGGCAGATGCCGGCTGGGCAGAGTACAGGGAGCTCTGAGCATACAAAGCAGGGCCTTTGGCTGGTCTGTGTTATCTCCTTGGAATGTCTATTGGACTCAGATGTAATGCCCTCGAGGGTTAAGGAACAAGGGAGAGAAATGAGTGGTCCACTTAAGGCTTAGTAAGGACTTCTTGGTGGTTCTGGACTCCAGTAGAGTATTACTGGACACTTTGAAAGGATGAAAGTTGCTCTTTCTTGCCATTTGTCAGTCAGCTGGTGGCAGTGAGTGACCGAGAGGCCCTAAATGCAGGGGCTAAGTTACATGTGGGCACATGACTGCCGTGACTCTCAGCTTTGCTTCCTCAGCACAAAGTTTGGTTGTCTGTTTCTTTTCTCCTTGCTGTGCTTTATACAGATTACTAATTGGGGCTGGGTCTTGTCAGGTGGGTGTGCATGCATGTGCAGGAGGTTGTGTGTGGAGTACTAATGATGGGGTTTTTTAACAATATTAAGGGTATGTTGCCCTGGCCGGTTTGGCTCAGTGGTTAGAACATCAGCCCGCGGGCCGAAGAGTCTCAGGTTCAATTCCTGGTCAAGGGCACATATCTTTGTTACAGGTTGGATCCCCAACCCTGGCTGGGGTCTTTTGGGAGGCAACCAATTGATGTGTCTCTCTCACATCATGTTTCTCTCTCTCCCACTGTATCAGAAAATCAATGGAAAAAATATCCTTTGGTGCGGATTAAAAAAAAATTAAAAAGAGGTATGTAGAACAAGACAACTTCGGATTGAGAATCCTGAACTACATTTTGTCACCATATTTCTAGATTCTAGCATAGAAGTTGCCACTGAGGGCAGCATGGAAACATTAAAAAATGGATGGATTATCTACGTCATAAATAACCTGTCCAAGGTATCTGGAATTCCCAGCATTTTATCTTACAACAGAACTCCTTCCATCTCTCCAAACAATGTTACCTTTTCCTCTCAGCTAAACTGTTCTGTAGGGAAACCTGTGGTACACACACAATAGCACAGTGTAGCCCAGATCCATCATTCCATTCTCTGTGTTGATCATAACTCTGAAGAATGGCCGTCTTCAGTATTGGAATCGCGCCACAGTACAAATTCCAGCCATTGAGCTGTTTTTATTATGTTAAAGTAAATGAGATATTTTCTTTTGGTCTAGGAAGATTAGTTTTTCATGAGCAAGTTTACTAGCCGTAGAGTTAATAACTCTCACATCAAGTCAAATATTTAACCTATACTAGGAAATAATTAAAGTGGACATTTAATTCAAATATTGTTTCTCTGCTGTCCACTGGACTGGCACTGGTTACCTTATCCTTGGCATAGTCTTTAAAGTGAAAAGCAAAATTAAGGCTATTGGTCTGTATTTGTAGTTGAAACAGTGGCCTGCACTGGTTTTCCTGAGTGATTTTATTTTTCATTGATTTAAATTCATAGTAGATACTGTCGTGCATTAGACACTAGAGCAAAAAGAAGGTCTTAAGTCACTGTACTGTGAATGTGTTATTACTGCTAAATTTCTTTATTTTGCTTAAAGGAGAATACCTGCTATAAGTTGCTGATTGCCTGGAGGGAAAAATGATTCCAAAGGTGAACTTAGTACATGTGGAATTTCTTGCTAAAATGGTCTCTTCTGTAATAGGTGTGTCTTCTGGGAAGAACTGAAGTTGTTGGGTGGAGCTTGCAGGAACTGTGGCATTTTTGTTTGATAGCTTTCGGACGTGAGAATGAACATTTGGTGATTAATTCAGCTTATGTTATCTTTTAACCCAATAGATAAGACCATATGTCAGCTTTAGCCACATACTTTATTAATGAAGATTACTATTTGAGTAAGCATTACAGATAAGTGGAGAATGATTAGGCCACCAGATTCAGGTCCAAACAGATCATTCTTAAATTCCCAGACTTACGTAAGAGTTGTTTTGGAACTCTGGGAACCTCTTCTGAATCCCACAGACCTCTCTGCTCATAGCTTCCATATAGTACTTGTTGCTATTTATTATCTGTTGATGTGTCTGTGTTCTTTACTCAGTTATGAACTCCTGAAGCTAGAAACTGTGTTGTAACATCTCTAAAAGAATGAATTTATATAAAGACAGAATTCTACACAGGCCTTCATAAGGACAAACAGTGGAAATAAGTTGCTCTTTGGACAACGAAATGCTGTTTGAGGTCTGTCTCATCCGTTTACTAGCTATGCGTCTTTTGGCAAGTGTTTTCTGTTTTCTGAGCCTCAGCGTCCTTATCAGTGGGATAATAACCTCAAAAGTTATTGTAAATGTATTCAAAACAACTTCAGTGGTTGTTTTGAGGGAGAGAATGTAGAGAAGTGCCTAGGATAGTGCCTGTGGCATCAACAGGTGCCCAGATGGTAGTTGTTACTCATGTCGGTATTACCTATAAACTAGATCAAATACTCAGTTTCTATTCCTCCATGAAGCTTACCTTTTGATCTTAAAATACTGATTTCATAGGACCGATGTTTTGCAAGATATCCCAGAGAAAACCCTTACTGTTTTATCATTTCCCAGCACATTTTTTTCAGGTTGGTATCAAAGAAGTCATGGTGCTATTGCGTATTCGTTTGTTCCTTCATCCATTATACAGATATTTCATTGAATGCTTGCTGCATTTACACCTGAGGCAGAGAGCTAGAGGTATGAAAATAAACAAAACAGAACATTTCCCTGTCCTAATGGAAATTTTTTAATAATAGTAGAGACTGACAAAAAGAAATCAACAAGTAAATGAAAGCATAGTCAATTGTAAAAAAAAAAAAAGCCATGCAGAACACCAAATGATGAGGTGGAGAAGAGTTGGGGTGATGGATAACTATTTTGGATAAGGTGGTGAGAGAATGGCCCTTTGAGAAGGTGACATGCAGCTGAGACTTAAAATGAGACAATGCCACCGTGTTTGTAGGCCTGGGAGACCAGAACAACAGTCTCTTTGCCTTGTGGGCTCAGCCTGAACCACCAGACTGCACTGTTGCCACCTTGCCCCTTTGAGCCAATCTCAACAGGTAGATGGGCCCCCTTCAGCTAGGCTGCCACCCTCTCCCCACTAGAGTGCTCCAACCAGCCACCCCTCCCCATCAGCCTATAGGTTTCTCCCTCCAGACTGTGGGGTGTGGCTTCTCTCACTTCCTGGTTCTCAAATGTTAATGGACATCAGAATCACTGGGGTTTGTCAGAACCACACTGCTGGGCTCTACCTCTAGAGTGTCTGATTCAAGTAGGTTTGAGAATTTTCATTTCTAGCAAGTTTGCCGGTAAGATTGGTGCTGCTGGTCTAAGGCTCATACTTCGAGAGCCACTAGTGGGTTTTTGCCCTCAGACAAATAGTCTGTCTCTTACTCATTTGATCTATCTATAAAATTAATATGGGGAGAACTCACACTTAACAGTATTTACTGTATGATAGGCTTTGTGCATGTTGTTAAGATTTATAACGATCCTTTGATGTAGGTATTATTTTTCTCTGTGTTATAGATGGGGAAATGAAAGCAGATGGAGGTTAGGTGGCTTGAAGATCTCTTAGCCAGGAAATGGTGGAGCTGGGATTTGAGCTCAAGCAGTCTTTCTCCATTGTCCATGTTCTTAACCACTAGTGAAAACAGGTAGTGATAGTACCTTCCTCCTATGGTTTTCTGTGACGATTTTATGAGACAACCTTTGCAGTGGGCTGGTGTGTGTATTTTTAAAGTCTCCTTCCCTTACCCTTATTCCATATGTGAAAATGAAGGCCAATTTTCCAGTCATTAAGCCCTGGGGTGTGTGAAAACACTGGCTACAAAGTAACTTTGGAAGGAGAGGCTATAGCCAAGTGCATTTCATGTCACAGTTGCTCTATGGAAGTATATTGAAGGAATGTCTAAATTCTGAATTGTGAGAATTCAATTGAAACCATTGCATTTTCTCTTGTGACATTGGATTAGATTTCTAACCTAAAATTTCTTAAAGAGGACACAGAAAACATGAACTACAAAAGAAAAAAGCAGTAAAATGGACTTCATCAAAATTCAAAATTTTTGCATCTTTCAAAGAACACCTAAGGGAAAAAAGACAAGCCCTAGATTGGGAGAAAGTATTTCTGAAACATAAATCTGACAAAGGGCTTGTGTTCAAAACCTATGAAGAACTCTCACAACACAGTAATAAGACACAACAATCCAATTAAAATTTGGCCAAAAGATTTGAATAGGCATATCCTAAAAAGAAGATACATAAATAACCAACAGACACATGAAAATATGCTCACCATCACTAGTTGTCAGATAAATGCATATTAAAACCACAGTGACATGCCACTACACACCCACTAGAATGGCAGAAGTTAAAACGACAAACAACCCTAAATGTTGGAGAGGATGTGGAGCACCTGGAACCCTTATATGCTGCTGGTGAGAATGCAAATTATAAAACAGGATGGTAGTATCTTACAAAGTTACATATGAATTTATCATAAAACACAGCAATCCAACTCATTGTTATTTGTCAAAGAGAAATGAAAGCATGTTTATGTAGACTTTTATGTGAATGTTCATGGCAGTGCTATTCATAATAGTTCCAGGCTGGACATAACCTCAGTATGGCATATCTATATTATGGAATACTACTCAGAAGTAAAACGGAACAAAATATTAATATATGCAAATGCGTGTTGAATTTTAATTAGTCTTAAAACTATGCCAAGTGAAAGATGTCAAATTCAAAAGAATAAATACTGCCCGGCTGGTGTGGCTCAGTGGTTGAGCGTCGACCCATGTACTAAGAGGTCCCCAGTTCGATTCCCGGTCAGGGCACATGCCCAGGTTGTGGGCCCAATCCCCAGTGGGGGGCATGCAGGAGGCAGCCAATTGATATTCTCTCTCATCAATGTTTCTATCTCTTTCTCCCTCTCCCTTCCTCTCTCTCTAAAAATCAATAAAGAAAAAATATAAAAAATAAATAAAAGAATAAATACTGTCTGATTCTGTTTATATGAAAATCTATAATGCCAAAACTAGGGGTAGAAAGAAGATCAGTGATTGCTTGTGCTGGAATTTGGGAGACTGTATCATTGACAGCAGATTACCAGGAAACATTGTGGGATGATGGTTTTGTTATAATTTGAATGTAGTAGAGGTTACAGTGTTGTATTACAAAACTTCATCACACTGCACAGTTAAAATTAGTGAATTTTATTGCAATTTATTATTTTAATTGTAATTAGTAAAATTATAAAATGTACTTCAATAAAATAAAAACATTTAAAAACTATTTGTAGCCTCTGCCAGTGTATGTTATTTATTCCTACCCATGAAGAGTTCTGTGGTGTTTCTTAATTAAATGTGATAATAAAGGATTATTCTTCTAAGCATTTTGTTTTTGTTTTTAATTTTTTGTTCTTTATTGAGTTTAGAGAGAGAGGAAGGGAGAGGGAGAGAGAGGTAGAAACATCAATGAGAGAGAACATTGATTGGCTGCCTCCTACTGGGGATCGAGCCCACAACCTGGGCATGTGCCCTGACTGGGAATCGAACCAGCGACTTCTTGGTGCATGGGCTGACGCTCAGCCACTGAGCCACACTGGCCAGGCTCTTCTAAGCATTTTGTACTGTATTCTTTTTTTACTAGTCATTTTGTGACTAGGAAATTTGGAAAGACGTTATTTTTTTCTTTCTTTTTTTTAAAAATATTAATCCAATTTGCTGGCTCTTTTTTTTTTTTTTTTTTAAAGAGCGTCATTCCCACTTACTATTAAAAGACTGAACAGGTTTATGGGACACATTTTTTATTTTGAACTAGAGCGCTTATATTTTGTGATATTAAGAAAACCAACAACATTTGTGTTTATTTAAAGGATCTCTCTCACCGTGCTTTCTCCTCTGCGGAACAGGCCACGTCCTGCCCAGCTTGCAGAGCTGCGGTGAGCGGGAACCCAGGCCCTGTCACGTCACAGCACCAGGCCTCAGACAAGGTCCTCAGCGCTGGAGGCTTTCCTCTATTTACCTGGAAGGCTTTTACCGTTTTCTCAGAGCTGAAGCCTGAGAGTGCTTTGAAAGGTTTACTTAAAATGTTTATTTACTGTGACTCTTTTATTTATTTACTTACATTACTGTGTCCTCGAAATGAAGGCTATATTGTACAAATATTCAGATCAGGTTTAACATATCATTTAGTCCTAATAGAATATTTCTTTTTCTTTCAACCTGTTGCCTAATGTGGCACAATAGTTAATAGAAGAGAATTTTAACTTTTTAAATTTAATTCCAGAGAAGAATGTAATATAGAAAAGCCTGAGAAAACTCCATACTCTTTTCCACAGTGGCTGGTGGCACCAATTTGCAGTCCCACCATCAGTGCATGAGGGTTCCCTTTTCTCCACATCCTCACCAATACTTGTTGTTTGTTGACTTTTGGGAAATAGTCATTCTGACAGGTATGAGGTGGTATCTCATTGTGGTTTTGATTTGCATTTCCCTGATGGTTAGTGATGTGAGCATCTTTTCATGTCTGTTGGCCATTTGTATGTCCTCTTTGGAAAGCTATGTTCTCTGCCCATTGTTTGATGTGATTGTTCATTTTTTTATATGAGTTCCTTATTTATTTTGAATACCAACCCCTTATTGGATATATCATTTACCAGTATCTACTCCCATTCAGTTGGTTGCCCTTTTGTTTTCTTGGTTTCCTCTGCTGCGCAGAAGCGTTTTAGTTTGACGTGGTCCCATTTGTTTATTTTCACTTCAGTTTCCTTGTTCCAGAGGACATATCCAAAACGATACTGCTAAGGCTCATGTCAAATAGTTTACTACCTATGTTTTCTCCTAGGAGTTTTATGGTTTCGGGTTGCACATTTAAGTCTTTAATCCATTTGAGTTTATTTTTGCATATGGTGTAAGACAGTGATCCAATTTTATTTTTTGCATATATCTGTCCAGTTTTCCCAACACCACTTGTTGAAAAGACTGTCATTTCTCTGTTGTATGTTTTTGCCTCCTTTGTCATAGATTAAGTGACCATATAAGCGAGAAGTTATTTCTGGGCTCTCTACAGAGGGGAGGAGGGTGAAGGGATGGGTGAACAGGTGAAGGGGAATATAGTCAATACTAATGTGATAACTTTGCATGGTAACAAATGGTTACTTGACTCAGTGTGGTGATCACATCAGAAGTTATAGAAATGTTGAAAAGGAAAATCAACTCTAAATGTATCAATATCAGCAAAGTGTTCTTCGAATTTTTCTTGTAGTGTTTGCAGTCAACTTAAAATCTTTTGCATATTGATACATGTTCAAAGATATAGGAATGCTTTCCTTTAGAAATTGCGTAGATTTATCATAAATTTTAAGTAAAATACTGGAATTGAATTTAGACACAGAACTATATGGTCCTTTTGATTATAACAAAGTTGAAAATTTGTGATTGGTTTTTACCTCGATGTGTTCATTTAAAAATATTATTATGCTTTTTAAAGGAGCCTTTTTGGGGACTTTAAAGGAGGCTTTATAGACGTATGCTTGAGTAGAATATTACATTTTAGCCTTCTAACACCCAGAAGTATTTCCAAGCAAATAACGTTTCCAGTCCCTGTAACGCTAAACTCAAGCGCCATCTCCACACTGCTTGGAGTGCATGCTGCTTATGGCAGCAGATGAGAGTGAGCTCAATCCATAACCATTTTGAATTTACATTCTTGTTTTCTAGTGATCTGAAATTAACAGGGTACAAACCGCTTTTCTAAACTGACTTGTAAAAGAAATTCATTTTAAGAAAAGATGGAGTATTCTTTACTTACTAATATATTTTTTGTTTCTCCAGTATGCCGAACACTATGCTAGATATTGTGGGGAACGACTAAAATGAATAATAGCTAATGCCCAGCAATTCCTGGTGTGCACCGGATGCTTTGCTGAATGCTTTATGTGGGAGGTTTCCTTTAGTGCTACAGCAGTTCTATGAGAGAGCTCTGGTCACACACACACACACACACACACACACACACACACACGCACGCACGCACGCGCACTGTGATACTTGAGGAAACTGCTGCTTTAGGGAGCTGCAAGCGTTGGAGCTGGGATTCAGATTCAGAACACAGAGCTGGGGTTCCTAACTCCCACAATTAACATCCAATGCTTCACCTTCCTCATCTGTGGAATGGGGATACCACACTAGCTTGCTGTGAGGGTTAAATACAATCATGCTAAAAAAACAGTTGGTACCATGTAGTAAGTACTTAATGTAGTCACTGTTATGGCTACCGTTGGGAAGGGATTGTAAAGATTAAGATAAAAATATATATTAGGCACTAGGCACACAGTGTGGCATGTGAGCACTCACAGACTCGGAGGCATCCTTTAAGCTGGACCTTGTACTTCGAAAGGATTTATATAGTACACGGAGATCAGTGCTTGGGGGAAGGGGCATGATCAAGACTAGGGGAATGCTTGTACAGGGGTATTGAGATGGGGTTCAGGACCAGCACATAGTCAGTGTAGCTACGTTAAAGTACCCAAGAAGGGTAAGATACTGATAGCAAAGGTAATCTGGGGCCAAATCGTTAAAGATGAATTCCAGGGAAAGAAGTTAGGCTTTATCCTTTTTTTGGAAAGCCAGCATGCCAATTTAATGTGCTAAAAAAAATATGCAGTATTTCTTACATTGGTAAATTAATTATGTAGACACTTGAAAAGGAGAGTTCCCTTGGAATATTTTTGCATTGCCATTATTAAATACATCCATTGCCCAAAATGTACTGAGATAGTACCTTGATAGAATCAAAGCTGCTAAAAAATGAGCCATTGGCTTTAAGTAGCTTCTTAGGATTCTAAATCATTGTGTGCACAGATCTCAACTATTGTCTCACTTCTGTGTTTTGATGTATGTGAAATCTTCAAAAACGTTTCCTATGATAGTTTGGTTCATTCAGGTTGAAATGATGAAAACAGTTGATAAAAAGTGCTGACAATGTCAGTTACGGATGAGAACCCAGAAGCAAAGTACTGTGGACTCTGCATCACATCATCAGTCATATTTTTTCAAGTTATTACAATGAAATCTAGATACAAAAGCACCCCTTTATCAAGAGCTTTTTACTCTGAGGTAATTGTATTTCCTGTGTGAATGTGTGTGTATACAAATAAATCTGTCAGTGTGGACTTTTGTGCCTTTTCCCCTTAACTCACGTATTCATCATAAGGTTCTGCTCTATACATTTTTAAAGGCAGAATTACAACCATATTTTGTATTTCACAGCTCACTCTAACTACATCACAAATACTGCATTCTGTTTTGGTCAGAAGTTCTCTGTTTTCAGTATGATTTAAATGAAAAAATAATTAATAATGGCATGACAAAGATAAATCTGTAAGTAACCAAATGAATGATATTTAAAAGGACAGTAAGACTTACTTTTTCTACTTCAAATGAAAAATAAATTCGTTTGTTATGTGCCTCTTTTACTTACACAAGTGAGCTTGCTTCATTAGACTTAGCTTAAATGAGGTAAAAGTTTTCTTTTAATGAAAACATATATAAGGTTCATTTCAGAAATGAGGAAAATAATGTTTTCAGTTGTTTTGAATAAAAGATGGATAATACTCTTTCTCAAAGTTTAGATTTTTTTTTCTACCAAGCCTAAATTTTGAACAGATAAATATGTCAAACCTATTTGTTATATATCTGAGAGAAATGAGGAAGAAAAATCACCATTAACAATTTTGACAGGTTTGTACCAACATGGTATTTAATAAATCTAGATGTTTTACCTGGAAAAAATGTAGAATGACTCATACTTTAAGTTAATCTGAAAGAAAGCCTCCCTATCCACGAAATTTTATTTAGTGTCGACACATTTCTAATATACTGACGACTTCCCTGAAGAGAGTAAACTTGATCAGAATTTTAACTTAAACAACAGTTGAGATAATATAATTTTCATTCAGATTCTCAACTCATTTATGGAATAAAATATTCACATGTGGATTGATATAAGTAAAATGTGATCATTTTAATTAAACCAGAAATAAGTGACATCCTTGTAGCGATTTGAGGTGCACAAAGGAACAGGAAATCTGGCTTGTGTGTTTCTCAAGCTTTAATAATCATGTTACTCTTACAGATTGGTTGAAGGTATTTGAGGTGCTATCCATATGATGTTTTTCATGATCAACTAACTGAAGCCTGTTTTTGTAAAATCATAGGCAAATGTTAATACAGAGGATAAAGCACAAATCTGGTGCTATTGTAATGGAGCAGGTCCTTGAATAATGTTTCATTATCATGTTGGCGAGAAAAAAATGATCTCCACTCGGGCCACTGTCTGTCTGGAGTTGGCACAGTCCCCAGGTCTGCGTGGGTTTCTCCGGGGGCTCTGGTTTCCCCCCACAACCCAGAGATGTGCCTGTGAGGTAAACTGGTGTGTCTAACTGTCCCACATTGCCCCAGTCTGAGTGAGTGTGGGTGTGTGTGACGCAGCCTTTGAAGGACGAGTGTCCAGAGTGCGTTGCTGCCTGGTACCCTGAGCTACAGGGACAGGCCCCAGGCACTGGCAACCCTGAGCTGGAATAAGTGGGTTGGAAAATAATTATCCCACTTGTCGTTATTCAATGCATGTATAGCTCAAATTTATTTCAATGTTTAATATTAGAGGTGTTTTGGGTCTTTATTTAGAAGTTTGGTGATTTTTTTCTGTACCAGAAATGTGCTGTGGAACTTTCCCTTGTTTGTATCAATTAGCCTATGGTAAAATTGGTTTCACTGTACCTCATTTTGCTTAAAGTTGCAGTGTCCGAGAACCTATCAGTGACGTTAAGGGGGGTCTTACTGTATATAAATACACGCAATTGCTCATGATAATTCTTTGTTTTAGAGCATCTTGAGTGTTTCCTCTACCGCATAGGTGTGTTTCTTGTTCTCAGGACTACATAGCATGGCTTCCTCCCCTTCACCGGTCACCCTGATGTCCTAATTATAGAACGTGAGAATTTCCCCAGATGTGAATTCAGACATGCTGTCACTGACCCCAGACCTCTTCTCGGATTCTCCTCTTTCCCCCTATATGTGTGTTGGGGGAGAGGGGGAAGGAAGGAAGGATAAACATTTTTCTGTTTCTGGATTTTGTTTCTTGATTTTTTTTTTCCCTTTATTAGATTTTTGCTATTCTCAATTACTATAACTAATTAAAAAATTTTTTTTCTTTATTGATTTTAGAGAGAGAGGAAGGGAGAGGGAGAGAGCTAGAAACATCAATGAGAGAGAACATCGATTGGCCGCCTCCTGTATGCCCCCCACCGAGGATTTGGCCCACAACCTGGGCATGTGCCCTGACCAGGAATTGAACTGGCGATTGGTGCATGGGTCGACGCTCAACCACTGAGCCACACCAGCCAGGCACTATAATTAGTTCTAATATCTGTCAGGACAAGCCTCTTCAGTTTTTGTTTTATTTTCTTCCAGAAAAAGCCTTAGCTATTCATCTTTTCCCTTCATGTATGTTTTTAGAATTAGTTTGTCAAGCTCCTGCCAATTTCTGATGAAATTTTACAAGAAATGCACTATTATAACTTAGAGAAAGGTAACATCTTTAAAATGTTAACACATCCTGTCATTGAATATCTTCTCTCTATATATATTCAGAGATTTTTAAAATGCCCTTTAAAGTTTTAACATTTTCTTCTTGAAAATTTCTGTAATCTTTGTTAGGTTAATTGCTAGATATACAGGGTGGGGTAAAAGTAGGTTTACAGTTGTTTGTATGGAAAATAATACAATAATTAATAAGTAAAAAATACAATTAATAAGTAATTATACAAGAATAGACTCTGTGTTTTGTGTACTCACAACTGCAAACCTTTTGCTGTGTTTTTTGTTACTATTATAATTAGTATATTATTTTCCTATTTTCAAATGGATTATTACAGTACAGAATACAATTACTCATTTTATGTATATTGGTTTTGTACCTGACAATTTTGCAGAACTCTCTCATTAGTTCTTCTTTACCTTATTATACCTGTTTGTTTTAATTTTAGTGATCTGTGGGTGATAAATTCTTTTGGCTTTTGTCTCTTAAAAAGAAGTACAAATTGGGCCCTGGCCAGTTTGGCTCAGTGGTTGGAGCGTCGGCCTGCGGACCAGAGAGTCCCAGGTTCGGTTCCCTCTAGGGGCATGTACCAAAAAAAAAAAAAAAAAAAAAAAGGAAGTACAAATTGGTAGTTGCAAAATAGTCATGGGGATGTAAAGTGCAGCATAAGGTATATGGGTTAATAATGCTGTAATAACTATGTACAGTGGCAGGTGGTTACTGGAAATACTGGGAGAACCACTTAGTAAAGTATATGATTGTCTAGCTACTTTGCTGTACACCTGAAACTAATGCAAAATAATACTGAAAGTCAACTGTAATTGAAAAAAGTATTTACAAGATATTTTCATTGGGTAAAGATAGTTGGTGGTATGTTCTTGCACTACTTTCAAGATGTCATTTTTCTATTTCCAGTATTTTTTATCTTTAATATTGATATTGTTATAAATTCTTATCCTCTCTGTTCCTTTACCCACGATGTCAGTAATTATTCCTCTACTTTTATTCTGTCTCTAAACTCCTTTGATTTGCTCTTTCTTTTGGTGTGAGGGAGGGATCTTTGCCATTGCTTTGCATTCTCTCTCATCAGTCTTGCCTGAGGCTGTTCTAAACTGTTAGCCTTTAAATCCAAAGAACTTACATGCATATATGCACAACCAGTGGGCACAGACATTAGATTGGGGAATGCAGGAGGGGGATGGGAGCAGGGAGGAGGGGGTCAATGGGGGAAAATGGGGCACACCTGCAATACTTTCAACAATAAAAAAATAAAATACAGTAAAATAAAAACACCACTTGGTGGTTTATTAATCAGGTCAGTTGTCTGTGTTTCTCAAGTTCTGTGTGTTACTATTAATTAGTATGTTGGCATTTCCTCTATCATTTCTGAAAAGGGTGTCTTAATATTATATGTAATATATTATTAATCATTTACTTAAATCTTCTGTCAGTTCCGGTGGCAAGCATATTAAATTAGCCAATGAAAATAGTTGATTTATTCATCCCAGTAGATCTGTCACTTGTTTACTTATATATTTTGTGAACACATTTTTTTAGGTTCATAATACCTCTGTGACTTTTGTGTTTTTCTTCTGCATCATTTCTTTTATAAGCAGGCAAATTCTCTCTTTGTCTTTAATGATGTTTTGGCTTCAAATTCTATTCTATCTGATAGTAAAATTGCTACACTGGCTTTCTTCCATTTTATGTTTCTCTGACCTATATTTTTTTATACCTTTAATGTTGATTGTTTGAGTCATGATTTTTAAAAATCCAATCTGAGAATCAGTCTTTTGGTTGATGTTTCATTCCTTTACTTTATTACAATTACTAGCAGGCTTGTTTTTGCCATCTTGTTTTGTGTTTTCTATTTACTGTGCTGGTTTTCTTTGCTGCTTGTTTTCTCGCATTGCTTGTTTCTTCTTTACCTTCCAGTGGCAAGTCTTTCAACCAAATGTTTTGTATTCTTCCCCAACCCCCAGTTCTTCGAAATTCTTGACTAGTATTTTTCAGCTCTTTTCTCCCATCTGTTTACTTTTCTGAGTTCTTCTGAGACTCCTAATGCTTCTACTTATAGCCTCCAAATCTCTTATCTTGTATCTCATTCTGGAGAGTTCCTTGAGTTGTTTTTCTCAGGTACAATATAGAATTTGGGGGGCTGCTGTTTTTCATTCCTAGTGCTTGTGTTCTTCAGCTGTCTTCACATTTTCTCTGGGCTCATTTTTAATTCTACTGGAATCATCACCTGCCTTGATAACGATATCTACCTGAGATTAGAAATACTTGATGGAAAAAAGGTAGAGGGGGAGAAGGAAAGATAATTATAGACCAATGAGCAGTGATGTAGAAAGTCTACACAAGATATTAGCTAACAGAATCCAACTGTGTTAAAAATAGTAAAAATATGAATATATCCTGACCATGTAGAGTCTCAGGGTATGCTGCTACATGGTGTTTTCTTACTAAATTTTTTTCATTGATGCCTTATATTGAGAACCACTTACCTTTCTCTAAGTGAGAAATCAAGACTCTCTCTGAAGCAAGAGTTGTGTGGCTCTATGGGAAAATGTGTTTGGAGTTAGGTTTGTCTAGTAGGAAAAAGGGAGAGGGAGGGACGGAGGGAGGGAGAGAGAGAGAGAGAGAGAGAGAGAGAGAGAGAGAGAGAGAATGAATTCTCACTAGTTGAGTTCTTTTCTGTGTATTAACCTCTATGCTAGGCACCATCCCACAGCCATCTCATTTCATTTGAAACACAAATCCACTGAAGGATAAGTGGATTTTCCCTACCGTTCCCATTTTACAAGTAAGCCTAGAGAGAAGAAATGGCTGAAGGTGGTAATCAGCAAAGGTGGGAGCAGAGTCTGAGCAGAGGCACTAGCCTTTGAATCCCTGGGATGACACAGTTGTGAAAAGAAGGGGCGTGAGCAGGTCATATGCTTGAGATTATGCATCCACTGTGTGATGCCGTGTGGGAGGGGCAAGGGAAGACCGACCTGCCTTTGAAATGATTTGTTGCTCAAACTTACCTTTTTCATGGACGCCTGAAGGGTGGAAGCAGTTGAATTTGAGGAGAGCAGATGAGCTGGGCTGGCCCTCTAGAAGAAGAGGGCAGGTTGCTCCGTGGTGAATGTTCATGGGGACCTTCACAAGAGGCCGATGTAGAAAACATCAAATTCATCACAAAAGAAATGACTAGAAAGAGTTTTTTATTTTTTTAAAAAAAACCCTGAGAAAAGTAGTTGTGCAGTGTACTTGCACAGCCAGGCTTCTGTCATTATTTATTCTGCACTTAATGCTTTGACTTTTCCTTGACTCTAATTAGCAACTACTGGCTGCTAGAAGGAGCCACGCAAGGAGAGCTGGCAGGCTGCGGGAGCGCAGCACATGGGGCCTCAGAGGAGAATCCTCTTCCCAGTCAGAGCAAGAGAACCAGGCTGGAGAATGAATCCTTCCCACCTTCCTTCCCCCACTTTCAACCCATGCTGACCTGCTAAAGAATTAACCGTCCTTTCTCTGTGCCTCTGTCCAGATATCATTCAAAAGCTCTCTTCACTATGGTGATGATTTCTCCTATGGACTTCTGTGCTGTTTCTCTGGAATAACTGCGCTGCAGGAGAGAAGGGGACCGTTGTTTTTTTTCCCTCTGTGTTCAGAGGAGCTTGTTACCCGGATGAATGGATAGGGGTCATTGATAATGTAGCAGGAGATAGGAACCTTGGCTTTGGGCTCAGGCAGCGGAGGGTTTTGATCACCTTGTGGGGGAGCTGCGTCCCTGAGCCAGTATTTCGGTCTGTAGGCTAGCCCAGAAGTGGAGCTCAGGGCTCAGAGTGAACAGAATTTAATGGTAAAAATGAGGTATATCCTGTCTAGCAATCTCATAAGAGAAAATAAGAAAACATTTAGAAAGAAAAATTGATGAAAATAAAGTTGTAGGTAAAAATGAGTTTTATTGCTACTGACTGTGCTAACCAGAAGCTAATGTGAACAGACAACAGTATGCTAATATGCTGATACGTGCGAGAACACATTGTTTTGTGACAAAAGTATAACACCCTATTGTAACTCTACTCTAAGAGTATATTAAGTATAGAAAATGATATGAGTAAAAAAAGAAAAAATAACTGGTGGTGGTAGCATGTGGCCATTTTCTATCTAAATTGTTACCTTTAATGGCAGACATGCGGCCCCGGGAGGAGGTGAAGGCCCTCTCCAGTGAGATTAAGCAGGCTCCTGATGAAGCCGTGGTTCAGTGTGCTGCAGATGTTCCTGGATCAGTAGAGGGAGGCGATGAAAAGAGCAACTGCATTTTCCTTTTTCTCTGGAAAAGCTTCAGACACTTCAGAGGTGTTAGGCCAGGTCCATGAGTGGGAAGCAGTAAAGGGGAAAAGAAAAATCACAATCCAACAGATCAGGTGACTATGATTTATTATAAACTCAGTAGCTAGATGATTCATTGTCTCCTGTTCCTGAATTTGCATAGGACCTCCTTTCTCAAGCAGCGGTGGCAGGCTGAGCACAGGGAGCACACAGGCAGACTTTCCCCCTCCTGTGCCCTGGATTCCATTCCATAATAGAGAAACTGTGTTTTGCTACATTTTCTGTCTCTGCCTTTCTGAACACACCCTTTGGAAGTTGTGATACGAACCGAGTCTATTTCAATAAAACACCCAGCAGCATGACTTCATATCTCACCTTTCATCCAATGGATTGATTTATGTACCTTTGTAAGTTGAGTCTGAATAGTCAGTTTTCAGAAGTGATTTAAGGAGTAGTTTGTTCTACGTTGCACCTTAACTACCTAAAGCCATTTTTAAAAACCCAAAATAGTACTTGTTTAAACAAATTATTTTTAAAAACTTAGATGTTTTGAAACAGTGGTTGAATGACTTTTCCTTCATTTTCACATCACCTGACTTAGTTGCTGTCTCCTATTCTGAATCTGCCTTTTCTGGCCTCCTAGCCCCATGCAGAGTTTTTGAGCACACTGAACGTATCTGATCCCAGTGGTCAGAACCCGGTGATCTCTGAGGGTCATCATGCCATCCTTGAGCGCTTGCCTTCAGCCAGAGAGAGCGTCCTCCCATGTCATTCCCAGCTTGCTGTGGCTGTGTCCCAAAAAGAGAGAGAGAGAGAGAGAGAGAGAGAGAGAGAGAGAGAGTGTGTGTGTGTGGCCAATGTGTGTGTGTGAGGGGGTGTTCCAGGTTGCCCTTGCACAGACATCAGCTTTTCTTGATTGAAGAAAAGTACTGTTGAAGCTTAATCCAGCACATTTTAAGTCAGGATTGATTTAAGGTTGGCGCATCTATCTGTTAAGTTCTCTGTTTCAGTGCCCTGAAATCTCCTTTGGAATGAAGCATGGGCATCTATAAATGATCTCCTTCCTCTACCATCTCTATGTGCTGGTTTCTAGTAATACATGTTTATTCTGATACAGTTTTGGTTTAGATGCCACATAAAAAAACATATGCGTGCTTTGACCAGGGCTAAAAGCATCCATATTCAACATATAAAACTTTAAATTGGTTTGGAGTATCTGCAGATATACTTAAAGATAGTTAAAAGCTCAGCTTAATTTCAGAAGCAATGAAAATATTACAGCTGTACTTTAAACTTCAGCATTGGCTTTGAGGTAACATTAGCTTTAATTTCATGGGCAAATGAGCTGCTCATTACAAAGGAAACTAATTCTAATGCTCACTTTATGGAGATTTGTTCCCTATATGAAGTATGCTTATATCATATCTTTTTTTTTTTTTTCATTTTTTGTCCAGATAGAGTGGGAGGGAGAGAGAGGAAGAGAGAGAGAGAGAAACATCGACGTGAGAGGGACACATCGAGTGGCTGCCACCCGCACGACCAACCAGGGCCGGGGACAAACTGCAACCGAAGTACATGCCCTTAGCGGGAACCGAACCCGGGTCTCTCTGGACCGCAGGCCGACGCTCTAAGCGCTGAGCCAAACCGGCCAGGGCTATATCATATCTTAATGGGAGAAATGGATTGGAGAAAATTTGTGACCAAATTCTAGCTTCAGACAAAAAGTTGAAAACAGCCCTGGCTAGTTTGGCTCAGGGTTTAGAGCATCAGCCTGCGGACCAGAGAGTCCTGGGTTCGGTGCCCGCTAAGGGCACATCAGTTGCAGTTTGTCCTCGGCCCTGGGGGTTGTGTGGGTGGCAGCTAGTTGATGTGTCTCTCTCACATCGATGTTTCTCTCTCTTCCTCCCTCTCTCTCTCCTGCTCTATCTGAAGATAAATGCAAAAATGTCCTCAGGTGAGGATTAGAAAAAAAAAAAGTTGAAAATAAAAACATAAGCCTAAAACTCACGTTCTTTGGCCCGGGCCGGTTTTGCTCAGTGGTTAGAGCACTGGCCCTTGAACCAAAGAGTCATGGGTTCAATTCTCAGTCAAGGGCACGTACCTCAGTTGCAGGTTCCATCTCCAGCCCCATTCAGGTCGTGCAGGAGGCAACCAGTCGATGTGTCTCTCTCACATTGATGTTTCTCTCTCTCTCTCTCTCTCTCTCTCTCTCTCTCTCCCCCTTCCTCCCACTCTATCTAAAAAAACCAATGGAAAAACAGCCTCAGGTGAAGATTAAAAAATAATAATAAAATAAAAACTCATGTTCTTTGGATAAACAGTCCTTGTGATGCACCGGAATCTGCAGTCACGTGACTTGTTTGGTCATTAACCAGTTTGTTTTTAAGAAATGTTGGTACCTGCTGGTGGTACAGTGCCAACTGATCTCAGAGTTGCTGGGATTTTTCTTTGCTCAAAAATAGAATACGTGATAAAAGCTCAACCTGATGATATTTGAAAGAGAAAATTTGAGGAGTTTAAATGAAAAATTGGGATGAGGGTTTGGAGAAGGAATGTAAGGACGAATGAAAAACCATTTTCTCTTCCTCACCTAAACAAAGGGATTGGGTGGCTACTTTACGGAAAAGCAGGGTTTCATTTTTTTTTGGAGTGAAAGAGCTTGACTAATTTAGAATTCAGTCCTTACATTGGTTTTCTAATAATTATTTATCTGTTACTTAGGCAACACTAAATTTCTTTATATTCTACATAAATGTGTTTGTGAATCTGTACACAGTATTGTCTCATTAATAATTTATATTAAAGTGTTTTAGTTTCAATTATTATTTTTTTTATCCTTACCCGAGGATATTTTTCCATCTATCTTCGGATAGAGTGGGAGAGAGGGAGAAAGAGAAACATCATCAATGTGAGAGAGACACATTGACTGGTTGCCTCCCGCACGACCCCAACCAGGACTGGGGCTGGGGTGAACCGCAGCTGAGGTACATGCTCTTGGCCGGAATCGAACCTGCAACTCTTTGGTCCACGGGCTGACGCTCTAACCACTGAGTCAAACCGGCCAGGGCTCAATTATTTTTATGGACAGATTTTCACTAAGGTAGTTACCCATGGATAACTATATAGAAGAAATTTAAATATTCTTTAGTATGTAATATTTTTCAGAGAATTGACTAACTGGTCAGTATATCACAAAATCAATAGAGTGATTGGCCTTATAAAATAGACAGTTTGTTGAAAGTTGCATTTTTTTTTTTTAACTGAATCCAGGTATTGAAAATTCCATAATTTAGAAAAATAAATTCCGTGCCATTGCTCTGCAGACTGTAACATGGGCAGCCTTGCCTGTAGTACATTGGTGGAAATTATCTGCTGTATTTGCAGCATCACAAGTACCCAATAATAAATAGTTAAAAATATGATTGATATTTTTAAACATAATTCTGTTCAGACTCTTAGGTGTGCAAAGAAGACATAACTCCCAGTGGTAGTTGTTTAAATTACATTCAAATTTCTTGAGGAATATTCTTGAACATCTTTTACGCTTATAAAAAATTCTTTTCAATGGATATTCTCCTGTTTGCTTAATGTATATGTGATTACCTAACAAATTAAATAGTATACAGTTTAGGTTAGGAAAATAGGATTTTAATAAACGAAGAAATAACTGTTTTTGTTTACTTTTGATGAGGATTGAAAAGCTGATTTTATTTAATGACTTTCTGGAAAAAAAAATCATTAGGTTGTATGTAATTGAAGCATAGTAGTTGCTTGGCTGTGATCCCTCCCTCAGACAATGCTTTGGTTCTCTGGTCCTCTGCTGAGTGTTCCTGGGAGAACGTCTCAGCCCCACGCGGAGGCTGAGCCATAGACGCTGCAGCTCTGGGACAGGGGCCAGCAGAACCATTCCTGCTTGGGCCTTGTAGATGTGGGGACAGGGACATAGAAGTTGTCCCTGGAGTGCCAGCTCTTGACGTAGGCGGGGTGTGTATATGTTTTCATACCAACATGTTTCCTCATATCCCTGAGCTGGAGAGATGTTCATGAATGAGTGGAGGTTAAGAAAATACAATGGTTGCTCTCTGGACTCTATCATTTAGATTCAGGGAGAGAACTCTTAGTCCTTGTAACAGAGAATATAGTATCTACATTTCCTCTGGAATCCAAGTTAGAAACTGTTGGTAAAACACAGAAATGAGTTTATTCTCAGGGCTTACTGATTATTTCATCAGATGTAGTTCAAAATTAGTGTTATTTGTTTGATAAAAATTGAAATTGGCTCACTTTAGAGGCATAAGAATCTCAATGGTGACCTCCAAGCAGTTGGGAAGTCAGGAAATAGATGTTAATTCTAGTTTAAGACTCACAGCTTGAGAGTACTTCACCCCCATTAAGACTGTAAGACAAAAATATTCTGATTTTCATAAAACTTGATATGACTTCAGGTCAGAATCTACTAGTCTTTGTGACTTACTCCCCAATCTGCAAATTGTGGATAATGATAACTGCCTCTGAGGGTGGTTGTAAGAATTAAATGAGGCAGGATCGTGGAGGTAGTAGGTAAACAGGCTTGAATTATGACTCTACCACTTGTCAGCTATGTGGGCAACTTTATTTAATTTCTTTGAGTTATAGGCACCTCATTCAACCCTGGTTGTGGTAAGAAGTTGATGAGAGGCTATATGCAAAACGCCTGACATGTGTTCAGTGGGCTTGCCTTGCCATTCAGATGTTGTTTTTGGCCAGGACACTGTTAAATTGGATGTAGTTGCCAGCATTGAAGTGTCACAAGGAATCTGCATTTCAGACATGAGAAGATCTGGCAGCCTTGCACCTGCACCTTGGGCTGCTTGCATTCCTCAGCCTGCATGCCTGTGGGCCTCCGGCTGGGACCACCACTCTGCCGTCTCAGACTTTGTCCACCCATTCACTCGTGCTGTCTGGCTCATCCTGTAGGTAGTTATTGTTTTGGCAATAAACAGAGGGTTTTGGTTAAAAAGTGTATAGCACTTGGTATAATAGTTGGCACACAACAGACATTCAGTAATTGTTTCCTCTCGTCTCTATTAGGCCGCTGACAGTGAAGAGAACCCAGGTTTAATCCAGGAGATTGCAGCCCTGAACTTGGTTCTGTCTCAGTTCACTGGGTGACCTGAGAGAATCACTACTCTGAGTCTCAGTGTTTTCCCAGGGAAATTGGAAGCTTTGGCCTCATTGATTCTCAGGGTTTCTTCCTGTACTGAACCTGTCTGAAAAGAGGTCTGTCGATACCACACTTAAACTCCCACAGGATGTTTAAAAAAAAATCTTGTATAATATAAAATGGCGAAGTATGGATTGTAGGAATAATTAAGTGAATTATAAAGTGGCTGAAAATAATGTTCCAAGTTGTTGGTAATACCAATCTGGTAAACTGAATAATTAAGCCTTTTAGTCCTGTGCTGTTGACATTTTTGTTGTTTATTTGGATAAAGCTATCGAGGGCAGGTGCATCGATGCAACAGCTCATGTGAGGCTGGAAGTGACAGTCGCATGATAGATGCCAGGCTCAGGGTCGAAAGCACATCCATATTGGAGCAGTGGCCCATATTTGAACAAGGATGAATGTGCAGTGCTGTAATTGGGTTTGAAAAATGAACTGCAGAAACAGAGATGGGGGAAGAAATATCGCAAGAGCAGATAAAAAGAGCTAGAGTTTTAGAATCCTCAACCCCAATGATAATCCATTGCCATCAGTGTATACATAAAGAAAACATTAGGATGTCTATTCATATTTATTTAGACGAGCATCTTTTCTGAATCTCTATTTTTTTGTATGTTGACATACATAGATGGATGATAACACATGAATAAAAATGAAATATATGCATTTGGAGTACAATAAGTCCTCACTTAATGGCTTACTGTCATCGATAGATTCTGCAACTTTAAAGGAGAAACCACCTTTAATGAAACCAATGCTATCGTGGGCTGACTGATATGATCAGGAGTTAAGTTCATATGGTATCTCATCAGTTATAGTAAAACAACAATGAATGAAGTAACATTATTTGAAGAACTACTGTACAGACTTTTTGTTTTAAACTCATGTAGGAGGGTATGATCAAAAGTTTAGAAAGTGGATTGGCAGCTGTGTTTGTTGAAAGGCAGCACAGTATAGTGGCAACTAAAGACTTTGGAGTCAGATATTCCTGAATAAAATTGTTGGCTTTGACACTTACTGCTTATGACCTTATTGCACAGGTAACATGGCTTCTTTGGGTCTCGTTTTGTGTGTATATGTGTGTGTATGTGTGTCCGTGTGTGTGTGTGTTAAATATAAAATGTGTATTATAGTACTCTAAAAAGTATGCTGGGATGGTTACAACATGATTTTCCTGTTGTCTGTCAACAATTGATTTCTAGTTTGATACCATTATGGGCATAGAATATACTCTGTATAATTTCAATTTTTCTAAATTTGTTGAGGTTTATGACCCCAGATATGATGTATCTTGATGAATATGTGATGGGCACTTGATAAGAATGTGTGCTGTTGTTGGGTGGTGCGTTCTGTAAATGTCAATCATATCCTGTGGTTGATGTGTTGTTCAATTCTTCTGTATCTTTGCTAATTTCCTATCTAGTAGTTCTGTCACTTGCTGAGCAGGGGATGTTGTAATTCCCATGAGGAGATGATTTTTTACCGTGTGCCCGGCCTGATGTGCCCAGAGTAGTGAGTATGGTATAGCTTAGAGAAGAATTAATGTATATGTGCTATTAGGTTTTCAGATATTTGCAGGGCTGCTTAATGGAAAACAGTTGGTTGTTCCTCTTCATATCAGAAAGTTGAACAAAATGCAAAGCTGCTATATGGGGAGAATATTTGGCTCCATACAAGGGAAGTGCTCTCACCCTATGTCTTCCCATTAATTCAATATATGAGTCTGTGACCATTAGCTCTCTGGGATTTATAGAAATACTGTCATGCTTTTTACCCCCTCATGGTTATTGAGATAGCCTAAATACCAGAACCTCCAATTCCTTCTTTATAAAATGAGTTGGATTGATTAGGCGTCTAGTTTTAAGTGACTTTCATTCAGATACAGACTCAAATATTTTGCCCTCTCTTTTGGCACACAGAATTAACATGTTTTCACATTCCACAGTAGTTTGTGAAAAATAATGCTTTCTGTTCTTTGTCCAAATCCTTTTTTTTTTTTTTTTTTTTTTTTATTCCTCACCCGAGGATATTTTTCTACTTATTGTCAGATAGAGTAAGAGGGAAGGAGAGAGAGAGAGACAGAGAGAAACATCAATGTGATAGAGGCACATCGACTGGTTGCCTCCTGCATGACTCAACCAGGGCTGGGGACGAACCACAACTGAGGCACGTGCCCCTGCCTGGAACTGAACCTGCGACTCATCGGTCCATGGGATGACGCTCGAACCACTGAGCCAAACCGGTCAGGGCCCCAAATTCTTTCTTAATAAACCTCTTGAAAGGGATGTATTCTAAGCAAAAGAAAGAAGTTGCATGTTAAGTGACAAAAACAGCCTCAGACTTTGTGCCTTAACAAAGTTACATTTATTTCTCTATGCCTTATTTTCTGAAGAAAATTGTCAGTTTATTGGGGCTCTTTTTTTATTTTAATTTTCTGGGATTAGAAGAAACTAAGCTAAGCATCTATTGGTGTCAAAAAAGATACAAAAATGTAATGTTCTCTGAGATATCAGTATTTATTAATAATAACAGGGTAGCACCACTGTATTTTCGAAGTGTCTCTTTTAAATAGCATATTGCTGGAGTTTTAAAAATTCAACTGAGAAATGATATTTTAGCTGGTGGTTTTAGTATAGAGCAGTAATGTCAACTGTGATGACTGTTACATAGAGATTTGTTTCCTCCATAGATTTTTTCCCCCATTTTCAGTTTACTTTTTCTCTTTTACTATGTTTTAATGCTTTTTAAAATTCTGTTTTCCCCCTATTTATTATATAAATTGTTTTCTTTTTCATTATCAACCTTCCACTGGCTTGGACATTATGCATTTTTTTCTTTTAGACTTAAATTTTAACCTATATTCTCTGATTTATTTTTTAAAAGATGAATCTGGCATTTAGCAAAATTTGTGAATCAAAGAAGTAGGAATTTATTCTGGTATCAAAAAACATGATCAGTCAGGGTTCTGAAGTAATGGATTTGTTATTGTTGTTCTGTGTCCAGAGTCTGACATTTCATAGTTACTTGTTAATTATATTCCTACTAATGGTTCTGGAGAACGATCCATCAGAGATGTGAAAACTGGTATAAATCTACTGTGGGATGATTTAATCCATGCCTCAGCACCGCAGACTAATTGTTAATGAATCTGTAATTAAAGTAAGGTTGCTGCCAGTGGCTGAGTTTGAGTTTAAAAAAATGAAATACCAAAAAAAAAAACCCCCCAAAACAAACACTAAAAGATATTTGTTGAAATAACATGAATTAAAGGCTCATTAATGAAATGAACTTTCCAACCTCCCAGGTATGGAGAGAGACATTTCTGCAATCGCCATCTCTTGGTGGTGGTTGTCACCACCAGTGGCAATTTTAAATGAAAGAATGCTAAGGGAGAAAAATAAGAAACAGAAATGTTGTCATTTTTAAAAAAACTATTTGTATTTTGGAAATGGTCTTTAGTTTTAACTTAACTGTATTCATTCTCAAAAGCTTTTGTTGAGTTTGACTAAATGAAGTTGCTAGCAGCTAAAGGAACAGCTGCTTGGAGTGCTATTAGGCTTAAATTTCTGATTAAAACATTGAAATTGTTTTTCTAATCTCATTTGGGTAAAAATGAATTCCCATGAATATGTTAGCAAAGAGGGCTTCCTATTACAATTTCTCTTACCACAGGAGCCCTGGCCAGTGTGGCTCAGTTGGTTGGAGTGTCATCCCATGCACCAAAAGGTGGCCAGTGTGATCCCTCTTTGGACACCTGTGGGAGGCAGCCAATCTCAGTCTCTCTCTCTCTCCCCCCCTCCCCCTCTCTCTCCCTCTCTCTCCCCTCCCCCTCCCTCCCTTCCTCCCTGCCTCCCTCCCTCCCCCTCCTTCTCCCTCTCCCTTCCTTTCCTGTCTCTGAAATCAATAAAAAAAATCTTAAAACAATAAATACATTGTATATAATATATTATCAACTTATGAGAAACAAATTTATTTGACAAAGAAAGGGAAAATGACATCGACTCTGATTGCATAGAAAATTCAGAAGTATTTTTTGGAGTTGAAATAGTATTTTCCAACTACCTCCATGTATAATCTTTTTTCCTGGACCTTCTTTTTCCTTTAATTCCCTCAACTGTCCTATATAGAACGGTGATATTTCAGGGGTGAAATACATTCAAATTTTCTTTGCTTGAAAAAAAGTTTATATGTCCTTGCTTTGCTTATATTTTAAAGAAACTGATGCTTTTTAAGTAACTTTTTAATTTTGAAATGATGTTGAACTTACAGAAAATTCCATGGTTAGCATGAAAAACTTCCATACACTTGACCCAGATTCACCAAGGTTTAACAGTGTGCTCCATTGGTTTTTTCATTAGCTCTTTCCCTCTTGTATATATACAATTTTTTCCTAACTATTTGATAGTTAATTGTAGACTAATCCTTCAATATTTCAATGCATGTCTCCTAAAACAATGACATTTTCTTACGTAACCTTAGTAGAATGATAAAAATCAATACATTTTATATCTAGTCCACAGTCTGATTTTAATTAGACAGTTGTCTCGATAATGACATTTAGAGCATTTTCCCCTACACGGAGTCCAGAATCCATTTGTATGGATTGTATTTGTCCTGTCTCTTTAGTTTCTTTTCATTTGAAACCATTTCTCATCCTTACTTGTTCTTTCATGACCTTGATGTTTGTGAAGAGTATGGGCAAATAATTTTGTAGCATGTACCTTAACCTAGATTTGTCTGATGTTTCTTCATATTGTATTCAGGTATTTGTATTTTTGTTTATTTGATTATTCTTCATCTACATATTAAATATATTTTCTAAGACCCAACATTATAAAACAAAAGCCCTTGACTTCAGGATCCTTTGAATAACCTTAGTAGTTCTGTGCCTCTTTTTTGCACATAATTGACTTACTGTGCTCGAGCTGAATTAAAGCTGAAATTTAATTTTACAAACTTAATAATGGTCATTATAATTGATAATGACATGTTGGTTGTCTTGAGATAACAAGTTCTTTGGTTGAAACACCAGTTCTTTAGGGATTTATCTTGCCTCATAACTGCATTACCTCAACAAAGATTGTACTCATACCTTGACTGAAATGAAACTACACCAGTCAGTTAATCTCATTTAAGTCCGTGTAGAATTGACCAGGGGTACCCACTCACTAAAGTCAGAGCGTAGTATTTCACAAGAGACATACTAGGAAACTGATCTCTGCATCTTGAGCTTTTATTTTGACCTAAATCTACTCTGGCATGTGAAATAAATAGTCATTTAAAGATGTTTAAAATGTAGATAGTTATTTTGCATATTTTGTTGTTAAGGTTATACATATAAATTTCTGGTTTGGCAATAGTTAAAACTGGGAGCAAAAAAAGGAAAATTTGAGCAATATTGGTTTCCAAGCAACTGAATGCAGAATATCAGATTCGTGTACCATTTGCTTAATGTTAAGATGCCTAAATTGCAAATAATTGATTGAGCAGAGACTAAAACAGCCATTATAGTCAGCTGAATTCTAAGCTCCTTGACCTGAGATCATTATGGTCACGTTAGTGAATAGGATGGTGAATTCTCCAAGAAAAGGAGTCCAGAGACAGTCCCTCGCATGTACATGGATCTTGAAAATTAGTTGGACTTAAATAAGCGTTTAATTGCACATTTTGATTTAATGAATGTGGGAATATTGAGCTACAGCCAATCAGGAGGTGAATGAGCTGCAATAGAGCCTTGGACTTGCTCCCTTCACCTCCCCCAATACAGAGGACCTATGGAGGGATTGTTTTTATAAAAGATGCAAAGAGTAATAAACCTTATATTAATCAAACCTTATAATGACTTTCACTTCTAATTCTCCCTACAATTTCTTTCTTTTCATTTTAGAAGCTTTCCCTGGTTGATTTCATCTGTGGGCATAGTTTAAATTCTTGTGCTTACTCAGGAGACTTCTAAATGTATGCCTCTAGCTTTATTTTCTTTCTTGAGCATTCAGACTTGTGTATTCTAATACATACTGGGCATCTTAACTGTTCCATTTATAAGAGAAACTAAAAATGTTCTACAAGGAATATACCTCTTACCTAACTTCTTCAGGGAAGACTACTCTGCCTTCTCTACTCTGTCCTATTTGGGGGTGATCCCTGGGTGTACTACTTGGCTTTTTGAGTTCTCCAGTTCTGTCTCAGTAGTCCTCTCTGGTGAGCCTACCGTCTCTTTTCATATGGCCTCTCAACTTGACATTGACTGGTTCACCTGTCCCTAGGAGTGGCCCTCCCAAGTCCATCTTCTATACTGCAAGCATAGTCTTTTATAAACACAATTCTGACCACGTCTGTCCCCTTTAAACACTTGTATGATGTGTGATCACCAACAAGGTAAAATCCAAACTCCTTGGCTTGACCTAATAGTTCACCATGATCTCTTTCCTTCTCCAGCTTGATGTCTTGCTATTCTCCACACACACTTTAGAATGCAGTAATTCAGAACTGCTTTTAGTTCCCTGAAAATACCATGATGTTTCACACATCCTCACCTGTGGTTATGCTGTTATTTCTTATTGACCCTTTGTGCCTCTTTTAATTCTTTTGCTTTTAAGACTTTGCTCTGGCTCCTGTAAAATGCCTTAAGTTCTCTTGATCATCCACCCACTACCATCCCAGATTATGTCTGTTAACCTTTCTCTAAGGTCTCCATAGGGCACGCTGTATATATCTCTATGATAGAATCTTGTCTACTTTATTGAATTCATCTTAAGTTCCTTGAGTGAAGGGTGTCTGTCTTATTTCTCTTTGTATCCATCTTGCATAGTATGGTTCCTGAAATCACTATGAATTGATCTATGCATTCACTTATGAAGATATGCAAAATTAACTGCATAATGGTACCAAGGAGTGTTTTTGCCTTTTCATTTTAGTGCCAATGAGAGGTGGTGACATATCCTTTGTATTTATCTTGGGTATCTTTTGTTTCATACCAAAAATACCCTGAAACAGTGGTTTGAAACAACATTGTGTGTGTGTGTGTGTGTTAGAAAGTCATGGACTCATAATTGGGCTGGACTCAACTGGATATTTCTTTTTGGTCTTGTGTGGGGTCCCTTGTGTGTCTTCATTCATCTGGTGGCTTAACTGGAGCTGGGTGTTCTAGAGTGTCTTCATTCACATGTCTGGAAGTTTGTTGTTGACTGTTAGCTCTGTCTCTTTTTCTCAAGGGAACTGGCTCAGACTTCTTTACATGACCATCTCAGGGCTGTAAGAAAGTGAGGGCAGAAGATGCAGGCCCAGAAGTCACATGGGGGCAATTCTGTTACTTTTTTAGGTCAAAGCAAGTCAGCAGGCCAGCCCAAATTCAAGGTGTGGAGAAATAGTTTCTATTCTTAATGGGAGGAGCAGTCATACTGGGAGGATCATTTTGTAAGTTATATAAATATGTAACCACTATGCTTACAACTGAAACTAATATAATATTGAATGTCAACTGTAATAGAAAATACATACATACATACATACACATTTTAAGAAAGAAAAGAATGTGCATACAGGGATGGGAGGAATTTGACTTTTCTTAACCATTAACATAGTATTTGTCGTTAAAACTGATTGACTTCATTTTAAGTTCTTTTTGTACATTGTTTGTATTACTTCTGTGATAGTCATCTTACTTGCTTTATTTTGTGTCTGACTCTTCTGTAGTAGGTCATGTTCCTTCTTTAGTAGGTCATCTTTTTTCCCCCCTGCATTTAGAAAGAGCATAATAAACAATTGTATTCCCCATAGTGTATGGCAGATTTTTTTAATTTGGCAGGTTTTCAGTAAATAGTTAAGGAGTGGATTACCATTTTTAAAATTAAGGAATATTTTAAGTGTACAGAAAAGTAATATAATAAATAGGTATCTACCTACATTTCTGAGCATCTTTTCTGACATAGAAATAACACTATGAAAGGATAGCTAAAATAGCATTGCCTGTTCAGTTACATTGTGAGTTATAATAAGCTGTTGTTGGCTGACTTGAGCTTTGTACAACCATTTATGACCTTGTTTCAAAGGGAGAATACATTCTAAACCTCAAGTACTCTGCCTTAAAAATTTAGTTGAGTCATAATTTAAGGACCACTTTTAAAGCCAAAGAAATACCTCTGCATGTGACTATTCAAGCATCTGGGTAATGTTGAAACCAAACCCAAAGTTTGGCTGCCTGCCTCAATGAAAACCAAACTTGTGAGACAGGTGCTGGTGAGAAGAAAAGTGGTTTATTCAAGTGCCAGTGTCTCAAGAAGATGGGGCGGGGCTCCTGTACTCAAGAACCCATCTTAGCATCTCAATGCAGTCAGAGGTTTTTACAAGGAGGAAGAAGGAAAGCAGAACGAAGAGATCAGGGGAGGGGCTGTGGACATGCAGCCAGTGTCCTTGTTGGTCCCGATATGGATTTTCATGGTCACCATCTTTGAGTTGGCCATCTGGATTCCTGTGGCTGGGCAGTCGGCATTAGCCAGGGCCTTGAATGTCAGGCTGCTCCTTAGGTTCATACAGGAACTGAAACTGCTGATTCTAGTAAAGTATACTTAGAAAAGAAACTTTTAACGTGTAAGCTCTAGTTTTGAGAGAACAATATCAGGTTAGAGTGACAAGCTGGGTTTAATATCCATCAAGATTACTATGGGTTGATTTGTTAGCACATTCTTATTTTAGTTCTATTCTATAGTCAGTTAGACTAATATAAATAGTATAGTGTAGTCATTCCCTGTTATAATATCAGTATCTATCTGACAATAATGAGCTAATTTACAGAGTTCTTTACATTGTACAGAGGTGGTTTTTTTTTTTTTTTTTTTTTCTATAACTTCAAAATTCTTTGCTACAAGAGAGGGAAGTGTAGATAAAGGTGCTTTAAGGGTGTAGACATGCTCTGTCTAGTACTGTTATTTGTTGCAATAATACTCTGATAAAAATCCAAAGGCTTTTACTTGCCTATTGGATTTGCTTCACGGATGACCAGAAAAACCGAGTAAAAATCCTAAAGCTTTTACTTGCGTATTGGATTTGTTTCATGGATGGCTTTATCCAGAGTGCTTAGAAGCTATGTGAATAACAAAGGCAGCTGGAGAGTGTGAGAGGCAAAAGGTTTGGTTAGAAGAAGGGAGAGAAATAACTCTGGTTTAAAGTCTGTGTACACTGTTCAGTTCATTTTGCTCTGTGTTATACTGGAAAAACATAAATCCCTGATGTTAATCTTAATTCCTGCTTTTAGTCTCTGGTGCCTTATTCCTTTCTCTTTTTTTTCCCCCATAACTTTGCTCTAAAAATATGTATGCATCTAGAAGGGTGGGGGGGGGATTATTTTTGCCAAAGACCTCATTACATTTTCTTCCTTAATACATAATTACACATGTCTAAAAGTGGTATTTACCTACATATTCTCAATATAACTTTCACAACTCAGTTTGTCCTTTTAAAATGAGACTGATGAGTCCTGGCCAGGTGACTCAGTTCATTGAAGCATCATCCTGTACACCAAAAGGTTGCAGGTTTGATTCCCGGGCAGGACACCTACCTAGGTTGCTATTTTGGTCCTCGGTCAGGGCACATATGGGAGGCAACCAATTGATGTTTTCTCTCTCAAGTGGATGTTTCTGTCTCTCTTTCTCCTTTCCTCTCTCTCTAAAATCAATAAAATATATCCCCAGTAGAGGATTAAAACACGGAGACTCGTCATAACCACCTTCCTTGAATAAATGAGGTTGTGCCTACGAAGGTCCGACACATAACAGGTGCTTCCCCAACTTGCTTCCCATCTTTCTCTGGTTTCCTTTTTGTCCTTTCTTTCCCCCAATTGTTTTTGTCTTTTCAATATTTCTGCCTCCTTAGTTCCTCCCTGGGTTCTCTCATTGACATTTCTACCTTACGTGTAAAATCTTAATTCCTCTGTCTGGGCTCCTTCTCAAGAGACGAATGGAGGCCACTATAGCACCAGGGCTGCTCAGAGGGATCACAGGCCAGTCCCCAGGAGGAAGCATTCAGGAGGTCCTCCTCCTTCCTCCTTCCTCATTCCTCATTCGCTTGTTTTCTCTTTTTTGTTCATCCCCATTGGGATTATTCATTGAATAATGTTGTTTTTGGCTTATGTTTGATCTTTGAATTGAATCATTTTCTGGTGATGCAGAGCTCTGAAATTGTGAAGATGATATTTCAGTATTGATTATTTTTGTGGCGAATGCTTTGAAATAGTATCAATTAGAAGCTTTTAGCAGTTTATAACATTCCACCAAGCATTTCTTTTGGAGGCTACAGTAGTTCCCTTAATGTGTTAAATGTGTTGTTATTTCACAGAACTTACACCCAATCCTTTAGCCACCCATGGTTCTATAAGCTTCTGAGGAAGCGAAAAGTGACTATATCAAATTGGGGGGGGGGATAGGCAGAGGACTTTGATGGAAAGTACTACAAATAACATTTAGGAACTGTTGTATTATTCTTCAGTATACAACTAAAGAGGAAGAGAACTAGCAAAAATGTCTTGGCGTGATCAGTACGGAATGGGAAGCCTGTAGTATATATAGGAACAGTGAGTGACAGACACCCTTGTAATACTACCAATTAATGCTTGTCTTTTTGTTTGTTTGTTTGTTTTCTTTGTTCCCATTGTGTTGTCTTCTCCCAACTTACCTGAAAAAATACAAGCACATTTCTAAACCTGCTTAAGGCTTTTCTGTGACACATGCATGTGTCAGCAGGGAGTCAGCTGATTCTGAATTAAGGAAACATGGTGTCAAAGGGGAAATATGTTCTTTTGAAAAATCCATTTGATTTGGATACATTCTAAGAGATAGCATTTTAATTTGAGTACCATGTACTTTTTGATATACTTTTAGTTAGCAAGTTGACATGATATCTGTGCACTTGTGTAGTTCAAGCTTCAGAACATTTTATTTTCATGAAAACAAACAGAAACTCATAAGAACAGGCTTCTGCTATGATAGAAAAGTTGGAAACAGTATTGCTCCTGTGCTTACAAGAGTAAAAAGCCAGATTATTTACAAAATCACAACTTCTGTTGAATCCATTAGAGAATTTAAGTTGCGGGCACACCTACTAGCCTGAAACCTAAGGGGAGTCTTGTTTCTCTGAGCTGCAGGCACAAATGGCTTAAAGCTGAGAGTGGAGCATACATTGAGATGAACTCTCTTGCACACCAGCTCACCTTAAGTATAAGGTCACACTAAAGCCATATGAAGCCTGTAATGTTTAGAGGATAACCATAGCAACAAAAATTTCCAAACCCAGTCTCAGTGCCTGACTACATGGGATCAACTCCCCACACTGAAGAATAGCAAAGGAAGAGACATGTTCACTTACAGGCGTAAATTTACCTCAGTCTCTACTATTCTACACAGATGTCTAGCTTTCAGCCAGAGGTTACCAAGACACACAAAGAACCCAGGAAAAACAACACATACAAGAAACAAATCAGTCAATAGTACCAGAGTCAAATATGACCCTGATGTTTGATCTATGAGGAGTCAACTCAAAAGCTCCCAATTGTGACAACATGGATGGACCTGGAGAGTATAATGCTAAGTGTAAGCCAGCCAGGGACAGACAAATACCATATTATCTCACTTATAAGTGGAATCTAATGAACAAAATAAACTGATGAATAAAAGAGAAACAGAGGCACGGGTACAGGGAACAGACCGACAGCTGTCAGAGGGGAGCAGGGAGTGGGAACTGGATGAAAGAAGGTGAAGGGATTAGCCAAAGAACATATATGCGTAACCCATAGACACAGAAAACAGTATGGTGTTAGCCAGAGGGTAGGGGCAGTGGGGGCTGGGTGGAGGTGGGCTAAGTGGGGGAAAATGCCGACATCTGTAATAGTGTCAACAATAAAAATAAAGTTAAAGAAAAGCTCTCCATTGCCAAAGATGGAATAATTTGAAAAAAAATAGTATTGGATTATAACCTCAAATAAATATTCATAAGTCCATACTAATATAAGTAAATGATTGAATGAATTAATAGATGGGGGAGAAGAGACGCATGTCTCATGCAGAATTTCAGGTAATTTATGCACTCTGCTCTAAAGAAGAGGGAGCGTAGTTCCTCACTCCTCAAGTGTGGCTGCTCAGAGACTTTCTTCCAGAGATTACAGTGTGGACAGGGGATGTGTGCAAAAGGGTAACTTTACAGTAGAGGAATGTGACAAACACTATCTGAGCCAGGTGATCAAGGTTCGCATCAACAGTAACGAGTCATAGTGATAGTACGTATCCTTGATATGATGTGATGAAAACAGACCTTTACTTCTGTGGGAAACCCAGACACTCAGTCAGATCATGAGAGAAACATCAGACCAATTTCTAATTTCAGTGGAGGGTCATCCTACAACACAGCTGACGACTAATCCTCAGAACTGTCAAGGTCATTGAAACTAAAGAAAAGACTGAGAAACTGCCACAGCCAAGAGGAGCCCGAGGGGACAGGAAAACTAAAGTGGTGATGTGGGAGCCTGGATGGGATTGCGGAGCGGAAAAGAAGGCCACTAGGTTAAACGAAGGCTCTCTGGCTAAACTCTGTACTTTAAGTTAATAATGATGTATCAGTATTGGTTCATTAATTGTAACCAATGCACCGCACTGGTGTATAGTGCTAATAACAGGAGACACAAATACTGCGAAGCCCTTACACTGCTTCAGCTACAGTGAGCTTGTTGCTTTTCCTTGAACAGGTCAAGATTGTTGTAACAGACCCTTACAATGGCCATTTGCTTTGCCTGGAATTTTCCCCCCTGGATCTTCACATGTGCTGTGCATTTTATTCTGGTCTTTTGCCCTGTGCTAGAAAGACCCTTCCTGACCATCCTACATACAGTTGTATCTCCTGCAGTCTGTAACCACAAAGCCTGAATTCTTTTTCTTCATGGTCCTCAGTCTTTTCTGCAATTATTTATTTATTAAGCTTTTCTATCCACACCGGTAGAACTTAGGTCAGATGTCAGGAATACTGCTGGTCATGTTTACTTTCTACCTGTAGCACCCAGACCAGCCCTTGGTACCTAGTAGGTTGGCACTGAGTACATACCAGGTAAATGAAAGTATTCTCAAATTCTGCCTGCTTCCTTTTCACTTAATGTATACACCACATTCTCCATGCCTCTCATAAAAACTATTTGTGCTGTGCTTTATTGTTTTGTGTGTCTGAGACAGTTTCCCTTCTAGATGGCTACACGGCAGCAGTTACATATCTGTGATTTGTCTCTGTACCCCCACAGTATCAAGCTCCTGTGCCTGACAGGAAATTACTGCTCAGTAGCCATTCAGGGGATACATATTTGTGGCTTCTTTGCATCTGTTATATAACTGCTTTTAACATATCCTAGTGGGATGCCTCAGCACTGCGTAAAAGGTTGGATACATCTGCTTTGCTTAGGGACTCCTCCAGCCTTCCTTCCCTACCACCGTCTAAACTTCTCCGTGCTTTCTGCTGCCTGGAATTTGACCTGTTTGACTTTGGTCTTGGTTCCATTGCATCATATGTCCTCTTTAGAATAGGAGATATTATTTTTATTTATTTATTTTACCAAGGCCCTAGCATAGAAATCCTGTAGGATGCTATCTCATCTTGCCCAATAACTGTGGTTATGAGGCACCTAGATCCTGTGGCCAGCTGAAGCCCAATGTAGATGTTAGGAAACCTGCATGGGGAGGAATTTCAACATTGTGAATGTATAATGTAGCTTGTATGAGGTATCCTGCCTAACGGGAGATTGACTCCCTCCCCTGTCCTTTCCTAGCCCTTCACATTTATTAAGAATCATAGGCAAAGTGCCAGATAGGTAAATAAAATACAAAGACTTTGGAGAACTTATGCGGACAAATGGTCCCCATACAATGTGAATCATTATACCTACGCCATGCCAGGGCATTTGTTCATGAAGCTTAACCCAGGGTCCTGTGTCCACCTGGTAGAGCTTTGCCTGAATGAATTGTAGGCATAGTGAAGAGCTAGAAGTAAACAGACTTCTGCATTGTAGCCTCCCAAGACTTGCTCCAAAGTAGGGGCAAATATCACACTTTTAAATAAGCTCCTCCTACGAAGGAAGGGGCGTGTTTTGCAGCGTGGACACTTCGGTAGTAGTTCGTAACCAGAGCCTTAGCACACGAGTTCCAGTTAACGACACGTCTGTTCCTGCAGGTGCCAGCTGCTAGGTTTTCTGCCGTTTATGTGTAACATTTGTGTTTTTATTTTCATGTTACTCTGCCAAGAAGTGACTGGTTCTTTTCTTAGGAAATGTGACCAAATGACTAAGATTTCAGTGCATTTATCTTCTCTGCTTGTGGGGAATTTCCCTCAGGAGCCTTGTTCCAGAGTTCACAGTAACCTTAAACACTGTGTTTTTTGTAATCTTAGGACCCGGCAGATTTAGAGAATGGTGTCTGTGTGATCCTTTGAACTTATATATACAGTATCTGTATTTAAAGTCACCCCTGTGTTTAAGACTCTTTTTATGACTGTTCAGTGTCAAGGTTGGTTCAAAATCGTTGTGTGGTTATGGAAAGCTGGTTCAGTTGAACATAACGGCATTATGCTTGTGGCAAGCCCTGGATTCTGTTCAGCTAATTCCTCTCCTGGATGATTTCTTCATTGGAATCATTACTTAATTTCTCATTGTGTCAGATTCTTTATACAAAGTATGGAGACGGCAAATTTGACTTTTAAAAGAAAAAAAAAAGTCCTCTCGTATCTTTAGCAAAGAATCAAAACTCAATTTCCTTCTGTTGTATTTCTAATTTCTCCTATTCTCATTTAAGTAATGAGAAAACTATTTTCTTCTGACAGCTTATGCTGAAATAGATCTAGAGCTGAAAGAGTCTATTTATACTCCACCTCCTTTAAGACAACACTGAAGGCTGTTTGGGTAGGCAAGTCAAAATAGGTGTTTTCTCTTCCCACCCCCAACCCCCCGTTTCCTCCCAGATACCTGAAATACGAGCTTTCGAGTGTTATTTTCTAGGATTTATGAATATCCTTATTTCAGTACATAGGGACAGGACTTTAAAGTGCTGGTACTCATTTGTATTTTAGCATGAATTGTTCAGATTTATTGTGTGCTCTGATTGGACACTGATACAGTGAAGTTCTGATGATACAGAATACAGAAGAATAACTTGGGGCTGTGGAATAAAGCTTGTGGATAGAGGTCTGCTGGGGGGCATTGGTGGGATCCTGAATGTCCTAAGAAGATTCAGTTATTCATTCAGCAGTGATGTCTTGAGCACCTACTGTTTGCCTGGTGCTATTCTAGATGCTGAGCATATGCAGTGAAGTAAACAGGGTCCCTAGGCCTCATGGAACTAATGCACTAGAGGAGGCGATTTTGAGAAGAAGCTAGTTCCAGGGAAATGCCTTAACATTCTTTATGATGTGGCCTAAGATTCATGCCGTTCCCCTACCCCAGTAGTCTTGCACCATGATATTACTTGTTCTGTACACACTCCATTGAATAGAGCTGTGGACTGTTAAGCTCTTTGCCGGTGGAATCATGTCCAGGGATTTCTTCAGTTGTTCTTTATTCCCTGTTCTAATTGTTGCTTTATAGCTTTTTGCCACAGTTTTCACTCTTCCCTTTGAGACCTAAATTCCCCTTTTATCCCCTTCCTAACCTTAAGTCTACTTGAATTTTACCTTGCCGATCAGAAAACAGTACCACCATTATCAGTAGAAACATTACAAAGATGTGTTTTATTTACCTTGTTAAAAATTTTTAAATTTTCCTGATGACATATATGGATAGATAATATAAAATCGGTTATTAATAGACTGCTGAGAAAAATGCGAGGACTTAGTATACATGTCTTGCTAACTTTGTCGGGGGGGGGGGGTAGTCTACCAATGAGTCCCTATATAATTGGTTTTGTTAGAGTTTAAAACATTTTAAGCCTGTTCTTCAATTTGTTTCCATATGATTCCTACATGCAAAATCACAAGCACTGTTTATTGACTGTATGAAACATGACTGGATTGTTAAAAATTTACAAGGAAACTGAGCTGCTTTCTTCATAATCTGCTCTTCTTGCATTCAGACAGAAATCGATGGGATTTTCAGTTAAAGAAAATTTTACACTAATATAGTTGGCATTTTATTAAAAATAAATTTGTACTAATCTAGTAACAGTAACAGTCAAGATTTCTAAATAACAGTCAAGATTTTCTCATTCTTTAGTCTGTTAGACTTTTTTTCTGGAGCATTGTTCTTTATCTTGTCAGTATTTGACTTAGACTTTAAAAATTAATTATTTTAAATGTCTTTGACAATTATTACAAAGTACTAAATATTCCATATAAGCTGCTGGATGTTCCTTGAGGGTATGTCCTGAGAATTGTTATTTCAGCCATCAGAAGAAATAGCCCTTTGAAATATCTATCAAAATTACAAATACAGACAATTTCCGAGAATTTATTTCTGGGGTATACTTATATGTAAAATAAGTTGGGCAAAATTATATTTTTGAAGTGGCAAAGTATTTGAAAGAGACCATATAAGTGTATATTAATAGGGGAAGGATGAATGGTGGTACATCCATAATGAAATACTGTGCAGGTAGTTAAAAAAAAAAAAAAAAGCAGAAGGGAATTGCTATGTTTTGCTATGGAGGAAAGCAAAGTACAGAGCACTCATATTATGATAGCTCTTATGTAAGAACAGAGGTGGTGTACACTGATATTCTTAATAGCTTATTTTGCTTAAAGAAACCCTGGGAGGATATCCAAGAAACTGATAAATGTGATTGCTTGTAAATATTAAGAGTGGGAAAGGCAACAGTTGGAAAAAGAGATGGTTTGGTGGATAGGAAACATTTTTCATTGTGTATTTTGTATTTTGTACATTTTTCTTTTTACATGAACTTTTTTAAAGAGCAGTTTTAGGTTCACAAAAACATTTAGCAGAAAGTACAGGTAGTTTCCATATACCCCATGTCCCCACATACTCACAGCCTGTCCCCTAGCACATCTCCCACCAAAGTGTGCATTTCTTACAGTTGATCAACCTACATTGACACATAGTCACCCAAAGTCCATAGTTTGTGTTCACTCCTGGTGCTGTACATTCTGTGGGTTCAGACAAATGTATACTGACATGTATCCATAATTATGATATCATACAGAGTATTTCCACTGACTGAAAAATCGTCCGTGCTCTGTGTATTCATCCTTCCTCCCCCAGCCCAACCCCTCACAACCACGGATCTTTTTATTGTCTCCATAGTCTTGCCTTTTCCAGAATGCCATCTAGTTGGAATCACACATTAGGTAGACTTTTCAATAGGCTTCTGTCACTTAGTAATATTCATTTAAGTTTCTTCCATGTCTTTTCATGGATTGATTGCTCTGTTCTTTTTAGTCCTGAATAATGTTCCATGGTCTGGATGTACCTACTGAAGGATGTCTTGGTTGCTTCCAAGTTTGAGAAATTTATGAATAAAGCTGCTGTAAACATTTGAGTATAGGTCTTTGTGTGGACACGTTATCCACTCCTTTGGGTAAATACCAAGAAGTGCGACTGCGAGATCACATGGTAAGAGTATGGTAGTGTTGTAAGAAGCAGCCAAACTGTCATCGAAAGTGGCTGTACCATTTTACTTCTCTGATGAATGACATTCCTGGTGCTCTGTACCCTTTCCAGCTTTTGGTGTTGTCAGTGTTTTGGATTTGGGCTGTTCTAATAGGTGTGTAGTGGTGTCTCATCGTTTTGATTTGCATTTTCCTGATGACATATGATGTAGAACATCTTTTCTTATGCTTGTTTGGCATCTGTGTATTTTCTTTGGTGAGGTCTTTGGCCCATCTTTAAAATCAGGTTGTTTGTTTTCTTATCATTGAGTGTTGTTTTTTTTTTTGCAATTTTTATTAATTTATTTTTGTTACAGATGTTTCTCCTTTTGAGTTCCTTGTATAACAGTCATTTATCATTGTGGCTTTTGCAAGTATTTTCTCCCAGTGTGTGGCTTGTCTTCTCATTTTCTTGACAGTGTCTTTCACAGAGAAGAAAACTTTAATTTTAATGAAGTCCAGCATATCAATTATTTCTGTTGTCAATCTTGCCTTTGGTGTTGTATCTAAAAAGTCACCACCATACTCAAGGTTATCTATATTTTCTCCTATGTTATCTTCCAGGAGTTTTATAGTTTTGCATTTTTCATTCAGGTTTTTTATTCTTTTTGAGTTAATTTTCATGAATGGTATAAAGTCTGTATCTAGATTTCTTTTTCTTTTCTTTTTTTTTGTGTATGGGTGTCCAGTTGTCTCATAATCCTTTTTTTGAAAGGACTATATTTTCTCCATATTATTGCCTTTGCTCCTTGGTCAAAGATAGTCACTGTATTTATGTGGCTCTATTTCTATTTGCTAGGCATTGCCGTTGCTTCTGTGTGAAATGGGGAGAGAGGTAATTGTTTTTATTTTGTTTGGCACAATGTGAATGGTATAAAGGCTCTTCAAAGAAATAAGCACAAATAATAAGAAAGATTGCTTTTTATTGTACAACATTATACAAGAGTCCACACACATATAAAGGGACAACAGAATTGCCAAATGAAAACTTATAATTTAATCACTGCATAGTATTGTTTTGCCAGAATTGAATTGAAGTTGATAAGAACTTGATGAAACAAGTAAGCAATTGAGTGGAACGCATGGAAAAATCATTAATGGCAGAGGGGGTCTTATTTTGCTCTCAGGATAGCATTGAACATCATTATATCTGGAATAATATTAACTACCTGTATCTTGGTTGGAATTTTTATGGTAATTATTTATGTTGATACAAGAGTTTATTATTGCATGTATAATGGAAATTTAGGAAGCTTATTAATGATCTGAATTTATATGAAGTATACGCTAGATTTTATCTTACCACTTTCTTCTATACCTACTATTTCTCAAGATTTTCCTTGGTAGTGGGTCTTTTTGCTAGTTGGAAACTTGCATGTTATTCAGAAAGGCAAAATCCTGGTAAGGAAATTGGAGACAGAAGCAAATCTTGGAATGCACTAAGAGTCTGTTGTTGACTGACCATTTTTTATTCAAATAAGAAAACATTAGTTCTTTTTCTCTGGGGGATTTCTCTGTTTTATTCTAAAAGCAACTATTTTTTTTATACCATAATCCTGTATTTGCTATATACTAGGGATGATATATCTCTACTAGCTTAATAGTACTGACTATCATTTAGCTTTCAGAATTCAGTTTATATTATAAAGTGCCACTTTTTTTTTTTTCCTGTCGACTGAGATAGTAGAGCTGAAGCCAGGAGAGAATAAAGCAAATATTTGTGGGTGTAAATATTATTAGTGTGTGAGGGGTAGAAATGAGAATACCCACCTCTAGATAAAATGAGAGTGTTCTTTCTGAATTTCTGTGTGCCAGTAAAATGGAGTGATGATTTCCCTAAGGTGCTGCTCTGAAGTATTAAATTAATTGGGTTAAACACCAAGCTTTGTACTTGCAGAGCTACTAATTTTTTTTGCAAATAGGGGGTTATAGACGGGATTTTTTTAAAATAAGGGGATAGGGTAGGGGAGGCAGCACTTCAGTGATATCTTTCACAGCAACTGCAATGTTGAATTTTAAGAAAATCGAATAAAAAATATAAAATGCTGTAAAATGAATAAATAATTAGGGGGGAAAAAAAAGAAAAATAGCCAGAGATTCCTACAGGGCAGAGAGATACTGCAAAGACTACTAGAGGAAATACAGAGAAAGAAAATAATTAGAAAATGGAGAGTTGACAAGAAATGTCATTGTACTCTCTCCCCCCTGGCTGTTTTTTTATGGCATTTTTCAGTGGGTGAAAATTCTGGAATATTCCATAGTATCTTTTTCTCAAAATCTTACCAGGTTCTTTTTATTTTCTCAAAAGGAAATGCAATCCCTCTGCCTTCTTAGGATGAAGGCACGTGATAAAGGATGGGAGAGGAATTCAGGGACCCCATGGACTTGTTTCTGCTTGCTACACAGTAAATTAAATGCTTGAGGTGTCAGCAAATATTGGGGATTTGTATTTCTGAAAGGCTAGAAACTGTACCCAGCTCCTCTCCTCTGCACACATAAGGGGTAATTGGATTATTTTCACTGAGTCAATAAGGTTTTGGTATCACATAACCTCAGTGAAACAAATGCGATTACTTGGGTCTCAATATACGCCTGCAGATGGAAACTTTCTGTAACCAGGAGGCATCTGAACTCCCCAGGTGCTCTCCCGGAGCCCTCCGACCTTCTCTGTGAAAAGCCCTTTCTGCACTGACGCTCCGGTGGTGTGGTGGGTCGGATGGCAGTTACATAATCACAGTTTCTTTTTCAGTCCGGTTGGTCTTTATGTGGAGAGCTGGGAGCGGATTTCTTCTTGGCAGAAATAAGCAAAGAAAAAGCTCTTCAGATTAAAAAAAAAAAAAAAAAAAAAAAGGAAACATGAAAAGAAAACCTCGATGGGTCTGAAATTGGAGAATGGTATTTTATCTGAAAGAACTGGTAGAGAGTATCAGGGTCATTGCTCAGATCTGACCTTAGTGCGTAATAGAGGCCTTTCTGTGTTGATGTTGCATTTTTAAAAGGCATCTTGACATTGGGAAGCAGAACACTAGACCAGGGGAGCAGGCAGGCCTCCTGGTTCTGGTCCCTGCTGTGGTCTCAGTTCAGCATTCTGATAGTCACATGACTTCTTCCTGCCTTTCCTCTCTCACCCTTTAGGGGAGGTCCTCTGTAGTCTGAGTCCCTTCATTTCTGAAGCTTGTTCTGATTTGGGGCAGCATGGAGATTTGGGGAGGTCCTGATTACTGAAATTATGAAGGTGCTTTTTTTTTTTTTTTTTACAGAGGACATCTTTTAAAGCTGGCCTTGTAACTCAAAGAGGGATAGTTTAACTACAAATTACTGTCACATTTGTATATTATAATGATGATTTCACATTTATGTTTGTGCCCTGAAACTAACTGACTAAGAAGAAAACGGTTTTGTAAACAAAACCAAAGAAAGTATGCTTTCATGTATTGTGGCAGAAAAGTGGTCACTTTACTCTGAGGGATGTGGGTCTTCCCCTGTTATGTTTTGTTTTGTCCTTTGGTTCTTACCCCCCCCATACATCTTTTATGTAGATGCTACATAATTAAAAAAATTTTTTTCGTTTATTGATTTTTAGAGAGAGAGGAAGGGAGAGGGAGAGAGAGATAGAAACATCGATGAGAGAGAACATCAATTGGCCACCTCCTTTATGCCCCCCACGGGGGATCGGGCCCACAACCTGGGCATGTGCCCTGACCGGGAATTGAACCGGCGACCTCTGGGTGCATGGGTCGATGCTCAACCACTGAGCCACACCAGCTAGGCTCCTTTTAGTTTTCATTCTTTTCCTAAAGGTATGGTTTATGCAAGTTGTTAAAAAAAAATCAATACAGAATGGCATGGGGGAAAGAGCCAAAATTTCCTGAAATATTTCCATATATATAACCATGATTGATTCGCTGTCAATCATTTTGTGAAGATATTAACTTCTGTGCAACCAATATGAAATGTTTTATAACATTCAAGGTGAAGGAAACAAGTGGTTTCATCTTATATTTCTCCAAATTAAATGAAAACCAAATGAAATACATACTTGCCAGATTGACAGGAATTTCAGTATCACCTTCCAAGGATATCCTCTCCTGTCTCCCCCAGCCCTGGTTTACACAGTCCAAAGAGGAGATTCACTGGGAGCAGCTCGCAAGCAGAAAGAGCCTCCATACTTACCTGTCTCCTGTTGCCACCTGCCCCTTAACCTTCCCGCCATGCTGAACACTGGCCCCATGTGGCTGTCCAGCAGCGCTTGCCTAAGTTATTGTGTTGTCTCCTAAGCTTAAGCTCCCAGCAAAGACTATGTGGCTCTTTGAACAAAGGCAGCTCTGCTGGTTCAGTGCCTCATCCATTTGTGTGTGTGTGTTACATAGAATTCCATTGATGACACGTGCCATTGCTTATTTAGCCAGTAATCTAATGATGAACATTTAGGTTGTTTTCAGCCTTTGTTATCATATGTCACGATGCCTACCCTTTCAATTGTTTCTTTAGACTTAATGCCCAGGAGTTATGTTGCTGGATCAAAATATATACCTGTTAAACTTGACCCATACAGTAATTTTGCATTCTAGAATAGATGCACCAATTTAAATTCCCAGTGAGAGTGCATGAGAGTGCCCTGCATTGTCACACTTGCTGATGATCACTGTGAAAAAAGAAAATAACCTGGCCACTACAGTCTCTGAAGTCCCGGGAAGGAACATATGGCCACACACAGGCAAAATGATCTTTAGAGAACTCCAGTTCCTCTGTGTGTTCAGAATCCATCTGCTACAATGTATTGTTTTTCTTGTGTGTGTGTTTTTTTTAGATAAGTTTGTTTTGAAATGGTTGTGTCAACCCACTCTGATTTAGAGGATGGGCTATTTGTCTCATGTTCTCTCATCATATGTGAAGAAGCGGCTAGATTTATCTCAGCCTGCTAAGTATGTATGACCTTTTATTGTTTTGTTTCCCCCCCCATATACATATGACTTACCCAGAAGAATAAATTTAAATTCAGGAACTCCAAATTAAAATTTCTTAAAGCAGCCCTAGCTGGTTTGGCTTAGTGGTTAGAGCATTGGCCTGTGGACCAAGGAGTTGGAGGTTATATTCTGGTCAAGGGCATGTACCTTGGTTGCAGTTCGATCCCCGGTCCTGGTTGGGGTCGTGCGGGAGGCAACCAATCGATGTGTCTCTCTCACATCGATATTTCTCTCTCTCTCTCTCTCTCCCCCCCTCCCCTTCTTCCCTTCCACTCCATCTGAAAATCAATGGAAAAATATCCTCAGGTGAGGTCTAAAAAACAAACATTTCTTAAAGCAATATTCCAAAAACCCACTTGTGTATTGAAAAGGTAACGGAACTCTGAAGTTATTGGAGCCGTCGGCCTTGGCTACGTTTTTCTCTGGTCTCCTGTTGGCTAGATTAGGTCAGGTTGGCCAGAACTCATTTCTGAGTCTGTCTGGTTTTTCTGAAGATAACCAGTTATTGTCTACCTTTTTTGTTCTTTAGCCAAATTCACGTACTGTTCCCAATTTTTCATGTTTTCCCTTTATTTTACCCTTTGTTTTTGGAAAATTTTCTGTATTCTATGCTTTTGGTTAATTTGAAGGGGCTCCTGAATATAACAGTGGCCCACGTTAAAATCTTGTTAGCAATGAGACCATATGGTTCCTACATGTTCTGCAGGCTAAAGAAAACAGTCTGATATTTTGAATCAAACTCTGAGGACTTAAACATATGTTATGAAGATGCTAGATGAATGGTTTTTAATACCAGAACCGTACCAAACAGAGTGGCAGGTGACCTGCTCTCAGAGGCCTGCCTTCCGGATGGATGGGGCTCTCAGCTGCGTCTCATCGTGCTCATGGGGAGTGTGCCTGCCCCGGCCAGTCATTTCATGTTGGGCCTGGGTCCCTCCTGGGTAAAGTGAGCTGTAACCTTCCATCATTCCACAACCCCTCCCCTTGAAGTGGTGCACAGAAGCAGAGAGGGAGGCAGTGAAAGGGAAGTCACCAGTCCAGTAAGGAATACTCCCTCTGGGTCTGAATGAGCACAGTCTCTACATAGGAGGACCTTACACAGAGTCTTCCCTGAGGAATTAGCCTAGAAAACTAAAAAAAAAAATCTCGCTGCAAAACACCTAGAAATGCTGGATAAACTATAACAATTACATGTGAATAGCATAGCTAATCAAAAAGTAAAGGAAGTATCAGGGATCAATAATAAAGAGAAACTGAAGACCTGTGCTGTCCTAGAAGAAGTGCTGTGGAGCGATGGGAGATGATAGGAGTGGGGTTTGCATTTTATTTCTTCTTTGAGGAGGAAAGTTGAAAGCGAGTCACCTTTTTATAAACTCAGCGTGTTCAACTAATACCCTTATAAATTGCACATGTACAAGTCCTGACAATGCAAAGTAAAATGGCCAAGCGGTGATAAAATATTTTAAGGCTTGAAAACAAAAGATTACCTAAAATATGACAGAATTAAGACCAGACGCATGTGTATCCTGGGACTGCTATAACAAATAACCACAAACTAGGTGGCTTACAACAACAGAGATGTGTCCTCTCATAGTCCTGGAGGCCAGGAGGTCGGCAAGGAGGAGTCGGCAGTGCCATGTCGGACTGAAGGCCTAGGGAGCGTCTGCACTGTGTTTCTCCAGCTCCTGGTGCTGCCAGCGAATCTTGGTGTTCCTTGCCTTGTAGACACATCATCCCACTCTGTACCTGTGTCATCACATGGCGTTTTCCCTAAGTGTCTGTTTCCTGTCGCTTCTCTTCTTTATAGGAACACCAGCCGTGCCCGGCAGATGTGACTCAGTGGATTGAGCATTGTCCCATGGACTGAGAGGTCCCGGTTCGATTCCCAGTCAGGGCACATGCCCGGGTTATGGGCTCCATCCCCATTAGGGGGCATGCAGGAGGCAGCCGATTGATGTATCTTTCTCACATTGATGTTTCTATCTCTCCCTTCCTCTCTCTGAAAAATCAATAAAAACATATTTTAAAAAGAGAACACCAGCTGCATTAAGGGCTCACTCTAATCCAGTATGATTTTATCTTAACTTCCTGACATTTGCAATGGTATACCAAGTAAAGGTAGACAAAAAAAAAAAAAAAAAAAAAAAAAATGCAGGGTTTGAACCTAGTATTATACAATATTCAACAGATGGTAGAAAGCACTAAATGAGTAAAGAATGGCTTGGTTTATTTTATTTTTTAAAAGAAGAATGGCTCATAAATGTATAAGGAATGAACGTTTGAAAATCACAGTTCTGTAACCCCCAAGGGGGGGAAAATGATTCTGATAAGGGCCACTAAACAATACTAGAGCCACTGACATATTTGTATGATACAAGGTTGTCACCCCACAAAATTCTTTCTAATTGAGATGGTGGAAATTTAAATCTGGGTGTCACCACTTTAACCAAGTGCCCGAAGTGGCAGCCTGGCATGGGTACCTCCTCCTGTGATGTGATACGAAGCACATGTCTCCTAAGAAGACTTCGGAAAACTTGTTAACCTGCATCTAAGCGAGCCCTCGAATCTAACTTTGAGATTTCAGGAAACACAGAGAGAGAGAAGCGAGGTAAATGACAGCACCAGAAACAACTGCAGGATTCTAGTGTAGAACATTGCCCAAAACAATTGACCTGGTCTGTTTTTAAAAAGTCAGTGTCTCTCTCACATTGATGTTTCTCCCCCCGCCCCTTTCTACTCTCTCTAAAAAAAAGAAAACAAAGACAAAAATTATTTTTGTGTGTCTGACCAGGTGGTACAGTTGGTTGGAGCATCATCCCATACACTAAAAGGTTGCAGGTTTGATTCCTGGTCAGGGCACATACCTAGGTTGCAGGTTCAATCCCCAGTCAGGGCACATAAAGGAGGCAGCTGGTCCATGTATCTCTCTCATATTGATATTTCCCTCTCTCTCTCTCTAAAAATCAATAAACATATCCACAGGTGAGGGTGAAAAAATATGTATCTTTGTGTGTGTATAAAGCACCTTTCTTTAAAATACTATTATTATAACTAAAATATTAATAATTCCTTAATATTCATGATCATTTTTAAGGCATAGGAAAATGAATTTCTGGTAAATAACATCCACATAAATTTTTCAATATATATTTTAAAAATCACATTATATGACTTTAGGAATGTTAGAAAAAGTTAATTATAAAGAGAGTGAATACACTGTAGAAATTCCTATTACGTTAAATTTAGATACTTCCCCCTTGCAGTGTTTGTTCCGAATGCTGTGAGTCTTTTAATGCCTCGCAACCAGCAGGGATGTCACTCGCTCATCCTTTTGTTAATCCTGGATCTTGCTCTGGCCTGAATGAGGCCCGTTGCTTTATCCTGCCCTTAGCAATCGCGTAGGACCGTCACAGATGACACCCCAGCAGTCGCTAATAAATTTTCCCAGGTGTATACAGTCGATATAGGCAGGAACCACAAGCTCTTGAAAGAAGACTCAATACAGCGGAAACGTGTAGGCACCTCCAGAATTTACAGCCCTTCACCAAATGAAAATCAGCTACATTCTATGGGTAGGGGAATATTCTAAAGACTTTTGTGATTCAGGAAAAAAACAATGAAAATATTTTCTTAACAGGTAGACTTGGTGAACCTCTTTTCATGAAGATATTTAAAATGCATGTGAAGCCCTGGCCAGTTTGGCTCAGCAGTTAGAGTGTCAACCTGTGGACGGGAGAGTCCCAGGTTCGGTTCCCACTAAGGGCACGTACCTCGGTGGCAGTTTGTCCCCGGCCCCGGTTGGGGTTGTGTGGGTGGTGACCACTTGATGTGTCTCTCTCACATCGATGTTTCTCTCTCTCTCTTCCCCCCCCTCCCTCCCGCTCTCTCTGAAGATAAATGCAAAAATGTCCTCTGGTGAGGATAAAAATAAGAATAATAATAATAAAATGCATGTGAGACCAACTCATCGTGAGATTAAGGTTGAATTTTGATGTCATAATCATAAATTTGACTTTTAAAATGACTGGGACTTAAAAAAAATTTTTTTTCTTTATTGATTTTAGAGAGAGAGGAAGGGAGAGAGAGAGATAGAAACATTGATGAGAGAGAACATCGATTGGCCGCCTCCTGCATGCCCCCCACTGGGGATTTGGCCCATAACCTGGGCATGTGCAATGTGCCAGTTTCTCCAATTTTTTAAAATTAAGAATAACCTAATAAAAAAGTTTTTATGAGAGCTAGAGCTAAAGACTGATCAAAGTTATAGATTTCAGATTTTAAGTAAAACTTAGAATTATATTACTTGAGAGTTCATCTCTTTTATTCCGGAGTAGCTAAGGGAGTGACTCAGTGGGGCCTGGATCCCAGGTCTCCTGGCCCCGAGGCCTGTGCCCTTTCCATGGGATCACACTTCTTTTCATGCCTTTATGTCAGTTATCTTCCTTCTCTGAGAATGGTGTGAAGTTTCCACTAGGGCATGATAGACACGAATGTGTTTTTCTGCTCATTTTCACCTCTTCTCCTCATCGCTTGTGATTCTAGCACCTTTTCATGAACGACCCCCTTCGACGTGGCACCGGCCTGTTCTGTCAGATGCAGCCGCAGCAGAAATCCCAGGTCCACTTCACTGTCCTTTCGTCTTTTCTGACCCTGGCAAAATAGGAGAGCCTGTATGAAGAGCCAGAGAAGGCAGAGAAAGATGCTGTAGGGTTTTGCCTCAACAAAGTAGAAAGTGTTGAAAGGAAATGCAAACAGTGTGCTTTGGTAAGAGAATTGTGGTATCTCAGGGTAAAAGGGGATTTCTAGGCAACATCTGTGTATAACCACTTGATGTGTAAAGAAAGCCCCTGCACCAGTCAGCCCACCCCTGCCTGCCCTGCCCTGAAGACCAGACATTGATGAGAGCTGCTAGCGGGACAGAAAGCACCTCAGGTTTTGAATCTGGTGACCTCTGCATCCTGACTGCAACCCATTTGCTCTGTCACCTGGGGCCAGACTCTTAACTCTCTGATCTTCAATTTCCTTATCATAACCTCATTAGAATTAAATGAGATAGCTGTAACTATTATTCTCAGTACTCAGTACTCTGAAGCTGAGCTGAATATATCTTCTAGTTCTCACCTTTTTTTCCGAGTGTACCTCTTGGGGCTACATAGAAGTGTTTGTAATCTCAGTAGCTATCCTTCAGGGACATTTAATTTCAGATCTCAACTCTTTCTCTAGGACTGTTTGCTGTCCTTTGTGTATTTGAAAGCTGTGTAATCAAAGGATAAATACAGACAAAACAATTGTACATAAGCTGGAGGCACCTTATGGCATTCTCTTTGGTCTACCTCTACTTTACTGGGTTATATTGAGTTTATGTTATGCATCTGTTAATTTGGTGTGTTTATGAAGAGACTCAAATTAAGTTTAAATTTTTTATTTTAATCATCAACTGATGTGAAAAATTCCTTACATTCTAGATGAATCTATACATCTGTTTCAGCAGAGGAGAGAGAGAGTTATCATTGACACCAAATATTTACTTTACAGCTTTTAGTTTTACTCCTAAATCCTTACCTCTAAAATACAAAGCGCAGACTACACTTAAGTCTGATAATACAAATCCTGTCCCAACACAAATAGGCAGTAAAATAACCCCACAGGCATGTATTGTCTCTCACACGGATCACATGTACTTACCCTGCACATCACCTCTCCCCTGACCTCACCAACACACACAATGCAAGGGGAGGCCTGGAGAGACACATTTTCACACTTGCCCTCTTGGAAGCGTATGGATTTAATGCATGCTGTCCGCCTTGCAGTTGACCCTTGAGCTACACAGGTTTGAACGGCACAGGTCCACTTACACGTGGACTTTTTTCAGTATGCCTGTACTGCTTTTGATCCACAGTTGGGAGTCCACAGGTACGAAGTGCCAGCTGCAATGCCTTGATCTGTGCCATTTTATTAGGGCACTTGAGCAACCATGGCTGTTGGTGCCAACTGGGGTCATGGGACTAATCCTCCATAGATACTGAGGGACAACTTACATTTTGGGGAAGTCAAAAGTTATACTTGTATTTTTGTCTGCATGGGAAGTCGGTGCCCCTAACCCTCATGTTGTTCAAGGGTCAACTGTATATTGAATAGAGATTTCAGCAAATCTTTACCCCTGTGCGTCTCCATTATGAATGCTGTGTAGTTCAGTGCTGCCCTCAGGGCCTGAGATGGGTCGGGAGTGGTCTGTGCCTAGATTCTGCACTGTTCTTCTTGCACTGTCTTCTTTCTTCTCCTCAGGGTCCTCTGCTCTCCCAGTTGCTGTGCCTGCTTCTTGACATTCTTATCACCGCCTCTACTTCTTTCCTCTTTTCCTCTGGTTTGCACTCGTGCCCGAGTTTGATTCTTGTACTCAGTGACGCTGACTTTTGCTTCATACATTTTATGTTTTCAGTTTGCCGCCTCTTAGCCCTGTTTCATATCAGGTGTTTCTTTCTAGAAAAACTCTTCCTTGAGTAATTGAGCAATTCTAGAGTAGCTTGGGCTTTTCTACATGTAAAATTGGAGGATGGAACTATTTGATCTTGACTTGATTACACATTTTTCAACAAGCAAATACTTAGCGAATATATCTGATTGTATTACATTCTACTTATACATTCAATGTTCTTTAATGATGAGGTCTCTCCAGCGACTTTAACAGACCACTTTACTACCCTCCTGTAGCTCAGGTAATGAATGCCCTGTATTGTGCTTCAATTTGCCATGTGCAGGAGATCCGCTTCTCAGACCAGTTTTATAAGTGCTATTTAAAGGCGGTCTGCATGGCCCCATTTAAGGAATCAGGCCATGCAGATCCAACCTGATTACAAGATTCAGGTTTAAGGAAATTTGAAGTGCATTTGAGGTTCTTGGTTACCATAGATCTTAGATTTTTCTGGAACTAAAATACTGAAATGTTGCCTTTTAAAGGTTTATGTAAGAAGAATTCACTTCCAGCACCCATATCTTTTCTTTAATTCTAAGTCCTCAGTGACCAGGCTATAATTTTCTCCACGTCCAGATATTGATTCTGTAATCTTGATAGACTTTTTGTTTATCAGTTTATTTCCTGCCGTTATGATTCTTACTCCCATCAAGGCGTTTTATTTATTTCTAATGTAGGTGAAGGGTGTAGCCCAGAGGTTCTGCTCCTCTCGAGTGTTTCCGATTGTGCAGGTTGAAGTGTTCCCCTGGGCTTACTCATTTAGGCCTGTGAAGAATGCTTTCGGCCTAGGAGAAGCTTGCTTTGTTTCCGTGCAAGATTTCACCTGCAAGGGAGGTCGCTCCTTGCAGTTACCTGGCCTGGACCCAGGGCCTCACCCCCTCTCAGTACCAGCTCATGAACAGAAAGCCCCATACTGTGTTCTGTGACAATTTTTTTCCTGCAGCAGTGCAGTCTGGGAAGAGAGAATCTTTTTGGAAAATACGACATTTTCCGTTAGCAGGAACAACTGATGGAGTTAACAGAAGTCCAGCAGTTCTCTAGTGCGCACTGTTAGAAACTCATTAATTTTAGTTCGAATTGTTGCCGCAAGAAAGCCATTACCCATAATCTTTCATCAGGTTTAGCTGCATACTGAAATACCCTTCTAATATCTTGCTATTAGACAGTGATTATTGTTAATATTTGATTATTACTTTTGGTATGAATATAAAACAGAAACTTATTAAACCTTGCATCAAGAAGTCAGAGCACATTTCTAGTCCCAGATGCAAAAACATATTTTTTTTTTTTGTGACGTGTTCATAAAATCAAAGCCCCCGTCCATGCCCAAATGAACAATACTCCTCAGCAGAGAGAGGCACCCCAGACATTAGCCTCTTTCTGATACTGTGTCTGACATGCAAGCAAGCTGTGTATAATTGGCCTCTTTTCCTCCACTGTGCTTAGCAGGACCTCCAGACTGCATGGTAAAATGGACACTCACATTTGAATGACTACACATTACATGTAAGCAAAATAGGTTTTCTCATTACATACATACATATATAATCTGCATGTGCATCACACACACACACATATATGTTTAACCTATATTCTGTCTTCTCTGTTACTTTGCTTATTTCACAGTATGAGAATGTTTTATATGCTTTGGACAACTGAGCTGGTGTTCATCCATTTAACAAATGTGCATCAGGGTTCTGCGTTCTGGTCACTGTGGGAGGGTATTGGAGATACAAAGAGGAATAAAAATAAAAATCTTGTTATCAAGTAGCTTAGAGCCCCATGAGGGAGATAGAAAAATAAACCATTACTAATAGAGTGAGGGAAGTGCTAATAAAAGTACTATATGTACAAAGTGTTTGGAACCTGAGAGGAGGGTGTGAAGTCTTTGGGACAGGGGGACTTAGAGTAGGATGGAATTGTCTTGGAAGGATCTGCTGTGTTGAGAGAGAGAGAGAGGCATCGATTTTGTTGTTCCTCTTATTTCTACACTCATTAATTGATTCTTGTATGTGCCCTGACCAGGGATCAAACCCACAACATTGGCATATCAAGACAATGCTCTAACCAGTTTAGCTATCTGGCAGGGCTAGTGTCCTTATGTTTAAAGTGTGTTTCTTACAAGCAACATTGTTGTGTTTTACTCTTATATCCAATCTGACAATCTCTACCTTTTAATTGGGGCTGCTTAGAACACTTACATTTAATGCATTTATTGATATCTTTGGGTTTAAATCCATTGTCTTGCTATTTGCTTTCTATTTATTCTATCTGTTCTTTCTTCTCTTTATCTGTTTGTTTTTTCCTGCTTTTCTTGGGTCTTTTTTATCATTCTAATTTATCTTTTTTTTTGGTTTTGTAATTTTAGTGGTTGCTTTAGATGGGGTACAGTGTTCATCGGTAACATATCACAGTCTATGTTCAACTGATATTTACCACTTCACATATAGCATAAGAACCTTACAGCAGTATACTTTCATTTCTCCCCCTCTTGGCCTGTATGTTGTTATTGTTATATGGTTTACTTTTATCTGTATTATAAACCCCACAGTACATAGTTATTTTTGTTTAAACAGTCAATTATTTTTGAAATAAATTTTAATAATAAGGAGAAAAATCTCATATATTTAACCATGCAGTATTTTCTGTGCTCTTTATTTTTGTGTAGATCCAGATTTCCCTCTGTTACCATTTTTCGTTTCCCCGAAGAACTTCCTTTAACATTTCTTCTAGTGTGGTTCTTGCGGTGATGAATTATTTCAGTTTTTATATGTGTAAGTATGTTTATGTTGTCTTTGCTTTTGAAAGGTTTAATACTGGATATGGAATTTTGGGTTGACAGTGTTTTTCTTTTAGTATTTTAAAATATTGATCCACACTGTTTTTGTTTTGTATTGTTTATGCTGTCAAATTTTTATTCCTTTAATCTGCTTTATGTGGCATGTCTTCTTTCTTCAGATATTTTCTGAAGATATTTTCCTATTATCATTGGTTTTGAGCAGTTTTATTGTGATTTGTTTTGGTGCAGTTTTCATTATATTTTTGTGTTTAGTGTTGATCAAACATCTTGTATTTGTGACTTTACAATTTCCCTCATGTTTAGAAAAATTTTAACCGTTCTTCAAATCTTTTTCCTGCTCCCCCTGCCAACTCTCTTCCCCTCTGTGCGCTCCAACTATCTTTATATTAGCTCACCTGAAGTTGTCGCCCAGCTCACTGATGCTCATTTATTTTATTTTTTGGGTGCATTTTTCTCTGTGTTTGATTTTCAGATAGTTTCTATTGCTACATTTTCAATTTTAATAATCTTTTTATCTGCAATATTCTGTGTTGTTAATGACATCCAGTGTATTTTTCATCTCAGACATCATAGTTTTCATCTCTAGGAGTTTGAATTGTATCTTTTCTGTATGCAGTTAGTTGGCTTTTGAACATTGTGGGGGTTAGGGGTGCTGACCCTCCAGAGCAGTAAAAAATCCACTTCTGACTCCCCAAAATCTTAACTACAGTCATCCCTCTATATCTACAGAAGATTCATTCCAGGACATACCTCTTCCCAAGGATAACAGCATCCTTGGATGCTCAAGTCCCTTATATAAAATTACGTAGAACAATGCATACAGTCAGTCCTCTGCATTGCAGTTGGTTGAATCCTTGGATGTGAAACCCAAAATTTTGTATATTTATTGAAAAAAAAATCTGTGTATAAGTGGACCCACACAGTTCAAATCCATGTTGTTCAAGAGTGAACTGTATGTATGTATGTATGTATGTATGTTGTATGTATATATATGTATATATATATGTGTGTGTGTATATATTATAATATATACACACACACACATATATATATCTTCTGTGTCTCTAACTTCTTGAACACATGAATACAATTATAGACAGTCCTCACTTATGATGGTTTGACTTAGGATTTTTTGATTTTATGATGTGTGAAAGTGATAAACATTCAGTAGAAACCAAACTTCGAATTTTGAATTTTGACTTTTTCTGAGCTAGTGATGTACAGTACCATACTCACGATGCTGGGCAGTGGCAGTGAGCGGCAGCTCCCAGTCAGCCACACCATCATGAGGGTCAACGATTGATATTCTGCAGTGTACTGTGTTACCAGCATTTTTATGGATATTTTTTCTGAATGTGTTTAAGGTAGGCTAGGCTAAGCTATGTTCAGTAGTATAGGTGTATTAAATGCATTTTCAATTTATGATATTTTCAACTTCTGAAGGGTTTATTGGGACATAGCTTAAAATTCTTTCAGTGTCCTTGTCACGTAATTCTATCATTTGTGTCCATTTTGGGTTGATTTTAATTGGTTGGTTTTTCTCATTATGAAAAAAATTTTTGCTTCTTTACATGTTTGCTGTTCTTTGGATATGTGATTTTATGAATTTGACCTTATTGGGTACTAATATTTCTATAAAAATTCTTGAATTTAGCCCAGATGGTGTGGCTCAGTGGATTGAGCATTGTCCCATGGACTGAGAGGTCCTGGTTCAATTCCTGGTCAGGGCACATGCCTGGGTTGCAGTCTTGATCCCCAGTAGGGGGCGTGCAGGAGACAGCCAATCGATGTATCTCTCACACATGGATGTTTCTATCTTTCTCACTAAAACAAATCAATAAAAACATATTTCAAAAAAAATTCTTGAACTTAGTTCTGGGATACAGCTATATTACTTGGAAACAGTTTTATCTTTTTGAGTCTTGCTTCTAAGATTTTTGTAGGGGGGAGCACCAGAGCAATGTTCACTCTGAGCTTTTAAAGCACCCGACTTTGCTCCACTGAGGCTCAACCTCTCTGAGTTCTCTACTCACTGCTTGGTCAGTTATGGCTTTCCAGTGTGTGGGAGGAGGCTGTGTTCCTAGCCCCATGTGAGTGCTGGGCACTGTTTCCTCTAATTGTGGGTGGTTCTTTCTGCAGCCTCAGTTAGTTTCTTCACATGCTGGTGCTGATCAGTCCTCCAGTGAATAGTCAAGGGGACTGTGCAGATCTCTGCAGTTGCCTCTGTGCCTGTGTGGCTCTCTACACTCTAGTACTCTGGCTTACAGGTTCTAGCTGCCTTGCTCACCTCAGACTCTGATCACTGAGGCTTCACCTGTGTTTTTCCTGCTTGTGTTGTACGCTAGAGAACTTCTCAAAGTTAGGACAGTTGTGGGTCTCATCTCATTTGTTTCTTCCAATCAGGGATCACTGTCTTTCATTTCCTGATGCCCAGTCTTAAAAGCGGTTGTTTCTCTCTCTCTCTCTCTCTCTCTCTCTCTCTCACACACACACACACACACACGCGCGCGTATGCATGTATAAGTATCATATGGTTGGTTGACTGGCTTTAGGCAGGAGGGTAAATCAATCCTTCTCACTCCACCTTGTCCTGATGGAATGCTTTTTGAGTTGTTGGAACCTCTTAGCTAAATGTTTTTCAGAGGTATCCATTGTGGTCCAGTGGGAAGCATGATATAAGGCTGAGTCTCATCCTCTTTCCACCAATTAACTGTGTAAGCTGTCTCAAGGGGCTTGTGGAGTCTTCTAGTTGGATGAAACTTTGTAGGTTATGTGGTCAGTTGTCCAGCTGATGACTAAAATCCTCTCTGCATAGTTTTTCCTATACTTTCACACATAGGGCAAATTTCCTTTTTAAAGAACACATTTCCTATTTTAGATGTTTCTCATGGTTTGAAACTTTTTTTTTATATGAGCTAAAATCTGTCTTCCACTAACTTACATCTAAATTTGTCTAGTGAAGTCATGTGAAACTAGTCCAATCCCTTTTCCACACGGTAACCCCACTCCTATTTGAGGGCTGCTTGCCTGCGTTCTTTCCAAGTCACTTCTCCAGGATAAATATCTCCTGATGTCTCTGAGCCTCAGTGGTCTCATCCCTAGAATGTGTTTTTAAAAAGGGTTCCTGTGTCTGTGAGTGCCTTCTTTTTTATTTTTAATCCTCACCTGAGGATATTTTTTTTTCCCATTTATCTTCAGACAGAGTGGGAGGGAGGGAGGGAGGGAGGGAGAGAGAGAGAGAGAGAGAGAGAGAGAGAGAGAGAGAGAGAGAGAGAAACATCGATGTGAGAGAGACACATCGACTTGGCTGCATCCCGTATGATCCCGACGGTCGGGGACTGAACCACAGCTGAAGTTCATGCCCTTGATTGGAATCAAACCCACGACTCTTTGGTCCATGGGCTGACACTCTAACTGCTGACCGCTGAGCCAAACCAGCCAGGGCTATGAGTGCCTTCTTGAATGCTAGATGTAGGAGAGAAAAATCCTGTCTCTGCCTCCCAGAAACTCATTGGGAGGAGGTGTCAAGTGATGCAGCAGAGAGATAAAAATGCCTATTCACAGAAGTGTGCAGAGTTTGCTGGGTCCTTCACAGGATTTCAGAGAAAATCAAATAAACTAAAATATCTGGAGTGTAGTCTGTACACTAAAAATAACTATTAATAAGTGTGTTCAGCATTATTATTAGCAGTAGTCAAAGTTGTATCAACAGCTGATCTGTCCCGTTATTTTTCCTGAAGCCTATTATGCCTCTTACCTGTTCAGGTTAAGGTTCTGTCTGAAATCTCTGGATTCCACACAATTAATGAGTTTTGATATATGATGGTGCCCACGGGAGAGTGGAAACATACCAATAAGTTCAGTTTTTTCTCCTGCCGAGTATTTGGACTCAGCTCTTGTCAAGGACACCTTGAACTTGGTGAACTTTCATGTGAATTCAGATCCTGTAAGCAAGCGAGGGGGCACTGTAGACCCCGGCTGATGCCTTTTTGTTTAACACTTGAAACTCTAGATCACGATGACAGTACTTCAGCACTTCCCATGTGGGGAACCAGAAGAAGGCAGTGCAAAACTCAGGTGTCGTGATTTTTGTAGCACTAGGTCACGCTGTGTCCCCATCACAGGTGTGAGGGCTCATCGTAATTTTTCAAGAATTTCATTCCATTGCCAACATAGTTATAAATGAAATGAGCAGGAAGAACTATATATGGACATGACATGCTGCTGAGGTCAGGGTTGGGAGAGCATACAATGTGGCAGCATTTCTTACACCTGAGGAGTGTGTCAAAAATGCAGATTTTCAGATCCCAACTCCAGATACTGTGATTTGGCCATTCGGTGGGTATTGGGGTACAGGGGAGCTGCAGTGTACTTGACATTTGTTTCCGGATAATCCTAGCACAGATGGGTTCATCCCGCTTTGACAGACATTGGTGGGGGGTGAGGCTGTGATGTGGGGGCAGAAAATCTCGCCCTGCCTCTGGCCCTGTGTTTGTTCTAGCCTCCACCAACTTCTGAGTCTGCTTTTTGTTACTGAGGAATCGTGAGGAATCAAAAAGTGAGTTAGACGGCTTCTGTTCTCAAAGACTCTTCAGTCTAGCCTTACGATACTTGTATCCCCTGGGTAGTCAGGGCAACTCGATGACTTTGAGTGGCTTACTTGCTTACTGAGTATAATCTGAATAATACACTCTACCTGTTCTTCAGGGGTGCTGGGAAAACAAATTGAAAATCAAGTGCCTTCGCAGTGTCAGAGCAAGTGTTACTTCACCCTGTCTTAGCATTACATGTGCTGAAGGTTATTTACTTTCCCAAATGGCTAAACTAACTAAGATTCTAAACTCTAAAACTTAAAGCATTGTATGTATGAGTTAACTATTTCTAGACGATGGAAACTGTTTCCAGGCCTATTTCCAATCACTGTTTTCATGATCTTCCAAATTTAGGGCAAATTAGATCTATGAAAAAAAGAATAAGATCTTACCTGAAATATTCACGAGCTTTTAGAGTCACACACGTCTTTCTGAGTGTGTTTGTGAGTTTTAATGCTCTGTGCTTATCAATATTTAAAGCATATTACTCTGTGAAGGGTCTTTTCTACACTTTTTGTTCCACCTGCATATAATAAACTATAAATCTTATGTACTTTTTGATAAGCAGAATTTCTTTTGTATTTCTATTATTTATTTACAAACACTTCCATATATTTTTAATGTGTTGAGTATCCCATTTGTCAAGTTGTAGTTGTCCCAAACAAACCAAATTATCATTGACAAGTAGATACAAATTTGTAGTTTATCAATAGAAGGAAAGATGCTTTAATTTATTCTGTTTGGCCTTAAAATTATCATTTTAGCAGCATCTGTTTTTACAAAGAAATGAAGTTGGTACCAAGAAGTGATGCAGCAAAGAGATTAACCTGAAAATGAAATGACTACGTGGTCTTCTGCCTCTTCGTAGCAGGGAGGGGACAAAAGAAACAAGAAATTAACTTTCTAACATTCTTTTGACGCTTTAGATGAAATGACATGTGAGGAAATGAGAGAAATAAAAGTAAAGGACTTAATACTCAATTTTCTTAATTTAACTTGACAAAAGCCCAGTAGTCTTAGGGATTCAAGATGTACAGCTATCTAAACTGGTAGTTCTTAATTTATGAGCCATTTGTACCTTGAACCCTTCATAGGTGAGCCACCAAAATGTGATCAGTGTACACAATTAATGATTGCTACAATAATCGCTACATTGTCTTCCAGAAGAAACATTTCGGTGAGACTGAGTGGCTGTGTGTTGTTGAGCAGGGTACAGTTGTGGCAAATGAGAGGTGGGAAGCTTTGTTGGAAGATTGGACTGGTAACAGCACAAGGTCTGTAGAGGTCTGTATCTCAGGCTAGGTTGGCTACTCCTTCTGAATTCTCCAGCTCTTGTCTTCCTCGCTCACTTGCTTGAGTTCTGCACCTCTGCCTGGCAGCCTGAGATTGAGGGTTTGGTTATCCTGACTGCATGACTTCTGGTTTGGGCTTTGGCTCCTAGATACAGACCCACCGACCCCTTATCTGATTTAGGAAATTAGCATTAAAATGGCCATATCCAGTGGTTACCCTGGAACTTGACTGTTTCAGGATTTCTTTTAGGATTACAAAGTAATATATATTCATTATGAAAAGTATAAACAAGCAAAAGAAGAAAAATTTAAATGATCTTTAATTCTCTCACCAGAAATAGTTTTGCTGTTTTGAGGACTTAATCCTCTCCTCCTGTCTCTTTCTGTATGTATATTTTTAAGAAATAGGATCATGCTGTTTTAAGCCCAGCTCATTTTCACTTTACAAAATATAGCGAATATCTTTTCCATCATTTTAATGGTTGCTGTTTGCTCCATTAAATGAGGTATTATATTTTACTTAACTAGTCTTTTGATTCTTTCTTAGGAAATGTTTTCTTAAATTTCCCAGTACCATTCTAGCTGAAGTAAAGAAAAAGTATATGTTCATGTATGATCACACATGTGTGCACTTATATACATGTTTCTCAGTATGTATTTGTGGCTTTGACTATTCACTGGAAAATTAGGGCAGTGAAATAGGGGCAGCTCCACAGAGAACCCAGTAGTGATGTCGGTGGTGATGCTCAGGCCCCTGCCTGTTTGATCCATAGACTGCGTTAGAGCCAGAGACTCTTCCCTCTGCCTGTCTGCATTACTAATAACATAATAATATGATTACAAGAATAATATAAGCTGTGTAACAATCACATAATATCATTACAGTTATAGCCAACATTAAAGTGTCAGGTACTGTTCAAAGCACCTTCATACACATTAACTAAATCTTTATTAGTTATTCTTTATAACCACCTTATGGAGGGCATGCACCCTCAAGCACAGCAATATAAAGGATATTCTAAATTTCTAAACCATTATTCATACTTATCTGGGGAATAGGCAAAACAAATTTCGAAGTCTACAATGTGAAAATCGAGGGTCTCTTGAGTGGGGATGGTGAACAGCACTCCAGAAGCTAGCAGGCCGTTCTGCGTTGATGCGTCTTGGATGCACTGATTGTTGCTACAAGGAACCCACTGAGGGAGAACAGCAGTCGAGGCAGCACGCAGAAAAAGCACTGGATAGTATAAATATTTCATTAATGGTTATTTTAAATGCTCTGTTAAGATGGGCCAGATTTTCTGACAATTTCAAAAGGGAAAAAACAAAGTTCTTATGAACTGATGGTCTACATGGGATTCTTAGTTAGTGATCCTCTGACCCCTGGTCAAATAAAATGTAACCCAAGATGCATGCAGAGTATTCATAATGATAGCTAGGGACTCACTCTTCCATGGTTTCTGTAGGCCCTTGAAGTGCAGTCTGTGGACTCTTTAGGTGAGGAATCTGAGGGTGCTGAGACAGTGGAACACCCGCCCAACCTGGCGTGGCTGGGAAGGGGGAGAGCCCGGGTGGTGTGGCTTTTCCGGCTTTCTTTACTTAAGTTAACCCCAGACCTGATTGTACCTGCCAAGAGCAGCAAATGCGATTATGAAAATCTTTTATTTAGTGAACTTTCTTAGTCTCCACTTTCGAACAAATGACAGTTTCCCCTCTATATAATAGCAACATATGCTGGACAAGAGCTTATTGAATATAATTAGTATCCGTTATTCAAGAGAAAACATTTTCTCTATGCAATCATGAACAGTCATTTCCTTTTGGAAATATGCTTTTTGTTTTGTTTCCTATTTGTAATTTAACTATTTTGCTTTTTAGTGTGCAGTGAAATGTTGGTTTACAAAAATTCCTTCTGTCACCAAATGGCTCATCAGGGTTTATACACCTCTGGGTCACGTCCCTTCACTGTCTGAGAGAGCCCTAGTGTCGCTACTCACTCTCTTTGTAAATGAACCATTTTCTTCTGTCAGTAATTTGTGTCCATGTCTGATTATAGGCCTCCAGTAGGAAGTGGTAGATGCAGGTGAGAGTGCGGACCCAGGGCACTGAATACAATTCGCAGGTTCCTGGAGCTCGCTCATCATCTCAGCCTCGCTGGTGCCCTGGCCCCTTTCTCTCACCGATGTCTTTTCTCTAAATCACTGGTATCTGGTTAGTAATTTGCTTCGATTTCAAGAGATACACAGTACTCTACAGTAAAAGCACATTTCAAATACACAGGAAAAAACCCGACAACCTCTTCTGAGAGCCAAAGCAAGCTTATTGCAGTGGTGTAAATAAATGGTCTTTGTGGATTTCATTTGCATTGTTTCTATACCAAAGTTTTCATAAAGTGCCTTTACGTTCTCACCTTATATATTTATTATCTTCTTTTGTAGCACCAATAATCAGAATTCAGGGAGCCTGCTATCATTTCTCCTGAATGTGACCACTGTTTCTACAAACTTTAAAATCTTATATTTTCAATAAAAGAATGAATGAGTAAATTCTCTGGTGACCGTATGTAATTAATCTCACATTACTTTGCCTTCACTGTTACCCACATGCTACATACTTACAAGCCATGAATAATAATTTAGTAACTCCTTTCTGAGAACTGGCAAATGATTCTATACATCTTTCATACATCAACTGAAATATAGAATGGCTCACCGACAGGTTGAGAAATGTATCTCCACAGTCTGTTGAGATGAAAGATCTATTAACTTCTCATAAACTTTCAAACCATGCACATGAGAGAGTTTCTCTGTTTAACTTTAATAAAAAGGCAGGTTTTAGGTGAAATTTTTCACAACTGAAATCTGTTTTTTCGTCCATATTTTCTCTCAGCATTATCTTGCTGAGGTAATTAATTCTTCTCCATTCTTCCTCTGTTGGCCTGAGGATTCTTATTGCCTATAAAGACCCTTCTCAAATATGTTTTCTGGATTTTCTCTCTCCCCTAATCAAAAGTTACTTGTCTTTTCCTCATTTTTCTTTCAGCTCTCTGGCCTCTATTGTTTTTGATGAGAAGTCAGCTATCCACAGTTGAACAAATTATTTTCTCTTACTGATTTCAACAATTTCTCTTTATCTTTGGCTTTCAACATTTCGATGAGTCTGGGTGTGAATTTGTCCTACTTGGATTTCATTGAGCTTCTTAGAAGTATAGATTAGTGTTCTTCATCAAATTTGTGACGTTTTCAGCCATTATTTATTTGAATATATTTCTGTTCCTTTCTCTCTCCTCTCCTTCTGGTACTTTCATTATGTGTGTTTTGGGCATTGAATGATGTCCCACCTTACTGAGGCTCTGTTATTTTTTCTTCCTGTTCTTTGGATTGCATAGTCTCTGTTCATCTGTTATCAAGGTTGATGATTCTTTCTTCTGCCAGTTCAAATCTACCTCTGAGCCACTCTGGTGAATTCTTCATTTTAGCTATTGCAGTTTTTAACTCCGGAATTTTCATATGTTTCTATTTTGTAATTTGTCTTTTTATAGATATTCTCTATTTGATGGGACATTGTCATCACACCTTCCTTTACTTCTGTAAGCATAGATTCCTTTAGTTCTTTGAGCATATTTATAATGGCTGCTTGCAAAGCTTTGTGTGTTGAATCTAACTTCTGGGTACCTGTAAGTTTCTATTGTCTGTTTTTTTGGCATATGTGTGTTTTTTTTCTTGTGTATGGCTCATACTGTTCTGGTTTCTAGTTTTTCTTTAGTTTTCTGCATGTCTCATAATTTTTTTGAAAAATGCACATTTTGAGTAAAATATTGTAGCACTTCTGAAGACTGACCGCTCTGCCCTCTTTTTGGAGGAAGTTTCTTGAAGTTGTTGTTGGTTTGGTCACTTGTTTACCTCTTTAGTGACTTGGCTGGACTAATTCTGTGGAGTCTATTTTATCTACGTTATGTACTCTATGACTCTTGCTCAGATATTTTTTTCTTGTTTTTATCTTTCAGGCTGGCTTCCTAGGCTTTCTCCCTGAGTCTACACATACCATTTATTGACCAAAGTTTGTGCTCAGGTCAGCTTTACTGGTTGGATGTGTGCGCAGCGTGTACGCTGCCTTCACAGTTCAGGGAATTTACAATCCCCACCCCACTTTTAGCCAGGGGGTCCTTTCTCCATCTCTCCTGAGAGGGCGCAGCGATGGCTATGCACACAGCCTTCCAGACCAGGAGGGACGAATCTGATTTTATTTTTAAATCTGACTTCCTCCCTGGTTAGAGCAGCTTATTGTTTAGCAAGTATTTGGTCAAAGGGTGTGCTTAAGCCCTTTGAATCAGTAAGGCTTCCGCGTTTTGCTGTTGGGTCAGTGTATGACTTGGGGAATTTTTTCATGTCCACCTGTGTCTGGTTACTCCTGAGTGGGTGCAGCCTCAGGTGTGTTCTCAGCCTACTGGGCCCTCGGGGCTGAGTGTGATCCCAGGAACACTCTTCTTGCATGTCTGTCACACTTGGATGTCTCGTGTTGAATTTAAAGCTGGTCCATCATTCTTCTTTTTGCTACTAATATAATGAAGCTACCAGCCTGCATGTAATTAACTGCTTGCCACCAAAATCTTCATTGTTTCTGCCCATGTCCTTGGGCATGATCTTCTTCCTACTCTGTCCCAAACAAAGTCATTCTCCTCAGGTAGCATGGTAGAGCTCTCTGTCATTGGGTTGTGACTTTAAAAAAAAAATTTTTTTTTCCTTTATTGATTTTGGAGAGAGAGGAAAGGAGAGGGAGAGAGAGATAGAAACATCGATGAGAGAAAATGATTGGCCACCTCCTGCATGCCCCCCACTGGGAGTTTGACCCGCAACCTGGGCATGTGCCCCCACTGGAATCAACTGGGTGAGCATGGGTGGACGCTCAACCACTGAGCCACACCAGCCGGGCGGGTTGTGACTGTTTGTATCTTTGTTCCATTGCTGTACTATGAATGTCACTGCATAGTAAGTACACAGCACGTATCTGTGAATGAACGCGTGGATGAATGAATGGACGTGTACCACATTTTTCAAGTGATGTGTTAATTTTTACCCAAAGGGATTGATACATAGAGTGGGGATTTTGGGTCCTTGGGATCTTTGCTGGGTGTGGAAGTAGGTCTAAACTCTGCTGGCCCAGCCCAATCATAGCCAGCCAGAACTTTTAAAAATAAAGGGGTATGAAGAACTACTGCACAACACATGAATAAGAAGAAACAGCCAATAGCAGAGTGAACATCAGTAACAACAACAGAACAAACAGGTGCATGATATTCTTAGGCAGCCTACAGAGTAGGCATCACAGTTGGCCGTTAATGAGAGAACATGGTCAGCTTCTCTAGTAACCAGGAATACGGGAATTAAAACAATGTTCAAATATAAATTCATAGCCATCTGACTTACAAACACTAAATATTGAGGAAGATGTGGAGAAACGGGGATTTTGGTACCCTACAGGTGGAGGTGTGTTGGTATAGCTACCTTGGAGAGTAATGTGCAATAACTAAGTGAGTTGAAGAGTTGTGTACTCACATACTTTATGACACAGTAATTTCACTTCAAGGCGTATATCCTAGAGTACACTCTCACACATGCAACAGGAGACACAGAGGGATGCTTATTACTGCACTATTTGTAACAGTGAAAGACGTAAAACAACCCAAATATACGTCACGAAGCAAATGGATTAAGACATTTTGATATATTCTTTAAAAAAAATTTTTTTTATTAATTGATTTATTTTTGTTACAGATGTTTCTCCTTTTTCCCCCAGACACCCTCCTCCCTATCCTGCCCCCCCCCCCAAGCATTGTTGTCTATGTCCATTGGTTATGCATAAATGCATATAAGTTCTTTGGTTCATCTCACCACCACTCCCACCCCTCCTCTGAGGTTTGTCAGTCTGAACCATACTCCTTCTATGTCCCTGGGTCTATTACAGTGGAACACTATGTGGCAGTAAAAATGAATAGTCTGCCTTTACATATAGCAACCTGTATAAGTTTGATGTGTAATAAATTATATGTATAGTATGATACCATTTGTATGTGTTAAAAAACAGAAAATAAATCTTTGTGTTGTTCATGGATACTGTAGCATAGATGTCAGCAGACTGTGGCCTGTGGACCCAAGGCCTGTGAACACCTCACAAGCTAAAAATAATGTTTACATTTTCAAAGTATTGTAAAAACAAAAAAAGCAAGCAAGAAAGCTATGGCTTTTCTTTTTCTTTAATTATTTTTATTTTTATTCCTCACCCGAGGATATTTTTCTATTTATCATCAGATAGAGTGGGAGGGAGGGAGAGAGAGAGAAAAAGAGAGGAAACATCGATGTGATAGAGCCACATCGACTGGTTGCCTCCGTATCACACGACCCAACCAGGGCCGGGGATGAACTGCGACTAAGGTACGTGCCCTTGACCAGAATCGAACCCGCAACTCATTGGTCTGCGGGCCGGTGCTCTAACCACTGAGCCAAACTGGCCAGGGCACTATGGCTTTTCTTTATAGCAGGTCAGGCAGATAGTTCAAGGGAAGCTTTGAACTCTGAAGGAAAATTTACTCTATAAAAGGAAAGTGCTGCCCTGGCCGGTTTGGCTCAGCGGTTAGAGCGTTGGCCTGCGGTCTGGAGAGACTTGGGTTCGGTTCCCGCTAAGGGAATGTACCTTGGTTGTGGTTTGTCCCCGGCCCTGGTTGGTCGTGCGGGTGGCAGCCACTCGATGTGGCCCTTTCACCTCGATGTTTCTCTCTCTCTCTCTTCCTCTCTTTCCCTCCTACTCTATCTGAACAAAAAATGAAGAAATGTCCTCAGGTGAGGATTAAAAAAAAAAAAAAAAAGGAAAGTGCTTTAATTTTTTAAAAAAGAAAGAGAAGATCGTGCGACATGGAATGTATCTGACTGTCGTAGTCCATTCAGGCTGCTGTAACAGAATACCGTAGACTGGGTGGCTTGTGAGCTGTGGACATTTATTTCTCACAGTTCTGGGGGCCGGAAGCCCAAGACTGGTGTCTGAAATGAGCCCTCTTCCCGTTTCGTTAACGACCACCTTCTCTCTGTGTCCTCACGTGGCAGAAGGGACAGAGGGTCTCTCTGGGGTCTTTCTTTTATAAGGGCACTAATCCCATTTATGAGGGCTCTACCCTCATGATGTAGTCACCTCCCAAAGGCTCCACTCTCTAATAGCATCACGTTGGGGGATCAGAGGCAACATGTGAATTTTGCATAGACGCTCAAATCCTAGACTGTTTCTGCCTGCCACTTCAATGTAAAAGCCTGCTGGCTCCTGTGGTACGCGTTCTCTGTGTGCCCAGTCACATCCCCTCAGCCCCTGCACAGACAGCTCAGCGTCCCACCTCCAGCCTTTCTGCTCCACGGATTTCTCCTACGTCTTCGAATTTCAGCTTTTCTTGGATGTTGCCTGACGTCTCCGGAGTTAAAGCACCTGGAGGCGGCCTTCAACCAATGGGAACAGGAATCAGACGATTACCCGAGCTTCCTTTCCATCCAAGAAACAATACTAATGCAGTAACCAGCTCCTGAACGCCTTCTTCCTGGCCTTGCCTTCTCTGCCCCATTCTTCCCACTCCTCACTCTGCCGGCTGGGACCACTACCCAAATACACTGCTTCCACTTCTTCTCCGTCCTAGGCTCTGCTTTGGAGAGCTCCAAACTAAGACAGACACAGGAGTGGAAAAAAACAAAACTGCCATTGGAAAGGAGAGAGGTACTTCATGGAGGTGGGGAGAGCAAGGAGCGTAAAAGGAACCTGAATTATATCTTTACATTTTATTTACTTAAAAAAAAAAGTATCCTAAACAAGCAGTGCAAAATGTTAGCTCTTTAGAAGCTGAGTGGTGCCCAGAGGGTGTCCCCCTCTTGGAGTTTGAATTACTGTGCTAGGTTTCTGTGTGAAGTTAGTCTTCCGCTTTGACTTTTCATTTTTCTTCAGGAACCTGTTTCTTGTGGTACTTAAATCCAGTCTTCCTTGGCACGTCCATCATCCCAGTGTGAGTTAGTTAATTCATCATACGTACAAAGAAAGGTGCCTGGGTTTGCTAGTTGAGGAGAAGATGCACCACAGTCATTAAATTGCAAGAGACTTTCCCTCCTTTTTTTTGCACTTCACGGTATAACCTTCTCTTCCAACAGTGGTGTGGTATCTAAACCATCTGTTTCACTAAAGATATTCTCCTGAGCTTTAAGTGACAGGTTCAGCAAACTCTTAAGTTAGGAAATATTATGTAAGAGTAGATGGTAATTCACTCAAGAGAAACACAGTTTGCAGGAAACCATAAAATAGTTCACTGGGAAATTTTCTTTTAGGTTCCAGAAAATTAAGTCCCACTGTGGGTTTTCATGTGCGGTGTGGGGAAGGGAATCAAAAACCAAAACAAAAAGGGGCAAAGCAGTAAAGAAACTAGGTTGTGTTCTCTGAGCCTCTTAGAGAGCAGGGTGTTTTTGTCAGTAAATTTGGGACGTGATGCATGCGGGCTCCTTCCAGAGAGAAGCCGTATGTTCTCTTGGGCGTGCCAGATTTGTGACAATCACGATTTTGTGGTCCTGCAGATGAAAGCAAAATGTTGTGTAGCCCTTACCGAGGAATGCAGCCTCTTCCTAAGGCAGCGTCCTTTTGTGATGCCAAGCTCTCATGTGGCTGAGTGGCTTTGCACTATGTTTATCTAGCATGATCTTTTAAAATTATAAATCCTCTCATGTTTCACCCTCCGTGCTCTTAGTTGGAAGGCTTTCATTCAGCCCAAAAGGGCCTGCAGGGTCTGGCTCCTGCTGGACTCTCCAGCTTCATCTCGGGTGCTTTCTCCTTCCCTCTCTAGTCTGTGTTCATGCCGGCCCCTTGGAGGGGCCATGCTTACCACACACATGCCAGGGCCTCCGCCGATCCCCCTCGTCCTCAGTGCCTGCCACGTGAAAGGCATTCCGTAAATATTTTCCAAATGGCGGAGATGAGAGGTGGCTGGGTTCTAACATGGTGGTGGTGATGGTGACAGAAAACAAGCATATGCAAAATGTACTGCCTTTGACTGCCTTGACTTATCACTAGTGTTTTAAACAGGCCAACTTTTGCTTGCACCCTCCATTTTCTAGCTTTTTGTGGGTCATATTCTTAGCAACAGTCATGCCAGCATATTACCTTAATTAAAAAACGATTAAGATACTGTTGCAGCCCAGGCTGGGTTGCTCAGTAGGTTGGAGCATCGTCCCGTACACTAAAAGGTTGTGGGTTCGATTCCTGTCAGGGCACGTACCTAGGTTGTGGGTTTGATCCCTGGTTGGGGGCTATCTCCCCCTCTCTTCCCCTCTCAAAAATCAATAAAAACATATCTTTGGGTGAGGATTAAAGCAAAACGAACGAACAAACAAAAAGATACTATTGCAGAAAAGTGCCCAGAGCTGTTGCTAATTTTCCTGCTTTCTATACCGACCTTTTGTCGTCAAGCTTTGCCGCTGGCAGAGGAGTGTTTTGTGAGAAAGAAGAAAGAGCAAGTGCAGAGGTGGTTCAGAGTAATGAAATAATAGACTTGAATAGAAAAAAGAAGTTAAAGGAAAAGAGAAGCAGACCAGATTGGTGCTGAGGTTGGTGTGCAGTTCTTCTGCCTTCTCACCTGCTTATGATGTACATGGAGCTAGGCACTAGGAAACAGAGGTGAACAAGATCTGAACCACTGTCTCTCAGGAATCAGAAGAAGTTGGAGAGGCATTCAAATGGGTAATAGTAGTACAAAATACAATCTAACAAGTACTGAATAGAGTTAGGCCCAGGAGCTGTGGGAGCTCAGAGGGGTTTGGACATCTTTACAGAGAATGGTAAAACTGACCTGGAGAAAATGTGATTTAGTAGACATATAGGCAAAGGAAGGAAGTAATAGATTTATTACTGAAGGACAGTAAAACCTAATTGATTTTAATTAATTCTTGTTATTTACCAAGAACATGTTCAGTAACAATTCTTAGCAATATAAACAGTTATAGGAAGTAAGTTAAAAATTCTAAAGAACTTTTGCATGTTAAAATATTCCCCAGTGCTGCTGATTGGTATCTATTGATTGCAACCAGCCCAAATAGACGCTTTCCTGGAAAACGGAGATTTATTGAGTATGAGAATTAGGGGTTCTGGGTTTCAATCCTTAACACATGTGTTGACCTTGCCCCGCTTCTCAGTGGTTCCCATCACTGCTCCTCTTCCCATGGGTTAGTGTATTATAATCAAAAACGAAAATTTACTGTTGTAGTAATTCTCTTCTGATGGGTAACCAGGTTTCCTCTTTCTTATAATCTCCACCCAAAATCTGAATCGTAATCCCTCATTTTGCACACACACACACAAACAAATCTACACTGCATAGGCTCATGAATGTTTTCCTTTTCTTCACACATTTTCTTGCTTACTGTTTGCTAACTCAGTGAACTAAGATACCACAGAATTCTGATAGTATGAGTTGATTTGATAAGAAAACTTATGAGGTCACTTCTGAAAAGTACATTTCTCAGTATCGCATTGCTTTTTGAAATGTAAGTTTTGAATTCATCTTGAACTAGTAACAAGTGCCCACAGGTACATTATTTTGCTCTTAAAGATCCTCATTTGGAATGATGTCTTATATATTAATGGACGTCAAATCTTTAATCAGCCTGGATTTTAGGAAGTGTTTGTGTGTCTCCCTTCTACCACAAGTTAGTCCTGGGCAGTAGCATTTTGGAAGCCTCCGTAGTCACCATGTCCATGAATTTCCATGTCACCTTGTTACTCTGAAGCAGCAGGATCACGAGGTAGAGTTTGTAGAGTAGACTCAAGTTTCGTGTTGGGGAAGTACTTTACAGTTGACAAAGCACTACTCCGTTATCTTACATAATCTTCACCCCTTCCCTGTGAGGCAGCTTTTAATGATCAACCTCTTAAATCAGAAAACTTAAAAGTGATAAAATGATGTGCCCATGGTTACCCAACTTAGAAAATAGCACAAAAGGTCCATCAACTTATGTGCTCTATCCATACAATGAAATGTCATTCAACTGTAAAAAGGAATGGAGTACTGATATGTGCTACAACAGAGATGAACCTTGAAAATATTATGCTAAGTGAAAGAAGCCAGAAACGCCCTGGCCGGTGTTGTTAGAGCATCGGCCTGCAGACCAAAGGGTCACGGGTTCGATTCCCAGCCCTGGTCAGGGTCGTGTGGGAGGCAACCAATCGATGTGTCTCTCTCACATCAATGTTTCTCTCTCTCTCTCACTCTCTCCCCCTCTCCCTCCCCCCACTCTAAAAAAAAAAAAAATCAATGGAAAAATATCCTCAGATGAGGATTAAAAAAAAGAAGAAAGAATGAAGCCAGAAACTAAAGACCACATAGTATAGGATTTCATTTTTATGAAATGTCCAAAATGGATAAATCCAGAGAGGTAGGAAGGAGGTTAGTGGTTGCAGGCGGTGGAGCATTGAATGGAGCTGGAAGAGGGGGCTGGTAATGTGCAGTTTCTTTTCAGTATGAGGACACTTCAAAAATTACCTTATGGTTATGATCACACAACTCTGAAAATATACTAAAAATCATTGACTTGTGTGATTTAAATGAGTGAACTTTGTGGGGTGTTAATTACATCTCAGTAAAGTTAAAATTGTTAATTTATTATTCTCTATATCCCAGAGCTTGGGGACAAGTGACCTCAAAACAGTTGTCCCTGGGCCCCTTTCTTGTACATTTTGGCTTCACTTTTTCCCTGTCATAAGAAAAGGTACCCCCCTTCTTAAAAGTCTCTCTCTTCTAAGTATTCCTTCATCCCCTCCTCTCTTGTCCACCTTGAACCGAGAGGGCAGCCTGTAAGAGTTCCGTATCTACTCACGAGCAGGTGCCAACATTAGCACAATAGTAAGCCTGTGCAGATTTAAAAGGAGAATATTCTTTCCTGTGTCCTTTCCATATTTTATTTTTGGGCATAGTTTCATTAGAGTTTTGCTAGCAGTCAACTTATTCAAGAGCAAGTCTCCCACATGGTTGAAAAGCACTGGACAGAAACATGAAAGCAAGGGAAGCCATCAGTGCTGGTTTGGAATGCTAGAATCCTGTTTAGAGCCTGTCCCTCGTTTAATGCACAACTTTGAGCAACTCTAAGCCTGTAATAGAGCCTAAATTCTACCTGTTGTTGGTCAAATGCTATGTATATTTGTATAAGAGTGGGGAATAGAACTGTTGTTACATGGCTGACTGAGGCAGTATAGGAAATGGAATGATAAAGGCAGTAGTTTCTTTCCACACCCTGAAAGCATCCTGGGAAAGAAGCAAGTTCTTCGATGGTGTGGGATGCAGTGACATAACTGAAATATATGCTCCAGCTATTGGAGCAACCTTTCCTGTTACAAATATCCTACAGGAGCAGAGAGGTCCTAAAGGTTTAATACCAGAGACTGTGAGTAAAAAAGCAAATGAGGCCCAGCCAGTGTGGCTCAGTGGTTGAGCATCAACCCATGCACCAAGAGGTCACCGGTTCAATTCCAGATCGGGGCACATGCCCAAGTTGTGAGCCAAATCCCCAGTAGGGGGCATGCAGGAGGTGACCAATCGATGTTCTCTCTCATCGATGTTCCTATCTCTCTCTCCCTCTCCCATCCTCTCTCTCTAAAATCAATAAAGAAAAAAACAAGCAAAGGAGGAATTTGTATGATAGGTTGGGGTGGAGGTTTGTGTCCTTCTCTGACCTCGGCATGAGCCTACAGGGTGTGAGTCTCCAGGGAGAATAGGCCGCAGTGCAGGCAGCAGACCTTGCAGCTTGGGTGGAAGCAGAAAGGTGCATCTGTCAGTGCACAGACTCCTCTGCAGTGATGGGCTGCTTAGCGTTCAGGAAATCCTGCCTAGGATTATAAATGGATATATATATCTGTGCTGTCACTAAGGTTCTTCTAAAATTTTTTATCTGGATGATGGAATTTCTGGAGCTATGACTTATCAAACTTGATATCTCAGAGAGGGATCCATCTTTCTGAGTTTTATTAGGTTTTCTTTGTTCTTAATTTAATTTCTTTGTGAGTGGATCAATGATTTTTTATTTTTTATTTTTTTGTATTAGATGGTTGGTCTGGGATTTCTCCATTGAATCTCCATCCACTTTCATGACTATCTCTAAAGTCTCTTCATATCTCTTCCTTATTGTTATTTAAGGTAAAGTTTACGACTTATTGCAGCTGTGAGCATGGTGCAAGTTTCCTTAGGTTCAGGAAGAGGAGCACATTCCTCAGGATCGAGAGGTGGGCTGCCCATCTGGTGACAAATGCTCTGTAGAGAGCCCAATCTGTTGCATGAAATACTTACAGGAAGTCTCTCAGATGCCTTCAGATACCCATTGGCTTTCAGTGTGGCCCAGATGTTTGCCTTCTGAAAGCTGAAGTACCTACCTTGGATGGATGGAGGGAGGCTGTCCAAGCATTAGTGATGGAAATGGAGCATATTCTGAGCTGCCTTCTCTGCAGCTGGGACCCAACAACTGCCAGTTACTCTATTCTTGTGGGTATTTCATCCAGCCCCAAATGGTATTTCTGTAGCAGAAAGTGAACTGGGAGAAATATTATGTATTAAAAAAAGTATGAGAACGTAGTTTCTGTTGTCAGATTCTTACTGTCTTTTAGATCACATGTACTTTGCCTTGGAGCCCATCGTATAACCAACATCACATACACAGCCGTTTGCTTGGTCACAAAGCAGCCAGACTCTTGGAATGATTGTTCTAATTACCACCCACTGCCACCTCCTTGTTCCTCCTCTGAGCTTGCTTACACTCGTTTGAGAAACTACTTCCTTGGTTTCTTCCATCCTTCTCTTTCTCAGTTCTCCCTCTTACTTTCTGTTTTGTTTTGTTTTTGGCGGGTGGGTGGGTGGGGGTTCTTTGGTATTTTTTGTTGGTCTTTTACCTCTTTGATCCATAACTGCTCTCTGGATACATGTTCTCCCTGAGCAATCTCATCTGCTTTTCTCCAGTTTTACAAATAAAAAACATCTATCTATCTCTTGCTGTGTCCTATCCCTAGAGGTTCAGATATATATATATATGTATATATGTATATATATATATTTTTTTCCAGTTCCCAGTGAGGCATATTTACTTGGACTTAAACCAGTAGTGGCTCTATACCTGAGTTCAGTTCATTAGTATTTGTCCATCTGTTCAAGCCTGAAACCTAAGTCATCTAGAATTCTCTGCTTCTCTCCTACATATCAAATGAGTCACAAAGTCCTGTTTATTTCATGTCCTCAATATTTACTGAGTCCATCCTTCCTCTCAGCGTTCTTGGTTAAAACCTTCATCTTCCACCTGGATGATTGCAGTAATATTCCAACTGGTATCTTTGTCTGTAATCTTGGTTTTTTGAAGTCAGTCTTCATTGTGTAATCAGATGATTTAAGAATTATTTTACCGCCCTGGCCAGTTTGGCTCAGCGGTTGGAGCGTTGGCCTGCGGACCAGAGAGTCCCGGGTTCGGTTCCCGCTAGGGGCACATACCAAAAAAAAAAAAAAAGAATTATTTTACCTACAATATTTCCCACCTTAAACCTGTTAATGGCTTCCCATCGGTGCCAAGATACAGTCTAAGATACTATGGTAAGCCACTTTGGAAAATATTTTGGAAATTTCTTTAAAAGTTAAGTATACATTTACCATAAGACCCAGCAATTTCACTTTTAGGTTTCTACCCCAAAGAAATGAAAACATATGTACACACAGACTTACGTGCATTTATTTATAGAAGCATTATTCAAAATACCCCCAAACTGGAAGCAATCCAAATGTCCATCAACTGATGAATGAATAAATAAATGTGGTATAATGTGCAAAGGAATACTACTCAGCTGTATAAAGGAACTGGACTACTGATACATGTAACAACATGGATGAATCTCAGATGTAATATGCTAAGTGAAAGAACCCAAATATTTAAAACTACCTATTGTATGATTCTACTTATTTGACATATCTTGAGAAGGTAAAACTATAGAGACGGAAGGCAGATCAGTGGTTGCCTATGGGTGAGAGCGAGCATTGACCAAAAATAGGCTCAGGGAAACCTCTTAGGGTGATGGAAGTGTTTAAAACTATGTTTGAGTAACAATTACACAATTATGTGAATTAATTAAAACTCAAACGAAACAAAACAAAACCCCACAAAAACTAAGGTCTGTAGCATGTCATGGAGGGCTCATTACCATTTGATCTTTCCTTTCTCCTGCAGTCTCAGTTTTTATCTTTCCCTGCCTTATGTTCTGATCTCTGGGAGCACTGAAATATGTGTACTTTCCCACATAGACTGTTTTTTGTTGCATTTGTTTTATGTCACGTAGTAGCTACTACCTGAGAAAATCTTTTCCTGTACTTCCCATGTCTGTCCTTCTGGCTTCCTTATGTGTACTCATCTGAGAATCAACCAAGCTCCAAGAAGCTTTCCCCAACCTTGTCTTCTTATCTAAATAGGGCATAATTGTCCATCCTAGGATCTGATGGTTGTCTACATATTTTTGAGGGTACGTACCCCAGTATAGTTAGTCCTTACTTAATATAGTCAATAGATTTTACAACTTTAAGCAAAATGATGTTTAACAAAATCAGTTTTGCCATAGGCTAATTGATATAAACAAGAGTTAAATTCCTACAGCATCTCATCAACAATATAATGAAATGACATTGAACAAAATGATGTTATTTGAGGACCTGCTATATATTGAGATGCTCTGTTTATCCATATACTCCACCAGACTCTGAGTTCCCAGAGAGCATGTGCCATGTCTTACTTGCATATGAAACTTCCATTGCTGGCAAAGTCCCTTGTACATAGTGGGCATTCAGGTTGAGTTCTGTTGTATTTATTTTACTTGGTGAATTTAATCTAAAGATGATTTGTATTGTTTTTTATTTTAGAATTAGATTTGCATAGATGTAATCCTAATCTGGGCCGGGGAGAGGGGAGTACCATAGCTTTTTTTTTTCCAAGAGTTTTGTGTGATATTTTTTTGTTTCCTCCCTTTCCTAATTTATTATCTAACTTTGATGTACTATAAATAGCACTTCATCAGGCATCGGATAGGGTTCTCTGGGGAAACAGAACCAGTAGGCTGTGAAGGCAGAATTTCTTCCTCAAGGTAACCTCAGTTTTGTTCTTAATTGAATTCAGTTGATTGGATGAGGCCCACCAGCATTATCAAAGATGATCCCCTTTACTTACCTCAGCTGATTGTGATGTTGACCACATTTGCAGAATATCTTCACAATAATACCTAGATTAGTGTTTGGTTGAGCAATTGGATATTCTTTCCTAGCCAAATTGGTACATCAAATTAACCATCACCAAATTTTTAATTGCAAGTGCCCTTACAACTCTCCTGGTTATCTCACCACACCTGACCCTTGCCTCATTTTATGGATTAAGAAACAGAAACCCAAGGAAGTTTGTGGTTTCTGTTAACAAAACAGAAAAGAACTTCCCAGCAGTTTTTCTTAACAAATGAATGTCTAGGGCTACTCCTTCTTTGCCTTTTCAATTGAATCATCAGGCATTAGGTTCTAGGTCATTCATTAACCAGGACTGAAATCTCAAATGAATTGCTGGTACCATTTTTTCTCTTTGCAAGTTCTGTTTTTCTCTCAAGGGAATTTATGACTGAGCTTTAAATAGAATTTAAAAAATACTGCATGATATAACTCTAGCCCTAAGTCATAGGGTCTATTTTTAGCAGACACTGTCTTTTTATATTTTGTTCAATTTCAGTGGTTTATTGCAGTAGAATATGAAAATGTACCAACTTCTTCCTATTGCCAGGGATGGGAAACTTTATGGAATTATTCCCCTCTTCTGTTGAACCCCTAAACTACCCCTTATCTGATGAGGAACTAGATTACTTAGGAGTCAACAAATAAAGAAATACTAAGTTTTTTATTCTGCACCATTTTTATACTTAATTTTTTTTTTTCTAGAAGACAGAGATAGGGTAACTAGCAAATGAACTATAGGTGAGAGTATAAACTGTTTTCCAGGGATGGATTGAAACTCTACATGATAGTTTCATAATAAATCCTACCAATTTCCTTTATTACCAGTGGAGAGAGGTCCTTGTCCCCACCTGTTGCTAGTGGGAATGGGGTTCTTGGGGTACTACTGGAATAAGAATTTCTGGAGGCCCCCACAGGAGGATGAGATATTATAGAAAGCTTTATTTCTATGGAGTTAAATCCCTGTTTCCAGGTCACCTCTCCCTCAGTCCCACCATAAAGGAAGTGTAGCTGTGGTTTCAGAAGGGCTGGAATCAGAGTCAGTGTCCAATATCTCTCTCTGTTCCATGTTAGGACGTAGTCCAATCCAGCATCAGGCTAGTTTAGTTTGTGTTCCCCGCTACACTCCATCAGTCCATTGGATGTGGGGTCTGCAGGGCCACATGGTTGTGGAGGAGACACAGGCAAATGCAAGGAAGCAGGAGCAGAAGAGCCCCAGGAGCCAAGAGTCAAGCACAACAAGAGCCATAAGAGAAAGAATTCCCTTGTTTGGGAGATTATATATTCTCAAATCTTCACAGGCTTGCAGTGGCCATGCCCATTCTGGATAACCATCTCTGTCCCCAGGTTTGACTGACAGGCAGGTACCTTCCCTCTGTCACCCCAACTTCACTGGGCATACATCTATCTCCCTTTGTTGGACCCCTTCCCCCAGTGATCTGCAGGGAATGGGTCAGTGGTTCCCTGGGGAGTGTGAAATTACAGCTTCCTGCTGAAGCTGCCCAAATGACGTGTCTATAATATCTGGCCTCCCTTTTGCTCCTTTCCTATTATTAATAACTAGCTAATCACAACAGTATCACCTTTGAGGGAGTGATGTAAGTAGCTACATAGTCTTTGGGAAATTCTCACTTTGGGGAAATGGAGCTTAAAAAGTTTTACTTTTAACCCCAATGAACCATACCAGAAACAATTAGAACATTATGTATGTAAATTTCTGCATTTTATATATAGTAGTTGACCAGAAGCAAGATAGGCTGGAAGCTGGGAAAAGGGCCAAGTGTTTAGCTCACCTACACTCATTTTAAGGTTTTTAGCTCCAGGTATTCAAAGAAAATCAGTCTTAATCCTATTGAGTTGTGTAAGAGGAACCTTTGTATAAGAGGAACTTTTCCACTTTTCTGCAATATAAAAATTCTACTTGATAGTAAGAAATGGTCAGAATTGGCTCAGTTTAGATAGAGGAAAATGCCTTTACTCATTTTCTAAGAAAATCTGAAGTTTCTGGATGGCTATAATAAATATATATATTTTTGAAATTCACTTTCAAAACATCATGGCATTTAAGCATTCCAACTTAATGACAGCTGAGAAAAACTAGTGTGAAACTTACATCCCATGAAGTGAATTCACCCTGCCTTTCATGCATGGGAATACCACCATCTGGAAAAACAAGATAAACTTGTATTTAGCCAAATACCAAGGAAATGCTGCTGTAATTTTGACTCTCCTATTTCCTTCTGAATATTTGATATGTCATCAAGTATTTTCATTATAAATTTTAGTTTTTAGTACCTTACTAATGAGTAATGATTAAAGAACCTTCATGGAGAGTCATAGTATGGGCTTTTTATTTATTATCATAGGTGATGCTTGTCTATAAATATTGAGAAAACAGTTCAGTGTCCCACAGAGGTATTTATTATAACTTCTTTCTAAAGAGCTTGTGCATTAAATAATGTTGTTCTTATAATGTTGTTCTTTAATTCAGTTAAGTTACACTTAGCTTTTTTTTTTTTCCCAAATGTAGGAAACCAACTTAAAATTCTACTTTGCATGTGAGTAAGACTACTTGTTAAGACATAACAAATCCCGTATTTTAATATGATTTTTGATAGTTTACAAAGTGCTCTTACATGTATATTCTAATTTAATTCTAAAAAATCCAGTGTTAGATGCTGTTAGTTTTCATTTCTTGGGTGAAGAAATTGCGGCACTAACAGGTTATGTATTTTTCTCTTTCACATAACTATTTAGTGTCATTGTCAGGGTTAGAATTTAGGTCTCTACTTTAAACGCAATTAAAAAAACAAACCAACCTTACTTCAGGTGTTTCTCGTTGACTTGTCAGTGAGATTTCATTATCATGTATATAATTTTGTGGATTGTTCCATGGTGCATATGGGTGGGATAATGTATGAATTCTATTTTCTGCTCTTAACAGACTAGCTATCCTTAACTTATGGAATGTTAATTAAAGTAATTCTATTTTAAAATGAGTAAACACATAGTACAGTACTTAATACAATTATTTTTTTATTATTTTAAAAAGTACTTTGTAAAAATATTATATTTACTTTTTATCATATGTGTTTAGGTATATATATACACACAAACATGTTTGCCCACATGTATGTGTTTACATACATATGTGCACATACATATAAACTAAAATACATACATATTTAGAACCATTCTTAATGGGAAGAATGTATATCATTACTCTTAATTGTAATTGTACTAAAAATAATTTGCTGAATGAGTGTAGAACAGTTACAATTAGGAGAGAATTCTCTTTGGCTATAAGTATCAGACATAGTAGTTTATTGAATTTTTAAATTTTTGCCTGTTGCTGCTGCAGAAAAAAAGATACTACACTTTAGAGAGGAGAGTAAAATCTCAGGAGACACAGAACCAGAGTTAACTCATAGTTAAGGGTCTTCATTTAATTATGTGCAATTTTTGGTCTTAGAATAATTCACTGAGATAATTTTTTCAACTGAATTAAGTGTCTGCTCTGCAAGCAATGTGTTCGGTAATGCACTCAGAAGTTTTCAAACAAAGAAGCCTGTACTGTGATTGCCCCCATTAATGATAATAATTCAAATGAACAAAGGCCCTCAGCAGTTTTACTCAGGTGGTGTGTCCCAGGTGGTCCAGAAGATAACTTCCAACAGGGTGGGTGTTCAAGTGAAAGGAAAGGTGAAATCTGGGGGAGCATTTCAGATCATTGGTAGGATTTGAAAAATAAAAAAAGGAAGTAGTTCCAGGTCCAAGGCAGAGGGAATAAACACATTTGGTGAATGGTGAGGAAACCTGGCTGTGTACAGAGACAAAGCTGGACAAAAACAGGGAAGCTAGGAGGTAAATAACTTTGCAGGTGTGTGGGGTCTGAAGGAATTTGGTCTTAAGTCTGTTGAATTTTAATAATGTTGTGGTTTTCAAGGACACTTTTACGAAAGGCAGTTGAAGAAATGGTAGTGTTTAATAAATGAAATGTAATGCAGAGAGGAATCAGAGCTGTGCCCAGAGGATGGAGTGTCTTTTGCCTGGAGGTGACGGTTCCTGAAGGGAAGGATGAGTCATTGTGGAAAAGCAGTGCAGCATCCTTTGAGCTGAGAACAGGGGTCATTTATTTAAGCTGCCTCTTGCTGCTAGTTCTCTTTGACATCTTTCTCATTTGGTACATAGAGAAAAATAGCATGAGACAACACTACTGCAGACTCAGAATTAAGACTTAATTTAAAACATGAGTTGATTGTATTATTTTTGTTCTTTTTTTAAAAAATTGTGTCTTGAAAGACCATCGCAGAGTGAGGAGATCAGTCTCACTTTATGCCTGCTCTCAGTCATCTTAATTCAACATTAATATTTACAAAAGTATATTGTGGTTCAGTTCCACAAATCTTCACTGAGTACCTGCCGTGAGGAATACAATGAAGAATAAGATAGAGTAAGACGAAATTTTGGATTTGCTTGAATACAGAGTACATGGAGAGTGGAAGAAAAAATGAGATTAGAAGCATAAGCTCTCAGTGTTGTGCTAGATGGGTAAATTAAAGAATTTGAATAGAGGAATTTTTTTAGACGGTACAAGGGGCATATTAGTTCATTTGTACTTTTTAAATTCAAATAACTTGCTGATTTTCATTTAAATAGGGGGTCGGTTTCTCAAATGGCAAGCATATTAGCCAAAGTATATTGAACAGCAACAGAAAATATTCAATACTATGAAATCTTGGTTTCAAGAATCACCTTACTGGAAAATAGAGCAAAACTTTCTTAAATAAATGGCACTGGGTAGGGAAAACAAAACTGATTTTTGGCCAGATGGGCTCAGGAAGCCTGTATTCCTTACCTTGACACCTATATATAGAAGTTTTAGTAATGTTTAAGGAACAGGAGAAAATATTTGGCATACTCTTAAGGAATGAGTCAGTTGTTATACAGCCCGTTGTTGAATTCAATGCCTTGATATATTTAGATCCTTTGTGACTTGAAAAACCAATAGCCCAGAGAACAGTGTAGATGTCATGTTGACTATTAGATAAGAAATTTTCATGTCATCCAACCAATCAAGTCAGTACCAGTATCTATTAACCTCATTCACTATGTTTGCTAAACCTTTTCTCTCAGAGCAGCTCAAATGTCAGCTTTTGTTAAGAAGAGAAAGAGATTTATAATCTTATTCTCTCTCTCTCTCTCTCTCTCTCTCTCTCTCTCTCTCTCACACACACACACACACACACACACACACACACACACACACACACAGTGCTTAAACCAAATAGTTAAAGCCAGTGGACTGATGAATTGGACTCAGTGGGAGTTACCAGGACTAATTCTAAATTATTAATGGACAAAGTAATCCCATTTGGTATCCTGTTTGATACAGTGAGCCAGCAACTGTGGTTCTAACCTGTTGATGAATGAAAAAAAAGGGGGGGGGGAATTAAAATCACTTTCAGTTGAGCAATATGGGATTGAATTGTGATACAAGCCCTTGTAGTTTTGCTGAGGGCCATATTTTACTCCCTAGACATGGGCGAACTGTGATTAACCCAAGGTTAACAGGATTTTTTTTTTTTTATCCTCACCCGAGGACATTTTTTCATTTTTTTGTTCAGATAGAGTGGGAGGGAGAGAGAGGAAGAGAGAGAGACAGAAACATCGACATGAAAGGGACACATCGAGTGGCTGCCACCCGCATGACCAACCAGGGCCGGGGACAAACTGCAACCGAGGTACATGCCCTTAGCGGGAACCGAACCTGGGTCTCTCTGGACCGCAGGCCGACGCTCTAACCGCTGAGCCAAACCGGCCAGGGCAACAGGATTTTTTAATGTTCCTACAAATGGAGACATTTCTCAGCTATGTGTTTTTTGTGTGTGAGAATTTTGCAAACAAAAATTAAACCTCATTCATAAGTCATGGGAGCAGTGTATCTATAATGACCCATAGAGGATATGAAAATGGGACCTTGGGATGTAGAGAGGTCCCTGACATTGGAGCCAGATGAGTAGATCTGAGAGACAGTTAATTTTCAGTTGTGTAACATATATTTCTTTATTGTGTAGGAATTCCATTAGATTAGTTTCCTAGCGCAAATTTAACTAGAAAACCACTTCAGGAATAAAACAAAAGAGGAGTGGCAGTCTGAGCTAAAACAGTCATCACTGAGTAAAATGAAAGTCAGGGAATCAGTGTAAAAAATCATAGTAAAAAATTATTTGGTGATAGGGAAATTTTGATAATTTTTTAAACTTTTTTTTTCTTTATTGATTTTTAGAGAGAGAGGAAGGGAGAGGTAGAGAGAGATAGAAACATTGATTAGAGAGAACATTGGCTGGCCACCTCCTACATGCCCCCCACTGGAGATTGAGCCCACAATCTGGGCATGTGCCCTGACCAGGAATCGAACTGGTGACTTCTTGGTGCATGGGTCAACGTTCAACCACTGAGCCAAACCAGCCAGGCAAATTTTGATAATTTTGAAGGCCCCTTTGATTCCTGATTTTCTAGAACTAAAACCTGAGTATGTAGATCAAGTCCAACCCCAATTCTGGTTTGGTAAACATCTTTTAAGAAAGCAAGCAAAGAAGCTGACTGCTGGGCCAGATCACAGTTGCTACAGGCTTTAGATTAGGTGAGAATCATGCCAGATGAAGCCTGGATCTGTGTGCACACTGTTGAAATAGTTAATAGTTAGTATCACACAGGACACAGGTTAAGTGAGAGCATGATGTCAAGGACCAAGGGTTAGCGTGGTTAATCTACCTCTGGCCATGTAAGCTAATGGAACTTAGGGCAGAGACAGTCAGTACCACGGACAGCTCTTCAAAGTGGTGGTGTGGATGTAAAGCCCAGGGTTTAGCTTGGGAAAATTGCGTTCAGGTCCTGGTTCCACCTCTTCCTAGATAAAGGTCTGTACCATGGATAGGCAACTTAATTTATGAAATTCAAAGTTTAGTCATCTGAAACATAGTAATAATACCTGTTTTTCGTAGCTCTTGTGCTATACAGATGATAAAGTGTAAGAGAAAGTATGTGTCTGCTATACAAATTAAAGATGTTGATACTGTATTAACCTTTCACTTTTAATCATTGACCTTTAGCTACCTGAGATTGTATTATGTTAATGAAAATTGCTAGAGTCTTCTTAAGGTATGAAATATGAATTAAATAAATGACAGAGAGACCAGGGTACTGTGAGCAGATATGCACTTGATTGGCGAGAGAAGGGAACTGAGATACACTGCATATCTTGTAGATTCAGACACGGCTTCTTATATTTATTATGTCATTTAATTTTCATAACAACTCTGTGTACTAAGCAAAAAAGTAGAGGGGCCCGTCCATGTGATGGCCTTCCATCACAGCATATTCTTTCTATTGCTGCTGCTGGGATGAAATGAATGGTATCTTGTATACAGGGCCAAAGTAGTAATAGAATTCAGACTCTTGGTTTCTCCAAGAGTGATCTCTTCTAAAGGTTTTCCTGGTGACAGAAAGCAGGAGTGAAAGACAGAGAAAGGGAGGGTAAGGAATATACCTCAGCCCCCAACAAGGAGATATCAGAATTTCCATGGCCAGGAGACAGAGCCATGCATTCAGGGGTCCTTTTAGAAGGAGGTAAACCAAGCTCACTGGAATACACAGGTTGCTACAGGTCTGGTCATGGTGGGAATCCTTGCAAACACCCTCAACCCACTGGCTATTAAAGGAAATGAAAACTCATACTTTGATATCTGTGTGTGATAACTCAAGATCAGTAATGTCTTATTGAACAGCATCTAACTACCTTTACAATCAGAGCATTGTAAGAGGAATGGAATTCTTGTATCATTTGCACTTCATCTGTCTGTCTTTGATGAAACCAAAGTGTTTTTCTTGTGATTCCTTCATAAATTTTTATTAGACTTAATTTGAATCTTTATTTCAGAACAGAATAGAGTATCAAATTTTTTATGAACATGAATTCTACATTTGAAAATGACCATTTGTATGTGTAAATTCATGAATATACAATGTATGATAATGGGAGTTCACTGAAGAGTGTACAGAAATACCCTCAACCTCTTTCCATATAGTTTACCTTACATATATAACAATATAGGCAGCTACAGGGAGCTTTATAAGACTGTTCAAGTTCTTTTACCTAAAGATCAGCTAAGCTGCTATTTCTTCCTCTCCAGTTAGACAGATATTTGTGATTATCTGTTCAATAGCCCTTGAGGAATAGGTTGAAGAGATAGCAGTTTTCTACCTAGGTAGCATTTAAATCCATTCTCAGGGGAGATGGTGCTGTTGTCCCTCAGAACTTTCAAAAGGAAAATGTTAGTGATTAGAGTTATATAAAGATTTATATAATAGAAAGGGCAGTGGGGTGGAAATCAGAAGATACAAGAGTATTTTTATTCATTTTTCAAATCTTACCAGGTACATTATTTAAATTCTCTGAGCCACAGTGGAAACGGGACTGCCGCCTAGGTCACCAAATGGCTGTGCGACGATACTAGATGATGTTTGTGAAGGCACTTAAAACTCGTGACATACTTTTAAAAGAAACTTTATAATAATGCTTCTTTTTGGTTGTTTTCCACAGAAAGTGAGTGAGAAGGTTGGAGGAGCTGAAGGAACCAAACTCGATCATGACTTCAAGGAGATGGAGAGGGTAAGTCTTCACCACGAAGAGTTCTGTCTGTCGTAAAATCGCCCAGCATACTCAGAGGAGCAGGGAGAAAGGAAAGGGAAAAGTCTTCTCCACTGGTACCTGAGAATACATCTTGTTATTCTTAAAAATGCTCTTTTTTTAGTGTCTGTTTTAAAACAAAAAATGTAAAGTGTCCTGTCTTCACTGGGTACTATCCTAAGAACAAAATGTCAATGAAGGTGAAATGCCATAATGTACTTTTCCTATGGCTTTTGAGCTGGCATTGAGTTGTGGTGAGGTGGGAAGAAAGAGAATGTGGGGAAATGGTGTCTTAAATGTTTTGGGGAGAGTTTGAGTCACTTTCTGGCTTCAAAGACTTTCCTGACAGCACCGTGCCAGCCAGAGGAGGGGGTGTCGTGGGGAGAAGGCTGTGGTGGAGTGTTTCCGACCTTGGCTCTTGCTCCTCTTCTGTTGCTTGTTGCATGAGTCAGTTTGTTGCTTGGAGCCTCTATGTTTTTATAAATATAAGATGAGACTACGAATCCCCTTTTCAAGGACTTTTATTAAGGATTAAAGGTAGCGTAAATCCTTTAGCATTCTGCCTAAAAGTAGGTTCTCAGTAAGTGAACCTGGAGGTGGTGGACAAAATATCCCATTTCCTTTTTCTTGTGACATATGCCATATTTCCTCTTTCTCTTTTCTTTCACGTTGAGACTGTTTTTAGCAAGTGATACTTAGGCTTATGGTGAAGAGTGTGTATTGCTCTGAACAAAGAATTATTTTAGGTGTTAAATTATGGTTGGGTGAGGGATCTGGGAGTACCAACCCTGTACTTGAACAGAGAGGATGTCAAAAACCTGTAATACCTAGAAATCATAGTTTTACTTAGTCCATATTTGTTCCAGTGGGCTGCCTCAGTTTTGCTATTTTTGCACTTTGTGAGAAGTGTTAAACAGAAAATTTCTGTATATTCTCTGCCTTGTGTCTTTTCATTTTTTCTTCTGATGGATTTGTTGATTCATTCAACAAATTCTTGTTTTGTGCCTCCGATGAGCCAGGCATGGAGGATGTGGCAGTGAGCAGGATAGAGAAGGTTCCTGACAGCCTGAAGTTCTAGTGGGGAAGGAAGACTCCGGACAAATGCTGACCAGTGTGGCACTAGAGAAGGTTAGAAGAGAGGAAACTCACCCACATAGAGTGGTCAGGGAAGACTTTCCTGATAGTTAAGTGAAGATGCAGGAATGAGTAAGAGTTGGCAGAGCCTAGTGTGTTTCTGGTGCAGGGAAAAACAAACAAGAGAGAACAGGACACATTTGAGTTCCTGAAAATAAGGTGAGTTGCCAAGAGACAGTAGTCTCACAAAATGAGACTGTGTAGTGTTCTTGAGATGGTTGTCACTGATAGGATAAGCACCCATGGGAGAGCAGAGTTAATATGAGAGTCCTCAGTCCCAACCAGTCTAGGAAAAGCCAGCCTCTTACACCAAATGCCTGGCAGCCACTTGCCCACACTGTACTGAAGCCTACGTTGGTCCCCATTTCTCATCTATGGACAGTTCTAAATACCACCTGATCATCAACCAGAGCTGGTAGCCATGGCTGTTCATAGTTCTGGAAACGATATTCTGTCCATTTTTTTCCTACAGCATTTGAATCTCCAGACACACCTGCTCAGAATGACTTGAGTCTGACTTCTCCACTCCCTGTAATGTTTGAGTCCCACGCCCATTATGAGCATTCATGGAGGGTCTGGTAATTTGCACCGACCTCTGTCTATATCCGATCTTTCTTAGTCCTCCCTTATCCTTTGATATCTCCCTCCACTCCCCCCTGGAGGCTATTTATAGTATGTCACATGGCCAGTGCCTTGTGGTCAGTGACAGAATTGGCAGATACTTAGGCATTTAGAACTAAGGAGTCAGAATTTGTTCTGACTAGAGTTCTGCTTTCTTTGTCTGCCAGGATGAAAGTTCACTGCCTAAGCTAAGACAAACTAACTTTTTGATTCTGAAATGAGAGTAAAGAAATTTGGAGAACAGAGTAGAGTTTATAACTGAACAACTGCTTAAGGTTTTGAATCCATTCCAATCTTGCAAACTAATTGAAATAAAGGAGGATCTTGCAACTATTTTACTTCAGGCAGAGACTCAGACATCCCTTGAGTCTGAAGGTAAGGTTTATTTCTCCTATTTTCTAGAAAACAATGAGTTTCTGGGGGTTTTATTTAAAAATCTAGATATTCCTGCAATAAAGTAAAGTCTTGATAATTGTTGGAAGAACACACCTATCATTTTGTATTTGGGTTTATATCTATGTAAATTGAGGGATTTAGATTTCAGTGCAGTGTGGAAATTTGTTTTATTCCATTTTATTTCACACATCTGCTGTCTATCTGTAGCTCTATCGGAAAGTTTGTATTTTTTACCCATGCTGAATTTGCAATAAAGGTAAAGATTTCTGTGGTAATTAGAAAGCATATACTTTGGATTTAGAATATCAAATATTTTGTCTCCTGTTAATATGTTTATTAGTCACAAAACTGTTTTAGCTCAGTATTTCCAAGGCTACAGAAGAATCACCTTTTTATAGTCGGTTTTCTGATCATCAAGGATTTGGAGTAGAGAGACCTTTGTTCAGCTGTATTCTCAGAGGTGCAATTAGACAACAGAATGAAATAAATTAGAGGTTTGCGTCAAGCAGTGCTACTGGGAGAGAGAAATGGAAATTCCTAGAGGTTGCTCCTTTAATTAGCCACCCCAACCACCCTCCTAAGATAAATTAAGATTACCATGTGTGTCTGTCAGTCCTTGCAACTTCCCTTCCCAGAGCTGATAGGGTGGAATTTCTGCCGATATTTTGTCTCTGCAGGAACCCTGCCCATAACCATTTTTCTCTTCCTCTTAAGTGCCTTGCATGTAATTGTTTTTATGTTTATTTTAAATGGTATCTGTTGCTTAACCAGCTTCATTAAACACAAACTAAATTTCTTATCATGGTACAGACATTGTATGGATTTGTTCTTTGAAAACATGCAGAATTTTTGTCAAAAGGATTGTATTGCTACGCATCTCTCCCTTGAAGTCCTCCGAAAGTTTCCTGATATAATTTGGTGCTCCTATATTAGGTGCATATATGTTTACCAGGGTTATATCCTCTTGTTGGATCCATCCCTTTAATATTATGTAGTGACCTTCTTTGTCTCTTATTATGTCCTTCATTTTGAAGTCTGTTTTATCAGATATGAGTATTGCTACCCCTGCTTTTTTTTTTTCATTTCTATTTACATGGAAAAATGTTTCCCATCCCTTCATCCTGTGTGAGTCTTTTGTTCTGAGGTGGGTCTCTTGTAGACAGCATATATATATGGGTCATGTTTTTTTTTTTTGTTGTATTTTTTTTTTTCCATTCAGCTACCCTATGTCTTTTGATTGGAGCATTTAAGCCATTTACATTTAAGGTTATTATTGATAGGTACTTATTTGTTCCCATTTTATTTTTTATACCTGTGTTCCTCTATATCTCTTTTTCTTCTTCTTTTTACAACAGTCCCTTTAGGAGTTCTTGCAGTGCTGGTTTGGTGGTAGTAAACTCTTTCAGCCTTTTTTTTTTTAATCTGAGGAGCTCTATATTTCCCCTTCAATTTTGAATGAAGCCTTGCTGGATAGAGTGGTCTTGGGTTCAGACCCTTGCCTTTCATTACTTTGTATACTTCATGTCACTGCCTTCTGGCCTGCAGTGTTTCTATTGAGAAATTAGCTGACAGTCTAATGGGAGCTCCCTTGTAGGTAACTTTCTGACTGTCTCTTGCTGCCTTTAAAATTCTTTGTCTTTAATGTCTGTCATTTTAATTATGATGTGTCTCGCTGTGGGTCTTTTTGGGTTCATCTTGTTTGAGACTTCCTGTGTTTCCTGGACTTGTGGGAAGTTTTCTATCATTATTTCTTCAAACAGATTCTGTATTCCTTTCTCCAATTCTTCCCCTTCTGGAAGCCCTATGATGCGAATGTTGTTACTTTTTAATATTTTTTCCATTTAGTGCTCTAGTTGGGTGATTTTTTTTTCTACCGTGTCTTCTAACTTGCTGATTCAGTCTTCAGTTTTTTCTAATCTACTATTGAATCCTTCCAAGGTATTTTTTATTTCAGCTATGTCAGTTTTCATTTACCACTTGCCTTTTGTTTGTAGATTCTACCTCTTTTTTCATGCCTATGTAGTTTTCACTGAGTTCTTTATAATTCCTGTTGACTTGCTTATAATTCTCACTAAGTTGTTTGAGCACCTTTATAACCATTACTTTGAATTCTTTATCAGATAAATTGCTTGTCTCCATTTCATTTAGTTCCTTTTCTGGCAGTTCCTCCTTTTCTTTCATTTAGGGGTTGTTTCTTTGTCTCTCCATTTTATTGGTCTGGTATTCCAGGGCCGGTTAGGGAAGGCTGGGTCCTGGGCCAGGTCTTGTGTCCAGGGGCATGCGGTCCAGGCAGGTCGTGTGCCCTGGATCTGGGATCCTGTCCCGTGGTCTGGGGGCACTAGAGGCCCTCAGCCCTGGCAGTGGGACCGGGGCTCTTTGCTGCAGTGGAGCCCGTAGGTCGGTGGCTCTCTGCTACTGGCAGCATCCGCGGGGAGTGCGACCCCTTCAGCTGCTGGTGGCACCCACAGGAGTGCAATTTCCTCAGCTGCTGGCGGCACATGCGTTGGTGGTGGGCTCCTTGGCTCGCTAATGTTTTCTTTCTGCAGAGTATCTGTGAGTTATCCTCCGTCCAAGTGGATGCCGATTCATCTATTTATTTTTGGTCATTAAACCCACACACTGTGCTCCATTTTAAGGTGCATATTTTTTATGAAACTCTTAGTTACGTCCCTGTGACCACATCTGGTATAAGGCAGTATCTGATGGAATGAAGTCAGATCTTTCAGTCCTTTGGTTGCTCCACAAAGAATGTTGTGTTAGCAGTGCTGCCACCTAAGTTCAGAAACACTGAGTCCTGTTTTCCCCAGTGGATACAGGTGATATTCAGATGCCTCAAAACAATACCCCCTTTCTAGTTAACTCAGTGCCTTTCAGTTCTCTTGTATCTTGTCTCTGAGGACTGAGGCACCTGGTGAAATGATCAGCGTCATTCATAGATCAGGGTGGCATGTCGTAGTGAAACTAGAACCTTAGTACAGGGATCAGCACACTTTTTCTGTAAGTACGTCAGGCTTTGTGAGCCATAGGGCCTCTGCGGTCTGTGGCAACGCCTCACCTTTGCTGTCACAGAGCAAAGGCCACTATTGACGCTGTCTAAACAAACAATGTGGCTACTGTGTTCCAACGCAGTTCATCTGAACACACCGAAATTTGAATTTTGTATGATTATTATGTTTACTGAAAGAGTAGTCTTCTTTTGAATTTTGTTCCAATGCAGTTCATCTCAAAACACCAAAATTTGAATTTTGTGTGATTATTATGTTCACTGAAAGAGTAGTCTTCTTTTGAATTTTCCCAATCATTTAAAACTAGAAAAACAGGTACTGGTCTGGTTTTGGCCTGCTGGCCAGTGTGCCGACGCTTGCCGTAACTGAAGAAGAGAATGTTATAGTGAGTGAAGAGTTTGGAGAGCTATTTTTCTCCCTCCCCAACATTGTACGTTACAAGACTGGATAGCGGAGGAAGAAATTTCTGACTCTAAAGTACAGTAGACCCTTGAACACACAGGTTTGAACTGCACAGGTCCATTTATATGCAGACTTTTTCAATAAATACTTGTGCTGTCTCAGTCCACGGCTGAGAGTTCGTGGATGCTGAGGGCTGACTGGATGCCTTGATGTATGCTGTTTCATATAGGAGACTGGAGCGTCCAGGGATTTTGTAAAGGTGGGGTGGGGAGTCCAGGAAAACCGATTCCTCATGGATACCAAGGGACAAATTACATTTTGGGGGGAGTCAGAAGTCATATATGATTTTGACTGTGTGGGGTGTCGGTGACTCTAACCTCTACATTGTTCAAGCATTAACTGTATTGACAATTGCTAAAATGTTGGTACTGAGAAAAATGAAGAAAAAAGACCAAAAGACTATATGCCTGCACTTTCACCTTCAGGGAAAAAATTATTTTATATATAGAGAGTTTTTATTTCCTGAAAATGTGCACATATTTGTATATATTTAGAGTTCACCTCCTCTAAATAGCATTCCCTGATGGCTTCCTGCCCCTATCCAGACAAGGTGAGTTAAAGAAATGGACGCTCAGGAGCTCATAAGAATAGAAGTTGTAGTTTAGGACACATCAAAACTCATTTTCAAGAAATAGAAAACGTTGGGCATTGAAGAAAACATTAGCTATATGCCATAATTTCAAAGTTAAACTGTGCTGCTCTCAAATGGGAAAATCTCTTGCCAGTTATAATAAATTACTTAAGTGGAAATCTTAGTTCCTGTGAATTTTACCGGGCCTTTTAACAAGAGAATATGTGTTGGACGTTGCCAGGTTAGGATTATGAATAGCTTTCCTAGCAAGTGTCTAACAAGGCACATTTGAGGTTCTCACAGGGCAATGGCCTCAGCCTGCCCCTGGCTGACAGTGTGGTTTAGTTTAGCAAAATGTCCCAGACCTTATAGTGAGGACAGAGACGATAAGAAGTTAGAAATTGGCCAGCCTCCTACCTGCAGGTGGTCACTGGACAGTTCAGTTCCTCTTGCACTCATTCTCAGAAACCCTCTGATCAGGACCTTCAGGACTACTTTTCCTCCCATCATAGCCACACTGGTCCTGTGACCTCAGGGAGTCCATTTCCCTTGTCTAGGTTCAGACATGCATATTTAGAGAAGTAAGGGTCTGGAGTAGATTCTGCACTGGTCTCTTCCTCCTGTGTTTATTAACTCTGTCACGTGGTTTTCTGTCAGAGTAAAATCAAAAGCCAGATCCTAGTGGATGATTTGCTGAGAGCGGTGCCCTGTTTGGGGTATGCCCTGATAATGCTGTACATAAATCATTATATTGGATAAAGTTGTTTTCAAAGGTGGATTTCAAATGAAGATTACTTTGCACTCTGATCAAAATGGTTTAGTAGAGCTTGTGCTATAGTGTTGTCTAGATTAGGTGACTAGGGGCTGCCTCATTGGGCACAAAGTCTGTAGAGATCTGGGTTAGTACGGCTCTTTCCTGGGAGATTTCCCTCGAATCACAGGGGATGCTGAGGTCGTTTTTATGCCTACTTCCATCTGCTGAATCCTACCCTGGGGACCAAACGTAAGGCTCCAATATTGGTCTCTCCAGTGTGTCTGTGTCTCCCCTGAGGATACTGGCTTTAGCTGAGCAGGTAGCTTCTGTTTAAGGAGCAGGAGTAGTTGGCTATCTATTTACAGAGCCCAGAGGGGAGAGGCAGTTCCATACTCAGGATGAGAATCACTTTGCAGCCTCCTTGTGGACCATTCAAGGTTCACACTGCCGGCATCCAGCTTCCATAGAGACGCCTGTGCAACTGAGTGTGTGTGGGAGAGCCTCCCTTTCACAGAGGCCCGGAGTAGAATAGTTCTTTTGGATGAAGTTTCCACAGACTTGGAGGATTTTCAAAACAAAAACAGAAGATGGGGTGCCAGGTGCTTTCCTCCTGGTCCCAGGTGGTTGGCCACTGCCGGGTCCCCAGGCCTCATCGGGAGATGTTCCTGTTGCCTGTATTTCAGGAAGCAGTGGTGAAGAACATAGGCTCTAGAGCCAGAGCTGGGCAAGTTTCTTATCCTCTCTGCATCTGTTTCATAGGGTTTCTGGTGATTAAATGTGTAAAGATATTTAAAGCCTTTGGAACAATTTCTGAAAAGCAGAGAACACTTCATGATGATGGTGTTTGTAATTATTGAGTACAGCGATGAAGTTAGAAATTGGTTAGCCTCCTAACATTTGATAACTTCAGGATATCAAAATGGTCATTGGACAGTTCTGGCACTCTCTCTTAGAACCTTGACCTTTGAAATTACTTTATTTTCATCATCGCCACACAGGGCCTTTGGGTACATTGTACATCAGGTTCTTCAATCCTTCTGGTAGAGTCAGCAGAATATCTGAGTTTCCCTCCTGTTGCAGCACATTCGTTCTGCATACAACCTTTGCATTCATTTCCATGACACTGAGTACATAGAGGTTGACTGGCATTTTGCTGGCATTTCCAGAACCACCGTGTGTGGTTGTGTAACTCCTGCATTGCACAAGTCCTGAGGACCACGCTTCACTTCAGAACTAAATACTAGGTAGTACATACTCAAATCTAAGACATCTTAGAAACTCAATTAGAACAAAAGGACATGGTACAGGGTTCCTATGTAGGCAGGCAATTTTTAAGTAGGAGTGTTTTTAATGTAATTTTATACCATGATGACCTCACAGGAAAAAGTGTTTTCCTCTATTAATCACAGTAATAGCAAACTTCTTACACACAGTAATATGACTGCCATAAAATGGGAAATGGTCAAGTATTGAAAAACCAAACTGAAAGATAAAATCTTCTGATGGGTTAAGGCTTGGTTTCTGATTATGAAAGAGAAGCAAGCTTACCACATCCATGAAATAATGCTTTTATAAGTAGGTGCAGCAGATAATTGAAAAAAATTTCTGCCGTTGAGGGAAGAGCCCTTGAACTCCAATGAAAACAAAACAGAACAAAAATTCCCCATGCACTTAATTGATATCTGAAATTCTACCATCAAAAATGAGTTCGTTTCACTCATACCTGTATCTTGTTATATGCATGTATCTTGAAGAGGAGGGTGCCTTTATTTTCAGTAGTCATTTACGCTCTAGAGTAAATGAATGGACCAGATATGTTGGTAAAAAAGGATTTCATGGGGGAACGTAGAGAGGACCTATTACAATGAACAGCCTCTCCAACACAGAGAGGACATAGTGACCTGCTGAATGCAAATACTCACCATTCAAATGGACTCTGGCAACAAGAGTTTTATTTAGAATTAACAAAAAGTTCAAGGACTGATTGGAAGTGTTTACGCAAGATTTGTATATACTAAGGATGTTCTCACAAAAGTTTCTGTCTCTTACTTAAATAAACTGAGTTGATGGTGCATTTTCATTTCTGTAGGACAGTGACACTGGTCACCATACCTGGCCCACTGCAGACATTCAGTGAATGGCTCTGGGGCAAGGTATGATTCATTATCTCTACTTGTTTAGCTTTTATTTACATTTATTTTATGCTGAATTTATTCCCGGGCCATACATTTTTGTTTCTTTGAGGATATCTTTTTCTTCTGTGCAACCTCTTTTTACTCTTTTTCAACAAGGATCGTCTCCGTGTGGCAGAGTGAGAGCTTGTTAATCCCACAATGAGCTCTGTAAGTCTAGGGCACACCTGGGGGTTTTGTTTACCTGGACCAGGAAATCTGCAACAAAAACTTTAACCTCAGCATTACTCTGCATTTTTAAGCATGGAGCACAAAACTCTAGTACTCTTCCTGGGTCACGGAACCTGTGTCCAGCCCCACGGTGGCCTGGGCACCGCTACCAGCTCCAGCCTTGTGATGACAGAGCATTGTAATGTAATATAATTTCTTCTGTAAAGTGGCATCTTTCAGAGATACGGTGGATTTTTGGATAAGCATACTTTTGATGGCCTGGGCAGTTTCACAGGTGTTCTTAAAGAGAACATAAAGATTGGAAATTCTTGATTTTTGTGATTTTGTGGGTTTTTCTGAGTCAGTTGAATAGTGAACCATTTTCAGAGATCATCTCAGGCTTCTTTTGGGAAGACAAAGCTATCTCCACCTTATTTTGCCAGAAGACAATGAAGTCTATTTTGAAACAAACTTTAGGAAATGACCAGTTTCCTCTTCGAATAAAGTAGGCTTTGCAACCTGAATGGAACACATGGGGTGCAAAGCCACCCTCCCTCCTCGCAGCCCCCCAGCCCCTCACCTTCCTCTCAGGACTAGTCATCCTCTGGTCCATTGCTGGTAGTTGTATACCTACTCAAACAAAAACTAAGGTTCTAAAGCTAATGATCTTTGTCATTTAGAATATTAATTTTCTCATTTCAGAAAGTGGATGTCACCAGCCGGGCTGTGATGGAAATTATGACTAAAACAATTGAATACCTGCAACCCAACCCAGGTAAGGGGTCACTTTCCACATCCAGCATATCCCTGCAGGAAACTTCAAGTTTCTCCTTGAGAGATGTTTTAGGATTGGTGTACTTCTACTTCCTTAGCCCACTTTTCTGGAGGTTCAGTGACTTCAGGCATAGCACATTCACCCGGGATGGGGGTACTTTTCAAGGCTGGAGGATTCCGTGGTATTTTATCTGACAGCATTGTACTTAACAAACCGTGTTGCGTGGACAGCTTGGGTGGCACATGATATCAGGGTAGCTGCAAGGTGTCGTTAATGGTACTTTAATTTTAAAAGGATGGTAAGAAAGAAAATTAGGATAGTATTAAGATAAGAAACAGTAATTCCCAGAAGGTTTGAAAAGATAGGAAGTTGGACAATTTCTGTGAAACACAGAGGGTTTTTTGTTTCTACAGCATCACTACAATCTTTGGAGGGTTGTTTTTAATTCCGATGGGTCTCCAGGAACACCACAGGTCAGTATTTGTCCTGGTAATGTGCTAGACCCTGCGAGCAGGAAGTTATCACAGAGATAATGGAGCTCTACCTTGAACAGAGAACCGGGCAGGACTGGAGCAATCTCTGCAGGCATGAGGTGTAACAGCAACGCCGAGATTATCAACCTCCTCCTCCCTACTCTTCCTGTAGAGCAGTTCGTAACCCAGAGTGTGGAAACTGGAAGCAGGGCTGAATGCATTTATGTGAAATGCATTACTGTTTGGAAAATTGCTTACTCTTGAGACTGGTTTCTTTGGGAGTTGCAAGGTGGGATTTCAGTGTCTTTGGTGGTCCTCGGGAAGATGGTGCAGTCACAGGACCAGCCTCATGTGCTTGGATACTGAGCATTAGTGGGCAAGAGATCAGAAAAGGAAAGGTGTGGGGTAAGAGGAAGCAGGCAGGGCAGTAGGCAGTGCTGACTAGCTCTCTACTGCCTCCTGCTGCCAGCTGCAGTTTAATTCAGTCTGTGTTTACCGAGGTAGCACAGCTACTGTTGTGAAGATGAACAAAGTATATAGGAATACAGTTTCTATGTTTGTTTTTCTTGTTAAACTACATCAGAAATAGGATTATGTGAGGAAGGAAAATCTATATGTAATATAGTGGTAAGCTATGGGAACCAGGCATTTAACTGACATTGGTCCAAATGGTTAGGAAATTAGGCAAAGAATAGCAAAAATCAGGTTTCTAATTTTAACCCAGAGCCGTCTTCATGGCCTTTATATTCCACAGAAATGCAAGGATCTCTTAAATGTACATGTATTCCTTAGTATTTAAACAACTGTAATACGTCAAGTTCTAAAAAGAGAACTGCTTACCCTGCCTCACCATAAGAAATCATTATGTAGGAGCAAGAAATGTTTGTCCTTAACTTTGATGTGCCCTTTGATTTCTCCGGATTTACACATGAATTGTGCTAGTAACTCATTGCAGGGCTAAGATAAACATGGAGGAGGGAAAGAAAAATACAGTATTTATTAAGTTCTAATGCATTTTTAGTACAGGGCTACTTATATACACAATGTCATCTCTAAAAGTAACCTTTTTTTTTTTCTGATTGCAAAAATAAAATATATTGGAACAATTCATAGTATGGACAATGGAATGAATATCTACCGTAGTACTAACTCAGTGGGGACCCATCCTTGTTCCTGAGTATAATGGAATGATGCTCTGCTGTAGGTAGGTGTAGTACATTGACTAGTATGTCCCCCCAAATTCAGGGCCACCCAGAACCTCAGAATGTGATCTTATTTGGAATTAGATTTTTTTCAGATATAATTAGCTAATGACCTTGACATGAACTCATCCTGGAGTTAGGGTGAGCCCTGAATACAAGGACTAGTGTCCTTATGAGAAGAGAAGATGCAGAGAGGCACGGGGAAGAAAGCCGCATGAAGATGGGGGCAGAGACTGCAGATACGCTGCCCTAAGCCAAGTGATGCCAGGATCTCGCAGACGCTGGAAGAGGCAAAGAGCATTCTCCCAGAGAGCCTCTGGGAGAACCAACCCTGCCGACACCTTGATTTCAGGGCTGTGGCCTCTTAAACTGTGAAACAGTGAATTTCTTTTGTTTTCATTTGTTTGTGGTAATTTGTTATGGCAGCAGCAGAAAATGAATACAGAAGGCTAGCCTCGTTTTATGCAGGAAAAAACAAGGGCCAGAGAATTTAAGAAACTTTCCCCAAGTTATACACCTAGGACTGGATGGAGCCTGGATCTGACTGCTTCCTAAACCCGTGTGCTTTACCTTGACGATCCTGCCTCTGGGTTCAAGTTCATTTAGGGGAAGGGTCATTCGCACGCAGAGTGGTGCAGCAGAAATCCAGAAGGGAAGCAGTGTGGGGTGGAGACGTTTATTTTAATAAAAGGATTACAGAAGGAGGTAGCTGGGGGATATTTGAATTTTCAGAAAGGACGCATTTTTAATAGGATGCTGAATGTGCTGTGTAGCTGCCAACATATTACTTTTATGGCTATTTGAAATGGAACGGGTATCTGCCACCAAGGAGAGCAGTAAAGGCCGTCACCAGGCAATTGCAGGTTGATTTCAGAAGAGCAGTTGTATATGGGCAGGCCACATACATATGCAAATAAGTGTCACCCAGAAGAGCCCAGAACCAAACAAAAGTTCATACAGAATTTAGATCATCTGTATTTAGTTGATTTGTGATAGATCTGATTTAGTTCCCCCATGAATTTCTTGCCTTGAGAGCAGACACTGGTTGTGGTGCTCATGAAAGGCTCTGGCTGGTCAGGTACACTTGTCCAGAACCCAAATGTCCTTGAGAAGGGACTCAGGAATCCAGCAAATACCGAGAGGCATCCGATTCTCGGGCACAAAAGAACACAAAGAATATTCCCAGGCTCATACAATTTGCTAAATACTTTGACATCGCAGCCTGTCAGTGACCCCAGGAGCTGATCACCCAGTATGGCTCCTGGGTGCTGGTCCAGAACAAACAAGATCTGGCCTGGGTCAGGGGAGAGGCTAACTTCAGTAACACTTTGCATGGCCAGGCCAGTAGCATCAGGGGGAGTTAATGCTCTGGGGGCAGGCTGAGAGTATCCTGTATTAGATTGATACTCTAGGATGCCTTCTGGTTTTTAGATCTTGGGGTTATGGATCAGACATCCCTTTTCTTTTTTCTTGAAACTTTGCGTCTGTTGAAATGATGACCAAAGAGAGTTTGATTAAGTTTCATGAATTTGTTGATATGCTCTGTGTAGGTCCCACGTCCACTCTCACCCACCTCCAGAGCGATATATACAAGGTCTGTATTGCACTGTGTGCCCACCACCCAAGGTCACCATGTATTGGGCCCCCTCCGCCCTCACCACCCCCACCCCTTGCCCTCTGGTAACCACCACACTGTTGTCTGTGTGTCCAGAGTGATATTTTAAAAAGGCAAATCTGTTCAGATCACTATCTTGCATAAAACCCTTCAATGGCTTTTCATTGCTTTTAGGATAAGCTGAAAAATTTTAACATGGCTTAAAAGGCCCTCCCTTCATGGTCAGTCTGCCCTTTTATCTCCTCTTGCCAGGCAACAGTTCCCTTAGGTCCAGTGCAAAGGTTACTCAGAAACCTTCCTTGACCCCTGACTACATTAGGATCCCTGGTCAGCGCCCCTTGGTGGCACATGCCAATTATTGTAATTGTGTGATGTGTGTGCTTTTGTCTGTCCTGCTCTGAGGGTCAGGGCTGTGCCTGCCTTCTTCACCACTGTGTGCCCAGCCCCCAGCTCGGGTCCGCCAGCCAGTGGCACTTGGCTATTTGAGTAAATGAATTAGGAAACACAGCTGACAGTGCCTAATGTGATAAAACTGCTCTAATACAAAGGACAGGCAGGGGAACCCTTCCTTCTCCCTAAACCATCAGCTCTACCCATGTAACCAACACTTATCAGATGCATTCACTTTTATGTGAAGACCAATCCTAGGTGCAGTGCAGGTAGAAACAGAACCGGGGTTGAGCCCCCGCTCTCTGGACCTCACAGTCTAACTGCATAAGGTACATACACCCTGAGGAGAGTGGCCCAGAGGGATTCCCAGCCAGTTTCTTCTGGAAATTCCAGCTGACTGGTGAGGTGAGGAGGGTCGGTGGGGGCACAGGTGTGCAGGTGTGCCCTGTGAAGCAGGGCTTTGGAGAACACGGAACAGAGAGCTGTAAAGTCTTTCACTTTGGACTAACAGGAGCAGCATAAACTAGTACAAATTTCCAACCTGTTCAGATAAATAATTGGAACATGAAAAGTACTGTGCACAAATCCCATTCTATTGATTGTGAGCCCCAATTCTCATGCTATCTAAGAATAAGGATCAGGTAAGATATAAATCAGTTTTCTCATCTGAGCATCTGATACCTTGTGGAGGAAAATGTACTAAATCAGCATTTTCCAATAGAAATACGATGCAAGCCAGTTGGGTAATTTTGAATTTCCTAGTAGCCACATTAAGAAAGTAAAAAGAAAGGTAAATTTTATTTTAATAATATATTTAACCTGATATATCTAAAATATTAACCAACATTAAAAATTATTGAGAAATTTTTTCTCGTACTAAGTTTTGAAATTCTGTGTCTATTTTACACTTGCAGCACACTGTGGTTTGGACTGGCCACGTTTTAAATGCTCGGTAGCCCCATGTGGCCCCTGGCTCCCGTTATAGACAGCACTGGACAGGTTTTCTCTTCAGCCTATTTATTATATTTTGATAATGCTTGATGTTTAGCTGCTTGGTTTTTGTGTACTAGTGGGTTTTGTTTGTTGTTTTTTTTTTCAGTAGAGAAATGGACTCTTGATTTTGGATCAGGGTATTTTTCAGTGTATCTGTCTTTTTTATTCTCCTGTAAATCTGTTTCATGGCACTGGGGATCTTCCCCTTACATAGACTAATAGACGTGGCCAGACCAGGCTGAGTTTTCTTCCCAGCCGTAGCATACTGGCCATGACAGAGGCTTTCTCAGTTTGAACTGAAAAGTTGTTCTGGCCCTGGCCAGTTTGGCTCAGCGGTTGGAGCGTCGGTCTGCGGACCAAAGAGTCGTGGGTTCGATTCTGGTCAAGGGCACGTACCTTGGTTGCTGTTCGTCTCCGGCCCTGGTCGGATTCATGCGGGAAGCAGCCAGTCAGTGTGTCCCTCTCACGTCGATGTTTCTCTCTCCCTCCCTCCCTCCCACTGTACCTGAAGATAAATGGAAAAGTGTCCTCAAATGAGGATTAAAAAAGAAAAAATAAAGTTACTGTGACCCTTATGTTTTAATTCAGTGCAGATTTCCAACATGTGATGACCAAAAGCAGTTTGACTGTGAAAGACACTGTGCATAGTCGGAGTGTGGTTCTCCACAGAAATGCTTTCCCTTGCACGCCTGCTTGGCCCAGCTTTCTCCAGCGCGCCTGCGACTGGAATGGTAGACGGGTATCCTTAGATGTCTACTCAGACTTTTCAATAGTAAATTAAAATCTCATTTGTGGAAATTTGCCTGTGGAAGTAAAAGTTCACTGTGTTAATTTTTAAAATATTATGTTAATCCTTGAAAAGATATTATGTTAATATTATTATACTTCTTTCCCATGGGCTTCCCTCTTAGTTATTTCATTCCAAAGATGAGTAAAGATAATGATTATAAAATATTTGGTGGCGGTAGAATTGAAAATCAATACATATATTACTTGACATTTATGCGTTCAAATCCTGGGCTCCGCAACACGGGGACTGTGCTGTTCCGCAGAGGGCAGCACTAGCGTTGTGTCCGTCTCCGTCACTGTCGGGGCTCTGAGCGCTGTGCGGTGCGCTGTCTCCCTCAGTATGGCTCCTGAACGGGCTGCATTAATGCACCCATCCTCCACTTAGAGAGTACGGCGTGCACCGAGCCTCGTAGCCAGAGCTTTTCCAAATCCTGACACTGAAAACTAATCCACATGCATTAAGGACAGATTTACAAAAGTGATTTTGAGGAAAATGTTGCTGACTTAAAGGTATAGTGTCTTTCGAGGAAGAACATAATTAAAGAGGAAATTGAAAGTTGGGTGGTTTGTGGTATAATTCATATACTGTAAGTAATAAAAAGACTAGAGGGTTTTCTTATTTTTACTACATATTTGGGGAAAATATTGAAAATTAATAAGTCCCTAATATATTTGAGACACTTTAAGTAATCTAGTTTTAAGTTGGCTGAAATTGGTGTATTAGTAATATTCTATCACTGTGTCTTTAAAGGTAGACATTACTTAAAATGTAACTAATCGTAAAAGAGCTATTGTGCAATTAAAGATATGGAAAACTGAGCTAGTGGAGTCTCACGGTGACAGTCCCGAGCTGCTGTGCATGGTCCGGCCCGCACGTGGTGCTCCCTGCGCTCCGCCTCTCCAGGTCCCCGCTCCCCGTGTTACCACTGCAGCCTCCCCAGCCTTCCAGCGTCCCCAGTGCTTCGGGCTCTTCCCTGCATCAGGACTGTGCACTGGCTGCACACTCTTCCTGGAATGCCCCACCTGCCCTTATGTGACACCTGTCTTCTCACTCACCTTCCTCTCAGCTTAAATATCACCTCCTCTGAGAGGCAGTCCATGAGCCCGTGTCTCCACAGGTCTCCTCCTCAGATCCCTCCCGTCATTCCCCACTTACAATACGCATGAAAGTTCCCATCCGAGGTGCAAGGTCAGATGATCTGAAATCTTTTCCTACATTCCTACTGATCTCCGTCTTGCTCCTTCGACACCAGTGTCACCAGCCGCCCCACTGTTCATCATGCACAAAGCACTGTCACTCATATCACCCATCCGGACTGCGGGGTCCTTCTGCCTGGGCCACTTCATCTCCAGGCCTTCTCCAAGTCTTCTCTCAGGTCTCTGCTCAAACGTCATTGTATTTGTGCAGCTGCTCCAACCATCTAGTTCATTTATTTTTTCTTTATTGATTTTAGAGAGAGAGGAAGGGAGAGGGAGAGAGTTATAGAAACATCAATGAGAGAGAACATTGATTGGCCACCTCCTGCATGCCCCCCACTGGGGATTCGGCCCACAACCTGGGCATGTGCCCGGACCGGGAATTGAATCTGCGACCTCTTGGTGCATGGGTCAACACTCAACCACTGAGCCACAGCGGCCAGGCCTCCAACCATCTAATTTAAAACATGACCTCTCACCACTCTCTGGGCCCTTTTCCCATTTTATTTTCCTTCAGGACACTTATCACAACTTACATTTTTATTATATTTTTACTTTTTAAGGTGTGGCTTGTCTTTGCCACCATAAAGCAAGTGGCCTGAGTGTAGGACTACACTACACTACAGTCAGAGAACCCTGTTCTTACCTTTTATGGTACTTATCACAGTATTTACTTTCATGTCACTTTTATTTTTTCAGCATACTGTCTCCCTTCGTTCTTACTCCCATTTTGCATTCCCCACATAGCAGCCAGTTCATCCCATGGAAGACGTAAATCGTATCTCGTCACCCCTCTGCTTATTACTCCCCAGTGCTTCCCACTGAGCTCAGCTTGGACCTCCTGACCACAGGGCTGGGCAGGAGTTGGCTCTTGATCTACCCTTGAGACCGTGTTGTCCTCCCTCCACTCCCACTGGCTTCTTCTCTGGTCCTTAGTCAAGCTTAGAGCGCTCCTGCCTCAGGGTCTTTGCACAGGAACTTCCTCCTCCCCGATCCCATTGTAGCTTCCTCTCCTCCCTCCATTCCACCTCCCTGTCCAGTCCTTCCCCGGCCACCCTACCTGAAATAGCCTCTCCCCACCACTCTCATGTCCCCTTCTATTAGTCTGTCACCATTTGGAATTATCCTTCATTTTATCTTTTTATTTATCATTTGCTCATCACCCTTATTTCCCATCTAGAATATAATCTCCACTAGGGTAGGGGCTTTGTCCTGTTAACTATCCCTAATATACACATAGGGCCCTCAGTAAATATTTATTGAATGAGTGCTGTTTATCTCTCTCACTGTATCATAAACTCACTGTATGTTTGTTTTTCTCATTTATATATACAGTACCTAGCACAATGTTTGGTACTTAGTAGGTGCTTAATTCACTGAATGAATGAGTTAAATCATGTTAAGCATATTTAAACGCCATCTTATAGGAGGAACTAACCTTTGAGGTGGAGTCATGGTCTGCAGACTTGAGCAGGCCAGGATCAGAGCTGTTATCTCTCATCTCTCTGTCTATAGTATGCCTACTTGGTGTCATGCACAATTACTACAGTTCACAGTTGTTTTGGAAAAAGTGCGGAATGGAAATGCATGTTCCCATGTTTAAGATCGTTGGACTGAAACTATGGAAAGAACATTCATATTTACAGATGTAGATGATAGTTGTTCCTGTGTTCAGATTAAAAACTGAAGCTTCAAGAGAGATTAAATGATTTGCTGGAAACCATGTAACAAAAGGACCAGAATTCATACTCAGAGGCGACTGTCTCCAGTGTCCGTTTTGTTTTCACTGTCTTGTGCTGCAAACTGAAGACACTTTCAGTGTGATGACTACGCTCAGGCGTGACCTCTGCTGTTCACACCCTTGTGCAATCCCTTCCCTCTGAGTGTAGCTGGGATTTGTGACTTGCCTCCAACCAGTGGAATTGGCAAAGGTGATGGAATTGCACAGTCGCCACCCCCTTGATCAGGCTGTATTCTATGGCAGAGTTGGTGGGATGTTACTCCCATGATCACGTTGTGTAAAACTGTCAGCAGACTGGAGTGAGGGAGGTGCTCCTGCTGGCCTGAGGAGAGGGCCAGGTGCCCAGGCACTGGGTGTGGCCTCTGGGACCTAAGCGTGGCCAGTCGCCGACAGCTAGTAAGGAGCCACGGCCCTCGGTCGTACCATCACAAGAAAGTAAAATTTTGTCAAAAACCTGAGTAAGCTGAGAAGCAGAATCTTCTTTACTCGTGCTTCCTGATAACAGGGGAGCCTGGCCGGCACCCTGAGTGCAGGCTTAGGAGACACTGAAGGAAGAGAGCACGCCGGTCCCGCCTGGCCTTCTAACGAAACTGTAAGATCCGTGTGTGTTGTTTGAGCCGCTAAGCTTGTGGGGCTTGGAGGTGCAGCACAGCGAACATGCACCACGCTGTCTGTTCCTCAGCCAGAGCTCCTGCGTCAGGCATGTCACTGCTGGGCCATCCGGACATTTGCTCTTATCACTTTTGGTCCCTGGATACCTTTCAGGAGATAAATTGGGAAAACCTGTCACATCATTTCAGCTTAGGATGAAGTCTGCTGAAGCCCCTAGGGAGTGACCAGACAGGTCCACTCTCTGCTGAAACTGAAGATGTGTTTGAAACATGAGACGGTGAAAAGCACTTGGCACAGTGCCTGACACTTTGTAGGGACTCAAGAAATGTCCTCATTCCATTCTTCTCTTCCCAGTGGCTTACAGCCCTACCTGAGGGCATCTCAGGTGCCCACGCAGCAGTCCCACCACAGGTCAGGTCTGCGGGGAAATGACTGCAGGAGCCTCCCCCAAGCACCCCTGTGCCAAGCACTCACCCCATCTGCTGCAGAAACCTGGAGAAGCGAAGGCTCATTATGTTAGTGCACAGAGGGTTGTGTGTTTTTCAAATTGTAGGAACCATTTTATGTCCCTGTGGTACGATTGCCCACTTTCCCAGAGTGCACTGCGAGACCTGTATTGGCACCTTGAAACACCCCCATGAGGAGGTGGGAGATGTTCACTGTCCCAGCACACAGGTTCTCAGGGCTGCTGATGGTGTACGTGGCTCAGTGTCTTAAATACCTCCCCACTGCTTCCTCCTTGGTAGGGGCATAGGAGAGCCTTGTCACCTTGGAGGGAGGTTATATAATGTCATTATTTGGTTGAGGGTAGCATGATTTAGTGCTAAAGTTACATATTTATATGTCAGTGGAAAAATCTTTCTCTACCCTTTCCATGATCCCTTCTAATATTTTTCTAAAGAAACTGCAGAGGTTTGAGGAAATTTACCTCAGTTCTCATTATCATATAGGTCTTTTGTGTCCTTTAATAACTGTTAGTGTGCCAGGCCGGTAAGACGTTGCTCATAGTGCAGGGAGCAGCAGAGGGTTCATTTTAGACTTGTAGATGCTCTGAGATTTCACCTGGGAAAATCAGGCCGTTTTACACAGTCATCACAGGTTGCCAATGTGACACGTATACTAAAATGTTATTTCTCGCATGCACTTTGTTGCAAGTTTAAGCCTCAGATCTAATTTAGTGTGATTTGGAGATCTATACTAATATTCCAATTGTAATCTCTGTACTAAACTTTGCAAACTTAGTTTAAATAATTCAAAGTTATTGTTTTCCTTCTAAGTAAAGACATCTCTGGGCTTTGATAGATAGTAAAGAAGTAAGTAGAATTTTAGTTCTTGGTGGCTGATTCAAGGAAATGGCTATCAATAACATTTTTCTCCTGTCAAAAGGGGGCAAGAGGAGAAAAGAAATAATATTCATTTAGTGCCTGCTTTGATTTCATTCATCATCTCATTTCACCATCACAGCAATTCTGTCGGTGTCATTGTCTCTTACTTATAACCAGGCACACGGAGGCTGAGAGGGGAAAGAACCTGTCTTCCTTCAGAGCTGGTGAGCAGCAGAGCAGGAGTTGGAACGCTGTCCTGTGTTATTCCTGTGTTAGCAGGTGTCCCTGTGTTAGCAGGCGCCCTTTGTTAATTGGTAACAAATGATAATAGAGTCTGCCACAGCAGAACACAGTTCTAATATTTTTATCTTCAGGAAGAGTTTGCATTTTTACATATAAATGCAACTTTGGTCTTCTAAATTTTAACCATGCTTGTTCATGATGTTTGTTGTATTCGGTATTTAGTTATTCCTGATGAAATTCGGTAATTTTCACAAGAAGGAGAATAAACTACTTTTCATTTTCCTTGAAATATCTATTGAGCCAAGATTGGTTTTGCTCAGTGGTTAGAGCGTCAGTCCATGGACTGAAAGGTCACAGGTTTGATTCCCGGTTAGGGGCATGTGCCTGGGTTTCAGGTTCGATCCTGGCCCCAGTCGAGGTCGTGCTGGAAGCAACCAATGTGTTTCTCTCTCACATCAACGTTTCTTGCTCTCCCTCCTTCCCTCCCTCCCTCTCTATCTAAAAATCAATGGAAAAATATCCTGAGAGAGAGAGAGAGTGTGTTAAAAAAAAAAAAACCACAACTCTTGTTTTTGTAAAGACCCATCAACAGAAACCAGATCATTAGGACATGGTCTGGATATAGTGTTCTTGTATAAATGAAAACAAAGACAAGGAGGATTTAAAAATGAATAAAGTTAAAATCTTTAGAGTTTTAAAGTTAGACTGACTGGTTTCAATCTCATCAGTGGTTTGACCAAGAATGAGTTTCATTGGTTTTGAAAATTTACATTAAGGTTCTGTGTACACTGACATAGATAACCATCTACTCATTTGCAAATGACCCAGCCCTACTGGATTCCAGTGCATGAATGAGAGATATTTAGATTTGAACGGCTTTACAGAAATCAGGGAGCCAGTCTTCTCTGTTCCAGGTGAGGAGGCAGAGATGAAGAGAGGTTAGGCAGCTTGCCCAAGGTCATGCCAATGGGATGACCTCCGATCTCCTCGCTCATGGCAGCTCTCATCCTGCTTTCTTGGTCTCAGCATCTAGCACACTTCCTCACCTCTGCATTTGCAAACACCCCGTGAGTGTTAATGTAGCTGAAGCTCTATACTTTGTTGCTGACATTCCTAATTTAACCTATTTTAATAAAGGGGTAGTGAAGCAATGAGAGCTGAGTGGCTTTTTGAGACAAGAACAGGCTTTTGAGACACAGCTAGGATTCGAATTCTGCTCAGCTTTTTGTTTTTATGTGTCCTCAGACAAGTTACATCATTTCTCTGTGTTTCATTTTCCTTATCTGTGAAATGGAGAAACCAAACCTGTCTCTCTGTCATTGGGAGGATTAACGAGATGATGTATGTGAATTACACATGGCAGATCCTTATGAAATGACAGCCGTGGGATGGAACATGGTCCTGAGCTTCAGTTTTTCAAAGATATTTCCGGGTTCTTTCTACGTTTTCAAACCAAATGGTAGCATTTATGGAAACTAGTACAAATCATTAAGCATTTGTCTGCTAAAGGTCTCTGCTCTTTTGGGCAACTAGGTTTGTTTTTTGTGAGGCAGGTAGAGACAGCAAAGGAATTAGTTTCTAAAAGCAGTGAAAGGTTCCCAGAAAATTTCTTCTATGTCTTTGGTCTTCCCTGATGGGTGCTCAGTCCATTAGGTTTCTCCGAACGGTCAGAATACAAAGATGTGATTCAGAATGCTCTGGTCACCTCCTCTGCCTGATTGTGTCAACCGCATTCGTGAACACAGCCAAGGGTAGGGCTGCCGTTTCTTCTTCCCTGTTGTGACAGTGTCCCGCCAATATGTTTTTTATTTGAAATTTCATTTGAAGAGGGAAGGAAGTAACTTTTAAGAGCATAATACAGCAGTTTAAAACAGGTTGTAATTTTTTTTTAATTTATAAAAGGTCTCTCCCCAAACACTCCTGCTGTGATCATTCGGGGGGTGGGGGGTGAGGTGACTCTGCTCACCCCTGCCCCTCTCCCACAGTGAGCACCCATTTTTACCACCTCTGTCCCCCTCCACCCCCACTCTGTGCTTAGCTTTTGTGCTGAGCCTCTTCATTCCACTTGCCACTTAGGAGGGTGGGAAGGTTTCAGGAGCTCTCTGCCAGGAAAGGAGGGGAGGCAGAGACCAAGTGTAGATTTCTTCTTACATCTCAAGATGTGATGGATGGAAATGCTGGTACACAGTGCCTGTTCAGAGATCCGCAGGAACCAGTGGCCCGATCGTCGTATTTGTGACACATCTGAGTGGTGTATATGTGAATGTGCTCTGTTATGCTCTATACTTCTTCATATATTTGAAGCATTTTCTTTTTTGAAGTGAAGTATAATACGAGCCACTGCAGATGAGACTTGGAGTGCAGTAGCATGCCCCGCAGCTGGGGATTGGCCAGGGGTGTGGTGCTGCAGGTGTAACAGCTGTCTGGCAGAGCGATCCATGGGCTGCACAGACTCACGGAGACTGGAAAATCTGTGCAGGTTCTTATACGTTAAGGCAAAGACAGGATTGAGACCCAGGTCCAAAGCCCATTCTCTTTCCCAGTCTTTCAAATCCTGTGAGAATAAAAGTTGCAGGTAGAACCCCTCAAGTCTCCACAAGGCCCACAGAAAACATTTAAAATCCTTGTCTAAAGGTCTGTACCAGTGGCTGTCAACCTGGTGTCTGTCAGAATTCCTTAGAAAACTTTTTCAAAACATAGATTTGAGGCCCCCACCTCTGTCTTGCTGATTTAGGGTTAGACCGCAGAACAAGTCTCCAAGGGTGCTCTGGAGATGTGGATAAGCAAGTGTGGGCGTTGGAGTCCCACCTTTTTTTGGTTCTGAACAATCATTTAATCTCCTTGAGTCAGTCAGCTTAATGATTCCCAGATTTCTCACTGCGGCCCAGCCCTTGCCACTGTACTACTCTCACGTACTCTAGCGCCTGCCTGACTCCACTAGTCTGCTCGGGCATCTGAAACTGACCCCGTGCACGCTGAACTCTGCATTTCCACGCCCGCCTCCCAACTGCTGCTCCTACGGCATTCCCCATTTTAGTGACTGCCACTCCAGCCACTCTTGCACTTTCTCAGGCCCCAAACCCTGTAGTCATCTTTGATGCTTTTCCTTGTCCCATAGCCCACATCCAGTCTGTCCATAAATTCTGTCAGCTCCGCATTCAAAACATATCCAAAATCAGACCCCTCTGTTCTGAGCCCCCATCATCTCTAGCCTGGATTATTAAAGGGGGCCCCTACTAGGCTCCCCGCTTTCATTCTTACCCCATATTCTGCATGTGAGTCCTTTTCAGTACAAGTCAGATCATGTTACTCTTCTCAGACCCCTTCAACATGTCCTGATGTCATTAAAAACAGGGCCTAGCCCGGCCAGTGTGGCTCGGTGGATTGAGCATCGTCCCATGGACTGATAGGCCTCAGTGTGATTCTCAGTCAGGGCACATGCAGGGGGATGCGGGCTCGATCTCCAGTAGGGGGCGTGCAGAAGGCGGCCAATTGGTGTTTCTCTCTCACATCAATGTTTCTATCCTTTCCTCTCTCTCAAAAAAAATAAGTAAAAACAGGGCCCAAAGTCTTCAGGATGATGGCAAGGTCCTTAACTTATAAGAACTTGGACTGTGAAAATTAAGTTTAAATTGTTTATGTAAAGCTCCTGGCTTATCGTTAACACTAATCAAAGGCTAACTCCCACCACCAAATATAAAACCACCAGAAGAAAAAGAAAACTTTTATAGAATTTTTTTTCATCTTGATTTGGGAGGGGGGAATTTTTTTTCATCTTTTTCCTGTTATCTAATGGCCTAGACTTCAAGATTCCAGGTGTTTCCTTCTTTCTTATGGCTGAGTGATATTCCACTGAATATACACACATCATATTTGTGATTACATGGATGGACCTTGAGGACATTATGCTAAGTGAAGTAAGTCGGTAGAGAAAGACAAATAATATTTGATCACACCTATATGTGAAATCTAACAAAACTCATGAAAACAGAGATCAGATTGGGGGTGCCAGAGGCTATGGGTAGGGCGGTAAAATGGGTGAAGGTGATCAAAAGGTACAAACTTCCAGAAATAAAGTAAGTCCTGGGGTGGCACTACACGGTGACTATAGTTAACAGTACCGTGTCGTATACTTGAAAGTTGCTAAAGGAATCGGTCTTTAAAGTTCTCATCACAAGAAAAAAATTGTGTAACTATGCAAGTTGATAGATATTAACTAAACATATTGTTGGTAATCATTTTGCAATGTATACATATGTCAAATCATTTCGTACACCTTACACTTAAATAATATTATATGTCAATTATATCTAAATAAAATTGGAATAAACAATACCAGATGTTATCAGATAAGCTGCCTGCTGTTACTCGACCCATCTTTTCGGCTCCAGACTCATGGGTTATCTGTTTAGTACTACCTGGTGGATATTGTTAGACTTTGTATTTGCTGAAATTGGAACACATTTACACTCCATCTCCAAAATCTTCTCTTGCTCCTGTATTCTTCATCTCAGATTTGCGTTATCACCTGCCCAGGTATTCAGTGCAGTGACTCTAATGCAGCACTTCTCAACCTTTGCTGCACATGACAGTCACCTAGGGGACTTAAAAACAGTCGATGGCCAGGCCACACGCCAGACCAGTTACATCAGGAACCTGGGCGTGGGACACAGGCATCAGTGTCCTTGTTGATGTTTTTCTGAACTCTTTACTGATTTGTAACTTACAAAAAGTGCAGTGTTCACATCTTAAGTGTATATGTCAATGAGTTATTACAGATTGATAGTCCTGTACCCCATTTTAGAACTTTACGAAGATTGAATCATAGAGCATGTACTCCTTTGATCTGGCTACTTTTGCTCAACTTTGTATTTGTTGTTGTCCCTCTTCCCTGTGATGTGGATACACTGTAACCTTGTCCACAGTATGGCCATGTGTGCCTCCCATCACAGTGAGTGGAGTGCTCTCTGGCTCTTCAGTAGACAGTAAATTCATTGAGAACAGAGGCTGGCCCTTGCTTCTCTCAGAATCTCCCTAGCCTAGTCCCTTTCATAGTAGGTGATAATAAATACTTGTCTTGTTCATTTTATCACAGAAAAAAAAAAAAAAACCAACAACCACCTTTTGAAGGTAGATTTTTTTGGTAAATACCAATTCAGTCAGGCAGTGCAAATTCAGAATTTTTCTATATGGGGGATACCTAATTTTTTCCATTGTAACTTATTTATTGATTCTTATTAATTTGATCTTTCTTATCCTTTTATCTAGGGCTCATGATTTAGCTTAAGAACCCTCTTTTGTTGGGGGGAAATGAGAGCCTGTGTCCTGATTATGGGAGACCGTGTCATCATTTCCACATAAAGCAGTTTTTCGTGGCATCATTCAGAGATGAATTGCTACTAAACAGTTAGTATTAATAAGAGTGAATGAGAAGTGGGATTCCACCCTTCTGCACTTTAAGAAATGGCTTCAAGAGAAATGAAAAGGCCCAGCAGCCTGAGAATTCTTAAAACCAAGTCTGTGTAAGGGCCACAAGCGGCCCCGCTTGCCCTCAGCGTGCCCTGTGGTCCCGCACCATCCTGTCGGATCACAGAGTGAGTGTGTGATTAGATCTTATCAGCAGCCTCTGCTCCACTTCAGAGCCCGATTGGCGGTCACTGTGTTTTTAAACAGGGAAGTCTTTTCCCAACGCTTTGTGAAAAAAAAAAAAGATGTGTGCAGAAGAATTTTATAAAAAATTTAAACTTTTAAATGCAGTTGTTTAGCCCACAGTGAAATAAATAAGTGCCTGCTGTACGCTTGGCCCTGTGCTAGAATTCAGTAGGATGCAGTTTTTCATCTCGTAGCAGGAAATGGACATGCCGACAAGAGAGAAGCAAAATATCGTGAGCTATGAGCAGTGTGTGTCCAGGGCACAGTGGAGACATAAAATGAGGGAAGGCAGTAGAGGTAGAAAGCGACCGGGAAGACTTTGCACAAGAGGTGTGCCTGGTAGTGTTGGCAGGTGGACAGAGCAAGGGAAGGCTGTTCCAAGAAGAGGGACAGTTCCAGCAACTTCAGGAAGCTGCCAAAAGTTTCCTGTGGCTGAAGGCCAGGGTATGCTTTCTTTGAGAAATCTTGTATCTAAGAAGAATCACCTTCAGTAAGGGAACTTGGAAGAATTTTAAGAATTATCCAATTGTCTTTTTTGTCAACTTTATATGGATGAAGAGCCTGAGTCTCAGAGTTACTAAACTCACAGAAAATCACGCAGCAAACTTGCGGGGCATGTTCGGCACTCGTAGAAATGTCTCACATTGATTGGATTTTAACACATGCCAGTGTTGTGGCGTGCATTATGTCACTTAATCCTTACATCAGCCTGACCCAGTGAGAGGGGGTCCCATTTTACCGACAAGGTAACTGAGCTCCAAAATCACCCAGCAAGGAATAGAGCCAGGATTTGGACTCGGACAGTCTGACTCCAGAGCCTGTGTCCAACTCCTTCATTAAAGTGGGAGTTCTTTCCGCAATGAGCAGCTAACTCCGACCTGCAGCTGTTCTCTTTTATGTCTATCCTGAAAGTATAGGTTTGTAGAATTGAAATATTTACAGTTGTATTGACTCACTTCCGAGGCTCTATCAAGGATAGATCATAATTTTTTTGTCAGTTGAGATATTAGACCATCAAACACTGTATCAGTCAGGGTTTAATCAGAGCAGCAAAGCCATTGTAGATGTTATGAAATGAGATTTATTATAGGAATTAGAGCTTGCACAGTTATAGGAAGATCTGGGTAAATAAAAGCACCAAAAAAAGTGAAGAATCTGAGAAAGGTTGAATGAACTTAGGAATCTGGAAGGTAGGCAGGTCCCTGCTGGAACAGGACTGCAGAGTGCACTGATGGGAGGTATGGACGAGGTATAGACGGTTGTTGGCTCTTCAGGGTTACTACCTCTGAAAGCTTGCAGCCGAAGGGGTGTGGCGGGCCTGGGATCACTGTCGGTCAGCAGAATCAGCACTTGGGAAGAAGAGCTGCACCTTCCTCCCAGGGAAGAGCAAGGACAGATGAGCCCATCTATGCCTGTGCACCTGTCTCTCACCCCTCTGACCAGTGAGAGCTTTCAGTGTTGAGGCTGCTGCTCCACCTTCCCCTCCCAAATTTTGCACAGCCTCACTTTGGACCAATTCCAGCTGGGAAACAGGCAGGGAAGGGATTCTGGAAAACGTACTTCCCCATACACCAAGTTGACAATAGAGGGCTCCAGCACAGATAGTCAGAAAAGAGAACATGGAAGGGGAAGAAAGCAGTGCTTTCTCCTGTCCCCAGTGCCTATTGTGTGTGCATGTGCTAGTTATTCTTCCTGTTCTTTGTCAGTGACTACTGATAGCAAACTTATGAATGAGGTGTTTTTTAGGGATACATAGCTAACAAGATTGAGAGCCTGGATTTTTACCTATGTTTGTATAAGCCCAAAGCTAACGTTTATTTGAACACAGTATGCTGCTTTCCATGAAACAAGACCTATTTTCCTGTTTGTTCAGAAAAAACAAATTTTTTTTTTGTTAATCCTCACCCGAGGATATTTTTCCATTGATTTTTTTTAGATCTAGTGAATGGGAGGGAGGGAGGGAGAGAGAAACATCAATGTGAGAGAGACACATTGATTGGTTGCCTCCTGCACGATCCCAACCAGGGCCGGGGATCAAACCTGCAACCCAGGTAGGTGCCCTTGCCTGGGAATCGAACCTGCGACCCTTCGGTCTGTGGGTCGATTCTCTAGAAATAAAAGATTTTAAAACTAAGATTTAACAGAAGTGCTGCGTTTCCTACATTCCCAGCGTGTCACCACACTAGATGAGCAGCCGTGGGAGAGACGGGCAGTGACTCGCACAGACCCCACTTTTAGGGCAGAGGATGCGTTGGCGGGGCTCACAGAGCTGTGTTCCTCCCACCAGAGCTCTGACTTCCCTTCGGCTGTGCCCAGGACTGGAAAGCTCATCAGCGATTCTGTTTTAGAGCTGGGAGATGACCTCAGACTGAGCCTTGGCTGCCCCTCTTTGTCTTCCTTAAAAGATAGCATAGATTTTGAGGCAATAAAACAAAAGCAAACAACCAAAAAAAAAAGAAAGAAAGAAAAGAAAAACTACCGCTTTTAGCAGAGGACAAAACAATGGGAACCATTTTTTGAAATAGATTAGCCTTTTTGGGTCAAACTGATTTTACTTTCTACTGTTTAAATTACCTAATACGTTTCCTTTCTGAAATCAACTATATGTGGACTCATCAAGCCCTTTCCTTTGATGGTGCTTTCTGATGGCATTTCACCTGCACATCCTTATTAACGTCTCTCTTCCCAGCCAGTGAACATATTTTTAGTAGAGTTTTTTGACTGAAAGACTCTTGAGGTTGGAGCACTGCCCAAATTGTCAAGATACTATGAGTAGTGTTTATCCAGTCCAGCCACAAAGTTAGTGTACTGAGGGAAAAGAAAATGAGAAATATTTTAGTTTTTTATAATAGAAGTAACACATGCACATATTATTAAAAATCATATAGTTTCATAAAGCTTTTTATAATAATAATTGTTTTATTTTTTATCTTTTTAACTTCTTGTGTATAGTTCACTAATGTTTTTTCCAAACCCTCTGACACACACATGAATTTTCTCTCAATGCACTGAAGATTGTCAGGTTCATCACCTTTGGGATACCCAAAGCTGCATTCTGGATTGGTTTCTGTCTTAGTTTGGGTTCCCCCAGAATCAAACCGTGTAGCAAAGACTTGAGCACAATTGGTTGATTTGGGAATTGATTCCAGGACATCCTGTTGAGGAAGCAGGGAGGAAGAGGAGGCATTGTAAAGCAAGGTGCAGTGGTGTGACTTGATCCCACTGGGATCGTGGGGAGTCCATGGTCCCTCATCTCGCAGCGCCTGGCTTCCTGAGCTGCACATGTCTGGTTATGTGTAGTATCAGCTAAAGTCGGCTTCATGGCCTGAGGCGCAGTGACAATCTTGAGATCTCCCTTTGCCATCATTCTCACCTCTCTCCTTACGTTGGATCCCTTTCCCTGGATTCCGTACCTGTCCCTTTTCCTGATTGACGCCTTCATTTTGGTAGAATGCCTCTTCCATTAGCTTGAGAAGAGAAATAAATGAAGACCTTCCTGTGTATTTGAAAAGATCACTGTTCTACTTTTATACGTCATTGATCATTTGAATCTAGACTCCTAGGGCATTTTCTCTAAAAAATAGCGCTGCATTGTCTTCAGTGGAAAATCCTCACGTTTGTGGTTTTCTTATGTTCAGTGGCCTTCTCATTCTTGATATTTCACATGCAACTCATTTTTTTTTCCTCTCTGAAAGTTTTCAGAAACTTCTCTTTGTTCCCAGTTTTATGAAATTTTATATTAATGGATCCTTGTAGCCATAGTTTTGGATGTTCAATAGATCCTTTCAATATGAAAACACACATTTGCTAGTTCTGGGAAATTTTCTTGAACTTTTAAAAGGAACTTCTCTTTCTATTTCTGTGTTCTTCCTTTTGGGAACTTCCGTTATTCAGCCTCTAAACCTGGACTGACCCTGATATTATTCTGCCTATTTATTTATCTCTTTCTTTAAAAAACAAAATTCTACTTTTGGGGGGTTTGCTTTAACTTTATTATCTATGCTTCCATTGATTGTTAAATTTTATGTTTTATTTAAATTCATATTTAAACTTAAATTATATTTTAATTTCTCAGTGTTCTTCACTGTATCTTTTTTATTCTGTGGATAAAAGTATGTTAGGCACCTGAGAATATTGATGATAATTATTTTCCCCTCCCTGAATGGTTTGTTTCCTATAATTTCCTTGATTGTTTAGGCTCTCTCATGTTAGAAGCTTTCTTCAAAATCTAGTGACGTGGCAGTCATTTTCTGTTTAGGTGTAGGACAGCAAAGCTGTGGGGCGGGGAGCGGATTAACTGTAATGGCTTTGTTCTAGGATTCCCATTCTGGGACTGTTGCATCGGTACTTCCAGCTGTGTCTTTTGGTCTTTCCCCTTGGGTTGGTTGTATTCCCCAGAAAAGAATCTCCTAGTGCCCTGCCCAGAGGGTATGTACCTGGCTGCCAGCTCTCTGGAGGATAAGTGGGAGAAATGAGCTAACAAGTCTCACAGTTCACTATGTAGATTGGCCCTCACATCCTGTTTTCAGTGTGGACTCCCACCCCTAGCAGGGCCAGGTGTCTTCTGTGACTCACTGTAACCCCCTGAATGACAGTATACACTTCACTCTAATTGCTTTTCAAATAGACACTACCCTCAGTTCATGATAAGCTTTGTAAAGGCAGGGACCAAAGCTGTCTTGTTCATTGCAATATGCCTGGTGCAGAGTTGAGAGGGGTTCCTCTCATGATAACTGTCCTCATCACCAGTTTCCACCTTTGAAGTCCAAAGTTAAAACAAAGCCTATTTGAAACAGATGTTCAAGCTCCATTGTCAGCCACTGGATGCTGGAAGTGCCTTCAGCTGTGATTTCTCTTGGGTTTCCATGCTGATGGGGTCTTGGGCACAGTCCTAGGGTTATGTACCATCTTAACTTTAATAATTAAGCTGAGGAATCCTAGTATCGTCGCATCAAGTAAATCATTGACTTGAACAGTGTATTAATGAAACAGTTTCTTCCACTACAGCTGTAACTGCTTTCCAGCCATCTGCTTTTATAAAAAATAAAAGCAAAGCCGAAATTGAGCCCTGGCTGGTTTGGCTTAGTGGGTAGAGCATCAGAGGTCCAATTCTGGGTCAAGGGTACATACTTCGGTTGCAGGTGTGGGAGGCAACCAATCAATGTGTCTCTCACATGGATGTTTCTCTCTCTCTCCCTCCTTCCCACTCTATCTAAAAATCAATGGAAAAAATATCCTCGGGTGAGGATTAAAAAAAAAAAGAAATTGAAATGCTGTCTTTGTGGTACAGAACTAATTTTCCAATGCAGGCATGTGCTAGAGAAGATATTAAGTATTTCTAATGAACACAGTATTTCTGTTCTTCGTGGGTCTGTTTACTGTCTGAATTTTAGTTGAGAAGTGATTTTGAAAATAGTTCTATTTTATACATGGTGTCAGTGAAACCTGGCATAAGGCCCACAATGCAAGAATTAATTAATTTTCTACTTTAGTCCATGGACTCCTGGGCTTGAAATACACAACTAGAATTCTAAAACCCAGAAATCACATAATCCACTAGTTTTCAAAAGGCGTTTCATGTTGGCGTTGGTGGTATAGTGGTGAGCCTGGCTGCCTTCCAGAGGCTTTGCACGGCACCCCAGCCCACGGCAGCCCTGCAGGACCACCGCCGTGACGAAGGGGCCGGAAGGGGCCGGAAGAGCACACGCGGATGGTGTTTACCAGCAGAGCTTTACCTTTTCTCAGTTCCTCATAAGACTGTGAGAGGAAGGGAGAGATTAGTGATTTAAAAAGTGTATGTCTATCTATATCTATATATATCTATGTCTGTGTCTGTGTCTCTATGTCTATGTATATCTTTGTATCTATATCTGTATATCCATATGTATATGATGTATATGTATATCACATCTAGAGCTATGTCTATGTCAACCTGCGTGTGGACCGATCTCCACATGTTATAGACGAAGACAGGAGCTGGGAAGGTGCAGGTGCCGTTTCCAGTAGCTGAGCTGGTGTATGGACTGGTTTGGCCTGATGCTTCCTCCAGCCCTGTTTCTGCTTCACTGCATTGCCTGCTTTGAACACCCCTTATCTCTTTGCCTTCAGCTTCCAGAGCTAAACTCAGCATGATCAACACGATGTCAAAAATCCGCGGCCAGGAGAAAGGGCCGGGCTACCCTCAGGCCGAGGCGCTGCTCGCAGAGGCCATGCTCAAGTTCGGAAGAGAGCTTGGTGATGATTGCAACTTTGGTAACGAGCGCTTTCTCACATTTTAATTCTTTTGTTTGTCCATGGGGATTTAGTGCCAGTAAGAAACTCGGGAGGAAATTATTCAGGCCATTTTATATTTTGACTCTCAGTTTTAGGTCCCGTACACATGGGACAAAAAATCATTTTCAGAGTTGTTTCATCATTTTTAGTGTGATTTGTTGTAGGAGTTTCATGTATTTTCTTTTTCCCTGATGAGATCCCAATCTCTACAGTAGCTGACTGACATGTCCAGATGCCTGGACACTCACTACTGAGTGTGTCTGGCAGTGACTGGACATTGAGGCAGAACAAATAGTCACAGTGAGCATGTTTTAACACAATGCCCTTTTGTATGTGGTGCCAGTTTCTGCTACCTCAGGAGAGACATGGTTTATTCCTTCACCCCTTTATCCTGGGACCCTCAGCTGCCATACTGAACACCTTCCGTTTTCATTCCCTCGTGATGTGAGGTCTTAGCAAATAGTGATTCTTCTTGGCTGTACCCTGCTCTCTGTTCCTGATATTTGCTCCTGAGAAATGTGTTGGCTTTAAGCAGGAAAGCTGGTAATTGCAAAAAAGGGCAGGGAGCTTCCCAAATTTCTTTTTAAGGAAAAGCAAGATTGTATGAGAGATACCACCCCCTTAGGGGCCCTGAGTCTGTTGCCGGTATGGACTGGCTTGGGTAGAAAGTACCCTGTTCTCTGGAGGGCGTTACATGCTGTGTGTCATCTCGGCTGTCTGTAGGACACAGGTGGTAATCCATGCGTTTTCTTCAGTGGTGGGCCCAGGCGATGCAGGTGCATGTACCTCTGTCTTTAACATGCAAGAGCTCGCTCTCCCCCTGCAGGCCCGGCGCTCGGTGAGGTGGGGGAGGCCATGCGGGAGCTCTCGGAGGTGAAAGACTCTTTGGACATGGAAGTGAAGCAGAACTTCATTGACCCCCTTCAGAATCTTCATGACAAAGACCTGAGGGAAATCCAGGTATCTGCCACCGTCCTTTGGGAAAAGGGCAGCCTCAACTGCACCGGTGCAGGCGCCCTTGTGCTCTAGAAAACGTTTGTTAAGTTTACGTGTGGTCAGTGCTGGGCACGTGAATTGCAAAGCAATTCTGCCAAATAAATTGAGAGAAACCAGTGATTTAGTACTTTTTGCCCCATTATTATGACTGTGTCACTCATGAACATTATATTTGACTTCTCCACATTCAATGTTCAAGCTTTTTTAAGCTTTTTTTTTTCCTCCAGAAGGGTAATATCCTGCCCCTAATAATACACACTTTTATTATTTATTCTGTGGTTTTGTGGGGTTTCATCCCTTACAGTGCTGCTGCACTAGTTACCTTAGATAGATAGCTGTCCTGTCACTCTGCGGAGACATGTTTCTATATTTCCATAACAGTTGTTAGGACTGAGGAAGAAGATGCAACTGTTCTCTTCCTAAAACAAGTAGAACAGTCCAGCTATTTCAAAGAAAGTTTAACGAGCTTTACCTCTGACTAGCTGTGTAGTGTTTGTTCGTTCATTCCTTCAACAAATATTTGTTGACGCTGTGTGAAATTTCATCTTCTTTATTGTGAAAGGGCCTGCCATAACTTGCAGACTCCTAGATCTCCTTATTCCAGCTTATGTCTCCTTCGGTCCTGGCTCAAGGCTGCACAGTTAGTGAGGGGCAGACGCACTCTCCACCTAAAATGTAACTGACTCCAGTACACTGCCCTGCGGCGGACACAAGTTCAAATGTTTTTCAAGAAGTTTCCTTCCAAAGGAACAAACATTTAACTTTGAGTAGGAGCATGGGCTGGAGGCAGGGTGTGCAGTGGGAGGGAAGGTCTAGGATGTCTTCTTCTTTCTTTCCTTCTCATTTCTCACGACTCCCAGCTCTGTTTTCCTCTGTTTCCGTCTCTATGCACACCCAAGGTGGACGGGACTCCCGCACTTGCTCCTGCCTGCTAGTGACGGGACACTGCAGCTCGTAGGAAGAACATCCTTTGTAGCTTTGGGAAACTACTTTTTCACTTGGTCACTAAGGGTGTTGGGCAGAAGCTGGCCAGGCATGCGGTGGGGATGATGTAAGGAGGGGTTGAAGTGCATCGTGGGGCATTAGGTCCCTTCCGAGTCAGGTGTTGAGACTGAGTGTCAAATGGGAGACCTAAACTAATCAATGGTTACCTGAAAGTTGCTTCAGTCAACCAGGCTAAGTGTTAAGATACAGATTCCTAGGCCCAGCCCTGATATTCTAATTCAGGTGATCAGGAATCCATATTTTAAATAAGTAATAATTAATAAGGCAATTCTAACCAATTGGATTATCCCACAGATAAGTCCTTTCTAGTGCTAATGCTCTATGAGTTGGAATCAAGAGTTCCATTCTTTCTTACTTCATTTCAAGGAAAGTGTGTTTTTTTCCTGCCTTCTCATGAGATACCATTTCTTCTGAAGTTGGGGATCTGTGGGCCTGATGCTTCCCACGTGTAGAGCGTGGACTTGAATTCCCAGCGTCTGTCGGTGAAGGGAAAAGCATATTCCAGCTTGGCTTTGTCCCAGCGAGGCAAAAAATAATAAAATATGTTTCCCCACATTGAGCCCGTGGAAGTGTTTGCCCCATTGATGCATGCTTTTTATTTATTTGTCTGGTGACATGGTATTTAGAACTTAGCCCTTGGAAGCTAACAGGCATGATGGGGAAGTGAGCTCTAAAGAGGCCTTTTCCCCGAGTCCTTTCAAAGCATACTCCTGCCCTTGACTTTTCCAGCATCATCTAAAGAAGTTGGAGGGTCGACGCCTGGACTTTGATTATAAGAAGAAACGCCAAGGCAAGATCCCAGATGAAGAGCTCCGTCAAGCTCTGGAGAAATTTGATGAGTCTAAAGAAATCGCTGAGTCAAGCATGTTCAATCTGTTGGAGATGGATGTGAGTGACTCTCCTGTGGTTTCTAATCTAGCCTTCCATTGAGGTACAAGATTAATGTGCTAAAGGCTGTGCCATTAAAAACCTTAATAGCTGATCACACTATGTGGTGAGAACTTCAGTAGATGGTTATTTCTTTTGAAGAATTTGAAATTATAAAGTAGATGAAAAATGGTAAGTTTTTCCCCCCTGTATTTCTGTAGTTTGATTTAACCACATTTTTGCCTTCTAATGATCTTACCAGTAGTGGGGAGGTGAAGAATGTTTCTGATGACCCACGTGTCAATCCAGTAGCTCAAAAAATACCCTGTTGAAATGCAAGGCAGATTGACTTCAGATTATATAAGAATATCAACTAAAGTGCATTCAGAGGAGTGTTAAACATAGGTTAAGGTGTTCTGTATTTTGAAGTAAAGTTGACATTTTCTTTCAAAAGGTAGTTTCGATTGAGATTTATGAGTGTAGCATAGGTACTCCATTTGGGGCATAGATTAGATAGTGTAAAAGCTGGTTTCACATTCCCAGAGTACTAAAGGATTACTCATGGCTTTAGCAGTTACATTCCGACCACTCAAGGATGAAACCTGTTGACCAGCTTTCCTGCCCTTGCTCACCCCCACCTCTGGCCCATCACTTGCTGACTAACTGGCAAGATGTTTACAGAGCCTTTGTGTACTCACCACTGAAATGCTTGCCCTGACTGGTGACGAAGGACACATGTTGACCATGTCCAGACTTTCCCATCGCCCAGAGACAGTGCAGGGTTGTGTTTATGTGAAACAGCTGTGTCCACCCACCTACTGAAGAGGAGTGCTGTAGGCATGGGGCGGGGGAGGGGCGGCCTGCATCGCAGTGCTCCTGACCTGCACCCAGGGCTATACCCACCCCAGAACTCATGGGGCAGCATTGCCTCTGTTTGTTTGGAGGCCACTGTTCAGCTAGATCACGACACAAGATGTCAAGTGAAGAGTAACCAAGTCTGCTTAGAATAGTAGAGCTGGAATGAAACCAAATGTCACTTGACCCAACCCCTTTACATTACAGTTGAGGCTCAGAGATGACGAAAGAGCTCCCGTCATACCACACTGCTTCCCGTGGTTCTTCATGTGGGAAATCAATATTCACATTTTTATTAACAGCATTAATATTGACTTAGCATGAAAAGTGTAGGGAGCAATGAATCCTTTGGTCAATATATGTTGTTTTCTTATAGGATATCAATAAAATAAGCCAAACCCTACTTAGGAGGTTGTAGCTACGTGTGAGACTGTTTGATGAGAGCTATGGGATCTTCAGGAGGATTCTGAAGAATGTTGTTTCTCCTCGTAGTATTAGAGTTCCCAAGCACAAGGATGCTGTCTTATCCTTAATCAGTCTGGAACCTGTGAAGGTGTGTGTCTTAGCCTGGCTCACCACGTGGCCATGGACATCACCAAGCACCAGGCTGCATGCCAGGGGCAGCTCTGTCATATGTACAGGACAGTAGTCACTGCTTACAGACAGTAACCTGATAACTAAGGCGTGCTTCCCCCCGTCAATCTGCAGATCGAACAGGTGAGCCAGCTCTCTGCACTTGTCCAAGCCCAGCTGGAGTACCATAAGCAGGCAGTCCAGATCCTGCAGCAAGTCACCGTCAGACTGGAAGAGAGGTATTGTACAGTTCCCTGCACGTTACATGTCCATTTTCTTGCTATAAAATGGTGTGTAAAGAAATGGAAATAATAGAATACATTTGAAGAAAAAAATTCTACCAAAATTCCTGCTGATTCTATGTGCAGGCACCCAATGGATCATTTGTTTTTATTTTATTTTGTCTTATGCATTGTTTTACTTTGTTGCATTGAATCTAATCTCATGTGTGTGAGAGGTCAGTACTTGGATTATATCTTGGCTGCCGCAGATGGGACCCAGGAAGCGCCAGTGATAACGGATGCAACCTACTGATCAGCTCTTCTGTGTGGGCCCTGAAGACACAGGGCCATCAGTCACGAAACAGCCCAGTATTGTCAGCCTCTTCTAACAGATGAGCAAACTGAGGCTCAGGGAGCTGATGTCACTAGCCCTGGGTCACACAGTGGTCCAAATGGGGTTCATGATGGAGCATAGCCTGTTTGAGAGTTTGTTATCTTTCACACCTTGTGTTTCTCTGCATGGTGACAAAGTCCATCAGGGAGGGCTGCTTTCTTGTTCCTGTCCTACCTCCTCAGGTGTGCCCCACAGCCGGGCTGTGGTAGTTTTCTTTGTGAGCGGGGCTTCCTGGAGTTGGGGGCAGCCTGCTCTGCTGTATGCAGTGGCCCTGCACTATACTGTGTGTTACTTTATTTAGCCAGATTAAGCAGGATGATTTTGCTAAATGTATGTACATACAAGGGTCGATTCAGCAGCCTTTATTCTCAGTGCGTGGCCAGATTAGACACAGCTCATGAGATGGCTATAAATGCACAATGACGCTTCCAATCCCTGTGCTGCACTGTGGAAACCTCCTCACCGGCTCCCATGGCTTCCATCTGGCCACCTCTTCCTCTGCTCAGCATCTTCTCTGACGCATGCTTTGACGGCGCGTCTTCCCTCCGTGCACCCTACTGGAAATGTGTGGAACACTCTGAAGCCTCTAAAGGGTTAAATCCAGGCACTCGAACACACTAAAGAAATATGTGTGTTTGTGATGTCTGTTGAGCATGATGTTTTTCCCTTTTTTCCTCTGAATTATGTACAAAGTCATGGTTATTCTGCTGTCACCATACCCTCAACTCTCCCTACCTTTGCAAATCTGTTCTACATTTTCTTAGTGAATATAGTCTCCCCTTCCTACCTTGCAAACTGCTCGCTGCTCTCTGAGCACAGAGTTCCTCCTTTCCTCCTTTCCAAACCTCTCAAGCTCTGCATGGAATAGCTTCCTTTCTTTTGCAAACTACTGTTTGTCTGGAAATGACTCCTACTTATCTTTTACCTTCTTCCTTAAACCTTCTCCAGCTTCCCTGTGGACAGTGGACTCCTCCACCCCACCTCACGTCCCCACAGCGTCGCGCACACTGCTCTGTAACAGCGCTGACTACTGTTTATGGGGACCAGTTGTTTATGTCCTGGCTGCCCTACAGACCAGGGCCGCTTGAGGGCAAACACTGTGCCTTATTCATCTCTGTGGTCCTGGCACCTAGCACAGTGCAGAGTGAGCTCAATAAGTGAGGGAGGAAGTGAGGGATTGAGAGAGAGGAGGGAGCCAGGGACGGTATGGCAGGGAGGGTATGACCATGGAGGGACATCGCCAGAAGCAGAGACACATACACAGGAGAAACGGAGGCCGCTTTCGATCTCCCCTGCTCCACGATGGCAGATTAGTGGGTGATCTTAGCATTTCCTGGATTTTACTGCTTTTCTTTTTGCTTCTTAATTGGCTACACACTCTTTATCCTCCCCCTTTTCTTTTCATCGCAGAATAAGACAAGCTTCCTCTCAGCCTAGAAGGGAATATCAGCCTAAACCGCGAATGAGCCTGGAGTTTCCCACTGGAGATGGCGCTCAGCCCAATGGGGGCCTCTCCCACGCCGGCACGCCCAAGCCTTCAGGTAAGGGGCTGAGACATCCGGGGGCACTTTTCCAGAAGTTCTCGGAACAACCTAATCTGGCTGCAAAAGAAATACACAGTAATATATTTCTTACAGGATGGTTTGGTCAGGTCGAAACTCTTTTCAAAGGACTCCTCCTTCTTTTCTCATTGATCACGTCTTTTCTTCTTTCCTCTTCTCTCCTGTCTAAAACTTTTCGTGTCCTTTTTTTTTTTTTTCTTTTTTCCTCTCACTCTCCACCATCAGCTCTTAACCTCCTAATTATCACATGTGATTTCGACCTTCTTTTGTGGTCATAAAATCATCTTAACATGTCAGTTTGGTGCTGGGGTGGCATCTTTTCTCCTGTTTTTCCCCTTCTGTGGCTCCAGCAGCAAAGAGTGCCCGTGGGCATTGTCCCCCACGCCGCACAGCCCACAGGCCGCCGCTCCAAGAGCGAGTTGGGTTGGATTCCGTGAGGCTCAGGAGCACAGAGGGGACTATAGTGCTCGAGAGATTTTCAACCTCAACACGTGCTTGGTTGAAGAAGTGGAAACCATCTTATACTGGATGTGGATTTTAGGGCTATGCTGCTTCCCCCCGTTTTCCCTGTATCTCCCGTGCCTGAGGTTCTGCAGTAGGACACCTTTCATGAGATGCTTTCAGGAGACGAGGAAGGAGGCGTGAGGTCCGTGGAGCTCTGCGTGCTCACATCTGCGGCTCCGAGCTCAGTGGGGTGTAGGCCGCAGTGGCTCAGGAGTTAGGTGCCTGCAGGGACCAGTCATACATGTTATGTGTCACTTGCCTCTTCCTGCTCAGAAACCAACCGCACATTGTCCTCTTCTTTCAGAGGCTTGTTAATTTTCTACTTTCTTTTTTAATCTTTACCCGACGATATGTTGTTACTGACTTCAGAGAGAAAGGAAAGGGGAGAGAGAAAGAGAGAGACAGATTGAGAGAGAGAGAGAGAGAGAGAGAGAGAGAGAGAAACATCGCTGTGAGAGAGAAACATCAACCAGTTGCCTTCCTTATGCATCTCAATCAGGGATCAAACCCACAACCTGGGTATATGCCCTGACTGGGAATTGAACCGTGGCCTTTTGGTGTACAAGACCATGTTCCAACCAACTGAGCCACACCGGCTAGGGCCCTGCTTTCTTTAAATAAGAATATATATTATGTTGTTTCCCTTAAAAACTGTGTAGGTGACGTGGGAGTTGTATGCACTTGTCTGAGTTTATATGCATATGTGTACTATATTAATATATTTGGTCATTTCTTCCATTAACCCTTTATTGCAAGTCACACTCTTATAGAGAATATGTGGGTTTAGGTGAAAAATCATATTTGGTCATTTAACATAGGTCTTTTTTAAGTATGACTCCATTCTTTTTATTATTTTACTCAAGGTATAGTACATTATTTTAATATGCCATAGCTCTGATGCACTCCTCCCATTTATATATATGCAATAGTTTACAAAGTATAAATGATATAATGTTTACATAATCTCATTTAATAGATATAATAGTACTGAGAAGTGAGTTGTTGCACAAAAGAGCTGAGCGTGAAGTGCCCTGTGCACGGCCACAGAGAGTTAGCACTTGGACCAGTGGTTGCAGTGTTGCCTAGTCACCACAGTATGGCTGTTTTGCAGAGGTGGGAGTCTTTATTTTTAAAAGTGAGAGTTGCAGTGTTACTCTGGGGTTGCAGAGCATCGTCCATGTAATTAACTACTATTTCACACATGCAGAGATTTTAAAGTGCTAACATGGGTAGAATTCCGGTCATGCTGTATTACCAATTTAAGTCTCATTAAAGCTCCTTAAGTCATTGGGTCTCCCATCGCTGGGCATTGTCAGGAAGGCAAGCCTTGATAAATTCTGCTGAAGAATACATGTGGCCATTTTTCCTACTGGAAACGGAAGCAGGAATCCAACACCTTCCAGACATCTGAGAAAGCTTTGGAAGAGTAGAGGGGAGGTGCCGTGCAGCGGTGCTGGGGACTAGTAGCAAGAGGAAGCCTCCGCGGGAAGAGGAGTGAGGGAGGAGCCGAGGGGTCGGCAGGCAGGTGCAGCGGGCGGTACATATGTGAGTTAAATTCCCCTTGTCTTTCTGTGTTCTTCTCTCCTGCTCTGACTCCCAGGTGTCCCAATGGATCAGCCCTGCTGCCGAGCTCTGTACGACTTTGATCCTGAAAATGAAGGGGAATTGGGTTTTAAAGAGGGTGATATCATCACACTCACTAACCAAATTGATGAGAACTGGTATGAGGGGATGCTTCATGGCCAGTCAGGCTTCTTCCCCATCAATTATGTGGAAATTCTGGTTGCCCTGCCCCATTAGTGTGTTATGCTGGCTGGCTCACCTCCTCTGACCCAGATAGTTCAGTTTAACCACTGCTTTGGTAATGCTGCTTACAATACACCCCAGTGCAGGCCGCAGTGGTCCGAGTCATCCAGCCCCACAGAGCATCATTGGTTGACTTGTGTGATCCCATAGGAGTCATGGTGATGGATGGTATCTTCTGAGCCTGGTGGGTATGGCATGTGCTTTTAAAATACCATCTGAGACCAGCCAGTATTCAGGGGACTGCTGTCCATACAGTTCTCAGGAGGCTGCGGCTTCTTAAAATAATGACCATGAGCCACATCACAGAGAAACCATCCTATAGAAGATATGATCTGTCGCCCAGGGGCCATCTCCAGGTCTCAGGTTCTCCATTTAAACAGGAGAAAGTGTTTGCTTTCACATTGTCCCCCTCCAAATGCCTGAGTCACAAAATTGTTGAAGAAAGCCTCCCTTACCAGCAAATTGTCCTCTGGTCCGAAAGAGTTAGTCCTTTGATGCTATCAGTAGAAAAGTTTTGAGTGTGGATTCAAAGCCTTCTCTGAAAACATTCACCTTTGTTCCTCCCACTGATGCCTATTTCTGAGGTACAGCCAGTTCCCTCCCTCCCTGCCGTTAAGGCCAGAGGAGGCTCCCTTTCACTTCCAAGCGAGACAGTTAGCAAGCTGCTTACTGGGGGAGGAGCCCACAAGAGGAGATTCTCCGTTGCGGGGACTTGGGAAGAGATCTGGTTTCCACGCTTACGTTTCCTGCTGTAAAGGAACTGTGTGTGTGTTTAGGGCATTTCTGAAGGTACAGGGAAGGGGGAACAAATATTTTCATTTTAGTTTTATTTATGAATTATGTGTTTCAGGAACCCATTTGGCACAGAAACACAGGGAGAAAAACACTAGGAACCATTTTTTTCCACTAGTTCATAGACCAAGAAACAGTAATATCTTTTCTTTCCACTTTCGCCTCGTGTTCTTCGAACATCATTTGTGCGTATTCTGCGCCCAGTGAGACCAGCGGGAGGTGATGTGTGCGCAGCAGCAGAAGTGTGGCCGCTGTGCGCTCGTCCCCGTCGGTGGTTGCCTTCATCTGTCCTTCTGTCGCATCTTCATTTTGTGTGTACAGTGCTGTGTGTAAGTTTATGAGTGCTATTATTTTTTGTACCGTCATTAAAGTCCTGTTAAGTTCTCTCCAGAGTTCTGTTTACCTAGCTGTACAGATTCTTTCAGAGGTTTAACGTGCTGCTTCGGATGTGTTCCCTGCGGTAGTGGGTCGTGTGGACTGAAAGGCAAATCTTATTGCTTAATGTATAAATTCTTACCATGGGAAGCATCGCTGTTTCCAATAAATATTGCTGAAGGCAAAACCAAAGGCTCCGGCCCTTTATTTTGTGTCAGTTCTTTGGGTCCGACAGTGGGCGGACTGAGGCTCCTGTCACTGTCCACTGTTTCCTGATACAAGCACATCAGGCCTGGTTCCCACCACAGATCCACTTCTTTGGAAGCAGGAAGAGTCCCATCATCAAGAAGCGAGCTAGCCAGACATTGGTAACTTCTTGGCATCCCCAGGGAGGAGGAGGTCTTACAGAGAAGATGTGAAAGTGGGAACAGGAGGTCTTTTAGAAATTGAGTTGTCATCAGTGATGATATCAGAAGAATACAATGTTCAGAGGGGCAAATAAAATCTATCATTTCAACCAGTCTTTTGTTTTCTTTCATGCTTAAAGAGAAAGAAATACACATGGAAACACAAGTATGTGTACTTATGGGGGAGGGGGCTGGCAGTGGATGTGGGTGGGTGGGGATAGGAAAGCAGTGCACACAGAATATGTATTTCCAAAGCTCCTGAGAAAATAAAGATGTTCTTTATGTATTGGGTGTCCTTTGTATTCTTCCGTGCTGAGGCCAATAGTCCAGATGTCTAGTTTTTGTCTAATATACTAAATTCTATGTGTCCACTCTAACATGAAAATAATATTTTTATAGCTACATCAGAGGACCATAAACAGTTCTAAAACCAATTTAAAAAATAAATTACCAATGACATTATTATTAATGGGAAAATCCAGAAGAATCACAGATTAAACTATTAGAATCAATAAGTGAATTTAATAGGATTGTTGGATTTAAGATCAGTATCCAAAAAGTATTTATATATACCAATAACAGTCAATTAGAAAAAAAGCAATTTAAAAAATATACCATTTACAAAGGCATCAAAAATCAAACTCATAGATATAAATCTAATAATTATATATGATTTCTGTATACAAAATTATGAAACATGTTTGAGAAAAATGAAGACTTTAATAAGAGAAGACAGTCTGTGTTTATGGACTGGAAAACTCAGCATTTTAAAGATGGTATTTCTCCACAAATTGACATAGATTTAGTGCGGTTTCAACCAACATCTCAGGAAGTTTTTCTGTGTGTGTGAAAACTGACAAGTATATTATAAAATGTATGTGGAAATGCAAAGGGATGTTTCTTCTTGAAGAACAAAGTTGGAGGACCTGCTATTTCTAGATATAAAAACATAGTCATGGTAATTAAGATAGTGTGGTGTCGATGCAGTGGGAGGAAATGAGATCTGTCCAGAAAGGGACATATGTGTGTCCACCATATTTGACCTGATACAGTGTTTCATTGTCTTAATGTTATACCTTTCACTGTGACGGTACCTGTGGAATAGCAGCTCTGTAACTCCACAGGGAAACTGTAGCAAGAGCCTGCACGAAATAGAGGAATCTCATTATGAGTCAACATCAAATGAAGTGAAAGGGCTATGACCACAGTTTCCAGAAAGAACTTAATATTTAAATATTTATTTAAGGGAATCTTGGAGACAGTTAATAATACACTTACCAGATTCAGAACTGTCTGAATTCCTTATTTTTTATTGAAGTATAATACATTTATTTTTACAGAACTTTATAGAAAAGAACAGGGAACTGTGGACCCCCACTGGGGAATCGACTCTATCGTAAAACATTGGTTCTTCTAAGACTGATCACAGAATTAACTGTCAGAAGTGGGAACAGAAACAGAATTAAACTAAACAACTAAAAGTTCAGTGAAACAGGTGTCTCATTTTAATTTTCTAATAGGTCTGACAGGTCTTAAAGAGAAGACATTCTGGAAAAATCATCATTTTCCCTTAGTTTCTGTTCACTATAAATAAATAAGACAATAAGAATGACGGGACCAAGAATTGAAATTTCCCTAAGACTCTGTATAGTATAACATATATCCCAGACTATGCCAAGTCCTGTTCTGCATAGACTTCGCAGCGGCTTAGAAAATCAGGTTTATTCCAAGGCTCAATTTTCAAAACAGTCGCTAGTGTTCTGATGGAGCCATGTGGGTACTTTTAAGACTCATTATCAGATTAAGTGCTGCCTTTCTTCCCTTGGGGATGGGGATGGTGACGTAGGAAGGAGTTCATGCTGAAGAACAAGGCAGCCCGAAGCTTCCATTGGGAATACTGGGTGATGGTGGAGAAAACTTTATGGGCTCCGTGGAGGGGCAGCCACACCAGCAATTTCTAGGCCCATCGATTGGGGACATATTAAAGGAACTGTCAAGGAAAAAAAAAAGTTACTTTTTAAAGGGTCCAGTGCATGCTAACTAGGCCACTGAATGCCGCTCAGCTAGCACCTGTAAGTGATGGCGCCCTCCACTTGGTGCAGGAAGAGCTGTGATGCTCGACGGGACAGAAGCATGGGGCCACCGTGGAGGCAAAAGAATGGAGAGCAGCAGCGCAACGCCATGTCCTCCAGGAGCCCTGACCGTCTGTGCCGCTCTGTGTGGTTCGGTGCTGCTGTTCACCCACAGGGACCAGGTCCCTTTCCACGATAAATAACCAATGTGTCTACATTAGGGGGTGGAGAATAAAGTTTGAATGTTAGGAAAACTCACAGACATTTGGACCCCTCTCTATAAACTTTTTTCCACCCCCTGTGGCAAATGTGGTCTCAGAAACTGGAAATTCACATACACTTGTTTGTGTCATCTGAAAAATGTTTCCAGTATTCACTAAATCGGGAGTTTTCTTTATATTCCAGGCAGGCAAAATGTAGCTTTCTTCACCTGGCAGGGTCTGTCCTGATTATAGGCTCGCAGTGGCCTGTAAGCAGTGGAAATAGATGTGCATCGCAGCTGTGTTTGAGTTTCCCATGTCATTTTTTCACACCTGGGAGTCAGACATGTCCAGCAGTTTATAAGATGATGCCTGTGATTGAAGGGAGAAGAAATGAGGACCAGCATTATTCATCAGCCCATATCAGGCACTTTGTTAAGCTCGATATATGTGATTTTGATTGAAGACTAAAGTATTAAACCTTAAACACTCAACTCTTTGGGATTGATATACTGGAAGAAAAGAAAGCTTTGTAAATGGGTAGATTAACCAGTGTCGTGTCTCATATTGATTTAGAGCTTGAAAAAAGGAGACAGGAATTCACTAACATTATGAACTATCTTAGTAGCAAGACAAAGAAATGGTGAGATAAAGAGACTATAAGGTCTTACAAAGCTGACCTCATAGGATTTTAGTGTAAGGGAGGAGGCAGACGGGGAAGTATGAGAAGTTTTAAAAGCAACATTTTTCACACTTGATTTCCCTCCCAGTGTTTTGGTTTCCTCAATATCTTTCTGTGTGTGACTGGTAAAAGAAATGTCACGTTTCTTTATTTTTTAAAACGAAGTAGGGCTGCTGTCCCTGCTCCTGTCATAATTGGCAGGCAATGGAAGTAGATGTGTATCGCAGCTTCTGCCTGTGGGGAGGGGTCTCTGGTTCTGGGCCACCTCTGCCGCCCGGTCTTCTGCCCAAGCGCTTACGGTCTACCAGGAAGTGCTGCTCCTGCCCTCTGTGCCCGAGCCTGGTGCTGGTCCTTTGCAGAGGATCTCAAGCCATGGCACCGGCACCCAGCATCCTAGGCACAGGGCCATCCCCATTGGAAAGTTACCCCTTCTTCATTTACGTTACTTATTGCAGGAGAACAAGACACATTATGTACATACAGCTCTACCACCGATCCCAGATACAGTGATTGACTAGAGTTTGGGGAAAGGCCAGAGAATCTGTGTCTCTAAAAAGGTCCTCTAGTGATTCTTCCTTGCATCTCTGATCAAAACACTGCCTCCATGAGGACTCATGAAGAAACCAGGGGGGTTTCCTAGAGTCTCCTAAACTTACTCGATGGTAAGGGTCTCCTGCAGGTCCTTGCAGAAGTTGGATTTCCAGGTTCTCATTTCCAGCGTCTCAGAATCAGAATTGCCTATCAAGGGCTGAAGAAAGTGTATTTCCCATTAGAAAGGTTTAGGAAACAATTTTCTAAGTGCTTCTAAAACTCTAACATACCTCAGAGTGACCCAGAGCTTGTTAAAACAGATGATCCTGATTCAGTGGGGCTGGGGTGAGGTCCAAGAGTTTGCATTTCTAATAAGTTCCACGATGACGTATTTCGTGATCCGTGGATCACTCTTAGAGCAGTACCACTCTGTTAGATAAACTTCTTAGGGAAGAGCCAGCTGCTGCCTGGTACTCAGGCCAGGAAGTGTTGAGAATGATGACAAAGCATAGATGCATTAATCCATTATTTTACTTATTAATCCAACTAAATTGTTCTTTGTGCTCATACACTGAATAGGAATCCAAGCTGAGGTTTGTTGTTGTTATTTTGTTTTTGTTTCTGGCGAAGCTGAGAAGTTCCAACTCCGCTGCAGGGGAGGCTGCTTCACCCTGTTCCGGAGAGTGTGGCAGTGCCTTCAGCTGCCCAGGGGATTCTCAGATTCAGGACAGTTTGGGAAGCTCTAGTCAATATACAAATGTTTTAGATAAGCAGCCAGCTGTTAGCTGACTTTTTCTTATTTTCTATTTTTACTTTGATTTTAAAAAACATTCACGTTTATTAAGTAACATTTGATGCATGCATTTCTGCCCTCACTCAGAGTGATCTTGCAAATGCACCGCACTTGAGTGTTTTCCCATATGTGTTGATGACAGAATCTGATATCGATGATGCTGGGCCTGTGTCTGTGCTCACAGACTTCCCACCTTCTTCCTGGCCGTTCCTCCGAGCTTTACCATCCTCTTCACGTCTTGTGAGGGCCTCAGAGAGCTGTGTCTCTGGTTAGACACAGGTGCCTCAGGTGGGGCTCGTGTCAGGTCTTTGCTCTTCTTGTTCAGATCAATGGAACACACTCTTCTGTTCCTATCAGACACAAGGGGTGCACACACTTCTGTTCCTATCAGACACAGGGGTGCACACACTCTTCTGTTCCTATCAGACACAGAGGTGCACACACTCTTCTGTTCCTATCAGACAAGGGGTGCACACACTCTTCTGTTCCTATCAGGCACAGGGGTGCACACACTCTTCTGTTCCTATCAGACACAGGGGTGCACACACTTCTGTTCCTATCAGACAAGGGGTGCACACACTCTTCTGTTCCTATCAGGCACAGGGGTGCACACACTCTTCTGTTCCTGTCAGGCACAGGTGCACACACTTCTGTTCCTATCAGACACAGGGGTGCACACACTCTTCTGTTCCTATCAGACACAGGGGTGCACACACTCTTCTGTTCCTATCAGACACAGGGGTGCACACACTTCTGTTCCTATCAGACACAGGGGTGCACACACTCTTCTGTTCCTATCAGACACAGGGGTGCACACACTCTTCTGTTCCTATCAGACACAGGGGTGCACACACTTCTGTTCCTATCAGACACAGGGGTGCACACACTCTTCTGTTCCTATCAGACACAGGGGTGCACACACTTCTGTTCCTATCAGGCACAGGTGCACACACTTCTGTTCCTATCAGGCGCAGGTGCACCCCAAGATGCAGGTTCCTGGGCCCTGACGCCCGAGATCCTGCGCCGGCTGACGGAGTAGGGCACAGCATGGCCAGGTTAACAGGCATCCTGCAGTCTTCAGGCCACACTCTGAGAAACCCTAACAGACCTGGGAATTCTTAGATTTGTGCATCCATGGGAGATGATTATAGACATGGTTGGCAGCTAAGAAGGGGGAAGGAGAAAGCAGCTTCCTCTCACCTGGTAATGCCAGCGTTTCCCATGAAAAGAGAAGTTAGAAGTATTGCGCAATGCACGGGTCAATCCCTGACATTAGCAGTAACACAGCCCTTGTCTTGCCTTGATTTTTCTCTTAGAAACATCAAAGTTATGGGAATGTATTATGTAGGAAATAGAGATGGGAGGAGGAGGGCGGCACATGGGAAGGAGGACGTGGTTCCTGAGTCTGCAGAGACCCGGACTGACTGACCTTAACACACCCAATCACCAACATTTTGGTGCCATGTGATTGTTATATATTGTCTATGTTCTTTTCTTCCCCACAGTGTAGTTTAATGGGGCTTAGATTACCCTCTGCTGGTAAAAAATAAAAAAAAATTAAAAAAAACGAAAAAAACCCATTATTACCAGTTAAATATCTGACAAATTTTTCTGGCCGTTGTATTATCATCATGGACTGTATAAGCAGATCGTAAGTTTTCCCAAACCTGTGAGTAGTGTTGTTTTAAAGTATAAAAATTGAGACAGTTTAGTTAAGTGGAAAGGATAATGGTTTAAATGGTAAGTGGTAGTGTCATAATTAGCTATCTGGAAAAATATTCCATCTGACATGCTCACTTCCGTGAATCTGCTCACCTCTTCCTTAACGATGTGCAAACAAGGCGGCCAGCAGCCCCACCTCAGTCCCTATAGGCCGTTACCTTGTCCAAGCTTCAGTGACACTGGGGGGGGGGCTCCAGATGTGGAATGCTGAGTCATGGGACAGTCCTCCCATGCCTATAATTGCTCCTCTCGTCCTTATATTCCGCACACCCATCCCCAGTTCAGCGCTCTGGAGATGCCCCCTTGCGCCTTCCCCGAGTTCCTGCCAGTACGGATCCCCTCCCCCTTCCATGTGGATGTGTAGACTCTCTCACAGAACCAGAACTGCACTTCTCTGCTCTGGGGGACACGAGCAGCCAGAGTCCCGCAAAGGCAGCAACAGCAGCTTGCAAAGCAGCAGCCTCAGGTGACGTCTTCGCAGGGTCTCCGAGAAGGGGAGGCTGCCCTCCTCGGGTGAAGTACAGGGAAGGTGGGCCTCTCTCGGATGGGATGATTCAGGGGACCTGGTGTTATCAGAGAAATACGTGGATTGCCTTTCCTCATTGCTAATGGGAGTGGGGTCCTTGAGAAAAAGAATTTTCTGAGACTCATACAGGAGGAAGAGTGAGTTTTATTTGGGTAGAATTATATCCCTAGGTTTCCAAAGTCCCATTTCTCTTAATCCAGTCCTGGACGAAGTATAACTGAGGCTTCAGTAGAGCTAAAAGCAAAGCCAGTGTCTAGAGTTTCTGTTCCGTGGTGGAGCTGGGTCTGGTTTAGCATTAGGCTAGTTGCGGTCCATCAGTCCATTGTGTGGGGTCCGCGTGGCCATGGGCCAGGTGGGCGAATGCAGGAGTGTGAGAGCCCAGCAATCAGGAGCAGGAACCAAGGGAGCAAACTCTTTTGTTTAGGAGCTTAAGTATCTCAGATCTTCCTGTGCTTGCCCTGGCCACGCCCACTCTGGTCAATGGCCTGTTCCCGGGTGTGACTGACAGGCAAGTACCTTCCCGGTGTCACCCAGACTTTACCAGGCATGCGTCTAAACTACAGCTTCCTGACAAAGCTGCACAAATGAATGTCTGTAATATCTGGCCTTCCCTTTGCCCTTTCCAGTTATTCATAACTAGGTTATTACAAGGGTCTCACTGGGAGTTCAGGATTCTGAACCTTGTCTGCCTCGGTGGCTCCATCCCAGTCCTTTGGGTCCCACTCTTCCTCACTGTGACATAAGGGAACTGTTGAGACTCTCTGTTCAATTTTCTTTGTAGCTTTGTCTCCTTGACAGGTTTTGAGTTTGATTCCATGAAGTCTGCCCCACAGCTGCAGGAGAGGAGGGTCTTCTAACCGCTTTTCTGGAGGCCCCCTAGATTTGACAGTTCATGTTTGGCTGACCTGTAGCTATCTTTTTTTTTTTTCCAAGATATTCAGAACTGTTACCAAAGCCAGTGACTACTACAGTCCTGACAGTTATCACTTCCCTGTACTGTCGAGTGTGGTCGTCACCTTCCACTGCACCTGTTCCCCTCAGGGATGCTATGTCCTTCAGTGGCCACCATAAATGGGTCCTTGCCATCTGACTGGTGGGGAATCATCTCCAAAATCCCATTTTGAGAGTTTGCTTGCTAAGGCAGTGTCTAGTACTAATGTTCTTAGCTTGGTGCCCAATAGGCAGAGCCTGAGACAAATCAAAAGCTTAATGTGGGTAGATTTGGGGGGGGGGGGACTAGGATATCAGGAAGAAGGAAATTGGATAGCAAAGCAGAAAAGGCTGATGTAAAGGTGCAGTATTGAGGCGTCCTACTGTTGGCAACTAGGGCTTGATCCTACTGGAATCTACAAAGGAGAAATATTCTCTTGGGGAATGACGGGGGAAGCATTTATTTATTGGCTCCTATCCCCCACACGTCTGGATTTCGCAGGGCTGAATGCAAGAGTTCCAGGAAGTGAGAGGAGGGCATCAACCTTCACCCAAGGCAAGGCTCTGTCCACCTGCGTGTGTGCAAAGCCAGTGACAGCTGCTCTGGAGGTGGGTGCTGCAGCTTTGGCTGGAGTAAGAAGTGGGGCCGAGAAGAGTTTGACGTGGTACACACTAGACCTTCTCTCCTCCCCAAGTAGCGTCTTCTCAGTCCATGTCTGCCCTTCTCTCCCCAGATCTTGCAACTCTTCTTATACTCGGGGGATATTTACCTATCACTTGGGTGTAAGCCCCGTGCCTAGAGGAAGTGGATTCTTGCTGGCATCTTGTGAGCCTTGGGCCAGCTCATTAAGCAACCCGCCCTGCAGAGCTTCTTCCTAAGTAGCTTCTGCACCTGCTTTGGCTACTTCGCACATCTGTTAGATTTTGTTGTTGTTGTTGAGGCTGAGGATTATATAGCTCTGCTAGCTTGGCTCAAAATAGCATTATGCATACTGCTATTGTTTCCACTGATGTTTCTTTGCACAACATCCTGGAGGAGAACTGGGGAATTTCTGTCTCACACTGCCACATTTATACTGAATTCCTACTCTGATTCTTTCATCACAAGGCGATGGAAATGTCAGGTTCCTGGGTGAGAAGTCAGCGGTTTCACTCTCTCCTGTGTTCCTGTCCATGCCAGGCCAACCACTCTGCAGACACTAACACTCTGAAGGCAGGATGTTTCGGTTGTCTTCACAGTCCTGACCCCAGAGCTGGCCTGGCTCCCTTGGTGATGGCCGGGGACGGAGAGGGGCTTTGGCTGCACACACAGCCAGGCCTCTGTGGTGGCCACCAGGTGAGTATTTCCTGGGGGAGGGAGTACATGTTCTAACACATTTAATTATTTTTCCTTGGGGTAGAAATTGTAGGCCCCTGGTGATATCTAATTGCAACTCTCTTACCTCATTTGTGGCAGATAACTCCCCGTGCTTTTATAGAAACATAAAAATCAAGCAAGCATGATTTCTAACCAAGGAGGGACTTTTAACATTTCTTCCTTCCATTGTTGCATGTGAGAGCCTTGTTTCCTAGGAAAGGACTCAGATGCTTCAAGTGTCTCGTTTGAAAATCTACAGGCAATAGTCTGCTAATGCCTCTGCTTCACAGATTTCCCAAGGTTTCCCACAGCTGCTGAAATATATTCTCTCATTTAATCCATGCACCAAACCTTGTAGAAGGGTGTTGTTAGTTTTACAAATGACGTAACTGAAGCTCAGAATTCTAACTAAAATTTTTCTGACTGCAATGCCCGATCTCTCCTTGCGTCATAGCACACAGCATTTGAAAGACAAGTAATTTGTATTATGTGGATGAGGATTCAAGTCCACAAATTCAAATGGCACGACACACCCCCACCTCAATTTCACTAGCTTTGTTATGTTGGGTACACTACGTAAACTCTATGCCTCTGTTTCTTTGTAAAATAAGGCTGGAAGAGAGAGGGACAGAGAGACAGAAACATCAATCTAGCCCCCTACTGGGATCGAGCCTGCAACCCAGGCATGTGCCCTGACTGGGAATTGAACTGGGACCTCTCAGTCCATGAGACAACACTCAATCCACTGAGCCACACTGGCTGGGCTCAGAAAACATTAACAGCATTAAACAGTGACAGATTATGAGTTTGATTATTTGGACACTGCATTCAGTATGTAATAATTCAAATGCATTCACTAAGAGAACATGTGTTGTTTATGCCAGGAGAGAGCAGGAGCTCGAAAGGTTGGAGCCAGTGGGTCTCTAAAGAATGAAGGTGGCAAATTGGGGAGACCAGGTAAATGGAGACTGAGTAGGCAGAACAAGGATGCCCTGCGAGGCTTTGGAATGTTCAGGTGAGTAGGGCCCTGTGAGAGTCCCAGCCTTGGTCATTGCCCTCCCTGGTAGACTAGGAGCGGCAAGGCTTTGGGTTCCAGCTCTTCAGTTGGAAGGGAAATGCTGGACAAACAAAAATCAGTCATCGTCCACTCTGCCTCTGATTTTAAATCTCAGGCGCTCTCAATTGTTCTTTCCCTTCTAGACTAGTTCCCAACTGGTTTCTGGCTCTTGATTTTATTCACCTTTTATAATCTCACCTGCCCTTATATTTCATGTTTGCCTCTGATCCCTTTGACTCCTGACTCTTGTTTGCACCTCAGGGATTGTGGCTTAGGCATGCGCTGCCACTCTTTCTTCTCCGGACAACTGACTTAAGATTTCCCTCTTTGGAAAGTCCTACAGAGTCTAGTACCAGTTTCATTTTTTGATCTCACTGAGCTTCCCAGAACCAGAGATCTTGTGTGACGTTAGAATGTATGTGGCTGATAGTAATACATCTTTGGTTTATATAAATGCGTTGAAGAGGTTGAGGAGTGACATCTCGAGAACGTTGTGGTAGGAGGAACCTGAGGATTACCAGTGTGTCAAGTAAGAACATCACTATAGCTCGAGTCCTGGGAAAACTGTGGGACTTGGAGGCTGAAGGGGAACAGGATCACTCCAGGATCAGTAAGAAACCAGGGGCTCGTCAATATAGCTTCCTTTTATTTGAGGAAAGTGTTGATCTGTCTCTTAAGATCACTGGAACTGAAGGTTTCCTCTCCATGCACTTTTTTCTTGCTGTTTGTTGAAGACATAAGCTCATCATTTTGTAGAGTATCCTTTGTTTCCAGTAATCGGGTAGTTACAGCTGGAGAAGTGCTTGATCAAATTCAAGCTTGAGCTTTTAGCAGGACTACCTCTTAAGTAGCGTGTTTGTTCATCAAGAGGCATTTAATCTTTGATCGTTTATCTTTTTGTGATTTTTGCAGCCATTGATGATCATTCCTTAAATACATTAATAGGAGTTGCAAAGTAATGATATTCTAATTCTGTCATTCCTTCATTTATTTTCTAGAATACTTCTGTAAAGAGAAACCTTTTTTTTTTTTTTTATCTACTGTTTGTTTCCCAGTGATATAGTGCAATAGGAAAAGCAAGATACGTTCTTGATTTTTGTCTTTCCCTGTGTTCAAAATTGGGAGTTAATTCATTAGCATTTCCAATGGTGACCAATAGCTTTTAGTTTCTTTGTATCATTCTGATCTAAACATATTTAACATGTTTTAATACATTGACGTTATCCTTATAGATACTTAAATTGCTCCTATTTTGGCCAGTGTGAATTCCTCCAAGTTGGCTTCTGAGTCCTTTTTATTTTTATTTTTTATTTTTGAAGAAACAGTCCCATGCTTTATGCTGTGCACATACACAATCTTAATAAATAAAAAATAATCACCAATAGTAACACCACCTTTTTTTCTTATATCATTAAGGTTGGGAGTGGCCCACATAAAAGAGCTTTTTTTCCCCTTTAATATTTTCTATTAAATCTATTGAGGTGACATTGGTTAATAAGATCATACAGGTTTCAAGTGTACGATTCTATAATACACTATCTGTATATAGCATTGTGTGTTTACCACCCAAAGTCAAATCTCCTTCCATCAGCATATTATTTGACCCCCTTTATCCTTTAGTACCTCCCTCCACCCCCCCTTTCCCTGTCTGTGTCTATGAGTCTTAGTTTGTCTGAGTCCTTTTGATACAACCCTAAAAGTCTCTCCTAGATCCCTTGCTTTCTGGCGTAGAGACTTGTCTGGTAGGTTTCTCGCCTCAGAGCTGGAATTGGCCCTTTCTTCAAGGAGTTCTGGTTCCTGTAGCAGGAGGTAGAATCGCAACACCACAGCCTGGGTGCCAGGGAGTTATTTTATCTTCTGAATTAACAAGAATGCTAAATTATCCCATTACAATTTGCATAAGTAATACATAGGCTCTGATGGTTACTAATTCCACGGAAAGGTACTGTAGATTTTCAGAAATTTTGAAGAGTGTATTTGTCAGGGTTCTCCAGAGAAACAGAAGCTATAGTCTTTGTCTGTCTGTCTGCCCGTCTGTCTGTCTATCTACCCATCCTTTTACATAAAGGAGATTTTCTATGAGGAATCAGCTCATGCAGTGATGGAGGCTAAGGAGTCTCACAGCCTGCAGTCCACACACTGGGGACCAGGAAAACAGTGATGTCATTCCAGTCTGAGTCTGAAGTCCTGAGAACCAGAGGGGCAGACGGTGTAAATTTAGTCTAAGGGCAGGAGAAGACTGAGGTCCCAGTGTAAGCAGATAAGGAGGAAGCAAATGAATCCTCCTTCCTCTGCTTTTTGTTCTATTCAGGCCCACCATGAGTTGGATGATGCCCACCCACCTTTGGGAGGGCTATTTAGTGTAAGAATCCATAGATTCAAATGCTAATCTCATCTGGAACCACCCTCACAGACACACCCAGAAATAATGTTTAATCTGGCCCTGTGGCCCAGTCAAATTGCATGACATTAATATCACAGAGGTTACAGTGACATATGGGTATATATAGTTTTAGGGAATGTTCCCTAATTATGTCAGGAAGGTCCTTAGGGTCTTTTTAAAGAAACATGCTGTTATTCTCCAGAGAAGCTGAAGCTAGAGGCCAGTGAGACTGTGATCAGGTGAGATATGCTATAAATGTACAGAGAAATCAAACTGGTTACAAATATAAGCCTGAAATTGAAGTTACTGGGCCAGATGCCTCAAATTTCAAGCATTGATTTATGTGAGCAAACTCTTTCTCACATGAGCAGCCCTGTGCAATGGGTCTCAGGAGGACTGGCAGCTAGGATTTATTTATTTAACAATGGCTAAACATTCACCCAAGCAATGTGAGATGCCAGCTGGTAGAAAAACTATCACCTTGGCTGAAAAACCATATCATCCAATCTGTGTGGGGTTTCTCTCTCTCTTTTTTTTTTTTGCATAGGTGAGCTGTGCAGAAAGCTAAAATTTAATCTCAGTTATGCTTAATCTGAGTTCAGTTTGTTCTTGATTGTAATGTTTGGCTTTACCATGCTCTCATAGCCTGATGCAATTATTTTCTCCATGGGGCCATTCCTACCAGGAGGTCTGGAATGCACCTTTCACTGGTCAAGTTTCCCCTTCCCTGGACATTGATGGAGACTGCTCAAGTTTTGTAAAGAGCAAGACTTCCTTTTATAAATGAATTAACACCACCTTTTCTCTAAAAAATATGGCATTGGGTGTGTTTTCTGATGCAAGTCAACTAGAGGGTTCTGAAATCATTAGCTGGGGGAATTCTAGGCCTTGCCCTCAGCATTTGTGTACGTACATGGATATTTTGATTGGCCCTTGTTCACACACCTGAAGAGGACCACTGACTTTCCTTTCCCAAAATGACTCACTTCATCCCTAAAACCTGAAGATGAGCGGTGGAATCTTCAGAAGGAACGTCTGATTCACAGAGCTGATTGTCTTCTGGGTGAGAAAGGCATATCACATTTGCATGTTTGGGGCTGTTGTGACTAAGTCCAGTGGATGCTCAGACCCTGAGACTGTTGACATACGTTTCAGCTGACAGTAAAGCACTGTAGCTCTGAGGAGCTGCCTATGTTGTGCTTCAAAGTTTCTAGCTGGTGCAGCCATGAGGAAGAATACCCCTATGGTGTTTATTTTAGTAAGGAGGTTGGCTACATGCTTTTACTTCTGGGGAAGCACAGCACTTTTTTTCACTTTCTCTTTACCTCACATCAATAGATGGAGGAGAGGGAATGTATTTGGGTCAAAAAAAAAAAAAAAGACACAATTAGACAAGCATATGTGGGAGTGGAGTTTTCTGGTGGGCAGAAAAATGAATTATAAACAATATTAACTAATTGCATATTATGTGCCAGGAACAGTGCTACACGTTTTACACAGATGGTTTCTCATGGGTCCTCATCAAAACCCAATTAGGTAGGAACTGTTATTGATCCCTGTCTTAGCTATTCAGGCTGATATAACAAAGCTACCATAGACTGGGTGGCTTAAACAACAAACATTTATTTATTACAGTTCTGGAGTGGGAAGTCCAACAGCAAGATGCCAGCAGATTTGGTGTCTGGTGGGGCTGCTTCCCGGTTGATAGCCAGGCATCTTCTCAGTGTGTCCACACGTGGTGGGAGGGGCCAGAGAGCTCTCTGGAGTCTCCCTTATAAAGTCAATAATCCATTCATGAGTGCTCCACCCTTATGACCTAATCACTCCTCAAAGGCCCCACCTCCAGATACCATCACATTGAAAGTTGAGATTTCAATGTACAAATTTTGGGGACATAAACATTCAATCTATAACAATTCCTATTTTACAGATAAGGAAACTGAGGCCCAGAGGGATTAATTTATGTTGGGGTCATGCAGTATGTCAGAAATGTGTTAAGCATTTTTCTTTGATTACTTGACATAATCCTATTCAATGACCCAATGAGGTAAGACCTATTAAAAATCCCCATTTTAAATATGAGGAAACTGAGGTACAGAGGTTTAATAATTTTGCTACGATCACACAACAGTGAGTAGCAGCTGAAATTTGAACCTTAGTCCTCTTCTTTTAAAGGGCCCTTTTGTTCTTGGCATGGTTTCAGCCTCTGAGAATTTATCTCCCACGTAACAGTACTTAAACTGTGTTGGAGAGGAGGGGACCTCATCTTTAAAAAGCTATATAAAACAAAAGTTGGCTTCAGGGCAAAAGAAGCAAAGCTTGGCACCTCTCATGCCTCTGCCTCCAGCCTAGACAGAGTCCTCATGTCCCCAGTGGCAGAGCTCACCTCAGAGGTGCCAGGAGGACCATATGGAGAATCCAGCTCTGGATTCAGGCCCCACTGACAATTTCCCCTCAACAAGCCCTTTCAAAACCCATGTAACCCAAAAGTCTACATTGCTTCTGGTTTCTGACAGGCTATTATTATTGGCAATAATTATTTATAACCAAGTAACTTTTGGAAAGAAATGGTGTGTCCTTGTTTTTTTCTTAGTGTTAATGCAACCATAAAACAAGAGAGCCCAAGCTGAGCACCAGGGAAGTGTAGTGAAAAGACCATTGGATGGTGGTCTGGGGAGATGAGACCTTGCATAAGTCACTTCCTTTTTCTTGGATCTTGGTTTTCTCATTTAAAATTAGGGGTTAGTTTGGACCAGAGTCCCATTCAGAATCTCTGGAGTATGATCCTAAAATCATCTGTAGACACTCCACGGGTGAGCAGTGTTGAGAACTGCTTACTGAGAGTAGTGAAGCCAGTGTCCTTCCATCGCTGCTTCCAAACCACAACTCTGCAACCAACCCTCCCACTGTGAGCGAGGCTCATGATGTCTGGCTCTACCCATCTTTATTGTCCCTATCTGTCACTCACCACCTAACACATTCACTGATGACTTCGACGAGTGGCTCAGAGATTTCTTTCCACCATTTCATTGTCATCCTGACTACTTTCACTGCATGAATGGCCAGCTCAACTACCTAGGCTTTCAGTTCTTTGGCATTTTCACCTCCAGTGATTTTCACTTCTGTTCTACTGTCACCACCCATAACTGCATTGCCTCAGAGATCTTAAACTGCAGTGTCTACTCTCTGCCTACATGGCCCCCTACTCTAATCAGTCTCTAGCCAGCACCCTGGTCTCCTTTACCCCTTTGCCTTTCAGCCATGTATCTGGCAACATCCCATCCCATCCCATCCCATCCCATCCAATGAGGCATCCAACTGTGTGCTTTCTTCTTTCCCACCTTATGGCTGTCAAGTATGCTGGAGAAGATCACCCAGTAATGCAGGTGTCCGCCATACAATGTGTGTTTTCTATCTCCAACCAAGGACTTACCATTGCCTAGCAATGTTTCTACATTGCCTCTTCCCTTTCTCACGACAGCTGTTTCAGACTTATGCCACAATTCTTAGGGTACCTGTCCCTCCATAATTACCATCTCTATGAATTTCAGCAGACAACCTTTCCATCAAGTTGGAAAATTCTTAAATTCCTGTCCTCCCCCTACTGAGGAGATTTTCTCCTCTTGTGAAAGATTCATTTCTCCACCTGAATTTTGGATTCTCCCCCTGTGACAGAATATTTTATTGCAATATTAATTTGTGCTTGCCCTATGTTCCTCCTTCACCCCCACCCCCCTCACCCCTCACCATGGTTTGTGGCAGGGTGCCAAACAGAGGTTGCTGGAAGTCCTATTCTTTGTAAATACCCAAGCTTATTGAAAAGGGGGCAGGTAAGGATGGCCTATAAAGGCAAGAAGAGTGAAGAATGATTTCCTGCATATTAGAAGGAGACTGGAGATGGAGAGGTGAATTCCCACCAGTAATGGGGACTCATGATAGTGACCTGGGGGATGTGGGTTGTCCTTAGAAAAATCTAAGGATGCTGACCCCAGGCCTGTAGTCTCACAGTCTCACTCAAAGCAGATTGGGCTCTGCAGGCTTGAAAAGTGAGCATCTCTGTGCTTACCACTATGGTTAACAACCAATGGCCATTCAGATGTGTTGATATTGTGCTAGAATTCTTGCGTGATTCTTGGGATGGAATTGAATTTTCCACCAAAGAGTTATTTTTTTTTTTAGAAGGAACTGTGATCTGAATTTGTTTGCAAGGTTCATGCCTCCAGCTCCCCTCTCCCCAAACCACAGGAACCTCATTCCTTCAATTATCATCCCTTTCCTCTTTCTCACACCTCTGCCCCACCTCCTCAGTATGTAAACACCGATTTACCTATCCCTGGGCCCCATGCCATCTCTGACTATCTTTTCATCCATTTTCTTCTTTTTATAAGCTTTTTTTTTTTTTTTGAGTTTTTGATTTTTCAATTACAGTTGACATACAATATTATATTAGTTTCAGGTGTATCCCCAAGTGATATAACTTACTAAGCGTTCATTCCTGTAAATCTGGTACCCATCTGACACCATGTGAAGTTATTATAATATTATTGACTATATACCCTATTCTGTATTTTACATCCCCATGACTATTTTGTAACTACCAATTTGTACTTCTTAATTCTTTCACCTATTTCACCCATCCACCCAATCCCCCTCCCATCTGACAACCATCAAAATGTCCTCTGTATCTATGAATCTGTTTCTGTTATGCTTTGATCATTCTTTTTTGTTTTTTAGATTCAATTTTGTTGATAGATATGTATTTATTAACATTTTAATATTCATATTTTTAACTTTTTTTTTTATTCTTCTCTTTAAAGATGACCCTTTAACATTTCATGTAATACTGGTTTGGTGGTGATGAACTCCTTTAGCTTTGTCTTGTCTGGGAAGCTCTTTATCTGTTCTTTGATTCTAAGTGATAACTTTGCTGGGTAGAGTAACCTTGGTTGTAGGTCCTTGCCTTTCATCACTTTGAATATTTCTTGCCAATCCCTTCTGGACTGCAAAGTTTCTGTTGAGAAATCAGCTGATAAGTTTTATGGGAGCTCGCTTGTAGGTAACTACTTTTCTCTTGCTGCTTTTAAGATTCTCTCTTTGTCTTTGACTTTTGGCATTTTATTTTTTTCTCTAATTTTTATTAATTTATTTTTGTTACAGATGTTTCTTCTTTCCCCCCCCCAGACCCCCTCCTCCCCATCCCACCCCCCACCCCCCTAGCATCATTGTCTATGTCCATTGGTTATGCATACATGCATATAAGTTCTTTGGTGCATAGAAAGGAGTATGGTTCAGACTGACAAACCTTAGAGTAGGGGGGCAGGGGGATGGATGAGATGAACCTTTGGCATTTTAATTATGATGTGTTGGTGTGAGCTTCCTTGGTTTATCTTGTTTGGGATTTTCTGTGCTTCTTGGACTTCAGTGTCTATTTCCTTCACCAGGTTTGGGAAGTTTTCTGTCATTATTTTTTCCACATATGTTTTCAGTGCCTTGTTCTCTCTTTTTTCCTTCCAGCACCCCCATGATGCAAATGTTGGTACTCTTAAAGTTGTCCCAGAGGCTCCTTATACTTATCCTCATTTTTTAAAATTCTATTTTCCTTTTGCTGTTCTGATTAGGGTGTTTTTGCTTCCTTATCTTCCAAATTATTGATTTTATTCTCAGCTTCATTTATTCTGTTGATCCCCTGTAAATTGTTCTTCATTTCAGTTAGTGTATCCTTCATTTCTGATAGTCCTTTTCTGTGCTCTTGAGATTCTCATTAAGTTCATTGAGCATCCTTATTGCCAATGTTTTGAACTCTGCATCTAGTAGATTGCTTGTCTCCATGTTCTTTTTCTGGAGTTTTGTTCTGTTCTTTCATTTGGGACATGTTTCTTTGTCTCATTATTTTGGCAGCCCCCCTCTGTTTGTTTCTATGTATTAGGTAGAGCTGCTACATCTTCCGCCCTTATGTAGAAGGTGTCCCGTAGGGATCTAGTGGCACAGCCTCCCTGTTCATTTGGCTGGGTACTCCAGGTGAGTCTCCCTCATGTGGGCTGTGTGCGCCCTCCTGTTGCAGTTGACCCTTGATTGCTGATGACATATCAATGGGAGATTTACCCCTACGATGATTGGATGCAAGGCTTGGCTGAAGCCACTGTGGAGGATCAGCTATGCAGGGGCCAAGCCTACGGAGCAGGACTTACTTCAGCGGGGCTCTGGTGCCACTGAGTCCACCTCTTGAGAGCGCTGCTTTGGAGCTGGTTGGGTGGTGCTTCGACATGGTCTGAAGCTGTCTACTGTGTGTGCTAGCTCTGGGGCCTTCTGGGAAGTGCAGGCCAAGGTCAGCTGCTGCCTGTGTTCTGCCCAGGGCCACCTGGAATGAGCAATAAAATGATCTGCAAATGACTGCTACTTGTGCTGGGCTTGGAGGTGCTCGGGAGAGGCCAAGCTGCAAACCAGCACTGGTTGCCACTAGAGCTGGGCCTGGGGCTGGTTAGTGAGGGGTACGGGGCTCACCTAGGCCAGGTGCTGCTTGTCTGAGAGATTTTTAGGAAAGTCTGAGGCATAAGCCAGGACAGGCAATTCATATGGGAAAGTCAGTGGAAGCAGCTTGGGTGTGGCCACACATTTGGTGAGGCAGGGTCTCAGGGAATCACCAGGGCGAGGTGAACAATGTGAGCCAGGTTGAGGGAGACTCAGATACGGAGCCCGCCTGCTGGCCCTGTGTGAAGAGGGCTCAGAAAAGGAACAATGGTCTCTGCTACCACTCCTGTCTGGGAGAAATCTGCTCTTGTCCCGATGCCAGACAATTCATTTCCTCCCTGTATTTCCCTGGTGCCTTTCAAGCTGCTGCCCCAATGCTGGAGCTCAGAGCAAGAGAGTCCAAGTAAATCCGTATGCTGGTCCTTTAAGAGAAACTGCCTGGTACTCCAGAAGCCTCCGTCTCCCTTGGCCACAATCCCCACTGGTTTTTATAACCAAAAGTTGTGGAGACTTCTCTTCCTGGCACTGGAACCCTGAACTGGGTGGCCTAGTGTGGGGCTGGGACCCCTCACTCCTCAGGGGGGACCTCCATAGCCAAGATATCCCTGCCGATTTTCATCCACCACATGTGGGTCTGGGGCCAGCTGGTTCCTCATCTCTGCCCCTCCTACCAGTCTCAATGTGGCTTCCTCTTTATATCCTTAGTTGTAGGACTTCCATTCAGCTAGATTTCAGGTGGTTCTGAATAATGGTTGTCCTGTAGTTTAGTTGTAATTTTGATCGTCATATGCATCTTCCTGAAAGGAAAGTCTACTTGGGTCATATCCATTTCATCTCCTCAACTTCACTAACTCTTCCTTGCTTCTTCCCTCGAGACTCCACGGATCCTCTGTTTAAGGTCACCAAGGGTATTCTTTTCTGTCCTGATTTCATTCATTTCTTCCGAAGTTGGAAATTTCCTTCTGGAACCTTTCTGTTTCTTCACCACTGAAGACATTTCATTCTCTTTGCTTTCTTTTTTTGCTGTTTCTAAGACTCAACATGGCTTTTCTTCCTGCCTCTCTCTGAATGTTGGTCATCATGAGGGCTCTTCCCTGACCATCTTCTCTTGTTTCCCTCACTCTACATATGCTCCAAAAAGAGTGACCGAATCTACTTCTATGTCTTCACTTACCATGACCATGTGGATATGTCAAACATCTTCATCCTAAGTCCAGATTTTCTGAGCTCCTGATATAAAATTCAGCTGCTCACTGGCTTCCACTTGGCTCCTCAAACCAGTGTGTCCCAAACAGAATTCATTATTAGCATCCCACCCTGACCTGCTCCTTCTCCTAAAGTCTGTGTATCATGCAGTGACCTGTTCAACTACCTTATTATCCAAGCCCCAAACTTGAGACTCACTCCCTTCATCTAATCTTCTAGCTACCCCAATGAATGACTCAATCCTGTTTGTATTACTTAAAAATTTTTTTTATATCTTTCTTCTGTTTTATTCATAGCAGTTCGGAGGTCAGACCCTAGTTTCCATCTACCTCCCCTGTCCACATTTAAGCTTTTATAAGTATCCTAACTGACCTCTGACCTCTCCCCTTGCTCTCTTCCATTCATTCTGTTTGTTATTTTCTGAAATGCAAATTTCATTGAGTTACAGTCCTTCTTAAAACCTCCCACTATTCCTCAAGTTGGAATAAGAGCATTACCAATGAGTGTGTGTCGGCTACAAATAACCAAATATTTAACCAAGAGTGGCTGAAGCTGTAAGGACTTTTTTCCCCCCTCGTAACAAGAAAGTCCAGAGCTGGGTGGTCCCAGGGTAGTTCAGCAGCTCTGCAATGGCATCAGAGACTGCCATCCTCACGGTGTTGGTGACATCTCCATTCTCAGCCACCAGAGGGCTGCAACAGCTCCAAGGACCACACCTTCACAACTTCAACAAGCAGATTGAGAATGCCGGGCCCTCTGCATGGGTGTCTCCTCTTTTATCGTGAAAGAAACAATATCTCAACCATTCCTCTGGCACATGATCCCTTATATCTCCTGGGCCTTTAGCCGTTTTCTGAATCATTGGGTCACATGGTCAGCTCTAGCCATGAGAGCAGTTAGAAAAATCAGTGTCTGGTACTTTCTGCCACCAAAAGCAGACCAGCAAGGAGAAACAGATTAGGAAATGGCTGGTGGGTAGGCAACCAAGAGTAATCGTCACAGCTTTCAACCTCTGGCATCCTTAAACGTGTTTCTCTCACCTCCATGCCTCTGCATCTCTGGAGCCATCACCTGGACTACAGCTTCCCAGGTGCACTCCACTCCCTTCACCGGGCGACTCCTGCTCCCTTTACAGACCTCAGCGCAGGCGGCACTCCACTGTTGTTCTAGATTGTGTTGTTTGTCCCACTCTGTTATAATTCTGAATTTCTGTTCCTCAGAGCAATCTTCAACCCCCTTGAAAACAGGGACAGAGTGTTTCCCCCTGTAATTGCCAGGTTCCTTTTTCTTTGAAAGGATTAAGGGTTTTTTTGTTTATTTGTTTGTTTTTTAATAATCTCATCATGGGTTTGAAAATAACGCTGCTTCCTCTGTGATCCACCCCCCACCCCATGGTTTTGTTAGCTGCCAATGGCCAGTAGAGGGCACTCTGGCCTTGACTAGCATGCCTTTTCAAGTAGTTTGATCCCTTTAGCATTAAGCTAGCTTTTATTTTTATTTTATCCAAAAAGAGGTACTGATTTTGAGTTTTTTAATCAAAAGACTAAAATTATGCATTAGTTATTTAAAGTTAGATTTTGTTTGGATAATACATCCATGGTGTCTATTGAGGTCATTAAGAGTTACGGCACACCTTCATTTAATCTTCTGAGGTTTATTGTTAAAACGATGCACACTTCAAATTTCCCCCCTTAGGCAGAGTGGGTGCAGCTGTTGAGTTCCTGACAGTAGCCGAAGTGTTCGGAGAGCACAGTCTGGTGTCCTGACAGTGTACTGGGCTTTCGCAGCTCCAGAGCCTGCTGCGTCCTCTCACTTCCTGGGAAATCACTTAGGCCAGGTTGGCCTAGGATGGTTTCAATACATTGTGAGAGTAAAGGTGAATAGTTATTTCAGGACTGGAGGGGGAGTGAGTCTGGGTTTGGAAGTGAGGATACTGTATCATTCAGTCAGTCAGTCTTTCATGCATTTAATAAATATTTGAGAATGTACTATGTGCTGACATTACTCTAGTCACTGGAATATAGCAGTTAATGACACAGATGAAATCCTTGATCTCAGGGAGATTACATTCCAGAGTGGGAGATAAAGAAACAGTTGTATAATAAAATATCAGGAAAAATCATATGGGAAAAAAATGAAGCATGATAAGGGGTGAGAGGCAGAGGAGAGTGCTATTTTGGGTACATACATGCCTTAGAAAGAAGGACATTCGAGACAGAAGGTTCATCAAGTGCAGAGACCAGAAGCAGGACAGTGCCTGGGTGTTCAGGGGATTTGAAGGAGGCTGGAGAAGCTGGAGCAGGGAGTGAGGGGAGGTGATGAGGGAGGAGGTTGGAGAAGTAGCCAGGGCGGGGCAGGGAGGGTCTGGGTGGGCCTCATAAGGAATGGGATTTTATTCTCAGGGTGATGAGCGGCCATAGGAGGACCCTGAGCAGGGATGTGACTTGATCTGATTTAAAAGGAAACACTGCTGCCTGTGTGTGGGGGAGGGTCCACAGCGGAAGCAGAGAGCTGGGTGCAGTGCTGGTGGGGCTGACGACATGGGGACCATGTCGCAGTGGCAGAGTGGCCCGTCGTGGTCAAGCTAGGCTGTATGTGAAAGATTTTACAGGTAGAATTCCTGGTACAGTATTTGGGACGGATTGATTCTAGGTAGGGTGTGTAAGGGAGAGAGTTACCAAATTCAAGGTCTCTTTTTTCCCTTTGTTCACTGAGGATGCAGTTTAAACTGGAGCCAAACTAGACATCCATCGTAAACTTCTGTACCCCGACACCAAACCCAGTACCAAGCAACTGTTATTTCTGCTGCTGTTACATGGAGGTCTCTGACTTCAGTAACAGGGCCACAGCATGGGTGCTCCCTCCACTGCTCTGTGACTGACGGAGGACTGCTCCTCAGCTCTGACGATCGGTGACATGTGCCAGGAGCTCCAGGGCTCTTCCTTAGTGCCCTCTATTGCTCCCTAGCGTCTGTCTGCTCTTTTATCTGGAATGCAGCATTTCATTTTTTCAGTTGAAACAAGCCACCTTTTAAATGTTCATCCCTATAGCCAAGAAAGAAAATGTCCTAACCCCTCTGAAAAAGTGCAATGGAATTCCAGTGTGGCATTTGTCTTTACTTCAAGACAGGTTGGTAAAATCTCTTGGTCAGGGCTGATTGTACTTGTGGGTCCTGTGCCAGTCATTCAGAGAGCTGCCACCAAGTGGCGCCCGCAACATCTAACAGGCTAGTCTTCCCCAGGCATGGTACAGTAGGGAGCTTGCAAAATCTAGTTTGTTTGGTTTTTTTTGTTGTTGTTGTTTTTAAGAACTTGCAGTTCATAGACATGAACATCATTGAAAACTACACCTACGAACTTTGAAAGAATAAATGCTTGTCTTTTCAATGTTCCCCGATCTCCCACCTTCTCTGCAGGGTACTGCCTGTGTTTGATCCCCTCCTCATCATATCTCCCCCTTCCTAACACAAGCGTGCATTTCCTGCCTCTCAGCAGTCCCACCCAGTCCTTTCATTTTTGCCCCCACAGTGATCTTTCTAAATTGCAAGTTCGATCACATCAACCTCTCCTTAAAAATGTTACCCCTGAACTTTAAGGTCCTTCATCATCTGAGTCCAATTTGCCTTTACATTTGCACCTTCTCCCATCTCATCTTCTCGACCCCTGTTTTATTGCCACTGGCTACACTGGGGGTTCCATTGGTAAAGGTAAATGTAATCCTTTGCTTTTCTCTGTGCTATTTCTTCTGCCTGGAATGCTCTTCCATTCTCCCCTGGAAACACTGACTAATCCCCCAATGCATGGATCAAAGCACCTCCTATGTAAGATCACGCACATCTTCCTTACAGTCCTCTCGGCGCCATGCTGCTGTGACAATTTTTAAAACCTGTGTGCCTCTGTTATGGCTCAGAAGCTAATGAAAGCCCCTACCATTTGTTAGGGGCTTTCTGTGTGCCAAGGACTCCTGGAGGCCCTTTCTTTTAACAGTGATACGCACATATGTCTCCCACACGAGACTACTCGAGGATCTGTTGGCGGTGGCCGTGCACCAGGTGTTAGACCAGTGGGGTCAGACGGGACCTGGGTTCAGCAACCTCAGTACTTGCGTTCCGGCTAGGAAAGAATTCAGAGCCAAGACTCAAACTATAAGAGAAAGTTTATTTATAGAATCAGAGAGGTAGAAGTAATTCATAGAAGAAATGGGCTTAGGAAGCAAGTTATAGAGGCAAAGGAAGGGCCTCTGGAGCTTAGAAGTGAGGAAGGAAAAGGTGACGTGCTTGGGGGTGGAGGAGGGAAAGGAGAAGGAGAAAGATGAGGGCATGCTCCCAGGAGGGAGAGCACACTGGGTCCTCTGTCCTGAGGATTTTAAGGGTGGAAATTATAGGGGAGGTCTAGGGGAATGTCTCAATAGAATATTCAGCAGCTTTCCAGGTGTGTCCTTTCAGGGTCAGGGTCTCCACTGATTGATTGGTTGGTACCAGGGCAGGGGGTCATTATTCACTGCAGCTGGTCCTGAGGTTAGCCATGGTGTCACTTGTCTGGTTTCGCTGCTTTCCTGGGCCTGGAGCTGAAATACAACTGAGGCCTAGATGTGATCTCTTAGGGAAGAAAGGTCAAGGGGTCCAAACCCCAGGACCAGCAATATGCTAGGGGTGGAAAGGTCACCCTGGGGACGAGGTCCCACCCTACAATTGTCCTTTGCTGGGCACCCAGGGCTTTCCACCCTGGTGACCTTCTGTACCTGGCCCATTGTCCTTGCTCTGCTCATGTCTGTCTAACTGCCTACCACAAATCAAGTTTCTTTTGCATTCTGTAACCTTTCGGGGTTTAGTAAATGTGACAAAGTCATAGTAGATGCTTTGAATTTGCCACTGATTAAAGACCCAAAGGTTTGGTTTTGACGGTGTTGGCTCTCAAGTGCATTCTGATGATTGAAAGAATTCTTGTATGAGTCTGTAAGAGTTCATGCAAGAATTCTGCAAAGGCTAATATACGTATGCCTGTTTCACTGGGATGAGGTTGGAGAATGCCTCACTGTATGAACCATGGGCTGTGCAGCACTTTACCCCAGAGGAAAACCCGTCACTCTTCTCTCCCACTGAGAACATGTCCTACTTTCTGGCACAAATGTAATCAAGTTGCCCAGTGTAATGTGTGGGTCTGTTCTCATGTGTGCTAAATGAGTGACTCGGCTATCTTCCCTTCCCCTTCCCCTTGTGCAATTTTAAATGTTCTTGGGATTCTGGTACAGATGGAGAGAGCAAGTGAGAACTTTTCTCTTCACTCTGAAAAGTTGCAAGGGTTCCTAGGAGTTTCTGTAGTTTGTTGGAATTAAGAATGTCACTAATATAGGGAATTAGGAAGATTTAGCTTTCTTCTGCTGCTTTGGACCCGGGAGGACGGAGCATTGCAAACAGCTGCTCACACTTGTAACGACACGGGGAAGACACTAACCCAGTGCTGAGCATGGGGACTCTGGAGTGTAAAGGAATAGTCTTCCCATGAGAGAAAGAGAAGGTAAAAAATATATGGAGATAGTTAGATGATAAACTAATTGATAGATGTGTAGTCGGGCCATACCTGGATTAAGGCAATGAAGGGAGACAAAAATTAATGCCTGCCTCTGGGCTCAGTGCCCTGACTATGCAGAGATGTCCTGCTGAGAACCATCAAGGTATGATCTAGTTCAGGGTCAGGGGGGAAAGTAATTTTTATTTTTTTATCCTCACCCGAGGACACTTTTGCATTCATCTTCAGATAGAGTGAGAGGGAGAGAGGGAGGAAGAGAGAGAGAGAAATATCAATGTGAGAGAGACACATTGACTGGCTGCCACCCACACGACCCCAACTGGGGCTGGGGACAAACTGCAACCGAGGTACGTGTCCTTAGCGGGAACTGAACCCGGGTCTCTCTGGACCGCGGGCCGATGCTCTAACTGCTGAGCCAAACCGGCCAGGACGGGAAAGTAATTTTTAGTGTAAAACTAGGTAGTACCATTCAAATGTCTTCCCAACAAACCCTAGGGATCTTGGACCTAAATTCCTTTAGATAGGAGACTAAAATACCATCAAGGCTTGTCTCTGTCCTGGAGCTTAATAGGAGCCCCAAATACTGGTGTGAAGTGAAGCCTTCCCAATCCACTCTGGAAAAGGAAAATAGTGGTGGAAGGGAACCAACAGCAGCTACCAAAGGAAGCCCCCTATGCCGCTAACAAAGAGTTCCATCAATTGTGGTGTGAGAACCTCAATGAACACGTCCTAAACTGGGATGAGAGAAACTTCAGAGGACTTGGATTTCCACTCATCTCACTTGGTGTCCCAGGGAAGCTGGAGTTAGGTTTCTTATTTAAGGATTAAGGAAGCAAAAGAAATGTAGACAAGCACAAAATGCTGATAAAGTTATCAACCAGGTGTGCTGCCCAGCCATGCTACCTGGACTTGGTTCATACTGACTAACGTGTGTACCTCCATTGTAGGGAAGTGTCGTTTAGAAGCATTTCCTTACAGCTCTTGCTATGTTGTACTATGATTTGTTGTTTGTTCGGGAGAAAGAAGTAAGCGTTATTCATTTTTGTGTCTCTAGAGAACCTAACTCAAAACCTGGACTGCTGGTCACCCAACAAATCCTGATGAATGAATGAATGAATCAATTTATGAGTGAATCAGTGGGTGAATGGATGAGAATATGGTTTGGTCGTCTCTCTGCCTCTGAAGCCTGACTCCACGTGCTGCTTTCTAGAGAGTATTTCAGTGATTGCTGCGAAAGTTTACTGCTAGCACAAACCTTTGCATTTCTAAGGTGCACGATTGAAAACAATTGCTTATCTATGTGCATGGGGCTGGAAATACTGATTTGTGGTTGACTGTGTCTTTCAGTGGACATAAGACAAAGACTGTTTTTGACTTGTGGCTCCAGCTGCTCTCTGCAGACTTAGCCCAGCATCTCACAGCTCTGATATTAGAGCAAAGCACCACCCACCTCTAGTTCAACTCTTCCACCCAATAGTTCATATAACTTTCAGACTATGAGACGAGGTGGGCCAGAGAGCTGTGCAGGAAGCGTGTACAGGGGTGGTGCAACAACTTCCCATGTTAAACCGTGAGCACCTATGTGAAAATACAGAGTAAGTTGCCAGTGTATTTTTTTGTTTGCTTTGCTTTATTATAAGCTTGTCTTCTTCTTCTTCTTCTTCTTCTTCTTCTTCTTCTTCTTCTTCTTCTTCTTCTTCTTCTTCTTCTTCTTCTTCATCATCGTCATCGTCGTCATCATCATCATCATCATCAAACACCTGTGAGGGCACTTTAGGTTTCAAGTAAACAAGCCACACATACTGGCCAGCACAAAGAGTATTCAAACACAGAAATCTGATGGAGATAGTTTGCACTCTTGGACCCAATCTCTGTGTGGGTGGACACTAAATGAAGAGGGCTTGGGAGGTGTATATTTTCATGATGAACATCTTTGTATTTCCTGAGGAACTTGGAGATAACACACCCTTATGAATGGGTGATGGAGAATCCCTGAAAAGGACCTCTGTTAGTAAAAACACCTACTCTTCTTTCTAGGATAATTATTAATTAGTTGACAAGTTTTTGTGATTCTAAAATGATGAGAACATTTTATTATGCTACAGATACAAGTTCTTTTCCAGTGCATATGGGACGTCCACCAAACCACACCACATGCTAGGGCATTACATTTCAAAAGATTAAAATATTGCACAGTATCTCCTCTGATCACAAGTAGAGATAAATAACAATAACATAATACATGAATAATACATAAGACAATAACTAAAAATGTTGCATTTTTATAAGTATATTTTGTGTTGAGCCCAATCATTTGGATTATCTCCATATATATTGTTTAGGCCTATTATAAATAGGCCCCACCCCATCAGTTTATTTTGAACGTTGTAAAATGGCACCATTAGGCTCATTGGAGCGATGGCATTTGAATTAATCCGAAGAGCACCTGGCTATGGTTTGGGTGACAGATCATCAAAAGCATTCGCTATGCGAGGAGCAGTTAGGCCAAGGGCTTTGGTTTTGTTTTTCCAGATGGTACATAAAGATCTTTAAAATTTTCCTAATTGTTTTTATCCACTCTGCCAATTTCTGTCTTTTAATTGATACATCCATATAATTTATTAGCTAATGTTAGGCCTCAAGTCTACCATTTATGTTTTGTTTTCTGTTTGTTCTGATTTTAGTTTCTTTTTCTTGCCTCTCTGTGGGTTACTTTAACAATTTTCAGAATTTTATTTTGGGTTTTGGTTTTAGACCATGGCCATCACATCTCCCACACCCGCAGCAGGGAGCCTGTTCAGTTGTCCCCTCACAGAGGTGACACAGATGTTCGGCTCCTATGGGGTTAGCACACTCACGGCTCCACCGGAGACCCAGGGAAATCCCAGGATTTCGAACCATGGACCCACCACATCCCCGCTTCGACATCTTGACCGCTGGAAAAGGATAGAAAAGTTCCATTTTGTTTTTTTATTTTTACTTTTTGTCTGTAGTGTTTTTGAGTGGTTTCCCCACTGTCCGAAAGTAGAGCTTTCCTATGAAACCTTTCGTAAGCCGAAATGGCAGAAAGCAGAATATTCCCCACTTTCCAAAAGTCTGTGTTAGGTCACTTTGCCTTTACAAAAGACCTACATTAGGGCATTTTCATGAACCGAAAGAAATCCAGAGGATTTTCACTTGTATTAAAAAAGCCATTATGTATTTATGCATTATGTATATGGGATACCTATATTTATAGCTCTTTAATTGACTACTTTACATTTTTATTATATATATGTGTGTGTATATGTAGTCAACTGGTGTCAACATTTACTAGTTAGAATGAAGTATAGGAACCTTATCTTACTTTACATACTTTTGTGTTCTTCCATTTATAATATAATTATATTAAATGAATATTAAATTTTAAAAGTTCCTCTACATATATTGAGAACCAAATTAGAATGTTACAATTTTTGCTTCAACTGTCAAACATATATTTGCTCTTCCATCTTTATGTTCTAAGATTCCTTTTTTAAAAATAACGGCTTTCTGTTTAGAGAAAGGAGGCATGGCCTATGGATGAGGGTTGGGGATGGAAGTCCAGGTTATCCAGTTGGCCTCCCATGACATTCAGTGGGGGGTGATCTCTTTACTGCTGGATGGGATTTGGGAGTTCACGATCCCCACTAAACCTTGGCTGATATCACCCTGGCACCCTGTCATTATTCTAGTCTCAGGATCCCTAGCCTGTCTGCTGTTCACTCTTTACCTTTCAGAGTCTTCTTGTGTTTTTAATATAATGTCCACGATTTTTTGCTGTACTTAATAGAATAAATAGGAAAAAGTATGTCTACTCCATCTTTACAGATGTGGAAATCTTAGAAAATATTTGTGTGAGGATAATGAAAACATAACATACCAGAATTTGTGACATGCAGCTAAAGTAGTTTTATTGAGAAATATATAACTCTAAAAATGTATATTAGAAAATAAAAATGATCTACAATTGATGATCTAAACCTCTACCCTAGAAAGCTAGACAAGGCAGAGCAAATTAAGCTCAAAATAACTAGAAGAAGGAAATGTTAAATATAAGAGTATAATAAATGGAGGAGAGAATAGAAGAATGAAAATATTCATTGAGACTAACACTCTTTCTTTGATGAGATCAATAAAATGGATGAACCTATAGCTAAACTGATTAGGAAAAAGAGAGAGAAGCAAATTACCAGTGCAACCAGTTCTGATGTACTTGTTTTGAATTGTGAATTCTTTCCAACACAGTTGATATATTAAAGAACACTTTGAGTGTAATGCATTTTCATGTTTACTTGTGTGTGATTCCGTCCACAAGAAACACTAGGTGAATGCAGAAAACTGCCCGCAGCTGAGCCGAGCCACCTAGGAAGACACAACATGCACACATGTGCACATCTCAAACTCCTACCAGCTACCTCATTTCAGCACGTGTGTGATGAGCCACACCCATCCGCATCTGGCATGGGAGCTCAGTCCAACTTTACATAATCTTCCATCCCTTCATAGTAACTCCCAAGCTGCAGCCCTTTTGATGTCCACTCCTACAAACAAGCAGCAGGTGTTTCTTCAAGGTGACGTGCCATATTTGTTGTAGTATTGATGTATTAACCAATTCACATGTTAAACTATTGTTTTTCATAGATTCCTCTTTTTTTTAATCAATATTTTTTAATGTTATAGTACCCTTATCTCCATTTTCCCCATAAACCTTGTGATTTTCACTATGTAATTTTTTAAATAATTTATTTTATTATTAATTTGTTTTTGTTACAGATGTTTTTCCTTTTTTTCCCCCATTGACACCCTCCTCCCCCTCCCCTTCTCCTCCTCCCCATCCCTGCTGTCCATGTCCATTGGTTATGCACCCATGCACATAGGCTCTGTGATTTATCTCTTTCCCCCGCCTCCCCCCCTCCTCTGAGGCCCGTCATCCCGTACTCCACCCTCCATGTCTCTGGGTCAATTTCGTTGTTCAGTTTGCTCAGTTCTCCTGTGTGTTGCCAGCTTCCTCCGTTGGTGTGGGGGTCGCTGGCTCCCCCGCCCCGCCTGGGCCCCCCCCCCGTTGGTGCGGGGGTCGCCCGGCTCCCCCGCCCCGCCTGGGTTCCCCCGTGGTGGCGGGGTCGCGGCTCCCCCGCCCCGCCTGGGTTCCCCCGTGGTGGCGGGGTCGTGGCTCCCCCGCCCTGCCTGGGTTTCACTATGTAATTTTGCATAGCCAGTGATTTTAGGACTATATACGTAGCATTATAGTAAAACTGACTGTACTTTGCTGGGTAAAGTAAATTTGTTGTTGTTGTTGTTGTTGTTAATCCTCACTGAGTATATTTTCCCATTGATTTTTAGATAGAGTGGAAGGGAGGGAGGGAGAGAGAGAAACATCGATGTGAGAGACACACATTAACTGGTTGCCTCCCACATGACCCCGACCAGGGCTGGGGTTGGAACCTGCAACCCAGGTATGTGCCCTTGACCAGGAATCAAACCTGAGACCCTCCAGTCCTGGGACCAGTGCTCCAACCACTGAGCCACACTGGCTACGGCTGAGTAAAGTAAGTTTAACGGCCCCAGTAGTGCATGTAACCAGATAGTATGTGCTTCCTGCTAAGTTGGCAGAGAAACCCTACAGCTACTCACCTATGAATTCTTCCTACCAAACGTCTTGAACCTGAAACTAATCACACCTTTCCATCTAATCTTCGGGGTAAAGAAAAGCAGAGGAGAGAGAAATCATTTAAACGATGCTACAGGGAAACATCTAGATAGATGCAAAATGTTAAAGTCTGATTGAATTCTATTTTGAAGAAAACAATTATAAAATACATTTTTGGTGGAACTGGGGCAATTTACTAGAGACAGGGCATTACCTGATCTTATGGAGTTATTGTTAATTTTAAGAGTAATAATGTTACTGTTATTAAATTACAGAATGTCCTTACTTGGGGGATATAAAAGCTTAAGTATTTAGAAGTGAAATGACCTGATGTCTGTAATTCCTTTAAAATGTTTCAGCAATTTATGTATATATATGTATATTTATAGATATGTGTACATATATATATACACACACACACGCACATATATATAAATACATGTATATGGAAATACATATGAAAACGTAAGAAAACAAATGTGGCAAAATGTTACGGATGTTCATTATGCTTTTTTTCACTTTATGTTTGACATTTTTCATATCTTATTTTTATAATTTTACAAAATTGACATGTAAGAGGAATTAAAATAGTTTTCTGTATGACAGAAAATCCATGACTTCTGGGTCCCTCTAGACCTCGGGTCAGTTTGTCCTGCCTGCACCAAGTGGACAGAGCCCCCCTCACTGCCGTGTGTCTGCTGTTATAAAAAGCGCTCCAGCGCCTGTGCCCATCCTCAGGATTCCTTGCATTCCTCCAGGACATAAGACTCCCATTGTATTCCCTTGACTGGCCCCTGAAAGGGAAATTTAGCATAACTTTCTCTTTCTTACTTAGGTTTTTTTTCCCCATCGAGAAAAGGAACAATCAGATTAGAACAAAATTTGAAAAGGTCTGTGGAGTTGTGCTGAAGAGACAGTGTTCTAGAAGCTCAGGACTTAGAGTAAAGTCCTTTATGCCTTTAGCAAAGACTGGAGCACAGAGGAGCAGCCCAAAGGGAGAGGAAGCGCCTGGAGAGGGAGTGTAACCATGTCCCAGACAGCCAGTCTCTCTCTCCCAACTCCCTGTCAGCTCAGAGCTGCTGCGTCTGAGCCAGGCCTGAGGAAACAGACACCTGAGCATGCCCGTCACGGAGGACAGCTCGTGGACATGCCGCAGGGAACACAGAGACATCTCAGAGACAAAGGGCATAGGGACGAGGATTCAGGAGAAGAGTTAGGTGTACTTAGGAGTGATTATAGGACTTTTTTGGTGTGTTTTTCTCCTTCAATTTTTCACTGGGAGAGGTGATTAACTGTGTGCATCCAAAAATAGTTTAAGCTAAACATAGCATAGCTGGCAGAGGTTGTTATAAAATAGAACTTGGGTGTGGGAATGCTGCCTCTTAACTGTAATCCTTTCCTGGGTAAAACGATGTCAGTGCTATGAACTCAAACCAAGGTCAACCTTGAGAACCAAGTGCAAGATCTCAACTCTTTAATTCAGGGGGAAAAGTTTATTCTCCTGGGTATGCAAACTAGCTAAAGTTAGAGGGAACTTTTCTTTAATAACCATCATCTTTCTTAAAGAGAGGAAGAGACCACTATTAGGCTTTAGTTCAGATTCTCGATTTTATGGATGAGGACTATTGAAGTAATTTACCCCAGCTCACATATCGTTAGTGACAGAGGTAATACTCCCAGTTTAGTGCTTCTCCTATTATAGCATGCAGTTTCTCTCAATTTAGGATTCTTCCCCCACTGGATTATGATTAAACACGAACACAGATGGAATATGATTAAAACTCAGAAGATTATGCGTTGGCCTCATTGAAACCCTGTAAAACTTCAGTTAGGTTATTCGAGATGGGGAGAAAACTGTAGTTGGCAGATTGTAGGGACACAGTCAACAAAATAATCAGAGTCTCTAGTTAGAGACAGGCGTTGTCCTTTACGTGGTCTAATCTCACGGGCTGCTCAGAGATGTTTCCAGGTGTGCCATCGAAAGAGCTGCCTGGGTGTTGCACGTGGGTGCCTGTGTGGGGTGGAGAAGCAGTGTTTCCTGGCTGGATGCTGGATGCAGTATGGAATGACACCAGCAGTCATGACGAAATGGGACATGTGGCTCTGTGCCCACACTGGGTACCAGTAGAAGACATCTTTTACCGTCTTCAGCCCTACTCATCCATCCTGCATAATTCCCCCCCGGCAGAAATCCCTTGGAAAACTCTATTTATTTGCTTGTTTATTTAGTTTTTCATCTTTAATACTGCTTTTATTTTGAAATAATTTCAGACATCCGGAAAGGTTGCAAAAATATTGTGAAGTATTCTCATATGCCCTTCACCCAGAATCCCAACATGTTAACATTTTACCAATTTGATTCATTATTCTGTCTTTTGGAATCATTTGAAAGTACATTGACAACAAGAAAATGCCTCTCTGTGCCTACATTCCTCAAGGTGTATTTCATGCAACAAGGACAGACTTTCTTTTATATAACCACAGTCCAGTTATCAAAACCAGGAAATTAACATTCCTGCAGCTGTTATCTAATCCATAGACATTCACATTTCATCAATTGTCACGCTAACGTGCTTCATAGGAAAAGGAAAATATATGTCTCTGGTGTGGAATTCAATCCAGGTTCACATTGTGCATTTAGTTGTCCTGTCTCTACGGTTTCGTTGAAATTCCTCAGTCTTTTCATGACCTAGACATTACTGGACAGTTAACTTACAGAATTTCTTTCCGTTTTGGTTTATCTGATGTTTCTTTATAATTAGCTTCAGGTATTACTTTGTGGAAGTAATACCACAGAAATAAGGGTGTGTGTTTATTCAGTGCATCGTCTCAAAAGGCAAATGATGTCTTGAACAATTTGGTGAGGTGGTGTCTGTAAGGTCCTATGCGTAAAGTAACCCTTTTTTCCCCGTTTGTAATTAATAAGAGTCTTTTGGGAGATACTTCCAGGCAATATAAAATTCCCGTTTCTTATCAAACTGTCACCCATTGGTTTTGGCATTTTGGTGATTCTTGCCTAAAACAAGTATTACTATGGTTGTTGCCAAAGTATTTTCTAAGTCCATCATTCCTTCCACATTTATTTCCAGCATTTCTTCTGTATCTATTAGTTGCCATTCTGCTGCAAGGAAGAGATTTCCCTTCTTTCTCATTTATTTATGGATTTACTAAGTATAGACCCATGAACTCTTAACTGTGTTCCGTGGGTTATAATCTTTACTGTCAATAGTTATTTTGAGACTCAAATTGTCCCAGATTGAGTCTCTTCAAGCTGGCTCTTTATCCTTTTTTCATGTCCCCATATTCTTTCAGCGCCTCTCTACTTTCTGGCTAGGCCAGATCTTCCGGGTTCATCGTGCAGTTTCCCAGATCCACTCCTGAGATCAGCCATTTCTTCAAAGAACCCCGGTTCTCTTTAGTGGAGAATGGTATTGAGAGTTCTGCAGCCTGGGCACTAAGTTTGCTCATTTGTACAGGATGCCCCAAACAACACTTTTACAAGCACGGCTTTCATCATTTCACTTCTATGGAAGTCCCTGGGCCTTTCTGCTAGATGAGACAGGGTCTGCTTTTCCAGTCCGGCTGGTCCTGGTGCTGCCTCCTGTCTTCTGGGAAGAAACTCCCACCTTCTTGTTCTCATTTTCATAGTAATAGCTCTTCTCCTGGTGGCTGCAAATTTGGATGCACGCTCCCCCAAGTCCTTCTGTCCAACCGACCCCTACAGCAACAATGTACTCTGAACCCCAAACTAGGAAATTGCAACACATGACCTCCTAAGCTTAAATACATTTAAGGATGGAATGGAACAAGCTATTTGACATCAGGGGAGTCTGGAAATTTTACCCATCAGCAAGTATAAACACCTCCCTCTTCTTCTTTACATGGGGGCACAGATGCGAAGAAACAGAATGGTAATTGTGGTTAGCACTCAACTTTTCCAGACATCGCTTTTGTACCTGTCGCCTGTTCCCTGGTCTGTTTCCCAACCATTTTTCCGAGAAGGTTCAGGGAAGATCTTTGCCTCTTGTGCTTGTTTAATTCCTGGCAGTAAATGCATAAATCCTTCTCTCCCATTCATCTTGGGTATCTCAGGACTAAATTAGGCCCCTGACAAAGCATTTAGTCTCCATACAAATTTTTAAGTGCGCTAAGTATCAACCCTCCAAAGGAAGACCAAATGTAGTGAGTGATGGTGGACAGGAAAAGTAACTAACGAACTACATGTTTCATTTTCCCAGTCCTAAAAGTTTTCCCTGGCCAAGTCTGGCATTTTTATTGTCTTAAAGTTGTGCTTTGCTATCATGTCATTGGAAAACACATGTCTTTGTTTAAAAATGTGTGTTCATTGATGCCAGTTGTATATCCCGAAACGTCTTTCTGGAGTGATAATAGTTTTCATTAATCTCAGAACCCATGGCCTTCTAATGCAGGGGAAGCAGAAGCACACAGGAGGCTTGTCAGAGCCGAGTCCCAGCTCCGGGCTTGATTTCAGTCTAATCTTAGCAAGTCATGCATCTTGTGTCGCACGCCCATGACTGCCCTCAGCCCATGTGGTAACTTTGCACAGATTAGAAAAAGGTGCCTAGAAAGTCTCACACTCACAAGTAATTCATTGGTTACTTCCATGCACGATTCATTAGCCAGAATTAGTCATATGGCATCACCCACCACAAAATGAGCAGGAAGTATAGTCCTACCCTGTGCCCAGAATAGGGGGAGAACAGGCAATATGTGGCAATAAGACTAATGGTAACTAAATGCCTCACAATTGGTTGTTTCTTATAAATAATCAATATTTTATCTTGTTAGTGGTAGGTAAAATAGTAGTGCTTCTTATAATATGTGGCCTCTTAGCTTTTATGCATAGTATGAGACCATTAATGAGATTTCTTTCTAGCCCTTCCTATGCAAATGGGTAACAATCAAAGTCCATGGTCACTCTGGCCAGTGTGTCTCAGTGGTTAGAGCGTCTGCCCATGCACTGAAAGGTAGTGGATTCGATTCCCAGTCAAGGGCACATACCTGGGTTGCAGGTTCAATCCCCAGCCCCAGTTGGGGTCCTGTGGGAGGCAACCAATCGATGTGTCTCTCTCACATCAGTGTTTCTCTCTCTTTGTTTCTCTCTCTCTCTCCCCTTTCCTCCTTCCCTTCCACTCTCTCTCTCTAAAATAAAATAAAATAAAATAAAATAAAATAAAATAAAATAAAATAAAATTTAAAAAATCGAAAAAAATATCCTCAGGTGAGGATTAACAAGAAAAAAACAAGTCCATGGTGATAAAAACACTGATAGGCAATAAACTAATCCCAAAGCTCACAGGATGTCTTTGTTGGAGCTGCTGTGCAGAGACTGTGCTCTTTGCATGTGTGCAGGGGGAGCTGTGTCCTTGGCAATCACTGTTGTCGCACCCTCTCTCTTTGTCCCATCTTCTCCCCTACTGGTCGTTCTGCTGCAATGCCTGGGCTCACGGTCTGTCTTGCCTGTCTGAGTCCCGGTGGTCTTATGGCTGTTGCCATGACTACTGTTTTTTTCTGGGACCCTGGTTGCCTAGTCATGTCCACTAAAGTTAATTAGTCCTATTTCAGGCAGGACTGCACTTGGGTCTGAGTCCGATTGACCCTCATCTCAGCCTGAGCCCTGGTACTGCTCTGTGGTCCTCTGGCTGTCTGCAGCCCAAGCTGGTGCTGGTATCTGGGCGCAATGCTGGTTGCCACCTGCCTAGACTCTCCCAGGAAGGTACAACCTTGACTGCACAACCTGATTTGCTCTAGCTGCAAATACTCTCACTAACCAGCAAAGCCTCCTTTTCCAGCACCCCACGATGATGCTGAGGCTGTTCCCCCACTCCAGACTATTAACGAGTTTCTCCTAAGGAAGAGAGCCCTAATGAGAGAAAGGCTGTCCCTGTTGCCCCGGGAAGCTTTAAATGCAATGCAAGGCTTTGCACCTGCTCTGCAGGAAAAGCACCCCCTGTGGACCCGCCACAAACATCCTGCCCTTGCACAGTGCACTCCAGCCACACTGAGCTGTCTGTAACCACCTGCCCGTCAATGTACCAGCCTCTCTCATGAGTCAGGTCTAGAGTGTCTGCTACATCTTGCTTAGTGCAGCCGATTCTTCAATGTCAGGCCAAAGACTGCCATCCCCCTGACACCTTCTCTGATTTCTGCAGCCTGACCCACCCTCCTTTCCTCTAAGACTCCACTGCATTTCAGCCATGCCAATCTGTCTGTCTGAGCTCCTGCAAGACAGGCGCCATGCCCTTGCATTTCTGTCTTTCTTGTCTCTAGCACAAAGCCTGACACATTATAAAGCTCCAGAAATGTTAAATGGACACAGGTCTGTTCTCTTGGTGAAGAGCATGGTAAATCAGTCACCAGGCTGCAAACTTGAAGGCTCCAGTAGGGCCCTCTCACTGGAAGTGGGGGTGATACTAAACCTCAAGGAAGAACAAATGGAGAGGCAGGAGAAGATGCCATGCATTGCAGCTTTCCTCACGTGTAGTGGGGAGTGGGGAGGGACCAGCAATGACACCAGGGAGGAAAGGTGGGGCTTCTCTCGGGCACCAATGTGTGCTATGGAAGAGCTGCAGTACTGAGGCCAGTAACACTAAAGCCTCAGCCTACGGAAGACACCTGAGTGGCCACTCTGTAGCCGTGATTTCACTGTTGAGCACTAGAGCTGTATTCCCAGCTGCCCACTGGAAATCTCCTGGACACCTCAGGTTTGGGATGCCCAGCGCTAGATGCATCATCACCCTCTCCACCTCCCAGACTTTCTCATTGGTAAGGGTCTTACCACACACCCAGCTGTCTAAGCCAGGAATCTGGGTACCATCATGATGCCTCTCATGTCCTCACTTTCCACAGCGACACACCACCAAGACCTGTCCGTGTTTTTGTTTGCACATCTTTGGATTCTGCTTGCTAAATGCCCCATACTTCCGTCTCCAGGCCACTGTCCTCTTCTAGACGTTGACGGACCTTTCTGCCGTGGGCTCCTGCACTCTGCTGTTAGAGGCTCCCCTCCCTTTTTTGAAATACTTTGGAGGCTACTTGTTGTCAACAGAATAAAATCGTACCTCTTTCAGCTGCAAGTGGCAAAAAATCCTGATGCAAAGGATGTAAACCAGCGATCTCCAGAGCGGCAGACACACATCTAGAGTGTGTGCAAGATGACCAGCTGGAGTACAGGAAGAAAATATTGGAACTTTCTGTTCTTTTCTAAAGGTAAGGAATCAAAGTTCACTAATATTTAATATGAAAATAGACACTGGGGAATTCACTCAGTACTTATGTCACATAGTATCAATCACATCTCCTATCAATATAGAGCCCAAGGGAAGAGGTAAATATAATTTGGGGAAGAGTTGATCGAGTGCAATTAGTTCATGCTGTGCCTGGTTAAGTGAATTCAAAGATCATACTACTTGTTTTTTGTTTTTGTTCGTTTGTTTGTTTTGGAGGGCTGGGCAGGACCGTGAAGATAATGAGATAATTTCTCCTACACATTTTTTTATTTAAGTATAATTTCTAAAACTGAAAAATACCACAGATTAGTTTTGCCTTCTATAGAATTTCTATAACTAATGGAATCAAACAGAAGATCATCTTTTGTATTTGGCTTTTCTCCCTTTGCTTACCATAATGTTGTTCAGATTCGCGTATAATGTTGTGAATTGGTTTATGCCTGACTTCCTAGGGAGCTGACAGTTGGCTTTCCAAAGTGTATTATGAGAGTTCAGGTTGCTCCATGTCCTCGTCAGCACTTGATGTTGTTAGACTTGGTTGTTTTAGCCATTCCAGTGAGCTGGTGTTCCTTTCAGGTTTACATTTGCATTTCCCTGATCACTAATTATGGTAATCACCTTTTCATATGTGTGCTATCCATTTGTACTCTGCTTTTGTGAAGTATCTGTCTTTTGTCCTTTAAAAATTTCTCATTGACTTGTGTTATTAATTTGTAGTTCTTTGTGTATTCTACCTATAAGTACTATATGAGGTACATTTATTGCAGATGTTTTCTTCTAGTCTATGACCTGAACTTTCATTCTGTTAGTAGTGTCATAGGATGAGAATTATTTTTAATTTGTGGTAAATTTATAGATTTTAGAAATTACATTTCTTTCTCATGGGATTAGTACTTTCCAAATCCCATCTAAAAAACTTTTATCTGAGTGTGAAGATACCCTCTTATGCTTTATTTCTGTATAGAATGAGAGTACAAAAGGCACATAACCTCCTAGTATTATTGAAATTAGCTTTGAGTTTACAGAGCCCCTGAACCCCAGTGGTAACCACACCACACTTTGAAAGTCTATATTTTGTGTTTTCACTGATTTTTTTTTTTTGTCTACCTGTTTTATCAATAGAATGAAAATCTCCAACTCTCATTGTGATGTTTTCTCCCCTTTACGTCTGTCAGATTTTTCTTTATACATTTTAAAGCTCTGTTATTTTGAGCATGCACGTTTAGGATTTTTATGTTTCCTGATGAATTGACCTTTTTATATATCCCTCTTTATCTCTGGCAATGTACTTTGTCTTGAAGTCTTATTTGTCTGATACACATAAGCCACTCTAGCTTTTTAAAATACATAAATAATGTTTTTTATCCTTTTTCTTTTAATCTGGCTGTGGCTTTATATGTAAAGTGTATTTCTTTTTTATTTTATTTTTTTTCCTTTATTGATTTTAGAGAGGAAGGGAGAGGGAGAGAGAGATAGAAACATCAATGAGAGAGAACATTGATTGGCCGCCTCCTGCATGCCCCTTACTAGGGATTGAGCCCACAACCTGGGCATGTGCCCTGACCGGGAATCAAACTGGTGACCTCTTGATGCATGGGTCGATGCTCAACCACTGAGCCACACCGGCCGGGTAGTATTTCTAGTAGACAAGTATTTCTTATAGACAGCATGTAGTTGTTCTTGGTTTTCTTGAACATTAGTATGACAATCACTTTTTAAAATTAGAGTGTTTAGTCCATTTATAGTTAATGTAATTATTAACATGGTTTGGTTGAAATCCACTGTCTTGCTATTTATTTGTCCTGTCTGTTTTTCATTTACTTTTCTTCCTTTCCTAATTGTTTTGGATTAATTGAATATTATTTAGTATTCCATTTTATTAGCTCAATGGGATTTAAGTTATGCCTCTTTGTTTTGTTTTTTAGTGGTTGCTTTAGGGATTGAAATGTTCATCCCTAACTAATCATAGCCTACAATGAGTTAATATATATACCACTTCATATACAAATTAAAATTCTTAACAGCATACTTCCATTTATTTCCTCTCTCCTTTCTGCTATTGTTGTCTTTCATTTTAATTTTATGCATATTATAAGTCATACTGTGCATTGCTTTAATTTGTAGTTTATATACATAATCATGTGTTTTTTTTACTAGCAGACAGATCCAGCTTCAGCTCAGGAATATTTTCTTCTACAACTTTCCCCCCCACCCTCTTTTTGGGACTCATTTGTTTCTCAGGTTGTCTCAATATATTCTCCAGGCCTTTAATATTTTACCTCATAGCTTTTATCCCTTTGTATTGTTGCTCAGTTCTTTAAAATATTTCTTCCATTTGTCCAGCTTGTGACTTGAATCTCAGTGGTGATTCTTTTTCCCATTAATTTCTTGACTTTTTAACTCTTAAAAGGGTTTTTTAGGAGTGGCAGCCATCTTTCCGTTGTCCTTGAATCTCTTTAAGAACAGTTTTTCATGTCTGATCTGTTGTTAGTCTCCTCCAGCAGTTCTGTTTCAGTAGGGGTCTCTTTAGAATGTTCTGCTTGTTCTCATACCTTCTGACTGACAGACATCCTCATGTATAATTGCTGTCTGATTTGATTGTTTGCCCACATAGGCTCAGGCTCAGCTATTGATGCACTTTAAGTGGGGCTATCCCATGAACAATGGAGAGCTTGGTGGTCCCTGCTCTTTTGAGCCAGTAGTGGAATAACAGGCACTTTATCATCCTCTACTGAGGTGTCAGCATCAGGAAGAGTCCTTTCTGTTTCTCAGCCAACATGGATTCTCTGACCTTAGGCGTACAGAAGAAAGTCCCCCTTTTCAGCCCCTCCTAAGCATGTCCGAAGCAGGGAAGCCAGAACACTTCCCTTGGAAGTGTTACTGAGATGAGAGTTGGGGATCCATGGATCTCAGTGGATCTAAGTTCTCCTCCAGGATCCATATATTCTCATCCTTGACCTTAGGTCTCCAATGCTCTTTCTAGGTTCTTACCTGGCTCAGGTAGAAAAAGTCCTGCACACATAGTTATCTCCATCTTACCATTGTCAGCTGCAGCCATGGCAATGCTTGACTCAGGAGAAATACCCGGATTGGAATGAAGAGTCAGGACATATTCAAGCTGCCATCCTTCCAGAATTTTCTACTCTAAGGACTACTGTTAAGCAAAAGATAAGTGACCACAGAGATCACCAATGTGACATCATGTTCTCCACTGAGTGGTGTGTGAAGCAGTATGGTGTAGGGGGAAGGCGTTCGGAGTATTTCAGCCCTATGTTGGAATCTCAACTCTGCCACATACTCATAATGGGCAATTATTTATCATGGTCTGTGAGCCTCACTTTCCCCTTCTGCAAAATAAGGGAGATGAGAGCTCTTTTATAGAATTGCAAAATTTAAATCAAATACTACGCTGAAAGCTCCTATCACATGCAGGTTGTACCTTATAGATTCGCTTTTCCCTCTTCTTAAAACCTCTTTCTTTCTGTCAATGTCTCCTGCTTTCATGCCTCATTTGCCAGCTCATAGACATGTCTCATAGCCCAAAACAAGGGTACCACAGGATCTCAGTTCCAGCCCATGTTTTCCTATTTCAACATGTCCCCAGCTGTGTGGCTATGTGATGCTACCATATGTTCTTGTACTGTAACACACAAGATGTCCCAAAACAGGAAGAACTGATGTATTATACAAGAAGCAGGATTTCAGGTGGAGAAAGAATATTGCCTACAGCCGTGGACTTAGCCTGAGTAATGTAACATGTGGGAGACAAGCTGTGTCTGGGCAGAGGAAGAGGGACTAAAAGAAGGAAAGCAGCCCCGGCTGGTGTGGCTCAATTGGTAGGAGTGTCATCGCATGCACTGAAAAGTTGTGAGTTGGTTTCCTACGCAGGACACATATCTAGGTTGTGGGTTCGATCCCCAGTTGGGGCATGTAGGGGAGGCAACTGATCTATGTATTTCTCTCACATTGGTGTTTCTCTCTCTCTCTCCCTTCCTCCCTCTCTACAATCAACAAGGGGAAAAAAAAAAAAAAGAAGAAAGGCAAATGGAAGATGAATTGGTACTGGTAAAAGGACAGAGACAAGGATGGGAATTGAGGCAGGGAGAGTGACTGGAATCAAGAAAGGAACTGTGGAGCTGCCTTCCTCTTGAAAAGCCCTTTAGAGCCTGCATGTGCCTCACAGAGACAGAGCATTGCGCCTCCCCCTGTGCACAGTGCAGAGCGGGCTGCTAGTTGATTGCCACCTCCCTGCAACCTGTAAGCCTACCAGACTATGAAAGTGCCCTACATGCGTGGAGAACTAGAAAGGCAACCTGGAAACTAGTCGGAAGTATCCTTCACCCAGGGTCCTTTTTACTTCATCCCAAATACTCGTATTCTGTCCTGCTCCTCATCTTTACCCAGTCTCCTGTTGTTAGCTCTGCTCCTGACCTTGGTGTTCATGAACTGAATTTGGTTTTCATGGCTTAGCTGTAATGCTTGCTAAGAAGGCTTAAAATCATCCCTCCCTTTGTTCTTGGTGGTAACCCCATCCCAGCTTTAGCATCCGCTCTTGGAATGGAGTTTGGTCATCAGTTTGGCTACTAAACTAAGTCTTTCTTTCTGGTGTGCCTGATTATATTTCCTCAGTCCTTCCATGATTTGGAGATGTCCTTTTTATTTTATTTTTTACTTTAAATAACTTTTTATTTTTCAATTATAGTTGGCATACAATATTATATTAGTTTCAGAGGTATAGCCCAGTGATTAGGCATTATATAACTTACCAAGTGATCATCCCGATATATCTCATACCCATCTGACACCATACATAGTTATTACAATATTATTGACTATATTCCTTATGTTGTACTTGACATCTGCATTACTATTCTATACTACCATTTTGTACTTCTTAATCCCTTCATCTTTTTTACCTATCACTCCAACCCCATTCCCATCTGGCAACCATCAAAATGTTCTCTGTGTCTATGCATCTATTTCTGTTCTACCTGTTCATTTATTTTGTTTTTTAGATTCAGTCATTGAAAGATAAATATTTATTGCCATTCTATTATTCATATTTTTATCTTTTCTTCTTCTTGAAGAAGATCCTTTAATTGGTTTGGTGGTAATGAACTCCTTTAGCTTTTTCTTGTCTGGGAAGCTCTTTATCTGTCCTTCAATTCTAAATGATAGCTTTGCTGAATAGAGTAACCTTGGTCATTGCCTTTCATCACTTTGAATATTTCTTGCCAATCTCTAATGGCATGCAAAGTTTCTGTTGAGAAATCAACTGATAAGTTTTATGTGAGCTTCCTTGTAGGTAACTAACTACTTTTCTCTTGCTACTTTTAAGATTCTCTCTTTGTCCTTAACCCAGTGGTTCTCAACCTGTGGGTCGCGACCCCTTTGGGGGTCGAATGACCCTTTCACAGTTGTGGCCTAAGACCATCGGAAAACACATATTTCTGATGGTCTTAGGAACCGAGACACTGCTCCTCTATTCATCTCCAGGTGGGTCCGCCCACATGCAGATGCCCACATACAGATATGCCCACATATGAGTACCCGGAGTGATGACATCATCACACCAACCCCATCACATACACCCTGTACAAATACAGGTGTATGTGACGGGGTTGGTGCCATAATGTACTTATGTGGACCAGTCACACATGTGTAGAGAGCAGATACTGTGTAGAAAGCAGCTACTCTCTTAAAAGCAGCTACTGTGTTGAAAGCAGCAGTATTGGAGGTAAAACGACACTGCATGAATTATAATTACTGGGTAAATGTAAAATCATGTACTGTAAAATCATCAACTACTGCAAAAAAAAAAATATCTGTACCATGGGAACTTAATCTGGATGCTGATCGGTCTTTTTATATTCAGCTGTGGTTGTGGTTGATGTGAATACTGCCCCCTTGTGATAGTAACAGGTATGTAAAAAAAACAACAACACAGAGAATGGTAAATCATAGGAAACTTTAATGAACTGTATTGACTAAACTATGCAATGCATCATCTTTTGTATTATTAAAGCTACTGTTATATATTTTTTTCATTAGCAAACCATCCCATGACAATGGATTGTGTAGAGGAGAACATTAAGAAAAGAAAATATAGTGAGGATTTTTTACAGTATGGTTTTACCTTAATAATTATAGCAGGAATTGAGAAACTGCAATGTGTTATTTGTTGTGAAGTTCTATCCATTTTGATAGCAAGCATCCGAGCTTTGCCGGCAAGGATGCCAACTATTTTAGAAGCAAAGCTGATGGACTCAAGAGAGCCAGACTTGACACTGGTGGCAAGTACCACAAACAAAACGTAGCAGCCCTTGAAGCTTCATATTTGGTGGCACTCAGAATCACCAGAGCTATGAAACCTCACACCATTGCTGAGGATTTACTGTTCCCAGTGGCCAAAGACATTGTTTGAGTTATGATCAGAGATGAATTTGTTATGAAATTGAGTGCAATTTTCTTATCTAACGACACTGTCCACAGAAGAATAGATGACATGTCTGCTGATAGTCTTGATCAAGTAATCCAGAAAATTAAATCTGTTCCACTTCTAATATTTAGCATCCAGCTTGATGAATCTACAGACTTTGCAAACTGTTCACAGTTACTGGTTTACGTGAGGTATATTAATGATGGCGACTTTAAAGATGAGTTTCTTTTTTGCAAACCTCTTGAAACGACAACTACTGCACGTGATGTATTTGACACAGTTGGTTAATTTCTGAAAGAGCATAAGATCTCTTGGGAAAAGGTTTGTGGTGTTTGCACAGATAGTGCTCCAGCTATGCTAGGATGTCCATCTGGACTTCAACGTTTGGTACTGAATGAGTCACCAAAAGTCGTCGGAACTCACTGTATGATTCATCAGCAAATATTAGCAATGAAGATGCTGCCACAAGAGTTACAAGAAGTAAGGAAAAGTGTCACACGTTCTGTCAATTTTGTAAAGGCGAACACTTTAAACGGTTGACTATTTTCACAACTGTGCAACGAGTTGGATGCGCTGAACAATGCTCTGCTATTTCACACTGAAGTGAGATGGTTGGTGACAGGAAACGTTTTAAAACATGTTTTTGAGCTTCATGATGAACTCAAAACGTTTTTTAATCAGAAAGCAAGACTGCAGTTCGAAGCACTTTTCAGTGATAAAAGTGAACTACAGAACATAGCTTACTTTTTTGCCATCTTTGCCATCTTGAATGAGTTAAATTTATCACTGCAAGGACCAAATGCAGCATGCCTCGATTTGTCTGAAAATATCCGATCATTCCAAATGAAACTTCAGCTTTGGCAAAAAAAAATTGGATGAAAATAAAATTTACATGTTGCCTACCTTATCTGCTTTCTTTGAGGAACATGACATTGAACCAGACAAAAGGATTAAAATGATAATTTCTGTGAAAGAACACTTGCACATGCTTGCAGACGAAATTTCATCGTATTTTCCAAATCTACCTGACACCCCATTTGCACTTGCCAGAAGCCCATTCACAGTCAAAGGTGAAGATGTTCCTGAGACAGCACAAGAGGAGTTCATTGAACTTATTAACAGCGATGCAGCGAGAACTGATTTCTCTACAATGCCAGTTACAAAATTCTGGATCAAGTGTTTGCAGTCATATCCTGTTCTGTCGGAGACTGTGTTGCGCCTTCTTCTTCCATTTCCAACAATATATCTTTGTGAAACAGGGTTTTCCAGCTTGTTGGTTATCAAGTCTAAATACAGAAGTAGACTTGTTGTGGAAGATGATCTTCGTTGTGCTCTTGCAAAGACTGCCCCGAGAATTTCTGATCTGGTGAGAAAGAAGCAATCTCAACCTTCGCACTGAGGTTGGCTTTTTACCTATACTGTCGCAAAATGTAGCAATGTAGTTTACTGTTGTTATATTAAGGCTGTTACCCATGCTACACCATGCTTCAAGACAAAATTTCATTTATTTGTAATTAGAAATAAATATTTCACAATATATAATTACATATTGTTTTTGTGATTAATCACTATGCTTTAATTCTGTTCAATTTGTAACAATGAAAATACATCCTGCATATCAGATATTTACATTACGATTCATAATAGTAGCAAAATTAGTTATGAAGTAGCAACAAAATAATTTTATGGTTGGGGGTCACCACAATATGAGGAACTGTATTAAAGGGTCACGGCATTAGGAAGGTTGAGAACCACTGATGTAAGTGAATGAAAAGAGGTCAGAACGTAGATAGGAAATGAAAATAAGTTTCAAGGACGCTAGCAATTCATTTCATTCAGGGACTCCAGGACTATTACATAAGAGAGTTGACTAGAAGTTAACCACAGCTAAGTTTCTTTTACACAATATTTTGCTTAGGAAAGGCAAGGTTGAGGGCTGGGGAAAAGATTTACTTTTACTATTGTCTGTTTATTAATGATTATTAAACAGTTCATATTAACTGATTATTAAATAGTTCTTCTGGCTAAGATGCTAACTTTACTAAAATCCAAGTTGTCCAAAATATAATTTGTCTTAAAATCACTTTGTGTATCCCTAAGCTTCCACCTTCAGAAACTATGCGGGGGAGGGGGTGGGTGGATTAAACCCAAAGCTAGTAGAAGGTAGGAAATTAAAGATTAGAGCAGATACAAATTAAACGAAAAACAAAAAATAGATAAAAATCAATGAAAACAAAATTGATTCTTTGAAAATAAACAACAAAATTAAAACTTTATCTAGACCTGGTATTCTCAGCCAAGGATGACTTTGCCCCTGGGGGAACTCTTTCAATATCTGGAGACAATTAATTGTCACACTTTGGTGTGTGTGTGTCTGTGTGTATGGTGAGTGCACTATTGGCATCCAGTGGGTAGAGGCCGGAGGTGCTGCTAAACGTCCTGCAATGCATGACAGCCCTGTCCATAATAAAGATTATTGGGCCCAAATATCAATAGTGCCAAGGTTGAAAAATCTGATTTAGTCTCACTAACAAAAAAAAAGAGAGGATACAAATTACCAAAATCAGGAATAAAAGAGGATACATCACTTCCAACCTCAAAGGAATTAAAAGGATTATAAAAGCATACTATGAAATACTTTGTTTACAAATTAAATAATTTAGATTAAAAAAGAAGATTCATATAAAGATAAAAATTAAGAAAACGGACTGAAGAAGAAATAGAAAATCTAAATAGACCCATAATAAATAAAGAATTTGATTAGTAATTGAAAATTTTCCCTCAGAGAAAAGCCTAGGTCCAGATATCTTCACGGGTGAAATACATAAAACATTCAAAGGAAAAATAATACCAATTCTTCAAAAACTCTTCTACAAAATGTAAGAAAACATTTCCCAACTAATTCCATGAGGTTAGTATTACCCCAATACTAATTGGACAAAGACATCACAAGAAACTGAAGACTAATGTTCTTCATAAGTCTAGATGCAAAAATCCTCAAAAATATTAGCAAAATGAATGAATCTACATATGAAAAGGATTATATACCATGACCATGTAAGATTTCTCTCAGGAATACAAGGTTGGCTTAATGTCTCAAAGTCAATGTAATATATTAATAGAATAGTATGAAAAAAGGACAAAACCCACACGATCATTTCAATAGATGCACAAAAAGCATTTGGTAAAATCTAACACCCATTCATGATAAAAACTTTCAATGGGCTAGAAATGGAAAGAAATTTCCTCAACTGGATAAAGGGATTCTACAAAAAATCTATAGCTAGCATCATACTTATTGGTGAAAGAGAGACTGCTTTTCCCTCTACATTTGGAAAAAAAGACCATGTGTTGTATGATCCATTTATATGAAATGCCCAGATTAGTAAATCTGTAGAGACACGAAGTGGATTCATGTTGGCTGGGGGTGGGAATGGTGAATGACTATAAATGGGCACAGGAATCTTTATGGGGAGATGAAAATGTCCCAAAATTGGGTTGTGGTGATGGTTTCACAACTCTGTAAATTTACTAAAAATTATTGAATTGTACAATTAATATAGGTTGATCTTATGCTATCTAAGTTATAGTCTACAAAACTGTCACAACATCACATGTAGGGTGTGGTGGATGTGTGCACACACGCATGGCAGGTCGTCAGAATTCCTGAGGGCTTGAGCCCTTGTCCTGGCCTGATAGCTAATTAACTGTCTATCCTTGATAAAACTACTTCATCATTCCTTGTCTGTTTCTTCATCTTTAAACTGGGGGTGGGGGGGGAGGGACAAGACTACTTGATTCCATGGTTTCTTCTGGTTCTCCTACCATCATATGAATCTCGGTGCTTTCATGTGAATTGTGACTAATGGGCCAGGTAAATAAGGATTAGATGCTAGGCTTCAGAGAAAGGTGTTAGTTTCTGCTTTAGGGTGTAAGAAACTATTATGATGGGACAATCTCTTGGAGATCAATTAGGGCTAGGTTACCCTCCTCATCATGTGAGTGAGAACACTGACAGATTTTGTTCAAATGAAATCAGCTACTTCAGTAGCCCAGGTGGGACTAGAATCTACTCACCTGCCTCCCAACCCCCAAGTCAGTGTCCTTGCCCAAGGGAAAGCCAATGTCCTTTCCCAGGGAAAATTGTTCTTCTATATTTCTTTTACTAGGAGTTGGGGGAGGGGAGATTGGCAGAGCAACAGGCAAGAAAGGACTCTTAGTGCCTGTATGTGTGGGTTATATCTTCATACAGGTAGATGTGAGGCTGGGTTTGACCTAGGTCTGGGGGCGGGGGAGGGGGGACAGAGAGTGTTGCTATGTATATGTCCAGTGTCCTCCTTGCACACCTGTAAACATACTTTCCTTTTGTAAACATCTTTTCCCACGTGTCTCCCTATCACTGAGTAAAAGCACCACAAGCATCAGCTTTCAGGAAAACCCCTGTTTATTATTCAATAAATATTTTATTTCTGTAAAAGTCAAACACAAGATTAATCATATGAAAGTCAAAGGCCTGATTTGTTTCTGGCTAGGAGCATATGGGTCCCAGTTCGTGTCTCTTTTCACTTTCGTGGTTCGCTGTTTTCTTACTGCTTCTCACCTCCAAGGTGGATCCCAGAGCATAAAATAGTGCCAATCCGTCTGCCACCTTGTGGTTGGAAATATAAGTGTTGTAGGTTAAGTTTCCTGAATCTAGATAATTGGGAAAATTTACATTTGACTATTAAGGTAATAAAAACCCTGATATTCATGACTAATGGGAAGAATGGCTGCTATTTATTAAACACATTCAAGCACAATGTGAAACTCTTCGTAGGCATTAATGCGTTCACTTCTCAAAACAGTCTTGATGGGGTAGGCACTGTTATCTCCATTCTCTGACGAAGCACCTGAAGCTGAGAGATGTTAAGTAGAGTGTTCAGGGTCCTGTGAAATAAGGGAGTGAAGCCCCCACTCTGTCTGTTTCTAGAGCTGAGCTCTTGATGTAACCATGGCATCACCCTCCCTCTAAGTCTGTTTCATCCTAATCCAGTTTCACCCAATGCTCAAATCCTTCTACCACTGTCAAGGGACCATCCATCCCACCATGGCAGGGAATTCACGGCCACAGAGGCACCTCACTCCATAACTGAGTGCCTTTTTCCAGCTTACACTCAATATTTGTCCTGGAACTTCTATACAAACAAGGTGAAGCAGCATGAATGCCTTTAAAATTAAAACAATGGAAAAGCAAACAAACTAAAGCATTGCGTCCCTTTGTCCCTTGAGTCCCCCCCTCATAGACCCCCAAATAGTCCTGGTTCTTGAACAGTCTCTATGCGACAGGGTTTTTCATTTCCTACAAGCCTGGTTTCTCTCCTTTGAACGTGCCCCAGGTTGTCACTAACTCCCTCCTAAAATGTGGGACTGTATTTGAAATTCAAAACACAGAATGGAACAACAGCATCACCTTCCTCTTTCTACTTTCTATACTTCTTTTCATGCTGCCTAAGCCTTCCTTAGTTACTGGTGGTCCTATTATTTTGCTTAATTGTCTTGGAAAATCCATTTTCATCTCTATATGGTTCGAATAAAATATATTTAGAAATCACAGCTAAGTACATAGTTTCAGCTTTAAGAAATACTTGTTAAATGATCTAAAATATTCACTTCATTTAGTTTTACAATCATTGATTGCCTATGTCTATTTCCACTTAAGCTTGCTGATGATTTTATTTCTTGACCTCATAATTCAAATTTGGCCAAGGATTTTTGCTGGTTCTTTTTTTTTTTTTTTTTTATCCTCACCTGAGGACATTTTTCCATTTTTTGTTCAGATAGAGTGGGAGGGAGAGAGAGGAAGAGAGAGAGAGAGAGAGAAAGAAACATCGACGTGAAAGGGACACATCGAGTGGCTGCCTCCTGCATGACCAACCAGGGCCGGTTGGTCCGGGGACAAATTGCAACCGAGGTACGTGCCCCTAGCGGGAACCGAACCCAGGTCTCTCTGGACCGCAGGCCGACGCTCTAACCGCTGAGCCAAACTGGCCAGGGCGTGCTGGTTCTTTTTTAAAATGCCCTTTTCCTTAGAGGAAGAACCAAACAGATTCTTCTTTTTTTTTAAAATATGCTTTTATTGATTTTTCTTTTTTTGGAGAGAGAAGAAGGGAGAAAGAGAAACATTTATCAGCTGCCTCCTGCACAGCGATCGAGCCACAACCCGGGCATGTGCCCTGACCAGGAATCGAACCAGTGACCTCTTGGTGCATGAGACGATGCTCGACCTACTGAGCCACCCTGGCTAAGCCAGACCCTTCTCATTGTAGAGAGTCTGGCTGAGCCGTGTGGCTGAGCTGAAGGGGACACATTCTCTGTGCTCATTCCTGTCCTGACTGATCACCAAGCTGCATATTTGACCACAGAAGATGGTAAGGAACTCTGCCCATTCCAAGTTTAGCCTTGATTTTGTTAAGCAGCAAAAATGTCTCTGTGTCAATGACTAAAATTACCTAGTCAGACTCTCTCCACCCCTGGCCTACATTTTTCATCATCTGTTTATTTGTCGTGAGGAGAGATCATCTGGGCCAAAAGCAGATAGATTCAACTCTACCCCTGTTAAGGTGCAATGATTTTCTAAGTCTTCCTGGGGACTCGAATTAGTTCTGGATGCTTTCCTGTCACTTGGGTGGAGGGCTTGTCCCAGGCATTAATATTGATGGAGATAAAAATTGTTGTTGCCTGTCCAGTTTTTAACCAGCACTTAAAGTTGAATTTTAAAGGCCCACAAAGATTTTTTTTTTTAAAGGCAAAACATTTGCCAATTTCTATAGTCTTGAAGCTCTCAAGCAGTAGGTTCCTCTCTGATGCTCTTAAATTGTAGGAACATTTCCCCAGCCAGGCCCCTGTCCTGTAATTCTACCTGAAAGCAACTTAATCTGTTTGAGGTTGTTGCCTTCTTTCTTAAGGACCAATGCAGAAGGTGACTCAGTGAGATGAAATCTGAGCTGGGCCTGGCATGCCTGATTTTTAACACATGTCTAAAGCATGTATTTAGCTGTCACCGAGAGATCTGACAGTTTGTGGGAGAGGTGCTATGTACAAAGGACCAGCGGTGGGCATTCCCAGCACACACCCACTTGGAACACGCTGTGGTCTGAGCTTCCCCTTTCCCAGAGCCAAACACAACCACTGTAACAAAAACAACCCATTTACAAGGTACCAGAATAAGCCACGACCATGATTTTCTTTGGGGGATACCCTGCAATGACAATGATGCAGGTAGAAGCAAGTATCCAAAAGCAAGTATTCTCATCAAAAGTCTATTTTTCCTTCTTGGATTAAAATAGTACAGGGAATGTTTGATTCTAGCCGTTGCCAGAGATCCTGGATATGACTGAAGTTTTTAGCGCTGGAATTTCTCATCGAGGCTTGGCTCCTGAAATACTTCCCCCTGTCCTCATCAAACACTTAGCAAGTGTCCTCTAACCACAAGGCATTGCTCTTCACTGTTTTTTTCAGTCTTCACCAATATCCTGCACGGCGGGCATTATTAGCCTCGTTTGGAGCTGGATTAAATGAAACTCGGAGAGAGGAAGGAGCCAACAGGTGGTAAAGTAGCCAACTGAGCCCAAGGTCTCCATCTCTAAGGCTCCTGTTCTTAACCACTGTGCCCTACTACCTCATCTGAGTTTTCTCAGGCCTCTGCCCTATCCCGGATTCTGCCCCCACTTCTATCCAAATTGTATTATGATTATCCCAAATCACCTAATGCTGCCTCCAGGAAAATGAATTCTTGAGCTTTAAAAAATCCTACCATTTTCTTCAAGAAAGGAGGGTCCTATCAGGGGAGAGATGTTCACCCAGTCACCAGCCATCCCCACCCAGGTACCTACCCCATCCCCAGCCTGCCATCTGACCGCAACTGCACGGGAGACCCCAAGTGAGAACTGCCCATCTGAGCCCATCAGCCCTAGAACCACGAGAAAGAAAACTAAATTGTTGTTTTAAGACACAAAGTGTTGGGAAACATGTTAGGCAGCAAAGGCAACCAGAATACTACAGCTGGTGAATTAGTATTCCCTTTAATCCACTCAGTATCTCATAGTTCCTAACGACAATGCAGGAATATGTCTCACCACCCATACACACACAAAAGCCAGGTGGGTTTCAAACCCACGAGGACCACCGGCCATTCAATTAAATTTTGTTGTCATTGAGCTGAAGGGCTGATTGGAGCTATAAAAAAATTCCTCGTCAACTTCTTACTCCTATGTTGTCATATGATGCAACAGAACAGGTCTTGCAGGGCAGAGGCAGAAAGGGTTGTCAAAGCTCAGTTACCATTTGCATAGTTCATTACATGACATTTATATTTCTAACATGTCCAACATTCCTTTGAATTTCATTTTCCAAATGATTTACCGGGACTGTTAGGAGTACTTCACATCAGGAAGGAAGGCACGGAGTAACATCTCTGAATGACCAGATGGGTCACCAGTAGACAATGATCAGAGTGGGAAATCATATTCCACAAATGCTTTCTATGTGCCAGAGACTACCCATGGATTATGTTGTCTGATCCCCATTCAAATACTCAAGGGAGTTGCACTTCTCTCCATTTTATAGGAAGAAAAACTGACTCAGAGAGGTTGTAATTTTGGGGTAGTTGGAAGAACCAGAACTTGAACCCCAGTGTGATTCCAACATCTATTCTCCTTTCACTCGTTAGCATCAGACATACACAGCCAACCAAAGTGCCTTCACTGCAGATGTCCAAGCAGTGTGAATGGGATCTTTGCTGCCTCCTTCTGTTCCTCTTGGGTCAGGGGCCATTTTTTGACATCTCTCCAGGAATGCAGGGCCACCATTGAACCAAATGTGTCCTGTATGGATAAGAACTGTGCTACACGTGGTTCTCCCCTGGATCCTGCCCTGGTGGGACATGGGTACCTGTTGGTGTTGGTGTCCCCTGGGGTGGACATGACTCGGGGTTACTGGCGCTTGGGCCACCATCAGTTTCCAGGGCTTTGGTCATGCAGAGCAGAGTTCTAGATGACCTTAGTTCTTCATTCACAGAGAAAATAGAGCCCGCTGCATGTGAACAGCCTTGTCGTTATGGTGGCACTAATAGAGTGTCCCCTCACACCCACCACACACTTACTCATCATAGCAGAAAGGTCCAGCTATTGCTTAGATGGACAGTCAGATACCTCTCATTATTTATTATTTATTCCTTAACTGGACTAGAATGTCCCACAAATCCCCCTTTTACTCTGATGGTGACATACACTTCTTTTGCTGTTTCAAGATAACACAGTGACTTACGGTTTGTAAGTAGATAGTTCATAAATTTATATGGCCAATCTGAATTTAACTAGTGCAATTCAGTCTAAATTCATGCTAGCTTTCGTGGCCCAGGGTGGGTGCTCCTGTGCACTGGAGGTCCTTTGCTCCTCACTGACTGTAGCTCTGCTGTCTCCTGCTCGGAAGGTGGCCATGGTCTCTGTGCTTTCCGCACCTCCTCTGAAGCGGTGTCTATGGCCGGGGTGGTGTGTGGATCTCCCCTGGACCCCACCCACCTCAGCTCAGTAATGTGACTACTTTGAGCCTCAGCTCTGCCCTTGTCAGTGGCCTTTGATTGTCCCCTCTTGCTGCACTGTGCAGTGCTGTGGCTGGCACAATGTCCCTTTCACCAGGGGAAATGTGGGCCTCATCAGTGCTGCTACCCCTGTGGGTGGCCTTGGGGCCATGTGAGTCATCTGAACAATAAGCAAAACTTGGGTGAATCAAAGTAAATATCTAATTGTCTGGGCAGGATTCTCCGGAGTCCTCCTTCCTTAGCCGGAGCAATCCAGCTGTGTCCAAGATGGCTGCTGTTCCATCGTCCTGGGTCCCCTGGTGTTGAAGATGAGCTGATCTCCCTGCCAACTAGTGATGGTCGTGTAGTGTGTGCAAAAAAATAAAACTTTGTTAAATGTCTTAGATTTGAGGGCTATTTATTGTAGGAACTGTGATTCACACGTTTCCCCGTGTCCCCCGGATACTTCGAGAGGGTGAAGGGAGCTCTTTCAGGCCCTTCCTGACTAATGTGCTGCTGTTGTCACCCACCATATTTTCTCTCCTCTGACTGTCCCATGGTGGCCGAGACACGCTGTGAGGTCATTCTGCTCTCTAAGCCTATCTGGGTATTTCCGTCCTGACTTCATTCCCCACAGGTTTTGGCCTTGAGGCATGAGGCACAGAGCAGAGTCATCTTGGTGCCCCTTAATCTTCTCTATGGTTTCCTCTAAGTCAAGTGTGGATAAAACAGGGGCCACACACTAAACCTGACCAGCTCAGGGGAGGCCAGCATGGTGGGCCCTACAAACTCAGAGACCAAAAGTAACCACACAGGATGGTCTGAACATAGAAACTCCTAACTCAAAGTGAGTCATGGCGGGCAGTCACGTCCTAGGCCTGTCGCTTCCCTGACAAATGTCAATCTTTATCTAACTCAGCCTACGTATTGTCCTTCTGCATCTAAGATAACATACCTTTGGAATGTCAGAGTCATTTCGTTTTCCAGACCCCTCAGGGCACTACCTCCCAGCCCCAGAGCCAGAGACCAGAGAATCCCTCCTTGTTGTCTACTCTCCACATTCCATCTCTGTGTGCTGTACGTGTTCATTATTAACTATCCTGTACCCACCAATGTAAAAGAAGTGTCTCTTCTTTCATTTTTTATTCAATCCCAGAGATTCCACACCCCCTCTTTGCTTTCTCCTGCCCCCTTAATCTACCACAAATGGATTTCATGTAACCTTCCTATGCTCCCTCCTTTAAATCTAAATGTATAAAATAAGCTGCAAAACTGCCATTCTTTGGAGCATTTTCTCAGTCCATTGAGATTTGGCTTTTTGATAGTTGTCATCAGTTTGGCTAAACTCATAAATATTCTCTACAGGTTTGGATGTTTCTTATGTCAACACAAGGAAGGATTCTTACCTCCTTCCTGTGTGCTGGGAAAACTTACTTTGACATGATATCCTGCCTTCTTCCTATGGCTTTCTTCTGCCACCCTATGGCTGATTTTATAGACCAGTACTCTTGTTATGGGACTAAAGGAATCCATTTGCATGCGTGTACCAAAGCCCCATAAGACATGAACAGGAGTTTGCAGAAAAGAAAGTAAGGGTTTATTTTTAGAAAGTGGCCCACCCTCAGAAACACAGGTGAGCTAATGCTCAAAGACCTGGCTCCCCAGTGGCTTCCAAAAGATGGGTTGTATTAATGGTGGTGACTGAGGGAGTTAGGGTTGATCAGGGTCATGGTCTCTGATTGGTCACTTCAGGGTAGGGGGTAGCTGATCAGTGTGTCTGGTCCTGATGTTCGCCATGTTGTTGCTTCATCTGGTTTCACAACTTTTCTGAGCCTGGAGCTGAAACACAACTGAGGCCTAGATGTTGTCTCTAGTTTGACCGAAACTCTGTCTCTGGAATCAACAGACCTAAGGCTTTTTCCCTAGGATTATTTGATGTTGATCAGAACCTCATTGTCCCCAGCTCTTAATGATTAAGGGAGTGGACATACAAGGGAGAGGGAAGTGGGTGAGTCAGGGTGCTGGATGAGGCCAGTTTGAATCAAAAGGAAAGGAGAAAAGGTCATATTAAAGAAATGAAGTTTCTGTGTGGTTACAATTACCCTCTTTTTTTTTTGGATCATTTCTCCATCTTGAGGAATATAGGGCAACTGGGTCCAGATTCAATCAAGAGGGAGGATTAGCTCATAAGATGAAGTCAGATTTGTCTGGCTATTGTGCCCCTTTTATCTGGCTCTTACAATTTCACACACCCACCTCTTCTGCAATGGTCCCTGAGCCTTACAGGGGCATTCTAGGTGTTCAGTTTATAAGCAGGAACTACAGCAATGGTAGAAGAAGCTGTAGGTCAGGATACCTGTACTGTAAATAATAATCAGAGCAAACCACAGTTAGTTTCTGAATCTTGAAGACTACCAGTCAAGAAAACCTCTAGATGAAAGGCTCAGAGCTGTATTTTTGCTGGATTGAAGGCAAGCAATGACAGTCTGGCAGATTCCCCTGGCCCAAAGTTTGAACATCCCTAATGAACTTCCTGACACCAGTTTAAACAAGCTCTTTGTGTGGTTTATACAATATCAGTCACCAAAATCATCCACATATGAGCTAGTATGAGGTTTTCTCTGAAGTTTATATTATGGCATCTAGCTAGGGTCTGCAATTGCAAGGCTCAGAAAAAACAGTTTTTGTTCTCCATAATAACAAGGCAAAGGATGGGAGAAAAATGAAATACTAGTTAAGAGGGCTGTAGCCAAACATTTTCATTAGAAAAATTCAGGACCCAGTCCAGTCCACAGGTGAAAAATAAGACTTTAAAGACAATTAACTGAACTAGAATCTAGTATCCACAATTGGACAGTGTGCTTACTATTGAAACAATTTTTCTCTTTTTAAAAAAAATTTTTTTCTTTATTAGTTTTTAGAGAGAGAGGAAAGGAGAGAGAAATAGAAACACTGATGAGAGAGAACATCGGTTGGCCGCCTCCTGCATGCCCCCCACTGGGGATCAGACCCACAACCTGGGCATGTGCCCTGACCAGGAATCAAACTGGCAACCTCTTGGTGCATGGGTTGACTCTCAACCACTGAGCCACACTGGGAAAAACAATTTTTCTCTTTAAAATCACTCTCATTTTATCAAAGATAGTCAAATTAAGACTAATTTATTACATAAATCCAGTTTTATTTAATTTGGCTTGTTATTTGCATAAATACAACAAGAATAATAATTGGTTTTATAGGCTCTTTTAAATCTGTTTTGCTGGAATTTCATAAGGAATCTCTAGATTTAACTTTAATTCACCTCTCAGGGCTGGGAAGCCAAGCCACATAGTTGCCATGAGCACTTGCCTGCAATACCTATCGATTTGGGTGAATTTCTCAGGTTCTCTAGGTTCCCCAAAATGTCTTGAGGTTCTTCCTTTGCTATCTCTCAGGAAAGCAACCTTTATCCTTACCTGGAAAGTCTTCTGTGAAACATGTAAGTAAGGTACTAGGTCATTTCTCCAACAGGCTTTTATTGGCTTCCAAAGTCAATCTTAATGTCTTAAAGCTTTCTGGTGACATCAAGAGTTTATGCATATCTCCCTTAAACATGACATTCCAGTCAAAGTCTTGGTAATAAACCAATTTCCAATTGTGTCCTGTTATAAAAAGAACACATTCCTATTGAATTTATGCAAAAAACCACATTGCCATGAAAATAATAATACTCATTAAGAGTCTACAAACTTCTAGAGGGATCAGGTAGGGAGAAAAATATAAATGTTTCAATATTGCTTACAAAGGTATAATTTAACAAATTGCTCTAACTCCTAGGTAGTTTAATAGAAAACAAGTTTCCTTATATCTGAAAGATAAAAAGATTTAATATTAGCAATATTTCCAATGAAATGTTATAAAAATAAAATCACCCTCAGTTCATTCAGTCCCATATAATTAATTCTTGTCTATCTTGATCCTTTGCCAGCAGTTCATAAATCCAGTTCTTTTTAGTTTTATAAATCTTTATTCAGTTTATTATTTTTAAAAAATGTTATTTATTAATTGATTTTAGAGAGAGGAAGAGCGAGAGAAACAATTATTTATATTTTGTTTTACTTATTTACACATTCATTGGTTGATTCTTGTATGTGCCCTGACCGGGGATCAAACTCACAACCTTGGTGTATCTGCATGATGCTCTGACGAGCTGAGCTACTGGCCACGGCCAATCTTCATCCAGTTTAAAGGTATGATCTGAAAGTTTATTCTCAGAAAGCTCCATTTTAGAATAAGTCAGAGTCCTTTTCGTGAAACTTTTTGAAGATGAAACATACTTGCAAAAGTATCAGAGTAAAACAATGACTGTAAGTGATAAAACTTAAAATGAGATGTTTATAGATCTGATTAAATGTAATTGACAAAGAACTTGCTTTTGTAACATTTTAAGATAACAAGAATTACAAATGAGTATTGTAACAGGACTTTGTAGACTCCTGAGATTGTTATATAATCTCCAACATATAATATCCATTTAATAATAAGAATATATACACACAAATACAACACAACTATTTTTTTATTTGACAAAGCTTCTCATGCAATTCATACATATCAAATAGGCCTAATTAGTTAAAAATCTCTTTCTTGCAAGGAGAGGGAAAAAACATCCTTTGAGGTGTTCCAGGTTCCCATTGGAATGACCCAACACCATTTCTAGGTTAAGAAAAAAGTCCTCTGTTAAATTTGAACCCTGGGAATTTTGTCTAACACACTTGACCAAAAAAATTGTATATCATTATACAACAATATTAAATTATTTATTTACCCAAAGTGACAATGAAAAGGTATCAAATAAAAATGCAGGTTAGCAAAACTTTAGTTTTTAGGATTTAGAAGATTGTATTATTAAGTAATCAAGGACCTGATGAACACAATAGAAAGTTATTTAATAAAACATAGACTCTCTGCTTTCTAGGTAGAAAACCTTCTATAGTATCTTAGCTGAAGTACAATAAATATATTTAATAAAACTTTTAACAGAGTGAAAAATAACTGAACTCTTATTCTGCATTAGCTTACTTTTGATATTTACTTAATTAAATTTAAATCTTATTTAGCTTAACTGTATATTAAATCTTCTCAAGATTTTTCTTCACAGACCTACAACTTTCTTGGTTCCTCTTAGTTTGTCTCTTCTTACTTATTTATAAGTAACCAATCTTATTTTAGGACAAACTTCATAGTTTTAATTCCTTAAAAAAATGTATTTTCATACCTTATACCTTCTATTATTAAAAACATACCATTTCTTTACATCTTAATTAGAAATCTTAACTCTTCAGAACCTCTATTTCTAGTCACAACTAAAAAGTAAACAATTAGTATTTTTTAGACTGATACATTTGTGAACACATTTGTTAATTTCTCTGTATATATCTATATATATTTATATTTCCTCATAGCACTTTTTTGATGTGGCATAAGATGTTTTTACTAATGGACCCAAATATGTTTTGTTTCTCTTAATAGACAGTAGATGAACCTATGTTCAGTAATTAATGTTTTATTATTTTATCTTATTTGGAAATGGTCTGAACATTCAATAGATATCCATTATTTAATTTAGCTAACAAAACTTTAAAGTTTTAAGTTACCAAGGAGAGTTATAGAATCATTTAAGTACAATATAGTTGTTGCTAAAGTGTTAACCTAAAAGAAACTTTTTATCCCATTTATATCTATTTAATTTATTTGCTTATAACAATTAAGTTTAGATTAGTTTTGAAAATTTCATCATACCAAGTTTCTTGCTGACAAATTATGCAACAGAGATTACATGAATTTACTTAACTAATGAACCTAGGTAGAATAAAAGTATTATTTAATGATGATGATTTTAAAGATACACCTATTTAACCAAACCAAACCAAATTCAAACCAGCTTTAACATCAAATACTTTCCCAGATCACCTGATTCTGAAAAGCATTTGGGTTAGTTTGTATGGACAAAAAAGGGGCCACATACTAAATCTGTCAACCTCAGAGGAGGCCTGCATGGAGGCCTTACAAACTCAGAGACCAAAAGCAGCTACATAGGATGGTCTGAAATTAAAACTCTCCAGCTAAAGGCAGTTCATGGTAGGTAGTCATATCCTACTTCGGAATTTTTCCCTAACAAAGGTCAATCTTTACCTTAACTAAGTCTGTCTGTTGTCCTTTTGCATCTGAGATAACATACCTTTGAAATGTCAGAGTAATTTCCTTCTCCAGACCCCTCAAGGCACAATCTCCACACTGGAGCAGGAGACCCCAGAACTCCTCATTGTTATCTTGTTCCCAGAGGACCATCTCTACGCGCTGTAAATATTAACTGTTACCTATACTGTACCCACCAATGTAAAAGATTATGTGTCTCTCCATGTTACTTTTTATCCAATCCCAGAGATTTCCCTGCTTTGCTTTCTCACCTCCCTAATCTGTCACCAAAGAATTTCATGTAATTGTCCTTACACCTCCTCCTTTGATTGCAATGTACAAAATAAGGTGAAAAACTGGTTGTGGGGAGGGTGCTCCTCCTCTGGGCATTGCTGCACCTTCTGTTTGCTCTTACATGCTGGTGGGGTCTGCTGGCTGGGTGTTCTCTGCTCTGGGAGGCCTCTCAGTGTTCTGAGCACACCTTTGACCCTGCCTTTTCCATCCTGCATTTTCCTAAAAGAGTAAACGGTAGAATCTCTTTCATTGTCCATTCCCTGATACTAACAACCCTGCTTTTTCCAACGACTTCAGAGTTTTCCATCCTAAAAGCTAAAGAGGTTTTGATTTCTGAGGTCTCAGGCAGTTCTTTCAGACAGAATTGTAACATCTGCCTGGGGTGTAAGATGGAGGCAGATACTGCCTCAGATAGACCTGTTCCTGGAACACAGCACTTTCCAGGAAGACTGACTGCATCTGGGTGATGACAGCCTCTGTGTGGGGTGAGGATTCTTTCCAAGGACATCATTTCTAGTTTCCAAACCTTTACACTAGCAGTTTCTTCTGCCAGAAGCACCCTTTTCCATCCCTTCCTCCTTCTGCAGGTTTCTGCTCAAGATCACCTCTTCTCAGCACCCTGTTACCTAACATCCCTCCCTCACTCTCCATCCCCTTATCTGGCTACCCTCCTTTCTTTCTCTCTCTTTTTCTTTCCTTCTTTCTAAATATGTTTTTATTGATTTTTTTAGAGAGAGAGGAAGGGAGAGAGAGACATTGATCTACTGCCTCCTGCACGCCCCCTCCTGAAAATCAAGCCCGCAACCCGGGCATGTGCCCTGACCGGGAATCAAACCGGGACCTGTCAGTCCATGGGACGACGCTCAATCCACTGAGCCACACCGGCTGGGCACATTTTTTAATACTTGTCTATTGTCCTTCTCTCTCTACTGGAATGTAACTTCCATGGTGGCAGGAATTATTACAGCTTTGAATGTTCAGTGCTGTATCCCCAGGGCCTCAGACAGGGCCTGGCATGCTCAGTACATGCTTGTTGAATAAATGAATGGATGAATGAGTGAATGATGAAAATAGGTGTAAGGGCAGATTCTAAACTGTCCTGATAATCCAAGCGAGAAACCTGAGACGGACCCTCAGCTCTTTCCTCTTCTCAACCATCATCAGTCTCACTCAGACAGTTCTACCTGTTGGCCATCTCAAAACTTAGTCCCTGATCTCTGCCCTCATTCCCAGTCCAGATCCATGTCATCTTTCACCAGGCTACAGGCAGCCTCATGCCTGTTTTCCCCGGTGACTTCAGTTTCTCACCCTGCAAATTATCCTTCTCACTGTAGCCAGAGGGTGTTGCCAACATACAAAGCTGCTAATGGCACTCCCTGGATTAAAAAACTTCAAAGTCTTCTTATTTCCTCCAGGGTAAACCCCACCTCTTTTGGCTATAGTTTCAGATCTGGCTTCCACTTAACTGCACAGCCTTATCTCCAATAGATTTCCCCCTGGACTCAGTGCTCCACCCGCGCGCTCCTCAGTTCCCCACAGCCACCCCAACCCCTCCACCTGGCTCCTTCACCAGAACATTCCAGACTGAGAAGGGTGTGAGGACTGGGTGGGGCCTTTCTGACCTGAGTCCCCACACACTTCAAAACAAACCTACAAACAAAACAGGCAGCTTCTGCTTCTTCCCACCTTGTCCCCCTTTTGTATTCAAAGAAGGTCCTGTGTTTCCCTTTGTCAGTTAGGTCATTATAACACTTCATTTTAATTGCTTATTAATTTTTCTTCCTAATCAGACGGTGAGTTCCTGAGGACAGGGTCTTTTCACATATTTGTATGCTCAGTCTCAAAGCGAGCCCAGCACATGGCAGGCACAGAGGACGTGCTGGTTGAAAATTGATGATGAAGAAATATAAGTTTATTTGTATAAATTGAAAGAAAAATACCATGGTCTTTTAAAAAATGGAAACTAACACAAGTTATATAAAGAGAATCCCTCTTCCTAATTAAACAGTTTCATATTTTACATACTACGTTCTCTAGGGTATGTGGGGTTATTGAAAGCATTGCTTTGCATCTGTGTACCTACCTGCCATTCTCAGTGACTGTTGCTAGTACAGAGTGCAGGAAACTACAACTTGCCATCCTGGAAGGAATCATCAACACGACGCACAGGCATTTAATTTTTGAGCTTTGAAAACTAAAGTGTGTTTAGCATATTTCTGGTGCAGGTGCGGGGCCAGTGGGGCAGCCCTTTCTCTGGGCCACCTCCCCAGCATCCCTCCTTCCTGCCCTGGGGTTGACGGCACTTGGAAACGGAAGTGGTTGTACAGTCTCCAAGGTCTATTTAATCTTTGGCCTAGTTATTGAATTTGCCAAAAAGGAGGCCAATTAGTTCCAGGTGTGATGCTGGGGTCTCTGATGTGGAACTTCCCCATTGGGAAGTTGGCTCACACCTGCCAGTAAATGGCGCCAACATTATTACCAGGCCTCTCTCTTGCCTATGGGCCGGGAAGGGAATTCTGTTCACTTGTTTTATTTTAAAGTCAGTGTCCCATATCTCCTTGAAAATAAGTATGCATTTGGTAATGTTCCTTTTATAATGTGAGAATTCAGTGCTATTTAGGTCATACAACTTACAAGCGAGAAATGACCCTCTGAAAGATTAGACCTCAAAGCACACTTTCATTGAAAAAAACCATTTCCCTTTCACTAGTTGGAAAAAAAAAAAGACATCTGTGCTGATGAAACTGTTCTTGCCCCTCATTCATGGTGTGGCTTTTTTTGCCCAAATGGGTGATTTGTCCCCAGGGAGATGATGTAACAGTTTCTTTCTCCATAAAAGAGCATAAAGTAAAAACTGTGCTGAATTTCACGTACTGTAAAACTCCTTGCTTAATGCTTTTCAGTGTAGAATGCTTATCTTATACACCCCTGTTATGTTCCCAATTACAGTGTTCCTTTTATTCCAACCCCTGGGAAACCCAATTTTATTATTAGTCGTACATACTTATGGATCCTTGTTTCCATTCTCAACCAAGAATTGTGGCAAATTCTCAGCAGCTGAGTATATATGGGGGACTAACATTGTTCATTCTTTACAAAGCTCCCTGTAGTATCAAATGTAACACAGAATTCATGGGGGCAAGAAGGCAGCCCCAACTCCCTAAAGGCCTGTGGCTCACTCAGTTCATTCCCCCAACTCCTGCCAGGCCTTCAGTCTCTGTGGTTTAAACAGAGTCCTCTGACCTCAAATTTGAATTTTGGGGAGATTGTCCCCACCCAGATATAAAGAGCATCTATGAGCAGAACATGAGGATTTGATTAGGAAGTGTGTTCAGGGGCTTGGACGGCTGCGTACCAAGAAATATACTCATTCATATGTGGTATAGAAAACGAGTGAACAATTTAGGGTTGATTAAGAAATATTGCAACTCTTTAGCATAGGATATGAACTCTTCAAATGGAGACAGAGGAAGTAATTTATTTGTAGCACTAGAGTCTAACTTAAAACTCAAAACACATTTAAGAGCAAAATCAGGTTAGCGTATATTTTTTGCTCCCTAAAGATCACAATTATAAACCAGGTACCAATCTTTTACAAATGTCAAGATGAACTCCAAACCATATCCTTACTGGAGCTCTCATAACACTGGAATATTTTCATAGCACCGATAAGGAACAATGTAACTCTTAAACCACATTCTTAAATTCTATCCAGGGTATTTATGTTGGGCATCAAAGTTTCTGAAATTCCTTAAGATCATTGTATGAAGCATGCTTCTAATAAAATAACTCTGAACCTTTCGAATGGAAGATAACATAAAGCATAAAACAGTATGGCAATGTCTGTGAAAGGAAGGAACCCCTGTAGGTAAAAGAACCCAAAACACCAAAATTTACAGGTAGCCAACAATGCTGGTGGCAATTTGCTAAATAAAACATATATGAACTCCTGCTTCAAGATTACATTTATTCAAGAAATTTAACATTTGGTCCTTTGCAAAGTTTAGATAACACTAGTTCTAAGTGACACAATAAAATTATTTGTCCTAGAAGTTACTGAGAGATTAAGGGCATATGACAGATTATCACTGTAGCTCTGAACCCACAGGAAATGCTGTGAAGAACAGAATCAGAAATAACGGGGAGACAGCTGCAATGTCCTAGTTCTTTCAAAGTCATTTGAAACTTTAACTCATTACACTCTTCATACATAATTTATCAATTAATTTTTTTTTTATAATTGATGTTCAGGAAAGACTTAAAATCAATGGTAAAACACATTTTGACAGTCTTCCCTCTGACAACAACAGAAGTCCTTTAATTCAATTAATAGGGGTGACTGATTTTGGAAACTTGACCCTCTGGTTATAAATATCAAGGAAAAGAGTGAGACCTATATTATGGGAGGTTGCCAATGTTTATGTCACATCTACTTACATTGTGCATATCACATGTGTCAGATTCTTTCAGAATGAGGTGGAACATAGACACAATTTCATAAAATACTTAGACATAATTAGGCAAAGATTTTTGTTTCAAACACGTAAAATTGGTTTTTAGGAAACACTCTTTTCTGGCAATGTTTCTAGATTTCTACTTATTTGTAAGCTTTGTTTACGTGTGAGATTTTTTTTTTCTTATAACCTTTCCTATTCTAACTGCATTAAAAACACCATTATTTGTTTGGGAAATGTGATGCTGTAGCAATTCCCTGTAGGAAGACAGACAATGTCCCCAGTAGTTAAGCTGACAGATGCGTCATCCGGGGCATCCACGCTCTCCATGGACAATGCTGGATACTCGTGTATTTGGGCAGATGTTCTCTTTATTTTAAATGGTGCTATGATTAATATACCAATAGAAATCAAAGGTGTTTTCAAAATTTTATACACATTGGATGAGTCATCCTGTATGCATCATGCATGTATACCTTTCAGTCTCAGGAAAGAGCTGGAAATTATTTGATTTATCCTGCACTATGTATATTTCTTAGTCCAGAAGGATTTCCTCAAGTTCAGATCTATAATTGCCTTTTTCTTCTTTCCACTTTATTAACACATTTCTTTTTGTTCCTTTTGCTGTTGCTTTTGTTGCTTTTCTTCCCCCTTTGCCTTCTCTCTAAATGAGAGTCTGTCTGGCTGTAGTATCCCATTAGCCATAAATCCTCTTGTTGGCCTGCTTGGATACCCTGCTCTCTCCCCTCGCCAATATTTCAGACCCTTCCCCAGTGTTCTCTCGGTCTGCAGAGCACTTGGCTTGCTGGAGAGAAAGACGAAGTGTGTTTCTCTTTGTTTTAGAGTAAACTGAGAACAGTCTTCCAGCAAATCTCTCTTACTCTCAACCTCTTTATCAACTATGAGCATCTCCTCCTCAAAAGCAAAAATAATAGTCCACCACCTGGCAGGTACACTGCCTTCTAGATTGAGATCACAGCGTTTTGAGTCGAATGTTAATATGGCAAAACAGTACTTTTGAGTTGTTAACCATTGTTTTCCCCCTAGTTTTCTTTAGGTATTTCTTTTCCCCTTTCCCTCACTTCCATCCAAGAAGCGGATAGCCTCAGAGGAGGGCTGCACTAAGACTGAGAGCTTTCCTGGCTATGGATTCCAAACTCCTAAGCACATTAATAAGATTATGGTAGGAGCCTCTGAGACAGAGAAGGATCATCATCCATGAGTCTCAGATGATATCTGCTTCAAGAAACAGAGTGGCTTCATTCTTCCCAGTCCCTAGGTTAGAGAGTTTTCCTAAGAATTACGGTGGGGCAGGAGACAAAGGGATGCTGTTGCCAGAACCCTAATTTCCTGATCTGTATTCAGGGATGGGAGCAAGAGGGGATGCAGGCCTCACATTATTGTTTGCCTGTATTTAGCTACATGTCTCTGTCAGAGCTTGCTGGGGGTTCTCTGTAGGCCGACTTCACCTGGTTTCCTGTGTCTGGAGCAGAGTACCAGGGGGCTGTCAAGACACCAGGGAGGTAACTAACTATTCCTTGATGCATTTAGGCAGATGATGCCATGGTCAGCCTCACTGTTTTCAAATGTTTCAGGTAGATACCCAGAAGAGGGGTTACTGGGTCATATAATAACTCTATCCATAATTTTTTTTTTTGGAACATCCATACTGTTTTCCATAGTGGCTGTACCAGTTTACATTCCCACCAGCAGTGAATGAGGGTTTCTTTACAATAATAGTTCGTATAAGATTCCTTGAAAGTCAACAGAGAGAAAGTAAGGAGATTAAAATCATTATGTTTTATTTATAACAACACCTTTGACTTTATAGAGTATCATTTGATCTCCTGGTTGAAAAGACAAGATTAGTGTTTTTGCACTTCCTCTCCACCTCCCCCAAGTCCCACATTTTATGTCCCACCTCAGACTTTGGTCTTGGCCATGTGACCTACTTTGGCCAATGAATTGTGATTGGACATGACATTTACCTATTCTAAGCAAAAGATTGTCATTCAAGTGGGTGCTTTGCCTTAAGACAGCTTGCTTTAGTCTCCACAATGAAAACAGCACATTCTAAAGAGGGGCTACACTTTCAGTGTGGTTTCAGCAAGGAGAAAACGTGGAGATGGACCCAACAGAGACCCAGCTGATTCACAGCCCTATCTAATGTGAGTAACATATCAATGTTTGTTATTGCAAGCCGGTAGGATCTGGGGTTTGTTACAGTATCAAAACAGTAGTATTTTTTTTTTTTTAATCCTCATCCGAAGACATTTTTCCATTTTTTGTTCAGAGAGTGAGAGGGAGAGAGAGAGAGAGAGAAACATTGACGTGAAAGGGACACATCGAGTGGCTGCCTCCCGCACAACTCAACCAGGGCCGGAGACAAACTGTAACCAAGGTACATGCCCTTAGCGGGAACCGAACCCGGGTCTCTCTGGACCGCAGGCCGACGCTCTAACCGCTGAGCCAAACCGGCCAGGGCTAAATATATAAAGTTTTAAAAAAATACTACTGGCCCTAGCCGGTTTGGCTCAACGGTTAGAGCGTTGACCTGCGGTCCAGAGAGACCTGGGTTCGGTTCCCGCTAAGGGCATGTACCTCGGTTGCAGTTTGTCCCCGGCCCTGGTTGGTCGTGTGGGTGGCGGCCACTCAATGTGTCCCTTTCACGTCGATGTTTCTCTCTCTCTCTCTTCCTCTCTCTCCCTCCCACTCTATCTGAACAAAAAATGAAAAGTCCTCAGGTGAGGATAAAACAAAACAAAACAAAAAAAAAACTTTATATATTTATATTCTGACCTATAAATACTGTATCTCCAATTGTTTAGTCTTCGTTTTATATTTAAATGGTCTAGTGGTTAGCACCAATTCTTTTCCTAAGGATTCTCTACTTCTGTTTTTATTCATCCCTTGATTGCCTAAATTTTACTAGCAAGTAGTAGCTGTGTGTAGAAGAGCTCGTGGTTGTTAGATTTAGTTTGTTGAGGTTTGTGAATACCTTCCTGTGGTCCTTCTTTACTGGAATACAACTTAGCTGGGTATAATATTCTTGTAGTATAATTTCTTTATCTTAGAGCTTTGACAATAATGTGAAAAGAATTAGAACAATAAGTTAAATGATGATATAAAAAAATTCAGAGGCCAGACGATATGTTCTCTTATAAGTAACCTTTCCTTTTGCCTGAGTACATGATGTGTTTTTCGTTTAAGTTCAGTGAAGAAACCAGGGTATGTCTCTATGTGAATCATGATATAACAACTTTTTTCAAAAGGTTCTTTTCTATATTTAGGTTTTTCATTTTGTAGAAACTTTCTTTTTTATAACGGAATATTTTTTTCTGTTTCATTTGTTGTATTATCTACTTTAAGGACGCCAAATTATTTATATAATAATTTATTTTTTGTTAATTTATTTTTCAAAAATTATGGTAAAATACATGTAACAAAACTTATCATTTTATTGATGTTTAAGTGTAAAGTACAGTGACATTAAATACGTCACATTCATCCATCTCCAGAACATTTTCCATCTTGTAAACCTGAAATTCTGTAGCCATTAAACAATAACTCCTCATTCTCCACTCTACCCACCTCTAGCCAATACCATTGTACTTTCTGTCTCTATGAGTTATTTGACTATTCTAGGTACCTCATATATGTGCAGTCATGAATTATTTGCCCTTTTGTGATGGTTTATTTTACTCAGCATGTTTTCTAGTTTCATCCATGTTGTAGCATGTGTCAGACTTTCTTTCCTTTTTAAGGCTGAGTAATATTCCATTGTATATATATACCACATTTTTTTTATCCATTTCTCGAAGAACACTTTGGTTGCTTCCACATTTTGTTTATTGTGAATGATACTGCTATGAACATAGGTACACAAATATCTGCTCAGGTCCTTGCTTTCAATTCTTTTGGGTATAGACACAGAAGTGGAATTGCTGGATCATATGGTCATTCTTAGTCTACTTACTTATTAGATACGTTATACTCTTGTTTTGGTAATCCGTTAGTTTCCTTTGTCAGCTTTGCGGCATGCGTTCCAACTCTGTAGTTTTGTTTTCTTCCTTTATTGAATTCAGATATTTAAAAAATGTTCTATCTCTAAACTTTCCAAGGAGAATCATTCTGTTTTTTGGGCAGATTGTCTGAGAATGGGCTTCTCATCTGTCCTTTGCCTGCTATGTTCCTTTGTACTTTTCTTCTGTTTCCTTCTGGTATGTGTCGTAGCTGCCATGCCACCTCCCCCCTTGTTCATGGTTAATGTGCACCGCAAGCATCTCTAACCAGTCTCTCCCCTCTTGTTCATGGTTAATGTGCACCGCAAGCATCTCTAACCAGTCTCCCCCCTCTTGTCCATGGTTAATGTGCACCGCAAGCATCTCTAACCAGTCTCTCCCCTCTTGTCCATGGTTAATGTGCACCGCAAGCATCTCTAACCAGTCTCTCCCCTCTTGTTCATGGTTAATGTGCACCGCAAGCATCTCTAACCAGTCTCTCCCCTCTTGTCCATGGTTAATGTGCACCGCAAGCATCTCTAACCAGTCTCTCCCCTCTTGTCCATGGTTAATGTGCACCGCAAGCATCTCTAACCACTCTCTCCCCTCTTGTCCATGGTTAATGTGCACCGCAAGCATCTCTAACCAGTCTCTCCCCTCTTGTTCATGGTTAATGTGCACCGCAAGCATCTCTAACCAGTCTCTCCCCTCTTGTTCATGGTTAATGTGCACAGTAAGCATCTCTAACCAGCCTCTCCCCTCTTGTCCATGGTTAATGTGCACCGCAAGCATCTCTAACCAGTCTCTCCCCTCTTGTCCATGGTTAATGTGCACAGTAAGCATCTCTAACCAGTCTCTCCCCTCTTGTCCATGGTTAATGTGCACCGCAAGCATCTCTAACCAGTCTCCCCCCTCTTGTCCATGGTTAATGTGCACAGCAAGCATCTCTAACCAGTCTCCTCTTTGCTTTGAGAGACTGAGTACATGCCCCGACCACTTTCCCTTCTTCTTCTAAGCCTACTTTTCTTCTTCTCTCACCTGTAGTTTCAGGGATCAATGTATATTTATGTCTGTTTTTCTGTAGCCTGAAGGCACTGCAGTGGAGAGGGAGGGAGGCATGACCTGGGTAGGAGATGCATTCTTTGTCAAAGGACTTGAATTTGCTCTCTTTAAGAGTCCATTATGCCGTATCATAGGCCCCAGTTCTTTAGGGCTACACCCCACTCCCTTGGCTTTGGTTGTTCCCCCAATGAACTCAGATCATAACTAGCACCCTTCGACTGGGACTTGGATCCTTAAGGCAGGTAGAAGCTTCTACCCTTTAAGACTTTTCCTTGACTTTTTTCTGAACTGCCTACTCTATCCCACGGTCTGCTTCTGTTCAAATTGGGAAGTACTTCTACAAAAAGCAGAATTTATTGAAAAATTTTAATGTTGACATTACTACAGGTGTCCCCCTTTCTCCTTCCCTTTGCCCACCTCCACCCACCTCCGCCTCCCCCTCCCTTGGCCTTCACCAAACTGTTGTCCATGGGGTATGCACATATGTTCTTTAGTTAGTCCCTTCACCTTCTTTATCCAGTCAACGGCCAGCCTGTTCCATGTGTCCATGCTTGCGGTTCCATTTTGTTTGTCAGTTTATTTTGTTAATTAGATTTCACTTATTCATGAGATCATTTTCTCAATTTTTTTTTTTTAGTATAATTCCTGGAAGGGTGGGGTTAGAAAACAAGCCCAAAGGAACCTTTCATTGTCTTTCTTTGACATTTTCTTAACATGCATATCCTGAGGCTTATCCTCTTGTCCATTTGTGGTTGTTTTTGTTTGTTTACTATTTTTTAATTTATCTCGTTATGTACCCAAAGAACATTTTGTAATAAGGCTTTTTTTCTGCTATCTTTTCTTGACATCTAGTATATTTTTTGAATTTCTGCTCGGGCTATAAAGAGCCCCCTGCTCACCACGGAGAAACGAGCTTGTGGTCTTTAGCACTGAGGAGTTGTTAGGACACGGGTCAGCTACACTGACCTCGCGTTTCCACGTGGTGTGATTTCAGAGAACCCACAACCTCTCCCTCAGTGGCTCGGAAGAGCAGCCTGCCTGTTCCTTTGTAAATGCTAACCTCTCTGGCTTGATGCAGATTTTGAGAGGGCCCTCTCCCTCGCTGGTAACTGAAACCTAAAATTTCTCTTGACATCTATTGAGGGGGTGAGTTGGACTGGAGGTGAGGACAGGAGGAAATTTAGCCTAAGGAGCTAGAATAGTTGGGGCAATAAATTCCCTGGCTGAGGAGTGGGGCAGCTGCCCCCCAGGGAGGGGACGCAGTGGGGAGTTGGGCACAAGCTAGACCCTCTGCTGGCCCGCGTTCTGTTTCCCGGCCCACCTGCTTCTCATCCTTTCACATCTGCCTCTGCTGCCTAGCCTCCTACTCCATTCTCGTCCCTTCTGCCTCAGTCCAGGTCCAGTTCCGCTCGAAGCAGTGTACACTGCAGAAATAGGATGGATCTCTTTTGAACATTGTTGCATTGTTCTATTTGTATGTGAATATATATCATTGGTATCAATTATTTTAAGCACTGGACAGGCCTTCTCTTAAGCTCTTAAATGATTCATGATATTTGGATCTGCATGTCCCGTAAACAAGAAAATAAGGAGGTGCTTTTGACTCACAGAAGTCAGTCAACTAAAGTATCACATATGCCAGATTAGCACCAACATTTTCACATCGATCCAAAAAGAAATGTTAAAAAATATTTCTGATATGTGAGAAAAATCATACCATACCTGGCTGATCAATTATCTATACTTTTTGGGGTCCATAAATAACTAAATTTTGAACACACTGGAAAAAACCTTAGAATCTTCCAACTTCACATAGAACCCTGGGAAAGAGAATAATCCCAGGTCCCACGTGGCTTTCTCTGCTGGGGCTGGCTGCGCCTGCCGAACGCCTGCCCATCAGATCTGGCCTTCTGGGGTTGCCTTTCAGAGCTCCGTGCATCGCTTCACCCGTTTCACTGCAGCTTGAGACTTTCCCCTGGATGACCTGGGTGACTGCACAGGCGACATTGTTTCCCCCTGAAGGTTGATTCTGCCAAGAACTTGAATTTCAGTGGTATTCTTGCCTGTCTGTGATAGGGGCCGAGAGGTCCCTGATTGGTGCTCGGGGCCAGTAAAAAGAGGGGCCTTGGGCACTTAGCCACTTACCTGTCCTCTGCACTTTCTGAGAATTCTCCCAGGCAGATCTGGTGGCCTGGTCAGGTTTTAATGGATCACCCAGTCATGCAACATCATTTTGTATCTGAGGTTTCTTTCTCTTAAAGGGCAGTCTCGTGTCATGCCAGGTACTGTCAACATGATCATGACCCTGAGTTAGTGGTTCCTGCAAAAGTTTTCATACCCTTTTGTGTGTCATCAGTAAATGAGTAATTCATCTCACTGTGGGTAATATTTCCAAGCAAACGTATTTTATTTGAGAGGATGGCGGTGGGATAAGGTAAAGGCTTGAAGTCTGGACCCATTCTCCGTATGATTCTAATAATAATTTTTATTGTAAGAAAGTAACCCAATAACTAGGGTTGTGTGAGGATTAATTTAAAATAATGTATGCAAAGCACATAGCACAGTTCATAACATATGCTAAGTATTTAATAATAACAATAAACAAGGCATCTTAGAAAGTGCTGTAATAAATACATGTGTTCTGTATGTCCACATACATTTATTAGTTATTTTAACCACTTGAACAAGTAACTGACATTAAACATGTGTGGAAGATTTCCTAAGCCAATTATACAGGCTTGCATCTTCCAACAATTCACAGGAAATAAATGTAATAATGTTATATATCAGATAAAATACATATTATATGACATATTGTAATACATATACGATTATATACATTACAATGACATATATTACATTATATAACATGTATAGAATTATATTGTATTATTATACATGTTAAATAAAATACATATTAGGTTATATGAAAGAAACCAAGCTGCATTTACTAATGATTTTAAATATTATAGTTGGTTTATGGAGTTCTGTCTATATGCCAGGTATTACACAGAGCACTTTACAAATATTCTCATTTAATTCTACATCAAGGGTAGGTGCTACTATTATTCCTCTTTATAGGAGAGGTGATATGCTGTATGTATGTGTGTGTGTGTGTGTGTGTGTGTGTGTGTGTGTATGTGGTGGTGCCTTTAGCATCTTCCCTGTGCTCACACCAGGGTTGAACCGAAGTGTGTTGGAGTCCGAAGCCAGAGTTCTGATTCTCTAAGCACCGCTGTTTTCCTCACTATTTATTTGCTGAGCTATTTCCCAGGCTGCCAGTCACAAGCTCTTCACCCCTCCAAGGGGCTTTGATGTTGACTATAACCTTAAGTGTTTGTTTTCTTTGTCTTATTTATTCCTCTCAACAACTCTGCGAGGTAACTACTAATATCCTCATTTTACAGTTGAGGATACAGAGGCTCAGGGCAATGAAATCATACAATTGTTAAGAGGCAGAGCAGAGCTGATCATGAGTCCAGCTCCAAAGCCCTCCATCTTCTTTCCACTTCACCACACCCATGCCCATACAACCATCACCCACCCACCCACCCACCCACTCTCCTGTGCAGACAGCAGGACAGCTACCAGGGTGAGGCTACTCCAACAGCCCAGCCTCCTGGTCATGCATGTGTTGGAGTCTAATTGAGGTGGAAGAGGACTAACCAGTGAGTCAGCGGCTGGGCTTTCTTGGGAAGCCTGCCTTTGGCCCTTTGCTCCAGCCCAGCCCTTCTGAGATTAGGAGGCCTGACACTCACAGCTGGAGGTGTGGCCAGCCTGCAGTGCTCTGATTGATGCTATTTGTTATGGTTCTAACACTGGATGTCATTATTTTAGCACTTCATCTATTTTTCTTTAGATGGCTGGTGGTAAAAATTTTCAGCGTTGTTTTTTGGTTAACCTCAAATAATGAGGAAGTTAACAAGCACCAAACATGTTTGGAAGGATTTCAACCCCAATTAAGTGTGCACTGTAGCATGATTTGATGTGTGGGAGAGGCATCATAAGGAGCTCAGAATAAATCATATCTAACATGAATCCAGGGACTAAACACAGATACGTAACAACATGGAATTTGTGGTTGCCCACCCAGGAACACAGCTATCCCTGCAAATTCTTGCAGGCTGCTTGTGCTGGTTGACTCACCAGATGTTCATTGACATCCCCCAAATATTTTTCCTATCAAATCATGAAGTGGGAATCACCATTTGAGTCCCCGCCTTCCCCATCATTTGCTAAGAGAATTGTTATAAGGTGCTGCTGACTATTTCTCCATGAAAATGTGCTGCCGCAGTACAAAAATAAATCCCCCCATTGAGCATACCCTCATTTCCACCTGGGCCTGGGGAAACACACTGACCTGAAAACCACTGATTAGAGAGGTGTGTGTGTATTCTAGTCATCTTGTTCACACACCGAGTTGTTTCTTTACGTTCACCCTCCCCCACCACGGGCTTTTCATACAATATTCACCAAGGGGAAGGGCAAACTCAGCAGCCATTGAGGAGTTCATTTTTCCCTCCAGTCAGTTCCACCGAATGACCTAGCATTTTCGTAGAGGTCGCAGCTATGTCAGCATTCTTTTAGGCCTTTCTAGCGCATGTGCAATAAACATCTACTGAACACTGATTCCATGATATGCTTAAAGTATTTTAGCTTTTGGTTATTGTCAGTTTTGTCTTTATGTCGAATTGAAGTTTTGCTTTCAGTGTTCACTTCTTGACAGTCTCTATCTTACCTACTCATCATTCATTTTCTCTCATTTGATGGGTTATCACTTTTGCCAATTTCCAATGAGTTTTTTTTCTCCTCTGTATATTCTTACTGGGGATGACAGATGGTATTCTAAAATTTCCTTCTGGTTGTTATATTAAATAACTTTCAAATTTTGGTTCATCCTGTATCTTTAGAGTTACGGTTCCTTTTTCTGGCATTTTTATAGGTCTGATGTGCGAAATTCCCCCCTCCCTTTTTCTTATTTTTTAAAGAAGGAGACATACGACATTTTCCAAGGACAAAGTTTGCGGTTTGTCTTTGATCTCATTCTTCCAATGGACAATTGAATAGCATGTTAGTGTGCATAGCTTCTAGACCCATTCTCAAACGCTAGCTAGAAACCTCGAACGCTCTGTTAGATTGACATTTCATCAGGCCTCACCCCTGCCTCCCGACGCTGACCCTGATGGAAATCCTGAGGGGCTATCATCCCAAGTATGTGCTGTTCCTGAGACTGCTTCTGGGAAGCCACGCTACTTGTTGTGATTTACTTTGGGGGCTTGCACCCTCCACACATTTTTCTGGAAATTCCGATCTATGAGTGGATATAGAAAACAGAGATATGGGCTGGGGTGAAAGGTGGGCAGAGGAAAGCACCAAGCCTCAACGAGCATCCTCCACATAAGGAGATGGCCTGGGTTATCCAATCAGTGCATAGGTTGCATTTCTGAGCCAGGGATTGGATACTGAGAAGGGGCTGGGACTTCTTACTACCTCTGTCTGCTCCTTGGGTGAGAAGGGGAAGCTCCGTTTCCAGTGGTTATAGCATGAGGACTCATGGCTTGTGTTTTAATACTGTTTTGCTATTCTTGCAGTTGCTGGAAATTGATCCTAGATTCTGAAAATAGGTTATTTAGTTCCAGTTTTGGTAATGGCATATTTGCAATTTTTCTGTGTCTTGATAGGTATTTTGTTGAATTGTTGGAAGAGATTGAATCAGGGCCTCTAAACCAGATGCCACTTTAACTCGACTTTCTTCCAGTCTTCATTTCTTAAAAGTAAAAAGCCCTTTAGTCCAAAATATGGTTATGTTGATATCCTTGTTGATAACGCATCATGTACCTGACAGGAAAGAAAGGTCTATTCAGCTGGGACTAGTTCTCTAAGGCGGGGAGACTTCTAATTGAGGAATAGATTTCCTGTAACAAAGTTTCTCATTGTCTGAGTAGACTGCATTGACAGAAAGACTACATTGATGAAACCATCTGATCTTTTAACCCATTCACCTATGTGGAGAGATTCTGTAAATTATAATGATCTAATAGCAGAGCTTAGAAACACCTGAATGAAAAAGGCACACAACCCTGAGAGCAGACTGTGTTCTCCCTGCTCAGGGGTCAGTTACTGTGGGATGTGGACCAATTTCCCCGTCTCCCTGAGGATCAGCACTGCCGCTCACTCAGGCGTGTGTGTTCAGGGCCCTATGACTTCATCACCAGGGGACACTTCCCACATGTGGGATGGGAGGAGGAGTACCTTCCTCCAGGCCCAGGGATATTGACAGAGCTGAGTCTTCGCTGCATGGGAGCAGCGTGCGGACAAATATTTGGCACTGGAACAGGGCTTGGCCTCCAACATTGGAGCTGCTGAAGCCCAGCAGAGTCCTGCAGCCAAAGCCACAGAGTCCTAACGGCTTCCTCACAAACCTGAGTTTAACACGTGTCAGTCTAGGCTCTGCCTGGTGGACTGTCCTGCACGTTGGCAATTTCACGCGGAGCCTCAGGATGAGTTCCGTTGGGTGAAATCAAAAGATACGCGTGAGTGTCTTTGCTCCCGTGGCCCCATTTCTCTTTCACCAAAACGCTGTTCCTCTATAGTTTTAGTAGAACAGCACAGCTGAGAAGCAGGATCAAATAAAAGGTATAAAATATCTTTAATTTTTTTTTTTTGCTGAGACCACAAACTGATTTTTAAATGCATTCAAGTAATTAGGTGTTGGGGTTGTGCTAATGAGAGGTCGGTGGTCATCTGTCTGCTGACTGGTACTCCATCATCTACAAAACTCTCAGCAGAGAATTACATATGAGAGGATGCTAATTAGACCTTGTCAGGGTTGGCATTGAGATTGTGTGGCCAATAACTGAAACAATGTTCTCATGGAAATCATTTGTAGGACCAAGAATGTGTATGCTTTTTTTCTGAATGTGTGTGTGTGTTCTAAAGGTAGAGCATGTTGTTATTCAGCGCCTGGGTGTCAACTTTGTGAGCCGCTAAGAGCTTTCCATTTTCCCATCTTTTATCCATCTTACTTCTCTCCTCCACATCGAAAATGAGGAAGAGAAGAGGAAACTCACAATCAAACCAGATTCTTTAATTTAGTGATTACTGGCTCACCAAGCACATCTTCCAATGACATTTAGCCTCCGCTATCTGCCTGGAGGACGAGGCCCGTGCAGACAAGATGGCAAAGAAAAAGCCAAGACTCCTTCTGATCTATGTTGTACCTGTCTTGAAGCAACCGGGTTACTTCAGTTTGGTTTTGGAATTTTCCTTGATGTCATTTACTTTTTTTCATTATTATTTTTTTAAATTTATTTTACTTTATTTTATTTTTTTAATCTTCACCCTAGGACATGCTGAGAGAGAGAGAGAGAGAGAGATCAATGTGAGAGAGAAACATCTATCGGTTGCCTTCCATAAATGCCCGACCAATGATCAAACCTGCAACCCAGGTATGTGCCCTGACTGGGAATCAAACTGGCAACCAACTGAATCACTCCAGCCAGGCAATTTAAAAAATTTTTTATTTATTGATTTTAAATAGAGACAGGAAATTGGGCAGGGTGGGGGTGGGGAGAGAAAGAGAAACAATGATTTGTTGTTCCACTTATTTATGCTTTCATTGGCATTAGCTGATTCTTGTTATGTGCCTGACCTGGGATTGAACCCACAATCTTTTATACTGGGATGACACTCTATCTAACTGAGCTACCCAGCCAGGACTCCTTGATGTCATTTGAGTTTCTCTGATGACACTTAAACTCTTGGTTGGTTTCAAATTGTCGAGGCCATGCTTGACAAACTATCAAAAGTCAGGGTTTTCTGTGGTAACGAACAACTTCAAGATCTCAGTCAGTCACCACAGTAAACACTGAGTTCTCACTCACAGTTCTACGAGTCATTTGAAGCTCTGCTGGTTTGACTGGGCTCAGCTGAAATGGCCTCCAGGCTAGAGGTGGGGTTTACATCTGCCCCATGTATCTTCTCATGCTACGACCCAGCCTGGAGGGCGGCCACTGTCTGCAGCGTGTGCTCCTTACTGAGGGAAGGTCAGAGGAATGTGAGAAAACACCCTTCCTTGAAGGCTCTGCTCTGCACTGGCACTGATGGTCCAGTTACAGTCCATTGGTCAAAGCAATTAATTTATAAGGGCAAGTCCAAGGTCAATAGGGTGGAGATGCTTACTAGAAATTATAGGCAAGTCACATGAAAATGGATATTATCCCATTACAGGGAGAGAGAGCAAAAAGTTGAAAAGAGCCCTGGTCGGTTTGGCTCAGTGGTTAGAGCGTCTGCCCGTGGACCAGAGAGTCCGGGGTTCAGTTCCTGCTAAGGGCACGTACCTCAGTTGCGGTTCGTCCCCGACCCCGGTTGGGGTTGTGTGGGGTCGATGTGTCTCTCTCTCTCTTCCCCCCTCTCTTCCTCCCACTGTATCTGAAGATAAATGCAAAAAAAAAAAAAAAAAAAGTTGAAAACAATAATCCTGTCCTACCACACAAACCCTGTTATGGTCTGAAAACAAAAGATTCACCATAATTCATACCTATTTTACTAGATGTCCTCAGTTCGTAGGTAACATAATGATAATAATAGAGTACCAATCTCAATCATGACCTCATTTAACTTAATTCTCCTAGAGAGCTAGAAAAGAGTTTACCCCTCACTCCCAACCTCTCCATCCGTTCATGTCTGCACACTAGAGGACATATTCATTAGATGACAGAAGATTTATTGTCTCCCTCCTCAGTAGAGTGTGTAGTGGAAATAGTTCAGGATCTGTTTTCATACGGACATGCGTTTCAATCCAATTCAGGAACTAAATAGTTGAGAGTAACCTTGGGCAATTTATTAAGCTTCCTTGGTCTCTATTTCTCTAGCATGGGGGACATGATACCTCTTCACTGAATTGTTCTGTTGATGAGATGAGATGACATAAATTGCATACTATGTCTCTCATAAAGATTCATTTCCTTTCCCTTCTCCTAAATTTCATCCACCGTCCAAGGTAAATTTTAAATCCCAATGCCTTCCCTAAACCACCTTTAACTTCTCAATGAGCTCCTTCTCCTCTGAATGTCTATATTTCTTAGGAGAGAGATCCATAAACTGCTGTTGCATTCATGGGTGGATTTCAGGAAGTTCATGGACCATCTCCCTCCCCTTTGGAATCAATGTGAAATTTTATTTGTATGAGCCATATGCAGATTTCCGGGGGGATGTGGAGGAGACCACAGAGCCTTCACCTGAACTCTAAAGTGCTGCTGGGCCCAGAAGAAGTTCTGAACCATTGATACTAGATGAGCTGGATAACTTGACCCTCATGATACAGCACTTTTGGTGCTGGGTGTTGCTTCATGCTATTAGCCCTCTTTTCCTACCTTAATTACAAGCTTCATGAGGGGAACAAACATATCCTCCATGGCTAATGTGTTTTCTACAGCTTGCAGCACTGGCTGAACCCTGGTGAGAATTCAAGAAATATTTGTTGATTAATTACCCAGGTAAGGGTTTGAAAAACCACCACAACCAGCAGGGTGAATCCAAAAGTTCAAATGTTTAACAACAATGCTGAAAGCATGTAGAGGGGGAAAAAAAAAAGACTCTGGAGGTAGCAGAGGTTGTCTGTGGCTCATTCTGTCATCTGAAATATTGCATTAGATGTGATTAAAACACATCTCTTACTGATTAAAACCCATTGCCTTTATTTCCTAAAAGAAATGTGGAATATTTCAATGATTATGAGTGTGGTTATAGGTTATTTCTGGGAGCGGGAGGCTGTAGGAAAGTGACTTTTGACAGTATGTTGGAATGTAACACAGTTCTGTCAGAGAACTCTTAGCTGTCTTTGCAGAGGGACCTCTGATAGTCTATAGATGGATTTTTTAGTCTAAATATAATTGAAAAGAATGGAAGAAGAAATAAATATAAATAAATTTGTGTTTTTCCTTTCTTGCCTAAGAAGCAAAACAAATATAAGGTTGAGATCATTAACCAGAACCATAAACACTACCCAAAGATATTATTTAGAAAGTGAATTTTTAGACATTTAAGAACCTTTTGCCCTTTGGAAGTACCCATGGAGGCTTAAAGGAGAAAGAATGGTCAGGGAACTGTTCGTGGAAGATGTACGCATGTTGTCAAAAGTCAAAGAGCTCTTGCTGGCCCCACGGTTCATGCTTATTGGTTATGACTTCCAAGACTCAAGTCTTTGATTCCCCAAGATTTGCAAAATGATTTTAGGGGACACCATCGTCAAGTGCAGCATGGCCATAGAATTCACAAGGCACACTCTCTACATAAAAATTCACAAGCATACATTTTCACAAGTCAATCCTCCAACACTTTCAGAGGGCCAGATTCTGTATGCCTAGCAACAATTCTATTTTTTTGTGTGTTTTATCCTTCTTCTCAGCTTCCTTGCTAGGCTTTAGGGAATTAGCAGGACTTACCACCAATTGGATTGCAGAGCTTTTTGGCCCACAGTAAGGCTTGCTATCATCAGGTATGTAAAATCTTGCCCAGTGTAGTCAGAAGTTAAAACCAAACCATCATAAACCTGCGGGACTTATGACCCTGAAAGCCCTGGGGGAGTTTCCTGGACCAGACCTCAATGGAACTTTGCCCAAAACCCCAAATGGGAAATATATATGAACTGATTCTGTGCAGTGTGAAGGCTGAGGCAGCAGCAGAACGCTTTTATAGACTGATACAATGATAGATTAGTACACATTTAATCTTAGGTTAGGGGGTTGGAGGAGTCAGTCTTCTGTTAATGTTAATAGTCCAGAGTTTGGGCTTAATGGTGAGGAGAATTTTTCTTTTGTGACACAATTATTCTACATCAAAGCCAATTAGAAAGTCATTACATAAAGGAAGAGAAGTGCCAATGGGATACCAGTGTGTATTGTGGCTGAGATTTGCTATGAGATTGTGGACTTCTAGTTTAACAGGGGTTGGGGGGAATAAAGGGATCATGGGTAGTTTCATAGTTATTTAGTGACAAAAAGTAAATAACCTTTCACATTTTAAAGTATATAAATAGTATTGATGTTAGGAAACATGCTTACATACAAACTTATAGAACCAACGAGTTAGGGGCTATTATTTACATTACAATTTTTTTTCCTTTTGTTAGGGTTTTCATAAAGAGTAAGTTTCCTGGTTACATTTCATACATATTTGATTTGCAAACACCCAATGGGTATATTGATTTTCAGGAGTCAACTTATTGTGAAAAGCAAGATGTTTTGCAAAAGTATTAGAGCAAAAAGATGCCTTGTTGGAAAATACTTAGGATACAAACACAGTGTTTTTGGCCATAGTTTATGCAGGAGATAGGACTTACAGGCTGTCTTGCTAAAAGCTGAAGAAACAGACCAGGTGGCTGAGGCTGTCCATCTGATGTCTGGTGGGTGCATGTAATGAGGTACTTTGATTCTGCAAATGATCTAGCTGCACACCCTACACAAAAATCCAGATGACACCAAAGCTGTAGGGTTTAGCGCTCTTTGTTAGATTCCATATCAGATTCTACATTCCATCAGAGCTTAGGCAAAAAACAAAAGCAACAACAATTTTAATTACAAGTCCCTGAATGTGTCTCAGAAACCTCCTTTAGATTAAAAATCTGTCTCTGACAGTGGAGAGTTCCTTGCAGTTTGATATGTCTGAGACACCCAACACACCTTGACTTCTAGATATTTTTGGTTATCTGACCTGTCAGAGGCTCTAAATATCAGCAATTGTAGCTGAAGATTTCTACATCCTATTCTCATGCTAATGGGAAATGGGAAATAAATATATTTACATATACTGTAGTTTTGCCAGAAGAACTAGAAGCAAAAAATGTTTCTCCTTGAGGTATTTACTGGGGGAAGGTTTCTAATAGAGGACAGTTGGCTGCCTCAAGGCCTATAGTCTACTTAATTTTTTTTTCTGGGACTTTTCTTCTCATCTCTCAGAAATGCTCTGGAGGGTATTAAGAAGAATGGGGTAAAAAAAACCCAAATAGGATTAGGAACTGTGCTGTCATTAGAGTGGCAATGAGACTTCAGGGTCCTCTGTTTAGTTCAGAGTGTACACCCAGATTTCAGCTGCTTCTGGCTCTGTCCACGCTCTCCAGTTGTTTGGGCTACTTCTCCCTTTAAGATTTAGGTACAATTGGTTTGAACCCCATGAAATATACAGTGGTATATCTTGTCTCTTTTCTAAAATATAAGTAGGTTTTTGGTGATGATGATAAATGGTGATGGTGGTGGTTCTGGTGAGTGAGAAGTGTGTGTGTTGTATGTGTGTGCATGCACACATGGTGGTCGTGGTGGGGAGTCTTTCTGTTAGTGAGCTTTGACTCTGAATTCTTACGTGTAATGAAGTCTGGGTCATCCTGGACATTCCCTCCTGCTCCTTCCCAGCACCATGTCGTCCCCCTGGGCAGAATCCAAGTCCCTTTTTATTTAAAGTGCACTGACTGGAGACTGTGTATGGCAGTCTTCACCGAAGGTTTGGGACTAGGATTGTACAGTATGAAAATCTAAGTGAAAACTTGACATATTTCTTCTGAAGGTATTGTCTCCGTTCCTGGAACCAGGAATTCTGCTCCCCATGTTGCCATCTCCAACTCATCCATTGTTCTTCCCTCTCCTCTCCAGCTCGTTTACCTCTTATACCCTTTCCCCTACATTCCTATTCATTTTCATACAGACATCAGCTTAGCTCACTCTATGCCTCAATTCATACCCAGTTTAGTTTGCTTTTAACTGTATTCCCAAAGCAACCCATTATGCCTAAACAAAGATGGTTCTTGCCCTCAAAAGAATTCTAATACTTAGCGAGAATTAAATAACGATGTTCAATGAATTCTCACTTCACTTCAATGCTTCAGTACACACCTATCACTCAATAAAGGCACCTTTTGAGCACTTTAAACTCTTATTCACTCCCTCTGTGGGCATGTAAGAGCCCCTTTTCACTGAACCACACCAGCCTTGGAGGTAGAATTATGGAGGCCCTGGGATTTCTTCTCTGCCAACTCATTCCCCTTCTGTGCTAAAGGGTAAAATTGGGAAGAATACATAGGCCCTTCTTTTTAACTCTTTTCCTAAAATCTTCTTGTGGTTCCAAGATACTCTGCTGCCCTTATAACTTCCTGTTTTTTCTGCTTTGTCATTTCCAAAACTGGGGACCACATACTTTGCTGAGAATTGCCACTGTTCTCATCCTGATTGGGATTGACATCTGCCTGCAGTGGACCATCTCCAGTGATGATACCTCTATTAGAGCACCATTAAAGATATTAAAGATAGCTTTAATCCACCCCAAATACCTCTACTCTCACAAAGTATAGGCTTTAAGTGGCTGTAGGTCAGTTGTTCCTAAGTTCTTTGTGATTAAGGGTTTATTTAAACTTTAAAACCAGGCATGTTATTTTCTTTTGTGCTAATATGTGCTCTACTGGGCATCTGTTTGGAAAAGTAAACCAGTGTTACTCATATTGAAATTCTATTGCAGCATGACCATCCTCCATGTATGCCCACCTCACCTTACCCCATGACCTCGGCAGGGGAGGTCAGGAATACCTTAGCAGCTGCAGTATTCACACAGACAGCCATTTCAGCACTTACTCTAATGTTGTGCAGACTTGAATGGGCCTGGAAACAATGGAATCACAGTAAACACTGAGACAAAAGTTTATGCAGCAGACTTTCATAGTTAAACTCTCCAGCACCCTCATGGGCTTTTCTTGAATTAACATTAGGCTAATAGGCTTTTCATATTAAGGCTAACTATTCTATTTCATCGATCACTTTTCACCAATCATTTTTGCTGATTACTGTCCTTTGCTTAGATGCAGAGGTTTACACTTTGCATGATTTGCTCTTTGTCCTTCAAAACTGTTCCTGCTGGTGAATGACTCATCCTACAAATCTGTGGACATCTGACATCTTCTTGCCACTTTGGTTTTTTTTAACTTTTGAATTCGTTTCCATTGTCATCTTAACATTTTATTAATGGCACTTTCATAGTTCTCAGTGCCTTTGTACTCATCAGAAAGTAAGCACTTATCAGAAATAACAGAAATAGAAACAATCACAGTGTAGACAAATAAACCCAAGGATGGCTGAGCCTCAAATGACCAACATGACCAATGACAGCATCTGTGGTGGCTGTGACATAGTCTTTGGCTTTGGGGCATCACTTTATGATTTTGAAAGTACATAAGTTGAAAGTTTATAAGTAGATGTTGTCTCTCTTGCTAGAGAGGAGTTCATGCTGGGCTCCTAGAGGCTGGATCATGGTCCAATATCAGTCCATGATACATAATTTCCATTCCCAGTTGAATCTCTATTCTGGGATATGCTTAATAATCCTGTGCCTCAATGCAGCTAGTCTATTTCTCAGGGACCTCCCTCTCAAGGGCTGGAAATGATTTACTGCTCTGCCTTTCTTTGCTCAAGAGTGGGGAGTGGGGAGAGAGTTTGACATGAGCATTATCAATATTTCTCCTGAAGTTCCTATTCTGCTCCTATTTTTCCAGGAGGTCAAGATGCTATATGCACAATTTTCTTTGGTTGCCAAACTCCTTATTCCAGAGTTCCCAAGAAAAATTTACAGATTAGTCCATCATGAACCTTGCTGAAGAGATAGAAATTAATATTAGGACTTGCAAAGAAAGTTTCCCCTCTGTTCTCTAGGCAGTCCCCAGTGGTGAAATGTATTCTGAAGACTCAATGGAAGTGTTGCTATTCCACTGCCTCTCCATCACAGGTGATCACAGAGAGGGTGGGAGCAGAGGCGCTCGGTGTGGTACCCAACCCAAACCTTGACTTGGACCGCTCGATACACTTAAGGACCTCAAAAGAGCTGTGCACCGCTGATTTTATAGCATTTGCCCTATAACTTAACCCAAAAGATGCCAAGACTTTATAATAAATGGTTACCCTGGAAACTCATGGAAACCCAGGACAAACCCAAAGTATGAAATCACTATTTAGAATGTCCCTGGCCCACTCTTTCTAATTCTCAGTTAATAGTTTTTGGACAGGCTCCCTATTTCTGAGGAGGAAGCCTGAAACTGCTTCATAAACAGATAAGAAGTCAAACTGCTGGAGAGAGGACCACCTGAGCAGACATTGGGCTCTGCTCTGAACACCGTCAAAATGTCTCATTTAGCTTGAATTTCATACCAAATAAAATGCAAACTTCTGCCCGTCTTTCCTGTGTACTCTCAGTTTGACAGCTACTAACATTCATTGTTGCTCAGTTTTAACAGTGTGACGTGCTCCTTTGTTAGGCCCAGTTTGTTCTAGGAATTACTGCTCAGCATCACCTCATTAGAAAACAAACTAGGAAGTAAGAATAAGATGTTTGCTGCCATGATCATGGTTAATGTTTTGGGGGTGTATTTTTTCCCCATCCTCTTACATGAAAATTTATCTTTCTCATGGACAGTACATAGTTGCTCTTCCTTTTTTATTTATTACAAAATATCTGCTTTGTTGTAGTTTCCATCCTCCACAATTAAGGTGATTGCTGATCTGGTTGGGTTTAAGTCAACCAATTTGCTGGTTTTTAAAATTCGTCTCATCTGTTCTTTGTTCCTTGTTTACCTTTTTTTTTTTTTTCATTAATTGAGAAATTTTAAAATTAAATTTATTGGGGTAACTTTGGTTAATAATATTATATAAATTCATGATTTTATGGCTGCTATTGCTTAAAAGTTTATTGATTTAGTTTTTAGTGGTTGCTATAGGTTTACAATATTCATCTTTAAATTTTCACATTAAAAAAAAATATACCATTGCATATATAGTGAAAGAAACTTACAACAATCTGTTTTCATTTCTATCATCCTGTCCTTTAATTCTTGTGTTTATATGCGTTATAAACCCACAATACATTGTTAGTATTTTTGCTTTATAAACATACATATGTTATAAACTCCATAATACATTGTTACTAGTTTCGCTTTCTTTCTTAAGTAAAATAAAAATACAAAAGTTAAAAAAAAATTTTTTTCCCTTTATTGATTTCAGAGAGAGAGGAAGGGAGAGGGAGAGAGAGAGAGAAACATCGATGAGAGAGAACATCGATTGGCCATCTCCTGCATGCCCCCCACTGGGGATTGAGCCCACAACCTGGGCATGTGTCCTGACCGGGAATTGAACCGGCGACCTCTAGGTGCATGGGTTGAGGCTCAACCACTGAGCCACACCAGCCGATCAAAAAAAAAAAAAAAATGCAAGAGTTTTGAATATTTCTCTGCATACTCACTATTGCTTTTTCGCTTCATTCCTTTGTGAAGGTCCCAGTTTCTCTCTGGTATCTTTTTTCTTTTTGCTCATGAGGAACTCCCTTTAATAAACCATGATATGCAGATTGGCTGGAAATAAATTCTCTCAGAATTTTTGTTTCTCTGAAATAGCCTTGATTTTTCTTCATTTTTGAGAGATATTTTTGCTGGATTAATACTTTAAGGTTGATAGGGGTTCCCCTCCTTAGCAGTTTTAATCCTTTAAAGATATTCTTCCATTGTCTTCTGGCTCATATACTTACTTACCCTTTAGTTCTTACCCTAGTTCCACTTAAGGGATATGTCTAAAGAAATCTGATTATCATGTACCTTGATGAGGTTTTTGTTTGTGGATCTTTTTTTTTAATATATATCCTTCTTTGAGTACACTGAGTTTTATGTCTTCAAATTCAGAAAATTTTCAGCCATTATTTCTTCTTAACTTTTTATTCTGTCATTGCTCTCCTCTCCTTTTGGGACTTCAAATACGCATATGTTAGAACACTTGCTATTGTCTCACAGATCATGGGATAGTCACTTTTTTAGTGACTTTTTAAAACATGTTTCCCCTTTCTGCTTCAAACAATTTTTATTACTGTTTCTTCAATTTCACTAATTTTTACTTTTGGAGTGTCTAATACTTTCCAGTTTCGAGAGTGTGTTTCTTTTTTTAATTCTCAAAATTTTATTTTTGTATCTTTCACTTACACTTTCACTATGTTCATGTATTTTGTTAAATATTTGAATGTAGTTAAAATAGCTTTTTAATGTCTTTGCAATTTCATCATCTCTATCATTTGTTGGTCTGTTTCAATAGAAAATGTTTAATCTTGGTTATGGATCATATTTTTCTGCTTCTGGAAATGTCTAATAATTTTTGTTCTATGCTGGACTTTGTGAACATTGTATCATCAAGTATTTGGATTTTTGTCATCCTTTAAAGGATGTGGTCTTTCTTCTGGTGTTAGTTTAGATTATTGTTCATTTTGATCCTCCTGACACTTTACAAAACTTTCTTTTGAGTGGTTTTAGAGTATATACTATACTCTATATTTTAGAAATATTTTAACTCCCCTACTAAGGTGTAACCTTTCTTGGTTTCTACTGAACTCCTGAAGTGATCAACAAGCTCTACCTTGTCTCCCAGCCCTGTGTGAGCTCCGGCAACCATGTAGTCCACAGCTTCTGAGGCCCTACTTACCTGGACTCCTGAACTTTTGCCCTATGCTTGCAGATCTTAGTATTCAGCTGAGACTCAAGGGGACTCTGAAGCTATTTTTCTGTGTAGGTCCCTGCTCCCAGAACTTTGCCCTGTACCTTGCAGTCACCTAAGTTAAGTCTCCTTAACTTAGCAAGTCCGCCATGCTCTGCTGGGAACCCCTACCCTACGTGGTCTGCAGGCAGAAAGCAAGCATGATTCTCAGAATCACCTCTTTTGTTTCCTTTCTCTCAGGGATTAGAATCCTTCTGTGTACATTGGCCTATGACTAAAAATAGCTATTTCATTCCTCCACTTTAGTTTTCTAGTTCTCTATTTGGGGAAGGTAAATGAAATCTGTTACTCCTTCGTGGCTGGAAGTAGACCTACTCAAATAAGTCTTTTTTTTTGTTTGTTTGTTTGTTTGTTTTATCCTCACCCGAGGACATTTTTCCATTTTTTGTTCAGATAGAGTGGGAGGGAGAGAGAGGAAGACCAACCAGGGCCGGGGACAAACTGCAACTGAGGTACATGCCCTTAGCGGGAACCGAACCCGGGTCTCTCTGGACCGCAGGCCGACGCTCTAACCGCTGAGCCAAACCGGCCAGGGCTCAAATAAGTCTTTTTACACGTACTTTGAATCAGGATCTAAAGGAGGTTCACATATCACATTTGGAGGTTTTGTCTGTAAAAATTGCTTTTGTTCTATAACTCATCCCCTCTCTTTTTTCCCCATACCATTGATTTCATAGATAAGTTTGATAAGTTGTACTTGAAATTCTAGATTTACCTGATATCTTCCTTGTGCTGTCCTTTAACTTCTCCATCTCTTTCTGGAGAACTCTAGTTAGATATTAGAAATTCAGTGATACAGGTGAGATTATTTTGGGTAATAATATTCCACAGGTTCTGTTTACACTCCTAATGCATCCATCATGAGACAAATACTGTCTGGCTTTCCAGCTTTCAGTAATGCTAAGACTGATCATCGATTTTAGGTATGCCCCTTCCCAATCCCCATTATGCATTTCACCAATCAAAAAGCTCCCATTAAACAAATAGTTTGGCATTTATTCATGATATTCAGCATTATTGCATTAAGATTATAAATCAAAATGTTTTAATTTTATGATTTGCTCTGCATTTAAATAGCTAGAATTCTACTTTATGTTAGGTGCTCCTCAGTGAAATTTCTAAACTGTTCTTCTGCCACTGTGAAGAGTATCACATTGGAATTTGGGAAGGGGGTTTGCAGAAAAAGACATATATGGTGGTATATAAACCAAATTGTTGTTTTTGAATTGTAATACCATCTTAGTAGTTAGAAAGGACTTGAAACAGGCATATTCAAAGGAAATCACATTATATTTTTTCATTTCTTCTGGCTGTCACCAGTGATAACTTCAGTAATTCCAGGGACACCCCAGGAGTTTTCATGTTTTAAAAGCCATGTAAATGTAGATAGAGTAATGGTTCCTCAAACTGGAAGGGACCTTAGAGATCACCTGCTCTATTCCTCTCATTTTAGCTGGTGGGAAATTAAACTCAGTGATGGGAAATGAAGTAGAATAAAGTAGCGGCAAAGGCAAAGGCTCTGAGATCATTATGGATCTGTGTTTGATTCCTGACTGTACAACTGACTACCTATGTGACCTTACTCAAGTTGTGTAGGCTCTGAAGTCTTTAACTCCTTCATTTGAGCTCTGTGATGACTAAATAGAATAAGGCATGAAAAACATCTGATACAGTCTAGAAATATCTTGGACACTGATAACAAAAAAATTATTAAAGTTGACCCTTAATGCAGGGATTAGGGGCGTTGACCCCTGGTACATCCAAAAATCCACGTATAACTTTTAACCCCCCCCCAAATTTAACTAATAATAGCCTACTGTCAACTGGAAGCCTTACCAGTAACAAATAGTTGATTAACACATATTTTGTATGTTCTATATATTATATACTGTACTCTTACAATAAAGCAATCTAGAGAAAAGTAAATGTCATTAAGAAAATTATCAGGAAGAGAAAGTACATTTACAGTATTTATTGGGGAAAAAAATCCATGTATAAGTGGACCTGTGCAGTTCAAACCTATGTTGTTCAAGGGTCAACTATATTTAAAATGTATTTAACAGACATTGTGTTGAATGTTTGTGCTGTGCCAGGCACTATATTACATACTAGAGATATAATTTAGGGGGAGGCAGAATAACAGCCCCCCAAAGATGTCCACATAACCCATGAATGCGGTACCTTACATGGCAAAAGAGACTTTGCAGTTGTGATTTAAGTTCAGGATTTTCAGATGGGGAGAGTCTCCTGGATCACCCAGGTGGGTCCCCTGTAAGCATATTGTCCTTTAAGGCGGGAGAAGGGAGGAGGAGAGCCAGAGTGAGAGAGGGCGATGTGATGATGGAGTGATGTGGTCATGAGCCAAGGAATGCAGGTGGCTTATGGAAGCTGGAAAAGGCAGGAAAGATTCTCCCCAGTAGCCTCTAGAAGGAACAGAGCTTTACTGACACCATGATTTTAGCCCTGTCACACCTACTTCTCACCTCCAGAATTGTAAGGTAGTAGATCTGTGTTGCTTTAAGCCAGTAAGTTTGTGGTTATTGGGTGCAGTGGCAATAGGAACCTAAGATAACTTGGAAGAAGACAGTCTCTGTCTTTAAGGACACTATTATTACTGAGTACTCATTCTTAAGTCAGTGCCCTTTAAGCTACATTAATATTTCCAAATTTTCAGGCGTTGGTGCATCGTCATCGTGACTTTTTACTGTAACCTCATATCACCTGACACCACACTTGTAATTTTGGGGGTTAGCATAAAGTGAATTACCCTGTTGCTGCTGGCTTCAACCTCTCCCTAAGTAAATAAGTTTGTAAAAATCACAAGTTTGATATACTAATTATGTTCTTTTTGAATATGCATTAAGCTATGCACATATCCACTAAAATTATTCTTCCACCTCCCCCCACCTCCACACCCTCACAAATTACTTTGCAAACCATCAGTGATGCCCATCAGTATTTTGGGACACCTAGCTATACTCTGTCCAGCAGTTAGCAGGATTTTTATATCTTGGAGCTTTATGTTGCAGACTGTAGCTTGTTTCAATAAGGTCTGGGTTAACCAGCATGACTACTAATCAGCATAGCAGCAGTGGTAGAAAGATGTGGGGAACTTGGTTCCTTGCTGATCTATAATGTTCTTAGTTATTAGTCTTTAATACACTCTCCTGAGAGCTTGTAGATTGTATAATTTGGAAAAGGACTGTTTGGAACACTCTCTCACATGGGTAGCACCTCTCAGTCACAGCTTGGTAATACCTGAATGAAGAACATAGAGAGAGAGAGAGAAAGAGAGAGAGAGAGAGAGAGAGAGAGAGAGAGAGAGAGAGAGAGAGAGAGAGAGATCTTAGAGATCTTATGTCAGCATTCAAACTCCTAGAATTTGGTGTTGATTTAGGTAAATTTGCCAAATTCTTGCATGTCCTAATTAAAACAACGAGCTAGAGACCGGGAAAGACATAGAAGTATTAATAAATCCTCTCCAAATGTCCTGCAGTTACAGGAATGAGTAGGCACCGCTGTTCAGACCAGGACTGACTGAACTTGGCGTGGCTTGCAGGGCTGTGGGTTTTTATTTTTCTCCTTCATATGAGGTGAGATACTCTCAGTCTCTTAAGTGCATGTGCTGCACTTTCCTCACCTCAGGAGCATGGGCCTCTCTTCTCCCTACACCGTTCAGGAAGGCATGTGTCTCATCTTGTCTCTTGTGGTCTGGTTTAGCAGAAACGAGACAAGATCTGTCAAACCTGGATTCCATGCCTAGCTTGGCCACATACTCACTGTATCACCTTAAGCAAGATCCTGAATTTTGGGAAGCTCTGTTTCCTTATCTGTAAAATGGCAATAATGATACCTTCAAGCATTAGCAATTCAAATGAAATTATACTATAAACAAAGGACAAATTCTTGTGGAAGCTATTTGCAAAGTGCTTCTCTTTGCTGCACTTTAGGCCTTGAAATGCATTGTCCCCTAGCATCTCTTTAGACAAACATCCTAATCAGTCATTCCTTTACTCTCACAAATGTAGAGAGTGGAGAAATGTCACCAGATCCTGTCGTTCCCATCTTAAATCCCTATGAAGTTTAAAGTAGTTTTGCATTTTCATTTTGAATTGCTGTCATCTGGTCACTGCTTACCTCTATAACTGTATTTCCCTTTGGCTTGTGCCTCTTTAGCAACACTGGCTTCTGATACTTCTCTGAACATACCAAGTTTCGCTTCTATTCTAAGCCTTTGCAGTTTAGGCTTGCTTTGACCAGAACGCTCTTCCTTCTGCCGGGCTGGATGCTTGCTGCTGCTCAGGACTGACCTTAGACCTCCCCTTCTCAGAGACCTTTCCGCAACTTCTTCATCCGAGCAGGGGTGGGGACATCCGGCCCGCGGGCCACAGAAGGCGCATGAAATCAATACCAGCTAACCATGCGCCTCACCAAATTAGCCTGACCAAATATAGCAGGCCAGTTTTTTAGGTGATAATTTTGTGGTTTATTCTGAGGCAAGCACCCAGAAGGAAAGGAGAGCTGATCTGACACAGGGCCTCCACCTTCCCCGACCTGTGCATAGACCAAGAACTTGAGCTTCATGTTATGGGGTTACTAAATCAAAGGTGGGAATGGAGTGAGCAATTAATAAAGACAGGATGTACAAGTTCGGAGGACTTTTTTTTTATTTATGAATGAAAACCTGAGAGACTGACTCAAGCTGGCTGTAACATACAGCTGAATGGGATTGTTTTATGATTTACCTATAGATACTTGATTATAAAATCATATATTTAATAAGAAAGCAGATTATAACATAAAACCTTGCACTTAAAAACATCTATAATCCAGTAGTCTATGGAATTTGCAACTTAGCCACGAAGATGAGATAGCTCTTGAATCTAATTTTTAAACATTTACTCAGATCATTTTTCATTCTGATCACAAACTGTTTATAAACACAAAAATAACATGTGACAACAAGCCAAAATAAAAAGTCCCAGATTGTCCCCACAACACAGATGGTACCCGAGCACTCTGTGATGAAGGGTAATGTTGTGGGATAAAATCTTGGTGGAAGTGATCGTGTTTGTTTTTCCACGAGGACAGAATGACTGGAGTGCATGTTACGTTGTTACAAGGCCACATGTGCTGCAGTGACTTGGCACAAGGCAGCTGGCTTACAGGTGCTCTGGCAAGTTGTGACAGGAAGGCTTCTTTTCCTTTTATATTTTTAATATCACGTGTATTAAATGATTTTAATGTGCTTTCTGGTGCTGGGGTAGATATTGCAGGCATTCCCTTTGGGCGGAGGAGTTTGTCTTTGAATGGGGTTTCCGGAAATAGGTGACAGTCCTATTTTCTTTCTTAAAAGGATTCTTTGTTGTGGGTCATATGGGATTGTTAGCTGGACCAGCTCTCTTTTCCTCTCCATCAAAATTGAGGAAAGGAAACTTAAAGACAAAATAGAGCAAAGAAATACCTTAGAAAAGACAGCTTCAGTGATTCAGCTCTAGTAAGATAAGTCAGGCCAAGGGAAGCGGGTCATCAAAGATTAGCAAAAACTTCTATAAACAAAGGACAATTATACACATCCTTAATAGCCTTCGTCTAGAAGTGCCCCAGTGTTTGTTTTGAATCAGACGCACACAGCTTTTGCTGCTGGAATGCAATCAGCCTGCAGGGAAGAGGCAGGTTCTGTAATGATCCAGCCCAGTGTGAACTACTGGGAATGCGAGAGAAGGCATTTGTCTTACCTAGAAGCCTCACTGCTCTGCTGGGAATGTATCTGCTTGGAACATGGCCATTTAAGGGCTTCTCTTTTAGCACATGAAATAAAGAGAGAAGGGAGAAGAAAATAGCCACCCATACAACTGTGCTGAAATAAAACTGTTCCTCGTTAGATTCTGACCATTCCCCGTTGTGCATTCTCGTTCGATGATGTAAAGTCGTTCGGGTGTGGGAAGCCATACCATGAAGCACAGGAAATAGTTTAAATCTTTGGAAATGTTTTTAAGGTTAAATAAATGGGGAAATGACTACAGTTAAGGTCTCCAACCACTTCAGAGTAATTTTAATTTGTTAATTGTCAGTGTTCCTTTGAAAACATACACAACCAAGGTGTGCTGGTGTAGCCTGCTCCATGGGGGCAGGGTGTGCTTTTCACAGAGGCTGTGGTCAGTTCATTGGTTTCTCTCAGACTCAGCTCAGATTCAGGCAGCCTTCTGGAGAGCCTTCGGTGAATTAGGTACGTCTGACTGATGTGCTAGTGTAACTGGGATTTCTAGGTGGATGATGATAAGCAGATGAGATGTTAAGGGTTTTTGGTAGACAGCTATTGTTGCCTTCAATAAAACCAACAGATACATGTCTAAGTTGCTTTGTTGGAAATGTTACACCTATTTTGTCAACTGTTCAAATATAATGACTATGAGGAAATCATGAGATACTGGTTTTGATGACAAAATATGAATTTAAATTAGGACAGAAAGTGAAGCTTATTAACTAATAATGCTCGAAAAGCTGTGATCTTCTCTGAGGCAGAAGCAGCTGACGTGCTTATTTGACTGGAAAACAGCAGTTTGTATGCATATCCTCATAACTACCAACTACTGATAGCGTAGATCTGGGAAGAACAGGCTTCTTGTTTCTCTTCTCTCTAATTTCCTGACATCTGACTGCTTGATCTCCAAAAAGGAAGGCAAAGGAATTAATTTCAAGATACCCTTTTTCTATAGATTACATTCTTAGCCATTCCTTGGTACATATCATTATTATGGCTTATGGCATATATCATATGCTGTTCAAACTCTGATAATGTTTATATTCGCCTCATTAGTCTGTAAGTTCTGTAATGACACTGTGTCATGTTCAACTCTTTATTCCCAGTACTTATAAGATTACCTATAAATAGCAGACTCTTCATTAATGATTGTTGAAAACTAAGTGAGTAATATAAGATCAGTGTAAAGGTTAAAATATGGTAATTATGTAATTATGTCAACCTATCAATTCACATATCATAAAATTTATTTTTTCAAAATGTACACTTCATTGGTTTTTAGCATATTCACAATGTTGTACAACCATTATCACTCTCTAGTTTTAGAATATTTTTATCATCTTAAAAAGAAACCCCATAGCCATCAGCACTCATTTTCCGTACCTTCCTCCCCTCAGGTCCTAACAACCACAAATTTACTTTCTGTCTCTATGGATATGCCTATTCTGGACATTTTATATAATTGGAATCATGTGGTATATGGTCCTTTCTGTCTGGTTTCTTTCAGTTAGCATAATGTTTTCAAGATTCATCTTTGTTTTATTATAGATCAATATGTCATGCCTTTTATGGCTGAATAATATACCATTATATGGATATGCCACAGTGTTGATCCATCCATCAATTCATGGACATTTTGGTTGTTTCCAGTTCGTGGTCTTTATGAATAATGCTGCTATAAGCATTTGTGTATAAGTTTTTGTGTGAAGATATGTTTTCAGTTCCTGTGGGTATATACCTAGGAGTGGAATTACTGGGTCAAATGGTAATTCTATTTTTAACTTTTTGAGGAACTGCCAAAGTGCTTTCCAAAGGAGCTGCACCATTTTGTATTCTCACAAGGTATGAAGGTTCACATTTTTCCACATCCTCATCAACACTTATTATTCTTTTTTAAATTTAGCCATACTAGTGTATCTGACGTGATATCTCATTGTGGTTTTGATTTGCATTTCCCTGTTGACTAATGAGGTTGAGCATCTATTCATGTACTTTTTGACATTTGTATATCATCTTTGGATAAATGTCTATTTAAATTCTTTGCCCATTTTAAAATTGCATTATTTGTCCTTTTATTGTTTAGTTGTAAAAGTTTTTTTATATATTCTGGATACACATTTCTCATCAGATACATGATTTAAAAATATTTTCTCCCAATCTGTGGGTTTCCTTTCCACTTTCTTGATGGTATTCTCTGAAGCACAGATGTTTTTAAGTTTGATGAAATCCAGTGTATTTAGTTTTTCCTTTAGTTGTTTTTATTTTAGTTGTCATGGCTAAGAAACTATTGCCTAATTCAAGGTTACCAAGGTTTACCATTGTATTTTCTTCTAATACTTGTGTAGTTTTATCTCTTAGAATTAGGTATTTAATCCATTTTAGCTATGTTTTCTATTTGGTGTGAGGTAGGGGTATAAATTCATTTTTTTTTGCATGTGATCATCCAGTTGTCCAAGTATGTTTTTAACATATAGTGAGTGTATCAGCAGAAATTGAGTGGTGTTTGAGAACATAATACAATTTCAATAGTTTACACTATACTACAGTCAAAACTAATGATAGTTTGGATACAGACTTTTTATATTAGTTGTAAAGAAAGGCTTTACCATTAACTTTACTATAAAAGGAGTTTATTGGAATGAATCTGCAAAGCTATTAGAGTCCAATTCTGATGCCCACACCAAGAGGGCTCTCTGTTATTTACTTTAAGTTTGAGAAAGAAGGGAAACTTTTTGGTACAATAGGATATAAAAGCTATGTAGGAAGGAGATTCATGCTACATGGTAGAATGTCCTATTGTTCTTTAGATATCTCATCCTGAGACCAGAGCGCCTAGTGCCTGTCCTCTTCTCTCCATCCTCAGCAATATAAACATTCCTATTCCAGCAAAGGAAATGGAGTGCAAAGGGTAAACAGGACTTACAGCTTATAAGGTGTGTGCTTTCTGGGACAGATAAGTGATAAAAGAGACCAAGGACTGAGGAGTGGGTCCAAGGGAGAAGCTCTTGCTTAGAGAGTGGCCCTGTGGGACACCCTGAAAGGCTGGAACTAGGGTCCCAGGTTGTAGAAAAAAAATAGAGCCCCAGACCTAGTCACTTTATTAACTCTGTATGGGTTCAGTTTTATTATTTGACACCATAGTATGAAATCACAGGTACAGATTTGGGTGTTTTTGTGTGCGTCTGCCAAACCTGTTTTTTTAATGTATACAGAGACATGGGAGGGGGCCAGTAGAATGGGTGTCGATGTACCTTCCTTCTCTGATCAGTTTGGATACTTAACCTTCATCAGTGAGGTATGCAAAAAGAGTCATTAACCAACCAATTAGTCAGGCTTCTTTTTTTTTTTTCTGACTGTTCTTTCTGCCCTTCATATTCCTTGTTTCCTAGCTAAGGGGCACCATGCCTGGGTTACACCAAGACATCTGGGGAATTAACTCTTTGTAACTTGCATGTCTGATTCTCTCTAAACTGCTCCATTTTCTTCTCACTTCTAACTTTGCCTCCTCACTTTCTCCTCGATGCAATTTCTCTAACTCTGGTTATGCATGCTTCTGGTTATTAATTCTCAAACAGCATGGCATAATACCTGCCATACTTTGCTCTGCTTCATACTTCCTATGCTTTCTTGCAACTCCAGTTCCCATGGCTTGTTTATAATTCCTGCAGGAGGAAATTGAGTTGGTGCAGCTCAGCCTGTACACGAGACCTCCTTCTGTGGATTTGACCATCTTCAAGATTGTTTGTCTTGGGCTGCTTGCCTTGCCTTGGTGTGGCTGCATCTTAGGCTCATGTGACTTACAGTTGGCCATCTAAATGCCAAGGGGGTAGGTTAGTCACATAGAAGAACCTGTGAACATGGAAAGTACTGTGCTTTTCAAATCCAGAAACTGCCTAGTATGGAATGGAGAACAAAAATGTTAAACTTCTGGGTAACTGCGTATAAAGAAATAAATATTCAGTTCTTTTAAAATAAAAAAAAAATATGTAATTTGCTCATTCAAATTTACTAATTCAAACATTTCAAAAAATTTTCAATAAGTACCACTTAATATTTTTATATCTTTAAAAGTTTGTTATTTTAACCAATCATATTCTTCCATATTAAAGCAGAACTGGGACTCTATGGTTTGCTATTTTTCTCTAATGTTCCTATATAAGGGCTCACTTTTCTTCTTTTTCCCCCCTATGTTGGGAAGTTCTTCTAGGGGCCAAAGAATGTTATGGGCTGAACTGTGCTCCCTCCCATTCATATGTTGAAGTTCAAACACCCCTTAAGACTGTATTTGGAGATAGGGCCTTTAGGGAGATAATTAAGATTAAAGAAGGTCATAAGGGTAGGGCCCTAATCTGATAGACTAATGTCCTTAGGAAGAGACAAAGAACTCCCTTTCCCCATGTACATTTACAGGAGAGACCATGTGAAGACACGGCAAGAAAATGCTATCTATAAGCCAGAAAGAGAGGTCTCACTGGAAGCCAGCCTTGATGGCCTCCTGATCATGGACTTCTAGACTCCAGAGCTGTGAGAAAATAAATTCCTGTTGTTTAAGACACCCCGTATGTAGTATTTTGTTGTGACAGCCCTAGCAGACTAATAAAAAAAAAAAAAAGTGAAGTAAAGTTGATAGGGTAAATCCCTTTATCCCTAATACAAAATTCAGCTTTATTTTTGTCTTAGTGCTGTGTGAAATGAGTTTATGTAAGCATTTATTTGCATGTTTATTGGCAATCTCCTTTCCTCTTTTACAAAGTAAACTCCATAAAGGGAAGACTTGCTTATTTTGGTCGCTGCTAAACTCTAAGGCACATTGTAAACAATATGTATTTACTGAGTGAATGCATTAACGAGGAAATCATTTTGGTACACCTTTATGAACAGAAACATGGAAAAATTTCCCCCAAGTATTAATATTGGATTCAGCTGATCATTCTCTTTTTCTCATGGTGCTTTCTGCCTTTGGCTCTTAAGACCATGTGCTCCTGATTTAATCTTTGCTTAACAGTGTCTCCATCACCATCTCCTTTACTAGCTCCTCTTATTTCTGGAAGTGAAGTTTGGAGCTTTTGGTGTCATTTCTGTACCTTCATCTCTTGTGATGGAAGCTGCAATATTGAGTAGAGTGTAAGAGTACAGATTCTTGAGCCAGATTGGCTGAGTTCAGATACTGGCCCCACCCTTCCACGCAGCATGAGTTTGGGCGTGTGAATTGACCTCTCTTTGCCTCTGTGTCTTCATTTGTGGAAAGGGGATTGTAGGCACCTCAGAAGCATTGCTGCGAGAGTTAGAAGAGTAGTATGTGCAAAGCACTGAGAGTGGCACCTGGCACACGAATGTACTTAGCAAGCATTATACTGGGTGGGCAAAAGTGGGTTTACAGTGTCAGTGCACCAGTTTATTCTTGTATTATTATTTATTATTGTATTATTTTTTATACGAACAACTCTAAATCTACTTTTGCCCACCCTTGTATATAATTACTTTTAAATTAATGTAATTATTTTGTCATCTGTAATTTTTCTCTAGGTGATTTAATATAATTCCATGGCTTTAATAGCCCTGAAATGTCATAAGCTTCAGCTTCGTATATATCCAACTGTTGTAGGCAGGATTCTAAGGTGGCCCCCAAGTTTCCTATCCCTTGGTGCACAAAACTCATATAATCTCCTCTCTTGAGTATAGGTGGATCCCATGAACATGCTGTGATATTTCTCCTGTTCTTAGATTACTTACTAATCAGTTGAATTGGAGATGATAAAAAGGGAGCTTATCTTGAGTGGGCCTGACCTAATCAGGTGAGCATTTAAAAGAAGGTGAAGTATCAGAAAGATTTGCTCCTGCTGGCCTGAAAGAAAGGGAACAGCTATTGTGTGAAACCCCCATGGGAGCCACATGTCAAGGAACTGAGAGCAGTCGCTAGGAGCTGAGAGCAATCCCTGTCTGACAGCCAGCAAGAAAATGAGGACTTCAGTCATACAGCTGCAAGGAAGTGAATTCTGCCAACAACCAGTGAGTTTGCAAAAGGATCCTACACCTCAGATGAGAATCATGGCCCTGGCTTACACCTTGAGTTCAACCTGGTGATACTCCAGCTAGCCCATACCTGTAATTCTGACTTATAGAAACTGAGATAGTAAATGGGTGTTGTTTTAAGCTGTTAAGCTGTGGTCAGTTGTTACACAGCAGGAGAAAACACATGCACCAACTGCCAAGTTCACTTTTCTTTATCCATGTGGAAAAAGAATCTCATATTTTACACATCCAAAAAGAACTCTTGATTTCTCTCTACCATCCTGCATTTTCCTTTCCTCCTCTCAGTAAGTTTCTCAGGGCTAAGAACTAGAATGATCCTTAATGCCTCTCTTTCCCTCAGACCCCACATACAATTCATCAGCACATCCTGTAGCCTCTGTCATCAAAATATAATATATCCTGCATTTGACTATTTCTCACTACCTCTTCTGCAGCCACCCTGCTCCAAGCCACCTCCATCTTTTGCCTGGACCCTTGCAATAGCCCCTGACTGGGCTTCCCATTCCATGCAATTAGCTTTGCAGTCACAGTAAGTGTTTCAGAGTCCATCAGGCCATGTCACTGTGCAGAATCCACCAATGCGTTCTTTTTGTTGTTTTGTTAATCCTTACCCGAGGATATTTTTCCATTGATTTTTTTTAAAAAGAGAGTGGAAGTGAGGGAGGGGGAGAGAGAGAGAGAAACATTGATGTGAGCATGACCCCGACCAGGGCTAGGGATGAAACCTGCAACCCAGGTTCATGCCCTTGACCAGGAATCGACACTCTAACCACTGAGCGAGCTAAACTGGCCAGGGATTCGCCAATGACTTCTTATAATACTCAGAGTAAAATCCAGACTCTTACAGTGACCTCAAGGACCTGCATGATTTGGTCTCTGGCTACCTCTGATCTTACTTCCCACCATCATCCTCTAGCTACACTGGTCTTTCTGCTTTTCCATTATGATGCCAAGCAAGGTTACATTACAGGACCTTTACACTCATTTTTTCCCTTTGCCTGGAACATTCCACCCCATATCTTCCATGACTCCTTCCTTCACTTTATTAAGATTTCTGCCCAAATATTACCTCCTCTGGCAGCCTTCCCTGATTGCCCTATCTAAAATAGCCAACCTCTTCCTTCCCCCATCACTGCCTATTTGTCTTCATTGCACTCAGCAGTCCTGGCATTGTTATATGTGCTGTGTTCTCTCTTGATTTGTTTCCTTATCTGTTTATTGCCTGTCTCCACTGTTAGAATATAAATTCCGTCAGGGCAAGGACTTTACTTGGATCATCACTCAGTCCTCAGGGCTTATCACAGTGTCTGGCATACGTAAGTAGGCACTTATATAAATTTTATTGAATTAAGAACATAGAGAAATATTTGATAAGTTTGCATTAGAAGCAGAATTGAAACTTCTGTCTTTTCCAAGAAAGTCCTGATTGTGATACCTGTTAAAAGTCAGGAATCAAGAAAATGTACTTTATTGATTTGAGAAATATTTGTGCTATCAAATTACATGGTGTTTTAGAGAAGTTTAGTGCTATTAAAACATTTACTAATGATATTGCTGATGCCATTTTTGCTGGTGTAATGTTATGGGGTTGAACTCCAAGACATAATGTTCTCCTCTCTCCTTTTTTTGGCAAGGAAGAAGTGATTTTGATAATCCAAATGCTGAAATATAAATTCTAACCCTGATCAAGACAGACATGAAAATGAGGCTGTGATGAGACCATGTCTTAGGTCAAATATAAACCGCCTTACTAATCAATAGCAAACAAAGCTAGAATAGAGTTGTTTAGAGCTCATCTCATATTTTAGATATCTGGATGGATCACAAGTTCAGAATTTCAGCACAACAAATAGATGTCATTACAATGAAGTTTCAGATGTTGGAAAGTTTTTCCCAGTATAGAAAGGACTTAAGTGATCCAAGATGTATCCGTTTTTAAGGCCAATTTTTGAGGTTTGTCATTATCAGTTCACATGTAGAGATATATTTACCCCCTTTCTTCCTTTTCACAATGGAGTTTATTTTAGGGATGTTGGTAAGTAGTCTTCACCAGGCTAAGCATAGCTTCTCTTCAAAGCAAAATATGGCATAGTAATTACAAGAAAAGCCGATGCAATATGGTTTGCTCTTTTTCTTCTGATATGTTAAGTTTCTACTGTTTTAAACTATCATATCTGCTCAAATAATGCATTATTTCTTTTTCCCTAGTAGCTCACTGTCTTTGTCAACTGGAGGCTTTTTAAACAATGTCAGTGCCTCTTAATTTATGAAAGAAATGTTGATTATAATTTAGAATGGTTTAATCAAGCAAATAAAATTCAACTTCCTTCTAAATTGTCGTCAAAAGAAAAAAAATACAATTTAATAATTTTTAAGCTTTAAAATAGATATGAAAATATTTAAAGTTTACTAAAAAGAGCCTTTTTTGGAACTCTAGACAAGTGTGGAAGTATGCTATGAATTAAAAATCTGATCTGATAAAATGACACATAAGTATTTTAGCAGGAATTTTGGTCCTAATGCCCAAGAGATGGCTGTAAATCTGCCTGTAATACAAAGTGCTCTCGTTTGACAACTTCAGAGAGCCAATTCTTTGGGTATAAAAACTCCTGCCCAGATTACTGTTAATGCTAATCCTGATGGAATTGCTTAATAAGTGTAATGTCATAGCGGTGTGACTGTTATATGCAGGTCTTCACTTTGACTGCATTCTGGCTTCTATTGTGCACACTGATAGAAATTGTGGTCTATTTCACATGAAGGTGAGTTTAGTTCTAATTGAATGAACATTATAAAATAATTATTTCTTTTACTTCTCTCTATCTCTTTCTCTCTCCCCCCTCCCTCCCTCCCACTCTCTCTAAAAAACATCAATGGGAAAAAATATCCTTGGGTGAGGATTAAAAACAACAAAAAAATTATAGAAGAATTATTTCTTTTTAATGAATGTCAGTGTTGTGCCAATGTCCTATAAAAATCCTAAAATGTATTTAGTCACAAAGACAGGGCAATATTTTTAGATTAAAAAAAAAATTCAGCCTGGCCTGTGTGGCTCAGTGGATTGAGCGTCCTCCCATGGACTGAGAGGTCACCGGTTCGATTCCCGGTCAGGGCACATGCCAGGGTTGCAGGCTAGATCCTCAGTAAGGGCATGCAGGAGGCAGCTGATTGATGTTTCTCTCTCATCGATGTTTCTATCTCTCTCTCCCTCTCCCTTCCTCTCTGTCTACAATCAATCAAACATAATACAAAAAAATCATGGTGACCAGAAATAAACTCAGTTCAAATAATCAAAGCTTCAGTCAACAAAGTGGTTAAAGGATTTTAAGGGCTCTCTACACTGTGCTCACATCACACAATAGCAGTTGCTGTGGAGAAGTGAAAGTGATACAGATGTCCAGGAACTCACCAGCTGGGATGAAATGTCCACAAGTAGACCCATGAAGATTACCAGTGATTCTGCCTCATCACCTTCCCACTCCCGTACATTTCATGCATGAATAAAGAACTATTCTTCATTGTAGCTTGCTATTTGTAAAAAAAAAAAATGTTGCCCAGCTGGTGTGGCTCAGTGGATTGAGCGTCATCCCATGGACTGAGAGGTCCCGGTTCGATTCCTCGTCAGGGCACATACCTGGGGTTGTGGGCTCGATCCTCAGTCGGGAGCGTGCAGGAGGCAGCTGATTGATGTTTCTCTCTCACATCGATGTTTCTCTCTCTCTAAAAAAAATCAATAAAAACATATTTTAAAAAAAAAAATTAAAGAAATATTTTAAAAAATGTCCTAGTTAGGTCACAGGTTATTCTGCAGATGAATGACCATATTAAAATATGTTCAGGTGTGATGAGATACAAAGATAGTAATCCACAGTGTTTACATGGAAACTTTGGATCCAAATACCTCAGAACCCAGTGCTTACCTATTATTTTTCCATTATTCTGTATACTACTCCTGTGAGGGGGTGGAAGCCATGATCTCCATTTGACAAGTAAAGACCTGATGCAAGGAGAGAGCTGAAGATTTTCAAATGTCACAAAAAATATCCGGATAGGAAAATGGCAGGAGAAGACAGACTTAAAGACTCCCTGAATGTTCTTATGTCCACAATGGCACAATCCATTGAACTTTATAAGTAAATAATCTATCTATCCGAGTGGAAATGGAATAGGCACTCTGGACTTATGTTGTCCTCTTTTAAGAGAATAAACTTTTTTTTTTCCTATTCTGTATTTACAGGGGACCTGGAAGGTTTTTTTTGTTTGTTTTTTTTTTTTTTTAACAGAATTTTGTTTTTAATTATGTAAAATGTTAGTTTTTAGCATTAAAATGTGAATAGTTGGGCAATTTAGGCAATGTTGATGGTTATAGTACTACCATATACATTTGTGGTTATCCAGGCCCTCATCCTCACACCCGGACTGACCTCAACATGCAGAGTACTCACAGCTCTTCCAACAACTCTTCTTATATAGTTTCTGAGCTCAAGATTTTACAGAGATGGTTTATTGCAAAATGCCATGTCCTAACTTAAACATTTGGCCATCAGGACTCTTCACTAACTCCTTTGCCAAACCTTCATTTGCATTCATTCTCCCGTTCATTAAATGCATATTCATTGATTATCTGTGTCCCCGAGGCACCGTGTTAGCTGCCTGTTATCCACAGTCATATAAACCATCATCTTCTATCCCTTGAGGAACTCACACATTAGTAAAGGACTAAACAATTATTTCACAATGTAAACAAGTGAAATAATGCATGGGGATATAATGAGAGGACTGTGTCTATAGTAAGGAAAAAATAATTAGAATTATATTGAAAGGAATTTAAATATTGAAGGGGGAAAGGATTTGGAGAAAGATTTAGGTGTAGGGTTATTCATTGCAGGCTGTTTATCATAGAAAAGAATCAAAATGTATTTTAAGCAATTATCTGAAAATTGGACATAGGTTAAATAATGATGATGCATTCATAGATTGGACCATTAGGCAGTTTAAAATGTACTGTTCCTAACCTCTTCACAGCCTCTCTAGAAGTGAAATGGAATCTTCTTCCTTTCCACTGGGTGCAGTATATGAAGTGTCTGAGCACAGATTTCTATGGGAGCTCTTGCTGGCATGGTAGATAGAGCCTTTCACGATGCCCTACTTCCTACTTCCTTCCCAGGTGCTTCCTGGGAGTTGTAGTTTTTGATTGGTAGAGAGGTATTTAAAGGGAATCAGACATGCACTGTTCTCCTTTCCACAAAAAATAACAATCACTTAGAACAAGTATAGTTACTCAATTTTGTGTTTGGAATGTGCTTTAGAGTGGACTGACTGGAAAACTGAAAAGGGGTCTCTTATTGACTCCTAGGAAGGTATAGCTTGATTATTCTTCCATCTACTTCCATCGATCAATATTCTTATGAGTGGAAATTCATTTCAAATTCTGGCACTAGCTTGAATGATAGTACTGTTTTTCACCACAGTTGTTGGTTTTCATCTTTTTCCCCCTTTCTGAATCATTGTAGGTATTTAAAGGGAAGTTTAAAATAGCTTTTTCAGGGACCCATGCTAGCAATGTTTAATACCCACTGTTGCCCTGGCCGGTTTGGCTCAGTAGTTAGAGCTTCAGCCCACAGACCAATGAGTCGCAGGTTCGATTCTGGTCAAGGGCACGTACCTCGGTTGTGGTTAGTCCCCAGCCCTGGTCGGGTCATATGGGAGGCAACCAGTCAATGTGTCTCTCTCACATTGATGTTTCTCTCTCTCCTCTCTCCCTCTCTGCCTCCCACTCTATCTGAACAAAAATGGAAAAATTTCCTTGGGTGAGGATTTAAAAAATAAATAAAACCTACTGTTTTATTTGGTTTGCAATTTTTAAAAATTCCTGCAGGATGGACATTTATTCTCCACTTTGTCACAGTTTCTACCACTTCCTACTATCTTAAAATGACTTACTCACTTATTTAAGTTACCTTCCTGGCCATTGACACTCTCTGTGTTTGCTGTCCCATCCCTGCTTTATAGGCCTAACAGAAATGGGGGGAATCACCTGGACAGGTGGTATTCTGCTCTCAGGGATTTCTAACATTTCCAACTTAGAAATCAGTAGGAACCAACAATAAATCAATATAGGCAAGCCTTAATGGATCCTAGGGGTTTCCATTCATTCCCATATACAGAGAGGGAACTCCTTTAGTACCTGTAAAGTCTGTCTTTAGTCCTGAATGGAGAAAGGAATGTGAGGCCCTACAGAATCAGTGTATGAAAGGACTAGGAAATGCAAGCTGTAAGGAGTGACATGTAATGGGAATCTCGCCAAGTCATAAAACATTTCAAGCAAGGCACTGGGCCCAAGTCAACTAGCTGAATCCTTCATGGTTCAGATCCTCTTCGTTTCTAACTCTCCATCTTGCTAGTCAACTCTGATGTGTTCCAAACTTTCAGAAACTGGAATGTAATCCCAAAATGTGAGGGATTTCCTATGGGCAGCGTCCCTAATTTTGGAAAGAAGCAAGATTTCAGATTCCACACCCTGTCCTGTAAAGTTCATTTTGGATTCCCTTCTAATAGTCTAGGGGAATGCAGAGGACATGAGGGAAGACCCAAACCATCGTGCAGGGGAATCCCAAGCACTGAACCCTCGGGTCTCTTCTGGTAGAATTGATATTAGATTGAAATATTTTGGGAGGTATAGAGGAATATGTGATCTATATTGGCCAAATAATTTATTTGTGTCTGAATTATTAATCCATTTTATTTAAATAATATTAAAACAGAGAAGGGAGATTCTGACAGGTTGTTAAAACACAAAGATTGGGATTTGTAGGTATTAAATAAGACCTGGTAATATGCACCTTTAACAAGCACCTCAGGTGATCCAAGGCAGCTGGTCTGCAGAGCACATCTTAGGAAGCACCCAGATTTTATTCTGAATCTGAAATGTATCTGCAACTTTCCACTGAGATTTATGAATATCTCTGATTATAAGGGAACTGGCTAATGTAAATCTTCTGAGTCAGAACTCTTCTCTTAGCTATTGATTCCAACATTTCCCCCAATCTCCACCCTGTCAGAAAGAGTTCTTCACTTGAACAAGAACCAGAAGCAAGTGTCATTGCTCATGAACCCACCAACTGCATAATCTATCCAAGTTCACTACTGAGAGCAAGTTAGAGTTCTTTGGTGTTAGTTTCAAGGGCACAAAAATTCAGAGGGAAAAATAGTTTATTGAAATGTAACATAATTCAGAATTTCATTAGTTGGGGAAAAAACACAACTATGTAATTGCGAGTGTGAGTTTCTTTATTATAAAATTAGAAGACCAATAGCAAGAAATGTATTCTCTCATGAAATTTGAGAGAGAGAGTGGGTTAAGTAAAATCACTTACAGAAATGTAAATAGAACCCAGCCAGTGTGCTTCAGTGGATTGAACGTTGTCCCATGGACTGAGAGGTCCCGGTTTGATTCCTGGTCAGGGTACATGCCTGGGTCGCGGACTTGATCCTCAGTGGGGGGCGGGCAGGAGGCAGCCAATAGATAGTTCTCTCTCATTGATGTTTCTATCTCTCTCTCTCCCTTCCTCTCTCTCTCTAAGAAAAATCAATTAAAAAAAAGAAATGTAAATATACAGTTGCCACATGTACACATCCACGAAACTTGTCAGTACATGCTAAATAAAGCTGCATCCTAAAAGTATATATATTAAAACATATAAACCACGTTAATAAGTGCTGAAGTTTTTTAAAATATGTTTTTATTAATTTTTTAGAGTGAGGAAGGAAGAGAGAGATAGAAACATTGATGAGAGAAACATCAATTGGCTGCCTCCTGAATGCCCCTCACTGGGGATCGAGCCTGCAACCCAGGCATGTGCCCTGCTTGGGAATTGAACTGGGACCCCTCAGTCCATGGGACGATGCTCAATCCACTGAGCCACACCAGCCGGGCATAAAGTTTTGAATATATGTCATTTCTTTGGAGATTTTGCTCATATTGTATATTAATTTTGTCTGCGGTCTTACAGACCGAGTTCAAGAAGAAAGTGGAATCCTGTTAAAATGTATGAGGAAATATTTAGGAAAGTGCAAATGTTGCATAAATGAACAAATTCCTGAAATAATTTACAACTTTCCCCCTTTTATAAGTATCCCTATAAGCCTCATACCTTATTTTCTCAAATAAGTCTAGAATTCACTTAAGATGACTGTTAGTAAGGAGATTTATACTCTCTGATAAGACTGTTTAGACTTTGAAAAGATTCCAAAATTGGCTCCATCAATGACTAAAGTAATGTGCCCTTGTTTGCACAGCCAACACTATAACTTGCACACGCAGCCCGGTGAATGCATTCATGTAGTCGAAGTAGCTGTGTCTGAGGCACAAATGTTTCAGGAGGTGCTGTTTGCTCTGTATATTTGCTCACAATTTTCTTTTTTTACCCTTTTGAAAGAGGATGGAATCAGACACAAGTAGCATTTACTCCCAAAGTAAAGTTTTTATATATTAAATAAAGATTGGCAGTTTCATTCTAATATGTTCCTTCACTATGTTTCAAAGTTATTTTCACATAATGGCATGTAATATAAAAGCTTAAAAGCACAAATGAAATCTAGTCTGTTCTCCCCCCGCCACCCCCCCCCCAGTCTAAAGACATTTAAATGAAAAATTTAGACTTACCACATTCTATTTTACTTTCTAAGTAATTTACTTTCTCACACAACTAAAAGACTATAGCTAGTCTTTATCTTCTTAAAGAACTTTCTGAGTTCTCGTGCATTTTCTCTCCATTTCTCCTTCTTTCCATCCCTCCATCTCTGCTTCATTGAATATGAATAAGGACCTACTATGTGCCAGGCACTGTGCTGAGCTCTGGGGATACAAGTGTCAGAAAATACAAGTGTTGCTCTCTTGGGGGCTTATAGCCTAGTTGAGAGTAAAAGCACAAAGCAAACAATTACAATGTAGTGTGTGATGGGCACCATCACAGGGCTGGCACGGGCGGGAAGTATACACGGGTGGGATTACCTGGGAAGATGCCTGCCTTGTCTTGGGGACAGGGGAGGTCAGATAATGTTTCCTGGAGAATCTCCCTTAGGCTGTTGTTAATTTAGGACTGTCTTCATCTTTGAGCTTCAAATGACATCATCCCTTGCTCATTTTCTAAAAGTGCCCTTGACCTTCTGAAAGGATTTGTCACATATTCTAGCCACTGTGTTATTAACCCAAGTTTACCTATTTATCTTAAACAGCTATAGTGTTTTCTGTTGAGATTTGGGGCTTTATTTGTTATAGCAGTTACGATTACTCATCTTGATCTCGATTCAGGCAGCTGTGGGATCCCTCTACTGCCCATCTGGTGCTGGAACAGTGAAAACCCCACATGAAGTCCCAAGACTTGCCTCTCCCTGCCCTCCATTCCCTGTCCCTTGATGAAGGTAACAATTTGCATGTCTTATTTAACATATCTCCTCCAAACCTCAATTCGGAATTTCTTCCTATATCCCTTTTTATGTCTTGTCTTACCTTTGAAAAGTTTAAACATACAATTTAAAGAGGAAAAATTCATGTAGCAAAACTCTTGAATCTCGTAGCAAATTTCAAAAAATTATGCTACAAGAGGCGGACACTATCAATCACAATGATTGTTTCCTTTATTAATTACATTACTGTAACACTTTTCTGCTACTAAACCTAAGGGCATATGAAATTTTCTCAAGGCCTGTAGTACTTTGTCTGTACAACTAGTCTGATTTCCCCCCGACATATGGGCACTGTAATTTATCAGGTTTCATGACGGCCTGAAAGTTGAGAGCCAACTCTGTGACTAGAGCTCTTTACGGAATGTGCATTCATATTAACTTCATCCCTGGCTCCATTTTAAAGCCATATCCTTGTTTTCCTTTCTCATCCAATTTTTTTCCAAATGGAAATATCTTTATCGTTTAATTCAATTATAAAGTCAATGCATGCTCCAAGTAGCAACACTCAAACAATATCAAAAAGTAGAGTAGAACCTGAACTATCCCAATAAGCCTCCACAACCCTCCTTCCCAGAGAATGCTAATGTTCTCAACTTAACCTTTGATTAGAAATCTTGATGTATCTTTTTAAACATATATCTTAATAAGCTGCCTTAAATTCTTCTGGAACATAGCAGTGCACCACTAAATAGACAATAAAATGCTTTTAATAGTGCTTCACAATTTACAAAGCACTTTCTACAAGCTTTAGTTCATTTAATTTTATAAGCAAAAATCAGCCAGTATCTTCTAAAACATGTTCATTTTATTGTTGCCAAAAATCTTGTTGATTTGGTTGAATTTCATTTATTTGCCAGTACATTTTTTTTTTTTGCAAACCCAGAAAAAAACAACAACAATTGTAAGTCATTCTTCAAACTCTGTTTACATTCTTCCCAGCAGATAGTTGTATCTCAGAATAGGAAGGACAATATGTATAAATACACTGAATAGTAGAACAGGTAAAAAAAATTAGTCATTAACTGGGGGACAAAAGTAACAACTGCTTTCAAATTGTGTTTTATATCACAATTTGTTTTAATTCTGCTTCTATAAGGAATTGCGTTACTATGTCATTAACGAGAGGCTAACAGAATTCTGTGTTCCCATGTGTTTATTCTCATTGTATGATTTTCCAGACCCATCCAGAGACTCTGTTGATTTTCCAATTTTTCTAGTGAACTGAAAGGAACTGTGTCCACATATACACTGATATTCTTTCAGAATGAACCAAATGGAAGAACACCTTATCCCACTGCCTTCTATGGATGCCTCCAGGGAAACTGATGGTGACAACTGAGTCTCGGAGAAAGGGGTCTGTTTTACAGTGATTCTAAGAGGCAGAACCTCTTGATATCCATGCAGAGGCAACAACAGAAAAGTGGAATGCTGCTCAGAACTGTAGATGACAGTATTTTGCTTTTCTTGTGTTTGCTAAAGTGATTTTATAAGACATGGAAATCCAGCTCCTGGGACTTGTTTTGGAGGCCTGTGACATAGACCAGGAACCTGAAATGCTGAGTGCAGAAGGAGGGCTACTCCCTCCGCCACTCTCCTGATGCCTGCCCTGCTCGGGAGCAGAGAGCGCATGACTACTGATGAGATGTCATGAAGCCCAACATCCCCAAACACACAAACTGCTTGGATTTCAAATGGCATTATTTTATGTGAGAACAAATAATAAAATATTGAATCAGCTGACTAAGAACTACCTACTAGTCCGGCCGGTGTGGCTCAGTGGTTGAGCATCGACCCATGCACCAAGAGGTCGCAGGTTCAATTCCTGGTCAGGACACATTCCCAGGCTGTGGGCCCGATCCCCAGTGGGGGGCATGCAGGAGGTGGCCAGTCGATGTTCTTTCTCATTGATGTTTCTCTCTCTCTCTCCCTCTCCCTTCCTCTCTCTCTAAAATTAATAAAGGAAAAAACAAAACAAAACACAACTACCTACTAAACCACACGTACTTTCTGTATGATAAATTATATTCCAGAGCTTGCCATATCTGCATTTTACAGAAACAAGGATTCTGACCATGAAAATGCTCTGATGGAGCTTTAGGAAGCTGGTTATAAATAAAGAATCAGTGTTTGCTACTCAGGGCTTCTCCATGTGGTTTGCATTAAAATGTGTTCAATGAAGTTCATCAAACATTTATTGAGTGCCTACTGTATGGTGGGTGGTGGGGCTACAAGATACCATGTTTTCAAAGGGCTTATGAAATAATAGAGAACAACTATTTTGAATATATAAATTTCATAAATACATCTTGCAAATCTTAATTGTGCATTTTGAAAGAGCAGGGATCATATCTTTTCCTTTTTTTTTTTTTTTACATATTTTCATAATGGCTAGAACAAAATGGAAACTGAATATTATTGTTGACAGACTAACTGCCTTATAAAAGAATTGTTGCCAAGTTCAGGTAAACAGTTTCTGAGGTTTCCAGAGAGGATGAGTGGAATTAATATGTCTGTTTCTAAGTGTAATTTTTTGATTCCCTTATAATCTCTGTTGTCCTTTGCTGTCTTATTTGGACAAATCCTTCAACACATGGAGAAAGAACGACAATTTTTAGGAAAGGTTATTATTATATAAGATTTTCTATGTGATAAAACCACACCCAATGGGCCTCACCCAGAGGAGCTTATATATGTTATTAGACTCAGGAATGTTAAGTGTGTTAGTTTCGGTCCCTGTTGGGCTGTCATATGACGCAAACAGTGACTCTGAAATGAAGCCATAATATATGGTTTAACCTCTTAACAGTTTGTGATGTCATTTTTTATGTGGTAAGAAAAACAAATGCTGTCACATTTTATATTTGAGACTCCCGCAAGCCAACATCAAGAGATTAAGCATGTACATTACTAACACACTCTCATGAATGCAGTTAGATGCATGCCAGGAAATCAGTGTGACCTCAAACACTCCTCGGCAACTCAGTGTCATAGAATGGAAAGATAAGTCTGCTGATAAGTTACAACCCTCAAGAGACACTAAGTTTTCCCCTTAGAAGGAAGCAGAGGTCATCTTAAATATTTTGATCTCAATGTTGATGTATATAACTCTGTTCATCCAGTTTCAGCTCATCTGAATGCTTATAATTTAAAAATCCAGAAACAGTAGCTAAAGCTAAAGAAAAATCTGTATGTTCCTAGAAAAGACAAAATGCAGACAGAGATTAAATTGGAGCAGAGAATAAGTGAAACTGCCGGCTTCCAGTGTTTACTCTCTTGAAATATGGTTTTAAGTCATTTCTGTGAGATGTAAACATACTACTTTATGTTTCCTATCATTTTTATCATGCACATAATTTAAGTGTGTAACGGTTGAAGCCGCATGTCTCTGTGGGCTGGAATATTGTTGAATCAGCTCAAGCGAGGAGACTTTTAACTGTATAATTCAGGTATGTATATTTTCTTTGAACAAAGTTTGTGACGTTCAGCTTGTCAGAAATGAACCTTTTGCTTGACTGCACAGCTTTGCTCTGTGTTTTGCTTGTCTACCAAGGCAAACGAAGGCTGACAAGAAGGGCATTTCCAGCTAATTCAAGTCCACGAGGAGAATGAAGCAGGATTTGGAGCATTATCAGAAAGTTCCTTCCTTGCTGAACATTTTATAATGTACATGGTACACTAACTAGAAATAATTTAGATAAATCTTAACTCTGGGTAACAGATGTGCACCTCCCCCTTCCTCTTGTTTCTAAGTATTTAGTAAAAAGTCTAATTTGTATTGTGGTGGATGTTCTGTATATATTATTTACATTATTTACTTTTTGATTTCTCCTTATTGGGGAAACTTCAGGGTGGTAATGGAGAACATCGTCAGTTCTATACAAAAGTTCATTGTATTTTTTAGAAGAAGGAAAGGGTGTTGTAATGTTTTATCTGTTCAAGAATTGTACAGCTTACAAATTTTTATTTGGAGTTTGACTAGGAATTTACATGATTAGGGAGTTTCCCATTCTATTAGTAGATTCTGTCCATTTATTTAATGTCAGCCTTTTTTTTTTTTTTAGTCCCATGGTCCTAGGACTTCTGTAGAACTGGGATGAAGGTCAATAACATATAATGTCTCTCTTCAAAGAGCTTGCAGTTGTGTTTTACTTGATGGTGAAGTGTCCAGACTGGCTCACTGAAAGATGTGAAGTACAGTACAAATTCATCCATTTATTAATTCAACACATTTTTATTTTATCAAACATGATGTGCTAGGCATTTGGACTGGGCAGGCTTTGGAGCCATAGTGGTGAACTGCTCCTATAGAATTTATAACCCAGTGGGAAAGGGAAAGTCATTTTGGTGACTCAATCACATTAAAAAAATATAATCACAAATTAGAATCAGTTCCCTGAAGGAAAAGAATACAGATACATAAATGCATATAAATAAGGGATCCAAACCAGCTATGGGAGACCCTCAGCAGGGAACTGGATAAGGGGATTGGGAGAGAAGGGGACAGCTTGTACAGAATAGTGTTCCCAGTGACAGTGTCTGCGAAACATCAAGAAGGAAGGCATGATCGGCCATGCCCCGTGGCGTGGCTAGGCAGGACGCATGAGAACCCGCAATGTTCACGGGATGGGATATGACAGCATGGCGGTAACTGGTGACTGCAGCGCGTTCTATTTCTGGGTAGTGATGGTGGCCAAATTCTGAGTGGAATGTGTTGAGGGTCAATTAGCAAGGGAGGAAGGAAATACGGAGTATGAATAAAACCTTCAAGAATTATGGCTGTGCCCTGGCCGGTTTAGCTCAGTGGTTAGAGCAGCCCGCAGACCAGAGAGTCCCGGGTTCAGTTCCCGCCAAGGGCAAGTACCTCGGTTGCAGTTTGTCCCCGGCCCCGGTTGGGGTTGTGTGGGTGGCAGCTAGTTGATGTGTCTCTCTCACATCGATGTTTCTCTCTCTCTCTCTTCCTCCTTCTCTCCTGCTCTATCTGAAGATAAATGCAAAAATGTCCTCGGGTGAGGATAAAAAAAACAAAAAACCAAAAAAGTAAGAATTATGGTTGTAAAGGAAAGAAGACGTAGGTGATTGAAGGAGAGATTTAATTTCTTTGTTTATTTATACATGGGGAGGCTGGAGCATGTCCGAATACAGAGCTAGGATAGAGTTGACAGGGAGTTGTGGACTACACAACAGAGAGAAGGGAATTTGCAGTACGTTTTAGGCAAGTATGTTGAAGGCAAGAGGAGATTAGATTCAGAGCATGCGGAGGGACTGGCCTTAGCAAACAAAGGGGTGGACGGTTGTGGATATAAGTAGATTTGGTGGGACAGGTCAAGTTGTAGTGGTTCCCATTCAACCGATGAGGTTTTCTCTGAAGAGCGGAGTTCTGAACATCTGTCAAGGGCGAAAGGAGTAATGGAGCTGGAGGTTTGAGAACGTGGAGAAGGTTTCAGATAATCACTGGAGAGGGTCAACAGTAAGATGAGTGAATGCACCAGGGAGACCGGAGGGCAGCGTGGGAGCCCACTGGAGGCTGGTTAACACTGTGCTCTGGTGACTTCTCTGTCCTGTTGTGTGGCTGCCCTGCACTGTCCGGCTGCCGTAGGGCAGGCTCTGAGAAAGTAGATCACTGTTTGAGTTGAAGTGTCAAGAATAGATCAAGGCACAAGGGAATGGAGGTATTGGAAAGTGTTATTGAAATGATGGGCTCTGGAAATAAATTTTAAAAAGCATTCTGGATAAAAAGGGACTGGAAGAAAAGAGGGGGCTGAAGAAGACAGAGCGAGCCGTCAGTGGAGTGGAAGTGCCACAGTGATCAACACTTAGAGTCTGAGTTAGCCTCAGAATGATGTATTGTGTGTTTCAGCGGCACGATGCTTTCATAGGTCTGATTCATGATGCCGAAACACGTCTCCCGATGCCAGTCTCAGGTGAAAGGGCTTGTGGCCCAGAGCATAGGCTCTGGCAAGACCGGGACTGGGGTGAGATGAAGAGCCAGTGATTATTGGGGTCTTCTGATACTCCATGCAGATCCTAGTACCTGAGGAATGTGACATTTCTTAGTCCTTGTGTCACAGTGAGGTCATTAAGCTGTTAAGTAAAGCCATCTGTTTTAAAGCATCCTCCCTATATATTTTTTGCAGCATCAAGGAAACTTGATCTTCAGTGGATAATGACAGTACTTTCTTTCACCTCATTCATTTATTTCTTAAACTCTCAGTGATGTATATTATTTGGAAAGTAGTTGAAGACTCTGTAGATCTGCAAGCAAACAATGAACCACCAACCAAAGCAGTTTGCTAACATTTGAATCTGGTGTCAGACACAAGGGTCTGGAGGTGGACCTCTGGTATGAAGATGTTCTAAGGTAGTGCCATCTTCCCATATTATATAGAACAAACAATGCTTTCCTTCCTCTCTGTTTTTCCTAACACCCACTTGTTCTCTAGTAGCTAGAGTGCATCTCTAGTAATGGAACCTTCATCGCCTCATAGCTGGTTTACAGCAGCATCTTCTTAGCTGGTCTCCCTCCTTTAGACTTTCTACCCCTCCTTTTACCCTGCACTTAACTGCCTGATTAATTAAGCTTTAAATTCTGTTTCCTTCTGTTCCCTCATTATTCAAAGAATAGAAACTCACTCTTTTCTCACCACATTGAGGTAGAAATAAATTCATCTGCCTCTTCCAGTTGAGGCAATGGACAAATCAGGTTATTTTCCTGGGCCTCAGTTTCTTCAACCCTTTATAAACACAAATGTGGCTACTGAGCTAGATGGAAAAGCTCTTAAAGGTTTGGAGTATGTGGTTGGGCTAGAGTTCCCTTCCAATCCTGAAGTTCTGTTACTGTGTTCTCCACCAGGGTCTTATTCCAATTTCGGTGATACAGCCCTGTGCCTCAGAATTCTCAAATGTCAAGTTAGGTGATCTGCACCTATGTTGAGGGTTGTTTGAAGATTTAATTCAATTAATGTTGCCTAGCACTGCCACCTGGCACACTGCTGTGGGTTCCTTTCTTCCAGCCTGGCGCTCTTCCTGCCCTCGCCCAAACATTCTGGGACCACCACCCCAGCAAGCCCAGCATTGACTTTTGCTGATCAACGTGGTGGCTCAAGTGTCCTAGCAAGACAAGCCATTGGAATCGCCATGGGAACACTTTCCTGTTTCCAGCTCCTGTGGTTTTGGTTCTTAGTTTTTCTGTTTGGTTTTTAATATCTTACCCTTTCTTCTTTACCAATTCAAGTTGAAAAACTGGCCTAAGACTCCTTTAAAAAAAATCTCTAAAAATTTTGACCTTCCAACTTTGACTTTCTGGGAATCTAAGATCAAAGGGAATTTTTTTTTTTTTGTCTGCTTCTGTTTGGTTTTGTTTACACCTTGGGAATTAAAAAAATATATATGCACACAATGAGTAAATAGATGAATTCTGAGAAGCAGCTCCTTTACCATATACACGAACAAAGTTCCCCTGCTCTGGACATAAACGCTGCTGCTGGCACATATACATTCATTTCCTAAAGGCACTTCTGCCCTGACATTGCCTCACTGTCAGCAGACAGTTTGTGTCTGGTCTGTTTACGCAACTGAAATGGGCAAGATCTACCTCTGTCTAGATCACTGATGGGCTGCAACGTTTAAGCACAGCCTTTGGCTGTAGGAATATGTGGATTGAATGAATGGTTGCTAGGGAGTATGGCGGCGTCTTCATTTTATGCTGGGCTCACTCCAATGCTTGCACGTGGGAACTTCACAAAAGTTATTTCACCAGCGCTGCGCTGAATCCTCTTATCGTACGGAGTTTACTGAAGTGGGGCCAACTCCCCGCCTCTGCTTGCTTCCCTGCCAAGGTTCCAGAGGGGTGGAGTGGCCTGGAAGACCGTTGGAAGAAGGGTGGGGTATTTGCTTTCTTATAAAGATGCTTTGGGAAACTGGCTTTCGAGCGCCAGGTTTTCAGGAAGAAATGAGCCTGGGTCCCAATGGCAAAGAAAAGGGCACGAAGGATTATTTGCTATTAGGGAGAAAGCCTGAAAGTTCAAGTGTAAGTAATAAGAGCGTGGCCCACACCCAGAGAAGGGGCACCCTGGCTGCGCCCCAGAAACCCATTGGCACAAGAAGACAACAAGCGAAGTCAGTCTCACTGAACCCATTTATGGGGCTCCCTATGCTTGACACTGGCTCCTGGTTCATTGCGTCAGTACTTAGCTGTCCTGGGTCCCTGCTGATCTAGAGGGAAGTTCTCTTTCCTTAAACTCAGGTTGCAAAACAAATGAACTCCATGGAGAATCTGTCTGTGCCCCCAGGGAACGGGTCCCCAGGGACAGACTAACACAGAGTAAAGTTCAGTTCTGCCCCACTGTATGGGATTGCGAGTTTCTTAATCATCGCCCTCTCCGCACAGGCACAAACTCTTCCCAGTCCCTGGAGGCCCTTGCGTGGCTTCCTGGGCTCTGAAGTCCAAGCAAAACGCACAGGGAATGGCCCTGGGGACTCGTTCCAGAAAAAGCGCCAGAGCCCTGGAGAGCTTTGCCTTCTTATCCGGCATTCACGTAGAGCAAGCAGGATGGCATTCCAAACACGAGCAAGATGTGTAGCACCGGACCCTCCCTTTAAAAAGAATAAACAAATAGAAGCCAGCAGGTAGCCCTGCTCCCCGAAACGCGCACCGCGGTGGCTGCCCGGGGTGGCTGGGTGTCTGCACTCCCCGCCTTCGCTGGGCTGACCCAGGAGGGGAGGAGCAGAAGCCGGAGGGGGTGCTGGGGGTGGGGTGGGGGTTGGAGCGCGAACCATCCCGAGCCAAGACAAGCAGCACATTCACAAATAAGGCCCCCACCCCCAGCGCACGCGCTCCCATTTAAAGCAGCCGGGCTCCGCGGCCGCAGAGCGGCTCAGAGGACGCGGCGGTCCAGCGCAACCCTGCCCCGCAGACTCACGCCGGGAGTCTGTCCGCCCGCCGCAGCCGCCGAGCCCGCTCGGGAAGTGGCTACAGCTTCCAAGAAGGGGTCTCGCCTGGGACTGCCCCATCTTCCCCGCTGGGGGACCATGGCACGGCTGGCTGCGCCCTGGCACTCGGCGCTCTGGGTCAGCATCTTCGGCAGCACCTGGTTCCTGCTATTTGTCGCCAGACAGGTAGGGCAGTCTGCGCGTCTTGCGTCCCTCCCTCTCCTGGCACTTTTCTGCTCTGTGCTGCGGTGGAGAGCGCTAGAGCTTGGGCGCGCTCTCTCCAGCGAGGGTCTGTCCTGAGCCTGCGCTGCCACCGGGGCTGGGACAGGTGGCGCGGGGTTGGGGCTAAGGCGGCCCCTCGCGGCGAGCTCTGGGCTGGCGGGGTCAAATCTGCGCTGAGCCTCAGCCCAGCCTCCTGGGGCCCTGTCCCGGCCTCCCGCCCGCGCCGGGGTCCTGCCTCCAGCTGGGCAGAGTCGGGGCGAGGAGGCGGCGCCTGAGCCCGGGTGCGGCTGTCGCCCAGGGAGCCCCGGCACCCCCTCGGGACGGTCCTCAGCGGAGCCCCTTCTCTCCTTCGTGGCGGAGGCTCGGGCAGCACTGGGGAGGCTCGGGCGCTGGGACACTCCTCCTTGCGTCCTTTCCTTGACCGGTGAACTTATGACATCGTCACCCCAGGGGCCCCCGCGTCCGAGTGTCGCAGCGGAGCATTATAAGATGTACAGACGCCAGACCAGGTGGGCTCCCTGGTGCCTCTGCGGCGGAGAGAAGGTGATTCTGGCGGGTGCACGAGGACTCCTCCTCACCACGCCCCCTTTGGGTGTCTCCGGAGCCAGAAGGGGTGTAGGAATTGGGGAGTTTTCCTGAGTGGGTGATTCAGGCCCTGGGGGCGGCACAGAGGGCTCTGGGAGACTGTGTAATTCACAGCCAGCTTGGCCTCGGTTTATTCCTGAAGGACCCTGGAGGGAGCTGCTTAGGGGAAGAGGCGAGTATTAGTCAAACCCGTGATGCATGCAGTGTCTTTGGCATTCAGGCTTTCCAGAATCAGGTAACTTCTGATTAAACCTCACGATCTAGGCAGTTTGTACATAATTTAGCCTACATAAATTTGCTGTTCACAGTGTTACTTGGGTAATTCTGGGAAAATGCCCAAATACTCTTGGCCGGAATTATCACCAGATAGCCTCCCTTTCCTCTAGTTTGCTTATGGAGACTTGTCCAAATCTGGGATTTCCTTCTCTTGCTTTTACTTAACGTTTGAAACTTGCTTTTTGGATCTTTATTTTAATGGTCATTTTGATTGCAGTGGTGCACTTTCTGAGGCTGAGCGAGGACCAAGAATGATGGCTAAGAAGGGCCCAGGGTGGGCTGGCCACCAAGAACTACTCTACTAAGTTATAGAAAAACACCTGCTTAGATTGGAGTGTGAAAAAGTATTGCAAAAGCTTGTCTTAATTATCAGCAAGCTTCTCAGAGGTGGTTGCATATTAGGATGGCCTGTGGGAGCTCTTGAAAACTCCCTGGCTAGGGCCACACCCTGGCTAGATTGCATCAGAATCCTTGGGGCATGGGGTGAGGCTGGGCATCAGAATTTATAAAGCTCCAGGTGATTCCATGGTGCAGCTGGGTTGAAAACCACTGTGCGAAAATCTGTTCTTACAGAATCATGATCCCAGAAGGAAACTCAAAGGAGAACAGAGGGCCTAAGAGACAGGCTCGGGAGAACATCTGAACAGGGAGCTTTTAGTCTTGGCGCTGTCCTTAACTAGCTGTGTCATTTTGGTCAAGGCCCTTAACTCCATCTCCTCATCTATAAAATGAGTGTTGGACTGTGTTTTCTAAGGTACTACCAACTTTGAGAACACCAGGCAGGTTGGCCTCTAACCCAGATCAAGACTGGATGCCTGGTCTTGTTTTTAAATATCTACAGGGGTAGAAATTCTACTATATCTTTGAGATTTTGGAAAATATCTGGGACTATTTGAATCCAGCAAAGATGCATAATGAGTTTCTTAGATTTGTAGGTTTTTATTTTTTGTTTCTGTTTTGTTTGTTGATTTTTTTTTTTTTATACTTGCCCGCTCTGCCTTTTCAGACCTAGTTCAAGTCGTTTAGTGCCTTCTGGATAGTCAGGACAAATGGGTTTTCCTAACATTACACACCTGTTCTTCCTCGCTCTGCTTCTCAACCAACTTTCTTCTGGATGAAGATGATGAAAGCAAATTTGAGCTGTGTGTGTGTGTGTGTGTGTGTGTGTGTGTGTGTGTGTGTGTGTGTGTGAAGAGGTTTACTGTTTAACTCCAAATGACTTTTTCTAGTCCCACTCGCCAGGGCTGCTCTGCACATGTGAGGAGCCTGACTAAACTTGTCAGGGAAGGGATAGAAAAGAGTTTGAAGTGGTAGATGGTTCTGTCTCCTGACGGAATGCAACACTTTCCAGTTAACTTATTCAGGTGTTGGTCAGAAGCAGCTGATCTTGCAACACTTTCTAATGTCCTCACTTTGTTTATTTTAAAACCACATGGGCGTTATATCTAATCAGTGATTAAACAGACCAGAAACTTGAGGATACTTAATATCAAGAAGAAATCATGCTATCACCAATAGCTAATGCCAAATAATTTGAAATTGTTTGGAATTTATACATTCTTTAAACAGCTTTTAAATCAAAGCACTCATACATGAAGCCATGACTACCAGAGTTATCAGACCATATAAATATATTAGCTGCAGTAAAAGGAGAGTCTGTATTCAGGAGCTTCTGGCTCCTGAAGCTGAATTACAGCTGAGCTTTATTCTCCAAAAATACAAAGAATGATTTAATTGCAAATGAAAATGATTCAGAAATCCCACAGTTTCTCCTTTTTTCTTTTCTTTTCTTTTTCCCCACTTAATTTCTACTTTTGTTCTGGCTCAATTACCCCCCTAACTTGCAAGATTCTTTTCTTTCCTTGTGAAACTTGAAGGTAGGTCACTACTTAGGTTCTTATGAAACTGGTTATTTTATTGGCATCAATTTCAGTTCATCAGCTGAACCTGAATTCATCTCATTGCCCAAATTGCTCCCAGGTAAGGATGTAGATAATTAGGGTTTTTAACCACTGGGACTTATCACCTACTTAATGATTCCTAGGACCCATCTGTAGCAATCCCTGTAAAAATAAACAAGGTTGTAGGAGAACATTGTGGCTAGATCAGCACAAATCCACTGCTATAGCTTAAAAATATCACTTAAAGGCAATTCACGTTCTCTTGGTGATCTATCAGTGATAGCTCATTCAAATATTAACATTGAATATTTTCATTTACTATGTGTTCTAAATTGTATTCTTTTTTTTTTTTTTTTAATCCTCACCCGAGGACATTTTTTCATTTTTTTGTTCAGATAGAGTGGGAGGGAGAGAGAGGAAGAGAGAGAAACATTGACGTGAAAGTGACACATCGAGTGGCTGCCACCCGCACGACCAACCAGGACCGGGGACAAACTGCAACCGAAGTACATGCCCTTAGCGGGAACCGAACCCGGGTCTCTCTGGACCACAGGCCGACGCTCTAACCGCTGAGCCAAACCGGCCAGGGCGTATTCTTGTTGGGAATTCAATAATGAAGTAAATAGCTCCAGGATGGCTGGAAAGAATTTGTGCTTTTATAGGCACCCGATTTTCAGCTAAAGATTTTGAAGAAAAGAAGACTTGTTTCCTTTGTTATCCTCTTGTATGTTCTTGCTCTTGTTTTATTTTATATTTTTATTTTCAACATGATAATCATTTTTCATGGTTAAAAAAATTCTAAGGGCTTACAAGGAAACACAGCAACAGTCTTGCTCTATTCTTTCTCCCAATGTCAGATTCCACAGCCCACAGTCAATCTTTTTGTTGTTGTTTTATAGTATTTTGAGGTATAATTGACATACAGTAAACTGCACATATTTAAAGTATACACTTGGATACATTCTGACATAGGTACACACAGGACACCGTCACTGTAGTTTCGTCATTACCATTTGCAATCCCTCCCTGCCCCTCCTGGCACCCAGCATCACCAGGCAAACAGCAGTCTACTTTCTGTCACTGTAGATTAATGCATCTTCTAGAATTTTGTTTAAATGGACCCATTTTACTCCTGTTTTTTTTTTTCCACTCAGCATAATTATTTTGAGTTATCCATGATGTAGCATCTATCAATTCATTCCTTTTTATTTCCAAGAATTGTATTGTGTGAATAAACTATAGTTTGTTGTCCATCAACATCCCTTATTGATGGACAGTGTGTGTCCAGTTTTTGGCAATTACAAATAAAGTTGCTATGAAGATTTGTATACACGTCTACGTGGACATGTGGTTTCATTTGTCTTGGGTAAATACCTAGGAATGGAATGGCTGAAGCATTGGTAGGTGTATGTTTAACTTTTTACGAAACTGTCAGTTTTCAGAAGGTTGTACCATTTTATTTCGTTTTTTATTAAATGGATTGGGATAGCATTGTTTAATAACTATATATATGTATACACACACACACATACATACACACACACACACACACACACACACATTGCAGGAGTACAACTTTATAAAAAACACGTCTGTATACTCTATTCTGTGCTCACCAATGGAAGCCCAGTCTACTCTCACCATGTATTTGACCCCCTGTATCCTCTTCATTCTCCACCCCATGCTCTTTTCCCTCTGGTCACCACCATTCTGTTTGTGTCTGTGAGTTTTTTCATTGTTGTTCTGTTTGTCCATTTGTTGCTTTCTGTTTTATATCCCACATATGAGTGAAATCCTATGGTTCTTGTTCTTTTCCTTCTGATTTATTTCACTTAGCATAATACTCTTAAGATCCACCCTTGTTGTCACAAATGGCACTTTTTCATCTTTTTTATGGCTGAGTAATATTGCATTGTATATATGTATCACATCTTTTTATTAAAAAAAGTTTTTTCTTTATTGATTTTTAGAGAGAGAGGAAGGAAGAGGGAGAGAGAAATAGAAACATTGATGAGAGAGAACATCGACTGGCCGCCTCCTGCATGCCCCTCACTGGGGATCGGGCCCACAACCTGGGCATGTGCCCTGAGCAGGAATCCAACTGGTGACCTCTTGGTGCATGGGTTGATGTTCAACCACTGAGCCACACCGGCCGGGCAGTATATCACATCTTTTTTATCCAATCATCCATCAAAGGGCACTCAAGTTGTTTCCATGTCTGGGCTATTATGAAAAATGGTACAGTGAGCACAGGGGTACCTACATTTTTATGAGTTAGTGTTTTCAAAAATTTCAGGTAGATACCCAAAAAAGAGGTTTACGGTCATATGGTAGTTCTATTTTTAATTTTTTGAGGAACACTCACATACTGTTTTTCATAGTGGCTGCACGAAATTTACATTTCTACCTGCAGTGTGTGAGGGTTCCCTTTTCTCCACATCCTCTCCAACACTTGCCATTTCTTGTCTTATTAATAATAGTTATTCTACCAGGTGTGAGGTGGCCCATTTTACATTCTTACTGGCAGTGTATGAGATTTCTAGTTCCTCTGCATCCTTGCCAACACCTGGTGAGGTTAGTCTTTTATTGTAGCCATGCCAACAGGCATCCTAGTAGCTTGTTCTGGGTGTTAATTTGAAATTCCCTAATGATTAATGATGCTGAGCATTTTTTTTTTTATCATAGGTTTATGTAGAATCCATATATCTTCTTTGGCAAAAATTTCTATAAAAATATTTCATCCATTTTTTTATTGGGGTATTTGATTTCTTATTGAGTTCCTGAGAATTCTTTATTTATTCTGGCTCTAAGTCCTATATCAGGTGTATCACTTGCAAATATTTTCTCCCAGTATGTGGCTTGTCATTTCTTTTCTTGGCAATGTCTTTGGATGGATAGAAATTTTAAATTTTGATAAAGTTGAACTTATTGCATTGGGGTGTTTTTTTTTTTTTTTGTAGAGTATGTGTTTGCTCTTGTTTTAAAGAAATATTTGCCTAACCTAGATCATAGAACTTTTCTCCTGTAAGTTTTATATTTTACATTTAGTCTATTTTCAGTTAACTTTTGTATGTGGTGCAGGATATGGAACAAAGCTTAGTTTTTTTCCTATGGATGTTCAGTTGTTCTAGAGCTTTTTTTTTTTTTTTTTTTTGAGATGACTAGCCTTTCTCCATTGAATTGCCTCTGTACCTATGTTGGAAATCAGTTGCCACACAAAAATTGGTCTTTTTTTGGATTCTCTATTCTATTCCAGTTAACTATAAGTCTATCGCTATGCCAGCATTGCATTGCCTTTAATACTATAGCTTTACAGTAAGCCTTGAACTCAAGAAGTGTGATTCCTCCGAATTTGTTCATCATTTTAAAGGACATGGATTTGGCTATCCCATATGAGTTTTAGAATCAGTTTGCCAATTACAAAAAGATGTGTGCAGGGATTTGATTGGGATGTTTTAATCTAGATTTATTTTGAGCTAACTGGTCTCTTAATATTGAGCTTCATAATCCCTGAATGTTATGTAACTATCTATTTAGGTCTTCTTTAAGTTCTCTTGGCAATATTTGGTAGTTTTCAGTGTACAGGTCTTAAATATTTTTTCAGATCTATACTAAGTATTTCATAAATATGATGCTCTTTTAAATGACACTATTTTTAAAATTTATTTCTGATGGTTTCTTGTTAGTATTTAAAAACAATTTATTTTTGTATGTTCTTATTTTCTATAATCTTACTAAACTCACTTATTAGTTGCAGTAGATTTCTGTTATATACCATCAGATTTTCTACACAGATGATCACGTCATATGCAAATAAAGACAGTTCTCCTTTACCAGTCTGGGTGCTTTTCATTTCTTTTTCTTGTTTAATAACACTGGCTAGTACCTACAGTGCAAAGTTGAATAGAAATGGTGTGAACAGATATCCTTGCCTTGTTCCTGATCTTAGAGAAAAATAATCTGATGTTCTGATGTTTCACCATTAAGTATGGTGTTAGATAATAGGTTTTCTGTAGATTCCCTTGTGGAAGTTCCTTTTATTTTTCATTTGCTGAGAGTTATTATCAGAAATGGATGTTGGATTTTGTCAAATGCTTTTTTTAAATCTAACTATCATATGTTTATTTCTTTCATTTTAGTTTATTAATATGGTGAATTACATTGATTTTCAAAAGTTAAACCCACCTTGCATTCCTGGGATAAACTCGATTTGGTGATAATATATTATCACCCACTAACCCCCTGTTTTTTACATTGTTGGATTCAATTTATTAAATTTTGATTAGAGTTTTTACACCTATGTCTATGAAGGATATTGGTCTGTAGTTTTCTTACAATATCTTTATCTGGTTTTAGTATCAGAGTATTCTATAATGCTGGCCTCATAAAATAAGTTGGGAAATATTCCTTCTGTTTGAATTTTTTGGGAGAGTTGTAAATGAGTTCTTCATCAAATGTCTGATAGAATTAATCAGTGAAGCCATCCAGATCTGGAGTTGGCTTCACACAAAGATTTTTAACTACAGATTTAAATTCTTGAATAAATATAAGGTTATTCAGGTTATCTATTTTTGTCTTGAGTTAGCTCTGGTAGTTTGTGTTTTTTATGAATTTGTCTATGTTATATAAGCTGTTGAATTTATTATCATAAAGTAGTTTGTAATGCTTCCTTATCTTTTTAATATTATTACAACATATAATTATATCACCTCTATCATTCCTGGAATTGATTATTTATTTATGCTTTTTTCCTGATCAATCTTCTTGGGTTATCAATTTTATAGATCTTCTCAAAGAAGCAGCTTTTGGTTTAATGGATTTTTCTCTATTGCTTTGCTTTTTATTTTTTTCTCATTTTAATTTTCTTTTTCCTACTGTTTTGTGTTTCACTTGGACTTATTTTCCTAGTTCATTATGTTGAGGTCATTGATATGTGACATTTAATGTTTTTAAATATTGGTGTTTAGTGATATAAAATGTTCCTCAGTGCTGTGTTAGTGGCATACCATAAATGTGTTTTCATTTTTTTTCTAATTAAAAAAATAACATATTTCCCTTTGACTTCCTTTTTTACCCATGGGCATTTTGAAATGAGTTGTTTATTTCTAAGAATTTGGAGATTTTTCAGATGTCTTTATTTTTTTCTAATTCTAGTGTGGTCAGAGAACTCATTTTATATAACTTGAATCCTTTTAAATTTATTGACATTTGTTTTATGGCCCACTATATAGTCTATCTTGATAAATATTTTATGTATATTTAAAAGGAATTAAACTTTCTACAAATTTGTGACTTCTAAATTTTTCTGATCAGTTTGTTATTGGGTGGAGTATTGTATAAATGTCAATTAGGTCAAGTTGGTTGAGAGCATTGTTAAAATATTCTGTATCTTTACTGATTTTTGTAGATTTACTGTATGAATTATTGAGAGAGGGATCTTGCAGTTGCCGTCTACCATTGTGAATTTGTCTATTGCTCTTTGCAGTTCTGTCAGTTTTTGCTTTATTTATTTTGACTCTATAATTGGATGCATAAACATTTAGAATTATGCTGTTGGTGAATTGACCCTTTTGTCATTATTAAATGATCTTTTCACCCTGGCCAGTTTGGCTCAGTGGTTAGAGCGTCGGCCCATGGACCAAAGAGTCATGGGTTCGATTCTGGTCGAGGGCATGAACCTCGATTGCATTTCGATCCCTGGCTCTGGTTGGGGTTGTGTGAGAGGCAACCAATCGATGTGTCTCTCTCACATCAATGTCTCTCTTTCTGTCTCTCTTTCCCTCCCAGTCTATCTGAAGATAAATGGAAAAATATCCTTGGATGAGGATTAAAAACAATAAAATAAATAAATGACTTTCTCTATCCCTGGTAATTATCTGTGCTCCAAAATCAACTTTGTCTTTGGCTATATTAATATGAGATCATTTTTTTAATTCTTTGAAATTTTTCACAATAGTTACTTCCATTGTTCTTTTTCTTTTGAATTGAAGTGACATTGGTTTATAACACAAGTTTAAGGTGTACAACATCATAGTTCAACATCTGAATACACCATAATGTGCTTACGACTAAAGGTGTAGTTTCCATCCATCACCACACAGTTGACCCCCTTTGTTCATTTCGCCCTCTTTCGTGGTTCTTACAGCCCACTTTTAATGTGGCTCATCATTCGCCATCAGATTTCCATTATGATATGATTCCCTAATTCTCTCTCACGTCCTAATTTCATGATCTTTTATCACATTTTAAAGACTCAATGGTCAGTATTAATATATTGTAATGGCTACAGCATGCCAGGCAATGTATTATTATTCTATTTATTCTGGTATATTTTCTTTAAAACAAAAATTCATAGACTCAAACAACAGTATTGTGATTACTAGAAGGAAAGGGGGTGAGGGGAGGGAGTAAAGGGTATAAGGGGTCAAATGTATGGTGACAGAGGAGACGACTTGTGATGGTGGACACACAATGCAATATACAGATGATGTACTATAGAATTGTACACTTGAAATCTATATAATTATATTTACCAATGTTACCTCAATAAATGTAATTAAAAAAGAAATAAAATAATGTTAATAATAAACAGATTTATTGAGGTATCATTATATATCATACAATTCACTCACTTAAAGTGCACAGTTCAGTGGTTTATTATATTCACAGATATGTGCAACCATCATCATGTGAATTTCAGAAATTTTTGTCACTTCAAAATGAAGCATTTACTCTTTAACTATTACACTCCTACTCTGTTCCCACCACCGCCCCAAACAATCACTAATCTACTTTCTTTCTTTATAGATTTTCATGTGAATGGAGTCATAGAATATGTGAACTTTAGGGATTGGTTTCTTTCACTTAGCATGTTTTCACGTTCATCCAAGTTATAGCACGTATCAATACTTTATTCTGTTTGTAGCTGAAAAATATGTCATTGTATGGATATACCACATTTTGCTTATCCATTTGTCTGTGGATGGACATTTGGATTGTTTTCACTCTTGGCTGTAATGAGTAATGGTGCTATCAACATTGATGTGCAAGTTTCTGTTTTCATTTCTCTTAGGTAAATATTTTAGGCTGTGTAGACTGTAGTATTGTATCTGTTGTAACTACTCAACTCTGCTATGTAGCACAAAAGCAGCAATAGACAATATGCAAATATTGTCTGGACCTGGCTGTGTTCCAATATACTATTTACAGAAATGAGTGTTGGGCCAGATTTTGGCCCCCTGGACATAGTTTGCTGACCTCTGAACTAAGTTTCATGGTGCTGTGCCTCAGTGTGGGTCATTTCAATTTAGTATGGTGAGTTCTCTATGGACTTGCAATAGATCTGTGTCCTTCAGTTCAGGGAATGTTTATTTTCATATATCTGATCATTTTCTTGCCAGCATTTTATGTGTCTGCCTTTTGTGAAACCCCTGTTAGTCAGTTATTAAGCCTCCTGACTTGACCATCTATCTTTTAAAATCTTTTGTCTTTCTTGTTATATTTTGTTATACTTTCTAAAAGAGTTTCTCAATTTTATTTTTCAAGTGTTCTTTAGATAGATTTTCAACCAGCATTCCAGGTTGTAGGCAAAATGTCATAGCCCCTCTCCCCTTTTGCGACATCGGGTGCGTCAGGGCTGAAGCCTTTCTGAGCTTTTACAGCCATGTAGTCTTCTCACCGTCATCTCCCTCCGCAGGCACAGGTCGGTTAACACAGTGCTAGCTCCTCTACCAGTTTCCCATATTCCCAAGCTGTACTGACGTCTTTTACCTGCTGCTGTCTCTGTTCCAGTTCTCTTCTCATCTTTATTCACCCACTGTTATTTTAGTCGACATTTGGGTGTTCAATCTGCCACGGTCAAGTGGAAGTTAGCACTATTTATTCTTTCATGGTTTCTGTGTTGCCCTGATTCATCTCCAAATCCCATTCAAGCTCCTTCTGGTTATTATGTGCACTTTCAGATACGCACACTCTCTGTTTCCTGGAGTATATGTAAACGTTGGTCAGTTTTACAAAAAAGACACTCGGCTTGAAGTCCGAAGACCTTGGTTCTAGTTCTGGATTGACTGACCTTCTTTGCAACTAACAGTCATACCTTTTTCGGGGAAGGGAATCAATGATTACCGACGGTCTGCTAGTTGCCAAATATGATGCTAGGTACTTTCTCCATCCCCACTTGGGTGTTCTAGTTTCAAATCTTTCAGTAACTGCTTCCTATTCCCTGCTTAAGTAAATACAGTCTAACCTATTTGCTCACAAATATAGCACAGAAACATTGTTTTACAGATTTTGATGTTAATATTTGGAAACAGTTTTATGAGAGAACATGGAGTCAACATGATGTAAAGATCTGGCTGTAAAATATCATATGTGAATTAACATTTATTCTCTAAGGTGTGATTGAGGTTTAGGCTTTGTGTGTGTGTGTGTGTGTGCAGAATAAAGATGAGGTGAAATGAATGAGGAAATAATTTTAAATAGTTAGTAACTCTGTATCAGGTCTAATCTTTTATTTTGCACTAGGATGATCTCTGAGTAGAGAATTATGCATTTTGGGGAGGGGTGGAGTGGGTGGTGCTGGAGGTACAAATTTCTTTTCAACTCTGCCCATGACTGTGGGATTATATAGTCAGAAGGAGCCTTAGAGAACCTTTAGTCTTATGCTTCACAAACTTCGTCGTACGTAAGTCAGTTTGGCCATATCACATAACTCCAGAGGTCACCAAGGATAGAGTTGTGCAACTAGAAACTGAGAAGCGTTTAAATGGCCCCACCCTTAGGGATTCTGACTCAATAGGGAAAGGATGGGTCCTAGACATCTGCATTTGTTAGGTACCCCTTCTCCTTCATCCACACATCCAAGAGGATTCAGACACAGTTGGACCAAAGGCCACATTTTGGGAACACTGATCTGATCTGTCTTATTTGTGGATGTGAGAAATAACATCCTAGGAATTTGAGTGACATGTCCCACTTTGTTAGTGGGAGAGGTGGGAGTGGACCACACGTCTTTGAGCTCTGTTCGGTGATTTTTCCCACCAGAGCATACACTGTTATTTTAGTGTCTAGTTACATCATGAACTAAAGATATGAACCACCAGCTTAAAGTGTCTTTATTTGTAGTAACCTCCGTTTTTTATAAATGGTTTTCAGATGTTTGGGAACAGCTTTAGCTCTCAGTCACTGCTACAGCAGAGGAATGATGGGGGAGAAAAAAGAAGGGAAAACCCTCACCACCCCCCACCGCACAACCTGCTGGAAACTGGCTTCTGTGTATTTTCTTCTCGAGTCATCATGCCCCTGGAAGATTAACAGACACATATTTAGAAAACCGTCCAAGGCATCCAGGAATTTGACACTTGATGAAAGGGAGAGTACGTGCTGCTGAACACCTTCTCTCCTCACGTGAGAAGTAGCAACTGTTGCTACATTCTTGGAGGAAAGGAAGGAAGTGTTTCATGTGCCTATTATTTAGGATGTTCTCCCATCTGTGTCACAAACCAGCCAAACCAAATACACACTCTCCTCTCAGTCATGCACAGTCTACCATGTAGTACTACATGTGGAAAGGAAAGAAGTTTTCTTTACTGTTAATAGTCATTGTTAAACCATGTACATTGTATGAAGGATGCTAATTGTGAATGCTCTTTCAGAAGTCAGTTATAGAGACATAAAGGCTTTTGCCTATGAAAGAGTATCAATGTGAGCTGAGATTCAAATTCTCATATTCTAATGTTCCCTGGAAAACTCTATATTAGTCAGGATGGGCTAGAAAGATTATGCTGTGGTAACAAACAGCCCCCCAACCATAGTGGCTTAAAAAAGGCGTATTTCCCTATCAGGCCACATATCCGGTGTGGATTGTCAGGAGGGCTGGGCTCCCCGTGTGCACTCAGGAGTCCGCGTTGACATCAGCTCCATCTGAACCCGTGCTTTCCATAGGGCGGGGGGGGGGGGGGGAAGGCGGCTCTGCCTTCCCCTGGCTGTTAAGTGCTTCCACGCAAAGTGGCAGGTATCATATCTGCTCACATTTTATTGGCCAAATAAAAGTCAAGAGGATTGAAAGTGTACTGATATCACGAACCCAGAATGTTCTCTTTCTTGCTTTGGTTTAAACCTCATTCGGTTTTCCAAACTTCCAGGTTTCCAAGATGTGGCCTAGATGTTTAACTTTTCTGTGTTGTTTATACGTGAATAGAGGTTCTCTGACATTACTGTAAAACCATTTCACATTTTTTTGACTTACCCATTCAAAATTTTTTTGGTAAAATACACGCAAAATGTACCATCTTAATAAGCGTACAGTTCAGTGGTGTTAAGTGCATACCCATTGGTATGGAACCAATCTCCAGAACTCTTCATTTTGCAAAACTGAAACTCTGTAGCCATTAATAATAAATAACTCTCCATTCCCCTCACTCCTGGCTATGACTATTCTACTTTCTGTCTCTATGAATTTGACTCTTCTAGGTACCTCATTTAAGTGGGATCATACAGTATTTGTCCTTTTGTGTCTGGCGTACTTCTCTTAGCATAATGTCCACAAGGCTCTTCTATGTTATAGTATGTGTTAGAATTGCTTCTTGTTTAAGGCTGATTACTATTCTTATTTATCACATTGTGTCTATCCATTCATCTGTCCATGGACACTTGGGTTGCTTCTACCTTTTGGTCATTGTGAATAATGCTACTGTGAACATTGGTGCTCCATTTTGTTTTGTGTGTGCTCCTTTTTCTGTATAAAAGAGAAACAACACCTTCTTCTTAAGACATCTAATTTACTGTTTGAGAGGCCCAAGAAATAGTTAAACAATGGACTAACAGGCTCACTTTGGGAATCTTCTGCCAATGGTTACAACAAAAACTGAGCAATATACCAGCCACCGCCTGTGCATTTACCCCAGTCAACAGACTCAGTGGACTCTTGCGTTTGGTCCTGTATATAACCTGCAAATCTTGCCATTTTCCACGATAGGAGACAGTATGTGGCGAGCACATTACTTTCCCTCTTACGATCCAGGAGCAATGGCAAAATAAATTATTTTCTTCCTTTTTGTACATCTGACTCAAATACTGTGTGAAGGGAGGTCAAATATGAATCAATATGTAAAATGCAGGCATGCAAATTAATTACATGCAAACACAGATGCCTGGGGGGGGGGGCAGGGTGGAGTTTTGGAAACAGTGTTGAAAGGACAGGAAGTAGACCAGGATCCAAACTCTGCTTGCTACTTGCTAATTTCATGATTTTGGACAAATTAGTAACATAGCCCTTCTGAGTTTCATTTCCCTCCCCCTCCCAACCTCTGGAATGAAGAGCTTGGATTGCATGCTCTTAGTGGGTTAATACCACTTAATCATAAATTCTACAATGAATAGGGGTTTCCAACCTTTTCTAATGTGAACACTTTTTTTCAACACAGAAAAATATTAATAGGTCTGTTTGATGGATTTTTTGGAAATGAAATCAGAGTGTGGGAACTCCCCTTTTTAACACCTTCAGTGGCTTTTTGGGGCCTTTACCTCAGTATTTCTGAGCCCTTTTTCATTATTGCCCCCCTTTTTAGACATTTTAAGACATTTTCCCCTAAGCCACTCCCACCTCTGTGAGTTTCAACACCATAAACCTAAATTGTTATTATTTAAGTCCTCTCCTTTCCCACGAACCAATTTTTCACCGCCTTGGGGGCGGATCGCCCCATTGAGAATGTATGCTTTAGGCTAAGACTGAACATCCTTACTGTCTTCAAGGTCTGGCGTGATCATCGCTTGTTAGCCCTGCACATTCCCTCCCCAATTCCCCTTGCTCACCGCTGTCCGTGGGTCCACACGCCCCCTTTCAGTTCCTCAGGGGCATCAAGCATGTTCCTACCTGAGGGTCTTTGGACAAGTTCTTTTTGCTGGAGGGCTCCTTCTGTACTTTTAATTAATTAGGTTATGCTCATCCGTCTGTTCTCCAGCTTCAATATCACTTCTCCAGAAGAAATAGTCCCTCCAGCTCACCCCGCCCCAGACTCTTCTGTTACTGTTACTCTCTCACAATGCCCGATTCCTTCAGGCACTGGTAATCTGTAATGATACACGCATTTGTGCTTTTAGTATATGTCTGCCGTCCCCAATACACAGTAAGCTTGAGTCCAGAGACCGACTCACTTGCCTCTGCACATGTCACATGGAGCTCCGTGCCTGCAGTTGTTGAAAACGAGTTAATGAAGTGTTTTTGAGAAAATATGCCCTGACAGAAACTGCTCTGAACTGGGTATTGCTTTTCAATGAACATATACACTCATGTTAAGTGTTCTTAACAAAATAAAAGTAAAAAACGTATACATTGCTAATCACAGAAGCACCTGTGTTACATGTATTAGGTAAGGAAACACTAGCTGCTAAAGCAATGAAATCCTGAAATATCAGTGTTTTGACAAAAGAGTTTTTCTTGTTCACATAAAGGTCCTATTGGCAGCAATCACTCAGGGACCGTGCTGTCTTTAACACGTGGCTTCCGAGGTCACCCTGGTGCTGTGTCTGAGTGACGGAGGGGGAAGAGAATGTTGAGAATTGCATGGGAGGTTTTCTTGGGCGTGGAATGCATCATATCTGCACTCCTGACCAAACTCAAATCTCCAGTGTCCCAATCCCTACTACCCCAGCACTCAGTCACGTGGCCACATCGCCTAGCCAGGGAGGCTGGCGGACAGCTCAAACTCAGGAGGTAAGCTGGCTTCTTCCATAATACACTTGCAAAGTCACACACATATGTGCAGATTAATGTGTAGATGTATGTGGATTTACCCATCACTTACAGTAACGTCTGGGCCCTTGTGCCCTGTGGAGTCCAAGACCTGGAGAATGGGAACCACTAAAATTAGTAGTATGTGAGCTTTATTTTAGGAGAGGTTTTTGTCTAGTTCGTCGTTTCCGGTATTGAAAGGAGAGAGAGGGTGGACTGAAATTGGGGGGCAATGGGCTGTGCATTAGAAACACACTATATTTATCTAACTGAACAACACAATTCATTGCCATAAACAACTCATCTTCCCACGCTCTTGTGTAGCTGTGTTCAGAGTGCAGATTAGCATCTTGTCAACTGAGTGTAAGCCCAGGTGGGGTTCTGGTTGGGCTGCTGGCAGCATTGTCATTAATAAAATAGAGCTTTTTTTTTTTTTTTTTTAACCAATGGATTGTTTTCAGTTCCCAAATCATCTGATAAGCCCTATTCTTTTGATGAACTACAAATAAAAACTAGTCCTCCGTCCCATGGGGCTGTTAATCAAATAGTGTCTGTTTGTTTAAAGGAAAAAAAAAAAAGGCCTATTGCATGTCTGGCTCATAAGAACACAAGGCGGTTGTAATTGAACTACGAAATCATGATACTGTGCTTTGATCTGGGCCAGAGCTTACCTGGCCATCCTTCTGGTTTGCCGTTCTTCTCCATGCCATGGGGTGGGAGAGGAAATGTGAGCCTGGGCATTTCCTTTGTGCAGTTTGTGAGCCTTCTCAACTCCTCTCCTTAGCAGAAAGAAAGAAAAAAATAAATTCTGAGCTTGGCAGGTTAGGTGGGCTTCTATTTCATTGTCGTGAGAAGTTTTTGAGACTTGCCGCTCTCTTTCCCCTTCTGTCATCCATCTGACTCTGTAACCTAGTGATCCCTTCAGTACAGTGGGGAGAAGAAAACAGCACTTGGTGACCAATTGTGACCTCCACATTGAAAATGTTATACCTTTCAAATTCTAAAATTTCAAACAAGTTAATTGGCAAATTGGATGTTTTTCAGCAAGTATAAGCATTTTCCACCTCTTGCTCCTTCCAGCTGCGTCACTTTTCCTTTTGCAGAAGGCAGTGTCAGGTCAGAGCTGTCCTGCTTTCTGTGCTTCTGATAGAGCAGAAACGCGTTGGGCTCACACGATCAGAGTTGTGAACACAACCTCAAAGCAGGTTGCTGAGGTCGCACTGGCATTCTTTTTGGTGCCTTCATAGGATTAATAACAAGGTTTAAGCTAGTTCCAGCCAGGGCCAGAGCTGAATGAGGGAACTCCCCAGTCCAAGGACCTGCAGCTCGGCAAACTTCAGCGTGGTGCTGACTTGCAGCAAATTGGTGGATAATCATCTCCTGTGTTTTATGAAACACGGTCTTATTTAGAGCAAGATGGCAGTGTAGAAGCTGGGCAGAAACGGCTCTGTGGGACCCCTTCTACAGCAGGGGTACGTTCATTCCGATCCTCCTATGAGAGCTTTAGGTGTCCCTGCATTTGGCAGCATGCCAGTTCCTGCTGGATTTTGTTCTAGGTCTTCCCCCAAGTGGAAGATGGCTGTTCGGAGGAATGCTTATTGAGTGGGAATTGGGGAGCCTGTCAGCCAAGCATGAGCTCAAGTACTTCTCCTTCCTTGCAGCTGGAGTCGATTATGTTTTTAGCTGCCACTGTTAATGAGTCGAAAGCAGCATCTGTGGAGAGTGGGATTGGCACTTCCAGGGCGGTCTGCCACCTTGCCATCAGTTGCTCCAAAGCGGGTCCAGGGTGCAGAACAGATAAAACTGAATGTTGGGTGGGTGGTTCTTGGAGGCGGTATTTGAGGGACAATGGGAAATGATGGAATTTGACAGAGTGACTTGCCAGTTACAGTTTATAGCGCTTATGCTTTTTGTGTTCTTGTTGCTTTTGCTTTAATTAGAAGGTCTTCTGGTAGTGAACTTAGTTTTGGTGAGTTCTCTCTGAATTTTAAAGGCTCCTACAGTCATTAATTTTGGGGGTGATTTCTGAAGCTGAGACTTTGGAACAGATGACAGAAAGTCCTTCCACTCAATTGATTTCGTTCATTTTGTAAATCTTTTCTCTGTGTTGGGTGGAGAGAAATAGATTTCCTTTAGTGCAGGCTATCCCAGAACACGTTTTCATTTTAAATACAGTGACCTAAGTAATTAGGTTATCACAACAGATTATTCTCCATGTTGTATTTAAATACATATATAAACAAAATGCAAGCTCTTTGGAATTTCTTCAGGAATCCGTAGTCTGGATCACTCCTTTTTGTATTATAACCTGATATGTGATCTTTCCCCACATTTTAGGATACATTTCTTCAAGTGATTTGATTGTATTTTCTGGATTTGACTGATCACTTCTTCCAGATCAATTAAACTAGATAGTTAAAACCTTCAAGGAAAGGACTAACCCCTGTGCATCTTGGGTCCTCCCCAAACCTCAGCATGGCACCATGCAAAGTAGACCGTCCTTAGGTTAAGTTGCATGCGTTTTCTTTGGTTGCTGTCATCAAGTGCCACAAGCCAGCTAGTAAATAAAAGGAGAGAGCTATTCTCTCACATTTCTAGAGGCCGGAGATCAGAAATCAAGGTGTCAGGGCCATGTTCACTCTAGAGGCCCTGGAGAGAATCTGTTCTTCGCCTCTTCTAGCTTCTGGTGGCTGCCAGCATTCCTGGGTATACCTTGGCTCCAATCTCTGCCTCTGTCTTCATATTACTTCTCTGTGTGTCAAACCTCTCTCTGCCTCTCTCCTGTGGTGGCATTTAGGACTCACCTGGATAATCCAGGATAATCTCCTCATCTCAAAACCCTTAGTTTAATCACACCTGCAGAGACCTTTCTTCCACACATTGCCATCCATGCAGATCTTTGGAAGCCAGGGTCAAGCCTGCTGTACACACGTATGGTTTCTGCAAGTCCTCGTGCCCAGTCAGTGGATCTTTATCTAAAGCCCGGAACTGCGAAGATACCTGCTTCTGTTTTAGTTTTGGTGGACTGTGGACTTCAAGTCACTGCTGTTTTAACACCCCTTCGTTCTTTTTTCTTTGTCTTTAGGATATCAAATGATTTGCAGTGAGAATGGCTTTGGTTTTGGCAGTCTGTGTCATTCGTAGTGAGTTTCCGTGCTGTTTGGGACTGAGGACAAAGCATTATAGCTGTCACCACTGAAACTGACGAAAAGCTGGGCGTGGTCTCCAGAGCAGGTTTATTGTGCCTATATAGGTGAGAGGGCATCAAAGTCTTGTCATTAACAACACATGTAATTCCCCCATAATCTCAGTTTGGAGCATTTCACTCTCTAAGATTCAGTCCTATTTTTCCCCCCACAATTCACTTCCTCTAGAATACCCAACTCCACAATTCTTCAGCTTTACTGGGACCTGCAAGCCCTTACTGCTACCACCTTTTCACTTAGCTCGCTCATCTTCCTTCTCTCCTTGGCCAGCTTGAATGCCTGACCAACCACCCCCTCCCTTTCTCCCTCCCCCTCACTTTGGTGCCCTCACTTGGCTCAGCCTAAGCAGGGCAATCGCTCTGCATTCACTGTCCCCGGCTGGGCCGTGCCGCAGCTCAGCAGCCATGCTGGGTGCTCCTCGTGCTGCACCCCCTCCAGTGAAGGTTGCTTTCTGATCAGACCTCCCGGTCACAACTGCCCATTTGAGAAAACATATTCCCACTTAACTGCACCTGGTTCACATTCGTGACTTCTCTCCAGTTGTGATGAGTAAACCATCAACTCCCCTAACAGAGGCCAAAGTCTTTGCGCTGGGTGTCCCAGATCTCAGCCCCTTTTGCCTATTCAAGGATATTGCTCTAATAATTCTTCCCCCCTTTTCTGTGTCTTCTCCGTCCCTTCCTTTCCCCCTCCCTCCCTCCCTCCCTTGTATGCTGAATTTTTGCCATCAGCCCACAAATATACTCTTATTTCTGATATCATAAAGGCTTTCTCTTGACACTACTGGCCCCTTCATTTACCACTCCAGCTTCCAACTGTCTTATACATCGAAACTCTTTGAGAGAGTTGCCTGTATTTGCTCTGAATTATGTCTTGAAGACAGTGTAGCCGAGCTTTCACACCAACTTCTCTGACTCCATTTTTATCAAGGCCATCAGTAACCTTCATAATACCAAACCAAAGGACAGTTCTCAGTCCTCATTTGACTTGACTTATCACTTAACACAAATGGTCATTCCCTCTTCCTGTGTTATCTTTTGCTGCTTGGCCTCCAAAATGCCACACTCTCTTTTCCTCCTGCGTTGTGGGCGGCTCCTCTACTGTCTCCCTTGCTCCCCAAGGATCAATTCTTGGACTGATTTTTCCCACACTCGATCCTTGGTAATCTCACTCAGTATCATGGTTTTAAGTACTAATTAGACTCTGATATCAGATTTGTATCTAACAGCCCAGAACTTTCCTAAACTCTAACATCATATATTTACCTCTTGATTAGCATTCCTACGTGGATATTTAATAGGCGTCGCAAACATAACATGTAAAAGTGAGTTCCTCATTCCCCCAAAACAGACAAAACACCGTGCTGCTCCTCCTGTAGTTACCCCCATCACACTGCAAGGCAACACTGCTTCCCTTTGCTCGGGCCAGAACACTGGGGTTGTTCTTGATTCCTCTGTCACACCTCACACCTCATTCACTAGCAATGCTCTGAGCTCCCCCATCTATAAGTGCGGAAGAAAGTCACTTCTTATATCTTCAGTGTCACCATCTTGGGTTAAGTGACCTGCCTCTTTTCTGAATTGTTGGAAAAGTGCTATCCAATGGGTCTCAGCTTCTGCCCTTTTCTACCTTTAGTTTCTGCTCAGGACTGCATCCTGGTGATTCTGTTAACCTAAGTCAGGTCGTGGGACTTGTCTACTTAATAACCCTCAGTGCTCTCATCATTAATCCTTTTCATCGTAGAGTAAAAGCTTCAAGATGGCTTACAGTGCCGTGTAAATCTGGACACCTCTATGACCCTCTCTCCTTCCAGTCTCCCCCTTACTGTGCTCCAGGCATGTCAGCCTTAATGCTGTTCCTCGAATATGCCAGGCATGCCCCCAGCTCAAGGTTTTGTATTTAGTATTTAGTTTGTTATAGAAATAAAGCAAAATAAAAATGATGTCTTTTTTTTTTTTAATGCTCATTTCTACTTCTCCAATGTGGGGATAAATATGCATGTGGATATGGTGTTTCTAAGCATAATTTCCTTGCTATTTGCTAAGTAAAATCTAATTCTGTGTGAAATGAGTTTGCATATAAAAAACCTTATGCTTCATGTTATTTTACAGACTTGTTTTCTCTCCCTTTTGCAATTTCACAAATTAGTTGAAATCCTCATCGTATTATGTATTTTTTTAAAACTATTGTGGCGCATTTCTTATGATTCCTTTATCTCTAACTATTGTGGTTCACTCAAGACTCATTACACCATAGACTTAGAGGATTGAAGTTACCCTTCACATAAGTAGAAGTTCACAGATGATAGAGGCCATGGTCATGACCAGCTTTTCTCCTCCAGGGCCTATGAAGGAAAGAACACAGGCTGGTGCTGGCTCACCCACACAGTTGGCAGTGTGACCTCAGGCAAACCTCATCATCTCTGTGGCCTTTGTTTCGCATGTGAAAAGGGAAAGATGTGGAACCAGTTACTCTATAAGGTCCTTTTGAGCCCTCACAATCTGACAATGTAGACAGGGGCACCACTCAGGCCACAAATACCTACCTGCTAGATTATACCGAGGTCTTTCCCTTTTCTGGCCTGTGTTTTGCCAGCTGCCAAATATCTCCCCAGCTTAGCCACTGCCTGCACGGATGGACTTTTGCTAGAAATTGGCCAGCTTTAGTCCCCTTCCACAAATAAACTTTAAAGTACTCCCTTGAAGAACGAGGAGCTGCCAGTGGTACTGGCAGTGAGTTTTATAATTATTTTTTGATGCTTTCCATGTGACTTTTGGTCTGAGGGCTGTGCGTTTGGTTGGGTTATACTGACAGGTTTCCCGTGGACACACTTCACACCTGCTGGCCATGCAAGGAACAGTGTGGTAGGGTAGCTCCTTGCTCCTCAGGTCCTCTGCTAGCCTTTGTACGTGTCTATTGCTATCTCTGCAGCTGTAACCCGTGCCAGCCCATCATCCCTTGGCCTCACGCATGGCTGCTGCTGAGGAAAGCCTGGAGCTACTCAGTTTAGACATGCCCAGTCCGATCTTGGAAAGCATTTTCCCTAAAATGCTGTTGCAGATAATGAGGAGGGATAATCGCACAAGCACATTGCTGTGGGCTAGGCTGTAGGTTGGGTTTATCTTTACATCTCACAATAGCCTTTCCAAGGAGCCTTATCTCCGTGTTAGGAATGCTGAAAATGACCTAGGTATTAATCAACAACCAGTAAAGAGTTGAGATAAATGGAACCGAGACCTTTCTGCCTTCCCAGTACATGTTCTCTAAGGTGCTCTGAACTGTCTCTTAGGTATAGCTAGTACCAGTCTTAGATCCTTTATGGCTAAGTAGGTTTTGATGGATTGATCAGCAACCCAGATCTTAAATCTGTATCATTGTTTTATAGAAAAAAATGTATTCCTATTTTTAAACAAACTTAAAAACTTTGATAATATTAACCCTTTGTAGGTCGGGGGCTTGGTTTACTTGTTGATTTAAGTGCCATTTTTGATAGTTACTCAGGTCTCTCTTCTACTAAAAGATTGAGACAAGTGAGGTTTGTTGGGAATTGGCTGACTTCATGTTGTTGTCCATATTATGTTTACCTCCACTAAAAAAAATCACACTACTGGAAATTAGGAATAAAAGGAAGACTCTAATGCTTTCTCTTAAAATAGACATCTTGAGGTCTGAATCAAAATGATAGTGTTTTATAGTTCATATCTGTTTAATTGCGACATGGTGCACCTGCTTGCTTTTAGGAAGAGAAGTAATAGATGTCTACGGAGCAGGGAAAGTGGCGTGGACACCCAGTAACTCTCCAGTGATATCCTGATGAGTTAAGCATAAATGAATCAGAAACAGATGGACTTTTTTTCCCTCTTGAAATACACATGGGTTTAAAAGCCAAGGGAAAATATGCTTGGGGAAAATGTTTTTTTGTTAGAGCCCAAATGTTTGAATTATAATTGAAGATTTTCATAGGTTCCAGCTAGTAGTGTGCACTCATCTCTAATTTAGATGGGTGTGTGCATAAGTCGAGCATTTAAACTATTCTGTGGGGCTGCTGTCAGGGAGGCATAACAGTCCTGTAAAATGACATCAGGCACAAGGGCTTTATGTGCAAACTCGTTTCACATGGGTTCTTGGGTATTGAGTAACATGAATTTCATGTAATTTGATTCTTGAAAATTTCATAAGGTTTACCTCAATCTTTGTGTGAAAGGGGAAACAGTTTCAAAGGGTTACCTCCAGGTGCTGTGCTGGGCATCTTTACTCTTCATCCTTCTGCCAAGGGTGGGGAGCCATCTCCATGACCTCGTGTTTAACTGGTTCTCCTTCACTCTCTTTGGTCATTGTTTCAGGTTCAGTCGGAGCCAGTATTCCCCAGGATTTGTTCCACCAGCTGCAGGTGTTTCTATGAACTTTGACTTAACTTGGACTTTACTGTAAACTGGAAACTCCAGAAAGATGTCAGTTGGATATCAGGAAACCCCCTTGGCCATACAAACGCTGAGAGAGGATAGAATAGGTTGCCCAGTCATCCTCCTCTGAGAAGATCCTTCCTTGTTGACTGGTTTAACTTGCTGTGGTGCTTTGAGGAACTGTGGGAATGGTGACCTTTTGAGAGCACATTTTTCCAAATTATGGAGCAGTTAACTCCAAGCCCATCATTGCTTTCCCTCGATGTCTGGCTGGGTATCGTGCCATTATCTCAACCTGGACATGGAGAAGACCCATTTATTTGGCACAATTATTACGTATCTCCTCTGCCTAAAGTCTCAGTCCCTGCTAGGAAGGAAAATATCCCTCTTTATGCTTATGCTTGCTTCCACACTGAACTCCTATCAAATCTTTCCGTTTGTTTTCTCACAAATATCCATCAGTTCCCACTTTTACTCTCCGTTTGTAGTACTTGGTACCTTCTGTATGTAGTTTAGTAATCTGTTTTCACAAAGACTGCTTTACTTTCCCTCCATCTCTAGAAAATTTTATATCTCCAAACCAGTTTTATTTTATTACTTGGTCCCTTCCCTTTCTCTGGTGAATTATTTTATTTCATTTTAAGCATAAATGTGATGTTATTTAACCTTGGAAAGCCTTACTTCATTAGATTTTTTTAAAAACTCCTATAATCACCTTTTGATTTCCAGTTAGTTTCTTTGACTCTAATCAAACTAGTCTCTTCTTGGGTCCCCTTTACGTCTTTGCTTGCTTTTGCTCTGTGTTCTATGTTAACTCCAATGTCTAGCATACTGACTTTTTTTTTTTTTAAACCTCATTATTGTCTTTTTAATTCATTCAAAAATCTTCAGCCCTGGCTGGTTTGGCTCAGCGGTTGGAGCATCGGGCTGCGGACCAGAGAGTCCCGGGTTCGGTTCCTACTAGGGGCATGTACCAAAAAAAAAAAAAAAAAAAAAATCACTATTATCTTTAAAAAATAATGTATACTTGACTGGTAACAATGATTTATGACTGTTGATTTATAAAATTCCAGCTCAAGGGAACTTTAGCTTATTTAATGAAAGAATAATTATAATGTTCATAATGAATCTTGCTAGAATTTCTCTTTTATTTACTTGGTATTTGATGTTCATTCGTTCATTTACTCACTTAGAGCACATATATTGAACACAAACCATATTCTATATTAAGCACTGGGGATAAAAATATGAATAATAGCCCTGGCCAGTTTTTCTCAGTGGTTAGAGCGTGGGCCCACGGACCAATGAGTCACAGGTTTGATTCCAGTCAAAGGCACATACCTCGATTGCGGTTCATCCCTGGCCCTGGTCAGGGTTGTGCGGGAGGCAGCCAGTAGATGTGTCCCTCTCATGTTGATGTTTCTCTCTCCTTCCCTCCCACTCTATCTGAAGATAAATAGAAAAATATCCTTGGGTGAGGATTAAAAAATATATTAATAGTATATGACCCTGCCCTTGGAAGGTACATAATCAGAGGAAGACACACATGTACAAATCTATAAACTATATTACAGTAGACTGTTTCTACTATGATGAATGATTTGAGTCCTCTGGGCACATGGACGAGGGAGGGTATCACCGAGAAAATGACATTGGACTTGAGCCATCTTGGCTGAGTGGAGGAATGGGGAGAACCAGGGTATTGGTAGAGAATAACATTGCAGAGGCATGGAAACATGAAAAAGAAGGGTGTGTTGGGGGTGGGGGAAAGAATGAAATAATAAGTGTGATTAAAATATGCAGTGCGGTAGGACCAAGAACAGGACATAGGCAGGGTGGTAGGTTAGACCAGAAAACTCTTTAAACCTTGAAAAGGAGTTTAATGTTAGACCAGAGTTACCGGAGTTTGTTTCATGCTTGTGTGTGTTTCACCATAATGAAGTGATCTAAATTGTTAAGATTGTAACCCTTACACCATCGTGGAAGACGGATTTGAGAAGACAAAGGATTCCAAATGGGGAGATGAGTTGGCAAAAGTATTTCAAGGAACTGGGTGACAGGTGATGAGGACAGCCTTCTTGCAATAGAATTTGGCAGCAGATCGAATTCAGTGGCCAAGCACAGAGGGACAAGCAGCTGATGACTAAAGAGACACACAGTCTGTGTGGAGGGAATGCAGTTCACTGAGGCAGGAGTACAGAAAGGAAACAATTTGGGGTGGGCAGATAGAGTTTAGTTGTTTACTTGTGGAATTGGAATTGGCTGGGGGACGTCCAAGTACAGCTGCCTGGTAGGCACTTGGGAATGCAAGATGGGCCTGCCAAAGGGGGAGTTTGCGTTAGAAACAGCAACCTGTCATGTCCTGAGACCTGAACAATGGTACTTCGAATAGACACTTCAAGTTCTTAAGGACAGTACTGCTTATGCCTACATGGCTTTTTTTTTTTCTTGGCCATTTTTAAATTTCCTTGACAAATTGTTCCATTAACATTATGCTAAGCGAACTAGGCCAGTCGGAGAAAGACAAGTATCACATGATCTCACTTGTATGTGAAATCTAATGAACATAATAGACTGAAGAACAAAATAGATCCAGAGACATGGAAGCAGGGAACAGACTGGGGACCCTCAGAGGGAAGAGGGGCAGGAAGAGATTAACCAAAACATTTAATTTATATGTATGTATGCATAACCAATGGACACAGACACCAGTGTAGTGAAGGGGGGCAATGGGGAAAACGAGAGGACATATGTAATACTTTGAATAAAGATAAATTAAAAATAAATCTCTCTGTGGCTCCAGATTTTGATGCTGATTTTTAACAATAAAAGTTGTTATTTTGGGCCCCAATTTCAGACTTATTGGAGAGAGAACAGTTTCATTTCTTTTTTTTTTTTTAATATTTTTTTTCCTTTATTGATTTCAGAGAGAGAGGAAGTGAGAGGGGGAGAGAGATAGAAACATCAATGAGAGAGAACATCGATTGGCCGCCTCCTGCATGCTCCCCACTGGGGATTGGGCCCACAAACTGGGCATGTGCCCTGACCGGGAATCGAACCGGCGACCTCTTGGTGCATGGGTCGATGCTCAACCACTGAGTCACACCAGCCAGACAACAGTTTCATTTCTTTATGCCATTTTGAAGCTGCAGTTCTTCGGCCAACCATGTTATTGTCTGTATCATGAAAGGGAGAAGCCAAGGATATTTCTCTTGGTTTACACATTTTAGGCAGGGGATTTCCCAGCTGTTGATTCTTGGAAATCTTTCTACTCTTTTTCTTATCTCATTAAGCAAAATGGAAACTCTCAAGGTCTGTAATTTTCAATTTGTAGGTACAGAAATTCATGGTTTGGTTGCCAACTAAGCAGCTAGTGATATAGTTAGGCAGTGTACTTAAAAAGGCTTCAAACATGAATGTAGTTTTTGAATACTTGTAATTTATTCCTTAATTGAGGAGACCACTTTTTATACAATTTCAATATGGAATCTGTATATTTTCTTAGTTGATGCAATCTCAAATATTTGTTCCATCATTGGGGAGAATATCCTATATGCTACTATCAAACATGTATCTGACTTTATTTTTCAAAGATCCTGAGCTTTGAGTATAGAGTCAGGGGTGATATTAAATACTTAATAGCAAGTGTAGTAATATGTACTATATGTAAATATGTAAATTATTATGTTTATTTATTTAAAAATATTGTATGATTCCACCCACCTATATAAGGTATATAACAAGCAAACTGAGAGAGAAAGTGGAACAGAAGTTACCAGGGGGCTGGGAGAAATGAAGAGTTATTGTTGAAATGAAGAGTATTGTTGAAAACATTATTTTTAGCAGGATGCTATGTTCTACCATGTCTGTTTGTGCTTATATCACAAAAACAAATGCTTTCATCTTCAATGATAAACTTTTTAACTGAATTTGCAATAGCAATCACACTGTCAGCTGTTTCACTGGAGACAGAGTAAACTTCCCAAAACTTTACTCTTTCCCAGGAAGTGTGTGAGGAATCAAATGATTATTGACATCTGTTCTCTCCAAGGCATATGATGACAGTGATCATTTAACTGTTTGCAGTCATGTTTATAGCAATTGGTTGTGCTAATTATTAGTCATCCTCTCCACAAGGTCAGTATTATTTCCCCATTTTACATGGGAGGAAACAGGCTCAGGTGGATGAAGCATCTTATTCGGGATCATATAGCCACGTAGAAACATCTGTATGATTCTAGGCTTTTATCCCACTATAAATCACTGCCATTCTAGTGTCTGACAACCTTAAGTATAAAATGATGGTACAGTGTTCAAGATGTTTACTGTGAGATAGATGTCTACTTTGTTTTTTCCCAAGGAAAATTCAGCTATTCCAACACAATTTACTGACTAGTGTATTGTTTCTCTCCCGTTTATGATGCCTTCTTTCTCATACCCAAGTTTTCATGTAAGGATTGTGTCTGGGCTTTCTGTTCTGCTGCATTGATCTTTGTGGATGTTCCCTGTATAGGTACAAACATGTTGTAATTACTGCAATTTAATATGCAGTCATGTGTAGGTCTTGTTATCTGGAAAAAATGTTCCTCCTCTGCCCTCCACTTCTTCCTCCTCCTTTCTTTAGAATGTTTTAGTTGTATTCAATTCTTGACTCTTTTAAATAAATTTTATTATCAATTTGTCCATTTTCATTAATTGTTTCCATTGGAATTGCACTGGCTGTTTACATTAATTTGGGTAAGAATAACATCTTCATTATATCTTTCCATTCTTGAATTTGCTATATTTCCCCACTTAATTATAAGATCTTCTGTGCTCTTCAATATAGATTTGTAATTGTCTCCAGAGGCTCTTGTACATCTTTGATTGGATTTCTTCCTCATTGCTTTATTATCACTTTTCATTATTTTTCCCCATTATATTTTCTAATTGGTTGTTATCAATGTGGGGGAATGTTATTGATTGGTATGGAGGACTGTTATGTATTTTATTACTTTTGTATCAGATTCTGTTACTCTTTGCTCACAGTCTCTCACAGGCTTTCTGTCTGACTAAGTGTAACATCAAGGTCATTATGATGACCTGTGACCTGTACAGCCCCACTGTGATCTGGTCCCGTGACTTCCTTCTGGGTTTATCTCCTACCCTTAGCTTCCTTGTTCCCCTTATACATCCATGTACCACCCTCGGCCTCAGCATTTTCTCCTTTACCAAACTTTGAGTTTCTTCATAGTTCTTGTTACTAACTGGCATTTTATTATTTTTCAGTTCTTTTTCTGCCTCCCACACTGTAGTTTAGGTCCACGACAGGGATTTTGTTTTATTCACTGTGGTATCTTCAGTACCTAGAACAGTACCTGGCACAGGGTAGCTTTTAGTAAATACTTGTTTGAGCGAGTGAATAAATGAATACAACAGCTTTGCTGAGTTCTCTATTAGAAAATCCAAGACAAAATATTAGAACTCTGTCTGCAAATCATGGCAGTATTGAAAGAGATGTACCCTTTATTATGGCCCCTTGTCCCCAGGACTCTGGTGTGAGCACACATTATGGACTAATGAACGCTAAGTGGATACATTATGTTACTCCTACATGCTTCTTCTCCAAAATCTTTGAACCCTCTTGTGTACTTGGGCTTTCTCTTCCCTTCCGGTGAGCTGTCTCCCCTGAAACTCCTCAGCACAGCGTGGAAGGACATTCTTGGTGAACTTAAGGAATTCCCTTAAATGTATCTTGGAGTCTTAGCATGTACTTTGTACCCTTTAGAAGCATTGGGCTACATGACAATTTGGCCAAGAAATCAGAGCTGCCCTTGGACAAAACTTTGTCACAGGAGTTGCCACATGGCTCGAAGGTCAGCTTGTTCTCACTGTTGCTATTGGTGCTCACAGTGCACTTGCCACAATAGGCACAAACGCACTTGTCCATTCATTCATTTACTCATTCTATAACCTTTGATTGGACAAGAGCATGTTTAAGGCACTCTGCCTGGTGGGGAAGTTGTATGACAACTGTGGCAAAAACCCTACCCCTGGGAAGTTCATACTCTGTTAGTGGAAATAGTGAAAATGCATGGTGCTCGGGACACTAGGGTAGAGGAGTAATTCATCCTACCTGGCGGGGTCTTGGGAGATTTCACAGAGAAGGCATCAGTTGAGCTTGGCCTTGTTTACTAAAGGATAAAGTTTCCTGCCCGGCTGGTGTGGCTCAGAGGTTGAGCACTGACCCATGCACCAAGAGGTCGCCAGTTCGATTCCTGGTCAGGGCACATGTCCAGGTTGTGGGCCCAGTCCCCAGTGTGCCCACGAAACATTTGCTTTCTTGCACACCTAGGGGAGTTAGATCCTGAGAACAGGGGAAGTAGAGGGCTAGATTTTAGTCTAAGTTAATAACCTTAAGTTCTAGAAGGAAAAACAGTTAGACACAGGTCTGTTTAGGGTTTTCACTTAAAATGGAAATCACTCTGTACAGGAAGGGTTCATGTTTCCCCTAAACTTCCTGAATCCCACTCCTTCCACTTCAGCCATTTGATGGTGCTGGGCCTGGAGTCTGTCAAGCCGAAGGTGGAAAGGCACTGGGCCGCTCTTGAACTCCTGAGGCCCCTTAGCAGGCGACGGTAGCGTCCAGGGGTTAGATGCACATGATGTGGCCTCAGTTAAAAGTAATAAAGAATAGATAAATATAAATATACACGTGTATTTTTTAAAATATATTTTTTCTTTATTGATTTTAGAGGAAGGGAGAGGGAGAGAAAACATTGATTGGCCGCCTCCTGCATGCCCCCCACTGGGGATCAGGCCCACAACCTGGGCGTGTGCCCTGACCGGGAATTGAATCTGTGACCTTTTGGTGCATGGGTCAATGCTCAACCAGTGAGCCACACTGGCTGGGCTACAAGTGTATTTTTTATGGTCTATATGTATATTTCATCATGTGGACAGAAAGTTATAAGAAGATTTAATCTGCATTCTTGCATATACGTGCCACACAGCTTTCTCTTAATCATGCAGAAGTTGCCTCTCATGTGACTATAAAGCCCGTTCCCTGCGGCCCTCCAGTTCTTGGCAACTTTGAGGCTTTGGTCACCAGAGTGGCTCATGCCTTCCTGGGACCCAGAGTAGGACCAGCAGAAGTAAAGGAAGGTTTTTGCTTTCTTAATTTGCTTGGTTTGCTGAAGCATGAGTCTTTTGAAAAATTCCAAATTTAGGATTGTGGTTATAATGTCTTTTGGGCTTCTGATTTTATGTTTACTTAATCAATTTTACTTTAGGATTTTTTTTTTAATTGTAGAGCTTTCAAAGAAGAAAATAACTTTAAACATGTTTGCTGAAATTCTTATAAATGACAACCAAATACCATGGAAAATCTAATAGTTTATTTTTTAATTCAAATATGCAGTTATCCATGAGACTAATATTACGTAAAATATTTTATTGAACAGAAATTTACATTTTTCATGAAGACATTTTTAACCTACATATAAAAAATAGTTGAACAGTCAATTCTGATCTTGCTGATTTGGCAACTGCTTGATACAAATAGCATTGATGGGCCCTGGCCAGTTCGGCTCAGGGGTTAGAGCATCAGCCTGCAGACCGAAGGGTTGCAGGTTCAATTCCCGGTCAAGGGCACGTACCTAGGTTCAGGTTTGAGCCCTGGCCCCAGTTGGGGTTGTGTGGGAGGCAACCAATCTATGTGTCTCTAGCACATAGATGTTTCTCTCTCTCCCTGTCTTCTACTCCCTCTAAAAACCAATGCAAAAATATCCTTCAGTGAGGATTAACCAAAAAACAACAAAAACACCCCAAAACCAAATAGCATTGATGGTAATATTGATAGATCATTGGTAATATTGCTGGAGTTGACATATTGTTAGCAGTGTGATCTCTTTTGATATAAAACAATTAGAAACTCTAATGGGTTTCATGGAATTTAAGCAAATAAAACATGTGAAGATTGCAAAGAATGTTTCAGAGTAAACATATGATGGGGAACCTAGATGACAGTAACAGTTTCCGTAGGTTTAGGTGCTAGCAAGCCTTTGTTTCTGTAGCATGACTCAGTTTCCCTGATCCCTTTCTCCATCTGGGCTGCAGAAAGTCTTCTCTGTGTTGCCACAGTGAGCTGTTGTCCTTCTCTTGGCGTGAACATGAAAGTTAAATATTAAGTTCATTGCTTCTCTTTTTATCATTTGCCTACAGCCATTACAATCATCCTACTTTAGTACCTCTTAATTGTTACCACGGACATGCACGCTAACATTGCATAGCTATCAGATGGTCCACAACCTATATTTTATTTTCATGAAATAAAAACGACTTTAAAAATGCTCCAGTGTTCTCAAGAAAACCAGTATTAGAAAGATTGATTTGAATTCCAAGATAGATCAAATGTGTATATATGTATGTTTCAACATATAAAGCATTACATGTATATGTTTGAACATACAAAAATAAATGAAATGTCCCAGAGGAACACACACACCTGCACACCCTCCATTTGGGAAATGCTGGGAGACCAGAGGAGCACACTCTACTCTCCTCAGAATTTTGACCTCTCCCCCTTTCTGCCCGCCAGGTGCTGTTGTTGCTTCTTTCTTTAAGCCCCTACTTCTCAGTATTGCTGATCAGCGTGCTTTAGACTCCAATGGACTCTGACAGATAAAACCACTGGGCAAGGCTGCCGTCCGTCATCATCCTTACAGCCTTTGGGCTTCTGAGACCTCCCTCCTCAAGCTTTCTCATCACCTCCGCTGCTCCAGCTGCTGCTCTCTTGCCAGCCTGATTTTTGCCAGTGGGAAGGGAAGCAGTCACTCAGATTTGGCCTTGTTTCCTCACTCTGGTGCGCTGAATAGTGTCTCCTCAAATTCATGTCCACCTAGACTCATAGAATGTGACCTTATTTGGGATGAGTCCTACTGAATTCGGGTGGGTCCACATCCAGTGACTGGTGTCCTTTTAAAAAGAGGAGAGGACACAAGAGACACAGCAAGGATGGCCGTGTGCAGAAGGAGACAGAGTTTGGAGTGACACAGCCACAAGCCAAGTAACATGGAGGGTGCTGGGAGCCACCAGAACCTAGGACGGGGCGAGGAGGGATCCTCCCCTACACCCTTCAGAGGGAGCACGGCCCTGCCAACACCTGGATTTCAGACTCCTAGCCTCCAAGACTGAGAGAAAAAAATTCCTGTTGTTTTAAGCCTCCAGTTTGTGGTCATCAGGGCAGCCCTAGGAGACTGAAACATAGCCACCTACCAAATATACTGATGTTACTACTTAGTCTCACTTTTCTCCTGCTGCTTTCCCCACCAATCCCCCTTACAGCTGTCTCTCATCCTTTTTGTCTCAAGTCTGTGCACTTCTTCTATTCAAGGCCACTATTTAAGGAGACATGAGTAAGATTCAACTGTAGAAAGAAAGCCATGCTTTCAAACAAAACCCCCTTCCTGGTTCCTATTAAGGACAGTGCGCACAACAGAGCCACAATAAATGGTGTTAAGATTTGTTTTTTGTTTTTTCACTAGTCGTTTGGATGAGATAATGGGGTAAAGAAGCAACGTTTAGAAACATTCCCTCCATCTTGGGAAATACTTAGCAGTCTTGTTTTTCAAAGGCTCAAATTTTGTGAGCAAGTTTATCGCATTAATTTTTGTTACAGGAAGATTATTTTAGCTGATGTTTTGCTTCCAAGTAAAATTCATGGAGTGCTAACAATGTCTTAGGCTGGGTCCTGAGCCAAAATGATTTGCTTATCCTTAGATGAAGAATGGCTCATTAATTGGGCATTGGACAAAATGTTCTTTCCCTCTGTTTGTCCTTAATTACATTAATTAGCTGCAATTTCTGTGGCATTGTATGCTTGGTGCATAACACATTCCAGGGCAGTTCAAGTAAGGTGATTTCAGAATTGGATTTGTGTATCAAAACCAAAAGCCAAAAACTAAACCAAAACCCACATTTCTGCCATGCCAGTGAAAAGGAAAAACTTAATTACATTTGAGACATATGAGATCTTGCCTGCTATAAACAGTATCTGCTATTATAGAAAGATAACCCTACTGAATTCCATGACAAATTTGGGTTTGTCATAATTCCAGGCAGTAGTTGAGGAAAAAAACAAACAAACACAAAAAACATGAGTTTGGTATTAATACTGCCATATTTTAAATCAGAGCTGAACAAAATTCTGACCAGGCAGACATTTAAATTTTTTATTTTATCGGGACCCTAAAAGTATTGAGTTCAGTACTTTACAAATAGTTCCAGATTTTAGAGAGTCTCTGAAAAAAAAATCCTTTTGAAAAATTATCCTGAGGTTTTCTGTGTGTGGGAATATTACCTTAAAATAATTACTACTATAATGCATTATAATAGTCAAGTGCTAGCAAAAATTATATGCATAGTTTAAAATGTGAAAAGTAAACTTGAAAGCGTTTCTAAATATCTTGAATATGTTTAAGTTCTCAAAGAAGGTAAAGGAAAAGTTAAATTTGCATCTAGGATTTTGCTGAGCAGCATTAGATTTTTAGTTATATGATTAATGTTATTTTTCATTTAGTATATGAATTAATGTCATACTGTTTCTCATCTTCTACTTCAAGGTTTGCTACTTATGGCCTTTCTGTATGATTATTTAATGGATAATGTAGAAATAGATGACAATGTTTTCCCCTCTTTCCCTACCCACAACTTTACTGAGTATTTGTAATCTGTCACAGTCATGGCTAAATTCTTAAGCTGACCTGTTTTTATTTTTTACATTTTCTTCTTTCTTCTACCCTGCCCCCTGCATCCTGTCCTAGAGCGTGACTTTCTTAGTAAGAAGTGGATAGGAAAGCACTTAGCATTGTCCTTTCCCGTAAGGACTAATAACCTAAACAGAAGAGAAAGATGTTCTTTTCTCTCCTTCCCTGTGCTCATCTCAGATTTTTAAAAACCTCACCTGGTGATGCATCGCACCTGCGCATTACGGACCACCGCGCTTGCATTTCCAGTCCTTCATTTTCATTCTAACTCAGGAGTCGCACGGTGCCTGGCACAGAGTACACGCTCAATGAACAGTAGTTACGTCCAGTGTATGGACTGTTCATCCCTTGTCCTTTCCTTATCCTAAATTAGCGTGATTCTGGTTTGTAGAAATCTTAATATTATTCGGGAAATAAATATTTCAACCAGGCTAGAACATGGTTTTAAAGTATACCTTAAATCATTCACTTTTTCTGTGTGTGTTTTAATTACTTTTGGAATTTAGAATTTTCAGGCAATGTAGCATAATGTATCAAAAGGGATTGGAATCATATGGTCTCAGGTATGTCCTTAGACTCTGCCAGTTTCTCACTAAGTGAACTTGGACATATTTTCAATGTCTCTGAGCCTCTGTATTTTCATCTTTCTAATGGGTATAATAATGACTTTTCATGGATGTTGTAACTACTTAAAAGGAGATAATGAAGGATGGTGGTGAGCTACACTTGCTATTTTATTGTTTTGTTCCAGCAGCTTTTAAATGATTACACTGTCTGCTTGTTTGGTTTCAGCTTCAGATGCGTTTTGATCTGGAGCACCTTTGCCCTGTGTGAAGCACCAACGGTGAGAAGGAGCCTGCTCTGGGGACTCGCTCCCTCTGCCTATGACCCTTTGGAGGCCATTCGAATTTCTACCCAGTCTAAGGGGTTGCAGGGTGGAGCGGCATGGGTGTGATTACTCTGGTTCTAGACCATCCTGAGAACCTCAAGAATGTGGGTTCCTTTCCAGCACTCCCTGGAGAGAGACGATTTAAAGTGGAATTCCCATGCTAATTTTAGAAACACAGCAACTCACCTTTATACAGGGCTCCCTGCAACAACAACAGGGAGATTGGTTATCTTTCCTATGCAGGAGACAAAAAGTGAGTTTTGTTAGCGGTTAAATGAGGTAACCAGAGGTCACAAAACAGCTAAGGGGCAGAGGTGGGCATTTGATCCAGGTGCACTAATTCCCAGTTCCACTGTATTAGGTGCGTCTTGATCTTCTGGCGGCAGACCAGGGTGGAAGCCGAAACTCAGGCAAGGTGTTAACCAGTGGTAGCTGGTACCTGAAGGGCCATCGTGAGACCACACTCTAGTGAGGGAAAGGAGAGCTTGAGTCAAAAATTACTCGTCACATGAATTTCCTTCACTGTGCATATCACAAGGTACCTTCTGAATACTTTCTTGTCAGTCTTTTTACATTTTCATCTTCTTGGTCTTTGTTCAGTATCAAGTGTTATGATCTTTGTCTACGGAAATAAGCCCAGGTTAGTGTCAATTTTCTGACATTGCCCATCTCTTAGTAGTGCTGTGCTTTGCCTTATACTTGCAATGTTAGAGCAAAACCCCAGGACTGCTTTGTATGTGTACAGTCGGCCCTCGTTTATTATCGCGGTTAATCAGTTCCAGACTCTACCGCGATAAATGAATTTCTGAAAAGTAGGATTCTTTATTTATAAATCGAATATTTTCGCAGTTAGAGCATAGAAAACCTGTTTATGACCTTCTAAATACGTTTTTTAACATTATTAGAGTCCTCTAGACATGAAATAACACCCTTTAGTCACCATTACACTCATATTACCCAATATAGTAGAGAAAATAAGACATATTAGACGTTACAAATATCATATTATTATTATTGTGCATTTAATTACACACACACAGTTCTTACACACAACCACTAACCTATGAAAATAGTGCAACTTGTTCGATGATGAAGTGATGAAGATGAAGAGATGTACTGCACAGCAAAGGAAAGCAAGGTTACTGCTCCTCTGAAGGCACGCCCTCAGTAGGAGAGTCTTCAGGTGGGGCAGTGTCTTCAGCAGGTGTGTCCTCGTCTTCCGCTGAAGGAGTACAAGGAGTAGGCAGTGGGTGTCTGGGTGCTCGGCTGAAGGACATCGTGATAGGCAGTTGCTGGCGCTGTCTTTTCATATGTGTGAGGAGGCTTTTGTAGGGTTCTATCGCTCCATCAAGTGCATTCCGGAACCGCAATGCACGAATCATTTGTGGGTCCCATTCGCCAGTCATGTCCTGTACTACCTTGATAGTTCTCACGACTTGCGAGAGACGCTCAAGTGTAAGGCCAACTTCCTCCTCCTGACCCCCAGGAACCTCTGGCTGCTCTTCCTCCTCCTCACTCGCAGACTCAGTCATCTCCACCAGATCCTCGTCAGTTAAGGACCCCTGTTCTGGATGATACTCGCCCTCCTCAAGGATCTCCCGGACCGTGTTGTTCACGGAGTCCTCTGCTGCAGGCTGGTCAACAGAGGCAGCTTCTCCGTGGAGAACGACACTCTTCAGATGACACCTCTTCTGGAACTTCTCGAACCAACCCTTGCTCGCCGTGAAATCCATGAACGTTGCAGAAGAGGGTCCTGGTTGAGGTTCGTCCGCCATAAAGCGCTGGTAGAGCTGCCTCGCCTTCTCCCGATGACCAGCGAATCCAACGGAATGTTTTCCTTGCGGCTGTCGCTGATCCAAACGGCTAGGGCAGACTCCGTTTTCACTATGAACTTATTACGACTTGTCACGACGCGCTTTGCTTCCTTGTTGAAAGAGACAGTAGCCGCTGCACGGATGTTCTTTTCATCTTTACGGATGGAGCGAACGGTAGACTCATTCAAGTTGTAATGGTGGGCAACCCCCACGATTTTCTTGCCATCTTTGATCATATTCAAGAGTTTCACCTTCTCCTGGATGGTAAGCATCTTCCTCCGGCGCTTAGTTTCATCGTCAGAAGGCTTAGAAGAAGCAGCACATTTAGGAACCATCGTGGGGCTTAGATAAAAGTTCTCAGAAATCGCAAACACTTACAAGAGCAAAGATGCTTCCGATGTGCAGTGACGTAGAACTTGCATGAGGCTGAGCCAATCAGTGGCCAGGATAGGAAGAGATAGGATACCCAATCAGTGAACAGCACGCTCTGATTGGCTTGGTTTCACCACACCCGATTGTTTGGAAGAAAGTTACTGCCCACACACACGGAGTGGCCGAGCGGTTGCACCTGGCGTTGAAGGATTCCTGGGGTGCTCGAATACAGAGGCCTACAGTCCATACATACAGTAATTTTAATTTTAATTGTAATACAGGGGTGTATAATTGACTCAGACAACCAAGCGTGCATTGTATCATTTTCACTGTCTCGATCAACTTTTTAATGAATATATTTGAAAAAACCGCGATAGAGTGAAGCCGCGAAAGTCGAAGCGCGAAGTGGCGAGGGACGACTGTAAAGAAAACCTCTTACAGAGTATGTTATCATAGTCATTAAAATCTGTAATGGTGACACAGCAGAAAATTATGAGTTCTTGGCACAAGCAGCGAATCAAGTTCAGAAATTCCGAGTTCTCGATCTGCTGCTGGTCCTTCGTGGTGGTTCCTTGGATTAATTACACAGTTTTCCCAATATGATATTTTAAAATTGTGATTCTTGATATAGTTGTATATTTTCAAATTCCAAGTATGTTCTTACCTATTTTTTTAAAGAAATATGTTCAGGTTTTGTTTGTTTTTTTCCTTTGAAGACAACCTTGCACAGCATGTAATTTCATTGGCTCAACAGTGATGTCATACTCAAAGTACACAGCCTTGTAGCCAAGTTTCCTGGTGAAGTAATTGTTGGTTGGTATTTAAGAACCCACATCAGTTGAAGCTATTTCTCATGATGTCACCCTGTGTCAGGGCAGGGCTCCAGAAGACAGGATTCCCTCTGACATTCAGGGCACAGAAACAGGCAGTTAGCTCCCTTTTGGCAAAACATTTGTGGAGATAAGTTAATGAGATTAAGAGATCCATTTGAATAATTCCATAAAAGTACTTTCTAATTTTAAATTTATGATAATATTCCCAATTCTACCCAGCTTCCTTTCTGAGCCTAATTTTTTTCCCTTTATTATAAAAAAGTCCAAACAGGCAGGAGTCAAACATACAGGAAAGTTTTGTGAAAACCCATAGACCTCTGCATAGATTCTATAGATATAACATTTTGCTGTTTGCTTTATCACATATTTATTCATTGACCCTTTTATATGAATGGAGTTTTTTAAGCATTGTTAAATACTAAAATAGCCTAGATTTTAGACTGTAGACCTCGATTTTTTTTTAATTTATTGATTTTTAGAGGGGGGGGGGAGAGAGAGAGAGAGAGAGAGAACCCCATCAAGTTGTTGTTCCACTTATTTATGCATTCATTGGTTGCTTCGTATATGTGCCCTGACTGGGATTGAACCTGCAACCTTGGCATGTCGGGACGATGCTCTAACCAACTGAGCTACCCGGCCAGGGCCCCTTTGGAAATTTTAAAGGGAAAATTAGAGCATGGCTACAGGTCCTTCAAGAAGAAAGAGTAATTTAAAGATAATTATTGTTTAAGGAACAAAATGTGGCAGCAGTATTATTGAAATTGAGATGAAAGGTGAAAAAGTTCCATATGAAAAAATAGTAGGGAACCAAAAGAAATGAATGCATTTTTAAGGAAGTCATCATATTCTGATTGTCTGCATGTTGCTGACTTAAAGGGATAGACACTCACTTTAGGAAGCATGAGTTCCAGTGGCTTCCTGCCTTTGAATAGGAGTCACCTCGTTAAGGAACCCCAACTAGTCCAGGTTGAGACCCAAGTTACAGGACACTAACTATTGTGGCCATTTATCCCTCTGATCTAACAGAATCCTTGTTAGCAGATCTCCTCAATTTTATTGTTGAAATATTCCCAGGAATAACAGAATTCTATACTCTGTCTCCTTGCTTTCCTACTTCAGAGCCAAAATTGTAAGGAAGGGATCCTCCGATAGCTGGACCAGTCATGCTGGCTGTCACTTTTCAATTCCCCTCGGTGATACTTAGCTGTGCCTCTGACATGCTAATAGATTTATGTCCCATAAATTGTTATTTTTTTAGTTTAGTGGAGTATACAGTATAAAAATTAGACAAACTTTTACAAAGTATGGTTAAAAAAATTGAAAGGAAAACAGAAAAGCATGTCCCCTTGACTGCCTCAAACTTAGAGAATGGATCAAAAAGTTTACAAGGTAAATTGTTAGTGATGCATTATGCATAGAAAAACAGCTCTTTCTGGGCATAAAAATAGTTTATTGGCCTCTTCACATAACACCATATGCTCTGGGTGCCTTTAGTTAAAAATGGCTGTTGTCTTGTTCACAAGATATGTCGTCCCTGTATCTTCCATCCCTAGATTTTTGCCTATGCCTTTAATACAACTGTCTACTGGAACCATGTGTTTTCCAAACTCTAACACAATAGTCCATATTGTATGATTCCATTAATATAACATTCTTGAAATGACAAAATTAGAGAGATGGAGGACAGATTAGTGGTTGCCGGAGGTTGGGGAAGGGAGAGAGGCAGGAGGGCTCTGGTTATAAAAGGGCAGCACAAGTGATCTTGTGTGGTGAGGAAAGTCTCTGGGTCTTGACCGCAGTGGCGGATACATGAACATACGCATATAACAAAATTGCATAGAACTAAATACACACACACACAAACGAGTATGAGTAATTCTGTGGAAATTGGAATAAGACAGGTGGATTGTATCAATGTCAATATCCTGGTTATGATATTGTACTATTGTTGTGTAAGATGTTACCATTAAGATAAATTAGGTGAAGGGTACATGGGATATCTCTGTATTATTTCTTATAACGGCTTGAGAATCTACAATGATATAAAAATAAAAAGTTAAAAATTTGTATTCAGTGACTTTATTTTTTATTAATCCTCACCGGAGGACATTTTTCCATTTATCTTCAGATAGAGTGGGAGGGAGGGAGGGGGAGGGAGAGAGAGAGAGAGAGTAAGTGAGAGAGAGAGAAACAGAAACATCGACGTGAGCGGGACACATCCACAGGTTGCCTCCCGAACAACCAAACAACCCTGACCAGGGCCGGGGATGCACCACAACCGAGGCACGTGCCCTTGGCCGGAATCGAACCTGCGACTCATTGGTCTGCAGGCTGGCGCTCTAACCACTGAGCCAAACCGGCCAGGGCAGTGACTTTCTTTTTGGGAGAAATAATTCTCTTGTTTAAAAACAGAATTCAGAGATTCATTTTGTCTAGCTATTGTTTCACTTAGCATTTTAACAATTACAATGACATATGTAGGACAACATAGAAATTAATTGGAATCAGGATAAAGTAAAACTTAAAATTTTAAGAATGTCATGGTAATTTTTATTTTTTCTATCTATTTTTTGATGTATAATATTTCAGTAGGACACTCCCAACTTTTTTCCCTATAGACATTGCATAGGAGAAAATTTGATATCAGAATAAAAGTGAATAATTTATTTAAAAAAATTATGATACAATTGAAATTTAATATATGTTGTACTTTGCTTTTCTAGAGACTATACTTACATTAAATAATAATGAATTATTATAGACCATAAAGGCATGCATATTGATGTCTCATTGGATGCATTGACTAAATGTTATATTTATGGTATCATGGAATAAAAATATTTTATCAATGTTAATTGTTAACTGATGTGCTGTATATAGCCTGATTTTAAAAAAATATTAAAGCAATCACACTACTTATTATTTTAAGTTTATCTAATCATTAGAGACAAATCAAACTGAATCTTGGTAAAGATTGCTATGGTATCTTTAAAGAAAATTCCATTATGCATGATAAATTGGGGTATTCAGGGTTTTGACAATTTCTATGACTAAAAGCAAATTATTTTCAGGATTTCAATTCAATGGGGCTTGAATAATTGATTCTGTAAGAGTTGGAGGCCCCAAGGGCGTGCACGTTACCCATCCAAGTACATGTGGTTGACTGCGTCTCTAGGATAGGAGAATGCTTGTTTTGGTCTGCTCCACGCTCTAAGATATCCTAGGCCTCTGGGTGAGCTGATCCTATATCCCAGAACCAAAGCCAAGCAGATTTTTTTCTGATGACTGCACATCTACTAGCCAGGGACTGCTGCCTGCCCAATCATGTTTCTTCTCCGCTTTGTTCTTCCCTTGCCAAATTTTGAACTAGTGAAAAGAAGCAAATTAATCTCATATTACTAAGGATCAAGTCAGTGGAATAAAAGCTGTTTGTTACATTGTTACAAATTTTGTGTAAAGTATACACATTTTAGGAATGCGAGGCCCATCAAGATTTTGTAGCATAGATCTAGATTAAGATGGGGCCTTCTTAATATATAAAATGAATACTTCCAAGGCACAGTTTTTGCTCTAAGGGAGACAAGTCTATAGGGAAGACAGAGAATAAATAAGTAATTATAGTCATTGCCACGTCAGAGTGCTAGATGGATGGAAGAAGTTTATTTACTTATTGACTGATTTTTTATTTTTGTTTTAACCTTTTACTATGACCACCCTTCCCCCCATTGCTGCCCCACAGATGCAGAAAACCACAGGAATCAAATATATGGCTCAATGAATTAGAAGGTGAATGAACACCACCCAAGTCAGGAAATAGAACTCTGCCATCTGCGCAGAAGCCTCTTCCATGTGCCACATTCCGGTCACAGCCCCTTCCCTTCTGTAATAAGTAACCATTATTCTGCCTTCCTGTAGTTTTTTTTTCTTCATCTTTCTTTTGTTTTCCTTTTTATATAGTCTTATCACCAAAATGTGATTGTGCAAAATACATATCCATAGAACATCTAGTTTTTTTTTTTTTTAAACATTGTTTTTAAAAAAAAAATTTTTTTCCTTTTTTTAATTCTCACTCGAGGACATTTTTGCATTTATCTTCAGATAGAGTGGGAGGGAAAGAGGGAAGAAGAGAGAGAGACAAACATTGATGTGAGAGAGACACATTGACTAGTCGCCACCCGCTCGACTCCAACCCAGGGCCAGGGACAAACTGCAACTGAGGTACGTGCCCTTAGTGGGAATCGAACCCGGGACTCTCTGGCCTGCGGGTTGATGCTCTAACTGCTGAGCCAAACTGGCCAGGGCTATTTTATTTTTCTTTATTGATTTTTTAGAGAGAGAGGAAGGGAGAGTGAGAGAGAGATGGAAACATCTATGAGAGAGAAGATCAATTGGCTGCCTCCTGCATGCCCCCCACTGGGGATCAGGCCCACAACCTGGGCATGTGCCCTGACCAGGAATCCAACCAGCGACCTCTTGGTGCATGGGTCCGCACTCAACCACTGAGCCACACCGGCGGGACGAGCATATAGTTTTTAGTCTTGCCCTTTTAGTTTTTGTTTTATCTGTACACCCCCCCACCCCCACCCTTTTTCCTTCTTTGCCTTATAGTTTTCCATTATAAAGCAAGGCCATTTGACCCCTGGGGTTGCCCACATCTGGGTTTTGTTGGTTGCCCATTCATGGTGCAGCCCAGCAGGTCCTCTGGATCACTTGCAGCCTACAACATGGTCTTCCCTGTTTTTTGGTGTTAGCAAATACTGATACTTAATGTTTATAACTGTTCATCCATTAAAGGTTGCAAATGGTGATATTCTAATTCTAGCATTTCTTTCTCATTTTTTACTTAGATTACTTTGAGAGCTTGTTTGGAGGTTCTAGCAGGGGAGCGCAGCTACTCGTATACCCTTGACCGAAGACCGGTCCTCTCCTATGGGGGGAAGGTCGTCCTCTTCGACCGAGCGCGCAGCTTCGGGAGGGACGCACATGGATCGGTGAGGGAGGAGGGGGACACCCGCCTAGCCAGCCAGATCAGCCGAATCAACCCTGGCGATCAATGGGGTGACAGATGTCGCAGCCAGATCGCCCTCACATCCATAGATTACTTTGTAAAGAGATATTTCCCCTCATCCTCTTGTTTGATTACCTAGTGGTACAGTTCATGTAAGAAAAAAATAAGTGCTTAATATTTTATTTAGCTGTTATCAAGATAATGATTTGGTCTTCTATCATTTTTTAGAAGGGACCAATATTTTTAAATATCAATATGTAGTACACTCATGGATTTAAAGTATTTGGGTTTCAGTCCATTGAAGTTTGTATTGTTGAAATTCAGATGGACTGAATTCAGATATTTCTCCAAAAGCTATGATTACTTTTAGTGAGAATGTTATGTCAGGACCATAATATAGGAACTAAAGGAAGCTAATTGCTAATGGGTTCATATTTTTCTTTAGTGTTTTCAATAGACATAGCAAACAAAAAATTACAACATAAACACATTCATTCCTAGAATCCAAATTTCTGGGAACTCCTTGTATATTCCATATATATATTTTTTTCAGGCTCTTGATTTTTAATTTTTTTGTCAAATTTCTTTCCAGACAGCTTATACCAACTTAGATTCCTACTACCACATTACATATAATTCTACTGTTAATTAGTTTCAAAATTTTTGCCAAACCAATTTGCTATTATGTTCTTAATTTAGATTTGTTTCTAAGTTGATTAGTATATTTGTAATTCTTTCAAGATGAGCAATACTAGTAGTGATAACAATGACAACTAACTTTTCTTCAGAGTTTATTCTTGCATTATTATTTATTAATTATTATATTACAACAGTAAGCCTACTTTTGTCCACTCCTATATTATATTCACATTCTCTCTTTTTTTCCCTTTTTATTGAATTTATTGGGGTGACACTGGTTAACAAAATTATATAGGTTCAGGTGTACAACCCCACAACACATCATCTGTACACTGTGTCAAGTCTCCTTCCTGTATTGACTTTCTTGATGATGAACATGAGATTTGGGGAGGTTAAGTACTTACCATGTATATTAGAAATCTATAATTGGATTTTAGTTTTCTTGTCATCCTCCTTTATCTCAGTTTACTTTTTTAGCTCACCTATTTTCTTCTTTGCAGATTTCAGTTCTTGATTCATAGAGGTCTTTTGTGTCCTGTTGAGGACATCAAGTGGTTTTCTGAAATCTTCTTTTGGTTCCTGTAGTAAACAATTTTGAAATGTGTACACTTTCAACATTTTCTCCAAATGTTATCTAATTTTACTTGTTTTGCCCATTTTAAAAATCCATCCTAAGGCAATGAAGAGTCTATCCAGACTTGGTATCTGCCAACAAACTGGGTGTGTAGCTTGCTCACTGGCCACTTGTGAACGGTCAGATCTCATTTCTTATATAGCCTGGGGGGCAAGTTGCATCACACTCTCACTGCAGTCTTTGTTGAACAGACTTTTGTCTAACGTAGCTTCAGCTGTTTGAGGAGGAATCTTCTCTTACTCTCTTCCTGGTTCTCTGAAACTGAACTGATTACACTGACATCTACAAATCTTAGCATGCACTGAGTTCAGCGTATCTCTGTCTACACCATCTCGTCGTACTGCACGTGTTGATTCTGCGCCTCCCGGAATGCACGGGCCTAGCAGTTCTGTCTTCTTCCTGCTGTGTGTGTGTGTTGTCTGTGTATTTCCTTCCTGAGTATTGCAATTTCTAAATTCACATTGGAAGAGAGGAATGAGAGGATGGTATGAGAATAGCATGTGGACATTTCATATTGCTGACTTATGGCTGCTCAATTTTCTGATTCATTCAGGAGCTAGGTCTCCCAGCCACAGGCCAGGCAAAGAGGGGCAGGTGAACTTTACATCCCCATATTCATTCAGATTGGTGAGTGTGCTTTGCTTCAGATGGAGAAAGCACTCACTACTGTTTGGTTCTTAGTTTACTTCCGTTAGTAATGACGTTAGTAGAATTTTCTTCCGGATTCTGGCAATGTGATGTTCTTATTCATTGGAGGTGGTTTGACTTCATCTACTTCTGGATCTTTACAGAGATTTTTGTATAATGTTAGGAAGGGCTATGTTACATACTAGCTAGTGCCATGCCACTTTTAAAACAATATCCATAAATTTATTTTTTAAAGCATTTTGGGAAACTTTAATATGACAGTTTTTTCCTTGGGTTTTAAGTATAATTTCTTTAAATGCAGAATGGTGTATAATTACCTCAGTGGCATTTCATATAGGATTTTTTTTTCTAGTCCAAGTACAAGAAAAAATAAAAAATAAACTACCAGTGCTGGCTTTTAATTGCACTGACCCATAAGATACTTCCGCTGGGCTTCACCAGTTCTTTCTTTTGAGGCCTGTTTCTGAATCCTGCTTCAGGAGTTCTGTACGATCAAAGTTTGTTCCTCCTCTCATGGCTTCAGGCATTTACCTCCTGATTGAATTATTTCACTCACTGCCTAGAAATATTTTCATTATGTGTATACTACGCTTAACTTTGATAATTTGCATAGACATCAATTCTACATAAACATGAAAGAACAAATAGAACAAATAGAGCTACATTGCCAGTTAAAGTCAAATTCCTCTCTTCTACTGGGAGAAGCAAGCTTCACAGGAAATAGGAGGAGGGGGTGATGGTGGAGAATGATATTGGTAGGGCAGTTTTCCACCTTCCTCGGAAGAGGGTGTGACAGTGCTTCCTGCAGGAGTAAATGAGACTGAGTGACGAGGAAGGCAGCTCTGAGACAGAGGCTGACGTCCCTTCATTAGGTATCTGCTTTCAGACACACCATTCAGCCAGACTGTCATAAACAAAGAAGAATTATAGTCAGTAAATCGGCGCTCTTCGGAAGGATTTAAGGTCTTATGCACTAATACTCTTTCCTTTACACGTCTTACCTTTTTTAAGTTATTATATAAGAATTGTTTTTTAGTATTAAATGCTGCTTATTGTCTAAGAAGGAGATCAGAAAAAATAGTTGAGTGGTATGCTAAATGAAGTAGAACTCCTAGTTCTAACACATGTTTTTATTTGCACATTAATAAGTTATTAGAGAGTTTTTGTTTTGTTTTATTTTGTTAATCTTTACTGGAGGATATTTTTTCCATTGATTTTTAGAGAGAGCAGAAGAGAGGATGGGAGTTGGAGAGCCAGACAGACAGACACATAGATTGGTTGCTTCCCGCACACGCCCTACTGGGGCCGGGGATCAACCCTGCAGCACAGGTACCTGCCCTTGACCAGGAGTCAGACCCATGACCCTTCAGTGTGCGGGCCGACCTCTGACCACTCAGCCACACTGGCCAGGGCTGGAGAGTGTTTTTAATAAGCTGATAGAATTTTAGAAGTTTGATATTTGTAATAGTAACAAAGTAGAAAATAATTTTATAAAGAAGTTATTTTAGTCATATGCAAACTTTTGTTGGTGTTAAGTGTCCTTATTACACGCTGTATAAAAAATCTAAAATGAAATTCTTTGTAAAAGTAAAATCATGAAAACAATTCCTATAGCATAGCACAAAGATAAAAAGTCCCAGTGCTATATGTTGGTTTATGAAATAACACATATGCTTCACCCATGGACAAGTTACATGATTTCTGATAAAGCCCAGTCAGGGCCCCAGTTTCATTTGTTGAATTAAAGGCACAATCATATAAACTCTTGCGTATGTTCTTTGGAAAAGGTAAAACAATACAATAGAGGATCATACTATGTTACAATCACACTTTCGTACAGGACTATTTAAATAGAAAATTGTTAGATTTCTATTTCCTCAAATGTCCCTTCGAATGCCTTTTGGTGAGGAATGTTAGGTTAGTTCAAGGACCTGCTTCAGGTGTCCACAGAGTAGGTACACAAAGTGAAAGGACACAGAGTCCTCTTGCGTATCTAATGAAATAAAGGCTTAGGAGAACATGTGAGACGTGGGACACACCTCGGGTTTTCAGGCGGACAGTGTGTGTGAGAATGTGTGTCTACATGTGTATGTGGCTTTCTACACAAAACCGAGTGACTTAGGGTTTATCCTGTGTGACAGTGTACAAGGACAATAGAGGTTAGGTTCTTTCTTTTCCTGGGAAAAAGGAGGCATGTTAAAGGAAGACACATTTTCCACATTTCTCTCATATGTGTCTCATACATGACAAGGCAACGTGTTTCTCTCGAGCGGTCAGGCCAGGCTGGGTTTAGCTGCTGATTTATATTGATGATCAAGGCCCACGGGAATTTAACTTGGTTTCAGTGGCAAATGTCCCTGTAGCTGGTGCTGGTGCCTCTTTCTTTTGAAGTTTATGTTCATTCCTCCTTTACTTTTTATCTACCGACCTACCTTCCTGCCTGGAGGAAAACAGTGACAATAACATATCACTATAGCAGCCTAGCTCTGCACCTCGAGGCCAATTCTTTCATCAGCCTGCAGCTCTTGGCTAATCTCCCAGGCGCAGACTTAGATGCCTGCCATACATTTCCACTTGGGTTTCAAGACTGACTTTTCTTCATGTGGCTTCCCCAGTTCGCATTTTAAGGCCATCAGTATTTTCTACTTTAATTGATTGATTAATTAATTAATTAATTAATATTCTACCGCTTGTCTGATTACCTCAATGAAAATTATGGGAGACAGCTTAGACTCTTTCTAACTGGGCCCATCATATCATACCAACAAGTCCTCAAAACTGTCATCTCCTCTTTACCCTGACTCCCTTGTTTGCTGTTCCTCTGATCATGGCAGTGTCCTCCTTGCCTGGTCACAGCATTCACAGGAGCATCTGCACCACTTTCCTGTTTACAACCCCTCAGTGACTCACCAGTGTCCTCAGGGTGAAATCAGAGCACCTGGGCATGGAATACAGGTCTGGTGGTGATCTGCCTTGAGCCTCCAGGACAGCCTGTCCCCTTTCCCTTGCCATCTTTAATTTCAAGCTTCTGTGATTCTGAGCTGTGGAGATGCTCAGGCTACTTACTGTACTGACCTTCCTTCCTGGCCATTGCTGTTTTCTGTATAGAGAATGACATTCCCCTCTACCTGACAATGCTCCTTCCCACCCTTCTCATCTCAGCTCCTGTATCACCTTCTCCAGGATGTTGTCCCTGATTTCACTCCTCTCCAGCCCTTAGATTGGATTAGGTGCTCTGTGTTCCTCTGAAACCATGTGCTTAATACTGTCTTTGCAGTTGCCTGGATGTGCCTCTGATTCTATTATCTGCCTATGCATCCTCCCTGTTTAAGGGGTGAAATCAAATCTAATGGGTCTAGTACAGTTCCTGGAGCATAGAAGATGATCGATACATTGAATGATATAGACAATTTTAAATATGCCATCCTTGAATTAATACTTTACTAAACATTTGCATATATATTTTGTTTAGTAATATGACCTTCATGCTGTGTGCTGTGTGAAGGGCAATCAGGTATGAAAAAATGAAAATGTACCATCAGAACACTATTTTCTTTTTCCCCCCCAATTTTTATTAATTCATTTTTGTTACAGATGTTTCTCCTCCCCCCCCCAGATATCCTCCTCCCCATCCTGTCCCCCTCACCCCCCCTAGCATTGTTGTCTATGTCTATTGGTTATGTATACATGCATATAAGTTCTTTGGTTCATCTTATCCATCCCCCCCACCCCACTACTCCGAGGTTTGTCAGTCTGAACCATACCCCTTTTTATGACTCTGGGTCTATTTCATTCATCAGCCCACATTGTTCATTATATTCCCCAAATAAGTGAGATCATGTGATATTTGTCTTTCTCTGATTGACTTATTTCGCTTAAAATGATACTCTCCAGGTCCCTCCATGTCATCTCAAAGGATAAGAGGTCTTTCTTCTGACAGCTGCATAGTATTCCATTGTGTATATGTACCACAGCTTTTTTATCCACTCATCTATTGATGGACTCTTGGGCTGTTTCCAGATCTTAGCAATTGTAAATAGTGTTGCTGTGAACATAGGGGTACATATATTCTTTCTAATTGGTGTTTCAGGCTTCTTAGGATATAGTCCTAGAAGTGGGATCACTGGGTCAAATGGCAATTCAATTTTTAATTTTTTGAGGAAACACCATAGTGTTTTCCATAGTGGCTGCACCAGTCTGCATTCCCACCAGCAGTGTACTAGAGTCCCCTTTTCTCCACACCCTCGCCAACACTTGTTGTTTGATGATTTGTTGATGGCGGCCATTCTGACAGGTGTGAGGTGATGCCTCATAGTTATTTTAATTTGCATCTCTCTGATGATTAGTGATGTTGAGCATTTCTTCATATGTCTCTTGGCCATTTGTGTGTCCTTTTTTGGAGAAGTGTCTATAGAACACTATTTTCTTACATTGATTTTTTTTGGGGGGGAAATGGAGTAAAGGTGCAAAAATGTCACACAAACTGCCAAGATCTTTTGAACATTAAAATAACCTTCTTTTCTGGAGCCAGCTATTGGCTTTGAATAATAGTGCCTTGTCTCCTCATCTGACAGAGCAAATTCCTTGAGATCTCCAAATTAGTGACTTAAATTTGTTTTGGCTTGTTGGCCTCCAAATGCCCGATAACTATCAATGCTGATTTAACTCTGATTTTAAGCGGACTTTTAAATCCAGAATACACACAATCATAGCTAATCAGAAGTCTTAGGAGTCTTAGAATTGGTCCATAATTAAATTAACCTGTGAGTATAAAATTTAAAAAAGAGAAAAATCGTTAATTCACAAAATAATTGTGCTGTTACTGGAAAGGTTTTATATATATATATATATATATATATATATATATATATATATATATATATATATGGTGTGTGTGTGTGTATATGTGTGTGTGTGTATATATATATATATATATATATACACATACATACATATATGGTTTTATTTATTAAAGTAATTTTTTCCATGTCAGTAGCTGTTTTTAAAGTGTGGCCAACCTTAAGTAGCTCTACAAATTTAAATGGGGCTCTTTTCAATTCTATCTTATAAAATCAACTGCGTACTTGTATGTGCCTGTCCAAAGGATACATTTTAACTACTTAAATATGAACATTAATAAGGAGAAAATCATCTTTTGATGCTTATTTTTGGGGGTGGGGGGTGGGTAAGCAATTGAAAACACACTTTCTGTGAACTTTCCTTCCTGGATTCTAATCAGAACTAGGTTAGACCTTTTCCCTGTATCTTCCATATCTCTTTGTATTCTGTATTTTCCATCTGTCTGTCTGTCTCTGCCACATTCTGGACAGTTTTTTCTGATTCTTCATTTTTTTTTTTTTTAATCTCTCTCTTCTGTTACCAAGCATGGCTATTGGATTCTAATTTTGACCTTTATGTTTTTTATTTCCAGCGCTCACAGACTCTTTTTTAAAACCATCTATGGCATTTGTTGTGATTCCCTGTTCCCTGTGCCCTTCTTCAAAGATGCTCTGCATTTTCTTCTGCCAGGCATCTGGCACACTACCTTTAGAAAGCACCTCTACTGCCTGGCCGGTGTAAGCTCATTGGTTGAGCATTGACCCATGTACCAGGAAGTTGCCGGTTCGATTCCCGGTCAGGGCACATGCCCAGGTTGTGGGCCTGATCCCCAGTGGGGGGCATGCATGAGGTAGCCAGTCTATGTTATCTCTCATTGATGTTTCCATCTTTCTCTCTCTCTCTCTCTCTCTCTCTCTCTCTCTCTCCTTTCCTCTCTCTCTAAAATCAATAAAGAAAAAATATTTTAAAAAATTAAAACATTTTTTAATGCAGGCGGGTGCAGCCTCTAACGAAAACAGTATGGTGTTTCCTCAAAAAATTAAAAATTGAACTGTCATTTGATCCAGTGATCCCTCTCCTAGGAATATATCCTAAGAAGCCTGAAACACCAATCAGAGGTTCTCAAGCCTAGCTGCATATTCCCATCACCCAAACAGCTCTGAAAAAACAAAAACAAAAAAACATTCCCAGCCCTGGCTGGTTTGGCTCAGCGGTTAGAGCGTCGGCCCACGGAACAATGAGTTGCGGGTTCAGTTCTGGTCAAGGGCATGTACCTCGGTTGCAGTTTGTCCCTGGCCCTAGTTGGAGTCGTGTGGGAGGCAGCCACTCCATGTGTCCCTTTCACGTTGATGTTTTTCTCTCTTCCTCTCTCTCCCTCCCACTCTGTCTGAACAAATATGAAAAAATGTCCTTGGGTGAGGATAAAAAAAAAAAATCCCCAGAGATGTTGAGTTATGTGGGTTGGATTGATGTTAGGCTTCAGTCATTTTTTTTTAAAGAATCCTAGGTGATTATAATGTGTAGTCATGATTGAGAACCTCTTCCATATTGGGTAAGTGTGTCTTTTAACCCTTAAAATTTAGCATTAAATATATTTTTTAAATGCATTGTATTAAAATTTTGCATTGCGTTTGAGAATAATTTCTTATGTGGTTAATATTTAAAGTTTTTGTTAATGTTTAAGAGAATTTGATGTTATTTAATTGACAAGCCTTGCGATTCTAATTTAAAACATGTAATTAGTTAGTTTTCGACTTTGGATTTTAAAATTGAAGTGGAATAAGGTAATTTAGCTAAACTTATAGACAGAATTAGAATAATTTAAAGAACTTGAGAGAGATCATATGTATATCTAATTGACTAGATTTATTAGGATTAATAACCAAGGAATGTCTTGTTAGTCAGACTTTTGAACTTTTCAAAAAGAAAATTCCACATGTTAAATTTTAAAATGTAGTTGAAATGTTGAAGGAGGTTAATTATCTAATTTGTAACTGAGACCAAATGTTAACCAAATCCTCCCTTGAAGGTGATTTTAAAATTATATATTTGGTTTAGAAATAGATAATGAGATTTATAAGTTTAATTTAAGTGCTTAAGGAATATTATAATTTTGAATTTATAATTTTAGTTAATTGAATATTATTTTGAAAGTAGTCACAGATGGCCTTTCTTTGTATGTGTTTAAGAACCATTTTTAAGAATACCATCAACTTTTGACAGTTTCCAGATTCCTGTGATTTTTCCTCTTCCTTTCCAAGATTAAAATTCTTCTTTTTCTTCTTTATTTATGAAAGTGACACACAATCCAGAATGCAAACATTTATAAGGAGTGAAGTGAAACTCATAGTCACTGATTGTAGCTGTTAGCAGCTTGGTGTGTCCTGCCCAATGATTAGTTGGCTGACTGATGGGTTTAACTGATCTATATATCTTTATCTCTGTCAGTATCTATTAATATTTGAGTAAATGAAACATTTTATGTGCCATTTTATACCCCTCTTTTTCCTTTGATAGTCTCTTTTGGGCATTTGTCTTTATAAATTTTACCTATAATGATTGCATAGTATTCCATTATAGAGATTTATTATAGCTTATATGGGCAATATACTAAATTATATAATTTCCAACTTTTTAATTGACATTACTGTGAGGAATGTACTTGATTTTTCACATTTGGGCACTTACATGACTATTTCTAGAAGTGTACACTGTTCTGTCTATGAATTAGGGATTTTTTGGAGGAGGGCAAAATTCAGAGAAACAGATCTTTTCTTTTTGATGGCAGTGTAAACTAAAGGTCCACAGGAATCTTTAGAGGGATAAGAGAGAATTTTATTCTGATATGATCTGCAAATCAGAGAGCATAGCTTTTGGCTTGAACCAAGTACAGCCTCTTATTCTGAGAACAATAAGGCAGAGATTTTAAAGGCAGGAGTCAAAGGAATGGGAAACAAGACCATAAACTTATATCACTCATTTTCTGATTGATGGGGGCATTTGGACTTTCAAGGGTTTGCCAACTCAGTGGTCAGTGAGTAGGGCTGGGAGAGGAGAACAGTGGGCAGTTTTGGTTGACTTAATCAGTAGGTAGTCATGGAATATGGCCAATAGTTGGAATCATAAGACATGGCTAGCAGGGGAGGAGTGGGTCACAAGGCAGGGGCCAATGCCTCAGTTTCCGGTGAAGTCTGTGAAATAAACTAGTAAAACAAGTTTTGTGGTGAAATGGACAAGGCAAGGAATGGCTTGTCAGGTAGACCGAGTCGGAGCTTAAAGTCCTAGTCAACTGGAACAGGGTCAGAGCCCAAACTGCAGAAGGGTCTAGATATTCAGTTACAAAATTATGATCTTAGAATCCTCAGCAGTTAGGCATTTTCAGATAGTTTAAATCTTTCCTCCTTTTAAGAAGAGTTGGTGGCTGTATTCTAGTTCTCACTTAGGCTGTGCCTTAGTGGTAAGAGCTTAGAGGCCTGGATGGAAATCCTAGCCTTAACTCCAACTACCTTTATTGTTTTAATTGTCACTTGCATTTTCAGTTTTCTCATTTCATAAGGTGAGGATAATATTTTTGTGAGAGGATAATTTTGTGAAAGCAGCTAGAATAGAGCCTAACACACAGAGAGAACTCAGCGGTATACATTTATTTTCATTACCTTTGAACATGAAGAGATGGAATTCAGTGAGTTCCTCCGAGTTCCATTCCCCTTTGGATTGCATGAGGGGTACAATTCAATTTTTCGGCTCTTGCTTGAGAATGCACTCTGACGTCTCTTTCTCTTTTCACGTAGCTGATATTTAATAAAATTTTGAAGAAAGAGAAGTAATCGCTCTGTTTATTACAGATGCTTCTTACATGGTTTTCATGACTGAAATATATGTTCCCAATGTTAATATTTCCTTTGAAAGGATAACTAGAAAGATCATTTAAAATAGTTCCAACAGTGTTTCTTTTCCTCCACATATCATAAAGTTTAAATGGGCAGATTTAACCACAGGGAAAATAAAATCTTGCAAAACACTTTTTATAGTTCTGAGTATTACACAGAGAGGTACTTTGGATAAGATACAAAGGTAAGAATTAGTTTGCAATATATAAGACAAGGAGGAAATGGATTGATTGAATGGAGAAACACTTTGCCTTATTGAGTTTGAGTGGATGCAACTTAGTGAAAAGAAGTTTTCCTCTGAATGAACAACTTAGCATAAATTGCATAATTGTACATGGGATCCTATAATCTTTAAGTATCACATGGGAAGCAAGTTTAGTAATCATATCCACTCCTTTCATTTTATAAGTGACCAAAATGAGACTCAGGGAGATTCTGATGTATATTTGATACGTTTTTTAAGGAGAAAACTCCTGGATTTTGTGTTAGAATGAATCGCAGACACCAACTTCTTCATTTTATGCAAGAGGAAACATACCTGGAGACTGTGAAGTGCGTTGGCAGTGATAAACCAGAATCTAGGACTCGGACCCTGGTTCCAGTGTTCTACCAGTGGTCAACACACACTGAATGGGCAAGAATAATATATGGTTTTACTTATCAGCCTTAAAATTGTGAAGGAAAAATTTAAATCTATTGAAGAGTACAGGAAAGCAATTGGCCAAGAATCAGTTATTTGCACAGTTTTGTTCATCCTTGGCTATTTCTTGGAAGGTCTGAGTTTTTGAGTGCAGAGAGGTTTTCATGGGTATATTTTAAAGAATACTAGAATGCTAGTCTCACATTCCCAAGTGTTTCAACCTAAGGTAAATTGGTCGTTAGGAGAGAGACATTTCTTGAACTGCCAAGATGCAGTGACTGTTGTCCTTGGTGGCTCAGCTGCCAGCCCTCTCTGGTTGTCCACGTAAAGGCTGACCCATTCATTCAGCTCAAGTGTCCACATGGTTGCAAGACCAGAAATTTGGGAAGAGATACCCAAAAGAAATAGTTCCAAGTACTTATCCAAGTATAAAAGCAGCAGACATAAGTGGAAACCTCAATGTGAACAAATACCAGAAAGCAAGAATGATCCGCAATCTACCATCATTATGTAAGTCAGCATCCTTAAGTCTTCTCTATTTGCTGTCACCTGGACTTTTCAAAGAAAAGATACACGCCCAAGTTTAGACTATGTTGAATTTAAAGAGAGGCATTTAAAGTTCTGCTCGTTGTCCCTCCAGAGGTTTGAGGTTGCAGGTGAGCCCTCCCCTTTGCCGAGCTAGCAAACCCTTACCGAGAGTGTGGCACAGTAACTTATTTCAAACTCCAGGTGTGTATGCAGAACCAGTATTTGGCCTTAAAAAAATTTATTACAGATGTCTGGAATTGAAGACTTGACTAGCTGCAAACATTACCTCATACTTCATTTGACACTAGCACAGTTGGGGGGAGATTATAAAGGTAAATAAAAATGTGCTAAAATGTAAACGTGTGCGATTTCTTTAGCAAATTGGGTTTTCTTGGTACAGCCATGTTAGTGTTTTATGAGTCAGATAATAGAAATCCTGAAATTAGGTACAGATTTACAACTTGTTAGGGGAACCGTTCCCATTTAATCCCTTGAATATTTGATACTCATGCTCTCTTTCCTGGATTAATGAGAACAGCTTCTTTTATGGCATGTCTCTTTTAGAGTTTTCAGAGTCTCCATAAATTTTGATGACAGACAAAAATGGACTGTCTTGCATTGAGAGATCTAAAGCAATGGCGGTGGTGGGTACAGCAGGGCAGCTAATGCAGACTGGGGTTTCTTCAGTGTCTATGTCATGTTTTCCCATCCCAAGGGCAGCTCCCCAGATGGTAAGCACTGTATTATAATTATTTTTGAGGGCCAAGGAGGCAGTATATAGAGAACAGTCAATACCATCTGATATTATCAGCAACAAAAAAAGTGGCCTAAGGGAGTTAAATGTCCCAGCAATCTGACCTTATTGTAATATTAAATAGGTTGAAAGATGATATGCTGATCTGAGCTGTACAGAAAAAGCAAGGAGGACTTAAAGGAAATATTTATGGAGTAGGGAAGATGGTGGTGGGCAGGACTGGAGTGAGGGTGAGTGTGTGAGAGTGTGAGCGAGTGTGAGAGAGAGTGTGAGTGGACGTGAGTGTGGATGAGCAACCGTGCATAAGTGAGCAAACTTAGGGCAGAGGTTCTGGTACTGTGGATGGGGGAGCAGCCAGCTACCACTGTGCACCACAGATCGGCAGCTGAGACCCACCCCCAGAAGCATCAGCAGCGGCTGATCAAGAGTGGAGCCCCACCTCCAGCAGCAGCAAAGTCCTGGGAGCTGAGCATCCTCAGCCCCCAGCAGCAGCAGAGGATTGGGAGCTGAGACTCATCTCCTGGTGGCAGCAGCAGCAGCAATAGCAGTGTAGACCAGAAGCTGAGACCGCCTCCAGCAGCATCAGCAGCAACTGAACAGGAGATGAGCCCCACTAAACAGCAGTGGTACCTGAGGACCCATGTACCCCAGCAGTGCCTACTATGACAGACCAACATGAGCTGCCAGCTGTCAATCCTCCCACACTCACAGCAGACAAGAGGCACCATGCACCAGAGCAGTCTGGGAGGCATAGCAGTCTTATCTGATACACACCGACCTGCCTACACATCCCAACATGCCTCACCTGGCCTGGAACTACCAGACTGCTAAAATGATGAGACAAAGAAACACCCCCCCAAATGAAAGAAAAGGAGGAATCACCAGAAAAGGAACTACATGAAATGGAAGCAAGCAATTTGTCAGATACAGAATTCAAAGCAATGGTTTCAAAGGTGCTTAACCAACTTAGTTTGAACTATAAACAACCTAATGAGAATTATAAAGAGCTCAGTGGAAACTGCATCAGCATAAAAAAAGAGGTAGAAGCTATGAATAAAAATCAAATGGAAATAAAGAATGACATAGCTGATATAAAAAATATTTTGAAAGGATTCAATAGTGGATTAGAAGAAGCTGAAGACTGAGTCAGCAAGTTAGAGGATTTGGTAGAAAAAAACACCCAAATAGAGGAGCAAATGGGAAAAAAAAAAAAAATTAGGAGGAGAGTTTAAGGGAGCTTTGGGACAAACGAAATATAACAACATTCGCATCATAGGGGTACAAGAAGGAGAAGAACCGGAGAAAGGATACTAGAGAACCTGTTTGAAGAAATAATGACAGAGAACTTCCCTAATTCGATGAAGGAAAAAGTCACACAAGTCCAGGAAACAGAGTCCTAAGCAAGATGAATCCAAAAAGACTCACAGCTAGACACATAATTAAAATGGCAAATGTTAAAGACAAAGAAATAATCTTAAAGAAAGCAAGAGAGAGACAGAAAGTTACCTACAAGGGAGCTCCCATTAGACTATCAGCTGATTTTTCAATAAAAACACTGCAGGCCAGAAGGGAGTGGCATGAAATATACAAAGTAATGAAAAACAAGGGTCTGAATACAAGACTACTCTCTCCAGCAAGGCTAACATTAAAAATTGAAGGTGAAATAAAGAGCTTCATAGACACAAAAAGGCTAAAGGATTTTAACCACCAAACCAGCACTGTGAGAAATGCTAAAGGGACTGCTGTAAGAAGAAGAAGAAATAGAGAGAGAGGAACACAGGCATAAAATAAAAATGGCAACAAATAAGTACTTATCAATAATAGCCTTAAATGTAAATGGCTTAAATGCTTCATCAAAAGACATAGGGTAGCTGATTGGATAAGAAAACATGACCCATATAAACGTTGTCTACAGGAGACCTACCTCACAATAAAAAATTCACACAAGATGAAAGTGAAGGGATGAAAAAAATTTTTCCAGGAAAACAGAAATGAAAAAAAAAAGCTGGTGTAGCAATACTCATATCTGATAAGATAGACTTCAAAATAAGGGCCATAATAAGAGACAAAGAAGGTCACTACATAATATTAAAGAGATCAATCCAACAAAAGAATATAACCATGGTAAACATATATGCACCCAATATAGGAGCACCAAAATATATTTAAAAACTTTTGGAGGACTACTAGGGAGAGATCAATAGCAATGCAATCATAGTAGGTGACTTTAACACCACTGTGACACCACTGGATAGATCTAGACAAATAATTAACAAGGAAACAGAGTCCCTAAATGACACACTAGATCAGTTGGACTTAATTGATATTTACAGAACATTTTACTCCAAAGCTGCAAAATATACATTCTTCTCAAGTGCACACGTGACATTCTCAAAGATATATCACATGTTAGGACACAAAGTAAGTCTCTACAAATTCAAGAAGATTGAAATCATATCATGCATCTTCTTGTATCCCAATGGCATGAAACTAGAAATCAATTACAATAAAAACACATAGAGGCTAAATAGCATGTCATTAAACAATGAATGGGTTACCAATGAGATCAAGAAAGAAATAAAAAAACTTCCTGGAAACTAATGAAAATGAACACTCAAGAACACAAAACTTGTGGGACAGAGCAAAAGCAGTCCTGAGAGCAAAGTTCATAGCAATAAAGGCCTACCTCAAGAAAGAAGAAAATGTCTAATAAACTATCTAACCCTACAACTTAAAGATTTAGAAAGAGAATAGAAAGAAAAACTCGCAGTTAGTAGGAGGAAGGAAATAATAAAAACTAGAGCAGAAATAAATGACATAAAGACTAAAATAACTACAAAAGGTCAATGAAACCAAGAGCTAGTTCTTTGAAAAAATAAACAGGATTGATCAACCTTTAGCCAGACTCACCAAGAAGTAAAGATAGAGGACCCAAATTAACACAATCAGAAATGAAAGAGCTGAAGTAACAACTGACACCATAGAAATACAAAGGATCGTCAAAAAACACAATGAACAATTATATGCCAAAAAATTAAACTACCTAGTTGAAATGCGCAAATTCCTAGAACCATACAGTCTTCCAAAACTCAACTGGGAAGAGTCAGAAAAGCCAAACAGACCAATAAAAACTAAGGATATAGAAGCAGTAATAAATAGACTCCCAGAAAAAAATTATTTGTCTGAATAGCTTCACAGGGGAGTTTTACCAAACATTCTAAGAAGAACTATCACCTATTCTCCTCAAACTATTCCAAAAAATTCAGGAAGAAGGAAGACTTCTAAGCTCTTTTTATGAGGCCAGCATAATCCTAATCCCAAAACCAGATAAAGACTACAAAGAAAAAAAATTGAAGGCCAATATCCTTGATGAACATAGATGCCAAAATCCTCAACAACATCTTAGCAAATTGGATCCAGCAATATATTAAAAAAATTATACACCATGACCAAGTGGGATTCATCCCAGGATTGGAAGGCTGGTACAGTATTTGAAAATCAATAAATGTGATACACCATATAAACAAAATGAAAGATAAAAATCATATGGTCATATCAATAGATGCTGAAAAAGCATTTGACAAAATTCAGCACCCACTTTTGATAAAAACTCTCAGCAAAGTGGGAATAGAAGGATCATACTTCAACAAAATAAAAGCCATACGTGACATACCTACAGCCAACATCATACTAAATGGGCTAAAACTAAAAGCATTTCCCTTAAGAACAGGAACAAGACAGGGATGTCCATTTTCGCCACTCTTATTTAACGTAGTCCTGGAAGTCTTAGCCACAGCAATTAAACAAGAAGAAATAATAAAAGTGATCCAAACTGAAAAGGAGGAAGTGAAATTGTCATTATTTGCAGATGACATGATATTGTACATAGAAAACCCTAAAGACTCCATCAAAAAAACTACTAGATTTAATAAATTAATTTGGCCAAGTAGCAGGACACAAAATCAACATCCAGAAATTGTTGGCATTTTTATACAGTAATAATGAACTCACAGAAAGAAAAACTAAAAAGAAAATCCCATTTACCATTGTGGCAAAAAAATTAACATACCTAGGAATAAACTTAACCAAAGAAGTCAAGGACCTTTTCACAGAAAACTATAGGTCATTGAAAAAAGAAATAGAGTAGGATATAAAAAAGTGGAAGCATAAATATGTTGTTGATATTTTAATGGGGATTACATTGAATCAGAACTAGAACAAATACTTCAAAAGTTTATATGGAACCAAAAAGACCCCGAATAGCCACAACAATCTTGAAAAAGAAGAACAAAGTAGGAAGGATCACAATCTGGATATCAGGTTATACTACAAAGCCATAGTAATCAAAACAGCCTGGTACTGGCACAAGAACAGGTATATAGATCAGTGGAACAGAACAGAGAACCCAGAAATTAACCCCAAACAGTATGCTCAGCTAATATTTGACAAAGGTGGCAAGAGCATGCAATGGAGTAAAGTCTCTTTAATAAACGGTGTTGGAAAAATTGGACAGCTACATGCAAAAAAAAAAAGAAACTAGACCACCAACTTATACCATACACAAGAATAAACTCACAATGGATAAAAGACTTAAATGTGACTCATGAAACCATAAAAATCCTAGAAGAAAATGTAGGCAGCAAAATCTGACATCACATGCAGCAGAATTTTCACTGATACATCTCCTATGGCAAGAGAAATAAAGGAAAAAATGAACACATGGGACTACATCAAACTAAAAAGCTTCTGCACAGCAAAAGAAACAAGTATCAAAACAGAAAGGGAACCCACTGTATGGGAAAACATAATTGCCAATGATACATCAGATAAGGGGTTTAATTTTCAAAATATATAGAGTACTCATACAACTCAACAAAAGGAAGACAAATAATTCAATTAAAATGGGCAGAAGACCTAAATAGACACCTCTCCAAACAGGACATACGAATGGCCAAGAAACATATGAAAAAATGCTCGTCACTAATCATCAGAGAAATGCAAATTAAAATGACTATGAGGTTTCAGCTCACACCAGCCAGAATGGCTGCCATTAACAAATCATCAAACAACAAGTGCTGGCGAGGGTGTAGAGAAAAAGGGACTCTAGTACACTGCTGGTGGGAACGCAGACTGGTGCAGCCACTATGGAAAACAATATGGTGTTACCTCAAAAAATTAAAAATTGTTCTGCCATTTGACCCAGTGATCCCACTTCTAGGAATATATCCTAAGAAGCCTAAAACACCAATCAGAAAGAATATATGCACCCTTATGTTCATATCAGCACTATTCACAATAGCTAAGATCTGGAAACAGCCCAATCGCCCATCAGTAGATGAGTGGATAAAAGAGCTGTGGTACATGTACACAATGGAATACTATGCAGCTATAACGAAGAAAGATCTCTTATCTTTTGAGACGACATAGAGGGACCTGGAGAGTATTATGCTAAGTGAAATAAGTCAATCAGAGAAAGACAAATATCACATGATCTCACTTATTTGTGGAATATAATGAACAAGGTGGGCTGATGAATAAAATAGACCCAGAGACATAGAAGTAGGGATCAGACTAACAAACCTCAGAGGAAGGGGGGGGGACAAGATAAACCAAAGAACTTATATGCATATATGCACAACCAATGGACATAGACAACAATACTGCGAAGGGGGACAGGAGCGGGGATGATGGTATCAATGGGGGATAAAGGAGAAACATATGTAACAAATACATTAATTAATAAAAAATATTTATGGATGAGGGAGGTTCTTGGAATACCTGGATCATTTTGGACTGTAGACTTTGCATGAAATCACCTGAAATGTGCCTGTAGAAGAATCTGATCATGAAAGAGTGATTAACCATCAGATCCTTGTAGAAGCCACCTAGCACCATGCTTGTGACAATCCCAGAAGCCCTGCTTTTGTTTTGGAGCCATTGAAACCTTTTCCTTCTCTATTCCAAAGGTCAGAATCAAGTTTCCTAAATGTGTTTCTGGACTGTCGGAGTCAAGTGAAGACGCAGTCATTAAGAGTTGAGACAAGTGGCTCTAGAAAGAACTCCTATGCTTTTGTTAATCTCTCTGTGATAACCCAGGAGTCACCTGCTTGTCTTTGCTGAGACCCCATCCCAGGATCCCAGCTTATTTTTGTACCTTTCTTTTAATTACACGGGCTATCATAAGTACGTTTTGGTCCACTAAAACAGTAATTGCAAAAGTGCACTGTTAATTCAGTTCTGTGATTTTTGACTTTACATTGCTGGTGTTAATCACCAGTTCCACTATTCTGACATTTATGGCTGCGTTTCATCTGGAAAACCATGTGCGGTTGTAACGGGAACTTGGCAGGTGCAAGAAAAGTGTAAGTGAAGCTTTATTGGCATTGTTTTATTCCTCAGGATTCCTTTCAGAAAGTGAAATAAGAAATATTGACTGAATTGGAAGGACTGGCATGTTTAAGCCTGTTAAAAGTGTGGCCTGATTCTGAGTTCATATGTTACTTTCGACTGACGTCATTGCTGTAGTGACAAATGTAACACTGGGTTTGAAATAATTAGTTTTTATTTTACGTCAGTAATTATTCTTTTCTGTAATGAAGAGTAAGTAACCAGTTAGTAGAGAAATAGAGATCAGATGGCCCCTAACGGAATCTATCATTAAGTTTCCCTAGGGATTATTACACTGATGTGAAAAATCACCAGTATTCACACCAGTTCATGTGTTATGAGTTATATAATTCTTTTATATAAAATCCCTTATCAGTCTTTAAAAAAATCAATTTATTGCCCTGGCCAGTTTTGCTCAGTGGTTAGAACATCGGCCTGTGGACCAAAGAGTCACAGGTTTGATTCCAGTCAAGGGCACATACTTGGTTGTGGTTCAGTCCCTGGCCCTGGTCGGCGTCGTGTGGGAGGCAACCAATTGATGTTACTCTCTCACCTCTCTCTCTCTTTCTCTCTCTCTCCTTCTCTCTCTCTCCCTCTCTTCCCTTCACCCTCCCTCCCACTCTATCTGAAAATAAATGGAAAAATATCCTCAGGTGAGGATTAAAAAATCAGTTTATTGAGGGAGATAGCCAAGAGGACCATCATTATAAAGTGAAAGGTCTGACTTCAGGAGCCAATTTGATATTAAGGTTAATGATTTCACTTTTCTTTTGCTGATGTCAACATGAGTGTGCTACTGTTTCCAATGATCAGTGAGATCTTTACCTTTTCACAGAGGAAGAGTATAGATATGTATTGTATTAAATATCTTAACAAAATAACCTTTGTTTTAATTATAAATTATGATTTTATACTTTATGTGCATATTTGTAACAAAGTTTCATCTTGGTCTACTTCACTCTCAATTTTTTTTCATTATTTTCCACTAAGAAGCTTATTTTTAGACACTTTCCCCCATAATTGCTCTTTCTTTGCCCTGTATGAAATAAAATACTAAAAAGATTGGGTTGAGAGTGACATGGCTCTCAGTGAAAATGGGTGGTTTATTTGAAATGAACTTATGTATCATAAAGTGTGTTCAGTACAGAAAACTCAGAATATAAAACAAAGAGAACATAAAAGCCACCCATTGCTCACCCTCCCAGACACTATCATTGATAACTCCTTGATGTATACCCTTGCAAATCCTTGTCTTAATATATTGTATGTTTAGTATTTTAGAAAAACCAAAAATTAGATTATATATAATGTTTTGTAACTTGCTTTCCTCATTTAATATTCTGTGAACACCTTTTCAAGCCAAAAATAGATTTGCACAATATCATTTTCATTGCTTTTTCATAATTTATTTAATGAGTACTCTATTATTTCACATTTTTGTTGTTTTAAAAGTCATTTCATTGATTCAAATTATTTAAAAAGGTCACTGCACTTTTTTTTGTAAGTAAGACTTTTTTGCACATTAATTCCTTAATTTTTTTCAGAAGTGGAATTTAAAAGCCACGTGCACTGCAAAGATGTGTGTGCGAGAATCGTGCACCAGCTTGTAGTTCAACCAGCACTGAGTGCCCACCTTCCTGCACCTCAACCAACAGGAAACATGATCAATTTTTAAAATATTTGCTACTTTGATAGGTAAAACACTTATATTCTTTTACTTCTAGAAAGGGTGGCCATTTTTAATTTTAATTTTTTGTTAATTCTCACCTGAGGATATTCTTTCCATTGATTTTTCTTTTGTTTTAGAGGGAGTGGAAGGGAGTGTGGAGGGGGAGAGAGAGAGAGAGAAAGAGAGACATCGATTGGTTTCCCCCTGCACATGCCCCATCCGGGGCCAGAGATAGAACCTGCAACCCAGGTACATGCCCCGGCCAGGAATCGAACCCGAGTGCCTCACACCAATTCTCTAGCTCTAACCACTGAGTCATGCTGACCGGGGAAGGGAGGTCATTTTTTAAACGTTTATTGGCCATTTGTATTTTGTTTAGCCTTTTAAAATTTTACTTTTTAATTACAGTTTACATTCACTATTATTTTGTATTAGTTTTGAGTTGCAGCATAATGCATCGATTTTCAACATGTGTGCCGCAAGAATTTTTAAAACATGCTCTACCTGACTGTTTAGTCAGGGGCACTGACCTCTTTTCCTTTAGATTGTCAAATGAAAAAATGGCAACAGCCAACAACAATAGCCGTCTGGTGTGAATGAATCAAAATTATATCTTTTTTTTGGGTCAGATTGGCAAAAAATGCAATATATTTTTTGGTGTGCCACAGAATTTTAGTAATTGGTTTGTGTGTGCCATGAGATGAAAAAGGTTGAAAATCACTGGCATAGTGGTTATGTTTAGCCTTTTTCTAACTTAAAAAAAAAAGAGTATCTGATTTTTTCTTTAGCATGCAAGTGTACAAGATCAATAAAAAAAAAAAAAAAAACACCTCTTGATGTGAGAACAAGCAATTTCTGAATATAAATTTATATTAAGGCAAAATAACTATTTGTATTTAAGACACAGGCCTGTTTAATGAAAAGTAGGATTATTTTGACAGGACCTTCTTTTTCAAAGATGAGGACATCTTGTAAGTTGCTAACATGGCACAGAGAAATTATCTGTCATATGTCTATAAGCTTACCTTTTATGTGACAAGAGTGAGCTTTTGAAGAGTTAGAGAAAAAGCTTTCATTTGGGAGATTATGTACGTGACCATTTATGTAATTTAACCCATGTCATTGATTCCCAAACATTTATATACTTTATCATTGGTGTGTTTGGATTCATTTCATTCTGTTTTTATTTAATTTGTTGACTCAATAAAGAGGAACCTCAAGATCTATGAATCTTTCTCACATTTTTTTGTAGTAAATTTATGTATCAAAATATGTCATTGCACACCTTTTATTGGCCTCACCTTGAGTTAAACTCATTATACTTAATTTTCTGGTTGTCACATTTAATTATTAAGCCCTATTTTCATAAACAAAAAGAACCCAGAAAGCCAAATAATTTTTTTAAATGAAATATTGAGAAATGGTTATAACCATTGCTTATTTTTTATTTTTATATTATGTATTTATTTATTTTTTTAAATCCTCACTGGAGGATATTTTTCCATTTATTTTTAGATAGAATGGGAGGGAGGGAGGGAGAGAGAGAGAGAAACATCGGGAGAGACACATTGACTGGTTGCCTACCGCATGACCCTGAAACCGAGGTATGTGCCCTTGACCAGAATTGAACCCACAACTCTTTGGTCCATGAGCAGACTCTCTAACCACTGAGCCAAACCAGCCAGGGCACCATTGCTTATTTGTTGAATTGATTTTTAGATAGAGGAAGGGAGAGAGAGAGATCTATGTGAGAGAGAAACATTGATCATTTGCCTCCTGCACATGCCCCCACAGGAAATTGACTCCATGACCTTTAGGTAGATGGAACAACGCTCCACCAACTGAGCCACAGTGGCCTGGGCACCATTGCTTCTTTCTAAGCTGCTCCATAACTCTTGATAATACTGTTTTGCTTTTGAAATGATATGTTATCAAAGAACTGATGGTTGTATTATCTCCGTCTCAAATTAATGACATCAGTTCTTCACTCTTTGGCACATTAGATCTTAACTGCTACACCAACTTTAGCTGCTAGGAAGGTTATGGGTAGAAAGAAGCATGCCCTTTATCTATGGTTAGGATCTTTTCATTGAACATCTCAGTAACAAAATAGATGATAATATATTAAATCAAGGAAACATTAACTTTTGACAGAAAATCCCAAATACTTAGCTTCATTACGTTTTGCCAAGGCTCTTTCTGGTATATAATAAAGAACATAAACAAAGAGTATATGGAATTCCCATGTGGATGTGCTTAGTCTATCCCACTGTGTTAGAGTTAGTTGAGTACATTTTATCTTCACATTACGACGCCTATTTAAATGATGAGGAAACCGAAGTTCAGAGAGGGTTAATAGCTTCCTGGCTAGATCTACGTACTGTGCGACTGGCCTGGAGCAGTGTCGATGTTATTGCAACTCTTTGCCCTTGCCATGACCATCTACGTAATTGCACAGAAATAATAACATTCTTATGAAAGCAGTGATGAATGTTACATGGTTATATATGTAGACAGGTGGGTCTGGGAAGTCTCTGGTAAAGAGGTTCTAAGCCTCTTACTGACTCAGGGACAATGGAGTGACCACCTCAGGAGCCAGCTGAGCTACTGCTGAGATCCCAGGTCCAAATACTTTAACCTTTCCTCAGACTTTAAAAAAGCCAAGTCTTCCTCAGGGGTGAATGGTTATGGTATAGCACATGTCTCCCAGATTCCCTGTCTGGATGGCTCCAACTTCCTCCTGCACTGCCCGAGACCCCTAATGGAGTATACATGTAGCAACCTGAAAATCTTGGACTTTACTAAAACAGTTTTACTCTTGTATGAAAGCTGAGAAAGTATTCATCAGCTCCCTCTGAGTTTTGCAGTTGTCTTTTCCTGTCCTGTATACATATGTCCTTGTGAGTCGCGCTAATTAGCTCTACATGGTATCACAATCTGAACCGGGGCTGTACTGGAAGGGAGGGAAACTTCACCTTCATTAAGTTCTCCTGTGCCAGATGCTCTCAGATTCCAGTTAGACTGTTCCACATGCATGTTTTCCTTCTGTGTAACTTCCTTCACTAAGTGACATGCAGCCCCACGAATGATTCAGCCACCTCGTGGGCCTTTCTTGCTTACTCTTGGAGGTGCTACCATGGGACCATGGACAGGCTTCTACATCTCCAATGCCCCATATCACTTCTCTCCCCACCACTGTCCCCTTTGAAATGGAGACACCCCTAACCACCACGGGCTCTGAACTTGATCTCTCATCCCAGGAGAGGTCCAGTGGTATGTTGCCTTCCTCTGCCCAGCATCCATCTTACTGGACTGATGTTCATTCTTGACCTTTCTATGGCATGATGCCCCACTTGCTCACAAGATGAACAGAGAAGGCATAGAGAACAGCAAAAATGACCCCTTTCCTGCACCCGGTTCTAGGTTATCCTTCCCTGGTTACATACCAGACCGCTGTGGAGAGGTTGGGGGTTGGAGGTAATGGCTAGAGTGGGCACCTTTCTGGGGACCAGCATCCTGTGAGTTTATCTCTACCTGCTGTGTTGTCTGCAATTCTCATGTGTTAAAAAAAAAGTGGGTGCCTTCTTGTATTTGATGCTTATAAAATACATTTAATGCCACTCATAGTGTTTAATCTCAGCTATCCCATTTTTTAAAATGATTTTAAAAATTTTCACCAGCAATGGTTTTGCTAACTTTGTTCATTCCCAGAAAAAAAAAAAAATGTGTACTTGGTCTCTTTCACCTGTGGGAACTAAATGCTACTTTCTCATCTCTTATGATTAATAGACTAAGTCACACAAGTAGGGAGTGAAGGCAAGATTAAAACCCAGATTTGTGTAATTCCAAAGTCCTGCTGGTTATGTGATCCATGCTCTAACCCAAATTATACATGGCCCATTACTGAATCTGAAAATCAATTGCAGTAGAAAATTGCAAATAGGGAGAGAGGAATATTTATTTATTTGAATTTACATATGATGATAAGTTTACTAAAGTGAATAGCCAACTAATGGCTATAAATAATATATTCTATACCAATGCTATATCCAAATGATGACAGAGGCAAATTATATATTCCTCCCAACATGGGATTTGTTTCTCTAGAGCTTTACATAGAGGCTCTTGAGGGAAAGGAAGAAAGATCATAAAAATGTGGGTAGGTTATCTCGTCGGGTGGAGTTGTAAGTATTATGAAATCATGCAGAAGGGTGTAGCACACATCTGGCCTTTTATGAAGTTAGGGGAAAGTGTGACATTCATTCCTATTCAGCATGTTAAATTACATATTTGGTCATGGATTATTTCTCTTTCATTTTAAAGATTTTTCTCCATGTGTATTTTCTAAGAATAAATGGTTACCTGGAATACTCTGGGGGAAGTAATGACTGAAGTTCATGCCTTTTAGATTGTCCATAAATAATATACTAGGAGCCTGTCATAGCTCAGAGTACTGTTAAAATAGAAATTCTTTGGCTATTGGAAATGTGTTACATTCATGTCTATTGGTCATAAATTTCCATTTTTGGGAAATCTGTTCCAATCTAATGACAAATGACAAGATTCCGTCACTGTCAGCAATTTTAACTTGGTCACCATTAGCCTTTCTCTTAGTTAATTTTCTTGCAGGAATTACATAGTTATACTTATTAATGGTGGTAATGTGGGGTGCAGTTGATCCTTGAAGTTTTCTCAATCAAAGTGCTGTTGGGCTTCTCATTTTTATTAATGAACTTGAGTATTACATTCTGCAAAGTTTGTTGAGCATTTTCAAGTTTTCGTTTCCTCAGCTTCATGATGAGAATGGTGTGCCCACATCTGTGGGGTATGGCATGCCTCTGTTGAAGAATGGTTGAGGCTAAGATATACCTTAAAATCTGGATCTGAATATTAGTAGGAACAAGATCCTCGTCTTACTTACTTTTGTCTATTTTTGGAGAGATCAGAGAGGTCTTCAGAAATCACCTTATATTTGTATGAGTTTTTTTTAATTTGATTTTTTTTGGTTTTCATTTTTAGTCCTACAGTGACACACACACACACACACACACACGTATATGTATATGTATATGTATATGTATATGTATATGTATATGTATATGTATATGTATATATTGCTGTGCTTCTTCTCATTTGATTCTCTCTCCACCTTGGCAGAAATAGCCTTTAACATTTCTAGAAAAATTTTGTCATTCTATGTGGTTGGCAGGGGTGATATCAAAATATTTAGCCACTGGTCCATCAAAGGCACTGTTTAGTGTGCTCAGCCACTCTGGTCAACTCCAAGGGACACTGGCTACACAGCGGGGGTGGCCATGACCAGGCACAAGGATTGAGTAATCGCTGGTTGGGGATATTTGCGGAGCATCTGTCTCAGCTTTTCTGTCTTTTTGCTTTTTTGCTTTTTACTCACTGCACGGTCAGCGTCATAGATCATCGACAACGTTGACAGAAGCCGTTGCAGTCGCCTAGTTAAAGTGGCACTGATGAGAGACCAGTGAGAAAACAGCTTCTGTGTCATTTTCATGTGGACTGGTAATAATTAGGCGGTTCAAGACAGTTCAGAAATGCATTTATTCGACTTTTGATGTGTTCAGTTTTACTTTTGTTTCATCCTTCTTCTGTGAGTGCAACATACTTCACAAATATTGATTTCCAGCACTTGTGCCCAGTGTATGTGAGTTAACTCCCCTGTACTTAAGATAAAGTTAACAGAGCAGAGAGAAAAGCTGAATGCTGTCAGGGCAGTGGTGAAGCGGGATCGAGGCTCGAAGGGACAGTCATTTACAACCCTGCTGTTCCACGTTCCTCGAAGTCCAGGCCTGGGCTCTTCTAGGTAGACAGGAATGTTGACTTCAACACTTGAAAGTGATTTATTAAAGTTGACATATCAGTATTTTCTCTATGCAAGTGAAATCCTTGAGAGATTACACAATTAAAAAGGAAATAGATGAGACCTCGCCCTTTACAGGACCAAAATTCCCTTCAGCTGAAGGCACACTTGGAGAAAGAGATTCACCATTTTTAAAGAGGAATGTAATCTGTTTATGTTTGTTTCTTTTCTATATCAGAGATTCCTTCTGACAGTCAATGTGTTGCTTAGCACTACCTAGGGAATTGCAAGCTCTTCTCCCTCCATTTTCTTCCTTCCTTAGCAGAGAAAGGGAGGCAGAAGCTAAGGGCTAGCAGTGACTTTTTTTTTTTTTTTTTTTTTTAGCTACACTTTGCCTCAGTACTTTGCCTTCAGCTCCCCTGAGTTGGTAAAGCTGCAGGACCCGGCTTCTTGCCCATGTTTTCTTTCTGAAGGGCAGGGAGAGCAGAGATGAGAACCATCTCGTCAGGTCATTCTCTGGTAGGTCTGCCCGAGGCGTGGGAGATAGGACGATATTCTTTGGATACTTTGAATACCTGCTTTGACCAAATCCTACATGCTACTAAGAAGAATGCTGTGTCATCTCTGCTGGCAAAAGAAGGGCAGCTAGTAATAAAATGCAAGGCAGATAGGCCGAAGTGAAGAGCTAAAATGAGCCGAATGACACAGTAAGGTAGAACTTGCATTTTTAGTGAAGAAAAGGAAGCTAAGTACTTAAATATTACAGTCGTATCACAAAACCATTTTATGTTGGATGAATGTGGACTAGTTTGGTCTACAGGAATGAAAACAGTCAGGATAAAATTTTAAGTAACTTCAGCTTCATTATTAATTAAATAATTATTTTTAAAAATCCTCACCTGAGGATATTTTTTCCATTGATTTTTAGAGAGAGTGGAAGGGAGGGAGGAGGTGGGGGAGGGGAGAGAGAGAGACATCTATGTGAGAAAGACATTAATCGGTTGCCTCCCACATGTGCCCCAACCAGGGCCGGGGATCGAACCTGCAACCCAGGTACATGCCCTTGACTGGGAATCGAACCGGAGACCCTGCACCAGCCAGGGCTCAGATTTATTATTGAAAATAATTGTAGTAATATATTTTAATTCTAACTCTTTATTCTGCTAATTCCTTGTGAAATTTTTAATTTATTTTTTATAGAAGGCATTCAAGAGAAGACCTTGCCAGGAATTTTAAACTACATGGAAGATACACATTTATAATTAGTAGTATTTATATAATAGGGGTTGGAGTGCTAAAAACTTAAACATACTATATTATGTATGGCATAGTAGATAAAAGGGCTGGTCTGGACTTAGACCATCCAGGTTTCAATCCTGGTTCCTCCACCTACTGGATTTTGGGCACTGATTTATCCTGTCTCTGCCTCAGTTTCCTCATCTCTAAAATGACATAGCATGCAGCTAAGTCATAAGGCTTTGGTGAGGACTGACATCATGTCAGTGCCTCAGAATAGTGCCCAGCCCAGAGTAAGTGCTCTAAAAATGTGACTTATTACTGAGTAAACATCAGTCTTTTTGTACTGCTAATAATTTTATCACTTCCTGTCTTATAGGTAAACATTAGTCTCATCTATATTAAATTATCTTAGTCTCAATTACCAGTGTCCAAAGAGATTTTCTTTTATTCACAAGCTCTTTCGCAAGCGTCCCATTGAGTTTCGACCCTCTCCCCCTCCCCACCCACCGCAGCCTCCAGCCTTCATTAAGGGACCGAGCACCATATTCATTGTGAGGAGTACAGATCTTGCCTTGTTTTCTCACTCAGTTGCTTTTACCCTGGCACGCACACCGAGATGTTAGACAAGATGGGTTTAGGGATAGCAGAGACCCTTTGAGTACAAGGTGAAGATGGTACTGATTGTGCCACAAAGAAGTAATTGCCTCTTTTGTTCCTTGTTCAGAATGAGCACTGAGGTGAAGGTTAAACACCAGGAGCACTGGGCAAGGCCGAATTAATTCTTGGAGAACTTTACAACACGCTGCGCAGTAATTTTGGAAGGTCAGCGCAGTGCTACTTAATATTGTTAATGTACGGGGTATTGTTTTCACACTGGATCCCAAAGCGCTTCCAGCTGCTTGTTAGCTGCCAACCCTTTTCCACCCAGCGTTTTCTATTCCTTTCCCTCCCTCGCTTCCCCACCCCACCTCCTCTGCTTTATCCTCCTAGATCTTGGAGCTCCGCATCTCATTCCCCGCACTCCCCTCTCACCACCACCCTGGTGCATTTTTTTATGGTAAATAAAACAATCGTGCAGTGTACGCCCACTGGGGTAATGGGACATCGGTTTCTGCATATCTTTTTTGGTAACGTAAGCCAGAGAAGGATGGTGAATGTTCTCTTATTTACAAACAATATACACATAATTGCATTTAACTGGGGATAACAGCGTAGGCTGCCTTTTGATTAGCCCTTTTGCTACTTTAGATAAAGAACCTACACAGGCTTTCATTTGAGCAGGCATGCTGCCTAAAAATTGACCCTTTGATAGTGAGCCTCTCAGGGCAGCTCTGCATTCCGCTGGTGCCATTAGCCGTCCTGTGCGTGTTGAGAAGTAGCATAGAGTTGGATTTGTCCCAATCAGTTTAGAGTCTAGCTGAAACTTGCACCGAGTATAAAAGAAAAACCAAGCCAGTTGGTCTAAAAATAGGTTCCCCAGTTAGAATGTGCAGTTTTGGGTTAAGGTCCTTTCTTGCATTCTGATATTAACTAACAAACTAGGGTGTCGGTTACAACTTTATAGAGCCCAATTATCTTGTTGAATAAAGAATGGACTGGTGTTGGTTGTGAGGAAGAACTACTGTGTCATATACATGGGTGAGAGAATACATTGCCAGATTATAAACGAGAACATGTGTCCCTCTTAAATAGTCTAGCCAGGAAATTAATTCATTGGAAATCTTATTTACACATATGTTGGTGATATGTATTACTTGTTAATTCTATGTAAGTGGCTCTACTTTTATTTAAGATAAGACTATTTGAAGAGAGAAATATTTCTCAATAGAGTCCTCAACTCAGTGATGTCTGTGTTTCATGGAGCTTTAAAAACAAGTGGTGGTTCTTGAATTAATATTTGACTTTTTTGCAAAAAAGTACTAATATCTACCTTCAAGGCTTCTTTTGAAGACATACATGTAATACATGGTATAGGCTAGCATGTCGCAAATGATAGTATTATTTTTAAGAAAACACATTTTTCATAAAGATAGAGATTCATCTGTCAACATAAGAAACCCATAGAGAATTTTGGTAAGAGTTTATTTGAGCCTAACTGATGACATGTGCTGGGGAGCAAGATCTCAGATGCTCTGGAAAATAACAGTTTTGCAGTTTCGTTGATGATTTGCGATTAGGGAGGCTATGTAAGAAGGATGACATGAAGGTGGGAGAAAGAAAGACAAGGATGGATTACAGGACAGTTAAGATCTTGAACTCTCTTGAGGGTGGTCACGGCTTCTTTCAAAGGTATGTTAACCTAGATGCACACAAACAATGGACAAGACTTTTACTAAAAAAATTATAAGCCTGGATGGAGCATGATTACCCACCATGACCTACCCAGTTAGGAATTTATGATCAGATCACCCTGTGAGGTTATTTTCCCTAGAACCCCCTTTTTCTCATCCATTCATGGAAGAAATCACATCTTTTATGCTGGACCACTTGTTCTCAAGCTCCTGATGCTTCGTGTTAGCTGTTGCCTCCAAATACTGAAAAGGTTCTACTGACAGCCATGCCGTATTATTTCCTGGAGTGACTGGCACCACAGTGTTCTCCATTAACAATAAAAACAGTATTCACCATTAATAAAAACTGGCCCACTTAGGCATCTCACATAGCCTTAGCCTTTTCATTCTTAACAAGCTACAAAAAGTAAATTCAACCCAATGAATGGAAGCAGACATATGTTAAAAGAATATTAATATATGCACATATGCTAACACATGTGCACATGGACCCATGCTTGTGGGAATGCAAGTACCAGGCCATTGATTAATGGGAACCAATGTCTGCAGAAAAGGCAAGGCATAGTACTAAAAAAGGAGTAAAAATGAGAAACGAAGAAAATAATACGGTTAGCATACACATTTAAGAACATGATAAGGGAGTCAGGGGCTGGAGGATAAAGCTAGGTACGTAGGGGAAGGCTGAAGAAACCTGAGTGGCTTGCCAGCAAAGGAACCAGGCTGCTGGTCCATGAAACCAGGAAGAATGTAGGACTGGTAATGGACGTACAGATAAAGCTGTATTCATTGACCAGCCTGTCTTGAAAGAAAGAAAGAAGGGAGTGTCTCCTACATGCTGTGAGGACTTCAGTAACATCAGGGTATGCTGCGCTATATATTTTTTGTTTTAATAATAATCTGATATTCCCAGGTCATCTGGGGAAGGAAATGCTTTGGAAAAGGAAGTGGTAATGAGGGGGAAAGTCTTAGAAAGTTAGACTGTGGAATGGGTTGGTGGGTTCATTATAAGTATTTAATTTCCGGTCCAGGAGGTAGACTCCTCATTGTGTGTCTTACGAATGAGGTGACCTATCAAGCTGTCGCTGTGACGTCTGTGCTTCCCTGCCTGTTTTATCTCCTGGATGCCGAGAATAATCTGAGAGGAGACAACAGAAAGCAAGCATATGTTCAATACAAAGGCTTCATGAAATCTGTGAGCCTGCTGTGCATCAAGGCGATGTAATTCATTTACTTTTTTAAAGCAGTGATGATACACTCTTTCCTCTGGATGACAAATTACAGAGCACATCTGAAAAGCCCTCTCTTTGGGGAAAACATTCTGCCTCTTTTTCTCCCCCTGCGTAGCATCTTTATTATGTATGATGAATAATAATAATAAAAAAAACCCAAATTGACTGAATAGCCCTAAAAAAGAAAAGAAAAAGAGATAAAAGCAGTAAGTTTGAATATGTGATTGTAATAATGAGCACAAAGATGATACACATGCTGTACACATAGCCTTGAGCCAGGAGAAGCAGTCTGTTTATAGTTTTTTGCTACTGTCTAAAATATGAGTTATGGCTACGTCCTCTTGTCTTTCCGCTGTGTTGGACGAGGGACCGGGACTGCAGAAGTCTGTTGTAGCAGGGACCACAGTGAATGTTTACCTCTGTAGGATGTAATAGGTTAGCCACAAATTGTGATAACTCCTTAAGAAATATAGCAAGAGAATAGCTTTACTTTCCTCAAACAACACTTTTACTAGTTATTACAAAGATTTCTGTTGGTCACTGTAGATTTTTGTTATACCTGCAATAGAAAATTTACCACGGATGTGTTAATAATGATGGTTTTTTGGTGTTCGTCTGCCCAGCAGACCTCATCATCTTTGGTTTTCAGTGCCCTCCCCGGACAGCCATTTCAGATACTTTTCCTGTCTCCTAAAAACAGCCATATTCCTCTTTTCACATAATTATCTCTCTCATAAAAATCAAGGTCATCTAGCCTGACCACCCTCATCTGCTGTTTTCTTCAGGTTAAATTCTTTCACCCATGGACCCAGAATCTGAGGAAGGGGAAGGATATCTCTCCTCTGAGCCAAGACCCTTTGTCATCCACGACTTAGGTTCTCTCGCTACCTGCCCAGGGGTTTTTCATGTTCATTACCTTTCTTTCTAGGGTATGTACTTCCTCCCAGACTAGTATGCGTCTAGGGATTTATAGCTCCCTTTTAACTTGGGAAAAACATTCCTTTGGTTCAAACATTCATTCATCCTGTAAACATTTGTTGGATACCTATGTATCCCTTACTGTTGGTTGTTTGTAAGTGGCAGAAATAAACATCGGTTACCTTGAACAAAGAAGGAACATGTTGGAAGGCTGTGACGTAACCCACGAAATGGGTGAGAAGTCTAAGGGTCTGGCTTTGGAGATGATCTGGGTCAGAACATCTCAGGAGATTTCAGGTGGCAAGGACTACAGAAAAATCTCTTCTGAGATGAATAAACTTGAACCACCCTCAGCTTTTCTATCACTCTTTCTGAAGTTTAAATTCCAGGGAGTGACTGTCTGATTGGCCTGGAATTCAATCCCGTCCCTAGACCTGAGAAAGGTGGGGAGCCTGGATTGACAGTCTCACTAGGACTGCACTCAGTGGGGGGTGGGAGGATGGGCAGTTTCAAGATGCTGTCACCAAGAGAAAGAAAATGTGTGTCAGTGAAGCAAAAACAGTGGCTAGCCGCTAAAGCCTATAGTATGTCAGGCAGCCAGCAAGCTGGCCTTTAGAATAGAAAGACAAATAAAGGAAAACTAGTATTTACCAAAAAGAAAATAATATGATGAAAGGGGTAGAATTGAATATGAGTATGTAATAGGGAGTCTAAAGATGAAAAGATATTGCACACATATGAGATACATAGGAGAAGTAGTCCCTTTTTAAAGATAAAGGGATTCAACTGCTGGAACAGGAATTATGGCCCAATCACACTGTCTTGTCCCAATAAGAAGATAAGAGGCTGAAACTGGTCCAAGATGAATAAGATGGTACCCATCCTCCAGGAGCTTCAAGTCAGTGTGGAGTCTAGTGTAGGCAGAGGTACTTTTAAGAAAATATAGAAAGCTACTGATATGGGGACACTGCGAAGGTGCACCTAATCTTTGGATGGGCCGATTCTGAGGAGGTTTCCAGGAAGAAGAAGATATCTCAGCGAGAATTTAAGATCAAGTTGTCTGTGGTGGACGGACTGGTATAGCAGTGGGAAGGGCATTCCGGAGAGAACAGCCCGAGGAGAGGCAGGCCGGGGGGAAACAGCATGTGTGTAAAAGGAGCTGGGCTGACTGTGTGGGGGAGGGATTTGAGGGAGGGGAGGCTGGAGGTAGAATCCTTGGGACACTGTTGCACAGCCAGTGAGGGACACACTGGGGAGGGCCCGCAGGATGAGGCTTGGGAAATGCCTGCTGGTTTGGGTAGGTAGGAAGCTAGTGGTGGGCTGGGAGAGGGCAGTTTGAGTAGAGCAGGGCAGGTGGAAACCAGATGCAGTGACCTAGGAGTGAATTGGAGGTAAGGAGGTTGACAGGAAATAGAGGCTACTGTGCGAAGAGGTGTAGATGAGAAGGAACAAAGGCAGATAGACTCACAGCTGGAGAGCACTGTGGAGTGCAGGCTGTACTTTTATATACTGCAAGGATGAAGTCAGTAGAGAGGACTCAATTGAAGCTACAGAGGGAAAGTGATACTTAAAGATCAGAGAAAGAGGAAGGAATGTTAGCTTTAAATAGAAGAGATGACATCTGATACTAGAGGTCAGGATATAAAAATAGGTGTCATTATATGGAGATCTATGAGTAGGAGGATGAGGATATTGAGGGAGGCTTTTATGTATAGTCTCAATAGGGACTAGACATAGTTTAGAATTAAAAGAAAACCTGGGTTCAAATTTGGGTTCCAAAATCTAATAGCCGGGTGACCTTTAGAAAGTTACTTAACCACTCTGAGTTGTATCCTCACTTGTAGAATGGAGGCATTAAAACTATCTCAAAAGGTCATGACAAAATTAAAACATTGAGTATTGTCCCTGGCACCTAGTAATTACTTAATAATAATAATTATTATTAGAGTAAGTATATATGAACATAGCATTAGAGAGTTATGTTATAATATACATGGTCTCATGTTTAAGAGTAGACTCTGGAGTCTCTGAGTCCCAGCTCTGCCATATATCAGCTATGTGACCTTGAAGATGATAATAGTATTTACATTATAGTGTTATTGAGGTGATTAAATAAATTAATTCATATAAAGCACTCAGGATTTTATAAGTTATTTATTATTATTAGTTTTAATTTTTATTCAAGATCCAAAGCAGTGCTCTTCAATATATATTGTTATCTCTGTTTTGTAGAAGAAGGGCTCAGAGTGCACAAGAGTTAAATGACTTGCCAGAGCCAGATAACCAGTGAATGGTAAAACCCAGATTCCTTGTGTTTCCACATTCTATCCACTTGGCATCTACTATGACTTCTGACCTACTCTCTACCGTTGATCTTCAGTACGTGTTCACCTGTTTTCTCAATTGCCTATCATCAAATACTCTGTGAGTTCATCTTGACCGTTAGCTTCCAGACTCATCCTTGGGTCTAGCCAACGAACTTTTGTCCTGCCTCTTTGACCTGCTATTGAAGCTGCAATTACTGACAGTCTGTCTGTGTGTAAAGAAGCCTGCGGGTAAAAATATATTTGTTTCTCCCAAGGGTTTTCTAAAAGTGCACGGCGGAGGTTGCAAATACTTAAGAGAGAGAAGATGCCATAACACCTACAAATACCAAATGTTGCATTTGTTTCTGTGAGTGTAGTCAAAGAAATCTGCCCTGAGAGTCCCAAAGATGCTGCACATCTGTGCGTGCTGTCTGCTTACACATGTCTGCATTTCTTTTTCATCGGCACGGCCAGTTGTTTTACTGCACTACGAGTCAGCATGTTGGAAACACCCAAAGACTTACCATTTGGATTGTAGTATGGATGCTTGATGATAAAAGTCTGACCCTGTTTCTGCTCTTGTAGCAAATCTGATGGGAATCTCAGTTCTAAACGTCATATAACATCATGACCTTTCTTTGATCTATCGTGGTGTGGCAGACAGATGTACTTAAGCATCAACATTCAGAGTATTTCAAACTACCCTCGTTCTTCGTAACAGGATTAGGAGGGAGAATGGGCCTTCTGTGCAATCCAGCTTTACCATGTGAAAGAAAATGTATGTAAAAAGCAGATTCTCCTTATTTAGAAATGAGGTTCTTTAGGGTCAGGTTTTATTTAATTTAAATACACTTAGGTTTTACATTCAAAATGTATTCCCACTTCATGGCCTTAAAGAATCAAACATGAAAGACTGAAAGAAGAATTCCAATAGCATTTTAAAACAATTAAGCTGCAAAGTGTCAATATTTGGACACCTCAAAAGAAATATTTCTTTTAATGAGTGTTAATGTAATCACAATATACCAAAGGAAGGGTTCATAGGGATCATCGAATTCACTAATGTTTTAAAGAAAGGCAGTTTTAGTTCAACCATTGAGGAAATGTTTTATTTCAGCTAGGAATAAAAGGGTTTTATATACAAATGAAATGATTTTACAATATGGGAAGGATTTGGAGGGAGCAGGAAAAAACCCTAAGGATCAGAAATAAGCAGGGAATGTGGACGAAGGACAGGACGGGGAGGAATGAAGGAAGGTGCTGTCTGAAGGGGCTTTGCTGCAGATCTTTGGCTGCTTCTGCAGACTGTAAGTTGGAAGCTTCTTCTCTAAGTGGTAACGGGACTCCCACAGATAGCCCATGGCCACATCACACACTGGTGTGAACCCCACAAAACCAGGGCAAGGGCAGATGCAAACTGATGGGGGAGCAGAGCAGGGACCTGCCATGTGCCAAGGGGAGGGCGGAAAGATGCACAGAGGTAAACCACACATATGCCGCACAGAAGGTTCCTGGGATCCTCAGTTATCTCAAACCCATAGGAGAGATGCCAGTTTGAGGCCACATTTACTAACCCGAATCCTAGGGATTTTTGGCATCCTTTTTATCACCAGCAGGGAATTTTCATGTTCATTATCTCAGAGGGGCTACAGAATGTTACATCTGATGCATTACATCGTATGACCAAGGGTAAGAATATGGTACTTATATTTTCTTGGAAAATGTGGGAAACTAGTAGTATTTGTTAGAAGAAACTGAGACAACAGTTTACAGATGAAGAAAAAAGAAGTGCAGGGAGAAAAAGTGACTTGGTCGAGAATGCACAGCTGAGTGCAACCCCATTGTAACGCAGCTTCAACCATGGAAGTCTCAACCTCCATGCTTCCCCGTACTACCAGCCTCCCTTGGAAGGAAGCAATAACCTATTACATGAAGACGGCTATTTTTGTTGTTGTTGTTGTTAATCCTCACCCGAGGACACTCTTCCATTGACCTTCAGATAGAATGGAGGGAGGGAGGGAGTGTGAAAGAAACATCCATGAGAGAGAGAGACACATTGATTACTTGCCTCCCATACAACCCTGACTAGGGCTGGGGGTTGAACCTGCAGCACAGGCCTTTGCTCTTGACTGGGAATCAAACCTGTAACACTTATTAGGTCCATGGGCCGATGCTGTAACTGCTGAGCCAAATTGGCCAGGGCTGAAGATGGCTATTTAAAACACAAATCAAACAGCTCCTAACCTTTAAATAATACCTAATCTTTTCTGTGAAAAAGTTTCATATCTGGCACATCGTCACAAAAAATGAGGGATGGAAATTTGGAATATATGGTATAAGAAGCACACAGACAGGAATATACTGGAAACCAAATGGTCTTTAGTTTCCTTGGATCTTCGGCATATCACCTCATCTTTAGGTGAACTTCCCAAATGTAGAGCAAATCACCTCTTTTTGCACTCTCTCAGCTGCCACACAGAACTCATTGCTTCCTGCTCTGTTCATCTTGTGACCATAGGAATTTTTCTATCATAGTTTTGTACAGGTCTGTGTCCTCTCCGAGTCATAAAGTCTGCCTCACAGGCTTACTTGGAAGAGTGTGTGAGATTTTGTATACGTGAATTCCTACCCCTGTAAGCTCCAGGCCACAGCAAAGCGCACTGCGTACACAGATCGGAGGGATGCAGGGGTGAGGTGGTACGTGTTGAGCAGCCACCTCTTAGGAAACAAAGTTGCTAATTTGTAGTATTTGCCAATTTCCATGGTATAAATGCTCCCCTGACTTCAAGCTAGCAATGTGATGTCACTGAGTGTGCGCTCCTTTACCTAGTTTTCCCCTGTACACAGGCACTGGAGGTAAATAACCTCAGAAGCATAGACATGTAGTAAGACAGTTAGAAAGTACTGTGATTCCCTACTTGTTACCTTTAATTTCATAATTTATTTAATTGCAGGTTTATATGAATTGATTTTTAATAATGGCCATGTTTAATAATCGGCTGACAAAATTCCCGAGAACTGAATAGTTGGTCCTTCTGAGCTGGTGGCGGCTGGCTCAGCACCCTGACTCATGAGGTCGAAGGCAGGAACTTTCTGTGTTCATTTTGTGTTTTCTGTGCTTAACACATGCCCTGGAACTCGGAAGATGTTTGCTATGTCAATAAATGAATTTAAAAAGGGTACAAATGCAAATATGAACCAAGTTACTGCTGTATATGCAAACACCTTAGATATAACCCCCAGACACTCCTGGCTTCAGTTTCTTCATCTGTACGGCAAGGGGCTTGGATGACTTTGATTGACATCAGGCTCCCCCACCCCCCACCCCGCCTTTCACATTCTACATGTTCTAATGACCAGAAGCAAATTCTGAGATTATGTCAACTATTTTCTTAGCTGTATGCTTATATTGTGATGACAACATTATAACTACCTCATTTAGGCTCGAGCACTAAGTGAATGGCAGATTCAGAACTTATTTACTTTCTCTTGAGGAGAAATGAAGGCTCCTTCATTTGCTTCAGTTGACTGTGGAATCATGAGGATATTAGTCTAGATGTGCGCTAACAGCATCGTTATGTGCTCGTCTACATTTGGATTTAATAAGAAAATGACTATTACTTTAAATGATAGGAAAATAAAACCAGAAATACCTCATTTCAAAGTGTTCATAAGGCTTCAATGCTAACTTTTTGGAGCTGTGAGCTTAAGATTCATTTTGCCAAGCATTTCCTTTACAGAGGAGATCAGAATAAACACTAAAGATGAAGTCTTCAGCAGAGTTTAAGTCCTATTCCTGAAACACATCTCATTCTAGAACCCCTTTGACCTGGAAAACACAGTACCACCTCGTGGGACATGGGTGGTTCGTGGAACTCAGTCTCCAACATGCTGCCGCCTCTTTGATGACTAGCCATGAGCAGGATCAGAAACAAATGCCTTTACTGCTTGTTTATGTATGGTGAATAATTTTTAATTTTGAAGTTTTTTGGTTTCAATTATTCATTTAGAATTCTACCTTTCCAGGCATCATATTACCAAATCCATTAACCTGACCTGTAGTAAAAAACAAAAACTGAGGGTATACACTGTATTAATGTCAGAGTAAAGGTAGAAAGACTAAGATATTTCCTCTTCCAGATTTCCTGAAGATGTTCAGTATAATTTGCCACCTTAGTCACCTTATTTGTCAAATGACGCAGGTGAATTAGATAGGCCCCAGAGTCTGGTTTATGCCATTAGCCCATGTAACCCCTGCCTAGGGAGCTTGAGCAATGGGGAGAACTTGGGTCCTAAAGACTTAAACACATTCACAGAAGTGAAGGGGGAGCCAGCGCGGGGTTTAATTAAGCTAAATGTTCTGATGTTTGAATGTTGACACACTCAGTCATACTTAGGTCCAAGAGAATTTAAAAAAATTCCCCCCCTTGGGAGAATAGACTTGATTTACATGGGACTTCTTTCATTAAATTCAGTGAAGCCTGCAAAGCTTGCTAACGAAGGAAAATTATGAAGTATGCTGGCTCAGTTTACTTGCTCTTTCCATAATAATTTGGCCTCAAACCATCTTACATAGGCTCTAAAGCAATCAGATTTCAAAGAAATTTGCCTCATTCTTTAGCTGAGAATTAAGAGAAGCATGTTTTGCGCTTATCAGAAAGATTCTGCAGATATGGTAAAAATGGATAGGTAATTTCACTTCATTGTAAGATATTTAGGTTATGTCAGACATGAGATTTTTAACATATTTTAAAAATATTCTTAGATGTCTCCATAGAGCTTTTCAAGTTTTCTAAGGCAAGTTACTGCTTTGTCAACTCTTAGAAAATAGGCCTGGGCCCTGATCTGGTAGCTCAGTTGCTTAGAGCATCATCTTGATACACCAAGGTTGGGGGTTCAATTCCCAGTCAGGGCACATAAAGAACCAACCAATGAATGCATAAATAAGTAGAACAACAAATCGATGTTTCTCTCTCTCCCCCACCCCCATCTCTTTCCCACCCACCTTCTCTCTCTCCCTCCCTCCCTTTTTCTAAAATTAATAAATAAATTTAAAAAATGAAAATAGGTCGGGAAGAGATGTTCTTCAGGAATTTGATTTTCATGTTGCCCCCTCCAGTCCACCCTGTACTTTGCAGAGTGATCAATATTAACATGCAAACTTTTATTCAAACCTTCCTTAAATCCCTTTAAAGGTTTCGGTGCTCTCAGCATATGACCCCAGCTCCGCATCGTGGCTGGTGTGCCGCTGTCATCCTGAATGCCCAGGAAGGCTTTCCTTTGGTTGCTGGTCACTCCACGGTCTAAACAACCTGCACTCTCAAGAGTTTAGCACAACACAGATGCTTTATGAACCAAGAACAACTCCAGTGAACGGGGGGTTGTGCTCATTGTCCACTCAGGGGCTCAGGCAGCCTGGGCCTCTCCACCTGGAGTGTTGCTGGTTGTTCAACCAAAAGGAAAAAGAGCTCTGGAGGGTCCCACCTCAGCAATTCGGTGCTCTGGCCTGTAAGTGACACTTTTGCTCACAACTCATGGCCGTAACTAGGCGTGTGGCCGCATCCAACTACTGAGAGACGGGAAGACAATCCTGCTGTGTGTCCATCCAAGGGAGAGGGGGGGCCGGAATATTGGTGAGCAGTGCTAATGACTACCACAGCTGCAGGTCCCTTTGCTGTTTACTGTCCCCTACAGAGCTACACTCCAGCTCTGCTTATGTTGTCATTAAAGCATCATTCATGTGGTCACTCATGCCCTCTTCACATTTGGTGAACTGCCAGTTCACCCAGGCAGTTCCCTCTCTCATTCCTCTCTTGCTTTCTCCTCTACTTTGCATTGATGCTCAGAATATTCTTTCCTCTTTTCCCTTCATCTTTCTCTTCCTTTACGACTCAGTGTTTTCTTCACCTCATTCAGGAGGTTTCTCTATCTGTGCCCTGCAAAGCTGACTTAGGGGTCTTCTCTCTGGTCTCATGTAAACCTTAACACATTGCACCATAAACACTTATTTACCCATCTCTGCCTCACATCAGAGTGTAAGCTCCCTGTCTTACTCACTGTAACACTCTGAGTACCTTGCATGGTGCCTGGTGGAGAGTCAGTTAGTAACAACTTAGTTATTGTTTGCTATTCGAGTGACTTAGTTACAAAAGCTTCTTCATAGTGAAGAACTTAGTATCATGTGGATATGAGAAATTTCTTTTCCTCTGGTTTTCCAACTGGTGCTTTAATTAAAAAAAAAGATATGCAACTGTAGGTCTGGTGATTATATTTGATGAGAGCAATTCAGAGGATGAGTTATAGATTTTTAAGTGGCTGAGACTATATAACCAACCACTGAGGCTAGTGGTATAGAAAATAAGATTGAGTATCATTGTGTAAGATTGAGTTTAAATAAAAAGTAAATGTCCTGGTATTGTGATCCCTCCAACTTTGTTCTTCTTTCTCAAGATTTCTATATTCGGGGTCTTTTTTGGTTCCATATAAATTTTTGGATTATTTGTTCTAGATTTGTGAACTATACCATTGGTATTTTAATAAGGATTGTGTTGAATCTGTAAATTTCTTTGGGTAGTATGGGCATTTTAATGATGTTAATTCTTCCAATCCATGAACATGGTATATGCTAACATTTGTTTGTATCTTTCTCAGTTTCTTTTTTCAATGTCCTGTAGTTTTCCAAGTACAGGTCTGTTACCTCCTTGGTTAAGTTTATTCCTAGGCATCTTATCTTTTTGTTGTTGCAGTGGTAAAAGGGATTGTTTTTTTAGTTTCTCTTTCAGAAATATCATTATTGATGTATAAAAATGCCATTGATTTCTGAATGTTAATTTTGTATCCTGCTACTTTGCCAAATTTACTTATTAACTCTAGTAGTTTTTTGGTGGATTCTGTAGGGTTTTCTATGTACGATATCATGTCATCTGCGAATAATGACACTTTTTCTTCCTCTCCAATTTGGATGCCTTCTATCTCTTTTCTTTTCGTCTGATCACTGTGGTTATGACTTCTAGTACTATGTTGAGTAAGAGTGGTAAAAGCAGACATCCTTGTCTTGTTCCTGTTTTTAAGGGAAACACTTTTAGTTTTTGCCCATTGAGTATGATGTTGGCTTTAGGCTTGTCATATGTGGACTTTATTATGTTGAAGTGTGATTCCTCTATTCCCACTTTGCTGAGAGTTTTTATTAAAAATGGGTGCTGGGCCCTGGCTGGTTTGGCTCAGCGGTTAGAGCATTGGCCCGTGGACCAAACAGTTGTAGGTTCGATTCTGGTCAAGGCCATGTACCTCATTTGCGGTTTGTCCCTGGCCCTGGTTGGGTCGTGTGGGAGGCAGCCAGTCGAGGTGTCTCTCTTAAATGTTTCTCTCTCCCTCCCTCCCACCTATCTAATGATAAATAGAAAAATATATCCTCAGGTGAAGATTAAAAAAAAATGGGTGCTGGATTTTGTTGAATGCTTTTTCTGCATCTATGGATATGATCATGTGATTTTTATCCTTTATTTTGTTTATGTGATATATCACATTTATTGATTTGTGAATATTGTACCAGCCTTGCATCCCCTGAATAAATCCCACTTGGTCATGGTGTATGATATTTTTAATGTATTGCTGGATCCTGTTTGCTAATATTTGAGGATTTTAGCATCTATGTTCATCAGGAATATTGGCCTATAATTTTTTTTTCTTTGTGGTGTCTTTATCGGGTTTTAGAATTAGGATAACACTGACCTCGTATAAAGAGCTTGGAAGTCTTCCTTCTTTTCGAATATTTTGGAATAGTTTGAGAAAGATGGATGTTAGTTCTTAACCAAAGAACTTATATGCATAGCCTATGGACACAGAAATAGTGTGGTTAAGGCCTGGGGTGGGGTGGGAACTTGGTGGAGGGGAGTAGTGGGGGAAAAATGGGGGACATCTGTAATACTCTCAACAATAAAGATTTTTTAAAAAGTAAATGTTTTAACTTAATCGCCCATATGAACACAAGGCAAAAGGTCACCAAACAATTCTGCTTGTTCTTAAAATCCAGCCTTGCAAATATTGGTACTCAACGTAAATATGTCAATTTTCTTTAAATAAATTATTTTCCTTCTCTGAACATATAGAAAATAGAATAGAGGAAGAGATAATATAAACATTTCTTGCTCTGGACTTCACATTCTTCAAGAGAAACTTTCAACCTGTGCATCAATCATAGGGGAAATTTAAACTCAAAGTAAGAATGATTCCCTTTCTCATTCAATGATGGATATGTGTGTGGTTTGCTTACCCAAGGGGGCAGTTCAGAGCACCAGTCACTGTACACTGGCCTATTGTTATGTTTAAATTCTGACCCACAATTTGCCAGGTTTCTCAGATGAAGCTCAGGCAGCTCTGAGAATTAACACAATTTTTAAGGCAGATTCTTAAAGCATTAGGGATTAGCTCTAAGCCTTATGTAGAAGAATTGCCAGAAAAGTAAGAGGAAACAAGATATAAGCAGAAAGAAAGTTTTCTCACTGTGCACGCGCGCGTACACACACACACACACACACACACACACGTACATAATCATTTACATATAATATATGCTTTAAAGTCTGGAGAGATTTTTACTAAAGCATTAAACCCTGGGGGAAGTAATTTTATGGAAAAGGACCACATCCAAATAAAGGATTATATAACAAATAGTCTAATTCTGCAAAATATTTTACTCAGATTGTGAGGGCCGGTTTCCCTCAGAACTAGAACTGGGAGTGATTAATAATAAACTACAGTGAGTAAGTTCTGAGGCCAAAATTTAACATCTGCTAAGGATAGGTGTCAATGGTACGGGATGTTGTGGAAGAGGATAGCCCTGGGTGTCTGTAGTGCTCCCCCTCTGCTTCCTCAACCTAGAAAATGCACACAACCCCAACGCAGTGGGAGGAGAGCAGGCCTGGCCAGCTAGGACTCCCGGGTCTAGATCTGTGCCATTTGGTCAGCGGAATCCTAGACCTGAGGGTATTCTCTGCATAATTACCAAATCTGAACGCCACGTTGCAATGTACCCAAATTCTTTCAACGTTATAGGTCATACATAATAATGCACAATTAATTTTGCTCATGAATTTTATGTGATCATTATATCTTGATATATAGTTACTTTTGTGTATCACATTTGTTTAGATTATTTTATAAATTCTTTAGTGGGTTCTTGAAGACAGGGAACATGTGCAAAATGAAAACTGTAAAACTTTTTATAACATAGTGTCAGGTATCTTATGAATGGTAAAAACATACATAAAAAATAATAATGAGGAAAAAACTACTAAAAAAAAATGACATGAAAGTTCTGAAAAGTCCTCAAGAGTTTATAGATAGCCTAGAGTTAATGTCTGATTTGGGGACAAAACAACAACAAAAAGCAAGTCAGAAAAGATCTTTTCTAACTCTGAAATTAAATTGAAGTTAATCTAAGAGGTCGTGTTTATGAAAAATAATACCTAAACTTTTGTTTGAATTATTATCCTAATACAATCCTCATCTCAGTCAAACATTATCTAAGGATTTTAACGGAAAAAGGTTCAACAATTTAAATAAACTCTTCCTGAGTCAGAGAGGGGGCCTGGCAAAGAGCTCTCACACCCAGGGATGAGGCTGCGGGTGTTTACCCCTGAACGGGTGAAGGAGACCTCTTTCGAGCCCACGGGAGATGGACAGGCGATGGCAGGCAGCTGCCCCTAGTGTTGAAACTTGGATTCTCACGATTAGAGAAGATCGGTCTAGATGAAGTCACTGGCTCTGGAAATCAGCCTTTTCCCTCTCTGGACTGTTTTGCTAGATAGGTCCTGAGCCTGCCAGAGTGTAGGACCCGGCTGACACTGTCAAACAGGGAGCATCATCCCAAGGCATCTCCAATTCAGTGTTTTATGGCTCAGAGGAGTAGTCGAGTTCACTGAGCCTGACTTTCATTTCACAGATGGGAAACCTGAGGCCAGAAGGGATTCTGTGACTTGCCCAAGCTCACACAAGTAACACAAAAGCCAGACTCTTGACTCCTAGCCCAGTGTATTTTCCCTGACACAACACAACACATGAGTCATCTGGAGAAAGGAGCCTAGAATTATGAGGGTGGGGCAGCAATTGAAGAGAGATTTAGGTATGTAACTTTGGCAGAGGTCCCCCTCTTAGACAAAAGGGCCATTCTTGAGAAAATGTCCCCGGTGTTAGCACTCAGAAATCCAAAATACCCATTGGGACCTTTAAGCCATCAGGGTAAGAAGGTTCCCTTCTGGAGAAAGAAGCCAGTTTGCCCTGGCGTGCGTCCCAGCACTGCAGGTGCTTTCTGTGGGACCACATTCCCAGAAGCTTACCTTGGCTTGTCAAAAGGAACCCCACCGTTCAAGGGTCTCCCCCAGATCTCTGACCTGCAAGCCGTTGTGGCAAGTAAGAAGGGTGGCTTTGGGAAGGGTGGTGCCTTCTAACAGATGGCTCCCATCTGACCACCAAGTCAGAGCTTCTTTTATGAAAAGGCTGCTGCTTTCCAGGGTTTCTAGCGTGTGCATTCCAAACAGGATCAAGAACATCTGCAGAACTTGGAACCAGAAACACACTGAGGTCATGGCCTCTAGGCAAGCAATCAGCAGATTGAGTCACTGAAATCTCTCTTTTATGAACATTAGCTGTAGGTCTGGAAACAGCACTGAGGCGAGCCCATGTCAGTGGAGTGGACTTACCTCCGCCCATTTCCCTGGGCTGGGCTTGTACTGGAGCCCAAGTTTCTCATGTGAACTTTGCTTTCCAACTAAGGAATTTAGAAGCATGAGGAAGGAGCGTAGTCATGGATTCATGGGGGATGCTGAGACAGGTGGCAGAAGACCCGACCCTATAGCCCTTACAAATGTCCGTGGTGGGTATTCGGAGGGAAAACACGGGGTGTGGGCTTCTCCCAAGAGACTGAGAGACCTGTGGTCCTTCATAGCATCTTCCACATTTGATTGAATAAATATCAGGAAGTGGTGGCTTTGTTTTTCTTGCTCCTCGTATTTTCTGTGCCTGGGAAGAAAGGAAAAAAGAATGACAGGAACATCATTCTGTTGACATGCATAACATAAATCTTACTCAGAGATGGCATTTGTAGAAAAGTATCTCTACAGTTAGGACTTGGAATCCAAGAGACCTGTTGCCCACCAGCCCATTTACACACACACCAGTTCATGTCAGCACATGTTACTCTGTGATTTTTTAATTGTCTTCTTTCTGTTATGCTTAGATTCTCAGGGGCTCTACGCCATAACCTCTCCATCCTGCCCCCTCAGCACCTGGCATTGTACTTCCTGAAAGGCCAGAAGTAATGACAGTCACAAAGTAATAATTGTCAGTGATGGTCACAATTAAAAATAACAACTTTACAGGTCCAGCATTTTATATGCAGCTTGCAAAAGTATCTCCACATATATGCTACCCTTTCAAAGCTGGAGCCTGTGAGGTGGAAAGGGACGGTCTCCTTGGGGGACACCGAGCCTCAGGTGGCAGCGCCCGCTCGGGTCTCCACGGGCAGCCGGTGGAGCTGTGATTCCAGCCCCGCTCTTCTGACTCCAAATCAGAAGCTGTTTGAAATGGTCAGGAGGATAGCTAGGCTTCAAAACAGTGTGTTTATCAGAGTATAGACTGACCACGGTTGATAATTTTATAAATATGTGTCATGAGACATGGGGGTGTGCACAGTCGTCCCTTGAATGTTTAAAGAGACTCTGAAACCTTAAATGAGGAAATTCTTGACTTCAAACATTGATTTTCAGTTCCTATTTTTGGTGCCACAAACAATTATGTCTTCCGTCACTTAACTTTAATTTTCCCATCTGAAAAATGAGGGAGTTGAACCGAACGGTACCTCCTTCACTTCTCTTGGCATGTTCAGGCTGGTGTGACAAAAGTATCACAGATTGGGTGGCTTAAACGACAAACATTTATTTCTCACAGTTTTGGAGGCTTTGAAGTCCAAGATCAAGGCACCGGCATTCTTGGTGTCTGGTGAGGGACCTGGCTCGTAGACAGCCGTGTTCTCATTGTGTCCTCACACATCGAGGGCGCGTGAAAGCTCTCTGGGAGAGTTTTAGAAGGGCACTAATCCCACTCACGAGGGCTGTGCCCTCCTGACCTAATCACCTTACAGAGCCTAAAGGCCTTCTTCAGTCCATAACACTTCCCGTGACGAAATCCCGTGCTGCTGTCGTTCTGATGATGAGAGTGGGTGAGCATTTAATCAGAGCTGTGGCCCAGCATTCACTTCTCGGAGGGGAACTCACCTTGCCACTCGCGCAGAGTTCCTGAGATGCTGCTAGTTAGGACTCAACAGCTGAAGTTCTCCATTTACAAACTGGTTCAGAATTAGAAACCAGGGCTTGATAGGTCGCTCTTCATCAGTCCGTAATGATGGGAAAATGGAGACACTGGGGGGCATTTTCTCTGGCATTCGAAACCCATGCCTCTAGAAATTGCCTTATGCCGGCTTCTACAGATTGCCATCAGTCAAGGACATGGTCAAGGACATTTGGTGAAACTGCAGCGAAGATCATATTTTAAAAATAAGAGTTTCATTAAATAAAAATTTTTATATCCTATTGATGCTGTTGCCTCTTCGGAACCCCAGGGCCTGAGGCTTCAGGGCCATGTGACCGCTGGTCCCTTCAAGGACGCCCCTTCTAGGCAGGACCAGCGCTCCGTTGGCAAGATGCGGTCTAATAAATCACATGCAGAACCTGAATCCAGGGTCATGTGAAAATTCAGTGCTGTTTCAGTAACCTCACAGAATGGATTTACAGTCATATCAAAGCATAATTTGGGAATGGGGGCCTTGCTTATTCAGGAAATACAAGCATAGCTGTAGTTCTCGTTCACTTACAGGATTTCCTAAAGGGCATCTATTTAAATCCTCTGGTGAGAGAACTCAGAACCTAAAATTATTCCAACTATAAAATATTAAAATAGCCTAGTGAAAATGAATTCACCGAGGGCGTGTACCTCATGTATTCAAAACTGAACGGTTTGAAGGCCAGCTGGGTATGTCCGAAAGGCCCAGGAAACTGCAGGCTGAGATACAGCCGTCTCTGCAACATCTTTTGAACTGTGGGATTCACAGCAAAAGCTGTTAGTGCTGGAGAATCATGTGGGATCAGTGGGGATCGCTTGCTGAGGAAGAGCAAGGAGGCCCAGGCGGTGGAGGCTGACGACAGCCTGGGCCTGACTCATCCAGAATGACATCAGCTGATGTACCCAAATGCATCAGAACCATTTTCTCTGAGTTTCAGAGTCATCTAGGAGTGTATGGAGCTTTTGGAAAAATCACTCACTCTGTAGGGCCTTCTCTTCTCTATTAGTATTTTTAATGAATAAAACCCAAGTACAGCAAGCGTCAAGGAAAACCAAGATGAAATAAATCTGGAGTGTAGACATCAGGAACAGCCTGTAGGTGGTCATGGGAAGAATAACAGAAGCAGCGCACCGTGAATGTTTACTGTGTGCAGCGAGTATTCTGAAGTGTTATTTAATTCAGTCTTCACCCATCACATGGTAGGTAGCAGCGTTCCAGGGTTTGGGGGTGGGGAACGGGCGGCAGGAAGAAGCAGCTCTGGTGCACAGGGCAGTGAGCTGAGCGGCCAGGGTCCCACCCTTGTACCTGTGCTCGCCTCCTGCTCACTCTCTCCGCTGGGAGGGATCTGCCCAAGGATGGTACACAGCCTAAGGAATTTTCTAGAGGAAAGCGGGAGTTTACATGATAATGGTGATCTCATATGTTGATGAACTGAATTAAAGTTTAGCTTCTATTAATAGCCTCCTTTTCTTCTGATTTCTGCCACTGCCTCGGTCCCCCAAAGCTTGGACTTTAGCTTTGGAGCAGAGGCATTTGGATCCTAGAGCACATTTTACGTAAGTGCCATTTAGTCCCCACTGCTGGTGGCTAAAGGAATGTGTCACCCCTCCAAATGCATTGTTGCTCTGAGCCTCACTACCACCCAGCAACGTGGGTATGGTTCCCATTTTACAGTTGATAAAACAGTCTCAGAACATTTACTATCCCCAGCATCCTGTTTTGAAGTAGGGAAGCAGGATAAGAACTGAGGGCTGCCAGACCAAGAACCCTCCCAGAGGACAGGACAGGTCTTCTCAACCCAGGCTACTCCTGAGAAACACCCAGGATTTCAGAAAATAAAAATGCCTGGGTCCCTCCCCAGACCAATCGAATCAGAGTATCAAGATGAGGGAGGACTTGCTCCTCAGTCTTTTCCAAAAGCTCCTTGAGATTCTAATGAGAGGTCAAAGTTGAGAACTATTGTCATATGCAGCCACTGATTAAGTTATTTTGTAGAACATGAGAATCTCATACTATCTTTAAGAAGTACAGTGGCTCGGTGGATTGAGCATTGTCCCATGGACTGAGAGGTCCTGGTTCCATTCCCAGTCAGGGCACATGCCAGGGTTGTGAGCTCAATCCCCAGTAGGGGGCGCGCAGGAGGTAGCTGAGCGATGTTGCTCTATCAATGTTTCTCTCTCTCTCTCCTTTCCTCTGTCTCTAAAATCAATAAAGAAAAAAAAGTTTTTAAAAAAACTGTCTGATAATCTACTAGTAAATTCTTCAACGATTTGAATAGGCATGGATTTCCTGGTATCAGGTAGACAAAGAGAGGGGCCAGACGAGGCACAGTGAGTGTGCATCCATGCTGACAGCTGTCTCATCTCTGTAAGTAGAAATGAAGGTGAAATTACTCACCATTGAATTCAGGACTCACAATGCCAGAGTACCCAGCTCCCAGGGTGGCTAACAGAAACTTAGGTGCACTGAAGAGAGAGTTCTTGTCCTGACCTTCTGCATCAGTGAGCCCCTACTCTTTTTAAAAATATGTATTTATTGATTTTCCAGAGAGAGAAAGGGAGAGAGAAACATTGGTGTGAGAAAGAAACATCAATCGGCTGCCTCCTGTACGCCCCCTACTGGGGATCCCGCTGGAGACTGGGGCATGTGCCCTGACTGGGAATCGAACCGGGACCTCTCAGTCCATGGGACTGGACTCAATCTACTGAGCCACACCGTCTGGGCTGTGAGACCTTACTCTTGATGCCAGTTCAGCAGACACAGGTGACTTGTCATAGATTTCAGTATCAGTTTTCCTTATGCAGATGGTCTGCATGGCATGGCTTAAACTCTCTTATACTCATGAGATTTTTAGGATCACAGAACAAAGAGCCCTATGAGTAAATAATTTACAACACTTGCAAGATACGTGACTGCAGAGAATCTGATGTGTACAGTATTTCTGGCCTATCTTCCTTCCCACTCCTGACTCCTTTTACAACTCGTAGCACATAGTAATTATAAACTGGAATAAAAATTCTGTTCTAAAACAATCCCAGAAGTAAGAGACATGGTTGTGTTTTTAAAGATTCCCTGAGATGATTATCCACGTCCCATAAAGGTGCCATGTAGAAAAAGTACCTCATGATTTGTGTTGGTAATTATGATGTTAAGTTTAATTTCAGATTGGTCGATGGCCAGCAGAATGTGGTCTCCGAGTTTAAATGATTAGTGTGTCAAGTTTAAAAATCAGTGTACTCAGACTGTGAAAACTGGCTTTGTAGTAGAATTTGTGATTGAAACAATAGCAATTTTTTTTTCTGGGATTTAAATATGAATACGTTGGAGGAAATAATAACACTGTACTTTTGCATACTAGTTGGATGGTGGACACCTGGCTTGTGTACCCTTATTTCATCCTCCCATGTCCCTAGAAGACATTAGTAATTGATCATGCTACTTTATATCTTCTTTTTTTGGTTAAGCACAATCATGGGCTCAGAAACTTTTACAACACTGTGACTTATGCAGTGACAACCAATAGATCAGACTTGGCACAAGAGATAAAACCTATTTTTCATCTCTGTTAGAGCAAGTTATAACTTATAAATACTCTTCTTGCCCAATACCTTGTTAATGTTGCTCTTTGCAAAGTTCAAAGCCCCATAAGATAGAAGGTGGTGACTGTGGAAAGGCCGCCGAGTCCCTCGCAGTGGTTTGAATGACAGGTGGGACTGCAAGCTCTCCTGTGTGTGAACATGTGCCTAAGTCCAGCAGGGGGAGTGTCCTGCTTTCTAGACCCTGCTCTTCACACCTGCTTAGTTTCAGTGCTGACAGTTTATTTTACAATCCCCTAAAATTGGAGGAGCCAGTAGGGAAAAATCACATTTAGGCCGAACAGGATAGACCATCAAGGAAATTAGAGCCCAGTCCTACACAACCCACGGAGTCCTACCTGTGGCACCTCTCACTCTTCTCTTGGGTTTGCCACCAAGGCCACATACAGGTCTAATGATGTGAGCTGCAAGGATTTTTGTTGAAAGTCCAGTTTTTATAATTGAACATGAAATAATGATCAAATTTTGTCTTGAGTCTAATAGGTTGCATGACATTCCCCCACCCTGCCCCCTTTGCTGGCTAGATTTCAACGTGGGTAATTATATCCAACTTCCCAAATTCCAATATAGTTTATATGGTTCTGTTTCTTTACTTGCTCCCATTAAAGCTATATTGGCAAGGAAAGATTGTGGCATTCCTTACAGGAACTGGCTGGGCTGCCTTTCCCTGGCACGTGAAGTAATGTCCCTTTGCTAAATGGCATCACTGTCAGATCAGTGCACAGGTAATGCATGCCGTATAATATAACTGCATGCTGTACAATACCAATCTCTTTGTTGCCCTCAGAGTTGGGCCTTAATATCGGGAATTAGTGAACTGTGGCCCACGGGCTAAATATAGCCTGTGACCTCTTTTTGTGCAACTCTCAAGCTAATAATGAATTTTATATTTTTAAAGCATTGTAAAAAACAAACACATGCACACAAAGAATATGCAACAGACTATATGTGGCCTGCAACACCTAAAATGTTTACGAACTGGCCCTTTACAGAATGTTTGCTGAGTCCTGCTTAAGATGATCATAATAATAATGGTAATAGTAGATGAATGAATAAAAAAGCTGTGGTACATTTACACAATGGAATACTATGCAGCTGTAAAAAAGAAGGATCTGTTACCCTTTGAGACAGCATGGAGGGACCTGGAGAGTATTATGCTAAAGAAAATAAGCCAGTAAGAGAAAGACAAATATCATATGGTCTCACTTATATGTGGAATCTGATGAACATAATAAAGTGATAAATGAAATAGAAGCAGAGGCATGGAAACATGGAACAATCTGATGAATCTCAGAGGGAAGGGGGTGGCGGGCGAGAGGGAACATTAACCAAAAAATGTATATGTGTATATGCATTGCCCATAGACACAGACAATAAGGTGGTGAAGGCCTGGGGTGAGGTGGAAACCAGGTGGTGGGGGGCCAAGGGTGAAGAAAGGGGGTATTTTTAGTACTCTCAACAATAAAGATTTTAAAAAATTTAAATAAAAAAAATAATAGTAATAGTATGAATAACAGCCTGTTATGGAGCACTTACTATGTATTGTCTTAAGCATTCTTCATATTTTAACTCAGTCTTTATGGAGACTCTGTGAGATAGTGTTGTAGCCAGGAAGCCTTTAAAAATGCCCCCAATAATCCCTTCCTCTAGCATTCATGCCCTTGGTGCAATCTCTTCCCTTAACTAGGGGCTGTATTTAGGGACTGCATTCTAATGAAATATGGCATGGGATGGAAAACATATAGAAAATGATGGTGGGATGATGAAGGCATACCTTGGAGATATTGTGGTTTTAGTTCTAGACCACCCCGATAAAGCAAGCTGTAATCTTTTTTGTTGGTGGAGGATCTTGTCTTCAATTTGTAAGAATCACGGGATCTATGAAGTGCAATAAAAGAAGTTATGCCTGTACTGAGGTTAGATTACAAAAGATTGTGGCTTCTTGGATCCCTCTCTCTCTTCCTTATTCCCCTTTCTCACTCATCTGGCCTCCTTCTTCTCTCCTCCTTCTTCTCCCCTCTTCCCTCCCCCACCCCCACATTGATCACTATGGGAGAAGCCATATGCCATGTAGAGATGCCCATGTGGTAAGGGACTGAAGCCAGGAACGTAATTCCTCTCTCTCTCACCCCAGATGAGCCTTCGGATGAGACCGCAACAACTTGACTGAAACATTATGAGAGACCTTGAGCCAGAGGCAGCCAGCTAAGTTGTACCCAGATTCCTGATTCACAGAAACTGAGATAATAAATGTTGATTGTTTAAAGTCAGTAAGTTTTGGGGTAAATTGTTAGGTATTATTAGTTAAATACAGATTCCGTGCCTAGAAAGGGCAGTATTGCCATAACAAATACATAACATGTGAGAGTGGCTCTGGAACCAGGCAGTGGACAGAAGGTAGGAAGGATCTAAGAATTTTAGGAGAATGGTAATGAACATGTTCGTAGAATTCGGGGCTTTGAGGACACCAAGGGTGAGAAATGGCAGGAAAGGAAGGCGTACTGGAGTAAAGGGGACCCTGGTTATTTAGAGGCAGAGAATTTAGCAACACTGTGGCCCGAAGTTCCATGGAAGATAGAGAATGTGGCTAATAAACTGGCTGATTTACAAGCAAAGTGTTGAAGGTGTTGCCTCGTTTCTTCTTGATAATAATAAACTGTGAGAGGAGAGAAATAAATTGGGGATAAACAAAAAGAAGTCAGGACTTGGTGGTTTTGAAAATTCTCAGTCTCTTTAAATGGCACATGATATTTAAATTAAGAAATGGCTTCTAAGCAAAGGTCTAATACAGAGCAGGAAAACATAGTCTGAAGATGAACCTGAGGGTGTGACTGTGACTAGAACCTTTTGTGAAGACCTCAGAAAGAAAACAATCTTGCCCTGGCCGGTTTGGCTCAGCGGTTAGAGCGTCGGCCTGCGGTCCAGAGAGACCCGGGTTCGGTTCCCGCTGAGGGCATGTACTTTGGTTGCAGTTTGTCCCCGGCTCTGGTTGGTCGTGTGGGTGGCAGCCACTCGTTGTGTCCCTTTCACGTCGATGTTTCTCTCTCTCTCTCTTCCTCTCTCTCCCTCCCACTCTATCTGAACAAAAAATGAAAAAATGTCCTCGGGTGAGGATAAAAAACAAACAAACAAACAAAAAAAACAATCTTAGCCCTGCTGGTGTGGCTCAGTGGTTGAGCGTCGACCTATGCACCAAGAGGTCCCAGTCAGGGTACATGTCCAGGTTGTGGGCCAAATACCCAGTGTGGGGCATGCAGGAGGCGGCCAATTGATGTTCTCTCTCATCGATGTTTCTATCTCTCTCTCTGTCTCCCTTCCTCTCTCTCTAAAACCAATAAAGGAAAAACAAACAAAAAAAGAAAGCAAGCTTGAACTGAGAGGAACAGAGACGAGGCAGAACAAAGAAAAGCCTTTGAATCCTCAGAATCCTACTGGCAGGAATCAGGATGGGTGTTCAGCTGCAAACACATGCTACCTTCCATTGATAAAAGGAAAGATGACTCAGTGAGTCGAGTGAAAGCCTCAGGGACACAGCTGAGAGCCAGGAAGCATTATTCTCAGGCCTGGAAACCCAATCACAGTACTCTCAACATTTTTCTGACTAGACTTCAGAATTCCTACAAACTAGTGCCCCCCCCCCCCTTCCAGTTATGCCCATTTGAACAGGAATGTGCACAGGGGTTGCCCTGCGCTTGCCTTCCCACTGCATTTTGGACGTGTGGAGGGGAGACTTTTCTCTTTAGCTTTGCAAGTCGCACCTACATTTGAAGAGCTGTACTCAGGAACCACATCTGAGGAGATCACGTGCACCTGGACCTGATTTAGATAAGATTCTGGGCTGAGTTGATACTGTCATTAGACGAAACTTTTGGGGGCTTCGGGCAGGGGTGAGGTGTATTTTCCATATGGAAGGGATGTGAATCATTGGGCGGGTCAGAGAGGACTATGATAGGCAGCTTAAAAGGTAGTCCCGAGACTGGCATTCATGCCCTTGAGGGTGAACAGGATTTAGTGACTCATTCTTAGCACATAGGACAGCACAGAAATGATGGCATATCACTTCCAATTGGAAGTTATGAAAGATATTGTTCCTTTCATCCTGGGTGCTCTCCTCTCATTCTCCTTTTGCATCACTGGCTCTGGGGAAAGCCAGCCATTGTGAAGGAGCCCTGTGTAGAGGGACCGAGGCCTGCCAACAACAAGACTGAGTCTGGAAGTAGACCTTCCTGTCCCCCGGGCAAGCCTTCAAATGAGACCACAGCCCAGGTCAACAGTTTGCCTGCTGAGTGACCGTGAGCTAGAAGCTAAGTTAATAGCAACTGGATTGCTGACAAAAAGAAATATGAGATCATAAATATTTGTTTTTCAACCGCCAAACTTTGGGATAATTTGTTACATATCAGCAAATAACTAATACATTTAGATACAGTTATTATCCACATTTTATAGAAGAAATTGAGGTCTGGCATCAAGTGCCATACCACTTGATGAGGAGTGGAGCTCAGACTTGCACCCAGGCGGTCTGTTTCCAGGGTCTGCATTTTGAACCACAAAGCACAAAAAAACACTGACGTAGATGAGAATGTATGTTTGCTAAATGAATGAATAGGGCACATAAGCACTGAGTCCCTTTGCTGATGTGTGTATGGGTATGGGAGCGTGCGTGCACACACACACACACACACACACACACACACACACACACACACACAGATATTCACTGTGAACCTTCTTAGAAAGCCAACCAGGTATTTTTTAAATGGTCCTTTTTTTCAGTACTTACTGAAGTCCAGGCTAGCATTCTGTTGCCACCTGGGATTCTTGAAACAAGTCTTTGGCCACAAAATTTAGGGAGAATATATGGGAGTAAGAAAGCTTATGACAAAGGGACAAGTCCTGTAGGCGAGCCCCCCCCCCCCCCCCCGCCCCTGCCATGAATGTTTACAACATTGGACACATTATCAGGTGAGGATTTCATATGACTAATGTATGTACCTTTTGGCACATTCATAAGATGACGGTTGTGAAGTAGTGGCTTGCATAGAATAGGATTGTTTTTGTTAATCCTCACCCCTCCACCCCCCAGGATACTTTTCCATTGACTTTCGGATAGAGTGGACAGGAGGAGGGAGGGATGGAGGGGGGCGGGGAGAGAGAGAGACATGATGTGAGAGAGACACATAGACTAGTTGCCTCCCGCACAACCCGGACCAGGATCGAACCTGCAACCCTTTTGTCTGAGGGCCAACGCTCTAACCACTGAGCCAAACTGGCCAGGGCAACATTAATCACTTTTGTGTTTAAACTAGTATCTTTAACATATTTTATTATAGACTTTATTTTTTAGAACAGGTCTAGATTCACAGGAAAATTGAGCAGAAGGTACAGATATTTCCCGCTTCCCACCCCCACACACATAGCCTCCAACTAATACCTTTAAAGAATGAAGTTGAATGACCAAGTTCTCATAAGAAATCGCCAGTGGTACCATCACATATACACTACATATACATAATTTAGCCAGTTCATCAGGTATGAATATGCCAAGGACACATGTATGGTTCCAGGGCTACAATAATTTGCTAGGTGATCACTTCAATTTGAAGAATTTAACAAAAACCACACTATTTTAATTTGCACATTCCACGTTTCCGTTTTTGTACAAAATGCCACCAGGAGTCCCAGATTTTGTAGACACAGCTCAAAAAATAGTTACCCAGTTCCCATCTACTTCTCTTCTTCTAGAGAGGTTGAGGTGGGGGTGGCAGGGTCCTGGATGAGAGCGGGGGGAGCGTGACCACCGCCAGGGGAGGCTGTTCCCGTCCGACTTCTGTTAGTGATGGCATCTGTCGGTTGTCAGCGTGCTTTCCCGGGTTCCTTAGAATAAGTGCTGACTGACATAGAACGGACCTCTTGAAATGTGTGTCCAGCTCACGGTTGCTCCTGAGACAACCTTGTGTTTGCATGCTGACCGGCTGCTGGTGACAGAGTGAGCCAAGGAAGCATCCGTGCCTCTGAAACTCATTTGCACTGTCACTTTTTCAAAGTCATGATTATATGAAGGAGAGATAGATGCCCCTGGCAGTATAACTTCGACCACAGTTTGTCTTCTCAAAACGCCTCGTCATCAGGGGATAGGTCCTGTGACACTAAAAAGGGGCTCCCTACACCAATGAGCTCATTAAGAATGCAAATGCTGGAACCCCTCCCAGGTGTGATGCATCTCGGCCGGCCGGGCCCAGCGAGCTGTGCTTTCACTGACGTTCCTACACCAAAGTGTGAGAGGCGCGCGAGTGAGCCTGGGCTGTGGGTTTGATTAACATTGTCACAGTTTCTGACATCTGAAATACGCAGTTTTAGCTCTTCTGGCAAGCGCGCCTTTGTTCACAGTAAATTTTTATCTTAACACCTCATTTTTTCTCCTGTGTAGTAGGGATATTTAAGATGTGGTTTGCAAGAAATCATTTTAAAAAGGGGAAAACTCCTTAACGGGTCGATGCTCATATAACTCGATTTTCCCCTGCAGACCACCCTATAATTTTTGTCTGTCTGGAGATTAATTTTTCTTTTCATTTGAAAAATGCTACTAACTTCACTAATTGTAACAGCTTCAGAATTTAAGTTTATAGTTAGAAGGGAAATATCTATCCTTAAATCCCTTCTTTACAAAACAAGCGATTGTCGTCATGGTTCCATGGGACACGCGTGAACTTTCAGTACCATTAGAAAATAATGATTACCAAGCCCTGATAACCATGTATTAGAGATAAAAAGCTATTTAGTCATATAACTTCTCAGATGACTCTATTTAAAAGCAAATAGATATCTCTTAATCTATCTGGGGGTCTTCTCATTAATTGTCCGTTGCACGGTGCCAGGAAACTATTCTGCCATTTACATACTATTTTCATCCCATTGCAGATGCGGGGCCTCACGCCGGCAAGGCTGGAACATTCTTAATCTTTCCTGTCTCTTCAGAACAAGACGATAATAAACATTTCTGACAAACTGTAATCAGGAACTGGCCTGGTAGTTAATGAACAGGTCAGAGGTGGCCATCAGGGATGTTTCTTAAGAATGTTCATAACGAAAGCTTTTGGCTTAGACCGACATCTCCATAAAAGTGGTGATAAAAGGCTTTGTGGGGAGGATGAAAGAGGACAGGATTCTCCACGGCCTCTAGGAGTCCTGGTACTCACTTTTCTCTCGTTTTGCTCTCCTCATATTTCAGTGGTTTGGGGATGTGTCTTAAACCACCCGTCCTACCCCAGTCACCACCCTGGAGAGAGAGGTTTCAGCACCTTCTCTGTGGCCCTGCAGGAAAGACCACCTTAAGCCAGGAGGAGAGAATCTGAGGTTGCATTTGGATCTGGTACTGCCTCTGCCTCAGACTGCACTTAGGAAAGCTGTAGGTGTCTGAGCAGCTGGCCGGGAGGCTGCGGCATGGAGCCCCCGCAGGAGGCAACAATTTGTGTCCTGTGTTTTCCTCCCTTTAGCCATCTCGTTGCTGATTACTGATGCTCTGCTCTTTAACAGAGGCAGATATCTCCACCATCTTTGCCTGCTGCTGGGGGGTCTTCCATCCTGCAATAATTCCTGCTCCTTTCCCCACTCCCTCCAGACTGTAGCATAAATAAAACTTACTGTTATGATTTAGTTGAAGGAGGGTGCTTGTGTGATTAAGTCTGAATATAGGCTGTATCTGATTTTTATGTATGTCACACAAGGCTTGTGAATTTCAAGTATATTACATAGAACAAACGTTTATTTACTAAGGGACACTATAATGGAAAAGCAATTTTTAAAAAGCTAATGGACTTTACAACCAAAATATGTACAGAGCACGATTTATGTGCATGCATCCTCCTGTGACCATGAGCCAGAATTTTCTCCTTTATTTATATTTAGTCTGAAAATATTTATTGAGCACCTGCTGTTTGACCATTTTGGTTCTGGGATGACCATGCGTGATTTGGTCCCTGCCCTATTGGGGAGGTATGAATTGACCAAGGTCACCAGTTTACAGTCTCCCCAGCCTCCTTGCCCTTCCTCTGTTCTCCTTCTCTGGTCCTCTTTCCTTCTGTCTAGATCTTGTTGTGTCCTTAACATTTTTTCCTGTGACTTTAGTCAGTCAGTAGCATGACTAGTTTGGATGTCATTGCAACGTGGCTGTTTCCTGAAAGTAATTCTTACATCCATAGATTTCTAGATCTCTGTGTCAGGATACTTTACCTTGTTTGTCAGTTAGCAATTTTCCTGGGACAGGGGTTCTCAATTTGTGGGATGCATTAGAGTCACCTGGAGGGTTGTTAAAAGACAAATTGCTGGGTCCCAGGCCCAGAACACCTGAGTCAGTAGATCTGGGGAATAGCTCAAGAATTTGCATTTCCAGTTACTTTCCAGCTGATGCTGATGCTGCTGCTGCTGGCCCTGGAGCCACTGACTTAGGACATAGTTTTAGGAGCAGTTTGTTTGTTAATGTCTCTTTCCTTGTAGGTTAATTAAAAAAGAAAAATTTGTGGTATAATGTTTTCTCAGAATGAATGACCATATGTGGTTAAGAACCCCAAGATCCTCTACTTTCTCCAGACTTCCCTTAATCTTCAGGAAATGCACTGTATCTGGCTCATTAACACTTAAATTTATATTCCTGTTGGTGGAGCCAGGGTGGCGGTTGGCTTTTGGGTTTTATTTTCATTGGGTGAGAATGGAGTAGTAGTGTGGAAAATCATCTTCCCAAGTTTCTCCTGCTGGCTGCGTTGTGGCCGTCTGCGCATAATATTCCAGCTCAGGGCACTTGTGTACTTTTTCTGTGAATTTGAGTTTTGCATAAAAATTCCAAATAACTGCACTTAGTCTTCAATAACTATTTTAATTATTTGCAATGAAAGCAAACATGAAATTTGCTAAACAATTTGGATAGTCAAACATGTAGTAATATAGAGATTTCCGAAGAAGCTAGTTTGATAAAAGTTAATTGTTAAAGAATTTCAACTTACTAAACTGTCATGTTCAGAAAGAAAAGGGAAAATACTTTTTATAATACTGAGATATTTAATTAAAATCCTTTTTTCTTTGTGAGTATTTATTTAAAGATCTTCCCCCCTCCCTTCTTTCTTATCTGTTTTAAATTATCATTTTGTGTCTGATTACATCTTAAATTAATCAAATAATTTTTTATTTTTGTTAATCCTCACCTAAGGATGTTTTTTCCATTGATTTTGAGAGAGAGAGAGAGAGAGAGAGAGAGAGAGAGAGAGAGAGAAACATCAATGTGAGAGAGACACATCAATTGGTTGCTTCCCACACACGCCCTGACTGGGGCAGGGGATTGAACCTGCAACCCAGGTACGTGCCCTTGACCAGGAATCGGACCCATGACCCTTCTGTGCGTGGACCAGCACTCTAACCAATGAGCCACACTGGCCAGGGCCTTCAATATGTTTTTATTGGTTATTTTGTTCTTTTCACTTTCATGTAGATGATCATAAAATCCTCTTGTCCAATTCATGTTTTACCTGTGTTTTCACCTCTTGCATTTCTCTCTCAGAGTAAGAGGCTGGCAATCAAAGCTAACAGCTCTTACAGGGTCCTGATCTCTCCAGCATTTTCTCTCTCTCTTCTTCAACTATGTCCTTATTTCTATGAACATATTTTTGTCTTTCCTACCTTGAAGCAACCACATGCCTCCACCAAAACTACTGATTTTAAATATTGTTCTTGATGGTCTCATTCCCAAGCTGGACCCTCTCCAGCCACGTCTGTCTGTCCTGAAACGCCTGTCGTGGCTCTGGCACAGCACACTGACTCCACTCCCGTCTGTGGGCCGTCCTGCCTTTGACTTCATCGCCGCCTCCTTTTTCTGTCATTGAAATGTGGATGTGCTGCAGGCTCTTGCCTCCCGTCTATGTCTGCTGTTTCTTTCTGCTCTCTGTCGTCTGTTCATTTCACGTGCTCCCATGATTCAGCGTTCACTTGTACCAACAACTCCTACACGTTCATCTCAACCCCACAATTTTCTACCATGCTCCCATTCCGTGTTTCTATCTGGCTCATGGAAATGGCCATTTGGGCTTGTCAACAGGATCTTCACTTAAGCATATATGAACATAAACTCGTCGTTTTCTCTCCCTTCCCTTAAACCAGATTTCCCTCGGAACCTTTACTTCTCTACATCTATGAACAAACCATCACTCTTTGAGTGACCTTAGCTTAAAACTTCAGTACCATCTTTGACAATGTCCTGTCTCTCTTCACCCAAATCGTCAAGTCCTGGCAGTTCTTCCTCTGTCACTCAGGCCTGCATTTTCACTCCCACTCCTGCCACTGTCCTGGCCGCAATCCACACTTGAACTATTGCTACCAAGATTGCATATGTGGTTTTGTTTCTACCTTTCTCTATTTTATATTCATTGGAGTCATCCTGAAGACATCTGCTAGTCTTATTTTCATAAAATGATACAAAAGTTGTATTCTTTGTTGCTCTGAAAACGTTAGTCTCTCAAGACCTTTGTTAAAATGGCCACCTTCTTAGTTATGCCTGCCATGATCATCTTATTAAAAATTACAACCTTGCTGGGCTGGTGTGGCTCAGTGGTTCAGTGGACCCATGCATCAAGAGGTCACCAGTTTGATTCCTGGCCAGGGCATATGCCCGGGTAGTGAGCCTGATCCCCAGTGGGGGTTGTGCAGGAGGCGGCCAATTGATGTTCTCTCTCATCGATGTTTCTATCTCTCCCTCTCCCTTCCTCTCTCTCTCTCAAATCAATAAAGAAAAATTATTTTAAAAAATTGCAACCTCTTTTCCCTGGGCACTCCTATTCCCCTTCACCCTGCTCTGTTTCCCCCCCACAGTGCACCCCCCTTCTAATGATCCTTATAGTTTACTTGTTTATTATGTTCACCATCTACTGTCCCCACTAATATTTAAGCTCTACAAGGATAGGTGTCATTGACTGTTTTATTAGTATGATGCATCTAGAATGATGCCTGACATCCAGTAGGTGCTCAGTAAATATATGCTGAATTAAGGAATACATTTACTTATTCAACAAATAATTTTTATCATGCCAAGTACATGCTAAGAACTGTACTAATTATGAGGACCGATAGTGGAAACAAATCAGACTTGGTCCTTGCCTTCGCCCAGCTTACAGTCTGGTAAAGAAAACCTGCACCAACATTACAGTGAAATGAGATGGATGTCTGGCTCTGAGAACACTGAGCTACTCAAGCAACCTTGTCAGTGAAGGCTTCCCTGAACAAATGTTGCCCAAGCTATGACCTAAGGATGATTAGGAGTTGACTAAGTAAAGGATGACATTAGAAGGAAGAGACCTATTCCTGTCATAGTTTAAAATATTACTAGTTCAAGGAATTGCGATAAGCAAATGGCTGGGCTATAGAAAGTAGAAGGAAGGCTGGTGCTGAAAAGAGAAGCAGGTAAGACGTTAGAGATGTCTTTTTAAGTTCGTCTAAGTCCTCACTTTTCCCAGAGGCTAGTGGGCTCTCCATACACACTCCATTACTCATGTAAGAAAATGCATTTCAGAATATGAATGTCTTCCGGTTGACCTTCCCAGTCAACAGATTGGAAAAATACTTTGTAAAGAAGCATGCACATGGTCAAAGTAACTCCAGGTATCATATCACAGTTTTATTTTAGCATTAGTGGCTGTAGAGCATTCACAGTGTGACCATGGTGTGTTGGGTTTGGCATTCGCCAATAGTTGCTGTTTAAATAATATTCACATCTTGCTTAAACCAGCATAGCACAATGTAACGTAATTCTCAGGAGTAATCAGTTCAGTGACACGTTTTGGGAAAGCAAAGAAAATACTTTTAGGAGGTATCAAATATCTTTCTCCATAAAGATTTACTGTGATATAGGTCTCCTTTAATTAATTTTGTGTTAAAATCCTGCATGCAGTATATAGGCCAAAGCCCAGACCATATTGTTGACATGGGTAGAGGTTTGCTTTAAACTTTTTTTTATTGCTTTCCATTTAGACCATTTCTCTTCTTTTAGACTATTCACTTATGGACACATTAGTGCCTTTCTTCTACTTTCTGGTTTTCCCTAGAGGGACACTCAGCCCCCATCATTACACAGTGTTATTGGTTGTTCACCTGACTGCCAGTCTGTGCTTTCTGCCACTAATAACTTCACTAAGTACTCCTCTGCCCCATACCTTTTGAGCTTTCCCAGGTGATTTGTTACCTAGAGTTGACTCTTGAACAACTCAGGCATAGGGATATCAATTGCTCTTGCAGTCGAAAATCCAGATATAACTTAGCCCAACCCCAGCTGACCCTTGAACAACATATTTCAACTGTGTGAGTCAGTCAAACTCAGTGGGCCAGTTGAAAAAAACCTGCCTATAAGTGGTCCCACAAAGTTCAAACTAATGTTGTTTAAGGCCCAGTTGTAATCTCTAACCATGTTCATTCATTCTGAGGCCTTTATGACTGCTACACCTTTTGGAAGTATTTACCCTGTAAATGATGAAAGATGGGCTAAATCAATTTGTGCTCATGAAATTCAAGCTTCAGTGCAGCTGAGTTGGGTAAATCTTGTTTCTAAGGAACAAATACAAATACAAGGTGGGACTTGTACACCCTTTAACTTGATCCTTGCGTGTCTGATACTTGGGCTGTCTCTAAGACCTGTCAGTTTCTACAGACTCCATCTAGGTGATAAAACATCACGAGAGCTTTGCTGTCTCCGAGTGTTTGCTGCAGACTGCCCTGTTTGGGGTGAAACTGTGTAGCTGTGTAGAGCAAAAACATCAGTGGTAAAGGTGGAGGAGCTCCGGTTCCTGACAATCACAGAAATTGATTTGTTGACTAACTTCTTGGAATCTTCTTAATTTTTCTTCCTTTTCTAAAATGCACTTCTTTCCACAGAGTATTAAAGAAGTATTAAATGATTATCAAAGTATTTAAAAACTATGATGTGTACACAAATAGGATGTGGAATCTAAATGTTCTCTTTTAGAGTTCCAAAGATTTTATTTGTGTAAGATTTAGGGTGGCTGTACAAATGAGGAATTCCAGCCGATTGAAACTCAAATACTGATATGTATATAGTACAATTTTAGAGGCTTATATTTTTATTTATTTAACTGGAACTCACAGTTATAACTTCTTGCTTGACTGAAGTAAAATTGTTTCATATAAGAGAACTATATCCTCTCCAAATAGAATGTTCAGAAATAGCATCTGAAGATTTATTATAGAAATAAAACAAATGGTGCACAATTAAAATAAGCATGTTCTCCAGGAGAAATGTCCCTAGCAGGCCTCAGAACCCTGACTCTACTTTTGGATTTGTCTGGTCTGGCATATATACCAAGAATTTAAAGTATTTTAGGGTGACACAATCTTTTATTTTAGTGATCATGATATATGAAATCAAAGGGAACTTCGGAAAGTGTGGTTCAAAACCTGGCCCCAGAAGAGGTAGTGTCTATGGGCGTCAGTGACCTGACCTGACCCAACTCCTGGGTTGTCTATCCATCATTGGATATGTCAGCCACACCTCTGTCATCAGGTAGACCATCTGGTCATGCTACTTGCTCATGTGAACCTTGGTTGTTCATTCCAGGGTGGTTATTAATGGGACAGCAGCTTGGGGACATTTCAAAACGTGGTGTTTTTTTTGGCTGTTGCCCTTTTCTGGGCTTCTGGGGATCTTAGAACAGTCCATTCTCCATGTACTCCAAAGCCAAAACCAAAATCAAAACCAAAACCATTCCTGCCAGCATTTCAATTAATTAGGAACTCAAGAAGGCCCTAATCTCCCTGAAAGATCAACTTGCAAAGAGTTTTATTAAATAAGTCTGATTTCAAAAGTATTAAATGCATTGGTAATCATAATAGCTTTCAACCTAATGGCAGTTTAATATTTTATCGTAACCTGTCACTTTTATATCTGATATCTTGCCTACAGGATTTCAAAGGGGAGGGTGTAGAGAGATGACGGAGAATAGAGAAATCAGCTGAATGAATTAGCATGACCTGGACGAAAGGGAACTGGCTTGGTGTCTGCCTGCCTTGGGTTTGAATCACAGCTCCACTCATTCCCAACTTTCTGACTTTAAAAAATTACCACTAACTCTTCACGTAGAGTTTTGGAGAGGGTTGATTAAATAAGGAACATAAAGCCCCTAACAACAAGGTGCAGAATACAAGTTAGTTGCACTTCTTCAGAGGGATAAAGTGTTATGGAGAGACCATTGGCTAACATGTACTGATACCATAACTTCCCACGCAGCAGGTCAGATTTCTGACAGTAGTTACCAATGACAAAGCTGTGAACACATAGTAATTTGAAGAGTGGATGGGTCACCTGCTATAAAACTGATGCACTTCTCTTCATAGGAATAGCAAAGCACTAACCCTAGAGCCTAACCAGGTACTTGTGAAAAGAAAGTGGAATCCCAAGGCCTCAGGAAGAACAGCAAGAGGGGAAAGCTAACACCAGCTGAGAAAGAACTTTACAGAAGAAACTGTGACACTAATTTTCTGGGTCATTTTAGGAAAAGTGTGTTGCCAAATACAATAGAATGGTTATCTCATGCCATTAGGAAAAGACTTAACTATGTTTGGTATATTTATTTTATAATGGAATATCATGCTATGATTGAGATTTGGACACATAGTAAATAGTTACACTTATTTTTCTGGAAAATGTCACCATGTACAACATCACATGGACAGACTAATGTGATAGTGCTATATATATTTTTCCACTTAGTGACAAGTAATGTCTTCATATAGGTTATGAAATAAAATTCCTCCCTCAAAAAAATCATAGTCAAGAGAGTGTTCCATTCATTTTTCTGGGCTCAAGAATTAGCATGAGTGTATTATATTTTATAACTTTTCTGTTATGGGATGAAGTTTCTTTCTGTAGAACAAACATTCCTCACAAGAAACTTTTTTTCTTGTAATACATTGAGCTAACTTAGTTTCCAAGGCCATTACTGGTGGGAATTTAAAAATTTTATACTGGGAAAACTGTCCAGTTAACCCTGTGGAGATACACACACATAAACACCCAGGAAGAAACGTGATCATTTCATCCCATTTCTCTTCCTGACTACTGTAGATCAAACAGTGTTGTTAAAATTAAGACCTTAGGATGCCCATTTAACAAATTTAACATTAGTCCTGAGTCAGAGTAAAGATTAGGGAAGGAAGGTTGATTCTGAGGATGTTTGTATATTTAACTAGCTAATCAGATGTCAGAATCTGATTTTTCTCTCCTCTTGGCACGGGGAAATGGGCAATTTTCCCCCTTAGGCGCGTGTTGCTCTATATTGCTATGACAAAAGACATATGTAAAGGATAGGGTTACCATATTCCCTGTTTCCCCAGGGCAGTCCTGATTTATGCCTCATGTCTTGGCATTTTGTCTGGTTTAGCATTTACCCAGTATTTATTTTATTTTTTAACTAAGTGTTATTAATGTTATATTAAACATAAACCTAGTTGCGTTCTACCACAGTCTCATTCAGTCATGCATGAGATGCATTTCCAGTGGACAGAGTTCTCCCTTTAAATTGTGATTAAATCTGAAAGACAACTAGTGAGGACCTGCTCCATTATCCCAACCCTTTGTGGAAACCAGGTGAGTAAAACCTCCCTTTCAATGACAGCATGATCTCTGATAAAAAACAACAACAACAAGCCCTCGTGGACATGAGTCTATAGGGAGAGCTACGGGCTCCTGCTTAAGCTGTAATGGAAGAACATCTTGATGCTACTGTCCCTGCTGGCCACTTGGTTTTCCAGCTAGTTGGGCTGTGGCCCAGGCATGCAAAACGCACAGACTTTCAGGCCATCAGTATTCCAGGGCAGTGGGAAACAGTAAATTACACTTTAGGGGTCTATGAAATATGTGTGGGAAATAGAGGTCGAGCAGGCCTGTCATAATGCACAGAGAGAAATCTGAATACTTCCGCTATAGTGATTTTGTGGTTTATTGTATGGTACTATAGTATTTGTTTTATCCAGGTAGTCAGAATTATTTCAGAGTTATCAGAGAAAGTTTTTACAACCTGAATGGTTCATTATTTCAATTCTTCTTTGGTTGATGTTTCTTTGTGGAAATCAGGTGAAATGGAAAATTAATTTTGGGTATATTAGATTCATCAAAGCCTGAGAATGGAATTTCTATGTAGGTGTCAAAGCACTGCTCAGTGAAATATCCCAAAAGTCTGAGGTTCAGTTTAAGTTGTCATTTTTCTATTGTTTTACAACACTTTTATTAAAAATATCTCAATAAACCCATTAGATTCTCATGAGTTTTAAGTGTAGTATAATTAAAATATCCACTTCTCAAGCAATTGATAATAAATGGGAAATGTGTGGAAATGCTTATTGACATTTATTATGCTCTAGGGGGCTGTAGTGATATCAGTAACCACATGAGAACCAAAGACACCAATTTGCTGAAGGAGCATCAACAGCGATTTCAGAAATCATTAGTTATGTTAAGAAGATTTAGCGCATACAACTGTGGAAAGTACTTTTATCATCAGTCTGGGAAGCTTGCACTTTCATTTAGAATAAATGGCTGTTTTCTTGAATTAATTTAGCTCAAATTTCTTTGCGCAAAAAGTGAAGCAAAAAACTTGGTAATGTGTTAATATCATCAGCAGGAGAAGAGTTTTGCAAATATTAACTGGTGCAAATTTTATATCAGGGTCATTAGCTGCTTCAAATAGAAAAATATCAATTAAGCTAATTCCAATAATGGTTTGATTATTTTCATTTAATTTATGGAATAGAGGTAAATATTTGGAAGTTCATTCTATTGAAACACTTGACACTATTGTAAATGCTGTTGTAGCTTCAGCTAAAAATACAAACATAGTGATGAGATTAATATTATTTTTTGCCATAATAATAAAACTACACATATTGGTGGAGGACCAAATCATCCTCAGAATGGCTTTGTTAAACCAGAAGCCTATGGAGCAAAAATTACTTGGAATTAGTTGGGTTTTATATAATTTGTACTTATGTCCAAACAAGCTGATAGTCTACCAGTTGTTATATTCTACCAATTGATATGAAAGTTGTAACTTTTAAAATTTATAAATATTTTGTACATTTAGGGTTAGAATAACTAGTATACAAAGTCAACTAATGTTGAATATAAAAACAGAATAAAACATTTAGCATGGTACTGTATGCGTCTCTCTTTGCTGTCCATAAATCAGATTTTAGGAATGTTTGAAACTTTGCAGAACGAATTTGCATATCAACTTTAGGGTCCTGTAATCACATCAAAATTTTTTGTAACTGAGTATTCTAAATCAATTGAATTAAGTCTTTGATCAAATTATTCAATGCATGAAATGCCAATTTTTTTTTTACCTTTAAAGTTTTTAGTGAATTGCAATTACTAAAAAAATAAAAATAAAAAAGCTTATAAACAGTAAGAAATTGGAATTTATTTTTACACAAATATTAGAGGTACCAAATTAATTAAAATATGAAAGCTTAAATGATGTATAAATTATAAATCATAGAAAAAAGTCTACCTCATTTGATTTAAGGAAACTTGCTTAATATAACAAATGCTAAAAACATGAGGATTCTCATTCTGATTGAACTTAGCAAATCAATACATTTCTGACAGAGAAAAACTAGAAAATAACACTTACTGAGTGTTTATTATATGCCAGTCACTTTTCATGGATCAGCTCATGGATCCTCATGACAGCTCTCTGAGATGGGTTAAAATGACCTCTTTTCTAGATAAAGTCATGAGGGGTTGAGAAGTCAGGTCACTTGTTCAAGACCATCACTGATACGTGGTACCTGAAACCAGATGTGCTTGGTAGCAAGGCCCCTCTCTTCATTATTTCCCTCTGCTGCTGCTGCATCGTTAGGATTATACCACGGTTACCACAGAAAGCTCTTGTAACCCTAGTGGTTCACTGTTGCAACCCTAATTTAGTTTGTGTTTCTTCCTAGAAGTTATATTTTGGAGAGATTAGTTTCTAGACTAGTTAGACAATTTGTTATTTTAATTCTTGTGCTAGGGCAAGCAGAAGATAACTTGGATATATAAGAATAATTCCAGATTTTAGTGAATTCTCCTAAATTCCACATTAGGATGATAGATAAGAAAGGAATAAAATTCAGTGATGGTGAACCACTTTACTGACACCAATACTAAGCAACCTGATGGTCCTCCTCTTCCTTCATCCCCCTTCATCCAGTTTCTGGTGAATTTTTATAACTCCAGGATGCCCTTCTTCATGTATGTACCTCCTCTCACACAGTAACTTACTTTCTATCATTTCCTCAATTTGTCACCCTTGGGAACCATTGTCGTCATCACGATCAACAACAAATATTTATTAGACACCTGCTATGTGTAGGCTATTGCACAAGGTATAAAAATAGGTCTAAGTCATTTCCTGTAGAGAATGGCCTTTGATCTAGTTTGGGACAAGGGCATTCACCAAGACCAAGTGCCAAGTGGCTAAGGACCAAACAAACAGATGGTGAGAAAAAAGAGAGTGCAAAGGACTAGGCAGATGCTAGGAGTAGCTGGGGCTCGTTAGGCCTTGGAGGAAACATTAGGACTTAAGTTGATAGAAATGAAGAGGGTATTCGGGAAAGACCCAGAGGCAGGGAAATTTATGGTACTCTATAAAACAAATAATAACCCAGGTGGTAGAATGGTTTCGTTGTTTTCCTTGAGAGGAGGGTCTGAGCAAGAGGGTTAGGACTAGGCTTTATAGCTTTTGACCTGTGTTTAGACACAGGGAGTTTAAGGTGAAGGACAATATTAATAATTGATCCAGGTGATTGGATTAGTTTTTTAAATTTCTCCACCTCTTTCTTTAGCATCTTATTACTAAATGGTGAAAGATTAGAAGACAGGGAAGACGGATAAATTTGAGTTCAAACCACCAAGCCAAGTCAGGGTGTTGAGTGAACTTTCCACCAATTCTAGAATCATAGAGCCAGAGCACATTAGGGGCCTTTAAGAATATTATTCTGTCCCTTCATTTTACATTATTTGAATTGATCTAAGTCAACGCAGAAAGTTATTAGCAGAGTTATGCCTGGAATAGAGATCGAATAGCTTACATTTCAAGACCTTTTCCTCTTTAAAATGTGGCTTTCCTCAACTATACAACGTTAGAAAGTTGTATTTTTTTTTTACAATTGCTAAACTGTGACTAATTTGAAAGATTTCTTTCTTGATCTCGAATGTGAAGCTGTGGGGAGTGGAGGTAGCTCTGTTGTGTCATGGGATGCTGGGCTCCGCTGCAGGCTCTCCCTTCTGCTAGCTCATAGTACCTTCGCAAAGTTCTTACAGACATGGGATCTGTGGGCCTCATCAGCAAAAAAAGGAGGGTGCTATCAGAAGGGTGCTAAAGCACTATGAGTCTTTATTTGCTCTGAATTTAATATTTTTTCATGTTGGAGGTGTCACTTGCCAGAAAGTTGGACGGTGTCACAATCGAATATATGTAGTTCGAGAATTGCAAGATTTATTCTCTTGCTAAATGTATTCTGTTGTGGTGGGTTATTCTACTACTTGTCAAGTATTTCTTCAATCAGCAGTTGGAGTTGGCACTAATGAATGGGGCACCAATGAGTATAGCTCTGAAGCCTTTGCACAAAGAAAGTGATTTTGCCTTCTTTTGCTGACTCTAGGCAAATGCAGCAAGAAAAGAAAAATCTACAGAGATGGTTTTGACTAAAACTTGGCATTTTGCTTTGTTGGCTCACAAAGATACCCATTCATGATCAATGCATGCTTATTAAATTAGATGAATGGTTAAGTCCAGGGGGAATTTCATTGCCCAAATATAAAAGCATTGCCCTTCCATAGACATTCTCACATATAGTAATAGGTTGTAGGTTTTTGGAGTGAATTTAACTCTATTTTACCCTCATACATTGTGATCACCATTATCCATGAATCTGGCTGGCTGCTTTTTCTAAAACCTTGGATTTTTTTTTTTAAGTTGTATCATCCTTTGCTGCTCTAGGTCCTGTCATCTTCATTTTCTGTGTGATATTGATATAGGTAAATTCATATATGTTGACATTTCCATCCTAATCAACAAGTTTACAGCCAAAACATTCCCTGATCTAAAGAGAAGAGAAAAATATAAAGGGGAGATAGTGCTATTGGAGAAATGGTTTGTAATTAAGAGAGTTCTAATATCTAATAGCCATTGTGGAGAGAATCATCTTTTTCCTGGATGGTGATTCCTGGATAATTCTTTCTTCATGTTTAAATCCATCAAACAAAACCACAATGGATTATTAAGGAAATGGCAAGTTGAGGTAACTTATGAAAGGCACACATCATAAAGGAAATGTACTAGCTAAGATACAGGTTGGCTAGATGCAGTAATGAAAAGACTCAAACAATAATGGCTTAAATAAGACACCAATTTATTTATGTCTTACATAACAGTCAGCTAGATGATTTCAGACTTCTGTAGTGGCCCCACAATCTTGAGGGACACAAGCCTTTTCTAGCTTGTTGATCTGCAATCCTCAATGAATGGCCTCTAGTTGTTCAAGATGGCTATTCTCGTTCTGATCATCACATGCACACTTTAGTGAGCAGGAAGAAGACAACAAGGCAGGCAAGCTCTTTCCTGTTAAGGACGTGACACAAAAGTTGCACTGTCACTTTTATTCTCATCTCATTTGTTCAAACCTAGTGACATGCTTATATCTCACTGCAAGGGAGGCTAGGAGATGTAATTTTTAGCTGGATGACCATGTGCCCAGCTGAAGATTGTTAGTATGTTAGAAAACTGTAGTGTCTGCCACAGGAAATAAAATTTGTTGAACCCCTATTTTGTGCACTTAACTATTGACAGAAATAATAATGATGAAAACTATAAGACTAGCAATAGACTCTACCATTTATTGAACTGCACCTGCTTCATTACTTACATTATATCTAATCTTACAATAGTCCTACAAGTTAAGCAGTTACCTTACAGAGAGTAAACTAAAACTGAGGCACAGAGAAGATAATTAACATGCTGGACAGTACAGAGCTAGAGCAACATCTTTGGAATCGCAGGTAATTTCTTTGATTCCCAGAGGTCTCTCAAGGCCAAGTTAAAGAAGTTGGATTTTCTTCTGTAGGATGTCAGCATTTGAAGAAAACTGGATGAAAATTAGTTGAGGGATGTATTTTGGGGTCAAGATAGTTTTCAGAAATCAGAGGCAGAAAAATGACAGAGGAGCTGACTACATGGGATCAAACTGACAAGGGTGAAAATAGAGATTCAGGGACAGCTGTAGGGGATGTTATTATAAAACACTATGGGGGGTGGATCAGAGGACTGAATCTCCACCAGTTACTCAAGTGAGATAATTTTGTATAAGAAATGTTAACTAGGTATAAAATTATTCAATAGGCAAGGAAAAAGGGTAAAAATTAAAGTCTAAGATAGTAGTCCTCTACCCAGGGTGATTTTTCACCCCACCCTCATCCTCTAAGACATGTCTTCTGGGTTATGGGAAACTGGAGAAGAGCTATTGGCATCCAGTGGGTACAGGACAGGAATGCTGCTCCTCATCTTAAAATACACAAAACAAACCTTAATATCAAAGAGATATCCAGGGGAGATGTCAGCAGTGCTCAGGTGGAGATACCTGCTTTAAGGTCTCAGGAGGGAGCAACCACAGGAAGAAGCTTCCACCCCAGGGCTTCGGAAATAAAGGGAAATACTGAAATTATTAAATTTAGGAGATGAGAGAATTATCCTTGTGATGCTGCAACTTGGCCTCTGGGGAGGGGTATTGGTTAGTCATGTCCTGAAGGTGCAGGTGGGACCATGAGATTAGTTCCCGAAGTGTGTGAGAAACGATCAACTGAATCCAGCTGAACTGACAGACTTAAAACTGGCCAAGTGTATAATCAGATGTGAGTGCCTGCAAAGAGGAATGAAAAACGACTTTGAGTCTAATGTTTAATATCACTAACACTGACAGAATTATTTCCCTAACTACTTGATTTGGGGGAAAAGATGAGTTCAGTTTCAAGATTGTTGATTTCCAAGAGGAATCATCCGGCAGGCAATAGGACTGTGGAGGATAAGGAATGTAGATCAAGATAGGAGTCCTCACCAGAGGTCAAACTTGAAGCCCCGAGAGGAGATGAGATCAGCAAGGCAGAAACTGTGTGGCAAGAGGAACAGAGTGTTGAACACATAACTGTCAGAATGGCTTCATTTAGTAACAGGGAGTAAACACCATGCTGCTAACATCATCTTGGAAGAGTTGTTAGATTTTTTATTTAGAAATGCTGCTGCCCTAATAATGATTATTCTATCATATCATGGTATTTAGCAGGGCATTTGAGTTATTCTTAGGACAAAAGTTTGATTTTACATCCACCCACATTTTGTTTACTTGTAGTATATACAGTCTTTTTGTTTTGTTTTTGCAAGTCACTAGTAATTTTATTTTTAATAAACTAATTTTGAACAGTTTTAACTTTACAAGAAAATTACAAAAATATTACAGATAGTTTTTATAATCCTGTACCAGTTTCCCCTATTATTAACATCTATCATTCAGAATGCATTATGTTTAGTCATCATTTCTCTTTAGGCTCTTCTTGGCTATGAAAGTTTCTCAGACTTTCATGGTTTTGGAGACTTTGATAGTTTTGAGGATCACTGGTCAGGTATTTCAAAAAATATCCTTCAGTTGAAATTTCTCTTATGGTTATTTCATGATTAGACAGGGGTTACAAATTTGGGGGGAGGGAGATCACAGAGGTTGCCATTTTCTTATCACTTCATATCAAGGATGCATACTATCATAATGGCTTATCAATCTTCATGTTGACTTTGACCATATGACTGAGATACTGTTTGTCAGATTTCTCCACTGTAAAGTTACTCGTTTTTTCTCCTTTTCATACTTTACTTCTCGTAAGGAAGTTACTATATGTTGCCCACACTCACTAGTTGTGAGTTGTTCTCCATTTCCTTGGGCATGGAATATCTATGTAAATGTACAGTCTCGTTGTGATCCCATTCTGCCTATTTCCTGTATGTGAAAATGTGTGAATACACAAATTTCATGATGAGTTTTATAACTACGCTTCTTCATTTTACAAAGAGATTTTAAAAATGAGTGAATTTCTAATGGGTTATATGCATGTTATAGCTATTATATACTGAAACAGAAAAAAGATACTAGGTAAAAACAAAGGAAATCTCAATAAAGTATGGACATTAGGTAATAGTAATGTATGGATATTGGTCCATTAATTGTAACATTAATCTAATGTAAGATGTTAATAGGAGAAATTCACTATGAGATACATGGGAATTCTTTGTACTATCTTCACAATTTTTCTGTAAATCTTAAACTATGTTAAAATAAAACATTTATTTTTAAAAGGAGACTTTAGGAATGAAGTTCCTGTTTGAAGAACAGGAAGGTGTCTATAGCAGACATCCTTAGCTGCTCGCCTTCCTTACCAGCTTTGTTCCCACATCTGCTCTCTTCCATGCCAGCATGTTCTTCAGAAAGGCTAGTCCAGCCCCAGAGGGTAGACCCTGTGTATCAGTTTCTAGGGCTTCTTTGACAGAGTACCACAAACTGGGTGGCTTAAAATAACAGAAGTTTAGCCCTGGCCGGTTTGGCTCAGAGGTAGAGCATCGGCCTGCGGACCAATGAGTCCCGGGGTTCAATTCCAGTCAAGGAGCACGTACCTCAGTTGCAGTTTGTCCTCAGCCCTGGTCGGGGTCGTGCAGGAGGCAACCAGTCGATGTGTCCCTCTCACATCGATGTTTCTCCCTCTCTCTCTTTCTCTCTCTTCCACTCTATCTGAAGTTAAGTAGAAAAATATCCTCGGGTGAGGATTAAAAAAAATAATAATAACAGAAATTTATTCTCTGACAGTTCAGGAGGCCAGGAGTCCAAGATAAAATTGTTGGCAGGATTGGTTCCTTCTTGAGGGAGAATCTACTCCATGTCTCTCTACTAGCTTCTGGTACTTGCTAGCAGTCTTTGGTGTTACTTGGCTTATAGCTGTATGACTCCAATCTCTGCCTCTGTCCTCACTCACCTTCTCTAAGTCACTGTTGTCCTTTCTCTCATAAGAACACTAATAATTGGAGCTAGGGCCCGCCCTAAATCCAGGATGATCTCATCTCTAGATCCTTAATTATGTCTTCAAGACACTATTTCCTAATGAGGTCACATTCACACTTACCAGGGGTTAGGACTTGGGGAGATATAACTCCCCAAGTTTGTGGAGGACAACTCAAACCCACTATATCTCAGATGATTAAAAGGTTAAAATTAATTATAGTGACCAGTGATGAGTTTCAGTTTGTACCAGTGATCATTTTCATCTTGGGAATTTGTCACAATTCTGACTGATGAAAAGTTTGGGGTTTTCTAGAAAAGGTTTCATTGCTCATAAAAAGTAAGAGGGTAAAGACAGCCCCTCTTCTTTCTTTGGACATTGGTATGTATAGATGTAATGACTGGAATTATATGGCTGTTTTATGACCCTGTGGGGATGATAAAGCCACTATGTGGAGAAGGGCGGAGCTAAAAGTCAGAAAGAAGTAGAGTTGATCCCTGATTGTACTATACCTGAAGCCTCTTTTTTTCAGACTTCTTATTATCTAGGAAAAAGTGTCTTTATTTTGTAAGGCATTTGAGTTGGGAGCTTCTGTCCCTTGCTGCCAAAGGAAATGCAGCAGATACATTATCTATATTTACATATTTCCCAGAAGAAAATTTAATGGTTTTAGTCATCTAATGGAAAAGTTTAGACAGTGTTTGAGTTTTTCTCACAACCTAGTATGACATTGGTGTTAAAATCTCATCATATAGAAGATATAAAATATCCTGTTTAAATTATTATAGTTAAAGATATGGTCTCTTAAGCACTAATTAGTAGATTTTAATATAACAAATACTTTATTTAAGTTTACTTTTAAATTTTCTGCTAAGTGGGTCATCCTTTCTAAAAGTAATTTTAGAGACCCATAAACTACTTTACTTGAGTTTTCTTATATCTGTATCAAATTATTCAATACTTGAGTTGTGGGTCAGTAATATGCCACCTTCCAAAAGTGACTTTTTAAAAACTCATCTTTATTGTTGAATGTATTACAGGTGCTCCCCCCTTTTTTTCCCCATTGGCCCCTTCCCCCCCAATCCCGCCTCCCTCCTGCCTTCCACATACTATTGTTGGTGTACATTGTTTATGCATATATGCATAGAAGTTCTTTGGTTTATATCATCCTGTCCTCCCTCCCCCCTTCTCTTTGAGGTTTATCAGTCTAACAACAAATGTGTACTTCTTAACTCCTTCATCTTTTTCAGCCATCCCCCCAGCCCCCACCCATCTAGCAAGCAACAAAAAGTTCTCTGTATCTATGAGTCTGTTTCTGTTCTGCTTGCTCATTTTGTTTGTAGATTCAATTGTTGATAGATATGTATTAATTGCCATTTTATTGTTCATATTTTTTATCTCCTTCTTCTTCAAGAAGACCCTTCAACATTTCATATAATACTGATTTGGTCATGATGAACTCCTTTAGCTTTTTCTTGTCTGGGAAACTCTTGATATGTCCATCGATTCTGAATGATAGCTTTGCAGGATACAGTAATTTTGGTTGTAGGTCATTGCTTTTCATCACCTTGAATATCTCTTGCCACTCCCTTCTGGCCTGCAAAGTTTCTTTTGAGAAATCAACTGACAGTCTCATGGAAACTCCTTTGTAGTTAACAGACTGCTTTTCTCTTGCTCCTTTTAAGATTCTCTCTTTGTATTTAACCTTTGGCATTTTGATGATGATGTGTCTTGGTGTGGACCTCTTGGGTTCATCTTGTTTGGGACTCTCTGTGCTTCCTGGACTTGTATGTCTGTTTCCTTCACCAAGTTAGGGAAGTTTTCTGTCATTATTGTTTCAAGTAGGTTTTCAGTTTCTTGTTTGCTCTCTTCTCCTTCTGGCACTCCTATGATGCGAATCTTGGCACCCTTGAAGTTGTCCCAGAGGCTCCTTACACTATCCTCATTTTTTTTTTTTTTTCTTCTTGCTATTCTGATTGGGTGTTTTTTGCTTCCTTATATTCCAAATCGATGATTTGCTTCTTGGCTTTACCTACTCTACTAATGATTCCCTGTAAATTGTTCTTTATTTCAGTTAGTACATCCTTCGTTTCTGTCTGGTCCTTTTTCATGTTGTTGATGTTCTCACTGAGTTCCTTGGAGGTCTCCTTAAGTTCCTTGAAGGTCTCACTAAGTTCCTTGACTATCTCACCAAGTCTCCTTAAGTTCCTTGAAGGTCTCACTAAGTTCCTTGACTATCTCACCAAGTTCCTTGAGCAACCTGTGTTTTGAACTCTGCATCTGATTGATTGCTTATCTCCATTTTGTTTAATTCTTTTCTTGGAGTTTTGTTCTTTTCTTTCATTTGGGACATGTTTCTTTGTCTCCTCATTTTGGCTGACTCCCTCTGTTTGTTTCTATATATTAGGTAGAGTTGCTATGTCTCCTAGGCTTTGTAGGGTGGCCTATTGTTGTAGGTGTCCTGTAGGATCCAGTGGCACAGCCTCCCTAATCACCCCAGCTGGGCCCTCGAGGTGCACCCTAGTGTGGACTGTACACCCTTCTGTTGTAATTGAGTCTTGATTGCTGTTGACACATCAATGGGAGGGATTTACATAGGCCGATCAGCTGCAAGGACTGGCTGTGCCCACTGACCACTGGCCTCTGACTACCTTGGAGGATCAGCTGTGTAGGGGCCCACCACACAGCAAGACTTACTTCATCAGGGATCTGGTACCCACTGAGTCCACTCACTGAGTGTGTCACTTGTGGAGGTGGTTGGATGGTGGTGTTTCGATGTTGTCTGAAGCTGTCCACTGGGTATGCTGGCTCTGGGGCAAGGTCAGCCACTGCCTGTGTTCTATCTGGGACCACCAGACATAAGCTACAAAGCGATCTGTAGATGGCTGCTTCTTGTGCTGGGTTTAGAGGCGCCCAGGAAAAGCCACGTTGTGAACCAAGACTGGCTGCTTCTAGTGCCAGGCCTGGGGCCACTTAATGAGAGATATGGGGCTCACTGAGACCAGATGTTGCTTGTTTGAGAGATTTTAGGAAACTCTGAAGCAGGATCCAGGACAGGCCAATCCTATGATAAAGCCTTTGGAAACAGCTTGGGTGGGCCTGAGAGTTGGGTGGGGCAGGGCCTCAGGGAATCACCTGGGTGGGGCAAACAGTGTGAGTGAGGTTGCTGGAGTCCAGATATGGCAGCTATCTGCTGCTCCAGGAGGGGGCTCACCAAAGGAACAAAGGCCTCTGCCAGCACGTCTGTCCAGGAGAAAGCCACCTCTCCAGCCCTCGTCCTGAGGCCAAACAGCTTAGTTCTTCCCTGTATGTCTCTGGCACCCCTCAAGCTGCCTCCCCTCCAAGCTTAGAGGGAGCAAGTCTGAGTAAGTCTGTGCACAGACCTTTTAAGAGGAGCTGCCCAGGGCTCCAGCAGCCTCAGCCTCCCTCTGCCTCAGTTCCCGCTGGTTTTTCCAGCCAGAAGTGATGGCAGTGGAACCCTGAGCTGGGTGTCTGGTATGGGATGGGGACCCCTCACTAATCAGGGAGGACCTTCCCAGCCGAGGTGTCCTCCTGATTTTAATCCACCACACGTGGGGGTGGGACCAGCCCGTCTGTGCCTCCGCCCCTCCTACCAGTCTCCCTGTGGAGGCTGCTTTAATTTCGTAGTTGTAGGACTTCCATTCAGCTCAACTTCAGGCAGTTCTGAATGATGTTTGTTCTGTAGTTTAGTTGTAATTTTGATGTGGTTGTGGGAGGAGGCAGTACCGCATTTATCTATGCCGCCATCTTGACCGGAAGTCCCCCCAAAGTGACTTTTTAATATAAATTCCCATATACGAAGAATAAAAGATATTCCCATGATTATCTAAAGGGTTTGAGCATCAATTCAGATGACAAATCTCTAAATTGGTACAGCTGTTTCCATCCTGGAAGAATCTCCTTATTCCATCAAAATAAGCCCTCTGTGAGACAATATTAGAGCTCGGAATATGTTCTCCCTAAATAAGATTGTTACCAAAAAATGCTGTGGAAAGTCTAGACTTTTGTAAATCTATTTAAGTACTGATTTTCAGGCTAATTTTACTTATTTTTGTTTTATTTTCAGGCTGATTACTTTTTATTACCGATTATACTAATATTTTTTACTGATTTTTTTTTTTTTTTTTTACTGATTTTTGTTTGTTTGTTTTAGAGAAAGAAAAGGAGTGGAGAGAGAGAGAAACTTCTGTTGGTTGCCTCCCATAAATATGCCGACTAGGGATCCAACCCACCACCTGCCTGTGTGCCCTGACCAGGGAAGGAACCAGCGACCCTTCTGTGCATGGGATGGCGCTCCACCCAACTGAGCCACACTGGCCAGGGCTTTATTACTGATTTTATTGATGCAAACTTTTTGTTAGTGTGACTCTTATGTAGGCCCATGGGGACATCTAAAGTGACATTACCACAGGTGGCACAAGTTGGGAGCCCAACTCACCTCAGTATATGGGGGAGAATGAGAGGTAAGAGCTGTGTCATCATGGCAAAATGATTGGGGTTCCAGTTTCCATATCTTTAAAAAGCTTATTGTAAAACAAGGAAATCCTTTTGTAATCCAGGTGTTGGTAATATGACCATTGTACATGAAGTGTGATGTGACATTGCTTTCGACACACTGGAACTTTACACTAGTGCTTTTAGAATTCATTCTAGTAAGTGAAGTCACTTTACTTAATCCTTAAAACATCCAGACTATAAAGACCATCATCATTTACTGTACTACTTTAGGCTGGAAGCTGATGGACCACATGGGAGGGAATCATTAATGAAGGAAAAGGTAGGAATACTTGGAACATCTGACCAGGGGTAGGTCTCCAGGGGACCATTTCAATGGCATGTGTGCTGTTGGTCTGCATGGCTTCAGGCCCAGAATTAGGTTCTCTCTGGAGAGTGAGAAAGATGGAAGGATACAGATAGCACCTTAGATTTTTTTTTCTTTTTTAATACAGGGAACTCCTGGAGTAAGTGGACATTCTTCAGAAATAATTAGGTTTTTTATCTTTTGCATTTTCTAATTAAATGGCATGTGCCTATCAAACTACTATTCATATAGAGTGGCAGAAGTAAAATAGATGAGAAGAGGTTCTTGTTTTAAAGCTTTTGGAAAGAAGAGTGACTTTGTCAGAATTTTGATTCACATTTATGGTCTAAGACTGCTATTCTATTTCTCTCCCTGTTGATTTACTTACTATTACCCTGTCTGCTTAGACAGATGCTAGGTGGACCTAAGTAGATTTTCTCATATCTCATTGGTTGTCTGTATCTGTCAATCTAGGAAAATATACCTGTATAAAATAATACCACTATGCTAAGTGAAGGATGCCAGTTACAAAAGACCACATATTGTCTGATTTTGTGTATCTATGTCCAGGATGGGCAAATCCATGGAGACACAAAGTAGGTTAGTGGTTGCCTAGTGGAGAGTGGGAATGCAGAATGATGCTAATGGGAATGGTTTCCTTTTCTGGGGGAATATATATTCTGTTGATATAAATTCTGTCTAAACATCTTATGGGGTGGTTCAGTATATAGACGGGGGAATTGGAGCTCCTGTTTGTGGGACAGGCACAGTGCGTTGTCAGTAGCTCTTCACTTCCGTCTTCTAAAATCACTGTTACGCGTATTGGTTTCTGTCTGTGAGTCAGTCAACAAACATGTATTTAACAATTGCATTTGTGGACATGGCCCTTGCCTTTCTGGAGCTTACAGTCTAGATCAGAAAGCAGGCACTAAATATATAAACAGCCAAATGCATACATACTTTGCACTGAACTAAATGTCCTGAACGAAAAGAACAAGGTGCTTAGCAGGAGAATAATGAGGTGCTTACTGTAGGTGGAGTGGACAGGACAGGCTCTTCTGAGGCAGTGATGTTTAAGCTGAACTTTAATGGATGAGTAAGAGTTGTCCCAGTGGAGAGATAGGGGCAGAATGTTCCACGCAGAGGACCCATTATGTGCAAAACCCCCGAGCGCAGACGAATTTGCTGGTCTTAAGAGATTTGAGATCGGAGAGGCCTGGGCTAGACTGCGGTTCTGGTTCTGTGTTCACAGCTCTGGGATGCTCGTGAGGCCACATGCCTTCTCTGCCTCCGTGGCTTCAGGTGAAACGTGAGGCCACGATACGTCCTTGCCGTGTGGCCTGAGGATGAACGATGATTTCATAAAGCGGCTTTCACAGTAGAAACTGTTTAGTGCTGTCGTCATTTGTTTTAGTTTACCTTTTGAGGAGTCTTCTTCACGCTGTCTCGCAGTTAACCCCGTTCAGTTTTGTACTGAGGTCAGGGGGTGAGGTGTGTGTCATATTTTTAAGTCAGAGCAGGAAATCCTCTGTACATTTTGAAAACTATTAGAATTAGCACAAACCCAAGTAAAACTTTTGCAGTTGTGTCATGGCTACCTTTTAAAGAGCTAATCGTTTTGAACATGGGAATGTAACTGACACATGGATTCTCTTTCTTCAAGCAGTATCCTTTTCATTTCCTCAGTCTTTTGAGTAAACTTTAATGAAAAGTGTTATTGCTTTGGTTTTTGCCTTGGTACTACTTGCTCAAAATAAAAACTTATAGAGCATAGGAAACACCACCTATGCAATTCTATTCTTGCATTTCTGAGCGGAAATGGGATTTCATACTTCTTGGCTTTGTTGCCAGTGTGCGGACTTGCCTTTGTGGAGAAGGGGCTTTTGGGGGTCAGTGGCACCTGGGGTAGGCACTGCTCAGATGAGCACAGCCTTTGCTCTGGGTTTGGTCCTAGACCTTACAATGAGACACAGAGGGCAGGAGAGGGAGGAGGTGTCTACTTCATTGTTCCTTTTATTACACTTATATTTTCTAAAATAAAAAAAAAAATCATTTTGGGAATTAAAATTTTTCATGTTCCTTCACAGTAAAGAGATAAATTCATTCCCAGAAATTATAAGGAAATTGTTTCAGTATGTTTCATAATATGTGACACTGTCTTAGTTTTTAAAAACATGGGCTATTTTCTGATTTCATGAAAAGTTGCGTATTGTAATAATTGTATAATGTACTCACATTCTTTCTTTTTTTAATCCTCACCCGAGGATATTTTTCCATTTATCTTCAGATAGAGTGGGAGAGAGAGAGAGAGAGAGAGAGAGAGAGAGACAGAGAGAAATTGATGTGAGAGAGAAACATCGACTGGTTGCCTCCCGCACAACCCTGACCAGGACCAGGATCGAACCACAACCTAGGTACGTGCCCTTGACCAGAATCAAACCCGTGACTCTTTGGTCAGTGGGCCTAAGCCAAACCGGCCAGGGCTACATTCTATTTTTTAAATCCTCACCTGAGGATATGTTTTTATTGATTTTAGAGAGGAAGGGCGAGAGAGAGAGAGAGAGAGAGAGAGAGAGAGAGAAACATCCATCAGTTGCCTCCCTAACGTTCCCTGACCAGGGATCAAACCTGCAACCTTTTGGTGTATGGGATGATGCTCCAGCTAACTGAGCCTCCCAGCCAGGGCTCCATGTTCTTAATTGTCAACCATTCTTGACTCAGTCTGAGTATATTTCTTTGAACATTGCTTGTCCAAGTCTTTTTGTTACCAAGAGAAAACAAAACCCAACAGAAACCATGAAAGCCATTATGATTATCCATCCCTCCCGTGCCACACCCATTTCTCAGTGCTTTGAACAAATATTTACGGAGTACTTACAGTGAACTGGCTCTAAGCAGGCTTCGAGGGTAACACATGGGCAAGGCTCTGGTTACTCTGGTCTGCGTCTTTCAAGCCCTAACAGTTATCAGACAGTGTTATTTGAAGTGCAGGTGTCTTTTTGTTTTTTCTTTAACTGTTGGTGTACAGCCTTCAGTATTTATGATGTTTTGGACACTTCTGATGTGTAAAATGTGGGGAACAATGGCATGCTACTTTTTTCTTTCAGTGTTTCAGTAGCATGTACAGCTCCCAATAGAAAGGGACGCAGATATTTATAATAGAAACTATTTATCCACATCTTTTTTTGAAATTTATTTTTTAATTACAATTGACATACAATACTGTATTAGTTCCAGGTGTACAACTTAGTGATTAATTGTTTATATACCTTATGAAGTGATCTCTTAAGTCTGGCACTCATCTGATACCATTCATAGTTATTACAATATTATTGACTATACGGACGCATCTTTTATATAGCATATTTTTTATAGCACCAGATATATAACTTGTATACATGAAGATAAACAAATACATACAAACACACACACGTTGTAGATAATTGAGAAACTCTGAAAAGTTACAAGGAATAAAATTATATGCAATCCTGATTCTAAGAGATACCCTCTTTTAATATTTTGGATTATAGTCTTCCATGTTTCATTTTATACATATGTGTTTATGTGTTGTATGTGTGCTGGGGAGTGGAACTAATATTTATTGAGTCTTTTTATAGTTTAGCCATTAGGCTCTGTACACAAGTTTTCTCACTGAATTACCCCAACTGCCCTTGGGAGGGGAGGAACAGTGTTTCAGCCGAGTCACAGATCAGAGGACCTTGACTTACCCATAGTCTTTCAGCTATTATATGGGAGATTGGGGAGGCATGAATATGGATAATATTTTTAAAAACCCTTTTCTGTCAAAGCTGACTTTTTATTATTACACAGTTCCATATGAATCCAGATGCTTGGCAGATTGAGGGTAAAATCCGAAACTGACATTGTCCCAGTGGCCGTGGGAAGGGGGCTGTTGATGGTGAAGTTGGTTTTCATTTTTTCTTCCTTTTACTTAAGGAAGCATTTTTAAAAATATATATATATTTTTTCTTTATTGCTTTTTGAGAGGGAAAGGGAGAGGGAGAGAGAGATAGAAAGATGAGAGAGAACATCGATTGGCCGCCTCCTGCATGCCCCCCACTGGGGATTTTGCCCACAACCTGGGCATGTGCCCTGACCGGGAATCAAACCAGCGACCTCTAGGTGCATGGGTCGGCGCTCAACCACTGAGCCACACCGGCCGGGTAAGGAAGCATTTTTTAAAACAAACCAAGACCTTCCATAGGAAAAGTAACTGTACTGGTTCACTTGTTACTTGGAACTTCCTACAAAGTTCTGCTGAAGGAGGTTTATTTTGACATCAGAGCCTGTGCCTGGTCCCCGCACTGGCGCTGCAGGAGAGAAGGGAGTGGTTGGGGGCATTTGAGGCACCGTGCCCCAGGGGGATGGAGGCAGCTCAGGTGACCTTTCTCTCCCTGCCCCAGGGCTCAGATGCAGCTCTGTGCACCCTATGTAAGGTCTCTATTGAGCAGTTTTGCTAAAAAGCAGAATAAAATGACAAGGCTTTTGCTATCTCAACCAACATCCTAAGGTAGTAACAGTATCCTTTTTAGCACCCATTCATAGCTAGTTTAATAAAAGCAGTTATGTAGCTATTCTTACAGACTGAGTTGTAAAATACAAGACTTTGGGCCTCACAATCACAGGCGGTTTTATTGGTTCTGTTTTCAAAGCATTTGTTTATAGTCATTGTACTTGTATTTCCTGTCCCCATGTGCTAAGTGCCGCCACACCCAAGTCAAGGGAAGTGTGTAAGAGTAGGGTCAATCTCATTGTGCTTTCATGGAATCACGTTTTCTCCTGGAAACTCTAACGGCTTGTCTAAAAACCCTTGTATAAACTATAAATGAGCCCTAAGACCCACTTGAGTGTCTCCACATTAAATGCTTAATGTACGTACAAAGGCCAAAGTGATTTTTGCTTTCCTAGGGTTCCCTTCTAAAATTCCGCAGTCTTTCAAAGTTACAACCACAAAGAGTCCTAGAGGCAGGCTTCGTCTGTATGTCACCTAATGGCTGGGGTGCCGTGTCTCTGAGCACGCTGCACATAAAGTCAGTGAACCCACACGTGCCTCTAGCAGCTTAGACTATTTACGATAGAGAAGAATAAAGAGGGACATTAGGATGGAGCTCTGGCGTGGGCTTTAAATTCCCTCGATTTTACAAGCCCGTCATTCTTTCGCCATCCTGACAAGGTTCAGTGTTCAGATGTCAGCTCGAAGCCCTTGTGAGGGTATTCAGATTTCATACCTGTGCGTTCATGTCTCGTTCTTTTTTAAAAATAAAATCTTTCTTTTCTTTTTTTAATGTTTAGTTCTTAAAGAGTTCAAAAATACACCTGGTAATCGGAATTGCTACTATGGCAACACAATTTTTTGAGAATTTTCCTGCCCAAGCTATTGAGCTGATAACCCTGGCAGAGGCGCTGTCCTGGAATCAGTGGCACAGTTCCCCCTGTAAGGGGGCGGGGCCTTGGGGACTGCTGGATGTTGAGGAGGGGTGACGTTTTCTCCTCAGCTAAAGGAAAAACCTTTTTTCTCCTTTGCTGTTCTCCTAAAACATCAATATCATAAAGCAGTCTCTTTAGACTAAAAAAAGGAATAAAACATTTCTTTCAGAGTTATGGAATGTTGATATGGAGGTGGAATTTTTGGTGAGGAAATATGAATGTCTTCCGTAATACGTGTGGAGGGAGGCTTGTGTCCACTGAGTGTGGAATGGCTTTGGACAAGAGTTTGTTTCAAACCCTTGACTCCTCTGTGTTGGCTCCGTCGGGGCTGCCTACAGCAACTTAGAGGTTAATGTTACCCACAGCTGGGCTGCAGAGAGCAGATGAGTAATCCACCTTCAGAGGGTGACCTGCTGGCACTTCCTCACACGTTCTCAGTGTAAACAGTGTGCAGGGAGCTGGGTTATTTGTTGGCAAGGTATATTTCTGTGGGAGGTAAGGAGAGAAAGAAGAGGTAATAAAAAGAGACTTAGATAGTTGAAAACTACAAATCTCAATGTGGCAAGTAGTTCAGAGCATGGTAGCTGGCCAAGAGGAGGAATCTTAAGTGTACAAACACATGTCTAATCTCTGAGACCCTCCAGGTAGATCTACAGCGGGGAAAGGTCCTGTTGTGTCTCATCCAGCGTGTTCTCTAGACCCCACAGAGGAAACAACCTCTGGGTTTCTGCTCACATTTCTTCTCCACCCTTTCTCCAGTTCCCCTTCTCCGCTTTTCATTTGTCTCCCTTTACATGCCTCTTTGAAGACTGGAGCCTGACTTAGACATACCATTACTTTGGAATATGTCTGATTCTCCTTTTCATCAACCAGGAATATCTCATGAGGGAACAGCTTTAAAGGGCATCTGGAAACATCCAGCTCGGCTTCATACTGTCCTTGCGCAGGGGGACTCTTACGTCCATTTGGGCAGAGACCCTCCCCCGCCCCGGTGGACAGGCCGTGGCCTCTCTAGAAGGCAGTGTTTTTGAGAGCTTGTAGACCACAGACTTTGCACTTCTCTACAGAAAGAGTTGTTCCACACTTAGTTTGCCTGTGTGTGGAACTGATGTGTAGTATTGGGTCAGATGCTTTTTCCCTCCATAAAGGGAAATCTTGAAATATCATAAAGGACACTTAACTATTTCCCTATCCAAGTCATTTTTAGGAAATTGGTTACATGGTGTTGGTCTAAGGAATGGTTTTACAAACATCACGCATGAAATAAATGTGTGTGTGTGTGTGTGTGTGTGTGTGTGTGTGTGTTTAAGTGCAAAGCTCGTTCTGTTTTCCCAACATGATGGTAAGAAGCATGTTCCTTAAATACCTATGAAGACTCAGGGAAAGTTGGGTACAGGTAGATTTGTAGATTTCCTAAACCCAACTGAGGGATATTTGTGATTCAAGTATTAAAAACAGGGGAGAAATCATGTAAGCAAATTTAGTATCTAATTCCTTGACAGAGCAGTGAGAGTGATCTTTTACAAATGAAAATCTGGTTGTGGCCTGACCGTGGTCTATAGATCCTATGTGATCTAATCTTGGTCCCAAATCCTGTCTCATCACCACCACCCATGTTCTCTGGGCTCCAGCCCTACCTGCTGAACCCATCAAGTTCCTCTTTAGCTCAGACCCTTTACACATGTTGTTCCTTTGTCCCTGATGGTCTTCCCAGCCACTCCTCATCTGCCGAATTCTTCCTTGCTCTTGAAGATTAAATTTTAATGTCATCCTTTCAAGCAGGCCATCTTCTTTGAACCCCTAGTCTTGTTTAGATTCCCACATTATCCATCTCCATTGTCTACAGTATTTCTTCTCTAAAGTATTTATCTCAACTGTGAAGGCATGGACATCTGGATGGTTGTTTCTCATTATTTCCCTTGCTAGCCTATAAATTATGAGCACAGGGATTCCTTGTTCATCATTTTATCTGTAGCATACAGCATAGAGTATGGTACACAGAAGTATCTGAATAAATATTTGCTTGGTGGATGGGTAGAAGAATGGATAGCTGGAAAGGCAGATGAATGGAAGAATGGGTAAAAGAATACAAGAATGTTTAGAACAGTAAACAAGAATAATGTTTTTGTTTCTACTTAATTAGCAGTCTGAATACAATCACCTTAATTACAGATCAAGAGATAGACCCTTCCATCCCTAGATGCCAGATGAATCCATTTTCTGGGAGCCTGAAAATAACATTTCTATGAAGACAAGAGACTAAATGGCGACACTGCCTTCCTGGGAACTTTTGTTTAGTATATAATGGCCCTATTTACTTTAGTCGTTGTCCAATCATAAGGTTAACCATTGAAGAGAAAGTACTGCATCTCATCGGTATGCATGCCATTGGTTGCATTTCAGAATGTAATGCTTCAACATCATGAATGTTGTGAACATATTTTTTTTCAATGAAAAGTACTATAAATAAGGATTTGGGGATGAATAGTCTTTCACTGATATAACATAAATACCGGCATTGCTCACATAAGGAAAAACTATGTAAAATCCCACACCATTTCATGGGTCTCACTGATTCTTTCCAAAACAGAGAACTTGCTTTGTCCTTCTGTTGTGAACACACAGAGAGACTATATGAAAACATTTTTGTCTGTGCATCTATTGTGTTTCGACACCATTTTATTTTATGAATAAGCCAAGGAGGGATGTTTGCCTCTCATAAATCTTTTACAAGAACAATTCTAGCAAAAGAAACTGCAGATGTAACTGCCAGTTTTAAGTTTCTAACAAATTACTCTGCCAGCCCCACATGAGCTCCCAAGTTGAAAACTTGCAATGCTGGGAAATCTCATGGAGATTCCTGCATTTTAGCTCTGGGATGAACATTGCCAGTGATAAAATCATGTTCTTATTTAAGCCTAAAGAATGAAGGTGTTTAACATTAGTTTAAGATTAACCTCTGCTGCTTTGTCCCTGTCCACTATCTTGTCCTCCTTTGCTTCCATCTCAAACATCCCCAGTTTTCCATTAAATTCTGTGCTTCATTCTCTTGGAGGGTATCACAAACACAAACCCTGATATCAAATGTAACACTCATCATACAGTGTCCCCAAAGTTAATTTTCCTACTGGACTGTTAGTTCCTTACAAAAACAGAATACACATCACCTTTGCACCTGTCAGGCTGGTATAGTGTCTTAAGGATGCCCAGTAAACATTTGTAGAATGAAGCTAAAATGAGCATCTTTTTTTTTTTTTTGGTTGAGACATTTATGGTACTAATTTTGTGTTATATATTTTGTAAAATTTTGACATGTGTATAAAATTGTTACCTCTTAACCTAGTGTGGATGACGGTGATATAGAAGCATGCGTATTCAAGCCTGGTAACATTTTGATATATATTACATACACTATAATTTATAGCATGACTTTGATAGACTTCAGCAGAATACGGAATTTCTTTTCCTCATAGACACTAATAAAGAGGGGGCTATTTTTACAAATGCACACACATGACATTAGGTTCAAGGACATGCATAAAAAGCAAGTACAAGGTCTACTCTGAAATGATTTCTCTTGACCTTGTGAAAACTTACCAAGGGATGTTTGTGTCCCATGTTTTTATACTTTCTAAGCTGTAAAAGTGGATTTCTACCTCACCTCATTAAATTTTGAATCATTACAGTTTGGAATTAAATAAAAATACAGAATTTGGCTTGATTTTTCAGCCTGTATTATAAATCTTACTTTGGTACCATTTTAAGTTCTCTTTATGTGCATTTTTTCTCCTAAGTCAAAGTCCTTAACAAACCTTTTTAAAAAAACAACACAAAACAAAAAAACAACTTCGATTTTATTCATTGAATAAGTAATACAATCCCATGGCACAAAATTTAAGAGGTTCAAATAATATTTAATATGTTTATTTTCCTCTGTTGACCCCCCCACCACCCAGTTTATCATATTGGAAGGAATTAACCACTATTGACTGTGACTTATGTATCTTTCCAGAATTGGTTGCTGATCACACACACACAAACACATTCCATATATATGACTGTGTGTGCATGCAAGTATGTGTATTTTTTTAAATGCAAGCGGTAGCATACCATATACTCTGCTTTGCACCTAGAGTATGTGTTTAATCCTGTCTTTAACCAGGGTCAAATATTTGTGTTTACAATGACTTTCCATTTGTGGGTTCATGTGAATGTTTACTGCAAGTCTTTTCAGTTAATGTTGTATGTAACTCAGATAATCTGTAAAATGACCCTAAGGACTAAGCCACCTGCAATATTTTGTTTTCTTCATTTCACAAATGGAAAAGAATCTGGCTTCTGTCCATTGAGGGTCACAGTCTCTGTGATTATCCTTATTACCAGCTTCAGCTTCTGACATGTCGGGCAAGACTAAACACAAAACTACTTGAGTAAGCTGCCTATAGAAATTTGTCACAGAAACAAGAAGTGCCTATTATTTATTTCTTATTACATTCTACCTCCTTAAATATATCTCCTTTTATTTTTGCCCTGACGTGTCTACCCTGATTTTAGTTAGGCTAACTGACTAATTCTTCTCACTACCCCCACCCCAACTTTTAGAAATTCTAAGGTCCTCTGTTTATGTGCTTAGAATCCTATTGCTAGCCTTTTCACACATTTAGTATATGTACACATTACCTTATTTATTAACTTTCTGGCCTGTCCTTGCTGGACTAGAAAATGTCAGTAATGGAGAAACATCTTTTTTTTTTTTTCTCCTTTAAATTTCTTTACCACAGACGTTAAACAGGGCTCTGGTCGGCGTGGCTCAGTTGATTGGAGCATCATCCTGTACACCAAGAGGTCTCGGGTTCGATTCCCAGTCCCGGCACATACCTAGGTTGTGTGTTCCATCCCTGGTTGGGGCGTCTATGGGAGGCAACTGATCGATGTTTCTCTTTCTTTCTTCCCCTTCCCCTCTCTCTAAAAATCAATGAACATGTCCTCAGGTGAAGATAAAAGAAAAAGAAATTAAACAGGTATGTGTCACCTAAGAAAGTGACTTAAACCAAACTAGAGCAGAATTCTAAATGGCAGTTAGAAGTGCATCTGTTATGGGGTGAATATATTATAATTTTTAAAAATTATTTTATCCTCACCCGGGGACATTGTTTGCATTTATCTTGAGGGAGAGAAGGAGGGGGAGAGAGAGAGAGAGGGAGAGAGAGAGAGAGAGAGAGAGAGAGAGAGAGAGAGAGAGAGAGAGAGAGAGAGAGAGAGAGAGAGAAACACATTGAGTGGTTGCCACCCACACGACCCCAACCAGAGCCGGGGACAAACTGCAACCGAGGACCATGCTCTTAGCGGAACCGAATCCAGGCCTCTCTGGTCCGCGGGCCGACGCTCTAACCGCTGAGCCAAACCGGCCAGGGGATGTCAGAAGCTCTTGATCAAACCTAATAGTTGCGCTGAACTAGTTGGGTAATGTTAGGCTGGTCACTTAGCATCTCTGATGGTGGTGCTGACAATCGCTGTGATCCGAAGAGGGGATTTAAAGTGTTTGCGAAATGCTTTAAAATTGAGTAGTTATTTCCCCCATCAATTTTTCATTGTTTTAATGATCTTTTGCTTGCACCAGAAATCAGAGTGTCTTCAGTGTTTACTCCCAGGTAGAGTGGCACTCTCTAGCCCTTCCCTGACTGCCTGACAGGGTGCTGTGGAGGTCAAACAAAGATAGTATCTGTGAGATTGCCCCATGCTCTTCAAAATTCTCTGCAGATGTAAGCTATTAATACACTCTTTCCTTGCATATGGACTGGGACTGGCTCTGACTGCTTCTTCTGAACAAGCTTGTTTCCTCCCCAGGGTTAGGTTAGGCGCCTCCAGGGAACCTGGGGTTGTGCTGTACGTCCTGGGCTTGTTGCATTTAATACTCTTTGACAAAAATTTGTCTGATGTGGGTGTCATATTGTTTGAAAACAACTTCCAGTTTCCATTCCTGTGTAAATCATTTTTCTTTGTATTTCAAAGAGATCAGTTTGCGGTCAGTCTCGCGGAGTCTGCGCAATAGATGAAGTGCACTGACTCTTTCTGCATCTCTGATAATAGAAATGCTTTGAATTATCGAGTGGCATCTTCAGTTTTCAACAGAAAAATGACTAATTGTTCATGCACAGAATCTGAGGACCAGTAAAAAGCTACACATATTTACTTGTCATTTACCAGGAGACAAGACTGAGAAGTACATGTTACTGAGCAGTGAGTGGGGCCAGCTGCAAGCTACACACAGCAATTCACTGCATTAGGGACACCTTCATGCGCAGCGGTGGGTTTATAAAACAGGAAGAATGGGCATTTCATGAACCAGATAGGTTCCCCAAAGAGATATGGCTAAGGTAGGCCTAGAGAGAAGCTATTAATTTAAAGCTTCATATATTATTTCATCTTTATTTTCTAAATATTTTAACCTAATGATTTATTTTCTGGAACATTTCAGGTTTATAACATTTTCTTCTGAATGAAAAATGTCATGATTGACTTGTGTATGAATGTTAGAGAATATGTTCATTTCATGGGAGTCTTTTCAGATAAAAGCAAATCAGAATTTAACTTTGAGTTAAAGTATTAGAATTGCTATTCTAATATTAGAACATTAAAATGAGGAAAAAAAGGAGGACATCTGTAATACTTTCAACAACAAAAAATAAATAAAATACCTTGCAGAATATCGTAGCATGGACTTGAATGTTGTTATTAATGTTATTGAATAATAAATTAATACAATAAAAATAAAAATATGAGGGAAGTTGTACAATATTTAGTTCTTTTATTCTTATTCTGCAATTACTTATTAAACGTTTACCATGTATAAGCTACGTAATGTGTCATAAGCCATCTACCCCACCCAATAAGTTAAAAAAGAAAATAAGAATTTTATAAGAACAATAAGAGAAGATTTTGAACAGTCTATAAGAAAGTCACAACATAAATATTTGGAATTAAAGAATTATACAAGATTCTAAAGATGTATAGTGCCTAATTGAATAATTGTATTTTATCTATTCAATCTATGGCATGTAGTGATGGCACTTAAAACAGTGCTTATGCTTTTAAAAATTCAACTTTTTTAGAAAGGTAGTTTTTAAGTTTTTCCTCTAATTTGTGGTTAGATACCTTGATGAAACCTTCCATAAACATACTTGCTAACATTGCTTCCTCCTTGGTTTCGCTAATTTTCTTAAATTTAATATCATTTTGCTCCTTAAGTTGTTTACAAGAAATGATTTTTCATGCACATTATGCCAAGAACAGTTTGCTTTATTAAATAAGAGCAAGTAATGTACTATATTCCAATTACATAAGGTTTCATATTTAAAAAAACAAGTTGGTGTGTCCATCCTTTTATTTTGGAATTGTTATCTAAGGGCAGCCTTTAGAAACCAAAAGGAGAAGATTATATTCTGAAATGAATAACTAACCTATTTTCTCTTTTATCTAAACATGTTTGTGAACTACTTATTTTCAGTCCTTGAAGAGGCCACAGGGACACAAAGTGTTCAAAACAGGAATCGTTCAGTTCTCTTTTCTGTTACTGAAGCCAGTGCAGGGGAAGGGCCAGGTCGAGTGGGACGTGTCCAAATGATGGGGACACCACTCGGGGCAGGACAGTGGTCCTCATTTACTGTGCCACAGGGAGAGCGTGTGGGTAGTGCACACAGATTGTATGTCCTGATCTTGTTCACTTAGATAAATAATTGGAAAAAGTAAACTAGAATCATCTTTTGAGTATCCACCCAGGCATAGCGTTTTGGGGCTGAGTGGTTTGGCTGTCACAAAACACCCTGTTTTCTTGCTGTGTCTGCCTCTTGCTGTTGCAGACACCCTTGGCTCTGCAGCCCCTTTGTGAGCGGTGTTCCACGCCAGAGCCAGAACTCCAGTTTCCCTCTGGCTCCGAATCAGCAACTGCAGGACCCCCATTTCATTCCTCCATTGCCTCTCTTCTGTCCTTTCATTTACAGCATCATGTATAATTTTATGAATCCTCTCTATTTTTCAAAGTAAAAAAGAAAGAAATAGGTAAGCACAGATGCTCCTGCTGTAACTCCATATGGAATCCTACTTTCTAAATGAGCAAGTTGTAGATCTAGGAAGTGCACTGAGCTGTCTCAAGCTCTGCCCCCTGGGAATGTGCAGCTGGAGGGGATTCTTAATTCAAAAGAGCAAAGGAGACAGAGTGTGTGTGTGTTGCAAGGAAATGATCAGTGTATTCTGTAGGGACGGGCAGGAGAAATCTGCAAAATGTTCACCTCCTCATCCCAAATGGTTCTCAGTTTATCCAATTGTAAGTTTACAGTAGCATTCTAGAGACACTTGGAATTTGAGGAGTCCCATTTAAATGAATTTTCTGTCTCTTTCTTTTACAGTTCACCATTTAGGAGCCCTGTTTCATCAGAATTGATTCCAGAAGGCTATCTGTAGAAACATAAAGTGAAAGTTCTATGACCACCTCCTTGATCCATAATTTCTATATTCACTTTTAAGAATCCAGTGTATTGATACAAATGTAAAGTCTTTGAGAGCAGGAACTCGCTTCCCTTTTTATATGCCCTTTAGTACAAACCTAATACTATGAACATTCATGAAAGAATAGATGGGCCAATGAAAAAATTATTATACATTGCTTAAAATTAATAATGGGATTAGACATCTGTGAAATCTCATTAGCTTCTTTAAATTTATAGATTCATACCCTTTTTGAGATTTGTAAGTGCTTAATTTCAAATTATATCATTTCAAATATATATGATTTCAAATTTATAATATATAATTTCAAATATATACATATATATTTGAAAACATTTTTTGTCATATTATTATTATTTTAATTGTTTTTATTAATTTATTTTTGTTACAGATGTTTCTCCTTTTTCCCCCATTGACACCCTCTTCCCGATCCCCACCCCCCGCCCCTTCCCCAGCATTTATTGTCTATGTCCATTGGTTACGCATACATGCATATAAGTTAAAACTTTGTGGACATTAAGTAGGCTAATATTTTCTGGAGATATCTTTTTAGTCATGACATTGGAACAAAATACCAAAGAGAATTGTTGCTCATTCCCAGCAGAATCACACTGATATTCAGAGGTTGATTCAAAAAAGACTATTTGCCATAGATTTTTTTGGTGGGTTCAGAATAAATCTGGGAAGAAGGAGAGGGTTGATAATGATAAGGAATTTTTAGTAAATATGTTTGAAGCAATTCAGTACCTTGGGGAAAACAATTTCAAGCTTCCAAGAGCTTCTCTGCAGCTGGGAAAGTAAATTCCTATAAAACCTTTTTTACGGTTAACTCTAGCACATGAAGGCTGGCTCTCTGCACTTCACTGACTCATGCTTCCCAGAGGCACAGGTTCCCATCTCTGCTGAGATGTGCCTGCAAGGATATCCTGTGCACAGAAATGAAATAGCTATTGCCTTTGGTGGCAATTCTAATCACAGAGTAAGGAGACTGTATGTCTTTAAGGATTTAGGTTTTCATCTTTAATTACAGTGGGTTAACCCATGTTCATCATCATTCCCTTCTCAAAGTTCAATCATTTGCATGCCCGCTTTATAATTATTGCTATTTTCATGTACCATTGTAATTTTGATATATTTAATTAAATCAGATCACTTTGTAAATCAATTAACTTAAAAGTAAACTTTATATCACTGCTATAAATGGAAAGTCAGTGCCACAGGCCATAGATCAAAGGTAATTATAAAAATACACACAAAGAAAATAAAACGATGTCATTAAGTTCTACTATGTACTGTTGTCTGTCCAAGTCTCTGTGCTTGAGGTCTGTTCACTCTTTGTTTTTTTTTAAGATAAAAAAATATTTACTAAGCAATGAAATGTTCACTCTTTGTTAAATGTAAGATTGTCAGTGTTTGAGAAGTTAAAGACTACGACCACCACAATGATCCACTCACCTTCACTTCATCAGAATGACCAAAAGAGACAGAAAAGAAATAAGCCTGTGTGATGTTATTTAATACTGTCCCACAATGTTCTTTCAAATCATCTCATATACTCCACAGAACAGTACGAACATACCTAAAATCCTGGGTACCATCAGTGGTCAGACATCCCATATCTTGGGAAACACTGCTGTATAATAAAGCAAGGATTTCAGCACAGAACCTGCAGGAGCAATAGTAAAGTTCCTGAGTGTATTTTTCTCATTTTCTGGAATACTACTAGCATCATTAGGTAACTAGTTTTGAGTTACATTGGGACAGATGGTTACAAAGGTTCATACATTTAAGATTCAGAAGGTAGGATTATATAAATCTAATTAACTTTAAGATGGCGCTATATATATAATATATTATATATAATATATATAATGATTTTATCATAATTATTTTATGTATCTGTACTCTAAACTTTTTGAAAATTAATATGGTACCTTTATAGAATATGTATCTATTATACAGAATGCATGTGATTATTAAAAGACTAACTCTTTTTTGAAATACGATGTCTATATTTTTAGGTAATTATTGGCTGCTATTCTTAGTATGTATTTTGTTGAAATATTTTGTTAGTGTTTATTCCTTTAACTTCAATGGAAATTCCTGGAGATAACAAAAAATTATGGTTGTGAGGCCCTAATAAGTATATAGCAGTAGGTTCAGTAAACAAGCTGTTAGATTAGAAACCAGAGTGGTTCAGAATAAGTCAGGCTCTTAGGATTCCATTCCCAGCTCTACCATTTACTTATCATGTAACATTGGTCAAGTTTCTTAATCTTTTGTGCCAGTTTTGTCATTGGTAAGTAACAACAGTAATAATAGTATCTACCAAATTGGTTTCACTGGAAGAGTAATGCATATAATGTATGGAACAATACTTGGATGCAGTAAATATTAAAAAACATTAGTTGATATCACTGCTGCTACTGCAACTGTTCACCCCAGATGGCCTTTTGCCATACTATCAAGTGAGACATATGACAGCATAAAATCCCACATCTCTAATCATTGTCATCCCATTATTGTCACATATTAGTGAATCTAAGCAGTGGGCAATTTCGGCTAAACATAAAAAGCATTCCTGGTTTTGAGAATGACCATCAAGCTAGTTCCAGTTTTCTTGAGGGCATTACAGAGTATGAAGGGGATGCTCCTCAGGGAGGATGGAGTAATGCTGGGCACAGAGAGCCGTCGGCAGTGCTAAGCTTTGCAACAGCAGTAGGACTTCGGAACTTGGAGAGTCTAGTCTGGAGGTGTGCCACCATGGTGATTAAAAGCTTGTAAAATAAGATCTATGGAGGAAGGCTAAAGAAATTTGGATTGTTTACCCTGGAGAAGAGAAGACTTAACGGTGATTTAATGCTGTTATTGAAGCATAAGAGGGTTCTTTTCAGAGTCTCGTGGTAAGCTGGCCTGTAGCTCTCCTGAGATCCAAATGGGAGGAGGTGGGCTGAGAGTAGAGCACAGAGGATTTAGGGTAGGTAAGAAAAGCTTTTCAATGGGGAGATTAAAAAAAATTTTTTTTTTGAAAGGGAGACTCTGTGAGTTTTTTCTAGAGGCTTTAATAATCATCTTCTAGAGTGATTTGGTCTGGTCCTACCTGAGACATAGTGGTGGGATACGTTGCTGGAGAAGGCGTCTTCTGCAAATCAGTAAAGGGAGGGCCCGTCCACCCAACTCTCAGAAATAGCTACTTTATTAACATAACAACTCTGCCCATCAGAAATAACGTAGGGAGACCCAAATAACTAGAAGCCCACAAGGAAGGTCTGCAACCCAGGTTTAGTAAGTAGAAATACAAACCTATCAATCTGGGGACTGTGACTCCCAATTCGAGCCATGGCTTGCTATGTGTTCCCCTGGATCCTTCTATAAGTTTTCCGTGTTGTAAATCTAGACATTTTAGTATATTCAACATGTTTCCACTGAACACCTTCTGTGTGACAGTAACTGGGCTAAATTCTAAGGATTTTCATAAAACAAATACAATGCACTCTGCCTTCAGGAAGCTCAGACTCTAACTAGGCAAGGCAGCGTGTAAAAGGACCTCAGCAGTGCAGTCTAGTATTGCCTTAGGAGCATTTTGCTCTGGGAGCCTAGAGGAGAGTGCCTGTCTTGGCCTTGTTGGATTGGGGATGTTTCCATTGGAGGTGGTCCTTAAGGTAAATCTAAAACAATGAGTAGGATCAACCAGATGGATTTAAAAACAAAAGAGCTACATTGAAGGCGATCCCAGGCATAAGGAGCAGCCTGTGCCAAAACATGAAGGGTTAGGGAAGACTGGACTGTTGAAGTGGGTGACTGTGTCTAGAACCACTCTATTAGTGCAGCCGTCACCAACCACATGTGGCCAGCGAGCACTTGAAATGTGGTATCTGAATTAAGATGTGCTTTAAGTGTAACACAAACACAGATTTCGAAGAATTAGTACAAAAAAGAATATATTTCGCTAAATTTTAAAATTTATTGTGTGTTGAAATGATAATATTTTAGATATATGGAGTTAAAATATGTCATCAAAACTCATTTCACCCATTTCATTTTACTTTTTTAAAATGTGGTTAATAGAAAAATTTAAATTACACACATGGCTCATGTTGGTGGTTTGCATTCTATTTCTGTTGGAATGGCTTGTTCCAGAATATAGAGTTTTGGAAGAAGGAAAGTGGTGGGAGATAAAGCTGGAGAAGTACTCATGACTCAGATTACTGTAGAGCAGTAGACTTAGAATTTTTTTTTTTTTTTACTGTATCCTACAGTATAAAGTACTTATTACACTGCAACCTCTTAGCTATACAGATACATACATACACACATACACACACACAAACACAGAAACATGCTAAAACTGAAAAAGTTCACAAATTTATTCTTTTGGATTACAATGCACTGTGGTATTATCTATCCTATTCTATTTCATATTATTTTATTTTATTGCTTTCTTTTTATCCTCATCCGAGGATATGTTTTTACTGATTCCAGAGGGGGGCGGGGAGAAACATGGATATGAGAGAAATACATCGATCAGTTGCCTTCCATATGCACCCCGACTGGGCATGGACCCTGCGACCATTTTGTCGTACAGGGTGATGCTCCAACCAACGGAGCCACCAGGGCAGGGCTCGTATTCTTTTAATGCTGGTTGAAACCTATTAAATTGATTTTAAAATCCACTAGTGGGCCATAATTTACAGTTTTCAAAATACTGAAATAGAATCTTATCCACTAATCTGGGTTTTATTCTTTAGTTACTAAAATATTTTTTATCACTATTGTGATGTTATCGGATTTATCTCTAGAATTTGTTCATATGTGTAGAGTGTACTGGGTAGAAGTGAGGACATGACCAGAATGCAGATATGGAGTGGACACCACTGTAATAGTCCATGAGAGAGATCAGGAGGCTCTCAGCGACATTGGTGGTGAAGAAAAGAGACTCAATGAAAAGTTGGTGAAGAGAGGGGAAAACTATTTAGAAAGTATATTAGTTTTGGATTTGGTGAGTGATTGGATGTGGGGAGTATGTTCGTTTGGGGTTTGGTGAGTGATTGGATGTGGGGGAGTTGAGTCTTTTTGGTTTCTGGTTTTGAGTAATGAGATGTAGGCAATGTAGACAAGGAATGTAGATAGAGCCAGTTTGGGGAAGATAAGAAGCTCAGGCTTAGACATATTGATTGGAGATGTCTGTTTGACATCTGGAGTAAAACACGAGCAAAGTCATCAGTGTTTAGTTACATATGCGACTGTAGGTATAAAGGGGATGATCCAAGGACAGTATGTGGAGTGAAAGGAGACTAAGGAAGAGGACTGAATTCTGAGAAACATGAACATGTGAAAAGCCAGAAGAACCATAAAAAGGACAGGATAGGAGAACACGGCCTAGTGAAGCCAAGGAGGAGAGAGTATCAAGAAGGAGTGGACAGTTAATCATTCTACAGAATGACCATTGCTGGGAAAGGCTGGTCTGACTTGATATATTAATAGAAAGCTATTGGTAAGAAATGCTTCCGTAGAGTCACAGTAGGGCACTGCAGTTGGTTGAAAAATTAAAAGAAGAGAGATGATAGACTCTTACCTAGTTTTTCAAGAATTTTAGCTGGAGAGGGAGTATGAGGTTAAGGAAAGGAGAGAAGGAGGCAAGGAATAGGAATTCATGAATAAACAAAAGCATGGAGAAAGTGGAAAATGCAAATTTGAGCAAGTGTTTTTGCCTTTTTTTTTTTTTTAATTTTAGGAAGGGAAAGATTTGAGTATTCTTATAAACTGAACTAAGTGAGCCCATGGAGAAGGAGAATTTGAAGACAGTCATAGGAGAAGATAATGAAGCAAAGCCCCTCAGGGGTCTTGTCATTAAACTAGAAGCAATGGAATTCACTATAGCTAAATGAAGAGTGAAGCCAGCACTAGACAGCAAAAAACAAGAATGGGATATTTGTGGGGACATGTGATGGGTTGCTGAGCAGAATAAAAGGACCCCACCCCCACCCTGGGGATTAGACACTGAACACCTGGTGACATTGGATTCATGGATGTGCCTTTCTTCACAGGACTCATAGCCCAGATTCAGGGGCAGAGAAGAAAGGTGGTGGGTTGATTCAGAATGAGAGTCATGTCAGAGATTTAGCACCTGAGCTAGAAGGTAAGAAGGAAAGCAAAGCAAGAGGAGAGATGAGGGGTCAAGAGACCAAAGACCTTACTGAGGTCAAAGGTCAAGTGTATTTGGAATAAAAGAGCAAGAGAACAGAATGGACAGGAGATTGTGGTCAGGTTCAAGGTTTTAAGATTTGTTTTCTGAGATAGAGGCTTGATGGAGAATGGCATGTACTCAAGTTGATGATAATCCCGTGAACACAAGTGAGCAGGATGTAGAACTACAATTTTTGTTTGTTATTGGATGTTTTCAGGCCTAAAATATTTAAAGATTTGGTCACTCCAGAGAATGTCCATGTGAGCACTTTAGAATTTATTTGGATAACGAGAAATGTGTGTGTGTGTGTGTTCCTCATTCTGTCCAGATACTTGGAAAGAGAGAAATTCCTGCCTTAAAAAAAGATCTCCATGGTGAGGACATAGTGAACTGTAGTTCAGGATTCAGTTAAAAGATAAGTAAGTGGTTTTGTTATTTTTATAAATTCTCAGAAATGACAAATACTTCATAAATTATTAGACTATGATAAACATGCAAGGAATACTAACGTACTCAGAGAACAGTAATGATAAACCCAGTGGCAGGTACAGGTGACGTGATACTTGTCAATTGCATTCTGGTTTATCCATTCACTGAGCAGAGCACAGATGGACACGAGAACGGAGTAGGTTCCGTCAAGAAGTTTCTCTATATCAGAGTGTTTCCTCAAAAGGAGTAGATAACTTTTGTAAGCATGTGCCATACCTCAGAGTGCGGCCAGTGAGTTATTTGATATACTATGTGTTCTAGGATGCCTCAGTTTGGGAGCGTGGATATCAGTGCTGAGGAGATCTGGTGAAGGTGCTAACCAGTGGGCTTCATCAAGCCCGCTTCCTATGTGCTCCTTGCTAGGACATAATCCTCAACTTCATTCCCATTTGAGAGAAAAGACTCTGGTTTCTGTTTTAATGTAGAACAAGCCTAACAGTTCCAAGCCCTCGATAGTGCCAGGAGCTTCCTAAGCCTCTTAGCTATTCTGGCAACTATTAGAAGGAGAACATTGCCCCTCATGTTGCCAAGCTTGTGTTTTCCGGGTGGTCCAAAAGCCGTGGGCCTTGGGGAGCCCACTTCTGTGCTGTTTTTGTCATTTTTTCTTGTTTTTCAGGGAAATGATAGTTGCAAAAGCAAAAAAAAAAAAAAAAAAAAAAAAAAAAGGACTCAGTGAAGGCTTCCCTGAGTATTTTTCATTTCTTTCAATGGCAACTGGTGGGTTTTATGTTTCTTATTACTGTTGTGCAAAGCATTATTTCATGTGATAGCCACGTTGCTGAATTTGCAACAACAGGAATAAAATAAATGTCACCTTCAAATTTGAGTTGTAACAGAAGGACCCAAGTCTAAAGTATTACACTGTCAGATAATTTGTCCAAATCATGTAGAGAGGTTGCTGGATTTATATTTCAGGAGCTAAGTCCTACAGCTCTTGACCCACTCTTCAAAACTAACACGGTTTGCTAGTACACTATGTGAGCTGTGTGTAACAACTTAGCTAGCGTGTGTTTTAATTTTGTTTTTAAAGTAGAGAATGCTATTTTCCACCTTACAGATTATGTGCCTTAAGCATTGGTCATCACTTGATCCCTTAGAGTCAACATTGCTCAGACATGAGAAAAAGATCTTAGACCACCTATATTTTCATCCAGACATTTGGGTCAAGTCCACTTCTCTTTGCAAGTTGGTAGCTGTTACAATGACAATTTTTAGTTCCTACTGAGGGCCGAGAAGGGTAATGAATAGAGCAGTCCCCCAGTTCACTCCTCTGGCTTAGACACTATCCTTTCTCTTTTCTAAAGAAAAAATGACATTTTCCCTTTCTAGTAAAAAATGTATCTGTTATCCATTTGCAACTTAGGGGCAACATTAAGGATATTTTCTGTGCTGTTCAGTTCAGTGTTTGTTCCCTGTTTAGAGAGTGAGATAATGAAGGTGATGTGTAGATCATTTCCCTCTGGGTAGATTGACAGAGTTTTCATCAAGGTCATTGTTATCTTCATCAATGAAGTGCACTTAAGTTTATGACATTATAAGAGGCACAGAACAGGCAAACATTGTCTATTACCATATGTTTCCTTTCTTCTAAAGTCCTGGATTCCTTGGAATGCGTGGATTAAATATACTCACTGTCAGCATCTTGAAGGTAACCCCCAAAGTCTGTGACATCCAGCAATTCACAACTTGAATTGCGTGCGTTGTGTGGAGAAGGGTGACTTAGTCCAGGTGGGCTCCCAGACGGATAAACATTCTCATCTCAACTGGTTTTGTTGCCTTCTACTTGGGCACATGAAGTCTTTTGAAGAACTCCTTTGTACATCAGTCTGGGTGGTATTTGTAGAAACATTAGGATCATGTGTAGTTTTCACTCGTATTGTACACATTTGCAAAGGAAACTGCATGCCAGAATGGTATTTACCACTGGGGTGTTGTGCAAGCCCAGAAGCAGCACAGTTCTGGAGGATGGAATTGTCTTCTTCCTGAGTGTGGAAATAGGAAGACTTCACCCATAACTAAATTATGCGGTTATATTTTAAAGACATGCATGCAGTTTTGATACACATGGACCTGTACTGAGATGACAGACAGCATGGCATACTTGAAGAAAGCCTGGCAAGGAATGAAAAATAATGGGTGCTGATTCCCACTGAGGGAGTCACCTTGAAGAAGTCACGTAGCTTCTAGGGTCTGGTTGTAGTTGTTTGCTAAATAAGGTACCCTTAGTTATAACTTCAGGATCTGCTTGGGGACTAGGGATTCTACATCAGAATCCTCAAGCCCTATTTTATTTTTTAGATTTTTATTTTATTTTTTTCTTTATTGAATTTTAGAGAGAGAGGAAGGGAGAGGAAGAGAGAGATAGAAACATCGATGAGAGAGAACATCAATTGGCTGCCTTCTGCATGCCCCTCACTGGGGATTGGGCCCACAACCTGGGCATGTGCCCTGACCAGGAATCAAACCGGCGACCTCTTGGTGCATGGGTCGGCGCTCAACCACTGAGCCACACCGGCCAGGCTCAAGCCCTGTTTTAGGTTAAAACTCCAAGAGATGGCTTTGCACAGGAGAGAGCCCCACCCTGTTTTATGCCTGGCTCATAAAACTCGGAATTTCTTGCATTAAAAGGGGTGAGGCTGTAGAAGGAACAAGGCTTATTTATTTTTTAGTGAATTACGTAAGTTTCTAGGTTCATTTCTTGAAGCATCTTAGAATTCCCTAAACTTTGAGAATTGGGGTCAGGAGATTAAAAACCAAGTCCCTCTGCTCTGGTGCAGGTCCAGGGTGCCCACCAGCTGACCCATGCCACCGGTGCTCTATTGAGAGGCAACTTGGGTTTCCCTTGGGGTTGATAAACATCTTCTGAAGCTTCTAGGGTCGTTTCTTTTTATATAACTATAAACACAGTGCAGGAAGCACCATCCAGGATGTCCATGAGCTGCCGGAGAATGTGATGCTTGGGGTGGAAATGCTTGAAAGTAGATGTGACAAGCAGAGAAACAAAGAGGATGTTGTCTGTGCTCAGGTGGCCACAGAGGAGAGTGCTCACCAGCAGTTGTAGTTGTGGGGTGAAGGGGGCTGTTGGCCTTTCGGAGGCCATGTCTCAGGCACTGCCCTTGACCCCGTCCGCTCTGGAGCTCACACCTGGGCTCTGAAGCTTCCTGCTCTGCTCCTTCCATGGCATAAAGATCAGAAATTCCTCAGGTTCTCCCCAGGTCTGCTGTGTCCTCACAAGGAAGATTCAAGTATGGCAATTAGCTTCTTTCCTCTGTAAGTCTTCTTTTGCTTCTTTCTTTGGCCATTTTCCTTTTTTGCAAATTTATTTATTTCTCTATTTTGTAGACTCCATTTGGGTTCTTCATCTACAGAGAGGGATACTATTCAGCCTGGCAGAACAAATGTGTTTGAAATGAATGTACACTCCTTATTTCCATCCCTCCCTCCCTGACTTCCTTCCTTTATAAAGGTCCTGTGAGAAAAAAGTATACTTTCCTCTGAGCCCTGATATAAATACCTTTACTGTGATAGTAATTGATATTTGTATCATTTCTTACTTATTTTAATGAAAATATTGTCATAGCTGTTACTAAACATTAAATAAAACTGCTATAACATGTGATACACTTGTATGTATTTTTTAAAAATATGCACCTACTTTGGGGTCATGGTCAATGTCCAAAAGTTTTATTTGATGCAGGTAGTTTAACCTGCATGGGGGCCACTAAGGATTTGAGACTCATTTTACCCTACCTCATCCTTCTCAAACTGTATAGTTTAATTACTGTATAATAAACCTAGTTTAATGTATGTAGTTTGGAGAAGTCAGTTTCAATATAAAGATTTTATAAATGTCAACTACTATATTACTTTATAGCCCACCAAAATCATGTAGTTTTAGCATATACCCTGGCTGACTGCCCTGATTTATTTAAGAAGGAAAATAGTTTCAATTCTAAAAGAAGAAAAGGCAAAATCATAGCCAATATCAGAAAATGGATTAGGGAAAGAGAGTAGCATCCTTGGCCCTGAGCCTACCTTGGGAGGCCTCAGTGACCCCAGCAGGAGGCCATGGCTCTAGAGGGCTGACCCAGCCTTTGAAGCTTTGCCAAGGTGAGGGCTGTGCTAATATGGGAAGTTCCTGCTGAGGGTATCCTGTGCATATAAAAGGTGCTGATGGAATATTTATTGATCAAGCTATTAGTTAAATCCTAAGAGACCCAAATTGGCACTCGATCCATCTGAATTCCAAGGGAAGTAGTATAATGTTTACACAAATAACCTGACCTAAGTTATGAGCAAATAAAAACGTTGTACAATTTAAACATCACCTCAAGTTGAATCCCCAATTCAAGAATGAGGATATTAGTTTTTCTCTTTTATTAGGTTTTATTTAAATGCCTAAACAATGTGGCATTTAATAATTGCAACTTCCTCAAATCCTTCAAAACAAAGGTCTGTTCCTGTGGTTTGGCCTGTTATTTTCTTCCCCTTTCATTGTGTGGATAGCTGGGTCCTAATAAAATCATTGCTTAAGGTAGAAAATACCTGGGCTGTTTTATAACAGGCCACGGCCATGTTGACGTGCTAGCCCATCACCACATTATTCTGCACAGATCACTGAGAGCCTCTGGCGGCTGGGGGCGTCCTCCTGATTGGGTGGACACAGGTAAACAACACTGATGTGGCTCGTATCTTTAAGGGGCTACAGCTTGTTGAAAAAGATAAGTAAACATGCACATGCATGGTTACCAGTGGTTATAAGTGCTGTGACAGAAATGGTGAGGACACAGTGATAAAAAATAGTGCCTAGCCCTGGCCGGTGTGGCTCAGTTGGTTGAGCATCATCTCATGTACTGAAAGGTTGCTAGTTCGATTCTGGTTCGATTCCCAGTGAAGGCACATGCCTAGGTTGCAGGCTCAGTCCCTGGTAGGGGGTGTGCAGGAGGCAGCCGATCCATCGATGTTTTGCTCTCACATTGATGTTTGTCTCTCTCTCTCTCTCTCCCTCTCCCTTCCTCGCTCTCTAAAACTCAACAATAAAATTAAAAAATTGTTAAAAAAAAATAGTACCTAGATGTGGTGATCAGGAAGGCTTATGTGAGTTGAGTGTTAGGCCAAGTCTCCAAAAAGAATCAGAAAGAGCCTGTATTTGGATGTGAGTGCTTCGAGGTGTGTTGTAGTCAGAGAACAGAACCTTTCAAGGTCTCTCAGAGGCATGTGCCATCAGGGTGGCCGGATCACATGAGTGAGGATCTGCAGTTAATGGCTGGAAGACAGAATTTTGTTGAGTGAATTGAGAGCCTTTTATGTGGAGAGGAATTGCAGATAATATGTACATTGTTGAATATCACTGATAACGTGTGGAGTGTGGGTTGGCAGAGAATAGAAGGAAAATAGGAGGGTAGTGAGGAAACATTTGCACTAGTCCAGGTGACCCGATGGAGAGAAGTGTTAGGGAATGGTGGGATGGGTGAAAAGGGGGATGGATTAGGAAGTACAAATTGCTAGTTATAAAAATAGTCATGGGATTTGAAATACCATGTAGGGAACAGAGTAAAAAATATTACAAGAACTATGGTGTCAGATGGGTACTAGACTTATAAGGATGATCACTTTGTAGGTTATATAAATGTCTAATCATTGTGTTGTACACTTGAAACTAATATAATATTGTATATCGACTATAATTGAAAAATAAAAATATTAATAATAAAGATATGCTTAGAATTACCATTTGATAGATTAGCTATGGAAGACGAGGAAAAGGAAGAATTGCAGAATGACTCCCAGGCTCCTGGTGTATTTAAATGGTGGTGACATTTACTGAGACGGAAAGTGAAAAAGGGAAACAGTCTAGGTGGAGGAGGTGGGTGGAGAGTTTGTGGTCTATTTTGGACAAGTGGAGTTTAACATGCCTGTGAAATATGCAAACAGAGGTGTAAAATGAATGGCTGCCTATAGTGTCTACACTTAGGAGAAATTTGGGATAAATGTAGTTATCAATACGCAGATTGCATTTAAAGCCAAGGAGAGAAAGAGAGGGCAAGGGACAAAGAAACAAAGGCCCAGAGGCAAGTCCTGGACTCTCCTGCATTAGAAGGTCAAGTAGAAGAGGAGGTTGCAAAGGAGGGTGAAAAGCAGCAGTCAGAGAGTGAGGAGAACTAGCAGAGTGACATCGTCCAAGTCAAGGGTAGAACGTGTTTTGAGATTAGAGAGGGAATGCTAATAGTGAGATAATGAGTCCCATGACTGAAAAAAAAATCCCTTGGATTTAACATTGTGAAGTCAGTCACCAGTGACCTTGTTGAGCAGTTTCCAAGAAGGGAATAGTGGTCAAAAGCCAGAGGGGAGTGACTGAGGAGTAAATGGGAGGTGGGAAAGTGTAGACATCAGTAAATGCCACCTTTGTAAGAAGATGAATTATGAAGAAAGCCAAGAAATGAAAAAAATAGCTGAGAAGTAATGAAGGACCCAAGGAGGATTTTAAAAATGTGTTTGCCTTCAGTAGGTAAATGGATAAATAAACTATGGTACATCCAGACATTGGAATATCATTTAGCACCAAAAAGAAATGAGCTATCAAGCTGTGAAAAGACTTAGAGGGACTTTAAAGGCATATTATTAAGTGAAAGAAGCCAATCTGAGAAGGCTACATACTGTATGATTTCAACTATATAACATTCTGGAAAGGGCAAAACTATGGAGACACTAAGAAGGTCAGTGATTTCAGTGTTGACCTGGGGGTGTAGGGATCCCTAGAACCCCTTCCTTTGGTGGTGAGTACTACATACACTCAGAATTCCAACACTTCCTACCAAAATAGATCCTCTCCTTAAAATGTGTTCTCAATCTTTACCACCATCCTCAGAGATAAGGGGTATTTAAATGTCATGAAAACATTTCTTTGAAAATTTGCATTTTGATTAACACTTCACACTGGAATTTTCAGTTCTATCATTTCCTGGCACCTCAAATTAAAATTCCAATTTAATATCCTTTTCACCTGTTTTTATAATGTTTTAAGTGAGGAGCTATGGTGGAGAGCATCCAGATTTAGATTTTTCAGGCAAGTAGTATAGGCACATGAGAGTTGGATATGTTACCAAAGAGATGACTTTATTGAAGGAGCTGAGGATCCCAGGTGGACAAGAAGAAGAACTGAAGACAGTAGAGGACTGATGGGTCATGAGGAAGTGGATGCATTAAAGGTCACAATGAGGTTGAAGAATGTTGTAGTGGAAGTACTTCACCAGATGAGCTAGGCGGAGAGGAGGTGGTGGATACAGTGGATTGTTGACTGTTGATGGTAAGAGTCAAAGGATGACCGTAGGATGCATGGAAGAGATAGAATGGAGAAAAAAGTGGTTAAGTAATGAGAAGCCAGCCCTGGCCGGTGTGGCTCAGCAGTTAGAGTGTTGGCTTGCGGATCAAAGAGTCACGGGTTCGATTCCAATCAAGGTCACATATCTCAGTTGCAGTCTGGTCCCCAGCCCTGGTCAGCCTCTTATGGGATGCAGCCAATTGATATGTCTCTGTCACATTGATGTTTCTCTCTCTCTCTCTCTCCACCATCCCGCCCTCCCACTCTATCTGAAGATAAATGAAAAAATATCCTCGGGTTAAGATTTTTTAAAAAAGTAATGAGAAGCCAGATGATGGATGGCTCATCTTCAGGTTGTTGCAGTCTACATGATTGCTGTGCTGGAAACAGATGGGAAGACAAACTAGAAGTAAACATCCTGAGTGAACAAGGGGTAGTGACCACAAAGTTGGTAGAAACACTGAAGACATAGAGGGTGGAGGGTAAACTATTAGGGGGACCAGAAAGTAATGTCATTTTTTTTACATTAAATTCAAACAGATAAATTTTTAACAAGTTTTTATTTTTAATCAATGATGTAATCACCCTCATTATCAACAACCTTTTGCCATCTAGTGTGCAAATTTTCAATGCTGGATCGATAAAAATCAATTGGTTTTTGAGCAAAATATCTGGAGATGGCATTTTGGACATCATCCAAATTTTCAAATTTTTTGCCACTTAGAAAATGTTGTAGCGATCGGAATAAATGGAAATCTGATGGCACAATATCGGGCGAGTATGGTGGGTGAGGCAATACCTCCCACACCAATTCATTAATTTTTTCCAGGGTTCATCTTGCGCAGTGCGGTCTTGCATTATCGTGTTGCAGAATAATGTCTTTTCTGGTGACAATCGCTGGGCACTTTTCAATTAAAGATTGATTTACTCAATCCAGTTGTTCACAGTAAAGGTCTGCATTCAGTTTGTCCAGGTTTCAGCACTTCAAAATGAACGACCCCACAAATACTCCACCAAATACACAAAAGTGCCTTTTTGGGGTATAAACCTGGCTTAGCTGTACTTCGTGGCGATTCCTTCGGAGAGAGCCACTGCCTTTTGCGTTTTGGATTATCATAGAGGACCCATTTTTCATCTCCAGTGATCAAGCGATCAAAAAACGCTTCTGTATTGTGCCGCTGAAGCAATAAGTTGCATGTGCTGGACCGGTTAGCTTTGTTTTCTTCGGACAGATTATGCAGGACCCAAACACCTGCTCTGCTTACTGTACCAATCTGCTGCAAATGTTCTTGGATGGTCGACCAAGGTTGGTTAAGAGTGTTTGACAGTTCCTCGATTGTCTGACACGGATTTGCTTCTACTTCTGCCCTTGACATGTCATTACTTTATCGACATTACTTTCCGGTCCCCCTAATATTTACGTGGTGTGAGGCTTAAAGGAGCAGTGATTTTTCTAAGTCTGAAGGGGAGGAATGGTAGAAATGAAAAAGGGGGCACTGGGGAGATACCAACAAGATGCCTCTGAAGAGAAATTTTAAGATGCCATCATGCATTACAAATTGTGCAATGAGTATACAATACAAGAGAGAAAGGTACACCGTAGTACTACGCAAGGGCGTAGACACAGCCAGGAGCCCAGATCATGACAAAGTTTGCTGTTTCTACAAATAACTGGCTGTGTGATCTGGGACAAGTCATTTAACCTCGAATACCAAACCCCTACATTGAAAGAGCAGCTTACAAAATACTTTCATAATCAAGTTAAGTTATCATTTTGTAGAGATAATTACCCCATGATTTCAACTTTATTTTCACCTTTTTTACAGTTAGGAAATTAAGGCACTGATTTGCAGAAAAAGTTGGATTGGACTTGAATGTAGATATTTCAGTTCCAAGTTGTGTGCTATCCATTTCTACTCTACAGCCACCCTGTCAGCTTTCACTGGAGACCCAGCAGTGCCCATCTGGACTAGTAAAACTTGTCTTTGAGTAACAAAATGCATTTTAGACTATATTTATGTTGTTAGCCATAAAAACATTTTAACTGGAGTTTTAAAATATTTGTTAATATTTAATGTATTTGTGAGTCAATTTTTTAAATCCTTACCAGAGGATATGTTTCCTGATTTTTTTTTTTTTTTTTAAGAGAGAGAGGAAGCGGGAGAGAGAGAGAAACATTGCTGTGAGAAACAACGATTGGTTGCCTCCCATAAGCATTTGGACTGGGGATCTAACCCACAACCCAGGTATGTGCCTGACGGGGAATGGAACCCACAACCTTTTTGACACATGGGATGACACACCAACCAACTGAGCCACTCAGCCAGGGCTCAGTCTTGTAATATTAATAATTTATCTGGTGATATAATACCTATGTTTAAACAAAAAGAAATCTAGTTATGCCTGCCTGAAACACATAGATTACTTGCTATCTTGAACTGATCACTCTCCTGGGGAAAAAAAAAAGAAAACTTTGTACAACTAGTTAATATTTCTGCAGCCAGCAAATTTGAGTGTAAAGGACTTTGAGATGTCTAGTCTGTCAGAATCAGTAGGCAGAGAATTAATGTGGTCCCAGGGTGGAAACTGCTCTTTTAATTCTGAAGACTACTGAGATGCCAGCCAATCTCGTGCTTAATGGCTTACGTACCAAAATATATTCACTACTTTTTTTCCACATTTATGCTTCATTGTGAAAGAGTATCTTTTATTTTCAAGCTTGCAACAGGAATAATTCTTTTCCATTGTTTTTTTTCTGCCTTATATTACTCTCACTTTATAAAACGTTCCCAATCTTTAAGAACAGTTAACCATCGCACAACTGACCTGCACACGAGAGTACTCAGCAGTCCTATTAAACGTTTAACAAGCTCCATGAAAATTGTGTGCAGGTGGATCAGGGCAAAACTCTTGAAAATCAGTGTATCAGAATGACACATTTTTTCATATTTTCTTGTCATTTGGTCAAGCTCATCTTATTAAAAGAACTAAAATAAGAAATAGAATTTAAAACTAAGAAAATGACTTTCTCATTTTGTTCCTCTCAACCAAACTGAAAAACAAAGGTAGAATCCCTGATTTTTGTTTACTTGATTTTTTCTGATGTAATTTTAAAAGTTTACTTTTTAAAGATTATGAAACAAGGTTATTTAAGTGGTGTCTACTTTATTTTAAGCAGTTGTTTTAAGAGTGAAAAAAAACTATACATTTGTGAAAATACAAGAGTATATTTGTCATGTATAAACTCTAGATAAACTCTGGATGCTCTTACTGCATAAGTATGAGGTTATGATTATTAAAGAGTTTATTGTATGATAAAGATTATAAATGAATAGCTTAATATGTGTTAAACTGCTTTTACTTTCCTATGATATGAATCACTCTTTCAGAATATATTTGTTGTAGAATTTTGTAACAAAAATATAACGTGAGTAAGCACATGTTCAATTGTAGTTATTTTAATGTTGAAATGGAATTCACATTTTTTAGGACAGCAGGCTTATATGAGGGCATAGAAATACCTTTATTTTGTCAAATAACATATAGAGGAGAAAGAGGGTAAAAATGAATATGTGCTCATTGTAAGTTTTGAAGGAGTAGAAAATATATACTAAGGTGTCGATTTGCATTTTGATTATTTCTGTTTACTAGATTAAATCCCCATTTTTAGCTTCTTAAGCCCACCTAAGACACATAGTAGCCTTCATTTGTCCACTCCTTAAGCCTCCCCAAAGCAGAGGACCCTTCAAGTTGTCCACAAAGCTCTGTACCTCTGTCCTGTCTCTACCAGGTCTCCTGCTGTAGGTTCAAACAGATGTTGGGCTTAGTCCCTTTAATGTCCCTCTGCTAGCTGATGTGAAGGATGTGGCAGAAGAAGGAGAGATGGAGAAAGGGAAGAGAACAGGAAGAAGAAGAGGTTAAGGGATGAAGGAGGAGTGCCTGGCCTCCATTATCTAAAAATCCTTAAATGACTAAGGGCATGAGAAAATTGTGATAAGGAGGGTAGAAAAGCCCATAATTAGAAGTGAAAACCAATGTAACTACTTGTAAATGAAAATATGTCACAACTTATATTGCCAGGAACTTGGACTCTGATAGTATCAATTAAGCAAAATCGTATTAGAAAAGTCCTAATAAATGGATCAAGTAAATGCGTGTCTTACTACCGTCATGTTATATGTAGACAGGTATATGTAACATCAGTTGAGACCAATCAAAAGGCTTTTTTTTTTTTTTTTTTTGAGGATTTGGAGCCAAACTTGAAATTTTGTATTTTTTAGTTTGATTACTATTCAAGTCAACATGTGAGGTTCTTAGAACCACTAAAAACAGTGATAGTCTGAGGAGCTTGTGAGAATTGGAAAGACAGTGGTAAATGTAGGTTCAGGAAGTTTAAAAGCAGGGTTTTCTTGTGTAAGTTCAAGTCTCAAGGTAAGAACTCTGTAACACTGAAATGATATCTCAAGATACTCATCTAAAATTCTCTGAAGTCATTGAAGAAGAAAGTTATTGTGCTAGGAAATCTTTCAGTGCCAATGAGACTAGGCTTTTCTGGATAAAAATGCCCATAAGCTTGACTATGGCATACATCACCTAAGAAAAATCTATGTCTGGTTTTAATGTTGATATTTAGCCTTTGGCTTGGTTCAAATGCTGTAGGTAATTTCAGGCTTAAACCCTCGCTTGTGTAAAGCTCTGAAAATCTCACAGCACTTAAGAGTTATATGAAAGACAGACCTGCAGTCATCTGGAATTCTCATTCCAAACCTGGTGCAACCAGGGCTCTTTATGAGAACCAATTTGCTGTTTTGTGCCTGCTATTTAGAACTGTGTGAATAACCTTGTCCATAAGACATTCATTTGAAACCATGTTTCTGGGTATTCGGAATAACTTGTAAATATTATTCCTGACATTAAAGATAGCTTCTGCGCCCCCACTTCCAATACAACATTCTTGTTCTAGCCCTGAAAATTGGGTCGTTTATTCCTCTTTGGTAGGGTTCACTACCTTAGACAGTGGTCCTGAATTCTCTATGCTCAGATAATTCTGGATGGGAGTTAGTAAAGATGAAATAAAACATTAAGGGAGACCAATTAAAAGATTTACCATGGAAAAATACTTGCTTCTGATTCCTAAGGAGAAGGTCGCTCTCCCGTTTTCCATCATCAGCAAGTTCCCCTGCTTCCCTAACCAGTTCTGGGAGTGAGCTCCCATGCCTTGCTTTCACTAACCCTAAGTCTTTTTGTTGTTGTTTGTTGATTTATTGATGATAGTCATTCTGACAGGTGTGAGGTGATATCTCATTGTGTGTGGGTTTTTCTTCTCTTTTGTTAATCCTCACCCAAGAATATTTTGCCATTGATTTTTAGAGAGAGTGGAAGGGAAGGAGGGAGGGAGAGAGAGAAACATCGACTGGGGCCAGGGAGCGAACTCACAACCCAAGTACATGTCCTTGACCAGAATCGAACCTGCAACCCTTTGGTCTGTGGGCTGAGGCTCTAACTGCTGAGCCAAACTGGCCAGAGCTCTCACTGTGTTTTTTAATTGAATTTATCAGGATTACATTGGTTAATTAAACAGGTTTCAAGTGTACATTATCTGTTTATTGTATTGTGTTCACCACCCGTAGTCTAGTCTTTTTCTGTCACCATTTATTCTTTCCTTTACCCTCTTCTACCTGCTCCCACCCCCTTCCCTCTGGTAACCATACTGATGTCTGTGTCTCTGAGGTTGTTGTTGATTTGGTTTGGTTTGTTTTTTGCTTAATCCCTTCACCTGTTTCACCCAGCCCCCAAACCCCATTCCCCCATGGACAGCTCTCAGTCTGTTCTCTGTATCTATGAGTCTGTTTCTATTGTGTTTGTTTATTTTGTTAATTAGATTCCACATGTAAGTGAGATCATACAGTATTTGTTGTTCTCTGACTGGCTTATTTCACTTAGCATAATACCCTCTAGGTCCATCCATGCTGTCACAAAAAGGAAGATTTCCTTTTACAGCTGAGTAATATTACTTTGTGTAATCCACTCATCTACTGATGGACACTTAGGCTGCTTCCAAATCTTGGCTATTATAAATAACATGCAATGAACATAGGGGTGCATATATTCTATGGAATCAGTGTTTTGGGATTCTTTGGATATATCTCCAGAAGTGGAATCTCTGGGCCATAAGGCAGTTCCATTTTTCATTTTTTGAGGAAACTCCATACTGTTTTCCACAGTGGCTGCATCAGTCTGCCTTCCCACCAACAGTGCATGAGGGTTCACTTTTCTCCATGTCCTCACCAACACTTGTTATTGATGATGGCCATTCTGATAGATATGAAGTGATATCTCAATTGTGGTTTTAATTTGCATTTCTCTGATAATTAGTGACATTGAGCATCTTTTCATATGTCTATTGGCCATCTGTATGTCCTTTTTGGGGAATTGTCTATTCAGGACCTTTGCCCATTTTTAATTGGATTTTTTTTTTTTTGGTGTTGAGTTATACACAAAAATTTTGACTATTAACCCCTTATCAGATGTACCATTGACAAATATATTCTTTCATTCAGTGGTTTTTATTTTTTTATTTTGCTGATGGTTTCCTTTGCTGTGCAATAGCTCTTTAGTTTGATGTAGTCCCATTTATTTATTTATTTTCTTTTGTTTCACTTGTCTGAGGAGATATATCAGAAAAAATATTGCTATGAGAAGTGTCTGAGATATACTGCCTATGTTTTCTTCTAGAATTTTTATGGTTTTGAGTCTAACCTTTTAAGTCTTTAATCCATTTTGAGTTTATTCTTGTGTATGGTGTAAGGAGGTGGTCTAGTTTTATTTTTTTGCATGTGTCTGTCCAGTTTTCCCAACACCATTTATTGAATAGACTGTCTTTACTCCATTTTATGTTCTTGCCTCCTATGTCAAATATTAATTGACCATAAGGCATGGGTTTATTTCTGGGCTCTCTATTCTGTTCCATTTGATCTGTATGTTTTAATGTCAGTACCATGCTGTTTTGATTACTATGGCCTTGTAGTAGAGTTTGATATTAGGTAGTATAGTACCTCCAACTTTGTTCGCCTTGCTCAAGATTGCAGAGGCTATTTGGGGTCTTTTGTGGTTCCATATACATTTTTGAAATATTTGTTATAGTTCTGTGAAATACGCCATTGATATGTTGATAGGAATTGCATTGAATCTATAGATTGCTTTGGGGAGTGTGGGCATTTTAATAATGTTAACTTTTCCTGTCCATAAATACAGTGTATACTTCTACTTATTTGTATCTTCCTCAATTTCTTTCTTCAGTAATTTATATATTTTTTATTAATTGATTTTTGTTACAGGTGTTTTTCCTTTTTCCCCCATTGACACCTTCTTCTCATCCTGCCCTCCCCTCCCAGCACTGTTGTCTATGTCCATTGGTTACACATACATGCATATAAGTTCTGTGGTTTATCCCTTTCCTCTCCCTGCCCCCCTCTTCTGAGGTTTGTCAGTCTGTACCCTACTTCTGTGTCTCTTGGTCTATTTTGTTCATCAGCTTGTATTGTTCATTATATTCCACAAATAAGTGAGATCATGTGATAACATAATTTTTTGAGTACAGGTATTTTATCTCCTTGTTTAAATAGGTACCTTATTTTTTGTTGTTGTTGCATTTGTAAATGGGATTGTTTTCTTAGATTCTCTTTCTGATAGTTCATTATTAATGTATAAAAATGCCACTGATTTTGTGTCCTGCTACTTTACTGAATGGTGATAGTAGACATTCTTGTCTTGTTTCTGCTCTAAGGGAAATGCTTTTAGGTTTTGTCTGTTGAGTATGATGTTGGTTGTAGGTTTGTCATAAATGGCCCTTATTATGTTGAGGTATATTCCCTCTTTTCCCATTTTGCTGAGATTTATGATACTTCTTCTGCTCCTCATACAGGTCAGGTGAGTGTTGTCAGCTCTTTGTAGTCAGAGTAGGCGGTGATGGTATCCTAGCTTCTCATTAGTGTCAATTCATAGACACATCGAAACTGAAGAAAACTGATTAGTTACAATGTACAGCTCAAGCTATCTTCCTCAATCACTTGTCCCTTTCTCCTTTTCTTTCTCCTCCTGCCTTTCTTTCTCCCTTCCAAGTGCCAAACAATGTTCTAGGTGTTGGAGACACAGGAGTGAACAAAAAATTCAAGAATCCTTGCCATCATGTAATTTATATTATGGTGGGGTGAGGCAGAGATATACACAAGTAAAATATATATCTTGTCAGGGATGCTAAGGTAAAAATAAAGCAGGCAAGGTGGACAGGGAGGGAAGGGAGAAGAGGACTACAATTTTAAATCAAGTAGTTCACTAAAACTACTAATAACTTGACATTTAAGCAAACCATGTCGGTGTCTGGAGGAAGAGTGTTCAAAGCTGGGGAAACAGCACCTGCCCATATGCTGACCCAGGAACATGCTGGCGTCTTTGAAAAAGAGCAAGGAGGTGGTGAGACTGGAGTAGAATGAAAGGAAATTAATAGGAAACATGTTGAGCAAGGGCTGGATTATATAGGACCCTGTAGACTTTGTTTTTACTCTGAATAAGATCAGAGCCCTCTGGAAACAATGGAGGGACTAATGCCCAGACTGCTTGGATTTGAATCCTAGTTTTGCCACTTAGCAGCTGTGTGACCTTGGGCACAATACTTAACCTTTCTGGACCTCAGTTGCCACTCCTGCAAATAGGATGATAATAGTACCTTCTTCACAGAGTTGTGATGATGAGATGAGTTAATTTTAGTAAAGCACTTTGTACAATCCCTAATATATCATCAGTATTCTATATGAGTGAAGTGGCTGGTTGGCCTTTGGAATCACAGGCTGCTGTTTGAAGAAGTGACTATAGGGGGATCAAGGACAGGAGCAGGGGCAGTACTTAGGAGACAATTTGTGTAATACAGGCAAGAGATGATGGAGGATCAGACCAGGGCAGCAGCAGGAGAGGTGGTAAGAAATGACTAGATTACAGAAATGTTTTTGAAAGTAGAATCAACGAGATCAGCTGAGAGATTGGATGTGAAGTGTGAGAGGAGGAGCAGAGTAAAGGAGGGCGCCAGGCTTTTGCCCTCAGCAAACTATCATCTACCAAAAGGGAGAAGAATATGTGAGATGCCATTTTGGGGGGAAAATTCCCTTTATAGCCATGTTAAGTTTGATGTACCTATTGATCATCTAAGCGGAGTTGAATAGGCAGAGTCTGCCTTTATTACTGAGCAAATCAGGCATCAAATGGTGTCCAGATTCAGGGAAAGGTGGATTTCCAGAGAGAGAGGAAGCCACTAAACAGGGAAGGAAATTGAAATTAGTTTGGAGAAATGTAGCCTAACCTTAAATAAAACAGAATGATCAATAATTTGAATTCTATTGCCGGTGCTTGGTACAAAGGAACTTATAATGAATTAAAAAAAAAAAACCACAAAACAAAAAACCTGCCAAAATCAATTTTTTTAAGAGCCATCACATAATCCTAAATCTCCTTAAAAGTTAGATCAGAATCTCCCTAATGCTGCCTCTCTGAATTCTATGACTATGATAACTACATTCTTCTACCTTCTGATTTATTGCTGTAAAAATAAAACATACTATTAAGCATTAAGATAAGAATTTGTACTGTACACTCTGATACACAGCATATTAAATACAATCCTAAGTGATTGGTAACTGTGTTTGTTAATTGATTTATGTATACTGTAGAAAGCTTTTAAATGATTTTATACGATAAGGATGGCTATAGTTGATTAAAATGCTGCTTGTGACACTTTCTGTAAAAAGTTGGGGACTGGTCCTTGATTAGAGCTAAGTTATAGTTTAATTTTTTATGTGTTAGCTTTCTCTTTTGTATTTGATTTCAAGCTCTTTGAAACCAGTGAATATCTATGTTTTTCATATTCAGGACTTAAGATTTTGATGACTTATAATTGCTGATTGCTTGTAATTTCAAGAAAACTCAAGCACTGGCCTATTATATAACTCCATTAATCATCTCCCAATCAAAATTCTCATGGGGTTGAGTTAATTTTGTTATTAGATATCTAATTCTTGCTTTGCTTGATTTGGGTTAGATAACTACTTTGTTATGTAAACTTTATTTATTTATTTTTTTTTGCTTTTGTTTTTCTTTCTTCTCATTACACCCTATAGTTAATTTCAGTCATAACCCTCTCTTCACTCTCTCCTTGAATACTTTAAGAAAAACAAAAGACTTTTAGCCAGAAATTTTTAATGCTTAATTTCATTTCAAGGCACCCTCTTCAGGAAATTTTAGCAAAATATGTTTAGCAATGGCTATATTTTATAGAGGAAAATAAACTTTTCTAAACTTAAAAAAATTTTAAAGCAATTAAGTTTGTGCATGGATAATTCTTGAATTGATGAACTATAGATAAGAAATATCCATGTGTATAGCTAGTTTTTAATGAGGAATTGTGGGTCATTTAAAGTGGAATACTATGAAAGTGGTAAGTTCTACAAATCAGCCTGAAGTTACATAAGTTAAAAGAAATTTGCATGTGTTTTATAAAACATAGTTTTCTTATTAATAGATGTAGAACTGTGTTGTTAGTAGTTTTAGACTTGCATTTTATGATAGAAAATTTAAAGTAATAGAATGGTAGATCTGCTTTGGAAAATTGTATGACAGTTTATCAAAAAACTAAACATAGAATTACCATATGATCTAGCAATCTACTTCTGGATATATGCCCAAAATAATTGAAAGTAGGGATTCAAATAAATATTTGTTCACCCATGTTCATGGCGGCAATATTCACAGCAGCCAAAAGGTGAAATCAACTCAGTATCCATTAATAGATGAATGCATAAACAAACAATGGAATATTATTCAGCCTTAAAAAGGAAGGAAATTCTGGCTCAGGCTACAACATGGATGTACTTTGAAGACATTGTGTGAAAGCATAGGAGAGAGAGAGAGAGAGAGAGAGAGAGAGAGAGATTGATTATCTCCCTGGGGAAGACAAGGGAGGTTTCGTAGAGGAAGTGACGTTCATATCGGGTCATAAAGGGTGAGTGGACCTTGTCAGGCAGATAGATGATAGTGGCAAATCTTCCCAGGCAGAGAAAATGGCTTAAACAAGAGTTGAGGGGAAATGTGTGTGCACTCACATGTACATTGGTTCCAACGTCAAACATGAATAATTCGGGGATTGTCTGCTATCTTTGGTCCATACCACTACTTTCCCCTTAATATGGGTAATTGAGAAATGATTCTAATGGCATAGGACCTTTTAGAATAGCTTTTATGCCTGGCATTTGCATGTTGGATTTTCCCAATCTTTCCCCAGTGCTCATGGTCCAGAGGGCTCCTAGCAAGGAATTTTTCATTTGCTCTAGAATCACCCAGTTCCACCTCCCACAAAGATAATCTGGTCAGGATACTTTGGGGCCACCAACAGAATAGCAATTTGCCAAAATAAATGTTTTCCATCAAGATTTCACACTTGTACTTAATGAAATAGACATTTTCCAAACAGTTTCTTTAGAGCTAAGTTTTTCTTTAAGATTTGTAATGAAAATATTTCATGACCTGTTGACATATTCATATGGTGATTTTCAAAAGGCAGATTTCGTTTACAAAATGGACTTGGCAACAAGTAGGAATATCTGGGAAGCTGAACAAGGCTGTTGACAGGGAAAATTAGGGCTGAATCATAACTGACATTGTTTTGCAGCTGTGCCATTTTTTAAGACTGACCAATGAGACAGGCTTTATAAAGTCCTCCTGGTAATAATGCCTAGATTGGCAGCTAATGACCATTCAAAATGGAACTGCATAGGTAGTAGCTGACAAGTACAGAAAAGTTAGTTCCTGTAACTGATTTTTCTTGGTAAGTGTCAATGGAGAAATTATGCCATTTAGAAGAAAGATAGTAGAGAAGAAGTTTTGTAGTACTTTTCAGAGGAGCAGATTAAAAATCAGAAAATTTTCTTTATATTCTTTGTTCCATATATTTTTTTTATCTTGTGTTATCCCATTGTTAGATCTTTTGCTGGTTGGACTAATTGACACATCTAATTTAAATTTATAGTTTCAATGCAGGTTTCAGGAGAATATATTCTGTGTTCCCTCCAGTAGTTGACGATTAAAAAGTAATATTCAAATTCAGATGACATAAAGCAGCATTGGGAAAAGTTCTAAAAATTAATTAGTTTCAACTATTCTTTTAGGTTTATGAAATTTATATTAGATCTAGTCTCGTTTTTAAGTTCATTTTTTTCATATCAGTAGGCTAAGAAGATATAAGAAAAATATAAATATACTTACAAAAATCTAGTCAAATTCTTTAGGGACTGAGAAACAGGTGTGTGTGTCCAAAGCTTTTAGCCATTCCTGGAAGTGGTATCATAGTCTTTGCAAAGAATGTGGTATTTGAGCTTTGGTCTTGGAAGAGAAAGAAATCACTCTTCAGTGAGAAAGAAATCACAGAGGGCTTCTTGGAGCTAGTGGTATTTGAATCAGGCTTTAAATAGGGAGAGTGGGACTAGGTGGTGATGGGATTCACTTGGGAGAGACCCATAGGACAGTCATTGTGCAATGTGGCAACTCCAAGAAGGAAGGACAAGAGGCAGGTTATTGTAAGACATGGAGGGGAGCTGGAAAGGTAAAATGGTCTCAGGTGGAATTTCATGTTTGGAAGTTGATATAGTATTTTATTTTGTCAGATACTGGGGAATCATTGAGAATGTAGTTTTCATTGGATAATGTTCCCATAGTAAATTTCAGAAGTTAGAAACTGGAGGCCAGGAAACCTATGAATAATTGTTACCATTTTGGGTTGGCTCTTAAATACTATTCACTGTGATACAAAATTTAGATGCATTTTTAAAACTCTTTAAATAATTAAAACTGGATGAAGAAATTAAGGCCAAGGGAGAATAGATTTCTAATCAGATGTATCCCCAGAAGTGGAATCGCTGGGTCATGAGGCAGCGACTTTAATTTTTTGAGGTAACTCCATACTGCTGTTTACAGCAGCTGCACTGATCTGCATTTCCACCAACAGTGCACAAGGGTTTTAGATCCCACACGCAACTCAGATCATTTCTATTTGTCTTTCTCTGACTTACTGTACTCAGCATAATGCCCTCACGGCCCATCCATGTTGTCGCAAATGGCAGAATTTCCTTCTTTTTATGGCTGAATAATATTCTGTTGTATATATACAACGCATTTTCTTTATACGTAAATTCATTGTTGATGGCACTTAGGTTGTTTCATGTCTTGGCTGTTATAAATAATGCTACAGTGAACATGAGGGTGCAGATTTAATTTCCCAGAAGTAGGATTGCTGGATCATGTGGTAGTTATATTTTTAATTATTTGAGGAAACTCCATAGTGTTTTCCATAATGGCTACACCAATTTACATTCCCACCAACAGTGCATAAGTGTTTCCTTTTCTCCACATCTTTGCCATCACTTCCTATCTCTTGACTCTTTGATAATAATCATTCTAATAGGTATGAAGTGACATCTTTTTATGGTTTTGATTTGCATTTCCCTGATGATTAGTGATGTTAAGCACCTTTTCATGTAGCTGTTGTCCATTTGTTTGTCTTCTTTGGGAAAATGTCTACTCAAGTGCTTTGCCCATTTTTTAGTTGGGTTATTTGTTTGTTGTTGTTGTTTGTTTGTTTGGTTTCTTTGCTATTGAGTTGTATGAGTTCCTTGTATATTTTGGTATTAGCCCCTTATTGGATATGTTGTTTGCAGATATTTTCTCCCATTACACAGGTTGCTTTTTTATTTTTTTACACAGGTTGATTGTTTCGTTTGATACGCAGAAGATTTTGTTTGGTGTAGTCCCACGTGTTTATTTTAGATTGTGTTGCTTGTGCTTTTAGGATCATATGCAAAAAATCATTTCCAAGACCTGGTCAAGGAAATGTTGACTTCTAGGAGTTTTATGGTTTCAGGTATTATATTTAGGTCTAATCCATTTTGAGCTAATTTTTGTGAGTGTGTTAAGTTAGGGGTCCAGTTTTATCCTTTTGCATGTGAATACCCAGTTTTCCTATAGAATATTCTTGGCTTTCATCAAATATTGCTGTTATATTTCTGGGCTCCTGATTCTGTTCCACTGGTCTGTTTGTCTATTTTTATGCTAGTGGAATGCTGTTTTGATTACTGTCTGATTACAATATACGTTGAAATCAGGAAGTATGATGCCTCCAGCTCTGTTCTTCTTTCTCAGCATTGCTTTGGCTCTTCAGGGTCTTTTGTGATTCCATATCAATTTTAATATTATTTTTCTGTTTCTTTGAAAAATGCCATTGGAATTTTGATACAGATTACATTGAATATATAGATAGCTTTGGGTTGTATGGACATTTTAACAATATTAGTTCTTCAATGTGTAAGTATAGAGCATCTTTCTACTTATCAGTGTCTTCAATTTCTTTTATCAGTGTCTCATAGTTTTCAGTGCACAGGTCTTTCTCCTCCTTGGTTAAATTTATTTCTAGGTATTTTTTTCTTTTGGTGATATTCTAAATGGGATTGTTTTCTTAATTTCCTTTTTAAATAGTTTGTTATTAGTATATAGAAACACAACTGACATTTTTTATCCTGCTACTTTGCTGAATTTATTAATTTTAAGAGTTTTTTGGTGGAGTCCTTTTCATGCCATCTGAAAATAATGACAGTTTCACTTCTCCCATTATGATTTGAATGCCTTTTGTTTCTTTTTATTTTTTAATTTTTATTTTTTTGCCTAATTGTTCTGGCTAGGACTTCCAGTACTATGTCAAATAAAAGTGATAAGAGTGAGCCTCCTTGTCTTGTTCCTGATCTTTAAGGGAAAGCTTTCAACATTTTACCACTGAGTATAATGCTAGCTGTGGGTTTGTCACAGATGGCTTTTATTATGTTGAGGTATATTCCTTCTATACCTAATTTGTTGAGCGTTTTTAATCATGAAAGGATAATGAATTTTCAAATGCTTTTTCTCCATCTAGTGAAATGATCATATGATTTTTGTCTTTCATTCCATTAATGTGGTATGTCACATTTATTGATTTGCATACATTGAATCATCCTTGCATCCCAGGGATAAATCCCGCTTGATCATGCTGCATGATCCTTTTAATGTGTTGTTAAATTGGGTTTTCTAGCATTTTGTCAATAATTCTTTTTTTTGCATTTATATTCGGCCTGTAGTTTTCTTGTAGTATCCTTATCTGGCTTTGTTATCCCAATAAGGCTGGCCTTGTAAAATTAATTTTGGAGCGTACTGTCCTCTTCAGTTTTGGGGAAGAGTTTGATAAGTATTGCCATTAATTCTTTAAATGTTTGGTAGGATTCACCAGTGAAATCATGTGTTTCAGGGAATTTCTTTCATGGGAGGGAGGTTTTAATTATTGATTCAACCTCCTTATTCATTATTGGTCTGTTCAGATTTTCTATTTCTTTGTGATTTGATCTTGTTAGGTTGTGTGTTTCTAGGATTTATTCATTTCTTTATGTTATCCAATATGTTGGAGTTTAATTGTTCATAGTCTTTTATGATCCTTTGTATTTCTGTGGTATCAATTCTTCCTCTTTCATTTCTGATATTATTTATTTTAGTCTTCTTTCTTGCTCATGGGAACAATAGTTCTTAAGGTTTTATTAAAAATCATATTTTTCTGAAGTATAATTTATATAAAATGCCACATTTAGAATTCACTTTAATGGGTTTTGACTTGTGTTTGTATTATATAATCACTACCAAATCAGGGTTAGAACATCTTGGTCAATCTAGAGACTTCCCAAGTGTCCCTTCTCAATTAATTTATCTTTACTCTTGCTCCAAATAACCACTGATATGATTTCTGTTGCTATAGATTAGTTTCATCAGTTCTAGAAGTTTATATAAAATTGTATTAGCTTCTTTTACTCAGATTGTTTATAAATCAACTTTGTTGAGGTATAATGTATTAATATATATAATAAAAGGCACCCATTTTAAGTATACATTGTGATGAATTTTGACAAATGTATCTACTTGTGTATCAGATATACTATTAAGATATATAGCATTTCCATCATCAAATAGATTCCTTTTTTCACCTTCCAATCAGTTGCCTATCCCTACCTAAAGCAGACACTGATAAGTTGTATCATTCTAAATTAGATTTGTCTTTTCTGGAATTGCATATAAATGGAATCATATGATATGTATACTCTTTTAGATCTGGCTTCTTTGGCACAGCGTAACATTTTTGAACATTTTGTCTGTCAGTATTACTATGTAGCATTTCTTTGTAGGCATATATCACAATTTGTTGATCCATTCACCTGTTCATAGATGTTTGTGTGTTTTCTAGATTTTTGGCTATTATAAATAACAGTGCTATGAACTTTACCGTATTTTGGTAGCCATATATTTTCATTTCTCTTGGGTAAATTCTTAGGAATAAAACTGCTGGGACATATGAAAATTGTGTATTTAACTTTGTAAGAAACTTTTAGACTACTTTCAAAATGAGTGCACCATTTTATACTCCTACCTGAATGTATAAAAGTTTGATTGTTCCACATTCTTATAGCACTTTATGTGGTAATTCTTTCAAATTTTAGTCAATAAGCGGTGTGTTGTAGTATCTCATGGTTTTAGTTGTCATTTTCCTGATTAATAACGTTGAGCATCTTTTCACATGATTATTTGCCATTCATAATATCTTCTTTTGTGAGTCTTTTACAGATTTTTAAATTTTAATTGTTTTCTTCCCATTACTGAGTTGTAAGAATTCTTTACATATTCTGGATACGTCCTTCATCAAATATATTTTAATAAAATTTTCTTTTATGGTTATAATATTTTTGTGTACTGAGAAACCTCTTCATACTTTCAAGATGGTGAAGAATTTCTCTTATACCTTTTCTAAAAGTTTTATAATTTTAGCTTTTAGATTTAAGTCTGTGATCCATTTTGAATTAATTTTTGTATATGATGTAAAGGTCAAGGTTTTGTTTTTTTTCCCTCCAGATTGAGATTTAGTTTTTACTGGATTTATTAAAAAGATGATTTAGTCTCTTATTGAATTACATTAGTGCCTTTGTCAAAAATTGTGTGGGCCATTTCTGAAATCCATTTTGTTCTATTTATGTATTATATATGTTTATCTGTATTCTAATACCAAACTGACTTGATTAATATTATTTTGTAGTATTGTAACTTCTCCAGCTTTGTTCTTCCCTTTTCAAGATTATTTTGACTACTCTAAGTCCTTTGCACTTTCATAAGAGATTTAGAATCAGCTTGTCAATTTATGTAAGTACTGATGAGAATATAATTGGGATTGTATTGAATCTACTGACAAATTTAAAGGAAAGTAGATATTAACACTTTTGGGTCTTGCAGTTAATGAAAATGATATATCTGTCTTGTAATTTAGACCTTTAATTTCTTGTAACATTACATTGTAGTTTTCAGTGAAAGCTTGAATATCTTTTGATAAATTTATTTCTGATTATTTAGCTTCGTTGATGCTATTATAAGTGGTATTGTGTTTTAAATTGAATTTTCCAGATTTTGTTGCTAGTCTGGAGAAATGCAACTGATTTCTGTATATTGACCTTGTATGATGCAACTTTGCTAAATTAGCTTATTAAATATTTCATTTTTATAGATTCCCTTAGTGTTATTTATGTAGACAATGATGTTATCTGCAAACAGTGACAGTTTAACAATGTCTTTTTCTATATCTGAGCCTTTTATTTCTGCCTCTTGCCCTATTGCATTGGTTAGAACCTCCAGAGTAGAATGTTGACTATTAATGGGGAGAGTAGGTAATTCTTACTTTGTTCTTTATCTTAGAGGAAAGCAGTATTTCACCAAGTATGACATTAATTGTTGATTTCTGTGGAGATGTATCAGGCTAGAGGAAGTTTTCATCTATTCAAAATGTGCTGCAATGTTTTTCATAAAGAAGCAATGAATTTTGTTACATTTTCCTCTCTGTAATTGTTGAGGATACTCTTTTGTATTTTGATATGATGAATTATCTTAATTAATTTTTAATTACTTTAATTGATCTTGTGCATTCCTAAGACAAACCTCATTTGGTCATAGTGTATCATTTTTTTTAGATATAGCTAAATTCTATTTACTAATTTTTTGAAGAATTTTGGCATCGATGTTCATGAGAAATATTGGTCTGTAATTTCATTTCTTTGTAATATCCTTTTCAGATTTTGGTATGGGGATTTTTCTACATTTATAAAAGGAGTTGGGATGCAGCCCCTCCTCTATTTTCTGGAAGAATTTATATAAAATGAAATATTTGATCAAATTCACTATTAAAATAATCTGAGCCTGGAGGTTTTTGGGGGAGCTCTTTGATTATTAATTTAATTTTCTTTAGTAGCTAGGGTTCTTGAGATCTAAGTTTTTTGTGTTTTCTCTCTTTCTTTTTGATTAATAGTACTAGGGTTTATTAATTATATTAATATTTTCAAATAATCCACTTTTGTTATATTTCTGGATTGTTTTCCATTTTATTGAGTTTTGCTTTCATCTTTATTAATTCTTTCCTTCTTATTTTGGTCATAATTTGCTCTTTAAATTTTGCTTCTAGCTTTTTAAGGTAGCATCTTAAAAATGAACGTGGAGATCATTAATTTTAAAATTGCTTTTCTAATATAAGTATTTTTCTACATACAGTTTTTGCTGTCTCATGAGTCTTGATATTTTCCATTTTCATTAAGTTGGAATATTTGCAAATGTCCCCTTTGAATTCTTTAACCCATGTTATTTAATTTCCAGACATATAACCATTTTCTAGATACCTTCTTTTTCTTGATTTCTAATTTAATTCTGTTGTGATCAAAGAATATATTAAGACTCATTTTAAGACTCAGCATATGGTCTATTCTGGTATACATTCATGGAAAGCCTCATATGGTTTCTCTCTGCACATGCACAGCCTAGCTCTTGGCCAAGAACTCCAGAGGGTCACCCCCCAACCCCCCACCCCCAAACACATACACATACATCCCACATTTACAGAATTCTGGTCACCCTCTTTATGCCTCTCTCTTCTTTCTGGTGTTCTGCCCTATGGATTTTAGCCAATTAACCTACTTTAAACTTTGATCCATGCCTTCTAATGGCTGCAGGACCACAGTACTTATCTGAGACTCCACCTCACTGAACTGTATTAGAGAATTGAGAAATGTCTCTACACAGAGTCAAGTCAATTCCGGGGCTCCCTTTGAGAGCTTCCCTTCCCTTAGGGATCACGGTTTTATGCTGTCTGCTGAATAATGTCTGAAAATAGTTGCCTTATTTATATTTTTCCGTTTTATCATTTATAGTGGGACTAATTCATTTATTCCATCATACCTGGAAGTAGGAGTCCATTCATGTTGACAACAATTTTTCTGTGCCCTTTATATTTGGAAGTCAGTTTTGCTGGATATGAAAGATTTGGCTCATATTTTCTGTCCTTGATTATTTAAATATGTTACTCCACTTTCTTTTGGCACAATGTGTTGCTCTTGAAAAAGGTCTCATGATAATTTTCTTTCCCACATAAGTTACTGGCTGTTTTTGCTTCTATGCCAAATGGATTTTTAACTTAAAGTCCAGTAATTTTACAAGTATATATCCTGGTTATGTTCACTCTGGAGTTTAATATTCTCCAATATGGGATATATTCTTTCAATGGAAAGCTTCCGTATTTTCCCTTAATTTCAGGAACTTTTTTTTAAAGTATAGAGTTATATTTTTTTCTGTTTTCTTCAGGAACTCATCTACATTTTGGATTTTTTAGCCTATCAATATTTGTCACTTTCTCTCAAATCCTTTTTATTCATTTCTTCCTTCCTTGTTCATTTTTAAATTTTTTTTCCTTTTTATCTTCCATTTATATTAAGACATTTATCTCTTGTGATATTTGTGTTCCTTTTCATTTATTTTAATTTCTGATATAATTTTTCTTATATTTCTAATTTTTTCTGATGCAATTTATTTCTGTTTTTCTCATTCTGGTTTATGTTAACCTTTGTGTATTGTATCATTTTCTTAATATGCATTAGCCTCATTACATATATAGCCTGATTAGTTAAATAGCATGTTATAATTTTAAACTGTTCTATGGATATGCCTTTCAGATATATTTTCTTTCTCCACAGGAGTGTCATTCAGTTCCTTTGTCCTTATTCTTTTAAATTTGTTTTTCTTTATTGATTTTAGAGAGAGAGGAAGGGAGAGGCAAAGACAGATAGAAACATTGATGAGAGAACATCAATTGGCTGCCTCCTGCATGCCCCCCACTGGGAACTGGGCCCACAACCTGAGCATGTGCCCTGACTGGGAATCCGACCGACAACCTCTTGGTGCATGGGTCGGCACTCAACCACTGAGCCACACTCGCTGGGCCTTTGTCCTTATTTTTATTTTAAATAACTTTGCATGGGAGTTGACCTTAATATTTTTAGGTTACTCATTTTGTGAAATTATGTGAAATTTGTTTCCCTGAACTTTTGAAAGAAGCATCAGGGTAGTTTTTTTTAACTTCAAAGAGCTCCATCTTCTCTCTTTTTTGAGAAGTGCTATTTAAAAAATATGGCAAGGGGCCCTGACTGATTTGGCTCAGCGGTTAAAGCACTGGCCCACAGATGGAAGAGTTGCAGGTTCGATCCCCAGCCCTGGTCAAGGTCATGTGGGAGGCGGCCAATCAATGTGTCTCTCTCACATTGATGTTTCTCTCTCTCTCTTTTCCCTCCCTCCCACTGTATCTGAAAAAAATCAGTGGAAAAATATCCTTAGGTAAGGATGAAAAAAAAAAGTGTATATATATGGCAAGAGTACAAGTGAAAGACAGGACTAGTAAACTGATTTGAGAGTTATTTAAATAGAAGTGGTGGCTGAAATGCTTGGGATGGATGCGATCTCTAAGAAACAAGTGAAGAAAAAGACTAAAGGTCCAAAAACAGGAATTGCTGAATATCTACACTCTTTGGCAAAAGAAAAAAAAAGTTTGAGAAAGAAAGAAAGTAGTCCTAGAGTTAAGAAGAGAAATAGGATGGTGCCTTTGAAGTTAAGAGAAGACTGACTATATAGAGATAGGGTTTGGAGGGATAGAAAACAGGTTAGTTAAATTAGGGCTGAGTGAAATCACTGATCTCAGTGATTAAAGGAGGTGAGAGTAGCAGATGTGAAACACTCATTTGACAGTTGAGGGGACGAATTACCATGGAAGAGATGAATAAAATATTTTATTCCAAGATAATAGAAATCTGATTATGTTTGAAAGGCAAGAGGAAAAAAAAAATATCTGAAGACAGGAAAATTGAAGATGCTAAAGAGAGAAGATAAATGAGAAACAAATGAAAGATGAGGAAGTTTAGGGGAGTTTCTTTAAAGGAGGAAAAAAGAAAAACTACAGAAAGGATAGACTTGCAATTAAGAAGGCCAGTAAACATATTGAAAGACACTTAATCTAAAAAAGAAAAAAAGATGGAAACTTGATTCTTGATTTCTGAACTTTCCCAACTCTGCCCCCTTCACTTTTTCTATACGTTCTCTTTTCTTCATTTTGGTTTTCCTTTTCCTGCTCAATTTTGATTCCACTCGCAGTAGTTTCTTTGCAGTGTGGGATCCTTCCCTGGAAAGGAGTCCTGGTTGTTTGGTGTTGAATATTGACAAGGGTGAACCTGCTAAAGCCCCTGAAGGTATTTCCATGGGCCCTCTGTACTCTCCTATTATTGGATGGGCCAAACCTTTCTCAATGTCAGTTTCTGTTCTGAGATGGGCCTGCATATTTTACAGTAAATGCCTGTTGAGTATTTTGGAATTTTTCTCTTTTCTTGTATTTCAGATATCTCATATTTTTTTCTCTGCTATCTCCACACAATCACTGATACCATGCCAGTTTTTACCATTGGTGGCTTGTCATCTGCTTGTAGTTGGGGACTCATAGGGATACCTTGTCACCTACATTTGTTGTACATGTTGTTTATGAGATTCCTCCCTCCCTCTCTTCCACTCTTTTCCATTCGTATGCATTGTCTTTTTAAGACCACTATAGTTTGCACCATCTTCCAGAATTTTTTTAGGTACTTGGATTTAAAAATGGATTCTAACTAAAATCAAATACAGAGAAATTCATGAAATGTGGACTATGGTTCTTGAAAAGTTTGGAAATCACTTGCCCTATAAGTAGACACAATCCCATCAAAATATTTGCTGTTTGAGTCCCTTCTCAGGGTTCCCATTTGATCCTGCACAGGTCCTGGGAAGGAGAATCACTCTGAACTTGGATGTAAGGGCAGTGGATGGAGGTCTAAGAGATGGCAAAGAGATACGGCAAGGTAGATAACGGTTATATGTAGGAGTGAATTAGTACACTATGTTCAAGTAAGAAGGCATAATTGAGAATCTACCTGATTAAAAGGAGAAAGGAAGAACTAGCTGACCCTTAGCTCTTGTGCTGATATGACAGGCTATATGTGCCCTAACTCTAGATCAGAGGAGGGATTCCTTGTCGTACACTGGTGTTTATTCCTGTTAGGAAGGTTGGCTCTATGTATAGGTTAGATAGTGCTATAGGGGGGTCAGAGACACATAAGCAAAACTTAAAGCTTACTGTATTTAGGGCAGGGACAGAAACTTTCATTTAACTTCAAAATATGTGGGGGGCTATTTTTATGTTTCTTTTGCATTGTTAATTGAGTGCTTTGGGGAAAAGTTTAATATTATTTTTAAATATGTCTAGTTTTTTTTTTAATATAGTAGAAAAACTCCTTAAAAGAATGTCATTCTAAATCCTTATGAATGTAACTTGCTACGTTCTAACTTAAATTAATCTTTTCACACATTAATATTTCCTAAAGTATTTGTGTATGTACTTTATTTGATACAGAAGTCTTGAAATTCAGTTACTTCTGAAAATATTATTTACCAAGTACCTGAGATAAAGACATGGTATATCATGGTCTTTTTCCTATAAATCATATACAAACAGAGCAGATCATAAATGTTCCCAAAAGATGTTCAACATGGGAAGGGGGTTTTGGTTCGATCAGTCAGTGGCCGCATCTACATGAAGGACACAGAACAGTTAATAAAAGAGTTCGAAGTGAAGCATGTTTTAGATGATGACTAGGATTTTGACCAGCAGAATATGGAATTGGGGAATGAAGAAAGATTAGGGCATCCCATCTAGCATGAGGGCTTGAGCAAAGGTACCCAGGAGGAAAGCATAGGGCATGCTCAGGCTATACCAATGGACATGTCTAAAGGATTAGTGAGAGCTAGCCTAGAAAGCATATCTACATTATCAAAGAATGAAGGGCAGGGAGAGGAGTCTGTACTTAATTTTTTAGATAAAAGGACCCTTCAAAAGTTTTCAAATAATAGATTTATGTGATCAGAGCTAGAAGATGACTCTGTGTGGAGGATGGGCTAGAGAGGAGAGAGTACAGAGGTCAGGACCTCTCAGTTATACCTTTGGACTTGATTATGACAAAGCAGGCTGGTTTTGGTTTAAACCTGAACTGATGCCCTTGACTCAGTGTTCTTTTCTCCCTGTACTTATGTACATGTGCCCCTTTTATGTTTGTTGTCAGAAAAGTAGACTGTTTAATGAGAAATTGCTTCTCTATATGCTTGAGCTATAAGCAGAGATGCCAAAAAAAAAAAAAAAAAATCCAGGATAAAGAGCTCTTTAATGGTATATAACAAATTAGATTATGAAAAGGTCAGGAAAATACTTTTTTTTATCATTGAAAATTAAAGACAGCTGGGCTTTCGACTGTAAATATTTTACATGCTTAGGAGTAGGCTAACTGATGATTTTGGGGACAATTTGAGGTAACACATATGACTTTTTAAGCTCATTACATGCTACATATATTTTAAAAATCAGAGTTGGATACCTATGGCTATGTTCTCTCAAGAGATGATAATCTTTTCTGAGGATTTTTATGATGTCAAGAACATTAATGTATTTTAAGAAAGAATCTAAGGAAGAGAATAGAGCTCAACTTTTTCTTTTTTCCCTCAGGTCAACCCTATGAATTTTTGAAAAGTAGATACAAGACCACTCTCAGATTCCCATGGAAAAGTAGGCATTGCAGGAATATATTTTCTGCTTCTGCTTCATCAGCAGTTTTAAAGTAGAGAATTGCATATTTTAGGCTTATCAGCTATAAAGTAGATTTATAGTAGCATTTAAATGCCCACTATAAAAGACCAATGTTGTATGTAATGTGGGCATTTTTTTGAAATGGAAGTTAGATTCTTCAACCTACATTACATGAATCATATTTAAGAATTTAAGAGCTGGAAGGGACATTAGACATCTTCTAGGCCAGTGTTGCGTGGAATACCAGTCCCATAGATAGTCTATAAATAAGAATCTCTGAGAGAAATTGCTGCAAACTACACCCCTCGTCTTGGAGACGCATGTGCTCAGTAGCATGTTAAAGGCTGTGGGATATTCCTAGTGATGAAGCCGTTTGATTTTTAGAATTTAAAGTTTCTCAAACTTATCAAACTTATTTGATTGTGTGTGCGTGCGCGCATGCATTCAATAAATATTAGCATCCTGTAGAACTTATGTTGCCTAGAATGTGCTTTGGGAAGTAATTGTTCCATCTCTTCATTCTGGGGGAAACTGAGACCTAGGAAGCTGTATTCACTCTCTGCGGGTCGCACAGCTCTTGACAGTGCTGTGGCCCATGTCTCCCAATTCCCATATTACCAGATGTGATGAGCCATTGACAGTGCTGTAATCATCCTTTTGCTTTTTCCTAAGTCATATAAACATCCTTTCCACTGATACATTTTTCACTCAAGTAGGAGATTAAAGTCAGGGATGAGCAACTCCATCTTAATTACAAATCCTTTGACTTGATTCCACAGTGCTTAGCGCTAAGAAGACTGGAGTCTCCATCATCTCCTTTTTGGTTCTTTCCCTAATCTGCCCTCTTCCAACTACCACCTGTACCCTGTGTGTGACCATAGTCATGGTAATGGACTACCTCTTTCATTACTGAAATTAATGATTCACACCTTGCTTATCCCATTTGTGAATCACCAGTACCCTCTGCTTTCTTTATCCTCTTCTGCCTCTTTGTCATTTTGTTACTTACATAATGCTTCAAACTAAGGGAGACTAGGAGCAAAGTGAGGCAAATTAGACTTAAAAGGGTATGGTAGTGTCAGCAACTGTGCCCCTAAGAACTTTTGTTTTTGGGAAAGAGGGCAAGGTTGTATGTTAAAATGAATGAGTGAATGAATGAATGAATGAATGAATGAATGAATGAATGACTTGTAAAAGTAATTAATGGGAGTGAAAAGAGAGAAGTACATTGAGGCAGAAACTCTGTTCTATTCTAGGATCTACCCTTTATTAGGTATGTAAATTTGTTCAAGACACTTAAACTCTCTGATCTTGGTTATCCCACCTGTAAAACAAATAAACTGGACTAAATGCCCTCTGACTTCCCATCTCGCTCTAACTTTCCGTGAGTCAGTGATCTGTGAGTGTTAATTAGCCATGACCTGATTACTATGGATAATCAAGATTTGGCTGCCCTTGCTCAAACTGACAGCATCCTGAGGGAATGGTCTGGAAAAAGACGGAGAAGTAGAATCCCTGTTCATGTTTTCATAGCCTTTCAAGCTACACATTTTGATATTTCATTTAATATTATAAAATTAAAATCACCTTATTGTTTATGATAGAGTATTTTAAGCCCTTTATTTTATAAGATATCATCTTCTTAATTTTTGTAGTGTTCTGGCTGAGACAAATATGGTACTTGAAAGAATATTGTTGTACTGGCAAAACCACATAGCAACAAGAAAGCAGAAAGTAAACTGGCCTCGCAGAGAGTTCTTTGCAGACCTCACCCATAATGCCAAATGCAATAAAGGACCTGGACTGTTTCCACGGGGAAGATGTAGAAAGATACAACCCTATTAGAATGTATACATAGTCATAATTCTATTTAAGTTAGAGACATTTTATACTGTATAGTCATTTTTTTTTTAACTGCACTGACAAATTAGTCAAGTAATCATCTCAGGAGGTTAGAAGAAAAACACAGGCCCTCTGGACCATGTCAGGGTTCTAAAAATTAGGGAAGTTCTTCAAACCAGTTGGCTGTGGGACAGGTTTAGTATTGCAGTTGGATGCTCATTTCCGTAACCAAACTCATGCTTGATTCTGTAACATTGATCAGGAGGTTCTTGGTTTATTCTCTGTCCAGATATTTCTTATCTTTGAACTCCTACGGTGATTCTCATCACCTGCTTTTCCCCCTGGGAGCTTCTCGCTGTGCTTGTTTGAAGCTATCCAGCCTATCACAGGGCAGGCCAGTGGTAAGAGGGCTGTACTTGAAGGGAAGTGGAATCACTCCGCTTAAGGCTAGCATCTCACTTTAGCCCCCTTACTTCACATGTATTTCTCCCAGCTTCTCCGTGAAAGCAGCTAACTAGGAGAGAGAGTGAGTCTCACATGAATAGGCATTTGTTTTCGCAGAGAATGCTAAACTGGAATTGCTGGCCCACGCTGTTTTGTATCAGCGGATGCTTTAAGAATGCAGTGAAAACATCTTACAAAGTGAAAACCTATCATTTGTAAAGCTGCAAAGAGAGAGCTTTGTTTGCCCACACAGCATTTCTCAATGGGACCCCTGAGGCCATGAGTTTTTCAGGACAAGTTTCAACCCTGCTTAGCGTACATTCATTGTGCTAAGGAGAAAAGGCCCAAAGAAGCAGGGCTACTATTGTGAATCTTGTAAAGACTGCGTGAGTTTAAGATCTCTGTCTGTCTGTCTTTGAACTAGAGCCAATTTATAATTACCTGTGATCAAAAAGAGTGCAGACAAATTAAAATGGAATCCACATAATCTCTTCTTGACTTTGCAAATGCCACCCTCACCCTCACTTGTATAGTTATTTGTAACAGAGGAGCTTGCAAGTAGCAACAATTGTACATCTGCATTTTGGGATGAGGTTCTAGCCAAAGGAAGAATGGTCTAAGTTTAGATTATAAGAATGGGTCTGGATATCCAATCCCAATATAACCAAATAGACTGTATATTGCCAAGGCCATTTTTTTAAAGGAAGAAATTTCACAAAGATCTGCTAATACCCACGTGAAAATGTTTTTGAAAAACTAACAAGAATAAGTTGTAGACTACATAGATCTGGATTTCTTTTAATGCAGCTTCTCCCAGCCATTTGGGAATAGAATTTGATATGTGCTCACTATTCTTGTGCATTTCTTGCTACTTTTTTATTTTTAATTTTTGAAATTTAAAGAAAAAATGTATTGAAGGTTTGAAAAACAATTCCTAAAAGATTGGCTTTTCCAAAAGACTAGCTACACAATGCATTGTGTCTCTCATGTTAAAACACGCATTAGACACAAATACAAAAACCATACACAAGCCACTGCTCTTCAACAATCCAAGCAAAGATAAAATGCCTACGGAACAACGTGGGTGACCTGCAAAGGACAAGCTCTTTAAGCACCAATAACGAGAGAGAGAGAGAGAGAGAGAGAGAGAGAGAGAGAGAGCGCACAAATGGATGAGTGTGATCAGTTACATACACTAAATTGAACCTTTGGCACTAGGAATCAGAGCATTTCATCCTACAGCATTAACACATATTATAAAAGTGCATAGTGTCAAAGAAATAGAACCACCAGTGCTCAAAAGCAGCTTTGTCAACTAGGCAGTAGAACATATGTCTCTCCATTGTCCATCTCTCCATTGTCCATCAATACACTGGTAGCAACTTTGCAATGAAAAGAAAAAAGGATTTTTAACCCCCCTTATGGTCTCTATTTATAAAACCAAACAGAAAACAAACATCAAGTCCGTTATACACTGACATTTTCAAAGTACATCATTTGTGGAAGAGAAGGAATGAAAACACAAATATGCTTCAGAGATACAAACGTAAGTAAGTGCCTCACACAGGTTTCCGGTGGCGCTCAGGAGAAGCCACTTCACAATTGCTGCCACCAAACAAAGTTTCCTGGCCAGGTATTTTAGGAAATCATGAAGATAATTTAGTAATAAAGCAAGGGTCTCCAATTTGTACAAATAATCTCAGTAGCTGTGGCGCTCCATGCAGCTGGGGCACGGGTGCATCAGGATGACCTGCGAGGGGTTCAGCGTACTGCGGTCTCTCTCATTTGTAGAGTAGCTGAGCGCCCAACATCACATTGAAGTACTCCTTCATCCCCGCCACACTGCATTAACAGCATACTCCTTATTATCCGTGTTTCCTCGAGATTTCTTGTGATTTGCATAATCCTCCAGAATGGAATCCGTGTTCTTCTTGGCAGGAAGATAAAGGTTTTTCTGCGGGATGATTAAGTCCCAGTCATCAACAAGGCATGGTTTTAGTTATGCAGGGATCTTGAACTTCAACTCTGTTCGTGAATGCTTCCTCGTTTTTAACAGTAGCATCTGCTTCAGCACTTTTCTTGCGCGGAGGCTGCGGTCTCATTGGTACTGCCACCATCTATCTCCATTTGTAGGTGCGACGTGTTTGTTCTTTTTTTTTCACTTCAGTGTTTTTTGTTGCAGCCCAGATGCCTTCCTTCCTGGGGCAGCCCCTCCCATCTGCCCCTCTGCCTGTTGCTCCTGATTGACTTGTTGAAGTTCTTGCTGTTTCCACAGATTGGTGTCCCCGTCTTTGAGTACTCTGCTCTCTGCAACCCATTCATCCCAATTTTTATTCCAACCGCTGTAATGTATAAAGTATTTCACTTGTTTGTCCTTAATGGCAACCTTCACACACTTTGCTTCATACAGAAGAGGCCCATGAAAGCACAGCTCTCGCACACCCTCCTGGAATTTAGGCTTCAGGTCCTGCTTCGGTGCCATTATAGGGATTCACCCTGCCTCCTCCTTCTCCCACCACCCCAGCTACCACCCCACTCACCACCCCACCCAGCCCCACGTCAGAAGCCATGGGCAGTCTCTTCTATCTTTTATGAATCTCACATCTAATCTTTCTGGTTCAACTGCAGCACCATACCCATCTTAAGGAATTATATATTTGGAAGTTCCTCTTGTGATTTGGACATAGAATTGATCCACATATAGGGCTATGATGCTTCTTCATTTCCCTTCATGGTCTGTGAGCTGGCTGTCTCCCAATCGAGCAGTTTTACGTCGATTGGCTCCATGTACATGTATTTTGCAATTTCCAGGATCTAAATGCATATGTGAATTATATTAGTACGAGAATTTACCTCTAACCCTTGCAGTGGGAGCATTTTCTTGCATGAATGAAGCTGAAAAAGAACTTCCTGGGTGGCAGTCCACAGTGAGAGACACTGTTAAATGAGATCTGTATTTTGTTGTGGCATCGAACATGGCAGTACTTTGGGCACAAAGGCACCGGAGTTCTAGATGGATATGGAAATAACATGATTTTTATAGCCAAACTCTGGAACTTGAAAAGAATATAGAATTAAAAAAGAAAAAATAATAATAGTTTGGAGACTCGAAAATAATTTAAGCAAAATAAATAAATAAATAAATAACACTGGACAAATACCCATTTCCTTGAGCTTCAGACCAGACTCACGAGGTCCAGACTGTGTTTCGTGTGCTGCTTTCCCCCCAAAAACATTAAATTGTCATTGTTAATGTGATGTTGGTAGCATGCCTTAAGACAATAAATGTAAGGCAGGTATATAACCTGTTGCAGGTGAGAGAGTTATACCACCAGGTGTCACATGCTGAATAAGAAGTGAGTCTGGCCTATCCCAGGTCTTCATGCCCACAGTGCCAAGGCTCTAGGGTAGCTTACTGCCAGCAAACCACAGCTTATTTCTGGTGGGTGATAGAATAAAGCGATGCCTGGAAGGACCTTGTCTCTAAAATACAGAGGCAGTGTCTTTATACTTAGATGTTTTAGAAAGAAGGTGTTTATTGGGCTAGAGCAAAGGATTTCCATAGCTAAAGCCTCTACTGAAGAAAGAATTTGGGGTGTTCACATTCCTCCAAGTCCCCAAAATCTTAACTTTGAAAGAAGTTTGCAGAAAGTATTCATGTACACTCTTAAAGGTAAGAGATTTGAGAATAGTGAGTTTATGATTTTTGGAAGCTGGATCACGAAGAATGTGGAAATAAAAAAATATTGGTTTGTGTTTAGTATGTAGGCAGTTGCGGAGTCCCTGGAGTTCTAGTCTAGCTTCTTGTATTTATTTAAAAAGAACCACAAAACACATCAATGAATCTCAATAGCAAGCATATTTACAACTATTTTTTTTTTTAATCCTCACCTGAGGACATTTTTTCATTTTTTGTCCAGATAGAGTGGGAGGGAGAGAGAGGAAGAGAGAGAGAGAGAAACATCGATGTGAAAGGGACACATCGAGTGGCTGCCACCCACACGACCAACCAGGGCCGGGGACAAACTGCAACCGAAGTACATGCCCTTAGCGGGAACCGAACCCGGGTCTCTCTGGACCGCAGGCCGACGCTCCAACCGCTGAGCCAAACCGGCCAGGGCTTACAACTATTTTTAATTTTACTCTTAAAATCTACTTGAACATTGATAAGTAAAACTCAGTCAATGGGATGAACTGTTTAACATCCCCTGTCATGGACTTTGGATGAGAGGAGTATCTAGATTTTTTTTTTATCATATAATAATTTATCTCCTAGAGTGAAACTCTTTCAGTATTGAAATAAAAATGATAAGAATGCATTTGCAGTTTAAATTTACCTGTTACCCATGAAAACATTGGTGTGTGCAAGTTGGTGAGGGAACACATTTTATTGTTTTGCCTAACAGTGGTATAGAATTATTAAAAGTTTGGGGCCATAATTAATTTACAGACAGTGCTCAGTCCAGCAGTCTTTTCACAACCCACCATCAATTTCAGAAAGTAACTTAAGGGGAAGTATTATGAAAGACTCTCCTCAATTGCCTATATATCTAGAAGTTTAGGGCAAAAAAATTTTTTGGACAAATTTCTCTCCCTCACTTAAGTTGCAGTTTATTAGAAGAAATAAATTGCCATTATAATCTTTTCTCCCTTACATTCTTAGCTGTTTATTCCTATGCTTTGTACCTTTGTTTGTGTTCTTTCCTTTTCCGGTTTAATTGTGGTAGTCCAGAAGCATGGCTAGGGATCGCTTGGAAACGTGATTCCTCCTGCACGTCATCGGGGAGAGTTTGGACCCTAGGCACTTAGCACCAGGCCTAGATGACTGCAATGCTACCTGGATCGTATTGGTGGCCAGTTTGGGGACAGTCTGGAGAATGTAAGTGCCTCAGGCAATGAATCATCCTCTTGTCTTCTTTCATCTAACTTCAGTTCAGGGCTCCTTTCCTCTTTCCTGGGGGTAAATTTAAGGCATAGCCAGGGGGTCTCTTGATCAAGTCTTTAAAATTCAAAGGGTATGAATAAAAGGATGTCCTTGTCTCAGAACTTGGAGTCCCTGGGACAAACAGATCCAGGATATAACATCAAAGCACACATCTGAAGTTTATACTGGACAATCTTTTTGCCCCGCTTTGCTAAAAACATGTAGCCACTTCTCAGGCACTGAGAACACCAGGTCCCTCAGAATTCTCAGCTGTTGGCAGCGTGGTGCCACTCTTGCAACTGCATGGTGCCCACAGTCCTCTGATATGTATGTGGGGTGATTTATAGTTACACTTGCTACCACTTGCCCCTACCCATGAAACCAAAAAGCAGAGAGGGTGACAGACTGATATCATATTTTCTTTCATTAGCTCTGTGCAAATTAATTTGGTTTATGAAAGGAGTAGAGAGTCACCTTGAAGAGAAAAAGAGGAACATAGGCAAGGGAGGACGTTAAGCTGCTCTCCATGCCCAGCCACTCAGGGCAGACAATGAGCCTGGCTTCCAGGCACCTGTTCTGTGTTCCTTAAGGCTTTACTTTCCTTCTTCCCTAAAGACTACTTTCAGTTACTCAGTTTTCCTTGAACTGTGTTCTCCCCACTAGTGCCTGAGGGCTCTATTTCTTTGAATATTTTCCACAGGCATCTGGTGTTTGTTTCTAACCTAGATCTGAGGACAGTTGGCTATAGAGTGTCCAGCTCTCAGCTCTCTGGCATCTTGTGGTCGGTGAAGGCTTATCCATGATCATTCAATCTTCTTCAGTTCACATTGATTCTGGGTTGGTCAAGGCATCCTCAAGAAGGAACAGGTGTTGATAACTGTGGCCTAGAGAATGCTGAGGGTAGGAAGGGTACATGACTAGGGAGATGAGAATCCAGGCCACTAGGGTCTAGTACTGAAATCAAGATCCTCAGTTCAAGGGATGAAGCTTAAAGATAAATGATTTCCTGAGACCCCCTTTCTCTGAACTGTTTTTGAAACAGCCACAACTCCAGCTGAGACAGAAGCTTTTAGAGGTTTTTGACATTTATTGTGTCTCTTTTGCAGAAGAAATATTGGTGGGAGGGAATTGTAGCAGTGGCCATGTTTTCCATGGTGACAACAGAGCTTTAACTGAGGCACGAGGAGTCTCTAGGCTAAATGGAAATAGCCTCTTGATGCTCATTGGAAAGCTGTTAGTTTATACAATAGCCACTCAGCTAGGCCCCAGATCCCAGTTTCTCTTTTTTTTTTTCCCTCACCCGAGGACATTTTTGCATTTATCTTCAGATAGAGAGGGAGGGAGAGAGGGGGAAGAGAGAGAGAGAGAGAGAGAGAGAGAAATATCGATGTGAGAGAGACGTTTCGACTGGTTGCCACCCACACAACCCCAACTGGGCCGAGAATAAACTGCAACCGAGGTACGTGCCCTTAGTGGGAACCGAACCCGGGACTCTCTGATCCGTGGGCCGACACTCTAACCGCTGAGCCAAACCGGCCAGGGCCCAGTTTCTCTTCTGACCTTCCTTTGGTTATGTCCACTCACGGGTGATAGTTGAGGAGCAAGCTGAGTCTGGGCGCACATGTGCATGGTAAGTTAACCCAACTCATCAGTCCCATAATATGTACCAGTTGACTTGGGGGGAAATCAAAGGTTAGTTTTTGATCAACTTTGTTTAACAAACTTAAGTGAAGCAAATGCCCCTCTCATCTACCTCTAAACTATAATGTGAAAAAGGTAGCAACAATAACAATTTCATTTTCTAAAATGATGCCTTTCCATGTGTTCATTCTTCAGAGTGAAGTACAAAAATATGTTCCTTTAAGCTTCCCTTGCTAAAAATAACAGCAAGAAAATTGACCTTTTTGCTTTTAAATGAGACTGAGGAATTTTCTCTATCTTAGGTTGAGGTTGAATTCTCATAACTGTCTATCGATAAGATCTTCCCAATCATTGCGTGACAAGCATTATTTTAGAAACCAAGAGCTTATACTCAAGCTAGACACGTTGAATTGTAATTTGTTTTAATATCCAAAACTAAAAATAATTTTGCAGTGGGCAAAACCCCAGATGTGTTTTGTCAGTCTCTTTTTCACTTAATGTCTAAGGCTTTATGTTTTTAAGGAAAATGTTATCCATGTGTTTCTCATTTATTTACACTTAACTCATCAGTATGTTTAATATGAGTTATTTGATGTCCAAGAAGTCTTTTTAACTATTTTATTGCTTATTTTATGCACCTATGAAATGGGAGGTTACTTATGCCAAGAAAGCAAACTGTGCAAAGCCTGTCACCATCACTGTCAACAAATATTCATCTTAAAATGTCAAGATTGATTTAAAAATCTGAAGAAGAAATTTCTGAGTATTTCTAGGCAAATCCACATAAAACTTACAACTTTTCCTGACATCATTGGTGGGCCCACCTCACCAGTAGCATTAATCTTTTCAGATGTGATTGTCTTAGTCGGCTCGGGTTGCCATACCAAAAGACCTCAGACTCGGTGGCTGAAACAACAGAAATTTATTCCTCATAGTTCTGGAGGCTGGGAAGTCTAAGATCAAGGTATGGCAGGATTGGTCTCTGATGAGGACCTTTCCTGGCTTGCAGACATGTGCCTTCTCACTGTGTCTTCACATGGTGGAGAGAGAGCCAGTGCAAGGTCTCTGGACTCTCTTCTTATAAGGACACTAATCCTATTGGATCAGAGCCCACCACCTTTATGACCTCATTTAACCTTACATACCTCCATAAAGGTGCTATCTCTTTGTGGGTTGGAGCTTCAACATGTTAATGTGGAGGGCAATGCACAAATATACAATCCATGACAGTGGTCAATGGTTAGAAAGAAAGAAATCTTTTCAAGCATATAATTAGTGAGTTTCATATCTGGTTATTTCACCAAGAAAATTGTCTCCCCAACCAGTACCTCCTCACCTGTATCCTCTTAGCCTTCAGTGGTACAGAGCAAAGAAATCTGTTGAAAGTATTTATTTTATCATGTTGATATAGTGGAGATTTGTCGATTGATTCAATACACTTACTGAGTGGACACTCTGTCCTAGGCATTTTGGAAAGTCCTATGAATAAGAAGATGGGTAATGTATACTTCTTGTGATCTCAGGCTGGTAGGGAAACTGGACAGTGTAGTAGATGTTCTGAGGTCCTGCCCATTGTTGCCTTGACCCACCTGAATTGACCCACATACAAGGGCAACCAGGAAGTGCAGTGGAGTTAATGTTTCCAAGGGGCCACACTGTGTTAATAGGGGTGAGCTGCATCACTACTCACTCCATCTGGTATGATAATTCTGAGATATGTCCCACATAGTTTCTCAGAGAGATTTCAGGGGGTTGCCCATAGCAGCCATCTACTCATTAACATACCCCTTATTGTATTGTTTCCCTTCCTTGTCTTAATTCTCCTCATCTGTGCTTCCTGAGATCATCCACCAAATAAACCACCCACACCCAAGTCCTTGTCTCATTATTTCTTTTGGGGACAAAGCTAAACTAAATCCCACAGAAAATCAGGAGTTGCAGTATAGTGATAGGAGCTGTAACAGAAATATGCACAGTAAGAAGAGGCAGTAGCAGATCACAGACCTGTGTTCTTTTGGTAGATATTTGTGGGGAATTACTGGCTCAGCATCAACAAGTCAACGTTCCCTGTGCAGTGCAAACCTTACAAAGGCAGGGTACCATCTATTCAGTGCTCCATGCCTAGAGCCTAACACAGATTTGGCATAGCAGAGCTTAACATTTATTTGTTGACTTGATGGTCCTTTGACAGAGGGAAAACACTTGTTCTAACGTCCAGTTCATGGCTTGTTCCCCAAACAACTCTGAAAGGATAAAGAGTTAGCTAGAAGACTATGGGCATTACGAAGTGGGGTAGTATGTACTAAGGCTGAGTTCTGAGCAATTGTGGTATACTTGGGAAAACAAAAATCATTTAGATATAGTTGGATTGTAGAAGGTGAATGTTCACTGGAAAAACATAGGTGAAGGACAATAAATAGGTCAGGCAGAAAGACATGGTAGACCTGCTGAGGCTCTTGGGATCTCACTGGAAAATGGTGGTGGAGGTAGGGTATCATGGAAGAATTTTTATTGGGAACAATATCTGATTAGAAAGAAATCTTAGAAAGAAAACCCTAGGTTTTCTCCTCTGCAGAGAGGAGGATAGATGGGGTTGGGCAACACTGGGGATACCAGAATGGAGTCCAAATATGTCTAGGAAAGTGGATTAACAGCACTGATGGTGAGATGTGTAGGTTGAGGCAGAAAATACTATAAAGGACCATGTCCTGGCATGGGCAACTGAGTGGTGCCAATTCTTGAGACCGAGAAGGTAAGAAGATAGGATTATGAGAACTGATAGATCTTCAGCATTCATGGAGACTATCTGGGGTCTACAGAAAGAGATCTTGATTGAAAATATAGGTTGGAGAGTCATCAGCACATGGGTGATAATTTGAGGCCATGAGATTTAATGAAAAAAATTAAAGAAACACTTAAATTGTGCTTACTATATGTCAATCACTGATCTGAGTACTTATAAATATTAACTCAAGCTATTAAGTATATTTAATATTAAAGATTTAATATTAAGGAGCTCTACTTAACTATTTATAATTATACTTCATATCTAACTCAACAACCTTATGAGGTAGCTATTGTTATTCCACTTTGTAGATGAGAAAACTTAGGCACCAAGAAGCTAAAACAACTGTCTCATAGTCACACAGCTAGTGAGTAATGGAGCTGGGATCATGCAGTTCAGTGAAATGAGCAAGAAAAGGCAAGTGTCATAACTCCAGGGAACGAAATAGGAGCCTGAGATCAATTAAGACCAATAAGGAGCATCAAGAGAGGTAAGAGAAATACCAGGGAAAAGGTGGGATTTTAGGAGCTTAAAAAGGAGAAGGTTTTACTTTGGTCCCATGCCACTGAGAGATCAGGTTACAAACAGGCTAAGAAATATTCACTGTGTTTCACATTGAGAAAAGTCATGGGTGATAGCAGCTTCAATAAAAAGATGCGGGTTTGTCAATCAACTCAATTACTCTCCCTAGAGGACTTGATTCTAGAGAATGAGTTTGCCCCGACAAGTTTGTGCTGCGTATATTGGAGGAGGAAATTTAAAAGGAGCCAAACTTTCTGCCTGCCCTGATACCAGAATGGGCAAGTCTTAAACTTGCAATAATGCTAAAAATGAAGGTAGGAGTGAGGAAGGAAGGAGAAATCTGAGAGAAAAACACGGTAAAATATGAAAATGGAAGAAGATTCCACCATAAAGGATATTCTCAAAATTATTATTTTGAAGACCCAGTTTTTTTGCGTTTGATGTTGCTCATATGTGAAGAAATAAGTGTTACATCAGACTCTGGAGCTCAAAATATCAAGAATACAAAGATTCATGTTAAATCCCTTGCTGATGGATATTGGCAACCTACGAGAAACATGTGGGAGAAAGTTTTCGAGCTCTGAGTACAAGTGGAATGACTTTTGCACATGTCATTTGTCAAGCATGTCCAAAGACAGTGGTGAAGGCTGAAGGGACTGTGGGAGTTAGAAATCGGTGTAGGCAGGCCTAATGAGGTGGAGACAATTCTTTCCTTGGTCATGTTTTAAGGTAACTCAGAAGTGTTTGCATGTAAGCTGCTGTGGTCAACTTTGTCCGTGAGGGACTTTTGCTGATACCTACAGTGAATTCATTAGTTGTCAATGATAATTGAATCAATTTGGGGTGTTTGCCTGGAAAAGACTCTACTTTCATTCTGACTTGCCAGATTTTAAAAAAAACGAAGCTTTAAATCGGTCAGCTGAAATTGGTTTATGAATTGCTGGAAATCCCTAGACAGATTTCCATCAATTCAAAACATCACAGACAATCCTGTATTTGCAGTGGGCTTTGAGTTATTCATGAAATCCTATTGAACATCTTTTTTGCATTAATTTAGTGATATTTCTCACTGACGTCAAGGTGATGAAAAATAACACTAAACCTTACTTGGCTGACTGTGGAGCACTTGGATCCCCCCCAGGCGTGCTGCAGGCAGTTTCTGGAAGGCAGGCAGACCGGCATGCCTCAGAAACTACCTCAGAGATGAGTCGTGGAGAAGATCGAGTCTACAATTATGGGAATAAAACTCAAAAGTATGTAACTGCTGCCGGCAGTTTCTGAAAAGTTATAAAAAATATGAAAAACATGCACCAATGGCAGAGCTATACAGAAGGAGGTACACTTTAAAAAAGAAAAATCAGCATTTTACTTAATCACTGAAAACGTCTATAGGGCTTACTATTTCCAGGACTTTTTTAATGACTTTATCAATATTATTTCATTTAATATTCTTGACGACACTCATGAAGTGGGTGCTGTGATTATCCTCATTTTACAGACAGTGGTGGTATGGCACAGAGAGGTTAGGTAGCTTGCTGATCGTCACACAGCTGGCACTGAGCTAGGATTTAAACTTAGGGAGTCTGGCTCCAGAGACCCTGCTTTCAGCTACCATACATGCTCCCTTTCATACAGGAAAGCAAAGGAAACAGCTTTTCCTTTCAAGAGTCTAAACCTATTTTCGCTAATAATGCTCAGAATGACTTTCACACATGGTGGTGTCTCCTTGATCCCAGTTTTACTGCATTGTGCTTTATAAAACTGGGTTTTGGTGTTGGGGAGCTAGCCATCTACAACCTCACACCAGCACTGTTCGAAGAAGCAGATACATGACATTGATCATCTTACTAGTAGGGGTGGGGGGCTTCCTTCTCTGTGCAGTTGAGATCTCGACTCTAGCACATGTTGAAAGATTATAAATAGGAATAATTTCCACTGCATAGACTGCAAACACAGACATTTATGAACCATTTATGGACTACATAGTTCTGCCAGATTGCCTTCAGAGAATCGGTAATGTCAAGAAATGGTGAAAAGCAGAAATTGAGAGGGGGGGAAATGCAAATTGCTTCCGCACAGCATCTTTCTGTTGACACATACATTTTTACAGAGCAAAATCACTACATTTACATCAGTTGTATTGATTATTTTGAACAATATTTGTGTTTCTGATATAAAGACTCTTGGTTACTGAGTTTTTGTTTCATCAGACTGAGTTTTTGTCCGTCTGATGGACACGCGGCTTAGAAACTAGGTTCTTCCTGTGTTATCATGAAGTCTCTGTATCAATTATTTTCATCCAGTGTAGTTCCCCAGGAGTGATGCGGTTCCTATGGAGGAGACTCGCACTTTTCATAGTAGATGTCTTATATAGTGGCCAAAAGAATAGGCTATTTTTATTAAAATACTCTATCTCCAGTCTAGACTTTTCTCCTAGACTCTGCTATCCAACTGCCGATTCGATTCCACTTGGACTTCTAAAATTAATATCTCAAATTTAAAATATCTAAAATGACCATCCTTCTACCTGCAGCCTTCCCCGTTTAAGAGGATGAGAACTGCATTTTGCAACTTGCTGAAGCCTAAAACCTCAGAGGCACCTTGACTACTTTTTCTCACACCCATCAGCCAGTGCAGCAGCCGAATCTCCTCTCACAGTGTCTAAAGCCCACTCAATCCTTCTACCTCATGTACCACCTGTTTTGAATCACCATCTTCTCCAACTGGGATTGCTGCAATAGTCTGCTGATGGTCTCTGTGCTCCTCTTATCCCTGTACAGCAGCCAAAGTGATCCAGTAAAAATATCGGTTGACAAATGCCATTACTTTTCTAAAAACCCTGTAGTAAGTCACCCTCCAGAGTGAAGGCTGAGTCCCTTGAATGGCCTCTGTTACCTCCTCTCTGAGTGCTTTCCCCGTGCTTCGCTTCCCCAGCTTCTCTGGCTCACTGTGGGCTGTGCATCAGGTGCGCTCCTGCCCTGGAGCCTTGCATTGGCTGTCTGCACTGACTGGGAAGTTCCTCTACCAGATAGCCCTATGAAAACTTCCTGCAGCCTCTTTGAATCTTATACGAAATGTCACTTTCTTATTGAGGCTCACCCTGACCCTCTTATTTAGAATAGGACTCCTGCCTGGCTGGTGTGGCTCAGTGGTTGAATGTCGACCCATGTACCAAGAGGTCACCGGTTTGATTCCCAGTCAGGGCACATGCCCAGGTTGTGGGCCAGATCCCCAGTAGGGGGCATGCAGAAGGCGGCCAATCGATGTTCTCTCTCATTGATGCTTCTATCTCTCTCTCCCTCTCCCTTCCTCTCTCTCTAAAATCAATAAAGAATAAAATAAGATAAAATAAAATAAAATAAAATAAAATAAAATAAAATAAAATAAAGTAGGACTCCTGCCCTGGCTGGTTTGGCTCAGCAGTTAGAGTGTTGGCCCGTGGACCAAAGTTGTGGATTCGATTGTGGTCAAGGGCACATACTTTGTTTGTGGTTTGTCCCTCACCGTGGTTGGGTTGTGTGGGAGGCAGCCAGTCGATGTGTCTCTCTCACATCGATGTTTCTCTCTCTCCCTCCCTCCCTCCCACTGATGATAAACAGAAAAATATGCTTGGGTGAGAATTAAAAAAAAAAATAGGACTCCTCTCCCCTACTCCCTCCCCTCCATGACATTTGTCACCTAACAAATGGTAGAATTTACCTATTACATTTATCAGTCAATGTCTATCTCCTCTGACTAGAAAGTGTATTCCTCAGGGGCAGGGATCTTTGTCTGCTTTGTTCACTGAAACCTATGTGTCTAGAATAGAGTCTGACACATAGTAGATACCCAGTAAATACTCGCTAAGTAAATCAATCAAAGCATGGATTTAAAAATGTGTACTACATTGGACCTCTCTGATGAAACCACCCTTGGCTACACTGCTTCTCCGTTTCCCCGTGGTGAGCTACACAAGTGTTCCAAATATGCACTAACTATACACTTTGCTTTAATGCTTCACTATTTAAAACTATTTAAAACTTTACATTCTTTAAACTTCCATTTAATGTACTTACTTACAACACAGTCCTAAAACAGCATCTACTATTTTACTTAAATCCATCATGAATGTATCATTATCTAAAACACAAAAGTAAACTCTTAGAGAAACATCTGGAGGGTACAGCTGGATTTGCTATCGCTGCATGAGTTTCTTAAATTGTCTTTCCATTCTGAGAGTCAAAAAGGATCATTTGCCTTTTGATTAAAATAAAAGAAGAGCTATTGCTGCTACTCAGAGATGGAGAAGATGGGCATCAATTCTGGCTCCTTTAGTTATTCTTCTTCATGAAGAGGTTGGTTGTGAAAGGATTCTAACCTTGCCGAAGGAGATATGTGCTGGAAACAGAGGACCCGGGGTAAAACCTCCTTCTATTTTGATTTAAGATGCTGAGCTATAAACAGTCCTGGAAGCTACCAGTATCCAAGGACACAGATCTAGTGTTTTCCACCTTGTTTGAATGTTCAGTTTAGGCAACACATGGAAGCTGGACTCAATCCTGTTGTTAGGAACATCCCTAAAGGAAAGTGCCCAGTCATTATTCATGATCCGACTGGTATGCGTAGAGAGGTGGGCCAGCCAGCTTTCAGTCTGAGGTCACCTTTAAAGGGGGAGCAGGAGAAAACTTTGGAACTAAGAGGCAGAAAACAAAGATAAACATAGAAACAGCATGGCCAAGTGTTAGAATCCCAAAATGCAGATGGGACGGTTTTATCTCTCTGCTCAGCAGTTAGGACTAGGTGGGGCTTCGACAGTCACTGTGGCGTCTGCACTGTCAGTGTGACACAGGGAAAAGAATTGCTCATAACCCCCTGGACTCCTGTGCCTTTGTTCGATGTTGTGGTTCATCTGAAGGCATCACAATGCCCAAGTTGTCCAGAATCCTGTGTTTCTTCACTAAGAGAGTAGATAGTGAAAGCATGTCACTTTGACTTTCTTTACCTTGATTTTTGAATTAATAGCTTTTATTTTTTATTATTACTTTTTATTTATTTATTAATTTTTGTTACAGATATTTTTCCTTATTCCCCCATTGATCCCCTCCTCCTGATCCTGCCTCCTGCCCACAGCATTGCTGTCTATGTCCATTGGTTATGCATACATGCATATAAGTTCTCTGGTTGAACTCTTCCCTCCCCACTGCCCACCTCTCCTTTGTCAGTCTGATCCCTACTTCTGTGTCTCTGGGTCTATTTTGTTCATCAGCTTATTTTGTTCATTATATTCCACAAATAAGTGAGATCATGTGATATTTGTCTTTCTCTGACTGGCTTGTTTCACTTAGCATAATACTCCAGGTCCCTCCATGTCATCTCAAAGGATAAGAGACCTTTCTTTATTACAGCTGCATAGTATTCCATTGTGTATATGTACCACAGCTTTTTTATCCACTCATCTACTGATGGACACTTGGGCTGCTTCCAAATCTTAGCAATTGTAAATAGTGCTGCTATGAACATAGGGGTACATATATTCTTTCTGAATTAATAGCTTTTAATGTAGTAAGTATGTTTGTTATTTAAGAAGGTCGGTAGAGAGGGGTTGAGAGCATGGACTCTGGAGCCAGACTGGCTCCGTTATCTAACTGGCTGTGTGACTTTGAGCAAGTTATTTAATGTACAGTTTCTTCATCTGTAAAATGGGAATGATCACTGCCCCTACTTCAGGAATTTGTGAGAATGACAGGAGTTATATAAAAAGGGGTCAGCACATGCCCTGGCCAGTTTGTCTCAGAGGTTAGAGAATCTGCCCAAGGCCCAAAGGGTCTCAGGTTTGATTCTCGGTCAAGGGCACATACCTGGGTTGCAGGTTCGATACCTGGCCCCAGTTGGTCAGGGTCGTGTGGGAGGCAACCAATCGATGGGTCTCTCTCACATAAATGTTTCTTTCTCTCTTTCCCTCACTCCCTTCCCCTCTCTCTGAAAATCAATGAAAAAATATCCTCAGGTGAGGATTAAAAAACAAGGGGGGTCAGTACAGTAGTAACCCTTAGCTGCAGTTGCTATTATTCCAATGAACAGTCATTGTCATCATAATCCTCTTAGTTTTGATGTAGGCTAGACATGATTATTTTTACCTAAGAATTAGCTCTTACATTTGTAGGTCACTTTAATATAAGATGGTTTTCCTTCCTTGGTATGATATGTTACAGATAAGGCGGAGTGCTGCTTTCTACTACTTTAAATCCCTGTTCCCTTTCCCTCGGAGTCAGGCCAGGCTGCTGAGCTGCAGAATGGACAGTGATAACGTTGCCAGGCGTGGCGCTCAGGGCATGTGTGCGTGAGGAGGGGCTGGCACTCCCACCTTCTTCCAGCACTGCTCTGTGAGTGACGGAGACAGACAGAAAGAGACTGATAAGTCATCCTAAACCATTAGACAGTATGTTTTTTAACCATGGAAGGTAAAAAAATTTCCTAATTATTTTAATGAAACATCTGTGAGTTATAGAAACAGACCAATCTTCTGTGGGTTCATTACTGTATGCATAATTTTTGCCCATTACTTGTTAGCTATGGTTCTGTATGTACCCCACACCTTGGTAGCTTAAAACAACACATTTTCATGAACTTACAGTTTCTAAGGGTCAAGATTCTAGCAGTAGCTGGGTGATTCTCGATCAGATTGCCTCTAAGGTGGCAGTCACAGTGTAGACTGGGGCTACAGTCATCGGAAAGCTTGACTGGCTGAAGGATCTTCTTTCAAGTTCACTCACGTGGCTGTTGGCAGGAGATCCCAGTTCCTCGCCACGTGGGCATCGCCCTCAGACTGCTCACACCATGGCCAGCTGGCTTCCCCCAGGGGGCATGACCCAGAGAGCATGCAGGAAAGCCCAAGCTGGAGCCACCGTGTCTTTTGTAACCGAATCTTAGAAATGACATAGCAATTTTGCTCAGTCCTATTGATCACATAGCAATTGAGTACAATGTCAGGGGACCACAGGAAGGTTCCGGGGGCAGGGCAGGGATCTTTGGGGGCCGTCTTGGAGACTGACTGCCACAGCCATAGTTAACTTTTTAAGAGGAATTTATATCTCCTTTTTTTTTTTTCTTTAAATGAATGAGGCTATCGCCGTAGAATAGTCTGCATCAAGAACAAAATGGCAAAAAGTCACATCTAATCCAGGTATTCTTCATTGAACATTATAGTTTTGTGTGTATATGCATAACATTATACGTGTACACACATATTCACACATACTAGAAATGCAGAATATTAGCCCTGCCCAGATTTATTGCCTCAGAATCTACATTTTAACCAAAGTCCCAATTTATACACACATTACATTTGAGAAACACCAGTGTAAGATATAATATATGTGCGTGTGTGTGTAATATATATACATATATAAACTTTTTCAGTCATAAAACCTAATATATCCTAAAAATTAATAATGGAATGAAGTTAACAAAATTACCTATTAAATTAATGTTTGATACTAAAGATCTGTGCTCTCTCCCCTCCCCTCAACCTCGATTTCTTTCCTACACACTCTACACAGAAATACAGCCTGGCCCTCCAGAATGTGGATGTCAACCAAAGCTTTTGTCTCCTCCTCACAAGAAAATAGGTGGAGTCCTGCAATGACATTTCAAACAACCATGTTTTGAGATAAGGTTTGTTTTTATTGATGGCAGATGGGAATAGACTTCCAAAGGATACAGTTGGCTCTAGGAAAAAGAAATAGTTTTGAAAATCATCAACTGGTATTTGCAAAATGTCATCAGAGACTTTCTTTTCCCCTTGCCTAAAACAAATACAGACAATTCTACATCAAGAGCAAGCCCATGTATAAAACTCAGCCATGTGTTTGAAATGATTCCATTTTTATAAGACAGCTTGGAGTACCGTGACAGTTGTGCAGACCAAAAACTCAAACTAATTTGTTTTTGTGCTATTAATGAATTTGTATTGGTCTTGTTGCCATTGGCGCTAATACCCACCCACTAGTAAATTACAGGGTCGGCCCCTAGAGGGGGGACCTTGAAGGGAAAGCGATTATGCAGCCTGAAGCTTGTTCAACAAAATCATTAAAATGTATTTTTCTCTGATTACAAAAGGAATACAAACTCATTATTGAACCTTTGAGAAATACCAAAAAAAACTATAAGGAAAATAAAAGTTATTTGACATCCCACTGAAAGATAACTACTAAAAAAAAATAGACAACCTCTGTGCTCATTCCCTACAGTCTTTTTCTATGGTATGCCTCGTATATGTGTGCCATGTGGATGACATATATACAGTATCTACACGTGTCGTAACAGAAGGAAATGAATGTGTAAGTTTCCTGCTATGAGGGGGAAAAACTAAAACGGTAGTATATTTTTTTACCTCTGAAACTGTGGTGAGTCTCCAGGTGACCGTTTCTTGCTGTCTGCATGCTGCCAAGCTGCCTTTGTGTAGTTTGCAGCCGCCCCAGCCACATTTTCATCACCTCAAAAGAAATCTCAAACCAACTAGCAGTCATGCTCCGTTTTCTCCACTCCCCAGTTCAAAGTAAGCAGTAACCTACTTTCTGTCTCTGGTTTTGCCTATTCTGGACATTTGTTTCCATAGAATCGTATGATATGTGGTCTTTTTGTGTCAGATTCCTTCAACTTAGCATAATGTCTTCGAGGTTCATCCATGTTGTGCCATGAATCAGTGCTTCCATCTTTTTATGCAAGGATAGTATACCGTTGTATGGATATACCACATTTTGTACATCCATTCTTGAGTTTGTGGACTTATGGGTTATTTGCACTTCTTGGCTATATAAATAATAATGCTATGAACATTCATTTACACGTTTTGGTATGGACATAGGTTTTTAATTCTTTTGTGTATATACCTACAAGAATAATTACTATGTCACATTAAACCCCATCTTTAAAGGGACGACTCCATGTTAAACTTCATGTTTAAGTTCTTAAGAAACTGCCAAATTGTTTTCCAAAGTGGTGGCACAATTTTGCATTCTCGCCAGCAGGGTACGAAGGTTCCTATTTCTCGACATTCTTGCCAAGATTTGTTATTGTCTGTGTTTTTTAGTGTAGCCATTCTCTGGGTGTGATGTTGTATCTCGCTGTGGTTTGGTTTGCATTTTCCTAATGACTAATAATGTTGAGCATCTTTCATGTGCTTATTGGCCATTTATATATTTGCTTTGGAAAAGTATTGATTCAAATCTTCTGAATTTTATTTGTCCTTTTACTGTTGAGTTGTAATAGTTCTTTATACTATATTCTGGATTCTAGACCCTTATCAGATGTATGATTTGCAAATGTTTTCTTCTATTCTGTGGAGTGTCTTTTTTTTTTTTTTTTCATCCTCACATGAGAACATTTTTCTATTTTTGTTCAGATAGAGTGGGAGGGAAAGAGAGAGAAACATTGATTGGTTGCCTCCTGCACGACCCCGACCAGGGCCGGGGATGAACCGCAACTGAGGTACATGCCCTTGACCAGAATGGAACCCATAACTCACCAGTCTGTGGGGTGCCGCTCTAACCACTGAGCAAAACAGTCAAGGGCTGTGGGGATCTTTTTATTTTGATAGTGGCCTTTGCACATTTAGATTTCGATAATGTCCAGTTGCCTCTGCCTGATATATGTGATCTAGAATGTGGATGACATACATAATGTTTTAAAATTATATACATGTATATAAAATTAGGACCTTTAAGAAAAGTAATTATTTTAATTGAATTTCTTGGTGCTCAAAACTTATTTCAGAGAAAAAAATGGAAAGCCATTTTAAGACAAGGTATACTCGACTCCTTTGCAATACAAAAGGCGATTCGGTAAGTTCAAACATTTCCTAATGATTTCAAAAAATAGTTCTCTGGTCCTCTCTCTAAATAGTCTCTCTTTTGAATATGTAAGGAGTAATTTAGTGTCCAATGCCGAAAACACTGTTGAACTCCAGACAGGAAATGGAACTTTCTTCTTTCTTAGGAATCTGTTGGAGGGACTCATTATCCAGGTTGTTATTACTTGGAGAGGCAAATGTTTCAAATTCCCAGAGTAGGTTCCACCTCTTGTTTTAAAACATGTCAAATGGAAGTGCGGTTTATTCACTAATTCTTTGGTTGCTTGTGCTTTGGTGTCATATCTAATAAATCATTGCTTGATCCAAGGTTACGAATATTTGCCCCATGTTTTCTTCGAAGAGTTTTACAGTTTAGTTCTTTGATCCATTTTAATTAAACTTCCAATGTGATAAGGCAGGGTTCCAAGTTCATGCTTTTGCCGTTGTCCCAACACCACTTGTTGAAAAGAATGTTAACCCCTTTAATTGTGTTGGTGCCTTTGTTGAAAATCCATTGTTCATAAATATAATGACTTTTCTGTATTCAATCTTTTCTCCACGCTGTTGCCAGTGGTTGCTCTAAATTGTAGATGTGATCATGTTTTTCTGTTACTGAAATGTCTTCAATGGCTTCCACAGGTTATAAGAAAAAGACCAAACCTGGCTGTGTGCCGTGTGCTGGAGAGAGCAGGGGCTATGGAGTAGGCACAGTTAGTTTTGAATCTGGCTCAGCTCTTATGAAAAGTTTGACCTAGGACATATTCCTGAATTGCAGTTAGAGTGTGACCCTCACTCTGGCCGGGACCTTGCCTGAACTACTCACCACCAAAAGTCTAGCATGATCACAGAGCTCGAGACGTCACCCACATTCAGAAAATATTCACTGAGTGGTGAATGAATCTCAGTTTCCTCATCTACAAAATCAAAATTATTATAACTATTTCATAAGGTTCTGATCAATGTTAAATTACATCACTCACCCATTATAGTAAGTATTCAATAAACGCCTGGGGAGTGAAATTGGCTGATGTCACTGAGCCTGGGGAGGCAAAAACTGCTTCATTTCAAGCTATTATTATAATATTTTAGAAAATGTAAAGCAACATCAGTTTGGCAGAATAACATAGAAATGGAAGAACACTGGATGAACTAATGATTTGGGTAGATCTCATATTAAGCAGTTACCCAAACAACTCAACGTGGGTTTTAATTAGTTATCTCTGAAACTTCAAAAAATGTGTCTATGGCGATGCCTCTGGATGCAAACACAGCGTGTTGAAAACCCAGATTGTAACAAATAGTTGCAGTGTGAGAAGATAGAGGGAGTTTCCTACATGAGCAGTTTCGGTTTATCATCAGCACAGACGCAACCAGTCTGACTGTTGCCAATCTGGGCCGGGCTGGGGTGACAGGGAAGTCTTCTAAGCTGTGTGCACCAAAATGCAGTGCAGCCAGCAGGGAGGCATCTATGCATTGTGAAGACAGCACTTCAGGGTGTAACCATCATTGTGAATACTGTATGGCACATGCCACAGCTGTGGGGTTTGTGCCAGGCGGGGAGAGTTATAGGCAAGTGTGTGGAGACAACCAGACCGTTTAGACCTGCCTGCAGAGAAGCCGATGCTGCTAGTAGGAAGAAAACAGGTGATAAAGCCATTTTCCTTCAGAGCATAGGGAAATCACTTTGTGATTCATTATCTAGGCCACCAGATGGATTGTACTGTACTTCTTTCCTGAGACAGCGTTTTCTGATGTAATAGCAATGTAAAATGGGTGTGGGTGTATGTGAATGGAGTGGGAGTGGAATGAGGAAAAATTAAAGGGAAATCTTAACAAATGGAGTATGTGGAGTATGTGAAAACACACACACACACACACACACACACACACACACACACACACACACACACTTACACTTTAATAGAAGGAGAATACAAACAGTTTTACCAGAGCCAAAACGTTCCTCTAGCTTGGTGGGCTTGAAAAGTAATACGTCCAATTCAGATGTTTGGCATGCTGCGTGTGGAAAGTTTTTACGTTTTGTCATCCTTGTTTTACGGAGTCTTCACTGTCAGCACCGAGAAGGTCAGTGAGCTGGGTGGGGAGGAAGGAGAGGTGTGTGTCAGTTTGGCTGTACACAGAGAGGACGAAAATGGTCACCAGGAAACGCTCCACGGTCTCAGAAGTGCAATTTAAAGCAAAGACTCCAAGCACATCACCATTTCGTTTTCTTTTTTCCTCACATGTTTCTCTCAGGTTTCTATGGCAACAGTGTGGCAATTCCGCATGCTAGGATTGGACCTTTACCTGTTTAGAAGAGGCATAGGGCTTAAGTAGATGATCAATTTGAGATGTTTTCATTAAGAGTTGACAAGTTGCCTGATGATTGCTGAGTTTTATGTAAATTTGTGATCTGTCAGATGATTAGATACATAAAGTCATCCAGTGGTTTGTGTCATGGAGAGGTTTAGTTAGGTAGAAAGACATCTAAGTATACAGAGTTTCAAATAGTGTTTAAATTTTGGGAGAATTCTATTAGGCTATGATTTTAGTGAGATGTGATCAACGAAAATCAGAAAATCACTTTGTATTTCCTGTTAAGTTATTAATGGGCCCCCAAGGTAATGAGGTTCGCATTTATAAACACAGCACCAATGGTAGTATTTCTGGATGTCTTCTGTGTTGGTAGAAACATCCTTAAGTTGTAGAATTTGAATTAAAATATTGAACATGTTAGTTAAATCACCATCTCTAATGAAATCGGGAATCACTAGGGTTCCACAAATTTAGCTATTCAACTGTGAACGAAGTTAAGGATCTTGATCTCTCTCTCACCCTCTCAGTCCCTCCCCTCCTTCCTGTCCTCCCAGTCCTAACCTCTTTCCTATATTGCTCCAGCAAATAACTAAGAAAGTAGGCATTTAGGCTGTAGGCTAACCCTAACATACAGATAGCTTTGACAAACAAGAGCAGAAGGAAGGTAACCGCAGAAGACTTTTGTGGCTCTTATATAAAAAAGCCAAGTTATGAAATTATTTATTTTTTAAAAATAATGTGTGTTTTACACATATTACAACAACATAGAGGTAATCTAGGAAAGATTTTATAAAACAGACCATAAATACATTAGGATTATAAGTATGTTTCCCTATTGTTTTTTCCAAATAATGTGCAGAAATTTCTTATTTTAATAATGCATTATTTTACTAGTGGTTTAATGTGTTTTATGTCTATATCCAGGGAAGAATAAACTCTGGTCTGCCTGGCATACTATTATGATTAAAGGAGACAGAAGGCTTACCTGCTAAATGTATTTTTTATTTTAAATGCAATTCTTGAAATTCTGTGAAAAACTGTGAAATTCTAATAGCGTCTGATAGAAACATGTTTCCCGGAAGTTCATGTTATCACAGGAGTGAGGTTCATGCTCATAGGCTGATGGGGCTGGAGGGGAACTGAGAAGCATTTTTGCATTTCACCCCTTTTACAGATGAGAACATTCCAGAGGAGAACAAGGTTTATCCTAGGTCACATGGTTTTCTGGGTCAGACCTGGAACCAGACAAAAGTTTCCTGAAAGAACTCAAAACACCCACAGTGGCCTTTTCTCCTCCCCTCATGTCTTTCCTCCTCATCTTTTCAATCCCATCCCTTTTCTGCAGGTGTTTGTCTTTTGTTTGTATCAATTCATAGATGAGGCCCATAAGTGGGAAGACATAAGGATAGATACATTTCTTAAACTTTTATATTTGTATTAAGTTAATCATATTTACAGTAAAATAACAGAATGTTAAATACATCATAAACAGAAAAGTATTTGTCCTCCATATAGCACCGGCTTGTTACAAGAGAGAGTGAGTTTCTTTTCCACCCTGAGATTCTGAAATACTGAGTCAGAACTGCAAGAGGGCTAGATATCATCGGGTGTGTGGTTCCCAGCCAGCAGGAACTAATTTGAGGTTTAGAAATCTTTCCTGTTCCCTAAGGAAACAGAGAGGAAGGGAATGTTTATCTAAGGAGATGCTTCCAGGAACTGTTTCTTGTCTACATTCATTACTCTGAGTTACCCCATTGCAAGCCCACGTTGGCTCTTTGGGTCCCATGCACTGGGGCTCTTTGACAAGACAGCGTGTCCCTGAACTTCAGGTGCAGGTACCCTCACTCCCTCCTAGGGCACTGCCCCGCGAGCGCAGTGGAGGGCCCCTCCTGCTAACTTCGCACCAGCACGGTGACCTCCACAGCTCCTCCCCTCCTTGCTCCTCAGGCCTTCTCCTGCCTCCTCCTGGATGTCTTCACCTGCGTCACCTCGGGGAGAGCAGGAAGCACCCTGGCCATCAAGCAGCTTCCGCTTTCTGGCCATCTTTTTGAAACGGAGACAAGAAGTTTTTCCAAGAGAACAAACAGGAAGGAATATTGAACAAGTCCTACTACTGCATTATCTTATTCGGCAGCTTTTATTTTCTCAGTCCTTTTAAGCAGTTGTCCCAATGTTTGTCATGAAGCCTGATCAGTTCTATGTGCACGCACAGTTGTCGTGCCCTCCTGTGCAGTCAGGCTGTCAGGGGCTGGCGTACAGCGTTCATTCAGTGGTCCAACGAGGGTCAAGACTTTAGTAGGCCTACCTGCAAGCTTTTTTTCTATTTCACAATTTATGTTGACAGAGGGACGCTAATGAGTTTCTAAATGACACTGGTTATGTGACCATTTTAGATGGGCAGGAAAATATATTAATAAAGTATTTGGAGAAAATTAGGAATACAAACCACTAAATAAGATATAAAACCCAGCATTACCTCTAGACACGTAGGGAACATTTTTCTTCCTCTAGACGGGGGTCTCCTCCAACTCCCTTCGGTGCAGTGAATAATCAGTTTCTCTGCCATAACCTTAGAACGTGAGCAGAGAGAACACTCGAAAGGCTAGTTCCCCGGTGGCTGGGCAGCTTACCCATCCATCATCATCTTTTCTGGACTTTCTTGAAAAGTAGTTGCCTTTCTTGGCTCATGGTTTCCCTCAGTTCCATCAGAAACTAAAACCTGGGTAGCCGGGAAGCCTCATGAGCATGTTAAGAAACCAGAGAACCCAAGGTCGCCAAGGTGTAACCAACCATAGAACTAGAAATTGCTTTCCAAAGGGACCTTGGCCTGGTACCCTGCTGTCCTCAGAAAGGCCCCATTTGGCTCTAAATGCTGTATTCTTTTCAAAGCACCACTCTACCTAAGGCGTAAGTCTTCGTGTCTGGCCATCCTGGGGTCTTATTTATTTTGACTAAGTTATTTAAGAAGGTTTTGATAAATTATTTTAACTTCTCTCCCCACATTTCATGGTGTAGAGGCCATTTGGGGATTCTCTGGGAACAAAACCCAAAATTATACCAATATTTCTATGAGAAATTGGCCTTTGATTAATATTGTTTTAAATAAACTGACATCTCCAAGAACATGACTGCAGCGTTATTGAAGTAAAGACTGTATGAGTGCTGAGGGATCCTGAGCAGAGGTGTGGTCATCCTCTGTGAAGTCTTCTTGGAGAAGGTCAATGTCATGTGATGCGTGCAAGCGTCAAGTGACTGGAGGGTTAGTAGAAATGAGGCAGGAGGTTCTCTTTGGCGCTTTCACTTTGAGCTTCCAAGATTACTCTCTTCTTGAAGTTCTCTCTGCTGGTCTCCCATAGATCCTCTAGGGCTGCTCATTTCTTCTTTTCTTTCACTGTGCTCTATTGTGGCCATTCTGTGTAGTAACCATCGCCCCTCTTATCTGCTCCTCTCTCATCTTTCCCAAAGACTTCATGTTCTTAGCAAATAAAGCAGAAAGACCACTGAGCTGGGCCTCGTTTATTCTCTGGGTGGACTTGCACGAGCCACTTCATCTCCCTCAGGCTTGGTTTCTTCATCTATAAAACAGAAAGATGAAATCAGATGATCACAGTGAATTCTTCACAAGGAAAACAAAGCACCTCAACTCTAGGCTTTCATTTTGTAACATGGAAGCCTAGAGACATGGAAGCATGAAACAGACTGACGAATTTCAGAGGGAAGGGGGAAGAGGGGGTCAGGAAGAGATTAACCAAAGAATTTATATGCATATATGCATAACCCATGGACACAGACAATGGTGCAGTGAAGGCCTGGGGGATAGGGTGGGGTGGAGGGGGTCAATGGCGGGGTCAGGGGGGACATCTATAATACTTTCAACAATAAAGATGAATTAAAATAAATAAAGAGATAAAATTGAGAACTTGACCTTAGCCATGATGCAATATTATAGCTCTTTGGATCTGATTCAACAAATGCATGATGTCCTCATTTATGAATAAAAAGGCATTTGTGGAAAGGGTGGCATGTTGGAAAGGTCTGGGAGAAGATGGAATAACAGTAATGATGTTGGATCGTTGAATATTAAGGAATGAAAATGGGACATGTAATTCTTTAAGGAATTTATATTTGCAAGCCATTATTTGAAAAAAATTCCCATTAAACCATATCTTTGCAAGCCTAATTTGGCACAATGCAATTCTGATCATTTACTAGGAACTCCACATATGGAAGTAAGTATTCGTAGTGAAAGGAAATAGGCCTATGACCTGAGAGCTTTTAGTGTAAAGATTTGTGATGCTCTGAATGCAAGAACTGACAAGGACGTCCAGTGTGCAGCTACTTGTTTGAACTTCTCCAGAAACAAGTTTGTTGCTGCTGAATGTCATGGGTACCACTTGATTATTAATATCATTAAGCTGATGTCTTAGGAGCTCAGCCATTATCCTATTTTGACTTCAGATTCAATTCTGGTTATTGACGAATGTTGGGATGGGAGCAGAAACTGACTTTGCTGCAAGAAAGAGGCTGTAAGATTATGATGTCTCTGAGGGCCCTGTAAAAAGCACAGCTATATAATTTGTTGAGATGAGTTAAGTAGCAGTCATCCTAATGTTTGACATTTACAGATTCTTCCCATAGTACTAGACATTCAATTGAAGCACACATTAGACACTGAAGAAGTACTGTTCTATGTATATACTCAAAACGTCAGTGGGTGCAATGGCTTTTTCCTTAACATAAACAAACAGCCTGGGGTTTACCAAAGTCGTTTTAGAATACATGGAAATGAATTCACTAAAGAAATGAAGCCCCAGAATCAGAAACGATACTTTGATCTTCAAAATAGGAAGCATAATGGCAGGGTTTGTTGTGGAGACAGATGTCTCTTTCAGCAGTGATAGCAAGAGCATCAGCCAACAGAGGGAGTCTGGTTGAAGATGACCAGAAAGACCAAACATGCCATAGTCACACCAAAAACTGTAGGGAAGGCACAGTCAGTACAAAATCATACCAGTTAATTACACTGGTCATTTCACTTAGAGAAAAGTCGTGTCCCGACAGGGGAAGCAATGATGTTTGTTCTTGCCTTTCCTGTTGTCATCGTTGGGAACACCTCTGTTTTCACCTGGGGCACCTTCTGTCTCTGTTTATTGTCTGGTTAAATGAGATATTTCAATATTGCTGACTATAAACATCGGACTTAAACCTGGTCTGCATGTATAACTGCACATATGGCATCTGCTGTGCTTCAGTGATGAAAATCAGAGTATAGGAGGGAAATGAGTCACCACTGAATTGTTATAATGGAGCACTTTATACACATTATGCATTCAGATCAAGTTTTCTAGGATAAACTTCAACACAAATACAGTGTTTAATAACATTCACGAGACTACCAGGAAAGCAACTATTGCAGAATATAAGACCAAAGACTCAAAATGTAAAGTGCCTTTGAAAAAATTTATTTTCTAAGGAACTAGATTGCAGGAAAGGAAGGAGGGCAGTGCCCACTAGTGAGAATCTTATTAAAACAAGAACAAAACAAGTATTTGAAATAGGCTCTCAGTGAGATGGTTAAAAATAAACATTATTTTAAAACATAATAGTGAATATTTAAATAGTGGTCTACAGTTTAAAGAATGCATTGCTGCCCTGGCCAGTATGACTTAGTTGGTTGGGCATCACCCCATGCACCAAGAGGTTGCCGGTTTGATTCCAGGTCATGGAACATGCCCAGGTTGTGGGTTTAATCCCTAGTAGGGGTCAGGCAGGAGGTGGCCAATTGATGTTTCTCTCTCATTGATGTTTCTCTCTCCCTTTCCTTTCCTCTCTCTCTAAAATCAGTAAAAACATAAAAAAGGAATGCATTGCTTATTTGATATTTTTTCTAATGAGGGGCAAATTTCTTAATCATTGCTTATAGAAATTTAAGATGTATTTCAGTTTGATCCAGGCTGTTAAATTTCAACTTGTCGTGTGGACTCTGCAGGTTATTAATGTGTGTTTACTTGTGCTTCGATTTTCCTGCAGTCTAACAGTAACTGTGCAGAGATATTTGTTCACAGGCAAGGGACAGTGGCAGCTAGGAGATGGCACAGTATGGTCCTCCTTTCCTTCCTTTTTTGCCTTCTCACCTTCTTTGTCTTCCTCTTTCACCATTATCATCACTGCCTTTGTCCCTTCCAGGTCTAGTATTGTGTACAACTTGGTCAGACTTTACAGAAAATGTTACAGAGTGAGACTGTGAGGAAAGCAACTATTGTGGAATGTAAGACCAGTGACTCAAAAGTTCATGCTTTTGAAAAAATGTATTTACTATGAACAGTAATGCTGGAAGGAAGTAGGGCAGTACTTACTAGCCAGAAGGTACACAATTACCACGTCAGTTACACATCAAGAATGTAGGGCTTTCTTTTATAGAGAGAGAGCTTTCATACATATGTAACCGACAGGAGAGCAGTAGCCCCAGACACTCAGGAAAAGGAGACTGGTGGCACTCAGCAGGGGAGCCAGGATGGGCAAAGCTGGTGCTAAATTAGTACATCTCTAAAAGATTGTCTGCAAAGTGTGATGAAATAATACATTTGCAAAGGTTATTATGTTTGTCCATTAAAACGTTGAAGATATATTGGTTTGTTTTTATTTATTTTTATTTTTATTCCTCACCCAAGGATATTTTTCTACTTATTATCAGATAGAGTGAGGAGGAGAGAGAGAGACAGAGAGAAACATTGATGTGATAGAGCCACATCGACTGGTTGCCAACCACATGACCCCACCAGGGCGGGGGATGAACCGCAACTGAGGTACGTGCCCTTGACCTGAATCGAACCCACAACTCATCAGTCCACGGGCTGATGCTCTAACTGCTGAGTCAAAGCCGCCAGGGCAAGGATATATTGTTTTGTTGCAACTTTCACTCTTTCTCTAAATGTGGACATGTAGTGCTGTCATTCTAAGGAGGGATCATTGTTGCCATCACAGCTCACATGTAAGCAGTGCTCTCTGCTCATGAGATGCTACACTGAGGGGCTGTCCCCTCACACACAGTTCCCTGAGAGAGACGACATTTCCCTCATTTCAAACAGAGAATCAAAGGCACAGATCAGTTCATTTATTTGCCCAGGATCATGTAACTAGGATGTACAGAGCCAAAATTCAAACCGTCTTACTCCATAATCCATGCCCTGCACTGCCTCCCTCTCAGTCACATAGTACTGATGGGGGAGAAGGTAGAAAGAGCATTTACAAGACTCAGCAAAGCAAGTAAGTGGTTTGCAAATCTGGCTACATCAGAATCACTTGGGAAGCTCATTAAGAGTAAAGATTTCCAAGGAACACCCTTAGAGCGTCTGATTAAGAAGGTCAGACGGATGCCTGGGGAATCATTTTCATAACCGCTCCCAGGTGATTCAGATGTAGGCCATCAGCAGCGTTCAGAAAGCACCGGATGGGATAGTACAGGTAAACGGAGTGCATTTAGGCAAGGAGGCTGCCTTCTCCAAGAACACTCTCTTCAAAAGGTAGGTTGAGCCCGGCCGCTGTGGCTCAGTGGTTGAGCATCGACCCATGCACCAAGAGGGTCACCGGTTCGATTCCCGGTCAGGGCACATGCCCAGGTTGTGGGCCCGATCCCCAGTGGGGGGCATGCAGGAGGCAGCCAATCGATGTTCTCTCATTGATATTTCTATGTCTCTCTCTTTCTCCCTTCCTCTCTTTCTAAAATTATATTAAAGAAAAGGTAGGTTGGTATTAGAGGTATGGCGTGAGTACTGGAAACAGCCCCTGACATGATAGCGTGTTAGGAGAGACGGGCTGGTGAACAGGTAGCCAGAGTGAACAGGTAAAGTGCTTTGACAGAGGATGGCGACAGGAAGGAGGACAGCCTCCACGTGTGGAAGTCAGCAAAGGCTTTGCAGAGGCGATAACATTTAAGTGGAACTTGGCATTGTCTCTTAGAGGGAAAAATGGAGAGGAAGGGGCAGCATTCCACGCAGGAGGCTGTGAGATCTGAGGGCCGGGAAGCCGATGTGTGGGCAGCAGCTTGGAGTTGTAGTGTGGTGGGCTGTGTGCTGTGGCCGGAAGTGAGAACTTGTGGTAGTAGCCGCCAACCACTGACATATTTAAACAAGGTTGTAAAGCATCAGGGCTGTGTTTGAAAAAGATCTCTGTGGCTGAAGTGTGGGATGGCTTAAAGGGGGTGAGGTGGAGGAGAGGCAGGCAGTAGTTAAGATAAAATCGGATAAGGCTCTAACTGAGGCAGGATGAATGAGTGCGGAGAGAAGGGAGAGGGTTAAAGCAGCACATCTGAGATCACATATGCAGAAGATGAAAACAAATTGGATGGGGTGGGCAGTAGAGCAAATGAGGAGGAGTCAGGGATGAGACAGGGATTTCTAGATCAGTCCTGACAATGATCGCAGCCCAGATTTCTGGGAGAAATACCTGTTGTTGGAGATGCTAAGTCTAATCCTTAGTGGGTTTCCCTCCCTATTTTATTGTCCGAGTCCATCATTTTAAATAGAAAATAAATTAATGTAAGTTTGAAGACAAGTAAAAAAAAACAATTTTATTATAGAAATAATGATAAGAATTGTAGAAAGAGAAGTGTGGTTCTTCATAATTTTCATGCTAAATTGGGACTGTCAAAGCCTTGGGCCTTTAATAGTCATCTTTGAAAAACACATGGAGATCATTAAAAAAATTTTTTTTAATATTTTCTGATAGATTAATATTGAAAGCCCAGGCTCCATTAGTCCCAGTGGTCAAACTTAAATCTCTTAATGTGTAAGTCTTTCTGTAGTTGCTTTCCAGTAATAAAGTGGGTGATGGAATTTTTAAGAAAACACTTTATGGCTCTGCAATAGATGAATTTTTCCACTGGGGTTTATATAATGACTTTGGAGAAAGCTAAAACAATGTATAAAATAAAACCCTGTGGAAGAAAAAATAATTATAAAGAATTCCCACCTGAAATGATGGAATGCCTATAGTTGTAGAGTTCTACATTTTGTTTCAATATCTATTTAATAACAAAAGGACCCTTTAGTAACCAGAAGTCCCATTTTAAAGCACTTTATTCTAGGTGCTAAGAATTCCACTGGTGTAGAGCAATAACTTTTTCCAAATGTGGGGAGAGGAGCATGCGAAAGAGGCATCCTTGGTCTGAGACTCACTCAAGTGAGTACCGACTGAGGGACCTTTCTTGCTGGGTGGAGGATTTCTTGAGGTAGGATCACTTAGTGGACAGCTGGACCAAATATCAAGAAATCCTGACACGTAAAACCTATGGCTCTGTTTTGAAATATTTAGAGTTGGACTGGGGTCCCTGCTTGTGCCACTTGCTGGCTACATGTTCTTAGGCAATTTCCTTACATTTTCTAACCTCATTTTCCGACTCTAAGATAGGGGTGATAAAGTTGACTAATGGGAGCATTGTCAAAACTATTAAATGAAATGAGGTAATGTGTTCAAATTGCTTTGTACATTGGAGAGACTTATGTAATTGTAATTATTTTAGTTTCAGAACTTTCTTAAAATAAAACCAAATCATGTTTATGTTAAAAAAAACAACTCTCAAGTGGTTTTTCTAAATAGATATCTCCCTAACTATTTCTTCTTCACCCATGTAGCTTGCCACTAATGTTGTGAATTTAGGGAATAATGAACATAAGCAGCCTTTTGGTTTGTGTTATTTGCTTTTGCAAATAATTATTTGCAATTTTTACTACAACGAGCAACCTCCAGCATGATAGTATATAAACAAGCTGGTGTACTACCATGTGTCTGCTACTAACATGAACCATAGCTTCCGCTGTGATGTTCCATGTGTGGAAAACTGACTCTGAAAACAAGTGTTCTCATATTATGAGTGTTTTCAATATGCCTGGACAAAAAAGGAAGCACTGGAGAGACACAGCAAGTTAGGAATCCCAGAGCAAGAAGGGCGTGGAGTTGTGGTTTTCACAGCATCCTCATTAACTCCATCCGGAGTGCCAGCATCCCAATGAGATTATTTAGCTTGAAGTGATCTTGTCTTGGTTGGTCAAATTGCCAAAACCTAGATCTAACACTCTTCCTCAAATGGTGTACACCATAGCCAGCTCTTATATGTCCCCATGAGAGTGGTGTGTGTGTAGTTGAGAGTGTGTGTGTACATGTGCATGTATGTGCATGCACTAGGAAGACTGAGAATGTGGAGACATGGATCCTACTCTAGCATCTGTCACTAAGGAACAATGAGACCTTGGGGGACATCATCTCACCCGTGTAAATCTCATTTCTTCTCTCTCCTGGAAGATAAAGGGCAGGATAAGATGCTCTAACACTTTATGGGCTTGTGACCAACTGACTCACTGTTTGATTCAGCAAACCTTGGACCTTATGGTATTTTCATTCTAAATGCAGTGTGGAAAGAGCAAAGTTCTGTCAACCTGGTTTCTGTGTTCAGTGTTCAGAGGGTGTAGACTGTTCCCTGTTAGTATTAGAGTCTCTCTTCCCTCCAAGGCACTGGGTGTACTGGGGCATATACACCTGATTCTACACAGCCCAGCTACCTTAAAGCAAAACTGATGACATCACTTCTCAGAAGAATTTAAAGTAACAACAGTGTCTTCATTGTGATGGAGGAAAGCTTCCTAACTTGGCAATAGAGAGCGGAGTCCAATAAAGGTGAAGCCAACCTTCTTCTATTGCCTTCTGTTAATATTCTGATAAACCCCTTGAAAATTCACAGAAGGGTTTTCAATCCCACCAGATGATAATCCTTCTAAGGAAAGAAATTATGTCTAACTTTTACATGACCAGGAAATCATGAATTAATAGATACTGAATATATGTTATATGACCCTTGTACAAAATGATTAATATAATCATCTTATGTAATTGCTGTGTGTGTGTGATACCTTCATCGTATAAACTTTATGACTCAAGACGAGCTGTATGCATGAAATCACATTTTTTTTGCCCACTGAGATTGGGTTGAAGTTTAAAATTTGAATTCTGCATTAGAAAATTTCAAAAATAGATCCTGTATTCCTTCCTCTAAATTGAAATGTGATTGTTCCTTGTTGATTTCTTATGATCTTTAGCAAATCACAAAAGGCTGTATCTTCCTCTATCTCAGAGACTTATGGAATTTTTAGTTCTGGTAGTTTAGTGGATGCTAATAATATCACATTCAAACAGATCCAATAAAAGCATACAATATTTTGAACCAGGCATCGTAATTGAGAGAAATACCTAAGAGGTATTAATCTATTCAGGTACCTTTTTTTTTTTTTTTTATCCTCACCTGAGGACATTTTTGCATTTATCTTCAGATAGAGCAGGAGGGAGAGAGGGAGGAAGAGAGAGAGAGAGAGAAACATTGATGTGACAGAGCCACATTGAGTGGTTGCCACTCACACGACCCCAACCGGGGCCAGGGACAAACTGCAACCGAGGTACATGCCCTTAGCGGGAACCAAACCTGGGACTCTCTGGTCCGTGGGCCGACGTTCTAACTGCTGAGCCAAACTGGCCAGGGCTCATGTACCAACTTTTAATAGGTATATTCTTATTCTTTGTAGAAGGCACTGGACCAGGTAACACAGAGCTCAATCAAGCCCCAGCTTACTCTTAAGGAATTAACACCCGTGTAGGGGGGTTAGGCTTGGACAAAAATGACCAAAATACAAAGTCAAAGTACTGAGGTCGAAGAGGAACATAGTTGACTTAGGAAACGTTTCTAAGATTTTAGAAAAGTTTTTCCTTCACCCTATGAGTTGGGGATTCCCAAGACCACTCTCAGATGTGATGATTTCCTAGAACTCACAGAACTCAGCATTTGATCCTATTGAGAGCTGCACTACAAGTAAAATTGAAAAGGAAAAAAAAGGTGTATTTGGCAAAGTCCAGAGGAAGCCAGCAGCAAGCTTCCAAGAGTCCACGCTCCCAGTGGAGTCACACAGAATGAGCGGAATCCTCCAGCAACAAGTTGTGAAAACACGTGAAATGTTGTCTGCCAGGGAAGCCTAGTAGATACTCAGTGCCAAAGGATTTTTACTGGGAGCTGGTCACATAGGCTCCCTCTGCCTAGCACATACCAGAATTCCAGATTCCCAGAAGGAAAGAAAGTATCTAACATAAATCACATCGTTTGTACAAACAGTTGGGGCACAGTGAGCCCTTTTTGTATCATGGCAGGGAGCTAGCAAACCCTTGGTGAAATCTTGGGATGGTCGCACTATAGGTGAAACTCTTCTCCATCTTGCAGACTAAAGCTAGGATATTGGCGTTCTCTTATCACACAGTCCAGCCCTCATCCCCACAGACTGCTGGAGTTGTCTTCTGCCCCCTTGCTGCTAACACAACCAGCTGTTCCGTGAGCAGGGGCGTTAACAAATGGTGCAAGCCTAGTTAATATTCCCTGCAGTGGTTCTCTGTAAAACCTAGAGAAGCAGGTTGGATCCTCGAGAATGGTTCTGTGTAAGCATTATTCATCACAGTTGTTGTTTGGATGGGGAGGGTAGGGGGCTTTGAGGTATGGGGGGTGGGTGATGAGAAGAGTAAGTACTAAATTAAAGCTACACTGGTAATATATAAGAGGCTGCATGCATGCTTATTTTGATTATGATAAACAAAATTTTTAATAACAAACTAGCATGAATTGCTTTTGGTTCATCCTGACTCAACAGGTATATTTTTATGAAAAGGGTTCCCTTCCCTTCCCCCCACCCATGATTTGAAGTGTGACTGACTGTTCTCAAACATTGCTGGGAATGCACTCAAAGGAGAGGCATGACTCAAGAGGAAGAGGAGTGATTGAGCTTTGGGAACTATGGGCTGTGTTTAGTCTAACTATTGATTTAACCTCTGAGCAAGTTACTTAACCTCTTGTCCTCGGGAACTCTTCCCCATCTCTTGTATAATAATTCTTGACTAACAGATGTTTTAACAACAACATAAAATAAATTGGCAAGACGATTGACTGACTCCAAATTGACTGGCTCTGTCCACAAGCACAGCTCAGGACCGTCAGGCCTTCAGAGCAACGACATGACAGTACTCAGAGCTGAGGCTGGTATTTTCCAACTTTCTTTATAAAATATGTGCTTTTTTTGTAATACATTATGCTTCTTTCTCCAAAAACTCAGCGTCAGGAGTGATTTTCTCTACTGTGACATGTCCCTTCTTCATCAGACTCATGTAAGGCAAACAATAAGAATAAATACTTCATGAGTGCCTTCTACTTGCCAAGTGCACATCTAATAGCTTCCAATTTAGCTATTCATTTCAGTCTCATAAACAACTTATGAAGTAGGTACAGCTGAGGAAACTGAGGCACAAAGAAGATAAATAACTAGCCAAAGTTCCTCAGCTAGCAAGAGGCCAAACTGGGTTTGAAACAAGGAAGTCTGGAATCCATGAACTTACCTGTGGCACTGTACTGCATCTCTAAAAAGGGAATCACAACAAGGTCACATCACAAAGTCACCTTCCTAGCAAGCGACCAAGGCCAGGTGTTGATACTATAGAGTATAAGAGTGTAAAAAACTCCAAACTTTGGAATGTGATAAGCACGAGTTCAAATCCCGCCCTGGCCAGTTCTTACCCTAGACTTTCTGAGTGTCAGTTTTCTACTCTATGAAACTGGGTGAGTAATGCTTACTTCCAGTAGAATTTTGAAGACGAAATGAGCTAAGGTCCATGAAGCACCCGTCTGGGTTCTGGACTCTGCAGGGGCTCAGCAAATGCTAGCTGGGATGAAGATGATGATGGCCCACAGGTGGCAGTTTCACTTCAACTTTAGGTGGCATTGAGCCTGGTTAAAGTAGAACTGATTGTGGTCAGTCAAGCTTGCCATCAGAGGGTTTAACCACCATCTCTTCTTGGCTGCCATCTGGGAGAATGGAGCCAGAGCCAAAGGACACACTCATTATGTTAGTACTCACAATTTCCATCTTCCACCTGTAGGGTGTGCTCAGAGGTGCCTGTGGGGCCTCTGGAGCAAGTTCCCTCCTCCTTCATTTAGCAGTTACTCATGTGCTCGGGTCAACTGTCTCCAACCGAAGGATTTTAAAGAGCAGGTTTGCAGTTTCTCTCCATCCAGAGTACATCTTCCTTTCCCACAGTCAGTAACTTCCACTTCACTTTATTTTTTATGGTGGTGGGGGTAGGGGTTGGGGGAGCAGGACAATGTTGCTTAGCAGCGCATCTCAGAGCTGCCGTTGGCTTTTGTGTTTTTGCAAGTCCAGGGTTGTGTCACCCTGGCCGATGGAATCATATTGACATTCTCCCTTGTCAGAACCCGTGGGTCAAGTGTAGGCGTGTGCGTGCTTTATACAAGGGCCCCGTTCCTGCCTGCTGTCTGCTCAAGAGGATGGCTGTTGCTGGTTTTGTTTAACAGACACTTCATGCTGCAAATTCTCAAGTGCAAATCACCTTTTGTTTCTTTTATCCCCAGCAATAATGAAGGGCTGAACTGGAGCTTAAATAATTCTTTCAATGAATACATTAAACAGACTCTTTCATTATAGATGTTAGAGGAATGAAAATAATCTGCACAAAGCCACATTTCCTTCACAAAGTTTTAAAAGAAGTGAGGGAACTGCCATTGAGGGAACAATTAATTTTGTTTCTGTAGGAAAATGGAGAGGGGGTTGATGAAATATGTTTCAGGACTTTCGAAAAGATTTCTGGTGGGAACATTTAACAACTGAGTAAAACATTCCCTGGGGAAAGACAGTGCTATTTGGATCTGTGTTTTGTGGCAGTTTCATATTATCTTGTGAGCAGATGAAGAATAGAATTCCTCCTGCTTTTGAGAGTGAAAACTTACTACAAAGACAAATTTCGAGAATGGCGTTTCTGTAAGGGCTGTGGAAGCGACTTAACATGTCATAATATTGGATACATCTCTTTATGGCTGAACTTAGGCAAAGTTGGCTATTTAAACCCTCTTTCTCCCATTTCAGTGCCCCTTCGTCCTGCCTACTGTTTTCTTACTCCCCAGGTGCTTTCCCATTATTTACTTTTATTTTTAATTGATTTAAAATGAATTCTTGCAAATTTACTAGCTTTTTTAAAATCAGAGAATTTGAAAGCTATATCTTAAATGAATGAATTAAGACATATGGGGATAAAACACCTGGCACAGAATCACCCAGCTCAGACTGTTACCTTGGTACCTTTCATTTAGTCGGTGCTCCTTCCAAGATACCAGGCCGAGGATGATCTCCATTGGGACTGCCCGGCTGGTGTGACTCACTGGTTGAGCGTTGACCCATGCACCAAGAGGTTGCTGGTTCGATTCCCGGTCAGGGCACATGCCCAGGTTGTGGGCCCAATCCTCAGTGGGGGGCATGCAGGAGGCGGCCAATCGATGTTCTCTCTCATCGATATTTCTATCTCTCTCTCCCTCTCCTTTCCTCTCTCTCTAAAATCAATAAAGAAAAAATTTCAAAAAACGATGGGACTTAGATGGCATTCATGGAGATGAACTCTGACTCAGTATGACAATGAAGATATTTCCCCCGTAACATTTGCAGCTGTCAGGTCAGCAGGCTGCCTCATGAGGAAACAAGCCCATAGATAACAGGGTTGTCCCAACAAGGCTGTGAGAACTGCTCTTCGTGTTCGGGAGGGCATGAGCCTCATTCTAGCTAAGGGTTTACAATGCTAAGTTATGTAGGTGTATCCTGATCATTCTAATAACCAAAGAGGTGAAACAACTCTCAATGGTTTGAGTATGTTAAAAGTGAACCGTTGAAGACAGAAAAGACTCTAGAAGCCAAGATACACCATAAAATGTAGTAGTAACAAAAGACTTGAGCCTTCTTGAATAACAGTCCATAGGTACTATGTGTTATGCACAGTTACTGCTGCCATTTTTTTCAGTTCTTTGAGGACCGTGTGTGACTGACTTTAGGAAATTATTATGTTTACTGAGCCTCAGTTTCTTTGTAAACGGCTTGTGTTAATGCCCCCTGGTGCTTTACAAACTCAACGGCATTTTAATTATGTTAGGATTATTCATTAATAAACACATATAATCTACAACAATCTCTTCATTCTATTGATACTAAAATTACATGATTATGGAGTTGGAACAATTATATGTCCATATTCAGCAAAATGAATCCAGACACAGACCTCACAGAAATGAACTCTAAAAGGGATCATAGACCTACATGTAAAATGCAGAACTCTAAACTTCTAGATTAAAACTTCCAAGAAAACCTATGTGACCTGTGTTTGGTGATAAGTTTTTAGATATAATACAAAAAGCATAGTCCATGAAAGAAAACATTGATAAGCTGGGTTTTATTAAACTAAAAGCTTCTGCTCTGCAAAATACATTGCTAAGAGAATCTAGAAACAAGCCAAAGACTAAGAGAAAATATTTCAAAACATACGTCTGATAGAGAACTTAAACCTAAAATATGCAAAGAACACTTGAAACTCAACAATAGGAAAACAAATAAATGAGCTAAAGCTCTGAATAGACAACTCACAGAAAATATATACAAATGGCATAAGCATATGAAAAGATGTTCAACATTATTTGTCATTGGGGAAATGCAAATTAAGACCAAGGAGTTACCACTACACAGCTATTAGAATGACTGAAATCCAAAAATGTGACAAGACCAATTGTTGAGGAGGATGTGAATCAAAGGAACTCTCATTCCATGCTAGTAGGAATGCAAAATAGAACAGCGATTTTGAAAGATTGGTGGTTTCTTGCAAAGCTAAAGAGTCTTATTGTATGATCCAGTTATCATACTCCTAGATATTTACCCAACCAATTTGAGAATGTATGTCCAAACAAAAACCTGCATGTGAATCTTTTTTTATTTTTTTAATCCTCACCTGAGGACATTTTTTTTTTTTCCATTCATCTTCAGATAGAGCAGGAGAGAGAGAAGGAGGAAGAGAGAGAGAGAAACATCGATGTGAGAGAGACACATCAAGTGGTTGCCACCCACATGACCTCAACCAGGGCCAGGGACAAACTGCAACTGAGGTACGTGCCCTTAGCGGGAACTGAACCTGGGTCTCTCTGGACCACAGGCTATTGCTCTAACCGCTGAGCCAAACTGGCCAGGGCTGCACTTGAATTTTTATAGCAGCTTTACTCATAATTATCAAAAACTGGGAGCAACTTTTAAGTCCTTCTATAGGTGAATGGAAAGCAATTCAGTAATAAAAAGATATGAGCTTTCAAGCCATGCAAAAATATTAATGACTCTTAAATGTATGTTACTAACTGAAAGAAGCCAATCTGAAAAGGCTGAATATTGTATAATTCCAATTTTATGGCATTCTCCCAAAAGTAAAACTGTAAAAGCTGGTAGACAAATCAATGGTTACCAGGAGTTTTGGAGGAGGGGGGAGGGTTGAATAGGTGAAGCACAGGATTTTTTAGTAGGGTGGTGTATTCTATATAATATTATAATGGTGGATACATTACATTGAGAACAAATATTTTTTGATCACATGCTATCTGCAAAGCATGTGGTCAAAAATATTCGTTGAACATTTTGGTCTTCAGTGAGTGTGGTAGTGTGCCCTTATAATGAGCTAGAGGATTCAAGTCTCTAGGAAAGTTTCATTTTATACTCTATATGCTTCTATATTATTAAGAATGTCTTCATATATTATATGTATTAAAACATAAAAATTTAGTGTGTAGCTTTTTAGTGATTTAGTAAAAATACAAAGCAAATTGGTAGCACCTCCCTATCCCCCTCTTTCTTTTTAGATTCTAATTCTTTGAGGGTAGGGATCTTACCTTTGAATTATTCATAGCTTCTACCAGTGTTTTTAGGTACTTAGGCATTCAGGAATATTCATTTAAGTGAATATCATGCCTTAATTTCTAAGAAAGCACAATCATGGATGCAAATCCAGCTATACTATTATACAAGGTATATAACCTTTCTGAAACTTAGTTTCATCAACTATAAAACAAAAAATAATAATACTGAAATTATTTGGCTGATTTGTGAGGATTTGAAATGATTCTAATTATACAATACTGAGACTAATTTTTGAGATGTTAGGAGTCCAATAAATGGTCTTGAAGAAAATAATGGCTACAGATTGATAAAAGGAGATGACCAAGTATTTCAATTAAATGGGGAGGGAAAGATTCAGTAACCAGAACAAGAAAGATGGTGGGTAGCGTGAGGAGGAGGTGGGATGGCTCATCATTGAGCACCTGTTGGGCATAGTGTTAGTTTCCATCAGCACCTTCATTGCTTGTGACCAAGTTGCAGCATTATTGTAGAATGGAGATAATTGTTGGGAATTCCCTTTTCCTAGCTGCTATTGACATTGGTGAAGGTATCCAAGAAATGGATGTGCTTGATTTTTTACTGGTTTCATGTTCACAGGTACCCAGCAAGTGGAATGGGACTTCCCATAGAGTCTATACACAGAGTGGAGGCTCAGTTGCTATTTGTTGACAGACACATCTCTGAGATTGTTCCAAAAGACAAAAGCAACCACAGAAATTGTTATCTAGAGACTGTTCTATTCATCGGTTGGGCTCCAGGTGTACTCATGAGCAGGCCTGAAAATGAACATGAATATTTGGAAGTTCTCAAAGCACATGTCATCATCCTTTAAATTACTCTATTTCATTATTTCACATATATCTAAGGCATGGTGCTTATATCTCCATATAGTAGACCCCCCATCCTTTTTTCTGACATTTTGTTATTACTACACCTTAAGGAAATGTGAAGGAAACCAATGAAGTACCATTGCACACCTACCTACCGTGGTCACCAGCCATTCTCTTTCTCCTACTAGACTGTAAGGTTATGAAGATTGTGGTCCACCCCCTCCTGCACCTGGCACAGCTCTCACAACATAGAAGAAGCTAAATAAATATTTGTTGAAGTAAAATAAGGTAGTAAAGAACCAAACCCTGTTTCATCGATGAAATAAAGGCTTAAAAACCTTCAAAACATAGTAATGTTTTCACAACAGAAAACCTGACAAACTTTGAGTTTAAAATATATAGTTTTGGAAATAAAGGGAGTGGGCTTTTGAAACTAAAGGGGAAAAAAAAGTTCACATTTTTTCATGTTTACATAGTATAAACAAATGGAACATCCTATTTTCAGTTTGCATTTGAAAAAGAATGTTTATTTAACATTCAGTAACCCACACTTCACTGACAGAAAAAAAAGATTAACAGAGTACAGGAATTTATTTGGTAGTTATAAAACAAAAATGTCTCTTAAAGTCAAGATCAGATACTAAAGTTTAGTCAAATGGGAATCTGCGAAAATATAATTAAAATATGCAATATTTATGAAGAGTGAGCAAAATGTTGGAAGCATCCGTGAGTTCTGTCTAGGAAAGACAAGAGGGGCAAGTGATGAAGTTCTAAGGAATCTTACTTTTAATAAGTAAATAAATATTTACTTTTTTCACTTTCTTCAGGGTATTGATAACATTTGATCATTAGGTTCCCAGCAATGAGACTGTGACAACTAATAAGTAGAACCTTCAAATGACACATTAGCTAATCCTTTATTAGTATCCATTTTGTAATGGGTGACACATTTAACACATTTAGTAATATACTCAAGGGGCGCATTTAAATGAAAGAGTTTGGTGAAGCAATTTTAAAAATACGTAGATATTTTTATTAGTGATAAATTTGTCTAAATTCCAGTTGATTAAATACAAGATAAGATCTAACTCTATGTGTAATATGTGTTTATATTATAGAACTTTTCCTCATCTACTCCCACTTTAGAATTTGTTTTAACCTCTAAAAGAAAAAAAAAAAATATGCTTATCTCATTGGAGCTTTTGTTTTACGATTATTAGCCAACATGTTCTCCACTAAGAATTGTTTAAGGAGCAATGGGAATTTTAAGAGGCTTCTGCTGTAGACAAATAGATTGAGTACTGGAGGCACACGCCCCTTGGCCAGGATACTCTACTAGGTTAGGACCTTGGATATGAACCACACTCCCCTCTCATGCATCTCCTGGCCTGGTGGGGAGACAGACTTGCCAAGATAGAGTTGAGCTGAGTAGGAATGAACCAATAGACTCCTGTGGGTGGGCATGCAAAGCAGATGGAACTAACGGTGTAGCAGTGGTTCTCAACCTTCCTAATGCCACGACCCTTTAATATAGTTCCTCATATTGTATGTGGGCGTATCTGCATGTGGGCGGCCGCCTGGAGACGATAGAGGAGCAGTGTCTCGGTTCCTAAGACCATCAGAAATATGTGTTTTCCAATGGTCTTAGGCGACCCCTGTGAAAGGGTCATTCGACCCCCAAAGGGGTCGTGACCTACAGGTTGAGAACCGCTGGTAGAGGCATAGAGGAGCCAATGATCGTGGTGTGTCTGGGCAGCCACACGCCATTCAGTGTTGCTGGAGCATTAAAAGCAAAGAAGAGAAGGGTTAGAGAAGAGGCTGCAGTAGCAATTACAGAACCAACAAAAAGGCCTTGTGGGACTTTAAAAGAAGGTTGGGTTATAATCTGTAGAACCTTGCTACTGAAAGTGTGGGTGCTGGACCACAGAATTGGCATCATCAGGAGTTTGTTAGAAATGCAGAATCTCAGGCCCAACCCAGATCTCCTGAACTTCTTATATTATAATGAGACCTTTGATCGCCGTTAAATTTCGAGGAACTTCACGTAGAAGGTACATAATTGTGAAGCATGTCATGCCAAAGAGTGACATACTGAATTGTTTTTTTTAGAAAACTCACTCCAGCAGCAGTGAAGGTGTTGGACTGAAGAAGGGATAAGATTACAAACACAGAGACTACTGAGAAGAGTGCTGTGGTCGTCTAGGGGACAGGTGGGCAAACCTGGAGATGAAGAGGCCAAGTAGGGAAAGACATTCAGAAGAGAGCAATGTCAGAATTTGGCAATCAATGTAATATAAGGGAAAGAAGAAAAAAAAAGACAGATTCTAGGTAGACTAAAAGGTTTTCGGCTTGAGACATGTGGGAGGATATAGTGCCAGTATAGACAAAGTCTTCTAGAGGAGGAGTGTGTTTGGAAGAGGTGAACACAATGATGAATTATCTTCAAAATATTCAGTTGGAGGTACCCATGGGACATGTGGTTGGAGATTCTTAATAAATAACTGGGTGAATCTGCCTGGAGTTGGGGCACACACACACATATATGCACACACATGCACACATATATCATATATATATATATGATACACATATATTTAAAAGTAGTCATCTCATGCCCTGGCCGGTTTGGCTCAGTGGTTGGAGTGTCGGCCTGTGGACCGGAGAGTCCCGGGTTTGGTTCCCGCTAAGGGCATGTACCTTGGTTGCAGTTTGTCCCCGGCCCGTCTGGGGTCGTGTGGGTGGCAACCAGTCGATGTGTCTCTCTCACATTGATGTTTCTCTCTCTCTCTTCCCCCCTCTCTCCCTCCTTGCTCTATCTGAAGATAAATGCAAAAAATGTCCTCGGGTGAGGAAATAAATAAATAAATAAATAAATAAATAAATAAATAAATAAATAAAATAAAATAAAATAAAATAAAAGTAGTCATCTCATTAGTGCTGTCTAAATCCATGATCATGGTAAAGATTTCCAGGAAAAACTTGTAGAATAAGACACAAGTGGTGTAAGGTTGGAGCACTAGAGAACACCAGGGTTTAAGGGATGGGCAGATGAATATCAAAACATGGGGGAAATTGAGAAAAACTTGAAGAGTGTGCAGTCATGTAAAGTAAAGCGGAAGACAGTTCCAATTGAACCAGGTCATGATTCATGAATGTAAAATGAAGACTGGAAAATGCCTGTTATATTTAGTAACTAGGAAGTCATTGATGACCTTAGCCTGATACATTTCAGGTGGATAATATAAAAACTCAGGTTGATGTTTGTCAAGCTTGTGGAGCCATTAAGTGTAGTGAAGATGTATTTATAGAAAAGTTCTGTGAGATGAATGAAAATGTTGGATACTAGATACAAGAGCAGAGAGTCAAGAAGAGATATATTTGTTCCTTTCTCTCTCTCTCTCTCTCTCTCTCTCTCTCTCTCTCTCTCTCTGAAAAGCTCTGGACACAGAGAAGAAAGAGTCATTGGAGATAAATAATGACAGCATGTGGGGGATAGGGGAGAGGAGAGAGTAATAGCAGTGGAACACAATCCCTAGGGGGACATCAGCTGATGGGATTCAGAGTATAGATGGAATAGAGTCCCCTTAGCCAGTAGGAAATACATATTAATGTATGAGACCAAGGGAAGCATGGGGACAGAAACATGTAATTTTGGGAAGGCAGTCATTTTCGAGTAGTCACATCTAAGGGACTTAATTTCTTTCTGTGAAAGAGGAGACAATGATATTCATGTAGAAGGGAAAGTGACTAGTAGAAATGGGAGCCCCAGAGGAGACTACGAGAAAAAGCTGACTAGAAATGAAATGTGGGTTTGGGTGTCAGCATTAAAATCACGCAACTCAGATTCTGTGCATATAGAAAATGTATTATGGTAGTGTCTGCATTATCTAGTCCATGTATTTAATGAATAAACAGATTCAAATGTGTGTGAATTATCCATCATCGGTGATACTAATGCATGATAAAAGAGGCCATTATTCACATACCTAGGAACTAGAAATTGTTCCAAAGATGGCAAAAACAGACAAAAAGATCTTTGCACAACTGTGGTGTAAGGGAAATAAATGTTGCCACTGGTTGTTGAACATCTATGTCTACTACTATAGAGGAGGTGAGAGATGACAGTAGAAACAATAGCATAAATTTTAGCTAATTAATCCACAGATATGCAGAGTTAGAAAGACTCTCAGAATTTACCTAAATGCTTTCTTCAGCTCCCGTGTGGATGCTGACAGTGAGAGTCTTTGTTACCTACCAAGTAGCCAACTCCATGTTCAATACACTGTACTTAATTGTTTGAAAAATCTACTTTATCAGGATAAGTTATGGCTGAATTTCACTTCCCTGAAACTAGATGTGTCAAATTTATTTTCATTCAATTCAACAAATATTGTGCACGTACTAAGTTTAAGGTATTGTTCTTGGACTTGCAGGATGATCAATAGGTCAGGATCCATGACCTTCATATCTTTAGCCTAGTAGAGGATGTAAGACAAGTTCCAAAATGACTATAAGAGAAATGAAATGTATGCCATTACAGAAGTAATAATATGCTGTTTTTGTTTAAAAATGAGGTGCCAGGACTCATATCTCAATAAATTATGACATGTGTCTCCTACACCCCCTGCCCAATCCTGTTTATATTGGAATATCCACATGTTTTTCCAGCCAAGTGAGTCAGTCAAGATGAAAATGTTAATTTATTTGACTGGACATACTCTGCTAGCTCATACTGTCCAAAAAAAAAAAATTCCCTTGTAATAATGATACTACTAAACTGTTTGTATAGCAGTTTATAGTTTACTAATCACTCTTCATATGTTAGTCCATGTAATCATCACAGCTCTGTAAAGTAAGTAGTAATGTTCTCCTCCACTTACACATGAAGGACCTAAGTCCCAATTTAAATAGTTTACCCAAATCACATAGCAGGTTAAGTTAACATATCCAGGCCTCATGAATCTGTATCTAAACTATAAGAGCAGGACCTCTGTGGACTCAGTGGGGTTATTAGGTGCTTAGAGGGTTTGGGGAGGGTACATAAAAGAAGCACTATTTAAGGGCTAATGCAATTTTAGTATTAGCAGAGGGAAGGAGGACATTCCAAGCAGAGGGCATGGCAATGTTTGATGTATAGATGCAGGAAGTACAGGGCATGCTTATGTAAAAGCCCTGGTTCTATATATGGGTTTTATAATCATCTTTCTGATTCTAAATGATTCTAATGATGACTGATTCTAATGATGGCTGACTCTCTGAGAGCTAACCAGAATCCTAGGACAAGAAATAAAAGAGAGAGAAAAAGATGCCCATGGAAGAGCCCTGGGATCACCTATAGTTATTGGGTGGGAGGCACAGAAGGAACCAACAAATGAGAAACCAGAGGAATGGCCAGAGGGTTAAAATCCTTTCCAATTACAGAAACCAAAGGAGGAGACTTTCAGAGAGAACATGTGATCATTAGGGATGAAGACTAAAGATGAGTGGGTGAAAGACCAGTCTTGATGAGCTTGGAGAGAGCAAAAAAGCCAGTAGTCGGACCGTTAAGGATCAAGTGCATAGGAAGGAAGTGAACATCAGGAAGAGGTTGAGGAGGACTGGACCTAGGCAAGTAAGTTTCCTCTGTCTCAGAAGCCACCCTTCAAGCGCTTGAAGATAGCTCTCAAATCTTCTCCTTCCCTTTCTCAGGCAAAAAGCTCATAACTAATTCAGTAGATTGCCATATGCTTTCCCGACAGTCACCATTATGGATTCTTTCTGTAGGTATTGTTGGTTTGTCAGTTGTCTTCTTAAATTTGGCATCTAGAAATTAACTCTGTACCCCATGTTTATGGTCTGTTGATCATGCAGGAGAAAAAAGCTATCATATGTTTTGTTTCCTGTAGTTTATTTACTTTAAAAAAATTTTTTTAATTAATTTTAGAAAGAGGAAAAGAGAGAGAGAAAAAAATCGATTAGAGAGAACATTGATTGGCTGCCTCCTGCATGACCCCCACTGGGGATTGGGCCCACAACCTAGGCATGTGCCCTGACCGGGAATCGAACCGGCGACCCCCTGGTGCATGGGTTAATGCTCAGCCACTGAGCCACACCAGTTGGGCTCCTGTACTGTATTTTTAATAGCAGCCACATTTCACTGCTGGTTCATTGAACTTACAGTCAGTTTTGATTCCACACAATTCCTGTACTTGCCAATATTTAATGAGACAACCCAAACAGGGGAGAATGACACTGGAGCCATGAGGTGGAGAGGGCGCGGGACTAGCATCCGGAAATCTACATGTTCGTCTGGGCTTTGACACTTATTAAATATATGTTCTTGGGAAAGTCAGTCTGCTTCTCTCTGTGCTCCAGAGGGGGCAAGATTGAATGGTTTCTAAGCTTCTTTCTAACTCTAAAAATTCTGAAATTAATAACTTAAAAAAAAAAAGGCCTTCATTAATTTACTATTCAGATATTTATAGAACTCAATTCTGTGCCAGGCATGGCTAGGATTTCAGGATATAGTGGAAAATAAAACAGAGCTGGTCCTGATCCATGGGGCTTAAATGGTGACATTTTCAGGCTGAAAAGTAGTTGGTTAAATACAGGGGAGAGTGAGTGAAGAACAGACACAGAGAGTGCCGTCAAAATTACCTGCAATTCTCTGTAAAGTAATGGAATTGAGTAGGTGATCAGCTCCTGAATCCATGGTCCTAATGAGCCAAATTGCCCCAAGCATGTCAGTAAACTATGTACAGATACTTCATAGCATTTTTCACGTCATTTCCCTTCTCAAAACCTATAATTGCTTTATTCTTTACAATGAAAATTCCATCATAACCTAATTTTTAACCTTTTTACTCCTTCTTAAATTGAAAATAAATGAGTGAGTTTACAAAATAAAAAAATTTTTTACCTGCCTAAATGTGTGTAGAAGGACAGTGGCCTTGAGGACTTTCAAAATGTGGAATGAAAAATAAAGTCTCTATATTTCTATTATCAAGAATTGATCACTTTATGTCATTTCATAGCTATAAAAATTATATGTGGAGCCTGGCTGGTGTAGCTCAGTGAATTGAACATCATCCCATGGACTGAGAGGTCCTTGTTTGATTCCTGGTCAGGGCACATGCCCGGGTTGCAGGCTCAATCCCCAGTAGAGGGCATGCAGGAGGCAGCTGATTGATGTATCTCTCTCATAGCAGTGTTTATCTCTCTCTCTCTCTCTCAAAAGAAATCAATAAAAACATTAAAAAATATATGTGGAATAACACAGTGAACAAGAGAATAGAAGACTATTGCACTGAAACTTTTCCAGGGACCTAGTATTTATAGGAACTATAGTTATTTATATTGAGGAAGAAGATGTTAATAAAAACACCATCTGTGATATGGCAGCATCATTATCTGGTTTTGGTGTTAATAATCCTAAACATAAAATTAGTGAAGCATACAAGAAATTCTAGCAGCAGACAGTCTTGAACTTTATAGCATGAGACACAAAATTAGAGGTGCCTACTAAAAGATCATTATTTTTCCCAGAGAGTGTCAACTGGAGATCAACACCTGCGATAATCTTAAAATTCCATTTTTCAACAAATATGGGCAACCTGAAAGGAAAATTGCCCCCTTTGTGTGCTTCTGAAAGCAAATATGCATTGTGAAGATTATTTTCTTCACAATGTGCTGTCACAGTATTTCAGTTACCCATTGCTATTGCAATAAACTAACCCAAAACTTAATGGTTTAAAACAACTATGTTATTATTACTTCTCATAATTTTGAGGCTTAGCTGGGCTCGGCTGGATGATTCTTCTACTCCATGTGACATCAGTTAGAGTTGCACTTGTCTGGGAGCTTAATTGGACTAGAATGTCCAAGATGGTTTAGTCACATATCTAGTATCTTAGCAAGGACAGCTACAAGGCTGGGCTTAGTTGGGACACTGAAATACCTAAGTCTCTTTACATATACTCTTAGGACTTTTCCTGTTCCATGTGACCTTTCTATGTGGTGGCTTCGTATAGCCTCTTTAGCTAGGTGCCGGGCCCTCTTACTGGTCCATGCCACTGATGCTCCAAGACTTAAGGGGTCAAAGCTCCTACCTGGTGAAATGGGAAGGCAGTCTTCCATGCTCTGTTAGAGTTTATAGCACACAGTATTCATACAAACACACACATATGTATCAGTATACATGCACACATATGTGCCTATAAAGTGCTTTCATTTCCATACAAAGATCATGCTTCTTTAATAGGAACAAATTATTACTATAAAAGAATGATGAAGTAATAATACACAAATATATTCAGCATTCCACTTCTCTTTCCCCAAAAAATACATAGGCTGAATTTCAGAAATAACTTGGGAGTTAAGAGACAAAAACGTTTTGAAGAACCAGCTGCCATCGGTATGAAGTACATTGAGAATGACAGACGGGGGTGAGGGGAAAGAGTGGACATTTAAGAATGCTTGCTATGCATTAAGTATAAACCTCCCCACTTCTTGGGCATTTTCTTGAGATACTGAGTAAATATTTGAAATTCTTTAAGTTACATATAAAATTTAAATGCTGATTACATTTCTCCCAAGTTTTTATGTTTACATTTTTCAGAGACTGGACCTTGGAGTATGTGTGTTGTAGGGGCAGGAGGCAGGCATGGTGAGCTCACATATATCTGAGTTTACACTACTGATACTATTGAAGCGCCATCTATAGCATTGTGCTTTCAATGTTTTTTAAAAGGGGGAATACATTTGCATGGGTCCAAACTATCCTATCTTTTTTTCCTCTGAAATATTGGCATATGTTGGTAAGATCTAGCCAGGAATAAGAGAAACAATAAAAGCTTAACTTGTAACTTGCCCACAAAATGATATAATTTATTACCTTGACTCTTTTGGGTGTAATTAAAACCATTGAGACAACTGAAGAGAGTGAGTGTGTGATGTCCCTCTGCAATTCGGAGGTAGGATGAACAGGCGTGCCAGAACAGGGTGAACTTGGATCTAGGCGTGGGCAGTCTTGGTGACAATCATAGGGGCATCACCAGAGCTGTCTGTCTTCCACTCCTCTGAACACTGTTTCCCGGTACTGTAGAGAATAACTGAGGCTTCAGTGCAGAGGAGAGAAGAACCCTGACAGGGTTCCCATTTCTTTGGCATCATGAAGACTGGGTGGCTCACGTGTCAGTTAAAGTCTGCAGCAGGAGATCCAGGGGACTGTCTTTATGGCCCCAAGAAGCTAATGTATACTAAGCAAAGGTGATGAAAAAGCCTCCTGCCATAATTAATTTCCATTCTGATTCAGGATGTGAGAGGTATCCTGACTTCCAATTCCTCTTAACTAAGCCACTCACTTTAGAAAAGCTTAAATGATAATATTGATCTATGTAAACGTTTGCCAACTACATAATCAGAAAAGGTTGATTTCTACCACTGCATGTGTTCGTAGACATTCTTATGTCCTTCTTCCATTTGTTCTTCATCTTAAAATTCTCTAACTGCATACCTCTCTTCCTTAATTTTTGACATTAATGAGTGTCTCATGTAAGATTTAAAGCTGATGCACATGAGAGAGATTTAAAGACCATTTCTGTTTCTCCTGGTTATTGGAACGTGTGACAATAATGTGCTCATCCATCTAGGAGTGGAGCACAAAGGATTCCACCTTTTCTGTCTCATCTGTTATCTCTTTGTCCAAGTGTGAATCTGAGTCACAGCTGTTACCAGCTTTCTGAAGCAGCGTGTCTTTAGACATTTGGAATTGTTCTCTGTTCCCTTTTGATAGGAATAGTGTAAAATGTATCTTAAAATATTTGAGGAAGATAAGGAAGAAGAGAATTGGCTATATATTTTGGTAAAGTTGCTGCTTTCCTGGAGTTCGTTGGCTGTTTTGCCATCTTATATATGTCAAGGGAGATGTCTTAAAACCCACATGTTTCTCTGCCCTGTGCCTAGGAAGGTGTTGTTGCTGTTGTTCTCCCTCATCTGAAAATGTCAGTATGGTGAAGATGGTCCCCAAAGTTCTTCTGAGCACTTGCAGTTCAGTGCCTGTGTTTATAACAGGTTTTGGAAATGCCACAGCTTATCTATCATTATATACAATGCATACCCTCTGATGGAATTTCTTTTGCTACATTTTCTTTATATGTCTTTAAACATTGTTCTGTGAGGGTAAACTTCTCTACTTGTTTTTTTTTTATTTATTTTTTTTTAAAGACTCTTTTTCTTGTCAAGGTAGCTGTCAATCTACTTGAAAGATAAAGTAGATATGTTTTTAAGCATGACTCCTCCTCTACCCCCATAAAGGTTATTTTGCTGGGGCAATGGAGTTTCTTTTCATTGACATTCTGGGACAGATCTTTAAATTCAGCTCCATCTGGTCACCTTGCCTGAAACCAGGTTATAGCTGTTTCTCTAAATCAGACCTGAACTAAGCAGGAACATCTGTACCAAGAATTATGAGGCCCAGCTGAACGTTTTGGACCAGCATGTTCCATCTCACTTCTTTCTGCTCTAACCTTTTAGCAATTATCTTTACAATCCTTAGAAATGGTAATTAAAGTTGGGAGAAGAACAAACAGAATACTGAAATGTTTTCAAGCTCCAAACACCAGGTATATAAATGTCAGTGGCTTAAATATGGTTATAAGAATGTTTTTATTAGCAACCCCCACCAATCTTCTTGGGGATCATATTTAGACTTTCCTTCAGGGAGTCTAACACTGCTAATCAGCTTGCATAGTTGGCAGCTATGAGCTGGGGACACCTGAAGCTACTTCAAGAATCTTTTTATTTTCCCAATCAAGCCTACTGAAGCAGTAGGTATAGATAAATATATTGGCATTGCATAGTCTCTGTCTAAAAAGATTTTGTCACTCACCAATACAACAACCAAAAATACTTCCAAAGGTAAGCAAATAGTCTTCTAAGCCTTTCAACATTGAAAACAGTTAATTCAGAGGATCTGCCTCCTACCTCTCTATAAAATTTGTGAATGTGTGCAGACAGATTTGCTGATTCCCACACATGCTAAGCTGATTGAGCCTCTTCTGATTGGTAACCGTGACTTTGGAGTCATTTATAAATATTATTTTGGTACTTATTCTCATAAACCTCTGAAATACTTCTCTTTCTGCTTCATAATGAAGAACTTTCTTTGATATGATTATATGCTCATAATTTTTTTCTATCCTTTACAATTGAAATACTGTTCATTCATTTCCCCATCTTATTACATTAGAGTATTCCAACCAGGAATGAAGTTATTGGGGTTAATGGAAAGGAGGACACTGAGAGTAGACTGAGTTTTGTTTTTGTTTTTGTTTTTCTATAGCATTTGGGTTCATTAGAATAGCCCTACCAGGAACAGGCTGACAAATGGTCAATTCCCTTCCAAAAATTGAGACGCCCCCTCTTTTTTTTTAATCCTCACCTGAGGATATTTTTTCCATTTATCTTCAGATAGAGTGGGAGGGAGGGGGAGAGAGAGAGAAACATCGATGTGAGAGAGACACATCGACTGGCTGCCTCCCGCCCCACCCTGGCCAGGGCTGGGGACAAACTGCAACCTAGGTATGTGCCCTTGCTTGGAACCAAACCCTACGACTCACTGGCCTGCAGGCCGACGCTCTAACTGCTGAGCCAAACTGGCTAGGGTGAGGCCCTTTTTTATTGCCAAGTGTAATTTACTAATATTAGGCAAAATCAATTATTGCTACCAAATGTCAGGACATTTAATGAAGTTAAAAATATCCATATTTATTATTTTCATTTAGACTCTGTTTTTTAAGTAATTTAGACAATTTTTAAAATTTTATTTGGGACTATTATTTTTGGCTTAGTATATCGATACTTTAAGAGCTAATGTTAACATAGTGATCCTTTGGCTTGATTTTCTTCAAACCAGAAGTTACTTATACTTCCACATTGGAAACAGATTTTTTTCTTCCTTTCCTTGGTCTCTGCATCACTTTGATTTTTAGGATCAGAAGATAATGATATTGAATGGCAGGGCTACAGCTGAACTCTTTGAATCCATGTAAGTTCTCACCGTTTCCTCTTATTCATAGCAATTCTCAGAACAGGAGCTAGAGATTTTTTTTTTTATTTTGGCTCCAAGAAAACTTTCTATTCAGCTATTTGTTCAATAAACATTTGAGTGTCCCCTTGAACTCATAACCCTGACATCAATCATTTCACTTTCACTGGTATTTATATATAAGTACATGTATATTCAGATAACACAGTGGCCAGGTATTTAAGTTGTTTAAATTATTTTTCTAATCTCATGAGCATTTTCAGTTTTAGTATCTTAATTCTTAGTAAACTATGAACCAAAATATGGGCATAAATATACCTTTCAAACTCCTAAAAAAATTAACAGTGTGGTTTTCAGCACTATACTTTGTAAGTAATATTGAAACCTAAATCCTACCCGGGGGACATAGGCTTGGCTACATTTCAGTTTTCACAGAAAAGCTAAATGAAGAACGAAGAACAATGAGCTGATCATTTGAAGGCATGTTTGTATGTTTAAGCTTCTATTATTTCTACAGCCCTTTCGCCCAACCTGACAATAAATGGCTGCCTCACCTAGAGTTATAAAAACATGATAGGTGCTTGACAGCTCCAGCCATAATCCACTCCCATCATAAGCATTACCATTTCTCTAAAAATCATGACTCTTCCTTAATGATGGTAGAGATTCCAAAATGTGAACAGTTGCTTTGTATTTTAACTTTCCAAATTCTAGTCATAAGTCATAGAGCAAACTTGAAAGAAGCTGGAAATTCTGAAGGGGTATTTTTTTCTTATTTCTTTCACCAAAGAAGTTCATTGTGAGCTGATGAATCAGAATCCTAGCCAGTAGTCTCTGAAGCCACTGAAAGATCAAGGAGGGAACGGTTGGTGCAAGGTCATGATGGGGTGAGTGTGAAGTGGATTGTGGACATAGTTTGAGGTTCTGACCATCTCCCCAAAGCCAAATGCGAAAGCTTTTCTTATTATTCAGTAGCTTTTGTTTTGTTTTAGTTTTAAACTACCCTTTCCTGCTAACAAGGTAGAGAAGAAAGAGTTATTTGAAAGATTCCCGTTTCCTGTTTTTACTTAAGTCCCTCTCCAAGATCCCTCAATGACCAATGGCTCGGCCCCTTAGAGAGAACATGTACCACAACAATACATTGCTTCCGTGGATTCATGGAGCTGAATGAGATTCTCTTCTGAGAGCTGGTATTTCTACATTCCTGTGTTCTCTAAGGAGTACTTTGGTGTGCTGGCAATCAGAAAGAGGACTCAATGCTTGAAGCACCTCAGTCTTTGTGATTCCTGGGGAGCAGGCCTTCGGAGTCTAGAAATCCTGTAGGAACATAGGTGTCTCAGTAACGATTACTTGTTTCTTGCCCTATTCCTGTGGGTGAATGTTTGGGTTTGAGTTCAGGGGAGACGTGATTTTTTAAGAGACACTCTCTCTGGTCCCTAGTAGCCACTGGCCATGTACAAAATTCCACCATTTCTTATATTTCTGTTTTCCCGTATGCAAAACTACCACCACTGAACCATAAGACGCAAAGATAAGGTGCTGGTTTTGATGCATTTTTATGATATATTAACTACCATGTAACTACAAGGGGAGTTTTGACATATCAAATGTAATGTAACCATGTATTTCATACCAAAAGTCAGGAAATCTGGTCTGACCATGAAAATAGAATTTTTAAAATCTGAGTTATCCTGGAAAATTTCAAGTTTTAGTCAAAGTTTAGTTGAATTCAGGGGCTGGGAGATGTTGATAGTCCGATGAGCCATGGTCTCTGTCCTCAAGGATCTGATTGTCTGTAATAAATTTGATATAATGTCATCACAAATGTATTTTCATAGGAAAAATAATAAAAGGAAGACTAAGATGGATGAAAATCAGTGTAAGTCTGGGTTCTCCTTGTTAATATGGTCTGTCAGCATAAATGAGCCATTAGAGATGGATCCATGCTGTGTGTTAAACGGTGCTCTCCAGGGTTCTTATCTCAGCTCTCATATCTTCTCATTCTTCTTTCTTTTCCTTAGCAAATGTACTCATGCCAAATATCATCTACTTCCCTTATGACGTCAACACTTACATATCTGCATACGAGTCTCTTTCCCACGCATGAAACTCACCTTTCTCTGCCCAAGGCTCCTCAAACTCCACTTCTCTGGAACCAAATTCCTCATCTAACCCAGATACTTGACCCTCCTCCTCTATTTCCTGTTTTATTGAATTACTACTCCTGTTCACTTTGCTCTTCTATTCAAATCTAGGCATAAAATATAACCTGGGACTTACCCCCTGCCTTCAGCTGGCCACCAAATCTTATGATCCTTTTCTTCCCTGTCAGCCCCTAGGGTCTTCATAAAGTTCTCATCTGAATAATTGCAGTGATCCAAAAACCAGTCACCTCATTTCCACTCTTACCTCCTCACAACCACCAGAGTACTCTTCCGAAGTCCCAAGTCCAAGCAAAACTCTGGCTTAAGTCTTTCAGTGACCATGATTCATAATCTGGCTCCTGCCCACTGTACCAATCCAGTTCCATCACTTGTTCTCATGTACTCCACAGTCTTGCCATTTTAGACTGCTTGCAGCACACCAAACAAGGCAAGATGTTGCAGGCCTCCATGCCTTTGCCAAGGCTGTTAACCTCTTCCTGGAGCAGGAATCTTCCCTTCCTCCCTCTGGTTCTCCGTGTCCAGCTGGTAAATCCCACTCTCACTTTAACCCCACTTTAAAGCCTTTCATAATCCTTCCTGGGAGAGGTAATCACCCTTGCTCTGTATTCCTGTAGCATTCTGTGCCACCTGAATTTTTTAATTGTATTAATTAGGGTAGTTTAACCACAGTAACAAATGGCCTCTAAAATAGATAATGGTTCAAACAAGTAGACTGTTCTTATTGATCACTTAACAGTATTAGGTAAGTGAATAATTCATGGGTGGCCCTCCTGTATGCAACTATTCAGGGAGCCAAGCTAATGGAGCCTCTTCCACTTTTTTTTTTGTATCCTCACCCGAAGTCATTTTTACATTTATCTTCAGATAGAGCGGGAGGGAGAGAGGAGGGAAGAGAGAGAGAGAAACGTCGATGTGAGAGAGACACATCAACTGGTTGCCACCCACACGGCCCCAACTGGGGCGGGGACAAACTGCAACTGAGGTACGTGCCCTTAGTGGGAACCGAACCCGGGACTCTGGTCTGAGGGCCGATGCTCTAACCGCTGAGCCAAACTGGCCAGGGTGCCTCTTCCACTTTTAACCATTGATTTCAGGATTTCCTTGAGGCTATCTCCATTCCAAACAGACCTGGAGCAAAAGAGCATGGGGGAGGGGATGTGGGAGATTTTTATGGGCCAGGCCTGGTAGTAGCTTGCATTACTTCTACCAGCTAACACTCAGTCTTGACTGGGAAGGAAGCTTAGAAATATACTCGAGGTGTATGCCAGAGAGGATGAGAAAATGATGACTTCTGGTGAACATCCAGATATATGGTCTATATTGAAGCTCCTAGCACTTGATAGGACTTGAGTATATGTGTATACATAGGGGTGAATGAAAGAATGAATGAGTAAAAGTACTACTTTGGATTTAAAAAGATAATTTTATAAACAACTTAAAATAGAAGTATAAGATTTATATATTTATGTATCTTGATATCTCTCCTTCATTACAACAGTGCTTCTAAAACACACAAAATAGAATTACTATTCATGGTTGATAGATATTTAAAACTAACTTAATATTGACCAAAGCAATTTCAGTATTTTAAATTGCCTAATTAGTAATAGTGTTCGTGGATAGAAATAAAATTAGAAACAGATATGCACAAGGTATCTATAGGGGTAAAATGGTTATAATTGCATTCATTTAACTTTCACATTCTTATCTGTTCATAGGATTAAATTGAATTTTAGTTTAATTAAAACCTTCTGCTTAATATCACATAAAAAGTATTTGATAAATTAAGCATCTTGGTGAGAATTGTGAGACTTATAAAAGGTCAACATTCTAGGGAAAAACAAACAGGCAGAAATTCTTTTCTTAAACAAACACATAGTATGATTGAGAATTAAAATATAAACCAAATAGCCTGGCCAGTGTGGCTCAGTGGTTGAGCTATGCACCAAGAGGTCGCCAGTTCCATTCCCAGTCAGGGCACATGCCCAGGTTGTGGGCCTGATCCCCAGTGAGGGGTATGCAGGAGGTGGCCAATCAATGTTCTCTCTCATTGATGTTTCCATCTCTCTCTCCCTCTTCCTTCCTCTCTCTCTAAAAATCAATAAAGAAAAATATTTAAAAATATATATATATATACCAAATAGACAAAGTGTTTGCTGATTATCCTTCACTGTTGTGAGTGTTAGTGAATATGCAGTCCTTATATTTGACATCTGGAAGATATTTGAGTCATTTTTATCTATTTCTCTAATCAGTTCAACAAAAGTTTTTACAAAGAAAACGCATCTAAGTTTATTAGTCTACTTTTCATACTTTCACTTTTAAGAACCCTGGCATTAGATGACTAAAGGTGACCACCATTTTGACTAATAGAGTTAGAATTCAAAATAGCCTAGGATTTTGGGAGATCATTCATAAAATGTGAGATTCAGTAGCAATCACCATACGTTAGTTCTTTTGAAAACAATAAATTAAAATACATCAATTCTAGGTCACTTTAAACTCAGTAGTTCTTGATCATTTTCAGAGGGTTCCACAAGTGCAATTACTCCTTATTTAAGACTGGAAGAGCTGTGAGTGGTTTGACGACCAAGCCTGAGAATTTGCAATGTACCCGGCAGGAAGTGGGGAGTCCTTGAATGTTTCTGAGCAGGGAAGTAACTTAGTCAAGCAGGTTCTGAGGTGTATTTGATACCATTGTAATTAACCTAGTTATTAATAACAGGAAAGGAGCAAAGGGAAGGCCAGATATTACAGGCATGTCATTTGGGCAGCTTTGCCAGGAAGCTACAGCTTTACAGTCTCTAGGGAGCCACCTGTCTCTTCCCTGCAGATCACTGGGGGAAGGGACTGGATAGGGAGGGAATAGACACAAGCCCAGTAAGTTGGGTGATATAGGGAAGGTACTTGTCTGTCAGTCACACCTGACAACAGATTATTGGCCAGAATGGGTGTGGCCACTACAAGGGCTCGAAATTTGGGATATTTAACCCTCTAAACAAAGGAGTTCTCTCTTGTGCTCTTGTGCTCTTACTGCCCTTGGGACTCTTGTTGCTTGAGCGCCCTCTCCTGTATTCACTCACATGGCCTTAGACCCCATACACAATGAACTACTGTAATGGAGTGCAACTAGACCGATGCTGAGCTGGACCCGGCTGCAACATGGAGCAGAAACTCTGGACACTGGCTTTGCTTTTAGCTCTACTGAAACTTCAGCTATCCTTCTTCTATGACTGAAATGGGACTTTGAAAACCCAGGGATGTAATTCCACAAAATTAAAAATCACTCCTTCTCCCATGTGAATCTCAGAAAATTCTTTTTCTCGAGTTATCATAAGGACCCCACCCAAGCACCCAGTGGGGAAAAAGGATACCCCAGTTTCCCCGATAACATTTAACTACAGACTCCAAGGATGATTGACCTTGATGAGAAAAAAGTAAGAGAAAGTTAATTTTAAATGTAACAGAAATAAATACATCTCTAAGACTTAGTTCTTGCAAATTCTACCTCTACTTGTTTAGTGCCAGTCAATTCTTAGGAAACTTAATGTAGGAGAAGAAACAAGGTAACCTTTCATGTCACCCTGCCTCTTGAAGATTATATCAGTTTTCTATTGCTGCCATGACTACCACAGATTTAATGGCTCGAAACAATACAAAAGTATTATCTCACAATTTCTGTAGGTCAGAAGTCTAGCAAGGCATGACTAGATTCTCTTTTCAGAGTCTCATTAGGCTAAAAGTCAATTAATGGCCTAAGAGGAAGTTCTCATCTAGGGCTTAGGTCCTCTTCCAAACTCACCTGTTGGCAAAACTCATTTCCTTCTCACATTTCCATGTGCCCGACTTCATCCTCAAGACAACAACATAGCAATTCAAGTATTTCCCATTCTTTGAATCTCTCTGATTTCTTCTTCTGCCCTCACCCCATTGAAATGTCTGCTTTTGAGGCCACATGTGATTACACTGGGCTCTCCTGGATAACCCTATCTTGAAGTCAATAATTAAGTAAATGTAATCATATCTACACAGTCACTTTCACCATATTAAGCAATATAGTCACCAATATCATAGTAGGGAGAAAAGGGGCCCACGATTCTGTGTACTAAAATGATACCAACTATACTGTATATCAACAGAGGCCACTTACATATGAATTAAAGAAAATCATAACCCTTTCTAAAAGACTTAGGGCTTAAAATGATTTTAACTATTATGAATTTTTGCAGACTTTCAAGACAGTATAAATTAATGTGATAAATACCCACATAGTCATTACTGATATTACCAATACCATAAAAAGGTATAAAATTAAAAATGTATGAAAGTTGAAAGTTAAAACAATATAAAATTATTGTGCCTGGCCAGTGTGGCTCAGTGGATTGAGTGTCATCCCATGGACTGAAAGGTTCCGGTTCAATTTCTGGTCAGGGCACATGTCTGGGCTGTGGGCTTGATCCCCAGTAGGTGGTGTGCAGGAGGCAGCTGATCGATGTTTCTCTCTCTCTCAAAATAAAAATCAATAAAAATATATTTTAAAGTTAATGTGAAGGTAATATAATACCCATTTGTAATGTCCATTACAAATATAAATGTGGTCGAAGAACTTCGTGCATGTTAAAAGCTTAGATTTTTACTGGTTCCTTGAACAGAATATGCTTTTGTTAATGATGGCTGTTATTTATTGAATACTTACTATATACAAGTCACTGCATCAAGCTCTTTACATATATTATCTCCTATTTTCTCAGTAATCCAATAATGCTGGTATCATTTTTGTTTTATGATGAGTACACTGAGGCTCAGAAAGGTAGCAGGAGATCTGGGTGAATTGCTTATTCCTTGAATTTATAGAAGTTACTTAATAGTTTGTCCTTCACCGAAGGAAGTTTGAGTAGTTCAGTAGCAAAATGGTATAATGAAAAGAAATGAATTTGAGTATCAGACCTGCCTTTGAGTGCTGACTTCAACACTTACCAACTTGGCAAATTCCTGAAACCCTTTGTGCCTCCAGTTCCTAATTTGTAAAGTGTGGCTAATAGCAGACACCTCCTGGGGCCGGTGCAAGATAACACGTGTAAAGAACCTGGTATGTGATAAGCTCTAGATAAGAGTTCTCCAATACCTCTCTCCAGAGTAGCTAAAGTGAATCTGGTTCTAAAGCACTTGATTAACTCAGGAAGTCAGTTCTGGGCTCAGGCCAGCTCTGCCCGTCCCAGATATCCTATCCTAGATATTTAATAGAACATCAGGATCCACCTGAAACTCCAATCTACGGGACTCAGATCTGTGGGACTAGGGATAGATCCCTGTGGGTCCAAAACCCCAATGTGACACAAACGTACAGATGGATAGCCCAGTGGAATGAGTCTAGGAGCCTGGCCACACTGGACCTGGCCACAAAAATAACTTATAATTACCGAATTTTGACATGTGCACCAGTCAATTAAGAGGCACCAACTTAGCAGGGGACTTTCCTGGCACTCAACCAAGTCTTAGCCACATGTCAGAATATTTCAGTGGCTCTCACATTAATATGCATTTGCTCCCGTTGTTTTTGCTTGCTCTAATCAGAGTTGAAATGAATCCAAGAAGTTTCTACAACTCTGAGACATTCATTCCTCAGTGCCCCCTCCCTCCAGGCTCTGTCTGAAGGCTTAACTCAGCTATCTTATCTCTCTAGGTATGTGGAGACCAAAATGACGGGCTTGTTTTCCTGAGGGAATTTCCACTGGTTCGAAGAGAGGACTTTTATGAAGATTTAATCCTGTCTGACCTCTTGAATAGTCACAAAACTGAAGATCCGGTACAGTGTCTCTATTTATTCTTAGAAACACAGAAGTTCAATTGCTAATTCTGACTGGTGGTGGTGGTTGGGTTTAGCAAATCAGAAGAGGCTTGGGTGGTATTTTCTCCTATCTATGAGAAGGAGAGGGAAGCAAGTGATAGGGCCGTGGACAGACCGCACAAGGTAACTTTCTGACTTTTTCTGTGTCTGGCAAGCTTCAAACATCTTGCTCAAGCATTCACGTTTGTTTGGGGTAGCATGTGGAGGATTCGCATTAAAATAACTGATGTTTTGCCAGCAAGTCTAAACATGAAATGGTAATAATTTAAACGAGTGAAGAAAAAAGGAGGTTTATATTTAAAGCCCAAATTGTTTTATGGGTCAATGGAAATTCGACCATCTTCCAATCCTAGCTTCTTTGTGGATATTTTTACTTCAAAGTGTTAGTCATATTTATTTTATGACAGTTTGTTTCTCTGGTGGTGGTTTTGAAGGTAAAACAGTCTAGAAAAATGAGCGCTCAAGTGAAAACAGGTAGTATCATTGACTGGAAAGGTCAAGGTGCAGGTCCCTCTTGCAAATCAAAGTGATTGGTCATTTGTACTGTATTGTGAGAACTGGATGGGTAACATCAGAAAGTTCTAAATGTGGCTCATGATGGTGACAACCTTGTGCTCAGAAGGACTCACAGTGTAATGAGAAGGTGCTGTATGCCCCAGCCAGTGGGTTTCTTGTCCAATCATGATATGGTAGGATCACACAAAAGAATGCCTCACAACACCTTCAAAACAAACATGGGTGTGTCTTTATTTCCACGTCCTCGACTTTGCCTCCTTATAGCCCTCTCCCAAGAGTGTTTTTGTATATTTGTCTCATCAACTTCTCTTGTAGACATTGAGTAAATTAGCTTTCTCAGCTACTCACAGGCCACCTCTTACTGCCTTTGTCATTTCCATCCTCTCTGTAATGGAAATTTACATCCTTCTCAGAATGTGTGCCTAGTATCGCAGGAACAGGGCGTGGCAAAGGTTCCCAAGGGTACTCTAATTAATTTTCACATGGGTGTGCATGTATGTTTTTATCAGTAATCTCTGAAAATGCAGCGCTTGCCTTTTAAACTTTTGTTGTTTTCGCAAGGCATTTTTGGTTTGTTTTGTGATCTACTCTGGTACCCACACATTGCCACCTAAGTTTTATTCCTCCTTTCTGTGAATGATATTTTATAGTTATATTTAAATTTTGCCCCATTTGATATTGTGCAAAATCTGAACTATGTTAACTAATTTTGCATTTAATTTATTCAAAGTCCTAGAAAGTGCTGCTATGTGGATACTACATTCAAACTTCATAATTAATACAGAATTTACACTGTAAAGGAAATTGAATAGTAGGAACCAATTACGAACATAATGGAATTGTTATCGTGGTGCCACTAAAAACAATTTTTTCACTTGGCAAGCATTGAAGGTGTCACAAACATTGTCATTACATGGTTTCACATTGATTTACATCATAATAAAGACTGTACATGTTGCTGAATTTCCTGAAACCTACTGAGGTCATAAGTCATTGAATGGGTTGAAGCATTAAACCTGAAAGAGGAATTACCTACCAACACAGTCAGAACTGGGGTTATAAGAGAAAATGTGAAGAGAAAGAAAAGATCAAAGCTTCCTAAATACCAGAAGCTAATTCAGCCTCTTAATACATTTGTGAAATTCTAACAATTTCCGTGGAAGGTGTGTGTGTGTCTCTCTCTCTGAGCACTACATTTGGGCCAGAGGATATAAAACTTTGAAACTATAACTTTATTTTCTAAATAGACATTAAAAGATGAATCACCATCATCTGTGTATTTGTCTAAGGTGAAGAATTTAAACATGGGTTGTTACTTGTATTAATAGGCAGGAAAGTGGAAATTCCTTTTGTGTTCCTTATTTATGAGTTTCTGCTCTATTGGGAGGAGGCTCTTGAGCAGATGGGAGAATCATCAAGAAAGCTTCCTGGTATAGGTCACAAACACCACTTGGCAAGCACAGGTGGGTGAGAGGAAAGAGAGCTGAGCAACATAATCTGTTTGTACAATTCTGTCTGCTTTCAAGTAAGCCCTCTCCAGTGTCTTAAACATGTATGCACTTATTTCACCTCTCCTACCAGATTAGGAGCTCTGCTCCTTGAGGTGGGGATCGTGTTGGTTCTCACCTCCCGCGCATCTGGTCCTGCCCTTGAAAGTAATAAATGTTCGATTGTGTTAAGTGTTTGTTGATGGAGAAAACCCACCATGACTATTCTCTATTTCTCTGTTAGTATTTTATATCGAAAACACTGTGAGAATTCCATCACAGACCACGTATGAAAAGGGTCTTATAGATGTGAAAATCTTTCTAAATGCAAAGTATTATTGTTAAAATGGTACGAATGACTTGTTTTTAATGAGGTGAGGAAAGAACATTGGAAATTATCTCCATGATGTCCTTTCAAGTCAGTATGTAGGTTTATAGTAAAGAATGTAAGTCTAGGGATGTTTGCCCACTGGAAATTTATAGTTGTGGAAGTAACAAATTTATCCCCAATACATATAACAATCTGAGCAGAAGTATCATTAACTGTAGAAAACATTTTGTCACATTTCTGAGTAAAACTACTGTTATCCTCTTTTTAGGTCTTTCCTTTTTCTTCTTTATAACCTTTCTTTATTCTTTCAAATGATTTTGAAAAACGTAACAGCCTTATTTGTGAAACTCTTTCACCTAAAAGTTTAAATTGGGGGGAGACATTTTTGACCTTAGAGTTACATTTCCTCAACTCCTTCTCAATTAAGACCTTTTGGCACAATTAACTTTTACCTTGCATTAGAGAAACTTCCTGGTTAGCTTCCTCACAGAGGGCCAATTCCATTCATTCCCTCCCCTGTGAAAAGCTACCCACGTGAGCCATTTGTCTAGAATCCACAGCAGGCAAGTAAACTTCAAATCATTGCCTGAAACTCTGCATGTAGGATTTGCATTGTTTACAGAAATAGGACGTTTGTCAAAGGCTGTCATTGATTCTTGGAATAGTCAGGGAACAGATCACATTGTTTTTGGCTGTCAGCCGGATACAAAATCAGAATAATAATTAACATGAAATTCATTACAGAATGGGTTTCTTCACTCTGTAATTAGTACAAACCTCATTTGTCATTAGCTCTGTGGTTCACAAATTGGTTATTTAAGCCACTATTGTACCTTGGCAGAAAAGAAAAGTTATTTAAGTATTTGTTCCAATGGAGGGTAGAGTGGTCCTTTTAATGACTGGTAAAATAGGGGTGTCCTTTGTGGAACAGAGGTGAGCTCTCATGCAAGGATCCCCAGAAGTGCTTGTTTTTAAGGATTGTATGTGAAAAGATAGAGTTTGTTCTCTAGGTCGTCAGTAATTCTCTGAAGTTCAACTAAGACAAAACAGGCAATTTATTAAGAACGATTTTGTTTTCCATTGATTTTCTCTCTCTCTCAGTTTGGCAGGGGTAGGGGATGGTTGGGGGCAAGTATTATTTCTGTGAGCTGAAAATTAGTTCAACCAACACACATACACTTATGAAAATGGAATATAACTATTTCTATATATCTTCAAGGTGTCCACTAACCTCCTCCCAACCCTGCTAATGGAAAGGAAACATTAGAATTTAACTGATCACATCTAAAGATAACTTAATTTGCTTAATTATAATTTTATGTTGGCCACTATTGTGGAGTATTGAGTGGACATAAATACAAGGAAGTAGTAATGTGTCAAGAACATTTATATTACTGAAGAATTGATACCATTATAATTAATATAGTTATTAATGATGGGAAAGGAGCAAAGGGAAGGCCAGACATTATAGGCATGTCCCCTGAAAAACACTGGGTGAAGGGGACTGGACAAAGGAAAGGTAGACGTATGCCCAGTAAAGTTGGGGTGACATAGAAAGGTACCTGCCTGTCAGTCACACCTGGGAACAGAAGTCATTGGCCAGATGGGTGTGGCCACTACAAGAGCCTAACGATTTGGGATATTTAATCCTCTGAACTAGGGAATTCTCCCTCTTGTGTTTTCGGGACCCTTGGAACTCTTGTTGCTTGGGGTGCATTCTTCTGCATTCTCCCATGTGGCCCACGGCCATGCGGACCCCACACACAGTGGGCTAATGGACTGCAGTGAGCCTGATGCTGTACTGGACCCAGCTGCAACATGGAACAGAAACTCTGGAGTCTGACTCTGCTTTAGTTCTACTAAAACCCCAGCTACATTTCTTCTATGAGTGGAATGAGGGAAATGAGATTTTAGAAACCCAGGGATGTAATTCCACAAGAATAAAGCTTTCTTCCATATCTCATCTTCCCATGGGTGCCTCTGGAAATGCTTATTCCAGCATTACCCCAAGCACCCCACTTCCACCAATAACAGAATGATTTACCTTGTTGCTCTCTTATTAGCATCTTCTCACCTGAATTCATTTGGCACATTCTTGATAGACTTACCTTTTCCCCAAACAAAAATTGGATCTACTTGTTCTTCATGAGTGCTTATGGAGTAAAGAGAAGAAGGAGTTAACATGTAATTGCAGAAGCACACATGCTCCGATATACTTATAGCTTCATAAAGCCTTATTGATTAGTGACTGCTATATTTTTTATTAACTGATTTTATGCAAAAAAAAAAACTGTACAGTGAGTATTGAAGGAGCCAGATGTTTAGAAACTAGAAGTACATTCCAATGTAGTCTTTGATTTTTGTGGCATGCTTACAGGTATAATGAATTGGCTATCAAAATTCGTCCTTGGGAAAATACATTGAGACAAGATTAGATTTGCTTTCTAGTACATTTGCTACTTTGAGTTATATAATATGATATCACAAATAAAAAATCAGAACACTCTATAAAGTATATATAATATGTCTGTCACCCTATGAGGGTTTTAAATGTTTTTATTTGCCTGTGTTTGTAAGACTTATCTGATGCATTCTGACTCTAACAGTCATGAGCTATTTTTAAAAATACTTTGGCATATAAAGATTTTATATAACTTTATATTTTCTTATTATCTTTTGGTATTCTAAAGTAATATTCTACATCATTGCTACATTTCTGTGGAAAGGACAGAGGAAGCTTGGAGAAGGCCCAATATGTACCAAGCACTTAAAATTTATACAAATTTCTCAGAACAACCCATGATAGGCAATGATAGCTCCATTTTGCAGTAGTAATTATCAATTGGAAATATAATTTTTGAGATATCCCACTCCTGATTGTAACAAAACTATAAGAATGTAGGTCTGGAAGAGTAACAAAATCTGAATGGAGTATCAATGAATAACTCAAGATAAACTATTTATTAATAACCTGTTATTTACTTGTATACAAAAGAAGCTAATGTAACCAACAAGTGCTTTTAGCTAAGAAAGGCAGTAAGATTAAATCAGAGTTAGAGAAAAGAAGGGGAGAAAGGAAAATCACAGATTGTTTGCATTAGCAAATTGTGTTTTTCACTTCTTAATGTTTGAAATAGTAAGTAGATGGTTAGTTGGCTGTTTCCAAAAAGGTTGATCAGTCTTCTGCCTTGAATGACTAACTGGGTCATCAGAGTAAACAATTTCAGTTGTCTATGGATTCTCTAAGAGAACTTGGGTGTTTAACTGTGTGTATACATGACAAGCTTTCTCTGTGCTATCGCCAGTCAGGTTTCTGTGTTAGTGCCTCCGTTTTGTTATGCCAGGACTGCATCACATCCCTTCTCCAAACATCTCAGGGTAAAATGGTGAGTCTTGACTGAAGGATTAAAAAAGATTTAACTGAAGACATAGATGATGTTCATGAATGGGAAGTCATACTATCATGAAGATGCCGGCATCCCCACAAATTAATCCATATATCCAGTATAAGAAAAACAATTTTGAAAGAGAAAAGGGATAGAGATAAAGTGCTCTACCAATAAAGACTTATTGCAAAGCTATAAGAATTAAACAATGTGATTTTAGAATATAGATAAATAGACCAACATAGATGAGTGAAGAACCTATAAATAGACATACACATAAAAGAGAACTTGATAGATGACAAAGGTAGTGTTACAAATAATTGGGAAAGGATATATTAATAGGTGGTCATTATCGATAAAAATAAATTCTAGATGGATTGAAAGCCTTTATGTGAAAAGCATGACTTTAAAACTTATAGATGAAAATGTAAAAGACTTTGTTTATAACCTCAGAGTTGGGAAGGTTTTCTTAAACACAAAGAGTCCAACTTGTAAAGGAAAATATTGATTCTTTAAATTATATTAAAACTTTAATATATCATTAAACATTTAATGTCTAAAAATTCCATGAACAAAGTAAAAATAAATGACACAGCTGGAAGACATTATTTGCAATGTATATAACTGGCAAAAAAAAAATCTATACTATTTAAAGAGCTCCTAGAAATTATGTTTAAAAATACAAACTATCCAGTTGGGGGTGGGGGTGAGGGTCATCAGACATGGTTGGCTAAGATGAACTAAAGGTGTTTAACCTTACTAGTCATCAGGGATTTACGAATTAAAATAATAATTATATGGCATTTGATGGCCATCTGGATGGCAAAAAATTAGAAGAACTGACAGGCAAGTGTCCAGGAGAAAGAAATGTAATGAGAGACACTTCTATGTTGCTGTTTAGTATGAATTGGTATAAGCACTTGAAAGACAACTTGCCAAAGTCTATAAAGAAGGAGATATATATATATCTCCTTAAATTCCACCCCCCATTTCACTTTAGGAATCTACCCTAGAGAAATATGTACATATATGTATATGTTCAATGAAGTATTGAATGTTTTAGTCTCAAATGAAAAGAAAATCTTAAATATTCATTAGAAGGTAAATGGATGAGCTTGTGGTTTATTCATATAATATAACATTACAGAAGCAATTAAATTAAATAACTAGATCTACATGCAATAGTATAAATATATCTCAAAAATACAAGGGGGATATCATACCATTCTATAATATATTACATACATATTATAGCTAGTTTAAAGAGAATGATTATGTATAAAAATGGGTGGGAAAATCATGTTCCAACTCTGTAATGTTGCTTACTTAATGGACAGGGAGAGAAGAAGGGAAATTGTATTAGGGAGATGTACATAGTACACCTTAACCATATCTATAATATTTTATTTTTTAAAAGAATATGATTAAATGTTAATATATGTTTAAATAGCTAGTGGTTACAGAAAAATTTATTACTGAACATTTTATGATTGAAACATTCTTAAATACATGCATAATAAAACTTTCAGCTTAATGTTTGGCAAATAATCAGTGCAAAATAAATGCTGTTTTTACTAGCAGTGGTTGAACTGGCGTAAAGTGACAAAGCTCAATGCCCAAGATTTAATATATACACTATTCACATTTCTGCCTCACAGTATAATTAAGGAGTAGTCAAACGTACGACAACAGAGCACACGGTCAGGGGGCCTCCTATCAGTTCATGAACTGCGACTCTGGTAAATAATGTCAGGATGATGAATCTCAGTCTTTAAGGAGAGGGACCACTTTTTTACACTTGACCTTTGGAATTTACTGAGAAAACCATTATCCTTTAAGGAAAAAAAAGGTTTTTCTTTATCAAGTTCTAATTTCCTTACAGCTTACACAGTTCCTATCTGTTGTTTATGAGATGTCTTTCCTCTGTTTGCGAAGGTTCTGTCGTTTATTCCAAATAGCAAATAGACATCAAGATTAATTATCTAAAAGACACTGGAAGTAATAAAATGTGGAACATTAAAAGTCCCAGTACTCATGCAAGCAGATTGTTAAGGTCAAACAACCTCTCAAAATACATAATTCTGTTAAAAAATATTTAACATCAGTTAGAAATATTTGAAAAACACATGAATTTTAGGACCCTTTTTGAGCATATTTTCAGGTGTCACATCATGAGTTCCTGCCCAAAGAGAACCTTGTCAGTAATGGTGTAATTTCAATACTAAAATTCTTCCTAGGCATGAACTCCGACTTTGTTCCTTTAAGTTACCATTTAAATTCCCGAGATAGTCTCCACTTATAGTTATCCTAAAGTAAACTAGCATACTTTGAAATGAATGTCAAATATCTTTAGTAAAAGTTATAAATATAAGGAGCTATTTGCTGCTTAACTTTCAAGTTTTCCTAATCAGCGTAAACTAACTCTACAGACGGTGATTTAAGATTCATGCACTTTTCTCTGTGCATGTTATACTTGGATAAAAAGTCCAAAAGGTTAAAAAAAATTACACCTCAGAAAATCACTTGGGGCACCAGAGAATAACGTATTGCTTCCTTGTACTATGTGTCCTTAGTATAAACAACTAATTCATCTCATGGAAAGACAAATAACTTTCAAAGGAGTTCCATAGTTGTGTGCAAGGCAGAGCTGAAGTGATCAGCCTCTGTGAGTTTCAATGCCTGTGTTTCATAGGCATTTATGGCTTAGATGTGCGTGGAGGCGCTGTCCATCAGTAGCTGAAGGTGGCCAAAGAGAAATGGTTGTCACAACTCTAGCAGCTGGCCAAGGTCATTGGCACCAGGCTTCTGTCCCCTGAATTTAAGAAAATGTAAGAGGATACTATGGATTGTAGGCATGGGCAAAATGACCCCTTGAGGCTGCACATCATCTTAGAGTTTATTTTTTTAATCTTCTAATTTGAATAGACATATTTTTTTAGAGTAGGTACTATTTCGAAGTAGGTAGAACTTAAGGCTTTTAAACTGAGATTGTAATTGGCTTGGCTAATTGAAGGGAAATATTAAAAGGACATTATTTACCAGCATAATATTAATGAGTAGATGTAACCTCTAAGTGTCCATTTTAAAATTCTGTATACCATGTTACCTTTCTTAATAGTAACTTTTAAGCAGAAGAAGACTGTCATATTTTGGTTTAATTTAAAAAGTAATAGCATTATCACCAATGGAAAGTTTTGAAAAGGCGCACATTTTAGTTGTGTGTTATTTTATTAATTTTGATTTCAACTTGATGTTGACAAAGAGGAAATGAATCTTAAAAAGAAAGACTAAATATCTGGATTACTTAAATATGCATATGCAACTTTTGCTAAGACAAAGTATCTCTATCTACAATGTAATTGTTTTACCAGAGCTGGAACTGTGGGACTTGATGGACAACAGCAGTTATACAGCCTAAAGCCAGGTCGGGGGGGGGGGGGGGGGAGTGGTGGTCAGATTGGGAGACATTAGGCAAGTCATACAGCTCTTTGAACCTTGTTTTCCTGAACTTTAAAATAAACATGTTCTGGATGATCCTACAGCTCCTAGAATACTGTTTCAAATTCGATATTTAATGGAAACTCAAATTCCTTACAGTTGCTATCTGGTGGACTTTTTTTATTTCTACTCAAGTGACGGTTTATGTTAAAACTAATTATGTGTTTCTGAAGTCAGGTCTTCCCACCTACAGTAGACTTACCTTCCTTTGCAATTTCCCACAAACATCGATTGGCTGCCCACTCATTCTCTATGGGCCTACACCAATGGAATATTCCTAACGCTCCACTTTGCCCTTCATACAATCAGTACTTGTATGTCAAAGCCAATTAGGTATTTCTGGAAAGTCACATTCCTCAAACACAGTTTACTGTCAAAACCCCTTAGTCTGGCCCCTACTTAACTCTGGCCTTGTTTCTGACATCCATTTAGACCTCCTTTACCCTAGCCGGCTGAGACCATGCTGTTCCCATATGAAATTATCAGGTCACAGGGCCTCTTCTGCCTGGCAGGTCTTCTTTTGCTCTAAACCTCCCTTTATTAGCACAACTCAAGTCTTACCTGCTCCAGAAGGCTGCCCTCAGGCTGGTCCTTGGGGTGAGCTTGTCTCTCTGACCTCATAGCAGTCACTGGCTTTGCTCATGGAACCAGCCCAGGCCCTGCCTTCCCATGTTGCCCAGAGGACCCACCACAGATGTGGGAAGTTCATGACTAGGCTCTTAATCTGCAGGGGTGCTCAGCCAAGAGTGGAATAGTAGAGAACATCTGGAAAAAGAAGTAGGAGATTGTGAGATCTCAAAGGGTGGAGGAAGCAAGAAGGGAGGGGACAGGAAAGTGGGGGTGTAGGTAGAGGTCAGTGGGGTATAGGCAGTCAGAAAATTCAGACTAGAACTTCATTCTGGGATCCTATTCCATGAAAGTAGTGTATTTGTTGTGGCATCCCTCATACTTTGCATCTTTATTTTTTTATACATACAGGAGTAGGCAAAAGTAGATTTATAGTTGTTTGTATGGAAATTAAAACAATAATTAATAAATAATAAAAGAATAAAAACTGTTTCATGTACTCAGAACTGGAAAACTACTTTTGCCCCACCCTGTATAGACCATCTGCAATGGACATTTTTAAGCAAAAACTGTTTTATGATACATTGTTTTACTGAGTGTATAGCATAGACTCTTAAGCAGAATAATAATAATAATAACATAATAATAATAAAGATACCAATAGTAATAAGAATAGCAACTCTCATTTATTGTCTACCTCTTCTGTACCAGGTGCTGCTAAGGTACATTGCATACATATCTCATTAATCCTAACAAATGAAGAAATAAAAAAGAAAAGTAATTTTTCCCAGGTCATACTTTTACTTAAATGATTAAAATGATACACATTTAAAGAATACTGATTCATCTCAGCAACCATTTACTGAGCACCTACTCTATTCAACATACTAGTCTAGCTAGTACCTGAGGATATAAAGATGGGTTAAGCAGTCCTTGCTCTCTAGGGTTCTAGAATATTAACATTTTAATTCTCACTGTTGAGATGCTTTTATTTTTATGTGAGCTCACCAGAGTAATGGCAGAGTACTTAGATTACAAATATCATTTTAGGCTAGCTCATTCTTTGAATAGGAAAGTCTTTAGAATAGCATTTAATTTATTTTGTTGTTTTTTTAGGAGGTTGAACTTGATTACATATGAAGCAGGTTCAGAGGAGCCATGGAACACATGATTTAGGTGGACTTTATTCCAGTTTACAATTAGATTCCCACATGAGTTATTGCTTTGCACACTCCATTAAGCTTTAATGGATTTAAATGTGGATATATGTGTGTTCACATGGCTGCTTGTCACCAGCTTGAAAGTACAATTTAGTAGGTTGGTTTGAAAGTATGACCAGTTACCCCTGTAGGTAAGTGTCCCAAGTTACTATGGGGAAGATTGATTTTCATGTATTACATGTGCCCCAACGTGAGTGTGTAGAGCACATATGTAGGAAGCTAAGATAAATAAGTTGCTGAAAACTATGGTGTTCTGTGATGAATTGCAATTTGGTATAATTCTCAAGAAGAGTGAAATAAATTGTTATAAGTTTTTCAAGTTCCTTACCTTCTTGGCAACTCAAAATGTATGGTACTAATGGGAATATAGCAAAAAGGTTATATGACTTAGTATTAAGTCCACTGTATGTGACTGAAACCTTCCCAAATAATGACATAAACATAGACCTTTGCTTCTCTCTCATGTAAAAGCCATTTCTAGAGATAGAAATTTTAGGGTCAGTATGATCCAAGGTGCCAGGGGCCCAGGCTCATTCAAATTTTCTCCTAAATCATTCTAGCCTCTGACTCCCATTCTCAAGGACTCCTGTGATCCAGAACTCCAGCCATTGCACCCATATTCTAGACAACGGGAAGGAGGAAGGAACAAACAATAAGGTGGTAACGGAGAAAAAGGCATGCATCAGCTGGCTCATAAGAACGTCCCTAAAAGCTGTCACCCATTATATCTTTTCATACTTCATTGCAAGACCTTAGTTACATAGCCATGGCCAGGTTCAGGGGTATCTGGGCCATGAAGTTTTTATCCTGGGCAGCCACATACCTAGTTAAGGGAGAAAGGGGAATACCTTTTGGAGTGAGCAGCTAATGGTCTCTCCCACAGTGATAACAATAATTGAACTAAATCCCCAAAGTTGGTATGCTGACTACAAAATTCATTTCCCAGTAGCTTTAAGATTTCGAGGGTGATGATAATGTTCTAGAATTAAATAGTGGTGATGGTTGCACAATATATTATGAACCGTTGGAGTGCATACTATAAAAGGGTGAATTTTATGGTATAGGAATTACATTTCAATTAAAAACAACAACTCTGTAGTCTATAAAGTATCGGTCTAGGAAGAGAGGACCAAGATGCAAAAATCTTTACTTGATTCCCATGAATGTGAAGAGGGTAGCTCAAAAGAGAGAGTGAAGGTTATCACGACATATTGCAGTGGATCTCTTTTATATAAAGAGCCGCCCACGCCAGTACTCTCTGCCTGATGGTGGAGTAAGGGGAACGCAGGATAGCTGGATGAACTGGGGAGCATCTGGCAGTGGTGGTGGCGGCAGTGAGCACAACACAGCAAACGTGTCATCGACCAGATACTGGCTAAATTTGTTGAGTAGATGGTAATGATCATGGCAAACACTTCAGGTAATATCAAGGTCATTTTATGGGAAAACTGAGGCATAGGTTAGTTAACTAACTAGTCAAGGTCACGCCCTTTGTAAGCTGTGGAGCCTGGTTTAGTCCATACTTCTGACTGCTACACTAACAGGCTTTCTCTTGCTATCAAAAATGACTGCTCTGATTTGGAATAAAAAGCCATCTTTTATGGGTTTTGTTGTTTTTATAATATGTACATTTAAAATTAAGTTTGATTATAATTACTAAAGTGATTTCATGATGTAAGACTGGATATCTTCTGTTCCAGAACTGCCTCATTCATTCATACTAAAATGCTTTCCTGGACTAATTGAAAACATGAGGTCAATTATCAAGATACACATACACACACACACACACACACACACACACACACACACACACACACAGATGAAGACGGTGACCTGCTTTATTAAGCTTACTTTTATTTAGATATTTAAATCACATATTTCCTTTGTCAAACCTAATGTGATGCAATAAGACAAATGTATTTCTTTTTTCCCCCCCTGATGATCCCATATGGTCCTGGTAAATGTATGGCTTACTTTTGACAGGGGTAGCATATTTTTTAAAAACTGGATTGAAGTTGTTTTCAGTTTTTTACCATTTAGGGGTATAGATGTTTATTGTACTCATTGTTATAATTAAACAATACATGTGAATCTGAAGAGTTTATTTTTCAAGGCAATTCAAAGCTTGGGCCGTCATACCTTAGAGCAGAAATATTCTCTTCCAAATTTGTGTACGTACATGAAGCTATATGTAATCAGTATACATGATACATGCAACACATTAAAACTTGGAGCATTTACACTCATAGGATATGTCCGTTTCCTTTTTAGACAGGCTTTGCCTTATACCTGTAAAAATAGGATGTTTTGTGTATTTATGGCATATTTGATTCTATACCAAAATTTTACCTACTCTGTGACTATGTTAGGGTACATATTGGAGCAAAAATTGTCCAAATCTCTTAATTGCAAGACCTAAAATCACACAAAGGAACATGCAGTCTCAAAAGAGATATAATAAAAGGCTGGTTTTGAAGGAAAAACAATAGGAATCTACCTGGCTTCTTAAAATTGAATGAATATCCATGATCTCCAAAGAGATAAAATTGTTATCATACACTTTAAAAAGTATTTTTAAAAATTTGTATTTCAAAACTTATAATTTTGCCCAAACATAGATTTGGTAGATTTTAAATGTCACAGTTATACATGTAAGTGTGCAAAAGAGTGACTTTGGCTTCTTTTTGTTATCGAATATAATTTTTCTTTTACCCCACCCCCTGTCCCATTCATCCTGTTACAGTAAGTTACGTTAGTTCCTTCCAGGTAAATCTACTCCATTAGTTATTTGGATTCAGGATTGTCTGTTGTATGTGTTCATCATTCCCCACCCCCACCCCCAATTCTCTGGGAAGTGTATGTAAATGCCACAGAGAAGAGGGGAAGGGCATGTGATTCTAACCTGGCCTCCCACTCAAGGTGTTACCAGGGCTCTGGATCCTTGCTGCTACCTACCTGCCAGGTAGCAGCCTCATCCATCAGATTCCTGGCAGGAACTGTCCAGGCCTTGTCCATCTGCCCAAGCATCTTCAATGATGAACATTCTGACAGACAGGCCATCATTTTCTCTTTCTTTGATAATTTCTGAGTCCCTTTGAAATCCATAGATTATTCTAAAGCCAAGGGAAACCAGAGCCGAGCGTGTGGACTTGTGAGTTTGGAGTCTCTTTCATGCTAGATCAATATGTCAAGGCACCAGGGACCATAATGGACTTATCTCTGAAGCTTGATTTCCCATTCCACTAAGACAAAGTAGACAATGTCTTTTCTTCTCTAAGATCCCAAAACATAAAACTTTAAAGTTGAGGCACATGCTTCCTTTTTTTCCCTAGCAACTCTTTCTGGTGGGTGAGAAGGGAATACAGTTTCCAGACATGTCCGTCTTGAATTCTCTCCATACTCTACCTCCTCAACTTCTAAAGGTTCTTATAATGTGGAGGAAGTTAGGAATAAGTGTGCATGGGGGGAAATGGTGTGATATATCATGTCTGCTATCAAATAATTGATTTTTTTAACCTTACTCAGCATTAGAACTTAGAACTCAGTAATTCAACTTCTTTGTCCTCTGGCCTGGTCTGATAATCTCTCACTTGTGGTTAATGGTGATCCCCATTGCTTGTGGAGCAAATGAAAAAAAATCAGTTAATATTTCAGATAATTATTCCACCATACTAGCTTATGTGCCACATTCAGTAAATTATACAAAAATGAATAGTCCAGCCTTTATTTGCAGATTAGCGGACCTTGGGCATAATTTCATTATTCTGGTTGCAGTTTTGAAGATTCATGTACTACTAAACTTTCTATTATTTTGAAGCTGTACTACAGAATTAAATTTTACATAGTTATGACAAGCACGCAGTAATGAAATATGATGACGAGGCCAAAAAAGTTGAAATTGTGATTTCAAATAAGAACTATTGTTTTTCAGGTAAGAGTTGGTCGTAGAATCAACTCACCCTATTGCCTTACTTCCCTGTGCTATCTAAAAGAGGGAGAGATTATTTCATCGTCCAAAAAACAATTCCTAAATGTAACAAATGCTGACAGAAGTGACAAGCATTTGATTTTCTTTGAATGGATTCCAAAGTTCATTCCACTTGCTGCAAATAACTGCTCTAAAAGAGTTCTTGTTCTCCAAATAACTGCTCTAAAAGAGTTTAAATTCTGATTGCAACTTCGGTCTAAAGCAGTTAGGCACACTCAATATGACGCCTATGACCTCTACCTCATGGTACTGAAGAAGGCATAGGGAGCTGACCTTTTCATACTTGGAAGAAGAAGCTAATTTAAACACGTTCCAGACTGGCGGGTATAGTGAAGGACATATCCATTTTGTTCAAGTTTATCTAGGATGTTGAAGTATTTCCTACATAGAACTTTTGTAAGGATTTAAAAAAAATACGTCAACATTAAAAAATATTCTGTAAGCAGTCAGACAGCACAGGGCTTCAGAGAATAAGCTTCCTCTCTCCCAGGAGTCAGAGAAGAAGGAAGACGTCCACTCTCACTTTGCCCATCAACACGGAAATTTCACCATAGAAAACGCTTAGTCCTGGCCCACTCCAGGGGTTAGGCTTTCTAGTTACTGAGCAGTAGACAGAGACAGACTCAACCTACTTAAAAACAAACTATTTGAATGTGGGAATGACAGTGAATTGACGAGCATTTTCACAGTCCCTGTAGAGAAGAATGAAAAGAGGAGGGAGCATTATTGTTCCTTGAAAGTTGTGACCTCTGGCTTGAGAACGCATCCACGTGTCTAAAAATCACATATCGAATAGCTTGGACTATCCAGAACATGGCCAAGAGTCAGAAAGTAATGAAGTGGAAGTTATAAAAATAGTCACAGTTGTCTCACAAAGGCACCTTAGTCTCTTGTTCTGGACTTACTGCTCTTTCATTCAGTTCTACGTGGATTAGTTGGTATGGCTGACAGATTGTAAGACAGTCCCCCAAATCCCAACCTCCTGCTAGTTATGGCCTTAAATTTGGGGCAGACCTGTGACTTGCTTCTAACCAAAGGAATGTGGTAAAAGTGTTGTGTGTCATTCCTGAAATTACATTACGTTGGACTCCATGTTGCTAGAAAACTTACTTGAGAGTCTAGCTCTCCTTTCCGTTGGCGTTGAAGAGACAAACTACTGAGTCCTAAAGGCACAGGAAATGAATTCTGCTAACAACCTGTGTGCTCAGAAGTGGACCCTTCCCCAGTGAGCCACCAGGTGAGAACTTGGCCGCCTTGCAGAAGACCCAGCGATGTCAAACACAGACCCCGGGCCCGTAGAAACTAGGTTAATAAATGTGGGTTGTTTTTAGCCTCTGAGTTTGTGGTAAGTTATTTAGCAGCACAGCAAATGAACACATTGGTTTCTTAAATTATGAAAGAGAGCGATTGCCACTCAAATCAGTTATTGATATTAATGAGGGAAGATACTACTGACAGGGAGATAGACACGTTGTAGAAACAAAAAATCACATAGCTGTCTGAACCATTCAGCACGGAGACTAGTAGCCTTATACACCAATATAATCTCTCAAAGCGTAGTCGAACAATAGATGGTGTTCATAATTATTGTGATTCTGAGTCCACAAGCAGTGGATTTATCAGGCAGAGTACTTTCTGTACCAGAGGTAGAGCTCTATGTAATACAACTGAAAAAATTCATAATGATCGAGTTAGCATTAGATGTGTTTGATCTTGCATCTTGAAATTGAGAATTTGGCATGTATCTTAATTAATTCAAAAGGATCCTAAAATAACTAAATATTTATGATCAAAGGTTACACGTGCCTTTCTCGCAATGTCAGAATGCTTGTAGAATCTGAAGTGAGAATTTTGAGTTACAAATAAATACTTGCACTGAAAATTCAAGTATCACTTATTTCCACGAAGCTTGTAACAGCTTGGGCTCTGCTTCTGAGCAGGAAAGGCACCTGGAATTAGAAACAAAGACTAGCTGATAACCATTCTATCAATATGCTTAAGGTGTATTTTTCATGGTCTTCTCTGCATCTCATGAAGTTTTGAATAGGAAGAAGTCATATGAGTAAATATTGAAATGCCCTCGATACTGCAGAAATTTGAAGCCCTGTTACCTAGTTCTAGTTCAAGCACATACTAGTCATGTCATCTGCCAGGGACTTAGTTTTACCCATTATAAAATGGGACAGCTCACAGGCCATTTAACAGGGATGGGATGGTGAATAGGTGACACCCTTACCACCTCCACACTCCCCACCCCTCATGTAAAAGTCTCTAGTTGACTGGTTACTCTTTGGTACTGAGCCAGAGCATCCGTCAGGTCCCTCCTCTACCCGGGCAGGAGCAGCCACGGGGGCCTGCTTGGCACTGGCATTCCGTCTGTTGTAGAATTTAAAAGTTCTTAGGAATTTTAAGTCTACAGAGTCTTTCTATTTGGCTTCTCACGTGTGTTTTCTCATGGGCCCATAAAAACATAAACTATTTAAGTGACCTTCCAGGAGAAGATATCTGGGAACATGGTAACCGTTTACCAAATAGCTGTAATATAGACAAATTTGATGTTATTGGATGAAAAGGGGGATGAATGGATAAAAGTCGATGGAAGACAACTTTTAGAGAATTTTAGGTTTTATCTTTAAGCAAAATGGTGAAATAATTAGAGCTGGCCTATGAGGTAGTGAGTTCTCTTTTACCAAAGCTATGCTAATGGCTTCTGGGGAGGGACTGCCAGGACCTCTTAGAGGTGACTCATGGCTTAACCCTCCCGCTGCTTTCACTGTATCGTACACATACCATTGATGGTTTCTTTATCCCCTTGTTCGGTAATTAATTGCTTATCTGTTTACTTGCCTATTACATGATAATGATTAATTCATTGAACACTGTTCTGTGCCAGGCAGCCCTAAGTGCTGATGGCATATTTTTTTTTCATTTAACATGTATAGGAAGAGCATGAAACCGAAATGATCCCTATTTGACAAGTGAGGAAACTGAGGCGTAAGGTTAAGTAACTTGCTTAGCTCATGATGTTGGCAACTCTGTGCTCTTTACCACTGTGCAGTACAGCTTCCCAAGACAATTAGTGGCTGAGTGATGCTTGGATGAGAATGGTAATAGGCTTGAATAAGTGGGAAAAGCTGTCTCTGAAGTAAATCATTTCTATTTCCCACCAGCTAATTGGAGACAGGCGTTAAGAGGAAGGAATTAGTTCCGCTCCACAGTTCCAGGCTGAGCCCTGTATTGCCTCCAACAGAGGTGGGGGGTGGGTTGGGGGGAGCATGAGAATATTGTTCTCATTGAGATCCTAGAGGAAATTGCTCTTGGAATGGCTGTGAATAGCTATGTTGAAATCTAATTTGATATAACTTTGCTAATTTACGGAGCATAATTATTAGGTAAATTTTGCCATTGTAATTCACAGAGCAGCAAACTTCCGATTGGTTTACCCTTGCTGTGTAGTAGGCCAGGTGATGTCTATATAAGATTTTCTCTAGATGCCAAGCAAATACAAGTCTTTATATCGAGCCAGGTCCTGCAAACTAAGAAGTCTTTTTATACTACTCCAGTGGGCAGGCTTGACTGCCTGTTTTCCCCCAATTTTATTTTATAAATCAATAAAAAGACGTTATGGATATGACATAGTTCAAAATATGTATACCCTTCTCATTCCCCCTGCACACAGGTCCTTGCAACTGTACAGAGGAAAAGCCTGATGTAACTCATTTTTTTTAGGAATTAACTTTTAGCTCCCAGAAGTATCTATGGCTTTTACTCCATTATAGAACTGTTTGGCGAGATAAGTATTTTTTTTTAACTTCTCAAGTTTCTTTCTTTCTTACTTTTTTTTAAATCCAGGCTAGTTTTGTGGACTTTTAAACTCTCTGAGAACTGCCCTTTGAAAGGTTTTGTACTCTCTCTCTATCAAGTATTATTCAATAAATCATTCTCAACAAGTAAGTCAAATAAGCATATTAGTCTGTGTGTCGCGTTTAACCGGGCCTGTTAAACTGCATTTTGGCAGCTTGCCCAATTAAAGGTTGTCATAATGCATCTACCTAGAACAGGAATGAGCCTGGTCAGGTTTCAAATGAAATGTACGTTTTTGTGTAAGTAACCTCGGAGGGGCTCCAGCCCTGCAAATTGCATAATATGATACAATAGTCACAGAAGCTCAGAAATGCAGGGCAATGAAGGGCAGCATAGTCTTCCAACTATGTCATATATTAATCACAATGGTTTAGTGTCAGCTTTTGCTTTCAAATTCCAGTGACTAAGAAGACAGCTTATTTTCATAAGGATATCATGATGTGTATGTGTATTTTAAGTGGAATGTTATATGAATGGGTTACGCTTGTCCGACCAACTCCTTTTAATCCTTGACCATTTAAATGGAAAATCCATCTAAGCTGACTTTATTCCATGGAAGTCACTTTTCAGTGGGGGAGATTAGGAACTGTCACTGTGACCAGCATACTCTTGCACTTTAAACAGAGAGCTGTTATTAATGCTTGCCTGAATTTTATCCATTATTTTGTTAATTAGAGTAGCTGTTTCAACCAGATTTCAAGCCAGGCTTTTATTGATTGTTTCCAAACAGGGAGAAAATGCAGCTATTTACAAACTAAGAATTAATTTCTGGCTCTGAGTGTAGCAACAGCTTTCTCTAGATTTGACCTCATTAAATAAATCGTGGGGGCCCTGATGAAGAATGACAATTGTTATTTGAAATTTGGCCAAAAGAATTTCTATTGCATGTTAATTTTTAAATCAAGCGTACCCTATTCGGTTTTCCCAACCCATCTCTTTGGTTTAAATAAACTGCTGGTTCTTCTCAAGTCTTCTTAAATTCTGCGGCAAGACTGAAAAGAACGGTTATGATAACCTACCACGAGGTGGCGCTATGTTTTTGCCATTCCAGAGTAGTGGGTTTTGCTCTAACACACCCTTGGGCAAATGAGCCTTCCCATTTTCTCATTACCTGCCTGCAGGTGTCAAAAGAATCCAAATTTCCACATGAAATCTGGGATGATGTTACAAATAAGCAGATGAAAATTATCTTCTTATAATCGTTTTTACGGTGGTAAAGGAAATGGGTTAGGGCTCCAAAAGAAATATTTAGGTCATGTATTTCTGCTGGAAGGTGCCAGTTGGGGACTGGGTTCAGTAAGGAATGTTTATGAACAGTCCTTGACAGTTTGCCTGGGTGTCTGCCCGCCAGGCAGTCACCTGGCCTGACAGATGAGGGTGAGAGGGAAAAGAAATGAGCTTGTCTCTCCCTTCCATGAAACCTCCGAAAGTGGCTAGTAGGAGCTTCTGTGGATACGACTTGGAGCTCCAGAGTCTCCGCTTCTTGAGCCCCAACAACAAGGCTGGAGAATGGCGTCTTCTCTGGCAACAGAGTGCATTCCTACAAGGCCACTGTTTCCCTCAATCCCCAGAGACTCAAACCGCACGGGCAGTCTGGCAGGGTTAGCCCACAGCCTGGAGCAAGTGGCCTGTTACCTGGGGCAGAGCCGGGGCTCTTAGCTGAGCATCAGAACACCTGGGACCCTGAGCACAAAGAAAGGTCCTTAAAGGCTCTGCAGGAAGGCGTCTTCATTGAATCTAATTACCAGCTGAAAATATACTTGCCAGCCCGAAGACCCAGCTTTCATGAGTTTCCAGGTCTCTTATTAAGATGTCACTTCAGACTGCAAATCATTGTGGTAACTGACATCAACTATTAGAGGGTTTTGTGAAGATTATTATTCCAGAGACTTGTCTTACTCTATTTCTTGACATATTTTGTTATGCTCATATTCTCTTTCCATTTCTTGAGGTTATAATATACCATTTCAAGGGAGGTTTGAAAGAAGAGAGTAATAAAAGGGATTCTTAGGATCTTGCAATGGAAACTGTATTGTTATTTTAGTCATAATTGCATAACAGGCCCTATGATAGATGCAATTAAGATCTACTTGTGGTGAAGTAAACTGGGTATGAGAATCATGATGTGTGATATTGATAGTTTAGTCTTTCCTGAAATAGTGCTTTTTTTTTTGTTTGTGAATTCTCACCCGAGGATATTTTTTTCCATTGATTTTTAGAGAGAGTAAGAGAGAGAAAGGGAGAGGGAGAGAAACATCAATGTGAGAGAAACACATCAATCGGTTGCCTCCCACACGCATCCCAACTAGGGCTGGGAATCGAACCTGCAACCTTTTGGTGCTCCGGCTGACACTCTAACCACACAGCCACACTGGCCAGGGAAAAATGGTGTATTTTTAATGGTCATTTTATTTTCTTGCTGTCTTCCTGATTAACATTAATTAATTATTTCTGTTTAACATTTCTAATAGGAATACTTGGGTACTTGAGTGCTGCCCTTTTACTCTAATCATGATTCATTCTATGACATAGCATCCTTGTGTATTTCAGTAAATCAATCATGGTGTCCGGTGAGGCCTGCTTCCTCAGACTTGATCTGTTGGATGCTACCACGTGGATTGTGTCAAGGAGACTAAATTCTAAATTGAGTTACTCTCTGATTTGGGCAAGAACTGTTTATATTTCAGTTTCTTCATATGCACCAAAGAAATACTGTCAAGTGGGCTGTCTGAATGGTGATTATTAACAGATCAAATGTAATACAACTTGAACATATCAGTGGGGTACCCAGAAATTCATCCTGCCATGTGGGTCTACTGTCGAGTAGAGCATTAAGCTTGCTGGACCCTTTCATGATGTAATTTTCATAAAGAGTTTTGGAGAAAAGAAATAAGACTTTGGAAGCTGTATCCTCCAGTGTTCTCCCATGGTAAATGACAGTGAATTCTGGTTCTTGGATAAGACATTTCTAAATTCCTTTTGTGGTATAATTTATGGATTACTTCACAAATGTTCAGCACTAAATTTGTATAAGACTAAGGAAATATTTAGAGTACTGTTTTGAAGACTTGATACTGAAGAAAATATAGGATTTTAAGGAAAGGAGGAAAGCTTGACCAACTTAGAATACTTATGTGACTCCATTTCTAAGAGTTTTATTCATTCATTGTACATCTATTGTGCAGCTTTTACCTCGAGCACAGAGTATAAAAGTAGGTTACAGTCGCCCCTCGCCACTTCGCGCTTCGACTTTCGCGGCTTCACTCTATCGCAGTTTTTTCAAATATATTCATTAAAAAGTTAATCGAGACAGTGAAAATGATACAGCACACGCTCAGTTGTCTGAGTCAATTATACACCCCTGTATTAAAATTAAAATTACTCTACGTATGGACTGTAGGCCTATGTATTCGAGCACCCCAGGAATCCTTCAACGCCAGGTGCAACCGCTAGAGTCTGGAACGGATTAACCGTGATAAAGGAGGGACGACTGTATTCCTGATTTCTGTAATTCTTACTTTACTGCTATATATAATATACATGAAAATTATATAACCAGAGAAATAAAGGGTATAAGAATATTTAGACAAAATGTGCTGAAGAAAGTGCAGTTAACAGTGGGGTCGGTGGTCATCGAGCCGGTGTAGTGGATCCGGACCACCCTTCCAAGGCTTTCCTTGGGCAAAGGAAAGCTGCCGCTGTTCAGGTTTCCTGTCCCTCCCGCAGCGCATTCCCAGCAGACTCACACGAATGAATGGCAGGACTGCATTCAACCTCACCAGTCTCTGTAGATTTCTCAGGTCAGATGAGATTGATGTCACATGGTTTCAAAATGGCTTTTAAAGGATGGCCCTGCCAGCTGTGGGATGCGGCTAGACTGTGAGGTGACTAGGAATTGACAGTGACCTAATCTCGAGTGGGTTAGGATGGTGGGGAAGAACCATACACAGGTGGGGCAAAGGAGGTTCACAGTTGTTCGCGTAGAAAATAATGCAACAGTAATAAGTAATAATACAAGAATAAACTCCACGTTTCACGTACTCACAACTGTAAACCTACTCTTGCCTCCCCTAGAGAAACAGTGCTGGGGCGGACAGTGTGAGGGGACCTGGCGACACTGGACATGCAGGAGGAAAGGGAGAGTTATGAACGGTTCCCGCAGGGGTGATGGAGCTGCAGGGAAAACGGTCCTTGCCTAAACGAAGCCCCTCCCATTCTCCTCCCCCCACTGCTGTCCTTTTCACCTGTTAGGATTCAGATATTGCTGTCGTGTCCATGTAGATGTGAGGAAAAGGACGAGGGGCTGACAACATGGGAGAGTTCCCAGAGAAACGGAAAGGAAAACAGAATGACAATCGGCCGCACACAGCAGAAGAGAAGGAGCAGGCGTGTCTATTCGGACAGTCCTCCTGTATAACAACTTTCACAAGTCCCCTACCAGGGACTGGGGACCCCCAGTGTGGGATCTGTCACATAACCCTATGGATTTTGGGGGGAGGACTAGGTATCTGTCTTCTTTTCCTCCCAGCGTCTTACTGTTTGTCCTTTAAAATTATTTGCACTCAGTTAACCTTATCACCTTTTTAAGGTAAGGATGGAGAATATGCCTGACTATTTGTTACTGCGTCTCCTTTACTGAGCACACTGTGTTTAATAGTATCCAATGGTTACTGATTGCTAGGGATCATAATAGCAGCCATAATTATAGCAGAGAAGGGCTATGGATTTGGCTAGGAAAAATGTGATTGCTAAATCTAGTGAAGAGGATAGTTGGAGCAATAGTAAATTATAATGGGGCTGGGGAAAGGGTGCTGAGAAGTCAGGTGAGTGGGGGGGAAAAAAGAAGACCATTTGTTGACCATAGATTCCTGCTTAGGCCAAGGGAAAAATACCAATATAGATCCTGGTAGAAAGAGTGGAGAGTCAGGTGACATTTCAAAATAAGAGATTTGAACATATTTAAAGGCAGAAAAGAAGACACACTAGAGAAGAGATTTAAAATGTTGGCAGGGGAGTGAGTGGTTATTATAGCGGGAGATGAACCAAATAGAAATTTAACAAAAACAGCAAGTGCACCCTCTAAGGCGCTGTTCTCTCCCTCTGACCCCACACATCTCATGGTCCCCCTTCTTGGGCCAGTAATACTCTTGACATGTTTTGCTTTCTCACTCCATCTATCCCCTTCCCCAGCCCAGGGGTGGGAAGCATTAGTTCAAGGGGGTCAGAGATCTCGGAAGAGCGAGCAGGTTGCTGTCCCAGATGCAGAGGTCACCCTCTCTGTGTTCTTCCTTCTCCGTGCTTTTCCTTCAGCCATGGCCATGTACCTTCCTCATGGCCCAACTGTCAATGTTTGCACAAAGATTATGTCGTGGAACCTAGGCATGAGCCAAAGCGGCAAAGGAAACAGTGCGCCCGTTGTCCCCCACCCCCACCCCACCCACGCGGCCCAGTCAGACTCCCCTCACACCCAAGTTCTCAAGTTGTGCTCTGTTTAGTCCCTGCCACGTCCAAGTTTCCTCTGACTCCCTCAGTGAGGGTGTTATCTGACTAATAAATATTTGACACTAAGGAGTGGGTGACATATGAGCTTAATCTTCTCAGGAGCGATTGGCTTCACCAAAAAATGACATTGCTACCTCTTCACAGTGTCCAATTTAAGAATGCGGGCAATACTAGTAGCCAGCTAGTCCTTGTTTAACAATAGTACCTCTAAGTTGCAAGGGTTACAGTAACACATACAAACACATAATGTGATGCCTGGCATATAGTAAGCACTCAGTAAAAGCTAGCCGTTATTATTTCTATTATTTTGTATTTATTTCCGGAGGGGAGCGGTTTTAGCCACTGATGTCCATCTAGGAGTGAAATACATAGAATACTTGAGTTTACCAGTTATTCACCGCCGGCACGGTTCTCCCTTCCAGTAGCCTGTGTCTAGTCCTTTCTGTGGTTGGAACAGAGAACACTCAAGCAACCAAACGGGGCAGTCCCTGTGTGGTTTCCACCGTTGCCTTGTCTCTGGTGTCAGGATCAGGATGGCCCCCGGGAAGGCCTTTCGTGTGCCAGGCTGTGCGCCAGGAAATGTCACGCTCATGATTTCATTTCGTCCTCCCGACAACCTCAACAACAGGTCATCATAGCCTCATTTTAGGGATGAGGGACTAGAGTCAAAGGGCAAAGTGACATGATAGTAAGTGGCAGGGCTGGGAACAAACACAAGTTTTCTGACTCCAAGGCTAATGCTATTTCGTAGCACTTGGTTGAAAGTTTCAAAGTGGTTCTGAAGAAGTAATGATGCATTCTCATGGAGACATTTGTCTTGGTGGTGTTTACTTTGGCTTCATAATCTCAAAAGAGCTGGTACTTGTTGATCTTTGATAGTTTAAAATCCATCACTGTAAGACAATGTAAAAGCAAACGTCATGAACCATAAGCCTTATTTGTAATGGGCATAAGACATTAACTTCACACTTGAAAACTTGTTTATCTCAATACCCTTTTAAGTTATTTTATTTCCTTTGCAGAAATGGAAGTCATATGTTCATTCGTTAAGATGTTTAACAGATTTTTAATTGGATGTCTACATAGGATGATTTCCCCCCGTATATTTCTGTCTTTATTCTTGGAAACAATTTTAGCTGATTCACATTTTTGAACCTTAGAAGAAAAAATAATTCATATATAACTTTCCATTTTCTATTTAGGACCAGTCAGATTAGTTTGTGTATTTCAGGATGTTGAGTGGAACATGCCCCGGGTGGAAGTTTTGTAACAAAACTCAAATCTCAGGGACGTTGCCTTTGGAGCCTAGAGCTTTTAGTTTGAAGTTAGAGAGCTCTCCAGATTTGCATTCCTCTTTCCACACCACCCCCCTTTAGGCCAACAGCTCTCACATAAATTCAGGCAGCTTGGGAAACGGATGAACTATGGATGTAAATAACTTAAGAAATAACATGAGTTTATTTGAATTTTCAGGTGTGATGTGCATGTGTATTGTTTTATGCTTTACCTTATCATAAAAGACGAGTTGGTGAAGTCCGAGTTCTGGGAAGCTAAACTCAGATGTAGTCAACCTGTAGAAACCTGGCTATTACAGCCAGCCAGACTGAGTAGGTGGGCCTCCTTGGGGATTCCCTGATACAATTTTAGAAAAAGCAACCTGGTGGGACAGGGATGCAGAACTCTGAGAGTATGGAAGATGTCTGCATGAGTGATTCTGAGATGCTTTTGCCAAATCTTTTTTATAAAACATTAGTGTATATTTAGCTTCAATGGTTAAAATCTCTGTATGCCTCTTAAAAAGTTGACAGATGTCATTGAATTATTGGTTAGTGTTTATGTATTATAAAAAATGTTAATTTTATGCTGGGAAGTTATCTATGCTGAGAATGATCAAAAACCCCTAAAAGGTATACCAAAGAAAACAAGCCCATCTGCCTTTCTTGGTCTGTATTATGATTTAACTTATAGGAAACAAAGATGGCTTATTGACTTTGAATAATATGCTATAGTAATTGTTCACTCAGGTAATATATTCTACCTCTAGTGGTTTTGTTCTTCAGGGAAACATTGCAACATATAAACAAATGTAAATTAATACAGTATTGCTTCAGGGCACAGTTTCCAAATGAGTTATGTTTAAGTTGAAAATTAATAGATTCAATGTATATAAAAATATTCACATATCTCTTTTTCATCTTCCTCATGTGATCCTAGCAATAGGGTAAGAAAATAAGTAAAACAAAAGAGCTAATTAAGGAGGAACAGTCATGTTCTTTCAATATACTTTCCTTATTCTCCAGAAATAAACATGATGGCCCTCAGAACCACATAATTTGCATGAATTATGAATGATGCTACCTCTGATGCTAGAATTTTAGTTGTCACCTCTGCTGATATTTTTCAACACTGAGAAACTTTATCAAACTCTGAAATATTTAATCTGGAAAAATTCCTGATTGTGTCCCTCTGAAATTTCATCTATGTTGCATGGTGTGCTATAACTTAAGATTTTTTTTTTTTTTTTTTTTTTTTTTTTTTTTACTGAAAGCATAGACAGTTTATCAAACAATGTTTTGGAATTTGAGGAAAGAAATTGATTTCCCACAGAGAGTAAAATTTGGTCCAGAAATGAATTCAGCACATTGGCTTTGTTAAGGAAATGCTTGGCTGTATCCATTTGGGAATTTCCTTGAGCAATAAATTTGATGATTTAGCCATGTACCTTCCAGTATGTCTACTGTGTTGGATGATGTTGAGTTATCTCTGATTAAGGGGAACATGCTTCGTTATGCTAAGTTGCTTTCATCATCATTCATTTTTTAGCTGCTTTCATGTATTCTCCTGATATTCTCTCATTAATAACAAGAGTCAACTTGGAGTTTGCCAGACATTTTTGGAAGGTTCCTAAGAACATTCCTCCTTCACTTTTCTCTGCCCCTTCTTCCCTACTACAGAATATACAGTATCAGGTCCTTCGAAAGAGCAGTGGACTAAAAAACTTTGAATCTTCTTTTATTGAGATAGGAGCAGAATTTAAGGGAATAGCCCAGGCCTCTGAATATATAAAACCAATCTAACAGTAGGAAGAAGAGCACTTTGCTCTGCCCTGGTCTTATTCTTGTCACGTAACATGTATGTGTGTGGGATTTGGGACCCTGAAGATCTCAATTTGAATTCTGGCTTTGCAATTTATTTCTTGTATGCCTTAGGCAATGTTCTCAAACCCAATAATCCTTAGTTTCTCCATCTGTGAAATAGAAATAATTTTATATTTCTTTGAGCATTTATTGTGGAAAATATAGAAGCACCTAGGAATATCTAACATGTAGTAATTTAGCAAAAGTGGATTTTGTCTTTAAAAAAAATCTCATACATTCAATTGGTATACTTCTAAGAATATTTTATAAGAAAATCATTCAGTATAATTTGCTGTTACCATATTATCAGGACTATGGTTGTGATTGTTGGGTAATTTGCAGTGATTGTTATGATAGATGAAATAATAAAGCAGGTTATAAAAAATAGATAAAATCCATCTGTTTCCCAGACATACATGAAGTTATAGAGGAAAAACATGACTATAGATTCAGATAGAACCGGATTAAAATTCTGCTTCTAATATATTTAAGCTGTGTGACCAAGAGAAGCTTCAATAGGCCTTCTCAGTTTGAAAGAACAAAAAAAGATAAAGCCATATAAAACACAAAGAATTGGTTTAAAGATGATATATATTAACTACTCAGTGTTTGGGTGATGTTTGGGACTTCATGTAGAAGTCAGTTAGTGTCAATATCCTTTCTAAACAGCGACTAAATCTTCAGTGGAGCCAGTATCCATTCCTACAAATGATGACCCCCAGAAATAGTTTAATTATCTTTCAAGTTGTTCTCATCATTGGACTTTGTATATTGCTTTAGACCCATCTGCCCACCAGAATATTTTCTGTCTTCTAAGCCTCTCTTCACGACCAACCTGCAGATACTACTTGCTCCGCCAAGAGGCAGACTGAGGCTTTCCTGACTCCCACTGGAATGATGACTCTTTTCTATGCCACCACTGCACCCCGAATATACCTTATCCTGCATTTGTAGCACTTTTGTCCCTTATTCATTTGCATATATACTTCCCTCTTCAAGGCTGAATGCATTCCTTGGAGGCCAGGATCGCGTCTTGTCTGGTTTTGGCTCAAGTGCTTGGCACAGAGTAGACATTCAGTCTTCTATTGAGTGGGTTAAGTGGATGGATGAATGGATGGATAAGAGAAATAAGCAGATTGTCTGATAAATGACCCCAATAGCTCTTTCTAGAGTTCCTAGAAATTAGCTAAATGTAATCGAGGATGCTGCCTCCCAACAGCAGTGGTTGTACACAGACCCAGTTCTCACGACACATAGCTCTGGGGCTGCCAAGGTCTCTAGCTGTCAGCTCTCCCCTGACCAGGTTATATCTCAGTTCAGATTTGGTTCCAAAGCAGTCCATGAATTTCCAAAGGTCATACCAGTCCTTGCTCTATAGAAAGAGGACAGTGAACTCTGGTGGAGGGCCTCTCCTGAAACCTAGTACCATAGAACATCCAGCTGTACCTCAGCCCCAGGTGCCTCTAAGGGGGTGCCAAGGGAATGGGGGAGACACTGTATTCACTTGCCAATGCTTCTTGCCAGATACGTTCCAGGCTGTACTAAGTGATGCTGTTGCTGTTCTCGCCAAGTTCCTTTCAAGATAGACAAGTTGGCTTGACAAAGGCATACACATTACATCTATTAAATGACAAAATATAAGGCCTATGTAATTAAGAAGTTTGGGTTAGATAGAAAGGCAGGCAGATAACTGTACAAAAAAGCATAGGCTCAGGATAAAATTTGGATTGGAATAGAAATTTGAGCATTGGAATTCCTAAAACATAAGGCCCAATAACTGAGCCCTCCAGAAAGTCAAACATATTAAATTATATCCTTACGCACGTACATGCGTATTCACAGAGGATCTGAGGAAGCTCACAGGTTCACATTAATAAGATAGAAAAATATGAAATGATAGAAAACCAACAGGAAAAATACACACTATTCTGAAAGGTAGGTGTGGAGAAAATGAGAATGAAGTTATATAGGCCATAGACTCAGAGGTGGTTAGAAATGTCTTATCCAAGAACCAGAATTCACTGTCACTGGCCCAAGCTTCACAGACAAACATTGTCAATGAGAGAATCTGATCTGAAAGGAGACATTGTCCTACATTTACATGTTAGAAGTACAGTTGACAGGAAAGAAGCCCTCTGTGTCCTCCATGGTTGCCACATCAGCAAAAGAAACACTGAGAATCGATTTTGGCAGGAGGGAGGGAGATGCAGTGTGACTGACTGACATGAAATCCTGTCATCTCGAGATGGGCACTGAGCATCATGTCTGATTTTTTGAATACAGCATATAACAATATTAATAATAATATTTAGTGTGTACTACAGGCTAACTGCTCTTTGGAATTTTCTCCTGTTTTCCTTGAACTGCCCTATGTGATGGATACAATATGAACATGAGAAAGTTGAGAAGTCCAGGGACTTCCATGCGTATCAAGTAGATGTACAGAGAGGTGGAAGACTCTTAAGCCTTCCTGTTCACTGTCATGCCATACTGCTTCCAGGTAGACCCAACAGAGTATCTGAAGATTGATTTGCCAGAAGCCTTATGTCGCTCAGCATGATGTGTTTGGGTTCACCCAGAAATTCGCAACAGAAAGAGAATCTATGGGCTATGGTAAAACAAATGATGTCCAAAGCCAGCAGCCTGATTGCCCTGGACAATAACTTGAACATAAGACTTTGAAGTAACATCTGTTCAGACTTGTTTGTTCTAGAAGAAGCTCGTGAGAGCATCTCAGTACACTTTTATCCACTGTATTTTGTGGCACTGGTAAGAAGTAATGAGTGTGATTGGGTTGAGGTTAGAATTGGGCATTACAACAGTCAGAATGCCACAAGCACAGTCATACCAAAATCATCTTTCTGAGGGTTCCCACAGGCTGAGGGAGCGGAACCAAGTTCACAGGGAGCCACTGACGAGTCGTGGACGCGCCTCGTGTCTCATCGCAGGGCTCTCTTCCAAGCAGAGATCAAGCTCAGTCCTGTTTTGTTAATGAGATCTGACAGAATGATTGCCTAGGGCGGTGTATAAACACCAATTTTATTCTTTTCGAACAATTAAAAAGCCATCAAAGGACTTTAAGCATTAGTTATAATTATATACACTGTAATGCTCTTAGAAATACGAATTACCAGTTTAATTGATCTCAGAATGAAGGAAGGAGAAAATGAAAATACACAGTAACTTCTTAGGATATGATTTTACAGTTCTCAGAATTTTTATTTTCAAAACAAACTTATCTTTTATTGTTAGTTTTAAATAAATACAATAATGGATTTATGTTCTCCGTTTCTGTTTTGAGTTAGCCTCAAGAAAATGTTCTAATGTCTCTTACATTTCATCTCTATTAAATGATTTAGTATTACTGGGCTTAATTTTTATGTCAACCTTGAGACACCTGAGGCACAGAGGAGTCAGGAAACATGGTCAAGGTCCCCCAGGGAAAAAACAAACCCAGGTTTCTCTGGTTCCAAAGCCTGTACTCTCCCCATATTCTGTTCTCTTCTCTCTTGTGAATTCACTCACATTTTTCTGGAGCAAGTAAATGCTAGCATTCACTTCTGGAATTACTGTCTCATGAGATTTTAGATCAAGAGGCTTCTTCCAAAAAGCCAAGGTCTCAATTTTTACATGGAAATGTCCCATGTTCGTTTTGTTATATCTTAGTGTTTGCTAAGGATCATCTTTTGAGTGCCGAAGCCACAGTGGGAACCTCTGTCCAGGAAGGTGTTTGTTAGAACACACGTTTTGTCCCCGACCCCTGCCTGCTTTGATTCGAGGCTTTTGCCACGTGCACTCTTCCATTTACTTTCTCAGAGCTGTGCGGGGATTGAGAGCCAGGGGCTGGGGGTCCTGGTATGTGCTTTTGATCATGGGCCCGGCAGTACCCTCTTTCCCCTCTCCCAGTTCCCTTCCCTCCTTTCTCAAGCTGCTTCTCTTTAATGAAGCTGTCCCTAACAATCTTCTTCGTTCTCTTCTGACTTCACCGAGTTCAGGTTATTCTGTTTCCTCATTACGTTACATTGTCCCTTCCATCTCCACGCTCCAGAAACACTGTGCGCAGACCTGGCCTTGCGCTCATCATATCGTGTTGTCAGAAGGATCTGTTCCCCAGGCTTCTCTTTATACCGCTTTATCCATTCTCATCCCCATGTTTTAGGCATTAAAAATATTTATGTCCACTCCTTGTTAAGAATATGGATTTCTTTTTAAAAGAAGCTATATTTACTTATTTTGCATCCCAGTCTTTCCTTAGACGGTACTAGGCTGTCTTAGGTAATACTTAAAATTTGGTTCCTAAAGTATCTAGAAATCTCTTCACTTGGATAGAAGGGAAAGCTGCCCAGCCAGGAAGGGAAAGGGTATAAAGGAAGGGAAAGGAAGGAGGTAGGAGAAGAAAGAGGAAAAAGGAGGAGAGAAGGAATTACAAGAATTATCATGATAACAATAGCTATCAAATGTTGAGTTTTGTTACAGTATTTGTTCGAGAGTATGCTTTACAATATGGTAGCCCATTCAGTGCTCTCAATCACCATGTGAGATAAATACTGTTTTACAGGTGAAAGAAAAACTAGACCTTAAGTTCAGTAACTTGCATAAAATCACCCAGCTAGCCCAGCGGGTGTGGGTTGGTGGTTGAGCATCGATGGGTGACCATGCACCAATAGGTCACCAGTTCGATTCCTGGTCAGGGCACATGCCCAGGTTGTGAGCCCAATCCCCAGTGGGGGGCATGCAGGAGGCAGCCAATCAATGTTCTCTCTCATCGATGTTTCTCTCTCTCCCTCTCCCTTCCTCTCTCTCTAAAAAGCAATAAAGAAAAAAATATCACCCAGCTAGTTACTGGCCAAATTGAGATTAGAACTCAGGTTTCTTTGGCTAATTAGTGGCAGTTTCTGAATAGTTCGGTACCACTCTATTCAACAGTAATTAGTTATGTGCCTAAATAGGCGTCACACTGGGGCTGTGCATAATCTTACTATTGCATGATTCTCCCCTGGTAGAGGATACGAAGTTAAATACTTTAATGCTGAGGAGAATTTGAATTCGTGGTCTGCTGCTAGTAGTTTTACATCCTTTACAGCATGTGTTTCTTAGGTTAACCTTTTATCTGGCCAAAACTCCATTTTCTCTTTCCTGTTTTCCATTCCCTTAGAAAATTGTTATTTAGTTTATATTTTTGTTTAAGAGGTCTCAGTTTGTTTTGGAACGATTTAGAGTAAAACAAAAATGAGATAAATTTGGTTTTGTTTTATGCTAAGACAAATAAATATTTCATGAATTAGCCCTAGGAGGAAGCACTGTGTGATGTCATGGCCCTTAGTTTTGGAATCACACAGCACCTGTGAACCATTTGAATATTGCTTTTACAGTTTGCTCTGTGTCTTTGGACAAACTGACTCCTCAGAGTTTCATGCATTAGATGGAGGTAATGATGCATACTTTGCAAGGAGTATAAAAATGGCTGAAAACACTTAGCCCAGGGTTTTGCACATAGTAGGTGCTCAATAAATGGCAGCTGCTGTTATTTATAATAAATTGAAATGTTAAAAAATGTAGCTTCTTGAAATATAATATATAATTATTACCCCAAGTTAAAAAGAGGCTATGAATCCAAGATGCAGAGTTCCTCTGTGTCCTTGGGTAGGATGCCATGACATTGCTCAGTGAAATCAGAGAAGCCAGCTCTGAGACCGCTGGTGGCAGGATTCCTGAGGACTGTGCGGGCTGGATGCTGGAAGCTCTGTCCGACTCAAGTGTGCGGTTGCACCTGACGCCCACGAATCATCGGATGAATGGCCATCTGCCAGTGTCCTGGCCATCAAGCAGGCCCTCAGGGTCAATGTGTTACTTTACTAAGCTGAAATGGGAAGAATATTATTTTTATTTACTATATGGCAGTCACTGTTTTGAGTGCTTCATAAATGTTTAAATCCATATGACAGTGCTATGAGAGATGATATTCGTACCCTCAATTCATAGCTGTAGAAACAGCCACAGAGAGGGTAAGTAACTTGACTAAGATCACATGGCTAGTGAGTGGTGGAGCTGGGACTTTTTCCAGGCTGTATGAATTGTTTTCACTGCAGTAATAAATAACATATCATAATAATTTCTGTTTTACGTGGATGACTTGTATGTAGAGAAAAAACATGAAAATTGGAAATGGAAGACCTTGATTAATGTGAAACTTTGCCTCTTTTCACTTTGTGGCCACAAACAAGACTTCTAACTTTGATTTTATCATCTATGAAATGAGGATGATAACAATGAATGGATTGTTAGGAAGATAATGTACTCAAAGATGTTTTGTGAATTGTGGCATGCTGTATAAAGGAAAATATTACTTGCTACTTACAGTTTAGGTTTATGTTATGTGAAGATGTGTGTGTCTGCATATATTGCATACTCAAATCTGCATGGTGTAAACTTGTAGGAATATTGTACAAGTTCCTTTTTTTTTTTTTTTTTTTTTTTTTTTTGCTTGTTTGTTATGTTTTCTTACAATTGAGAAAAAATCTGTGACATAAAAATGCCTATAAAATTCATGCCTGACAGACTTGATTGTGATGACTGAAAGAAACCACTTGGGTTTATTATCATGCATTATATCATCATCAGAACCTTCACTATTATTTTGCAGAAAATGTCACATTTATGCATTTTATGTTACTGCTGGAATGTACAGCATAATGCCTTTTGTTATCGAATCATACTTATTACTCAGAGATATGTGAACACTCATTTGAGACCTATTATAAATATTTAGACCGTAGAACCAAAACCAAACTCTGTGTCCAGATTTAGTAAATGAAACTTTAAAAAAAATTTTTTTTTCCTTTATTGATGTTAGAGACAGAGGGAGTGAGAGGGAGAAAAGATAGAAACATTGATGAGAAAGAACATCAATTGGCCACCTCCTGCATGCCCCACACTGGGGATTGGGCCCACAACCTGGGCTTGTGCCCTGACTGGGAATCGAACCGGTGACCTCTTGATGCATGGGTCCACTGAGCCACATAGGAAGGACAGGAAACTTAATTTCATAAAGCTATAGAGCAGCCTTGACGAACTTAAATCTTGATCCTAAATAAACCACCTGAATTCAATTTAATTATCTTAGCCATTCTAATTAAAATATAATAGGTTGTTGATCTTTAAGAAATGCAAGTTTTAGCTTTGCTGATGTAATTTTTCTTACTGAAAAAATATCCTTGTTCCTTTAAACACACTTCCAATTGCTTTTTGCTGGATAATACTGACTTTTCACTCTATTGCTTCCTCTTTGCTCTATTTGAGTGACATAAAATGGATAATCAATTCATTTTGTTAGTTGGTGATTTTGATGGTAACTGCATAGGACATGTGCCAGCATGCATGTAGGCAGTGGGAAAATGTGGCCCTGAAGTATCTCTCTGAACCTGTGGATCCTAAAGAAGAAAATACCTCATCAGCACAGAATACATGGAAATAACTCGTATTGGTTTCTGCGCATTATATTTCTGTTTCTGTTAAAACAATATCTGTGTTATAAGCATGCTACATTGGTATCTCATCTTAAGCTTATAAAACAGGTCCCCTTTCTGATGTCTTCTTTCTCTTCCCTTCATCAGGCTCTTCTCTGTTAACGTAACCACAACCCGGTTGAACCAGTCCTCCAGAATAGGGCTCCATTTTCTTTCTTTCCTCCTATTAAGGTATACTTCTTTTTTTTTTTTTTTTTTTTTTAAAGATAAAAGCATGCCTCCTAAACAATATAAAATGAACACATGTCAAAATTACATATAACTCAGTTAATGAGAGGAATCTGTAAAATGTTATAATTGGTTTAAAAGAGAACTTCAACAGGTAATCAAGAATGCTGAGATGAATTTGTTAATAGATGTAAAATTAGTCAATATCAATTGGGTAGTAATTGCTTATTCACCCAAATCCCTTGCATTTTATGGATAAGAATCATTTATAGTATATCACTTTTGCATAATTTACAGAATTGAAAATAACTCAGACAGTGAACTGCTCAGATAACCCAGATGGTGCCCAAGACAGAACACCTAGGACTGTTTTTGCTCATCTTAAAATCTTTCACAACTTCTTCCGACTCTCTGTTCCTTAAATATTAATGGAGTGCCTGGCCAGAGATTGTGGAGCAATCAGACAGAAGTAAAACCTGCCACCATATAGTCTAAAGCCCATTTATAAACAAAGAGAGAATATTAGAGAAACACAAATAAATATCTAATGGCGCATTGCAGTGGTCCTAGCAAGAAAAGGTGAAAGGCAGAATGAGCGACTGGAACAAGAGAAGCAGCAAGGGGTCTGCGGGAGCCATAGTTAAGCCACTTTGAAGGGGAACCAGGGCTGGGTGGGCAGAAGAGAGGAAGACAGCCCAGCTTCACAGACCAACACTGTTGAATCGATTCCTAGACTGCCATCTGAACCCTGAAATAGTATTTGATGCCCCCAAATCTTTAAATTGTCTTCAATTCATCTTCTCTCTCCTTTTCTCCAAAGCAATTCAATGTTCATGTCACCAATTTTATTTTTAAATGTCTTTAACCTTCTAACTCTGTAGCTTTTTTTTTTTTTCAGTCGTCTAGGTCGGAATTAAAAAAAAAAAAAATTGAGACCGTTACCATCCAAACAGTAATACATGGCTCCCCTAACCCCTGCACACACAAACTGAAATAAATGTTTCACAAAATAACACCCTTAGTATGTGGGGTATTCTCAGATATTTTCTTTCTCCTTTTTTCCCCTACTATATTTCATTCTACACATGCCAGTTTGAAGACTACTAAATTGATTTCATAAACCAAATGGTCAGCCATTTAAATTTTGAAAACCATTGTTCTAATACAAAAGTTTTATGTATTTAGCCTCGGTAACTCTGTCAGAATGTCTTAGTGAAAAATAGCAAACAAAACAAAAACCCCTCTGTGATGCTGTTCTGAACTCTGTCCTCTGGCTCACGGATGGAGAATCTTCTGGGCAATAATGAACATTCGGGTGCACACCACAGTTCTATACCCTGAGACTAAAACTCTAACCTGGATGCTAAAGAAAAGACCCTCTTCTAACTTTAACTTTAGTTCTCAAGTATTCCAGGTGTACTCAAATGCCTGTGCACTGGGAGGTGCCCTTCCTGTCTCCTGGACCCTGTCCACTGGACAACTACTCCGTCCTTCAAGCTCAGCAGACTCCCAGCAAGTGGGGGCTCCCTCTTGGGTGCTTGTTCTGCCCTAGTGTAATAGCGCCTCAGAGCCATCTTCATCTTGTACCATAAATGTCTGTGGGCAGGCTGTCTTCCTGCTAAGAATCCAACATTTCCGAGGGCAGGAATCAAATCTGCCTCCCAATCATGGGAGAGGGGTGGGATGAAGGCAGTGTGGTCCAGCCCTCACATGCTCACAGGGCTTCACATGATCTTATGATTACCTAGGATCTCCTAGTTCTATACACAGCCTCAGAGATGCACCGAGAACTGAAAGGTGCTAATTATGTAACTGAAGATCTGTCCTTTTGCTAGGTCACATGGCCTTATAGAGTGCTATTTCTTACATTCTGTAATTATACCACAAATAGCACAATTGTATTGTGTTTTTACACTATTAATTTATGAAATGTAAAGACTTAAATTGTACCACAATTTTGGCATTCTTCTTCTTCTTCTTTTTTTTTTTTTTGAAAATACATGTAGGAGCTAAAAAAAAAAAAAAAGGTAGAAAGGGGCTTGGCCACTGTTCACTTCCTAACAGGGAAATATTGTTGAGTGATACATAGATCACATCAGTCTGATGTTGGCAGGAAATAAGGATTAGGGCAAGGATAAAAATACGCTGTTCATGTTAATCCTCACCTTTCACATTGATGACATTTCTGTGTGTTTAGACAATAATTTGACCACCTGGACTGATGTTTCCTGTGTGAGGTGACTAAATTCTAAGTGTGCCCAAGATTTTAAGCTTAGTATAGATCATGTTTGACAAGTATACTTATGATTAACTTATGTTGACCAACCCCCCAAAATTTATAGAAGTAATATTTTACCTATCAGTTTTGTCAAACATCAGGTTCATCCTGCTGATATTGAAAGAGACCAGATTGATCAGGCTGAAGTGTAATTTAAAAAGTTGTGATTGTAATCACCCAGTATAATCTTCTCTCTGTAATTTTATATGCAATTGCAAGTATATATGCAAATTGGCATTACCTCTTTCCAAAAAACGTGTACATATCCAAAGCGCAGGAGGTATTACACTATACATTTTCCTATAATGTATAGTTGGTTAACATGAGTCATCGTCCATCCAAAGGTAGGACCACTTCTGGCTCTGAGCACGTTCCACCTTTGTGGTGTGGACGCCGCCCCTCAGTCAGGCAGTGAGTGCTGAGACCAGCTGAGACATGCATCAGCGTTTAAAAAAAATAAAAAGTTTCTGCATCAGTCATAACACTAGAAAGATTTGGACAGAATGACATCTGAAAGTCATATTTCAATTTTGCTGTTTTTATAGAATTTGCAGCTCATGGTCCTAAATGCAAATTACCTGCCCTTAGAGATGTTATTATCATGGAATTTTCTATATGTATGCTAACAGTATTTTGAAACATCAACTCAGCTTGACTTTAAAATAATGCAGTACTTGGCCATTTGCAAACGTTTATAGAGGTAAATGAGTGTTTGATATTTTGGCAATAACACACACACACACACACACACACACACACACACACACACACACACACACAGTGACTCACTCACTCACCACACCAAAAATTGACTAACCTGCATGAGTTATTGCCCCTTTGCTCACCTTGGAATCTATTTAATATCTTTTCACCTAGTTGGATGATAGCCTACCAGAGCCAGTGTGATTCTTGTTTTCTCTCCTTTTGAGTTTGGTAAAACACAGTTACAGGTTCATGATCTTGTTTCATTGGAGCCCTGATGGTAAGGGACATTTTCAGGAACTGAATTGATGTCTGTCAGATGAAGCATAGGGTGTTGCTGGCTGATGAGCCTTTAAGTTGCAAACTGCTGGCGCCCTCTAGTGTTATTTTCCCTCAGAGCTCTGCAAGAGCTGAAACTTGCTTTGAATAGATGCTGAAAAAGAGATTCAGTCTTCAGCTCTTGGATCCAGTGGTTTGACAATAAAATATAAGGGTATCTTGTGAATTCCTGCTACTCCCTATATATAACTAGAAAATGAGGGTGTTCTATGTCCACTTTTTTGGAATTTTAATGAGTAAAACAGTCTTCATTATGCTTCCATAGGAACTTAGAGGTTTTAAAGAAAACACATAAGGGAACATCAAGGTTGCACTTGAAAAACTTAAAAGATAGAATCTGGGTCCAAGGAAATTTAACTGTGATTTTATATTTTTAATTTATCTAATATATTTAGATAATGCTATAAGATACAGTTTGCTCTTAGTGATCTATAGGCTAATTTTTCATGGTCTAATTATCAACCTGTATTTCCATTTTCTCTTTATAACAATCAAATTCCTCTATTATTTTCATCAGTCAACCTCAAATCATACTTACAAAGTAGATGCTAACTTTTCTTTTTTAAATGAAATTAATAAGGCACCGTTGTACTACATGTTATCATAAACTACATTCTAAAGTCAAACACAATTTATTTTCACATAGCTTATTTGAAATTACTGAGGGTATTTGTTATTGGGAAGTGTAGCTTCTAATGTGCTCATAGGGATGACATTCTCTGGAGCAATTCAGAGATCATGTCTCATGTTTTTGGGACCTGCTCAAATACAGAACATCTTGATGAAATGCATACCAATATTGACTTTGTAGCCACTTTTGGACACCTGACGTCTGGCAGTGCAACTCAGTGTTATTAAAATATTTAAATTAAATTTAGGAAAAATACACTAGAACAGTTACATGCCATCACAAAAATCCATAAATGAAGAGTGAATCGTGTTCTTTTGCAGAAACTAATTTTGAATTTGTGCTACTCATGGCCATGTGGTAGGGACTGTTGCTTGCTATTAATAGTGTTTGCAAAATTTTTATTCCATTAAAACCTGTTAATGCCAAAGTTTGGTTAATTCATTTGATAAAGGACTTAAAATATTTAAACATTTTAGAGAAAAAGTGGTTTTACTAAGTAAAATGAAATTGGAAAACAACCAACAAAAGTGGCATTCCAATAATTTCATTAACTGTAAAGGAGAACATTTGTGTAAATGTAATACTGAAACTAATTTCTGTAGGTATTTTTTTCTGGCTACCACAGATCAAGAGATAGTCTTTATTGAAAGAAGATTTTAACAAATTGCGCAACTTATTGCTGGTTTTGGTTTTCTTTATAAATTACTTCTCATTGAACAATTTGCAAGAAGAAATCCTAAATGCTTTACAGATCTAAGTATTGCTTTAAGAAATAGTGGAAGTTGAATATAAGATGGTGGTTTGAATTATGAAATTAAAATATTGTTTTTCTACACAAATAAAAAATTATCATATGTGATTCCATTACATTGTCTGAACATTAAAATAATATGTAAAACTAATGGGTCACTTTTTAATTTGTTTTACTTTAATAATTTTATTGATAATTGTAATAGTATTGCCTCATCAAAAGGGAGTTTGTCTAAATTAAAATTAATGACCAAAATATAAGAACTATGATGACTCAAGAAAGATGATCTAATTTAGCATTACTGTCAATATAAGAATATCTGTGAAATCTTAACTATAGTAACATGATTATAAAAATGAAGGCAAGGAAAATTAAATTTTATGAAATAAATCTATAACGTCTGTAAATTATGTATGTGTTTATTTTACGAGTCATCTAAGCATTGCTGACCTATCAACAGAGCCCTGAGAGGTTCACAATTAGATCAATAGGAGTCCTCTTTGATGTCCACTGACTGTCATTCAAAAAAATAATAATAGCTTTACACCTTTTTCAATTTTGTTGTCATGGAGGTTTATTCACCAAGGTGAGAAGGTAGAATATTTTATTTAATGGTTTATTAGCTTAATTGATGACCTTTGAACTACTTAGATTTGTGGTGAGAGAGCCCCATGTGTTCCCTTGTTCCTGCTCTTGCCCGTGCTGGGGCTGACCTGCGGAGGGGGTTCCTGGCGTGACCCCAGGGAGGGACACTGCACCTGCTGTCCCCACTGAAAATTCTGATTCACAACTGTCCCCCTGAGAGCTGTCTGAAGAGCCAGAGAGATACTGCAAGTCAGTTTTGCCAATTCACTGAATGTTCAGGCTTGTGAATTCTCTTCTTCCTGAATGAGGGAGAGCTGACCGTGAGAGCAGAGTCAGGACCTCAAACCCACATGTCTACTAGGAAAAATCCTCTAAGTTCTGTGATAGCTCCTCTTATAACACCTCTGCTCCTGGTAACACATCCTAATCGATATTTAAATACATCTCCCCACATATTCCGTTGATTACTTGAACCAAGGTTTCTTTCTTTAGTGAAAAGATTCTCAATGCAACTAAATAAATTTTTAAAAAAAATACTAGACTTGCACTAAGTAAAAAAATGAGATCCAACTTTGGTTGTTCCTTTTCAGAACTCCTTACACACCCTTAGGTGTGTCCTGTTTGGAAGGAAAGGTTGACTTTAATCCGAGATGGGAACACAGCACGAGGTGTAGTCGTATAGTATTTCATTCTAAGTAATTGGTAGGTAGGGCTGGAAATAGAACCTCTGCCAGGTTTCTGTAATTGTCGATCGGGCGGGCAGTTTTCATCGCGACCAATTCTTGTAAGCTTGCGTTGCATGCCTCTGAAACACACATGGAGTATTAAGAGGAGAAGATACCAGCATAGGCATGAGAGGAGTAAACACTTGCTGGTGAGGTTGGTGGCTACATCAAGTTCACTCTGACAGTTAAGATGAAAGCCAAGGCAATGAAGCCCAGACAAGCCAGCACTTCCCAGACTCATCTGAGCACGCAGCAGCACATACCTGTGCCCTCAGGTGCTAAATCCTGTGTGCCCTCCCTCTCTGAAAAACTTTTGTTTTCTTTCAAGAAGACAAGCGTTTCATAATTCTCTTCCCTTTTCCTTTCCTGGCACTCCACTCCCTGCTGTCCCACCCTCTTGGTGAATGATGAATTCAGATATTAACATTTTTGTTTTTGTTCATTGCAGTCTTTTAATTCAAATTCTAGATCACATAATAGCATGGGAGCTAAGAGCAAGGATGCCGGAGCCACACGGGCTGGCTTCAAATCTAGTCAGGCTTGACGTCTGACTAGGTGTGTGGACTCAACTTTTTTTGGACGCAGTTTTCTCGCCTGTAAGATGGGAGAACTGTGGTACCACCTCATGAGATCGTTGAGGGTTGAGACAGAGTTATGAGGAAAACAAATAAAAGGCCAGGTGGAGAATAGCAGCCACTTACTCCAAGTAGGTGATCGGAAGACTCTCTAGGGAAATGTCATTTCATCTGGGTCCTAACGGAAGAGGGAAGGAAGGGGCCAGTTGCTAATCTGTCCTGAGAGACAGTCCTATCACTTTGCTGGGTTTTTTTGTTGTTGTTGTTGTTTTTTTAGTTAGTCATTGAGCTCCACAGTCATGAGAGCTATGAAGGTGCTTTCACATATTATATCTGTGTCCCATTTGTTATCATAACAACCCTGTGATGTTTAGTGGAGGAACTGAAGCATGGAGCAGTTTGTTGTTTTGATTGGGTTGTTCCTGTGACGTCACCAGGGTCCTCACTGTGAGCGCCCTCCTGCCAATGCTTCTTCACCACCCTCACTTCCCCTCCCCTTGTCTCTCACCTTAACAATCTTGGGGTCTTATATTTCTTTCCTGTTTTGAGGAACCAGTGAAGGATTCCTTTCTCATTTCAAAGGACTTAGTTGATCTCCATCACCCTGCTTCTTACCATCACTTATCTCTGAGGTATGTGGACATGGCTGGTGATGTCGATGGTGTAGTTTGGGTTCATGGGCATTCAACTCTTGCTCTCTTGCCTAACAGTTTGCACTGACCCTTGGTCATTGTGCACCCTGATCTGAGCCGAGATGGATGCTGGCTTCACCAGAAAAAGTGAGGCTTCCAGAAAATGTGGCCGATGGCTGAATTCTTCACCACAGAAAAGGCTCCCCTTTGATTTAGACCCAGGAGAGGGTCTAATCAGCTGTTATTACTGACGTGGGCAAAGGAATATAGTTTGAAGAAATAAAAATTAAGAAAGTTTAATCTTGTCTTTTTCCTGGCATTTTCAAAATGCTTGCTTAGTGAAAGTAGAAAATAGTGCTTTTTTCTTTAATCTCTCCAGCTCCAGATGTCTAACAATTATTCATGTTTGTAAACTGAATCATAGGCGGAAGATTCATCTCATAGAGAAAAAATTCACTTTCATTTTTTTGACATATCAAATTCTGTAGAAAATTTAAGTCCTCCTAAATGCCAGTACCTTTCTTATATTCACATACATGAAGCATCAGGCGTCACCATTAAAAGAAGTATTTCATTTAAATTTGGATATTAAGTTCATGCTATTTAGCTGCTAATTTGTATAGTAAAAATTTTTCTGTCACAAACATATTGACTACTTGCTAATTTTTATGATAAAATTAATCATTCTTGAAGTTTTTAAAAAAGGTTCAAATGATAGAGAATGACGTGAAATGAAAAGTACAGCTGTAAAGACTTCCTTTGATTATAAATGATGCTGGGAATCTTTATATATATGTATTTATGGGCCATTTCCATTTCCCTCTTTATTGATTGTTTATCTTTTGTCCATGTCTTTATTAGGTTCGTTGTCCTTATGTTATTGATTTGCATCTACCCTTTATATATTCTGGACACTAATCATTTGTGAAGGTACCTTTCTTGGCTGTGGCTTATTTGGTTATACAAGTATTTTTAAATGTAATGGGTTTAATTTGTTAAGTTTTCTCTATTATGATTTATGCTGCTATGTCTTGTTTTAAAAAACTCTTCTCTATTTTGGTTCATAAAAATAGTCTGTGTTTTCTTAAAGTAGTGATTTTTACATTTTGTTGTTCAATTAATCTAGAATTTACTTAAGGAATAATTTGATACAAAGATATAATTTTACCTCTTCTAATATTTATTACCAATTTTCCCATCTTCTTGTCCATGTTGATATGTAACTACCTCTATCAAAAAGCAGTTGCATTTACATATATATTTATTCTCTATTTAGTTCCAGTATAAGTATTAGTTTATATTTGTACCAGGATTACATTGTTTTAATTGCTATAGGTTTATACAGTCCTGCTATATTATTTTCTCTCAAACTTGTCTCATCTCTTTGCTGTTCTATATAGATTAGATATGGCTTTTCAAGTTCCACAAAAACCCTGTTGGAATTAGTATAGAATGGGCTTTATAGATTAATATATGGATAATTGATATCTTTATGATATTTTATCCTCTTATCTATTAACATAGCATATATATTCAGTTAATGAAAATAATTTTATCTTCTATTAATATTTAATTTTTCCTGTAATGACTTTGAATACTTGATTATTTTGAAAAGAAGAAAATAGGTTGCACTTGAAATCTCATCTCCCAGAAAAATCATCATTTATCCTCTGATGACTTTCTCTAGCCTTCTGATGTTTGAGTTCCTGGCTACATATCACTGACCTCTTGGGTGAGCAAAAGGGATAGGAGAACCCTTCCCAGAGCAGAATGAGGGGCTCCTCAGAGCTCCTGCCAGCTGACAGAGGGCACCAGGAGGAGGAGCTTCTGCCCTTTTTGAAAGCATGGCTCTTGCCAGAAAGCAATCATCATAACCTTTATAAGTTAGTGGAAAAATAATTAAGTCAGTAGTAGTCGACTATTATGCTGGCAGATTCGAAAGTTTTAAAATTTTTTTTATTTAATTCAAATTCTCCAGCTCCCTTATGTCATTCTTTGTAGTATACATAAACTTCTCAGATCTTCTAGAGCAGGCTACCTGGGACACACGTGGCCACTCCTCCAATTACTGCCTCATTTGCATATAGTTTTTCTCATTATCTGTTGCCTCAGGCGAGGGCAGAGTGCATGCATGGTCACATTCCTACTATTGGACACTGGGTACGGTTGAAATTTTACCACACTGACAGTCTTTTAACCTACTTTTTTAAATTTAACAATATATGACATAAGACTATTACCATATAATTATTTTAACACACATATAGCATTCTGTGATATTGTTGTTCTGTAATTTATTTTCCATTTTCTTTTTGTTGAATTTTCCCCAATATTTTTACTATTGTAAATACCTCGTTATGACCATCTACATGCATAAAGCTTTCTCTAAATTTCCCATCTTTATAAAAGTACATAAAACAGTTTCTATAAACTACTCGTTTGTAGTCCTAAACTGCCCTGGGGTAGGAAACCTGATGAAGAAGCTTGTTAGAAGTAAACCTGAGTAAAAAGTTAATAGGCTTTGCGGGAAGATCGAACCCATGGACTGTGCGCATTTCGATGTCCCAGAAGCCTTTTGTGGGGTGTTTCCTGCTTTCAGGCAGGTCCACGTGGTGAGTGTGGCCTCAAACACCTTCCCGAAAAAATGGGACACTAAGTGACTCTTGACCTGGTTGAAAAGCAAAGGGTATTTGGTAGTTCAAGTTGTTAATGTAATTTAGCAGAAACATGAACATAAAATAAAACCTCATTTGTGGAGACCTTAGGTCATTATTTATATATCGTATGCTAGGCAAAATGTGCCTTGTCCTAACAAATATTTTCATAATGAAAATAAATATTGTATGTAAGCATTTCTAAAACTTTGTGTTTCCAGAAGATACATCTTTATCCCTTAGATAGATCTTTGTTAAAAACCTTCTACTGGGCAATTACTTGTTAGCACAACTTGAATTATTTTTTGTATTTGAAAGCAATAAAATCACATTTTCTAGCCCTGGCCGGTTTGGCTGAACGGTTAGAGCGTCAGCCCGCGGACCAGAGAGTCCCGGGTTTGGTTCCCGCTAAGGGCACGTGCCCTTGTTGTGGTTTGTCCCCAGCCCCAGTTGGGGTCGTGTGGGTGGCAGCCACTCGATATATCTCTCTCACATCGATGTTTCTCTCTCTTCCTCCCTCTTTCCCTCCTGCTCTATCTGAAGATAAATGCAAAAATGTCCTTGGGTGAGGATAAAAAAAAAATCACATTTTCTAAAATAGTAAAACATCCTAAATTATGAACCATTCAGATGATCTTCAATTATTCTAATTTCTGAGTTTCTATAATATTACCTTGTTCGGAAACACTTTTAATAATGCTGAGAATAATTAATGAAGAAAAATTGAGTTTGGCTCCCAGGTAGTTAAAGTTAAATATGATCATTTATGGAATAATTATTATTTTGCATAATTTAAGTAAAATCCCTAGATACTTATCTTGCTTCATTCTTGCATGAAGTTTATATTAAAATATGTATTTGTGAATTGGAGGAATATATTTCAGTTGTTTATGTCTGATTAATCTATTTTCTCTTTTTCTCTCTGTAATTACTTCCTATCTCAGGTAGGTAGATGCTGATTTCATAGTAAACTTCATGTTTTGAGAGTAAAAGTTGGTGGAGGATAGGCAGATAGTTATGTTTTCTTTAGTCGTGCCTGCATTTCATAAAGAGAGTGGCAGAGAGGTCAAAGTAGCAGCAGAGAGCTAAAGCGAGTTTCATTTTTGAGGCAACATGATAGTGTTTCTGATTTGAGAAATCCATTTATACCCTGTATCTTAGCAGATCCATCAAATCTATCCATCCTCTTGTCCATCCTCTCCTGACTTTGCCGTTCTCCTGGTCACCCAGGTTTTAAATGACAATTCTTTCCTGCCCTTCTGCCCTTCCTCTCCTCATTCAGCCGGGTTGCAGTTCTCTCAGTTCAGTTTCCTTCATAACTCCTCTGTCCAACCCCTTCATGCTGTCGCCGATGAAGGGTCTTTGACACTTTTCCCGATGGCTGCAATCCTGTGCTAGTCATTTTGTGTCCAGAACCTTCCATCTCTCTCTAAATATTTTTATCTCCATCCTTTCTTCTCATGGCTCTGATCATGTCACTCCACTCTTGTGATTCTATACTTGCTTCTTTTGAACTTAGCACGGCCCTGGCCATCCAGCCTTCACCTGCCTGTCCGCATCTCTCTTCTCCTGATCTGCATAGGGCCAATGCATCACCATGTGTGACAGACAGCACCTGGGGCCCAAGGTATCTTTAAGGATGTATGAAAATCTTTTTATTTTAATTAATTTTAAAATCATAAGAAAGAATGAATATAACAATAATAATGAACGATCATGAATCCAGCCTGAATGTATTCAGCTTCACACCAACATCCCTTGTAGTATGTTTTCACGCAGGAAAGGGCTCACGAATGGGAAAGCGCCCGAGGCCCATGGAAGTGACAATGTGTCTCTCCGTCCGCACGTTAAATTCGAGCCGGTTAGATCTCTCACTATTCTGGACACACCTTTCTTTGTTTTAACCACTGTTGTTCTCTTTACCTGGAAGTCATATCCAGACTTAACCTGTCAAATTTTTTCATAAAAAAAAGCAGTACCTGTACTTCAAAGCACAAATGGCTACTTTCCCCTCATCTTCCCTAATCTCTTATGTTTTATATCTATCCTATGTCATATATATTCTTCATTGTCATCCATTTTTTTAACTCAGCAATTATTTATTGAATACCTACTATGTGTCAGGCTCTATGCAAGACTTGGAGTCCAAGAGGAATCAGACATCCAGCTCTCAGAGGTTTCTCCTCTTAATGGAAACAGGACAAGAAAATAGAAAATTAGTTACTGGAAGGTCATGTGATGGCGCTGTGGTACAGAGGTATGTTCAGGGTGTTCCCCTTATGTTGTCTGTAGATTGTAAGCTCCCTGGAGGTAAGCCCATCTTATCCATTTGTGTGGACATGGTCTTTACCCTGGAAGCAAGCTGTGTTCCAGTTATTTTCTGAGCCCATACCTCACTTACATACCAGGCCTGCCTCTGCTCTAGGTGGTCATCCAGCTCCTGAATGGGCAGCAAATATGCCTGTACATTCCAACCTCTGCGTCTTTTTCATGCAGAAATTTATAGCTAAGCTACTTTTAGGTCCTCTGCAGCCTGTTAAAGACTTCACTTGAAAGTCTCTTGGAGACTTTCTCTGATACCCCAGGTAGCAGTGATTACTCCATCTCCTCCATTCCCATAGTATGATACATGGCACGTGGTGTAATACATGTATCATAACTATTTGAGAAAGAGGAAGAAAAAGGAGTGTCTTACAGTAGCTCCTTGAGAATACTGTGCCTTCCTTCAGTTTTGAATCTCAGAGCCTGACTTACAGAAGGTACTCAAGGCATATTTATTAAGTTGCTGAAAGAATAAAAATAAAACAGTTGTTTGGATCAGACTGCGTTTTTCCATTTATCCATAAAAACAGTATGCAAGGAGTTAGCTCTTTCAGTCGAGGTTCCAAGTGACTAACTGATAACACAACTGAAATATAAATCTAATAGGCATGTTCCACCTAAATGCCATGGGTTGTGTAATAATCGTTTCATGCAGAAGTTATTCAAAATGTTGGTGAAGCCCTGGCTGGTTTGGCTCAGTGGTTAGAATGTTGACTTTTGAACTGAAGAGTCTTGGGTCCGATGTCTAGTTAAGGACATGTATCTGGGTTGTAGGTTCGATCCCGAGCCCTGGTCGGGGTCATGCAAGAGGTGGCCAATTAATGTGTCTCTCTCATATCAACGTTTCTCTCTCTCTCTCTCTCTCCCTTCCTCTCCCTTACTCCCTACCTTCCACTCTATCTAAATATCAATGGGAAAATATCCTTGGGTGAAGATTAACAAAAACAACAAAAAATGGTGAAGAATACAAAAAAAATCTGTGTTCCTTAGAGAGAGGATATTGGCTTAAGCACTTGCTAGCTGGTGGAGGAAGAGGAAGATCTTCCAGATCTTAAGGTTTGATGATGGCTTCTGTGTGGTCTGGATCCCAAGCTCTAGAAAGATTGGCTATGGGAACATGAGCATAAAAAGAACCGAACTCTAGAGCCTTGAGAGGGAGAAAATGGTGAGACCTGAGACTCCTGTTACTTATTAAAAAATCCCATCCCCTCCTCACTCCCTCCCCCCCAGCAATACCACCCCCTGACAAAAGCAAAGGTCAAGTCTCCTTATCCTGCTCAAATCTATGTTCTTATATAAATGTTAATTCTACTGTTTCCATTCTTAACTCTCTCTCAAGAAACAGATGTGTAATTAGAATGGAATAGTTTTATTTTTTTCCCATGCTTGCCTTAAGATTAAACCATCTGCTTCAAACAGCAAGTGTTTGCCTCCTTACTGGGTTACTTTCTTAATCTCCTCATAGCAAATAAAAACTTTTGAGTGTTTTTAGCACGTTTTTCCAAATCTTAGTCATCCTTGTGCGCTTCTAGACCCATGTCTGTTTTCTACATTCATTTTTGATTACATATCCCTCCTTCCATCTTTGTAACATCCCATGACAGTAGTGGTTGTCATCATCGTGATCACCATTAGAACTATCATTTATGACACGTCTGTTAGGTGCCAGGGCTTAACAAAGTGTTCCAAATGTGTCATCTCATTTAATTCTCACTTCAAAGCCCAGACAGTTGTCAATTTTCCCTAAAACTTTTCATAATCCCTCCTCTGATTTATAAATGTATCTTTTATTGAGATATAGTTGACATATAACATTATATTAGTTTCAGGTGTACAACATAATAATCCATTATTTGTATATCTTGATCAACACAATAAGTCTAGTTAATATTCATCACCACACAGTTAAAATTTATTTTTCTTGTGGCAAGAACTTTTAAGATTTACTCTCTTAGCAACTTTCAAATATATAATACAGTATCATTAACTATGCTCACTATGATGTACATTACATCCTTAGCACTTATTTACTTTGTAACTGAAAGTTTGTACCTTTTGACCACATCCTCTGCTTTGTATTTATCCCAAAGCATTTATAATATTCTGCATTGTCTTCCATCTTTGGAAAGTCTTCCAAATACTAAATATGATATGGTCTGGATCTCAAGCTCTAGAAAGGTTGGTTATGGGCACAGGAGGATAGAAGAACCAGAACTAACTCCAGGGCCTTGGGAAGGAGGAAATGATAGAGACCAGGGCCTCTTGTTGGCTTACACCCCCTCTCTTCTCCATGCCAAGGGTGAGTTCTGTCATCCCAAATGAAACTTTCCAGAGTTGGTGATATTTTTATAGAGTCCAGAAGGATAGCTGGAAGCTGACTGGGAGAAGAGTGGAGAAAGGGCCCCTGGGCTGAGGAATGATGTGAGTAAAGGTCTGGAAGCCAGAGAGATAGCATCATACTTGGGGAACTGCCCTCACATGGCTGAATGTAGAATCCAAGGGAGAAAACAGAGATGGATAGAGTTCTGGCACATAATGGGTGTTCAATAAATACTCATGTAGGAGTATGAATATATGAACATATGACTGAGAATGAAGAGAGACAATGTGCTATGAAATCCACCTTCCTAAAATCCAGGGAGGAGTTACTGCAAGAAGGATCCTTAGAGCCATGTGCATACCAAATGTTATCTGTAGACTGAAAAGATAATATGGAATGTCTCAAACATATACGGACTACTTTTTTCTCAAACAGTATTGTGATTAGTAAGACACAAATTCAAATAAAAGGATTACTGAACTCATGATAGCTTTTTGTTATAAATTTTTAGGCAATCGATGTTAAAATTACATCATTTACCCGCAAGTGACTGGGGATATATTTTGTATTAAATGAGAGTTGAAAGGCTGAAATTTACTAATCTATTGAGGTAATTTCCTCTATTGCTAGTTTGTTGAGAGTTTTTATGTTGAAAGGGTGTTGAATTTTGTCAGCTGCTGTTCTGCACCTATTGAGATGATCGTGTGGTTTTTAACTTTTTCATTCTGTTAATGTGGTATGTCATGCCAATTGATTTTTGTATGTTGTTGAAATTCATTAATCTGGAATGCACATTTGTGTCTAATACTCTCCTCCTTCGGGGCATTTTCTTATTATTCAACTGGACACCATTTATCAATTTTGTTTAAGTAGCTCTCTGCTTAATGTACCACTTCCTTTCGTATCCCTCCTCATGAGACGGGCAGAGCTTTCTCACACCAGACTTCCCATCCCAGCTCTACCTTCCTTGATGCCTTTTTGTAACCCCCAGACCATTGTGTTGCTTTTCCTTCAAGGGAACTACTTGGAAACTACCATGGCCCACTCCCCCTACTGTTCACTTCTCTGTACCCTTTGATACCAAACCTTCCAAACGTGTTCTAGACTCGCTGTTTCCATTTCTACTCCTTCCTTTTTCTCTTAATCTCATTTTAGTCAGGCTTTCACCCCCACCATTTCACCAAAATTATCCCTGTGAAGTCACCAGTGATCTCCATGTTGTTAAACCCAATGTGTTAGGTCTATATATTCTATGACCAGTTGACCAATAATCCTTCCTCCTTGGAATCCTTTTGCACTTGGCTTCCAGGATGACACATACTCATGACTGTTCCTTTGAATTTTCTTTTGCTTTTTCCTTGTCATATCCAGGGCTCAGACTTGGATTGTTTCTTTACTCTCTCTACACTCCTGTCTTTGGGATCTCAGCCATTCTCATGGCTCAGAATATGATCAATACACTGAGACTCCTAAAATGTCTCTGCTCTGGACCTCTCCCCTGAACTCCAGACTAGTGTACGCACCTGCCTACCTGCCTGCCTGTCTCCACTGGATCTCCAAATACACTGAACTGAACTGCTGGCCTTCTCTCCAGGCCAGTTTGTGGCTGCTTCTTCCAGTTACTTAGGCCAAAGACTTCAAGTCATCTTTGACTCTTCTTAGCCATGCCTACAGCAAATCCTATTGGTTCTACCTTCAAAATATACCCTAAATCTTTCCGCCTTTACCCACACCACTACCACTCCGGTCTAAGCCAACATCACCTCAGCCAGGAGGCAATGACCTCCTAACTGGTTTTCATGCTTCTACCAGCACCTTTACCCCTCAAGCTTGTTCTCAGTACAGCAGCCAGAGTGTAGCAGAGATGTTGTCAAAACACAAGACAGATCATGTCACCCTGAGCCTCTTCACTTTACTCAACGTCAAAGTCAAAGTTGGAACAGTGGTGATAGGTCCCTATACAGGCCAGTCTCCTATTTTCTCCCAATGTTTATGTTTTCCTTCTGTTCTTCCTCAGCTCACCCTACTCAACCCACACTGATTTCTTTGGTATTCCCCAAGTATGCCAGCCTCTCCTTTATCCTTGCTGCTCCCTCTACTTGGACTGTGTTCCCCAGGTAGCACATAGTTTGTCCCCTTGCCCGACTCAAACCTTTGGTAAGTAATCTTTTTCGTAAGGCCTTCTCTGACCACCATATTTAAATTACGACTTTCATTGTTTTATATTTCTCCATTTATCACTTCTGTAAAATTTACTCAGTAATCTTGTTTACCCCATGCAAGTATAATGTTTGTCCATTTTTTTTTTAAACTGTTATATATGTGGGGCCCTGAAAAAGACCTAGTGCATAGTTGAAACTTAATAAAAATTTGTTGAATGAATGAATGAATGAGATAGAATAGATATTTGTAGTCAAACCTCTAGGGTTTGATTCATTCACATTTCTTCTATTTTCACTCTGAATCATCCTGCGAAATAGAATGTTTGGGACAGCAAACCTGTCTTTCTTTCTGAATTTACACGACAGCAATGCCATTATTATTTATTTAGAGAAGAACATTTTGCTCAAGTGTATAGTAGTGACTGATTAAAAAAAAAAAGCTACTCTGGTTACAGGGGAAAAACTGCTTTCTTCATACTTCAGTATATGAATATATTTTATAAATAGATTTTCATTTCTTCTGGAAGGTTTCGGTAGTCTAGGCATACAGACTAGACTAGAGGAGGACTGTAACCACTTAATTTTGTGGCGTTTTATAATTTACCAGAGATAAAGATAGGGCAGGCATTATTATCGTCATCTCTAGCTGTCGTCCAAGGAGACTGCAAGGTTTTTGTTCGTCAAACACAGAGCTGGCCGGTGCTGAAATTGAAACAGTATCTTCAGACTGAGGAAACCATGTATTTTACAGAATAAACTAACAAGAACCTCCTTAGATTACAGCACAAAAATAGGTTCACTTAGAGTGAGCCTTCTACTTTTTATCGTGAATTAATTATATTTTAGTCTAAGTTAATTTTTTCCCCTAGCATAAAGGCATTTACTCATTCATGGTACAGAAATGGAAAAGTATAGAAATATCAAAAACAAAACAAAACAAAAACCCGCCTCTAATCCCATCAGTAAATTAATCGCCATAAAAATTAGGGTAAATTTTATCTTTCTTGTTTATATGTATCATTTATTTACATAAAATTAGGATCACTCTATGAGTCTGCCTTTTTTATGGTGCTTTTCAGGAGAATTGCAAGAGAACTTACTTCCTGATTCATTCATTTATTTGGTAGCCGGGGCCCCTGCTGTGTGCCAGGCAGTCTTCTAGGCACTGGGATTGTGTCTCGGTGAATGAAGAGACTATTCTCTTCCCTCTAGAAGCTGACAAAAGTGTGAAGTGAGACAGACAGCACACAAATAAGGAGAGAAAGCATTATAAAATGTGTAAACTGCTATCAGAAAAATGAGCATGGGACAGTTAAAGAGGAAAAACAGGCCTTGAGACTCTTGTTAGGAGGGATGACGAGAGAAGTGGACAGTCCCTGAGGGCTGGGAAGTGGTCAGTTGTGGGATGAGCTGGGGGAATAGCACTCCCAACGTGAGAGCTGCCCGGGGCACTGGATGGCGACCCAGAGGAGGAGTGGTGTGCCAGGGTGCAGGGCTTTGACTTTATTCCAAAAATAATGAGAATTCCTTGAAATCTGTTAAGGGTGGAAATATGACATGCCCTGATGACGGTTTTAAAGTTGTACTTCGGCCTATATCTGCAAAACTGATTGTGAGAGGCAGGAGTGGAGATGAGACCTGCGAAGGCACTGATTCTTGTGGTAGGCTGCTGGCAAGGCAGGTGGGCAGAGGGGACAGATCTGAGAAATAGCTCCCAGATAAAAAGGGCAAGGCTTGCTGAAGGATTGGCTGTGGAGGGCGGGAGTGAGGAAAAGGAAGCAGTCGGGGATGACTCCTACATTGCTGGCAGGAGCCTCCGGGTGTCTGGTGGGCTGGTGGTGCCGTTTACTGAATTGGGGAAGTCTAGGAGAAAAATGTGTCAGCAGGAGAAGGCGTGTGTGAGGAGGTGTAAGATGCATCAGGGGTGTAGTTTGAAACCTGTGAAATGTGAGATATCTGGAAGACATCCAGGCAGAGATGTCAGAGAGGCTATCAGATGGTAGCAGCTGAAAATAGAAGTAGAAAGGGAGGAAACGGACATTTCTTGAGCATCTGCAATGCTAGATACTGCGTGTGTTATTTCATAGTCCTCAGGACCTTGAGAGAGAAGTCAACCTGTTTAATAGTCACAGAAACTGAAAATCAGTGTGGTTGACTTGACTTCTCCTAAATGGTGATGGTGTAAATACCAGGGACAAGACTGGAATCCCTGTTTGCCTGGCCCCAAAGTCCAAGGGTTTCCACCCCACCAAGACTGACGATTGTTTTTATTTGATTAACATTTAATTGAACTAGAATTTGCCAGATGGGCATTCAGCTAGCCATGCTGAAGGAGTATTTAAGAACATAGCCATGTATTTATTCATTTAATGCAGCAAGTTATATGAAATGTCTGTCTGTGGATGACTTAAAAACAGATTTGTCCTCAGACAATCTCATTATTGCACTTCCTGGTCTTCTATTAATGGTGTCAAGTATGTTGCCACAATACGTTGAGAACCAAATTGTCCGTGGGACCTATTTTGAAATAAATGCTTTATTTTGGAATAGTTTTACATGTATGAAAATGTTGCAAAGTTAATACACAGTCTTTACATAACTCACACCAGATACAATTACGGTTAACATCTTACATTACTCTGGTATTTGTCACTGAAAGGAACCAACATTGGTTTATCATTATTATTAAATTCTAAACTTTTTCAGATTTCACTAATTTTCCACTCGTATCTTTTTTTTCTGGTTCAGAATCCCAGGCAGGATACCACATTATATTTTGACATCCTGTCTCCTTAGGCTCCTCTCGGTGAGACGGGTTCTCAGACTTCCCTTGTTTTTATGATTTTAACAATTTTAAGGAGAATAGTCAGGTACTGCATAGAATTTCTGCAATTTGGGTTTGTCTGTGTTTTTATCATGACTATACTAGTGTTGGGGTTCTTGGGAGAAGACCACCGAGGGACGTGTCCTCTTTGTCACACCGGGTCAAGGGGACCTGCTGTCAACAAGACTTCTCACGGATGATGGTAGTCTTGATCCCATGGCCCAGGCAGTGTTTCCAGGTGTCTCCACTGTTAAGTTACTACCTTCCCCTCACAGGCATATGTTTGTTGTGTTGGATTTCCGACATGTGCTTCTGGAGCTGACATGTTTTACCTACATCGGTATTAGCTCTAATAATGAACAGAATATTGAGTACTTAGCAAGTGCCAGGCATCGGGCTAAGGGCTCAGCTTGGAATAAGCCCCTGGGTGGTATTCGTGTTTCCATTTCCGTGAGGAAACGTGCCCACCCAGCTGGGAGAGGTTGTGTGACTCGCCCACTGTTGCACAGCCCATAGCTACAGCCAGTGTGACTCAACGCCCATCTTCCAGGGGTGGGGCTGACCCCTCACTGCCTCTTCCATTGATCTCAACAGAGCCCAGGACAGAGTGGAAACCAAGCTGAAGGCCCTGAAGACTCGACAGTCTTCCTGTTGGGAATTTCTCCCTGTTGTTGGGGAAGTCTTAGCTCTCAGTTCTCTGTCCCTTTCCTTTCAGCATTAGTTGTTCATAGGCACACAGACAGATAGTAACAAAAAAGTACATTGGTAGGGGAGGTGGTACTTTTGCCAGATTTCTACTCTTGGTAATTGTTGCCTTTCTACTCAAATTCCAAATAATCAGTATCTTGCCCAAAATTAATCAGTGGGATTTTGACTGTCACTGACAGTCTCGTGCCCAGCGACATCTGTGCACGTCAGATTCCAGCACCCAGCTGAATTACCTCTGAATGAAAGGCTCATACTGTTCACATCAATGCCATTTCATCCTTCAGCAGCATGCAGACCTGCTTCCTTTCCTGTGGTAACAATGGAAAACGTGTTTGCACTTTTCATCAAACTTGGGGAGAAATTTCATCCAGTTGTTATTTTTAGGTTGCTAAAAGAGATAAAAGGCTACAAATCTCTCTACTAAATTCAATACCTATTCGTTCAGCCAAGATTGGATCTATTAATTTAATTTATCTCAGCAGCACAGGAATTAAATTAAAGCTTCGATATGTTTTCGGAACTATGAAGATAAACACATCTCATTCATATATATTCTTTTGGAAAATGCAATGCAAATAATCAATATTCTTGACATTCCAGTGCTATTCAGTTTCCCATAATGTAATAAATCTCTCATCTTAAGCAGTCATAAAGGATGTGGTTCAGAAAACCTCCAGATTTACGAGCATCTACAGTTAAAGAAGTGATCACATACTGTTAAAACTTTCATGTTTTATTCCAGTGTGAGGGTAGACTCTTCACAGTTAATCTTTCTTCCAAAGGCTGACTCTTGCCTACACATTTTTTAACTGTCTAATAAATATTTAGTAACATTTCTGTTACCTCCAAGTGGAAGCAAGTCCAGATAATAAACAAATATCACTTTATGTTCATCTCTGACTTTATACCCCTCAGATTTCCAAAAATATGTCATGTGTTGGAAGGTGTATCCTGCATGGCAGACCATGAGCCCTCAGTGTGGCGGTGGGCCACCTGCCCGTTGACGTACTAGAATTGCACCACTTGTCTCATGTCATTGCATGGCCACGCAGAGTCGCCTGGCTCGGCACGTCTGTTTACTCGCTCAGGAGTGACAACATGACGCCGGTGTTCACAGACATGTGTGGCACCGTGTGCGGGAAGGGTCGATTTACGCCGCGTTGGCATGTTTAGATCAACTTGCATCTCCAGTTCTGTTCTTATTTTCTCACTGTTCTCAGGTTCCGGGCTCTGCTGTTTACCTGAGTTGCTTTTGGCATTTTGGGAAATGTTTGGTATTCTTTATATAAATGTTATGGATAAAGAAAGCACTTTGAGCTCTTCAGAGGAAAGTCACTATATAAATCTAATAAATCTAAAATATCCTCTTGTACAGAAACCTAATACAGACCACCCCTGAGATATATATATATATTTTTTTTAAAAAAATTTACTTCTTCTATGTCATATAATGAAATGCAGGTATTTAGAAAAAGTTAAGTAATCAACTGAATCTTTTTTTGTTGTACCCTGCTGCATTTGAAAGATTCCACAGTACCAACAACTTGTTCTCGTTCACTTTACATGGAGCATTGATCCTTAATGGTATACCTTTTTCTTCCTTTATTAATAGTTTTTATTTTACTTGCATCTGATGCATCCTTTGGTTAAGATAAAGCAAAATGAAATGTAATTGTTCCGCTAAAGTCATGATATTCTTTCCCCACATGTTGTTTGAACCTTTCATGCACTAGGCTGTGAGCCAGGCTCACTAAAGCACGTGTGGAAAGTGGTTAGAATGCAGGATTGGGCCACTGCTCGCACTATACCGCCCTCTAGAGGCCAGAGGAAGGAGCTTCACTCACCTTCCCTGAAGAACTACTTTTTATCCTGGTTCTAAATTATTTCACTGAAGAAAGTCGTTTTTCATCTACAATTCTAATTTGGATCCAGAAGCCTAGGAGATGGTGACGTTAGCTGTCCATGGGAATAAAATTTACACTGTTTTCTTTTAAGAGACGTTAAATGACTGAGTTTTAAGATTGTGTGGAAATTCTTTAAGATATTCAATATTCTCACATATAATTTCGAAATAGGGTCATTGCAATAGGAAGGAAACGAATTAGGACCCTGACATTACCCTTACAGTGATTCCATCTTCTACTGTTTGCAATTAATAAGTGGCTTATTTATAACACACTTATTTATAACACTTATTTATAACCTTTGGCAGGAGGGACTGTGCATTTTGAACCACACCCCTTAGAGCAGGCCGCCCAGTACAATGGAAGGAGCTGGGCTTTGGAGTCAGACCTGGGTGAAAATCTTGCCTTTTCACTCTAGCTCTTACTCAATCGCTCTGGGTGTATTTTTCCATCTGTAAAATGGGGATGGAATAGGATTATTAGGGATGTTAGATAAGATTAGCCAGCACAGTGCTTGACTTATGATAGGTACCCAAAGATTGATAATTTTTTCCCATCCCTTTTCTAATGTTGTAGAAAGAGGCAAGGAGTAAAAGAAAAGCAATGATATAACTTTGTAGTGAAGAGAAACAGGAAAAAAGGGGGCAAAAGGCCCCATAATAGTTGTCTTGAGATGACCAAGGCTAGGTGTGTCCAGTGAGAAGCAAGTATTTGGAGAGAAGTTGTGATTACCTCAAGTGATGGCAAATATTTGTTCCAGATAACTTAAGTTTATCAGTATTGTTTCCTGATAACTTGTTTGTTTCAGAACCGGTCACACGGTGTGAAATAATTAAGGAACACTTGTGGAGAGTTTAGTTTTTTAATTCGCTGAAACTTTAATACATTTAACTTTTTAAAATGGAGGTGGTATTGGCTTATAACATTATATAAATTGCAGGGGTACGACATTATAATTTGATATCTATAAGCACTGTAGTGTGCTCACCATCAAAAGTCTAGTTTCCATTATTCACCATATAATGGATTCCCTTTACCCCTTCTGCCTCCCCCTCAACTGACATTTTAATTCTCAATAGAGATACTAACTTCAGATAGGAATAAACCTTATTATTCTAACTTAAAGGAGACATAAGAGGAATGTTCTGATTGAATTTAGAGGAACATTTATCATAACTTGGTAATAATGTTGATGTTTTTAATAAAGGAATATGTTCTCCAGATGAGACAAACAGTTACAATAAAGTCGGTTAAGACTGCCTTAAACCATAACCGAGTACGTGATGATTCCTATAGTAACATTTTAAGAGGACCCAACATGGCCTTTTTTTTTCTGTTATCTCCCCAACTTAGGTCTATGAGTTATTTCCACGGAGAGTCATTCCCAGAATTTTTCTCTTTTTAGCATACATTAAAAATGCAACAATTCTTATGGGTATTAGTAAACTGATTTACAGTAAGGTATTTGTATTGGTAAGGACTTTTCCAACTCACTTTCTTTCTTTCTTTTTTATTTTTAGAGAGAAAGGAAGGGAGAGAGAGAAACATCTATGTGAGAGAGATACATCGATTGGCTGCCTCCTGCACGCCCCCTACTGGGGATCGAGACTGCAACCCAGGCATGTGACCTGATGGGGAATCGAACTGGGACCTCTCAGTCCATGGGAGGACACTCAATCCACTGAGCCACACTGGCCAGGCCCAACTCACTGTCTTATACAAAGTGAGATAGGGATTAGGAGGGGTGTAGAAGAGAAACATTTTATCAAAAGATATCACCATATCAGATTTCAGAGTTCATTGTGGGGCAACAGAATGGGCTCCATATAAACTTACCTGTTTTTACCTGTAAAAATATTGCAAATAATTTCTCTTACTCATGCACAATGAGGTAGCTCCTACATAATGTTTTTACTGCCAGTGAATTTTGTTGTTTTTACTAAGAGTAAAATGCTGTTTGTAAATAAAACATGTTTGGGAGAAGAACTAAAGAGAAGCCATTATTCTGTAATATTTTAATTAAGCAGTATTTAAAACACTTTTTAAGTCATAAATTTTCATTCTCACCATCCTCTCTTTGAGAGCTGTGTATCAGTTTTTTTTTGGCATGAAGATGTGGGTAGTTACTGATATTGAAATAAGCTGGCAAAGTAAACACAGTGGTGAAGGATAGATGTGTTGAACATTGAGCCCTTTTCAGTCTAAATTATTATTAAAATTGTAGACAGTACTTCAATATGATGTGCATTCTTTAAAAGTTCGATAAACTAGTCTGCCTTTGTGCCACACTTTGAAGCCTGTCATAAATGCCTTTGCTTGCCAGCTAGTCCCTTGACTCAGCTGTGTTCAGAGTGCTGGTCGACCAGTGGGCATGTGTTCAGTGAGCCTGTCCACCTGGTAGCTGGACTAGACCTGGGGTTTTGAGCCAGAGTGAATGGCCAGCATTCTGTGTTGCTAAAATGAGAAACCATTAAATAATGACATTTCCAGTGATTGATAAACATGTTGCCCATTTACCTATAGCTTCTACATCTAAAGAATTACACAGTAGTAAGTGATATTCACAATGACTTGGTCATTCATTCATTCATATAGGCAGAAAACTTTCCTTTCTGTCGGCCAGGCTCTGTGGTGGAGGATGCAGTTCAAACCCCAAGGACCAGGGTAATGGCCATGAGCCTGGGCTTTGGAACCAGGCAGACCTGAACTAGAATCTTGGCTCCTAAACTTATGTAGAGACAAGTGATAAGTTATTTACCTTCTCTGAATTGTTAAATAGTCCTATGTCTTTATTCTCCCTCTCTTTCTTCATAACTTGTTCAGAAGGTCCATCTTCTGGCCTCTCCTAATTTCAGCCCACTTGTGCCCTTAATCACATTTTCTTAAGCTTCCTGAGTTTTGCTCCATCAATGGTATCTTTTCCAGTTTAGCATTAATCTTGCCCTTTCCCGGAAAACCTTCCTTTTAGCCTAAAAAAGCCAAAACGCATTCCTTCTCTTCTGTAATTTTTTTAAAATAGTACTCTTTCTTCTCCTGTCCTTTCCTGTGCTCAATGCTTATATGCCCTTAGTTACCACTCCATTGTAGACTTCCTTCCATTCCCACCATCCCTAACTCTTAGGACTCTCTCAGAAATGACCAGTGATTCCCCCAATGAACAAACTCGATTGTCTTTTTATCACTTCCAACCACCCTGGCCTTTGAAACAAAGAACTTCCTTGTTAAAATTCTCTCCTCTCAGTCTCTAGGGCACTTCATTAGCGCTGTTCTCCGGGGGCCTCTGTGATCATAGGCACACTACCCCACTCCTTCATCCTGCCACACAAATACAGACATGCTCTAAATTCTCTCCTCGGCCCTTCCCACATCTTCCTCTAAATGTCAGTCCGTGTCTTCAACTATGACTTCTGGGTAGAACACTTTCCAATCAAGATCTTCTGACCTACCCTCTATCCAGCCGCACATCCCAAGCCTTCCTGGGATCTTCTTCCCAAATTATCCACCACTGCTTCATATTCCACATGCCTAAAATCCAGTCCTTCACCTTCAAGGGAGGGTCACAGTCTTCCCTGGCTTCCCCCTTTCACCAGCGGCACCACGCTGTCCTAGGCGAGCAGGTGTGAACGCTGAGTTCGATTCCCACTTTCCAGTGAGTTGTCAGACGACTATATTCAACCCCTGAGAGGATTTTGTATTTTTCCTCCTCTGCGAGCGTTGATACCACCCTGGTTAAGGGCGCTAACATTTTTGAAAACTGCAAGATAGAAAGGCAATTTTCGTTCACGTGCCAGTTGTAGCTTCCTGCCACACTGTTGAGAAGAAGTCAGAGCCTGCATTGGGAGAGAGTGCTGTGACTAGCTGGCACTAGGTACCAGGATATGGAAAGGAGAACGATCGCCTCTCTGGCACAGACTCCTCTCTTCTGGCCTCCCCCATTTAACTTCAACTGTGCAGTAATATTGACTGTTCTCCCTAAAGCACGGAGCCGGTGGCTCACCATTGCCTCCCACAGTTGGTGAACCCTCTCAGGCTGCGCCCCAGTGTTCTCACCCTCCTCCGTCTGCCTCTCCAGCCTTCTGGTCCCTCTGCTTCAGCCAAACTCATTACTTGTTATTTCCCAAATATTCCTTACACCACCCTGCCTCTTCCTCTTTACCCAAAATATGTGATGCTTCATTCTTCTGCCTCAACCTTGAAGCATGTACTCGTTTATTATTTCTTCCTTGAGACTTTTCCTGGTTTTCTAACTTATCTGGGTTTTCTCTCACTTCTGAATCCCTGGGCCACATTATACATTTCTGATACAAACATGCAGTGGGGCTGATGGGGTGCTGTGTAAGAACAAGGTCACCAGCACCCTCCCAAGAAGCACGCCTCCCCTTCCCTCTCCTAGCTTAGCTCTCTGGCCGGTTCCCTTCCACTCCACCCGAAGCACATTGCCGGCAGGAACCGCACCTGTACCTGCCTTGCTTCTTTGTGGTCTATGCCGTGTCTTGCACAGTTTATTGCATGATGGCATTGGATTGAACTGTCACAAACAACTATTATAAAATAATGCTGTGTATTGCTTTTTATTAGCATTTCATTCAGAACATCTGAAACGGAGCTTGTATCTGCCAAAGAGCCTGACCATCAAGGTAGGAGTGAAAAGCTGAGGTTGGGTGAATGGCAGGAGTTAGACCAGGGAGTTCCTATCAAGGAAGCAAACAGCTCTAAACGATATGGAAAGCTGAAATCCAAAATATCACTAAAGGAGTCTAGTGCAGTGTTGTCCAATGGAAATATAATGCAAGCCACGTAGGTAATTTAAAATTTTCTAGTTGATATGTTTTTAAAAAGTAAAAAGAAACAGGTGAAATGAATTTTAATAGTAGGTTTTATTTAACCTACTTTAAAAATATTATTTTGGTATTTAAGCAATATAGAAACATATCAATGAGATACTTTATATTCTGTTTGTCATAGTAAGTCTTAGAAACCCAATGTGTATTTTATACTTGCAGCACATCTCCAGTTGGTCTATTTGCATTTCCAGTGCCCCATAGCCACGTGTGGTTATGACGACAGCCTTATTGGGCAAGGCGGGTTTAGAGTATCACCCAGCCAAAGACCCCATAGGTTAACGTGGAAACCAGACCTGAGAACTAGGAATCCAGGAATTATGGGGATGAAGAAATGGGTCAGGATCTGACTGACGTCAGGGTGGGAGAAGTGGGAAGGGCCTCGCAAGCTCAGCTGTGGTATCTGTGGAGCAGTTTGTTAGCATTGGGATAGCGACCACCGAGAGTCAAGAAACAAACCGATCCCAAGCACTGGTTCCAAAGTCTCAGGCTCAAGAGTGCTGGAAGGTTAGAGGTTCAGTGAGTGATCATTTTAAGGGTTTCAGGGAACTTAGAACAGAGAATATTTACAAGGGAACTTGGCCAAATCTTTGGTTGATCGATTAAATTTTAAAAGAAGGGTTTAGTGTCTTGATTACTTATTTTGTTGCACATATATATTCATATATGATGGCAAATCAGATAAAGGGAAAAGGAAGTTCATGAAGGGAAATGAAAGAAAACACCTTTGTTTTTTCCTCACTAATATCTCTTTCTTCCTCCTACCCCTTCTGTACAAGGGAATGAACAACGTCAGCTCCGTGAGGACAGAGCATGTCTGTTGTGTTCCTCACTGAGTCCCCAGGACCCAGAACCAACCTTTTAAATATATGTGTATTTTGGTGAATGAATAACAAAACGAAGCAAAAAATCTGGTCTAAATTTCCTTCTCAAGCCACATTTTGACTAGCTGCATAATTTATCATTCTGCGTTTTTAAACTTTGAATTGAGCATCTGCAAGCAAAGATTTTGTTTCTTTTTTGTCCTTTGACATTAAGTAGCACCCACCTTAGAAACTTGAGGGTAACCTTTTTTGTTGTTGTTGTTCTACATGGAAATTTTCAAATCTTTTTAGACTAATAAACACAGACTTTTGTTCTGAAAAGAAGGGCAAATTGTTGCTATTACCATAAATTAAACTATATTTCACTCCTGTGTCCCTCAGTGGGTTGCTGTGGGTAAATTGCAGACACAGATTAGACACAGATTGTGCCCTTGGGGAAGCTATAAACAATCAGAACTTTAATTTTTTTTTTTTTTTAATAACCATGTCACCCTAGAGCCATCTGGTGTATATTTAGAGTAATGTAATTTCTATTCTTGTTTGATGATACTGATGTTATGCAGCAAATATATTGCCATTTTGAAGGATAATTGGGTTAATTTCTGCATGTAATCCAACAGTGATTTAATCTTTTATTCTGCGTGAACTGCAATAAATTCTGAATTAGTTCCATTTTTAGAAAAGTCATAGAGAAAAGGGTACACTGAGAGGCCAATGCGTATTACTATATGGAAACACAAAATGATTTTTAAAATGTGTTCACGTCGTAGGTTGGTCTGAGGGTACCCAAGGAAGAAGGAGATGAGAGCATCAGATAAAATAAAAATGGTCTCTAAGCAAGGATGGTAGTCGTTACCATTTGCTGTGTGTTCATCCATGCCAGGTTCACAGTACTGAAGACACTTTACCTATGTCTTCTTTTTCCCCTTATAACAGTGCGCTAATGTACATGTTATTTTCCTCTTTTTAAAGGCTAGGAAAATGAATCAGAGAGAAATTAAGTTACTTGCCTACAGTTTGACAGCTACCAAGTGACAGAACTCACATGACATCCAAGGTCCCCCTACTACTTTTCCATGTGTTTTAATATGTGAATCCTAGTGGGAACACACACACACACACACACACACACACACACACACACACACAGACATACACATACCACCACCACCATCAACCACATCAGAATTAAAATAAGACCTCCAGAAAAGAAATAAGTAATTCAGTAGGTTCAATGGAACAGATGTATGGTTGTGGAAGAAGACTTTCTAACTGATAACTCTGCAGGACAGTACACACATATATAGCTCTTTCTAAAGCTCAGTAACAGAAACTCCTTACCTAATAATGGGTAGGCTTAGGGGAGTCCATGAACCCACACATTTTCTAGAGAATATGGGTGTGCATGTATTTTTCTGAGTATAGGATCCTATAGATTTAATCAGATTCTCAAAAAGATACATGGCAACTAAAAGGTTAAGAACAGCTGTATTAACAAATGGAAAGAATGGAGGCTTGAGCTGCTTGGTATAGCTTTTCCTTCACAAGTAATAAATACAGTATCAGGTATCCCATGTTGCAATATTAATAGTAATAGCAACTGTAGCATGTATAGCTAAAGTAGTTATCTACCTCTGACATTTATTAAATGTATTGGGGTGCCCTAATGAGAAATAGGATATAATAATTATATCCTAAGTTTTGAAGAAACAGGAAGAAAATGCTATTATCCATATTTCATTCATTTGTTTAACAAATATATATTGCGTGCTACTGTCCTAGGTGTTTGGAGCACAGTAGTACTCTCAGAGTCCGCAGTACTCTCTGAGTTCTCTGTCTCGTGGAGTTTTCTGTGAAAGACAGGACAGGTAAATAATATACAACTATTACTTCTTTGGTGGGAAGTGCTAAAATGAAAATTGAACAAGAGGGGTACAGAGTATGGTGGCGAATTATGGCTGAAACATGGTGTAGGGCCCTGCAGGCTTGGTAAGAAATTTGTATTTTATGCTAAAAAAGAAAGGTAATAAAGTCTTGTGCAGAAGGATGACGTAGCCTGTCAGACTAGGTAGTAATTGAATTTTTCTTCTGCGTAAACAGGGGAAGATATTCCAAAGGTGATTTTCTTACAGGTGGATCATTTCAAAGGTTGCTCAGGTGTTTTGGCTGCGAGTAAGAATCTCCCTATGTGAACTTCAGTTTAATTGAATAGGAAATCTAGGGGATGCAACTTTGAAAAGCCTTCGATGCTGTAATTTCAGTATTTTCAAAAATAGCAAGTCCAGGCACTCACCCTGCTCACCGTGTATGGCAGTGCCACACAAAAGCTGTCACTGAAACAGCTGGGAGGCCAGAGGCAGCACATACCCCACCCCTCCTCTCTGGGAGCAGCACCGGGCAGTCAGAGATGAGGGCTGTGGGTCGTGTCCTACATGAAAGCTGGGCTTCCATGTGGGCTGTTCTGGGTGGCTGCATTGGGACCATGAGCCAAGGTATATCCAGTCAACCCAGGAGCCTCCAGGCAATTTCCAAAATACCATTGTCTTATATTCAGACATACTAAGTCTGAGCACTAAGGAATGGCCTGAGTATCTGACAATGGTGACCTTCAGTGTAAAAAAGAAAAGAGTGGCAATTGAACTCTTTAATCAAAAGGAAGGAAAGGAAAGAAAGTGAAGCAGAAGGATGTAAATATCCCCATCAGAAGATTTAAGAACCACTGCAGGGCTTGGGCTCGTCCAACATTCTGTCAGGTCCCCGAGCTGCAGCAGACACCCTCCATGAGGGGGTCTCATAACCTCGCTTTGATCTGTGTGCCCTGTCATTGCAGAGATTCATAGTCTCTCTCTCTCTTCCCCTCCTTCTCCTTCTCTCCTCTCTGTTTTTTCTGTCTGTCTCTTTCTTATTGAAAAATAGGTTAGGAATGTGAAATGTGTATGTATTTTTTCCTGCATGGTTTTATAATTTTCAACTTTGAACAAAGTAAACAAAGTACTATGTGATAAGCACGGATACATTATGAATGTGTCACCTTTATCTACGTGGCCTAATAAACATCTGTAGCATCAGTGCTGGCACAGTTTCAATGTGGATTGAGACATAAGGACCTGTTCAGAGGAACCTTGGCTATTTAAGGAAGAGAGCTCTTGCCCCCCTGGAGAGGCCTATGAATAAGGTAGAGAACCTACTTTAACCCTTCACCTTCAGACACAGAACAAGGAAGCCAATTAAGTGGTCGCATCATTAATCCTGAGGTAAGAAGAGTGAATCATAAGCAAAAAAAAAAAAAAAAAAAAGAATGGTAAAGTATAGGTAGGACACTGAAAATGTTCCTACTTGCTCAAATCACAAATGCACATTCTAAACGTGCTGAGTAGAAATGACCAGCTTATAAATGCATTGTTAACTGTTTGATCCTCAGCTGATTACCTGCGTCCACAGAAAGGCATCACTTCTGTCAATAACAGTCTTTCAAATTTAATGCAAAATACTTTAGACCTACAGAGTAATACAGCGAGGGACATTACAAACACCAAGCTGCCTGTCCCTACATTTAATAAACCTTAGCATTTTGTCGTATTTGCTTTAGGTTCTCTTTTAATAAGGCAAGGTTTCCAGCAAAAAAAAAAGTAGGCCAGCTTGGCCTACTGCTAATGTTTCATGCCTAGTTAGAAGATTTTCTATTTACTGGAAATTCTTATGTGGTATTGCTAAGGCACTGTGAATCAGGAGTAATCGAACATGATAGCTCTTGAAACCCTAAGGATATATAGGTCTCAGGGCTCCTCATGTTACCCTTAACCAAAAGCCAAAACCAAAACGCATGCCTCAGAAACTATTAGACTGAAATATTCTCTGGAAGGAATAGCTCAGGCAGAGAGGTTGGCCTAGACTCGGGCACTAGGGAGGATGCAATTCACGGTCATGGATGGGATTCTCTCGGGCAGTTGCTGAGCTGTTTGGAATAGCTGATATATTCCCTGATAGAATCATGTATTGTGAGACCTCTCAAAATACATACTTCTTACAACTAGAATGGCATACCCAGGTTTATCTACATTAAATACGTAGTATCCAGTCTCCTGCCCCTTTGCATGTAAGTGTGAAATCATCATGCAGTGGGAAAATGTTACCAGCTTAGCCTATATAAGTGATCATTCCGTTTCTCTGTTACTGGAAGATAACTGTGACAAGTAGCACAAGTGTTCACTCTGCTCTGTTCAAATCCAGGCATGGGACATGTGAGGGAACAGCCGGATGCCTGCTCCTGCCGCCCTCGTCCCGAGGGGCTGGGGTGCTGAGGAGGGTGTGGTTTCCTTGGGTTCTTCAGGGACTAAGCAAGTGGGGACAGAGGTAGGTGTTCCTGACGCCTAAGGAGCACTTAAAAAACTGGTAAGAAGAAAAGATTGTCCTTTCCCAGGGCAAAACAAAGACCAGCCTTACAAGCTACCTTCTGAGCCCCATGGAGCCTGAGAAACCCCTCCCTTTGAGAAGGCTCCTCGTCTACCCAGTTGCTCCATGTGACCTGGGAAGGCGCGTTCCAAGCTGCCAGTGCCAGAGGTGACTCCCACGGGAAGGCAGAAGTGTGCTGGGCCTTGCTAACGGAAAGGGGGCTCCCTGCCCCCATGGACGCTGGGGACTAGCGTGGCAGGTCTTCCTGTCCCTCAGAGGGTTAACCATTTGCAAACTGACTCACAGACAGACAGTAGAGGAAGAAGCTACTTGTCTTTCAACCTTGACTGGTTTGAAAACCTGGTTTGAAGTCAAGAGACTTAAAAAACCTGAGCCCTGTGAGAGCTGAAGGAGCACAAAACCCTGGTCAGGAGAGAAATATGACGACTCACTAAAGAGAAATGTAATCTTGACAGCATGTGACCATCTTAGAATCGCAAGTCTCAAGAAAGTAGGGCTGATGGGAGAAATAGGAGAGAACTTTAACAGAACAATGGCAGAGAACTGTCAGGAAGATGTAATCAGGGCACCAAAATTAAATTCTAAAACTAAGAAACAAACAAGCAACCTGATGAGGTGACTGATGACTGCGGAGAACTGAGTTTGTGACGCAGATGACCAACAGGCGGAAATGCCCCCATATGGAGAGAAGACCTAAAGAAATGAAACGCATGAGAAAACAGATAAGACACGTGAGGGACATATCTAAGAGACAGAGCAGGCAATAATAGAACTTTTGGAACAAAAAATGGTGGATGGGAGGAGGAGAAATAATAATGGGGAAAAAGTTTTCCTGAGCTAAAGAATGTTTTGAAAGTCTAGACTAGAGAGGTTTTTTGAGTTCTGAAGGAAGATGTGTTTAAACATTTGCTAGTAACTTTGTAAACTCCACAGAGCATTAAAAAAAAAAAAAAACTCACAGTTTTCCAGACAGAAATCGTAGGTTACTAATAATGGCTATGTTCCTAAATGGCAGGAGATTTTTATTTGTGCTTATCCTTTTAAAAGTATTGTTTAAATAGAATTCATTTTCTAGTAGAACATCAATTGGGGTTTTGCTTTGTTTGTCGGAAGGGACCGGATGAAATGATTTCAAGGCTCACATAAAAGAAAAAGGGTATAAGAAGAACCAAGAAAATGATGGAAGAAGAAGAGTGAGAGGGAACTTGTCATACTGGACGTAAAATATTTCTATGAAGCTACTGAAAACCAAATAGATCTGGTGCAGGCATAGACAGACGGTAGTACAATGTAGCAGACAGATACAAACTTGAGAAATTACATTTGACTAAGATGGCATTTCAGTTCAGTGTGAATAGTTTGGTTCAGCTAAACAAAATTGGATATCATTGCTGACATAATTGACTATTCAGCGTCAGAGAAAACAAAAGCTAAATGCAAATCCATTTTACAAAATGAGTTCCAGATCAATTAAAGGTATAAATATAAAATATATAAAATATGAAATAATTAAAATGTTAGAAAAAATTTCCTGGCAAGACAGGAAACAAAGCCAAAAGAGAAAAAAAAAAAAATTAGACCGTGTGACTTTTATATTGTATGCTAAAAGTTATTATAAGAAAAAAAAATGAGAGACTGGGGGTAAAGTTTCCATGGACATGAAAGACAAAGGGTAATATCCGTAATATTAAAAAGCTTTTTAAAATAAAATAAAAAAGACATATAACAATAGAAAAATGGTCAAGTTATATGCATGTGGAATCCAAATAGCCTATATGACAAACATGCTGAACTTTGTAAAAGAAACGGAAATTAAATAAAAAATTAGATACTTTAAAGTCTATCACTCTGACAAAACTTAAAGAGTAAAAAGTATCTGTGCTGGCTGTTCTGGTTCAGCTGTTAGAGCATCAGCCTGTGGACCGAGGGGTGATGGGTTCAGATCTCAGTCAAGGGCACGTTCCTGGGTTAGAGGTTCGATCCCTGGCCCTGGTCGGGATCAGCAGGAGTCAACCAATCAATGTGTCTCTCGCACACTGATGTTTCTTTTTCTCTCTCTCTCTCTTCCTGCTCCCCTTCCTCCTTCCCACTCTATCTAAAAATCAATGGAAAAATATCCTCCAGTGATAATGAAACAAAACAAAAACAAAGTATCCATTTCTGTTAAAAAATATTAGGAAATCGTCAGTCTTGCAGTCTTATACACATTTCCAGTTGGAGATTCACCATTTTTGAGTTATCATGCAATAGCAAATAAAATTTAAAATATATATACGCTTTGACTAAGCCATGCAATTGTGTAGACTGTCTAGAAAGCAAGCGCTAGGAGGTAAAGATGTATGTTACAGGTCAGTTGCCTCAGCATATGGCTGCATGGCGTAGAGAAAGGAGGGGAAGGATGGACATCGGATGTTTACGTTGGTTACTCAGGAAATAATGGGGACTCTGGGTAGATGGAGATGACTCACTTTCCCTTTATACATCTTTTGATGATTTTACTGGTAACAGTGACCATATATTAGTTTAGCAATAAAAAAATAACAAGAAATTAAAAAAAGTAATTGTCCAATTTTTATCAAAGATAATATAAAAAGCTAGGTTTGTATTTCTTCTCTGGAATTAGATCTAAAACTCTCCCTTTCTCCATTACTATACGAATTGTCATGGATTACTCTCTAAATTCTAACAGAAGTAACTTACAAAGAAAAATCGAGAGTGTTTTCCGTGATCTGGGCCATTATCTCTGGCTGCTGTGGCAAATCCAGGGCTCATGCCTGTTTCTAGAGGCTGTCAGCCTCTCTGTAGCGAGGGCTCCAGTCTTCTCAGCATGGATCCCGTTGGCCCTTTGTTTCCAGCCAGAACCACTGTTCAGGACTTTCATGTTAACCTGATGTTATGCTTTAAAAAATGCTTGCTGGTAGGAGCAGCTCCAAGATTTCCACAGAGACCTCTCCGTAAGTTACCACTCCACTGGAACCTCAACCCCAACAGAGCCCGAGGGGAGGACCGCAGCTTAGTTCACAGACGGCAGAATGAGGCCAGTACCCCTGGGCATCACGGCAGCCCCTTTTCTAGGTTGATGTTCACACACAACTTTTCAAACACACTGCCATCCCTAACTTGGGTCCTCAGCAACAAAATTACATGTCAATTCAGGTGCTGACTTATCTGTATAACCTTTCCCTGTAGACTCTGTGTAGTATCATTATTGCATTTGGGAGGCGGCATATCCCAGAGTGACTCAGCTCTAGCGTCAGACTCCCTGGGTTTGAATCTTATCTCAGCCAACCCGGTGAGCTGTCTGGCCTTAGACTCAAATAGGGTAGATAATAATGCCTCCAGTACTGGTTTGTTATGAGATAATCTCTATAAAACTCTTGGTAGATAACATGTTAGTTGTCGTCGTCATCATCATCATCATCATCTGAGGGCTAACATTCATTGAGGGGTAGTCTGCCTTTTGTCACTAGTGTCTTAGCCATATCTGTGGACCTACACACGGCACTCTGATTTAATGGACTTGTAATGAGAAAGTACAGGAAGAAAATAAATGTGAGAGCAGCATTTTATAACCTATCGGCATGCCTAATTTAAAAAATAAAAACAAACTGCTTATAAGATATGTTAATAGCTTTGTGACAAGAAGGAGAAAGTTTGATGAGCCCTACTGATTGACTTTAATAAGTTTAACTCCAATATAAAAAAGCTAAATGCATCACAGTGTCCAGAGCAAGAATTAAATTAGCCAGCTTTCCTTACCCTGGCACCAGGGACCCAGTTTCTAAAAACCAACTCACCTTTGCCTGACATATATTGCTCTATATTCCAAGTATATGCTTACAGTATTTGCAAGGGACATTGCATTGATCATCATTGCTATAATAAAAAGTGTTGTTAAAATGTTCAACTGACAGTTCCTATTTATTACTTGTGTTCATTTTTTCTTTGAATAAAACTTCACATTGTTTGAGGTTGGGTTTGGAATTGTAATATTAACAAGTCCAAGATTTTGGTGTTTTGGTGTTCTGGCAGTCTAAGGATGAAAACAGAGGTCCGTTCTAATGGCACATTTGTGGACTGTAACTGGACTCACAGAGCACCAGGGGGCGCTGCTACATTCTTTACCCTGCGCGGTGCACGTTGGAGTTAGCTAGCACCTCTAAGCTTAAAGCATGATGTGTGTATGCACACACTTAGGCAAAAAGAATGAGGCTTTCAGAGTAAAAACAGATGAAACTCTCAGCAGGTTTCACATGTCAGTACTTAATTTTTGCAGAGTCAGAAAGAAGGCTTTGTGTTTTAGGCTGTACTCCTGTGACCAACTACTTATGTTGACTTCTCCTAGAAAAGCTTTGAGCTTTTCTGAGAATCCCCAGTGCATTTAGCATTTCCTATGTAATAAGAAATAGGCCTTTTACATTACAGGATATGTATGAATAAAGGTGTGAAATATGAACCAGTCATAACTACCGTGGTTTCCTCACTAAAGGAAATATCTATGTTTGCAAATCCAGAGACAGGTGAAAATGAACACTTTGTCTTTTCATATTCTGTTATTAAATCTTATTTATTTGGATGCAATTCATTGTTCTGTCAAACTCCCACCGTCTCCCTGCCCACTGTCTCCCTCTCCCGGACTCTTCCCTGATCTCCAGCAGGCCCTTGGTTAGCCTGGCCACCTAGCGCATTTGTCAGAAGATCCGTGGAGTCTTTGACAACAAAACTGAGACGAGATTTTAATGTGTTTCTGTATCTGCTTGTGTACTTGTTGCTGAGACGTCACTGACTTGCGCTTCATCAAAGGGCCCTTTGGATTTCTCACATCTGGATGACTGCAACATTCTCTTTGGCTGTCTTCCTTCTCCCTGTGCTAGAATGCTCTTCCAACCCAAAAGTATGACTTCTCTTGCTCTTATCAGGAGAGTCCATTTCTTAAATCTTCCCTGGTGACACTATACTTCTCTGAGCATAGTCTGCATGCCGCACCTTTGTATTGAGGTCCCCGTTCGATTCAGGGCACATGCCCGGTTGCAGGCTCGATCCCCAGTAGGGGGCATGCAGAAGGCAGCCACTGGTGTTTCTCACATCGATGTCTCTCTCTCTAAAAAGTCAATAAAAAACATATTTAAACAAGCCCTGGCTGGTTTGGCTCAGCGGTTAGAGCGTCGGCCCTCGAACCAGAGAGACCCGGGTTCGGTTCCCGCTAGGGCATGTACCTAGGTTGCAGTTTGTCCCCAGCCCCGGTTGGGGTCGTGTGGGTGGCAGCCAGTTGATTGTCTCTCTCACATCAATGTTTCTCTCCCTCTCTTCCTCCCTCTCTCTCTCCTGCTCTATCTGTAAAAAAACAAAAACATTTTTAAACAAAAGATAGAAGATGCTAGACAGACAACTGATTAGTTGTAATAAGAAGGAGCAACTTGAGCCCTTGAGATCTTGACAGGCTTTCTGGGAGTTCCTCAGAGGCAGGATGTGAATACAAGAAAGGAAGCTGAGCACAAGGTCAAATGGACCCTAAGGCTGGAGTGTACAGGTGCTTGAGGGTTCTTCCAGAAGTTCATAGGGGACGTTTTCTGTCTAACACAGCATTCTAGATGGTGGATGATGTAATGAAAACAAGGTGGGTATAGAAATGAAGAGAATATGGCCCCTGGTCCATGACTTCCAAGGAGTTACAACCCAGTGGGGAAGACCAGAGAGTCAATGCAGTAGGAGAGGAGGGACAGGAAGGCTTAGAGTTGGCTCTGGAAGCTACCAGCCTCAGGCAGTTTTACTTCTAGCCCCGAGATTCATTGCTCCCATGTACACCAGATGAGCCAGCGGTATTGCCCGGCAACCACCGTAATACACAGCCTGGGGGCTATGATGGTGACATCCCCCTGCCAGCACTGCCTGTGCCCTGGGAATATTTTCCTTGATTCATTTTCCCAAGAAATTTCATTAAGGCATGTTCAAAGTAAGGGAGCTAACCTCCCACTGACTTCTAACCTGCTCTGCTCTTATGCTATATCGACAAGAGAAGTCCCAGAGACAGCTGAACCCCTGTCTCAACCTGACTTGTACATTTTATGAGACAGCATTGTTTTATTCGTTATAAAATGATGTCTTGATGTCTGCAACTTATTTTGAAATGTACTCACAAAATAAGCTTGATTGATAGAAAACTGGATAGATTATGCATAGGTATGAGATAAGACAAATGTAATAAAATACTAAGTATAGAAGCTAGGTGTTAGGTATAGTGATGTTCACAGTGTAATTGGTTCAACTTCTCTGAGTATCTGTAACTTTTCATAACATCATGGGAAAAAATCATGTTTGAATTCTTCCCTTTATCGAGAGCACCTTGCTGCAGACTGAAGAGGGTCCAAAAAGACAACACGAAGGCAGAGAGCTCCCCACAAACCCATTCCAATACAGCGGTGGACTTGAACAGACGTCTTTCCAAAGGAAAGATACACAGATGGGCAATCAGCACGTGAAAGGATGTTCAGCGTCATTAGTCATTAGAGAAAGGCAAAGAGAACCACACTGAAATACCACTTCACACTCCTTACTATAGCTGTCTTCCAAAATAATAACGTATAATAATGATAACAAAATAAGTTTTGGTGAGGGTGTGCAGAAATTGGAATACTCATACATTGCTGGTGGGAAAGTAAAGTGGTGCAGCTACTCAGGAAAATAGATCAATGGTTTCTATAAAGTTAAACAGAATTAGATTCCAGCTGCTCCCCTCCTAGGTATATACCCCAAAGAACTGAAAGCAGGAATTCAAATAGATACTTTCACATCCACGTCCGTAGAGGCATTATTCACAGTAGCCAAAAGATGGAACATTAACGGGTGAATAAGCAAAATCTGGTACATGCACACAAGGAAATATTATTTGACTGTAAAAGAAATGAAATTTTGATGCATGCTAAATATGGATAACATTTGAAAGCATTGCACTAGGTAAAATAAGCTTGATATGAAAGGACAAATATTATATGATTCCGCATACATGAGCTACCTAGATTAGCCAAATTTTAAGAGGCAGAAAGTAGAATGGAGGTTACTAGGGCTGGGGGAGGGGGAAAGGGGAGTTCTTGTTTTGGGTGATGAAAATTTTTGGAAATAGTGGTGATGGTTGTACAACACTGTAATTGAATGTACTTAATGTCACTGAATTGTATACTTTAAAATGGTTAAAATTGTAAATTTTACATTATGTATATTTTATCACAGTTTGTTAAAAAGGCAGGGAGTTCCTTTCCCAAACATAATGTATACTGAAGAAAAATTTAAATAAATAGGCAAGGCAGTATGCTCTTATGCAAAATGAGGTCAATGAGTAATGATCTGTAAGAGAGAAAGAAAGTAAGTTGGAGACAAAACAGAACCCTGAGGACAAGGTGGTCCCACGCCAGATAGCTCACGGGGCTGGGAATGCAGGGAGATTTACCAAATACGCTTTTCATCTCAGCTCTCCCAGTGCTCTCTGATCTTCCCTTCATCTGCCTGTTCTTGCCTCTTGCCATCCAGAGCAGAGGTCCCACCTGGCAAAGAGAAAAATCTTCATGTGTGGCCTGGATCTCCATACACCTTTCGTGGGACCTTGGACCCCCAGTGACTCTCTCCCACATCATCAGTCTCTGTGGCTCTTGGATTCTCCCAACTGCACTGAAGTGCACCAAGGTTGCTCTCTCAAAGGAACAAAGCAGTAAAGCCTGCACATTTTTCCTGGCCCCCCACCCACCTGGTTCTCTCATCTTTCTCCTCGCCTTCATAACCAGGCATCTTTGCTTAATTTTCATGTAGCCTTTAACCTATTCTAATCTGGTGTTTTCCCTGATCATCCAATGGAATTAATATTGCCCAAGTCAGCAATGACCTTCATCTCACTAAGTATCATGAAGACTTCTCAGTCCTTATTTTATCAAAACTGCCAAGAGTGGTCAACACAGTGATAACTCCCTTTTGGAAATATTCCCTGTCCTCGGCTTCCTGGGAAGCCTCCTGTTTTTCATTCCTGTCTTCGTTGCTGGCTTCTGTTTTTGCACATTTCTCCTGGCTCAATTTTGTGTCCTCTTCTCTCTACATTCACTACAGAGGCAATTTTATCCCTTCACATGGGTTAAAAGACCATCCATATGCCTGCTTAAGTCATAGTCCCAACAAAACCTTGCTAGCATTTGAAGCCCAATAGCCAAACTGCATGCTACCCATCTCTATTTTAATTGCTCAGCTAACACCTCAAATTCAATGGGCTCCAGTAACAAGGTTACAGGGCTGGGAGTGAGCACAGCCCTAAGCTTTCTGCCCAACACACCTCCTTCCAGCACTGGGTGTCTGCTGCCGTACCCTTTCTCACTCGCTGTCTCATTCCCGGGGTCTAGTAACACATGCATGGTTTTGTAATATGAAGAAAGATAATATGAGAGGTGCTTAGAGTAGTGGGAAATGATAAAATCATTACTAGTATTATTCATGCTGATCTACTCTGCTAAAAAAAAAAAAAAAAAAAGGGAAAGCAGAACAATTAACATACAAATTCTTAATGATGGGTAGGACACTGAGAGGAAAAATATACTTGAGAACTGCTTGGCATTTTTAACTCATTCATGGGGTTAGAAATAACTCATTCATACTACCCCTTCTGGAAATCTCTGAAATAAGATTTTATCCATATTTTAAATTTGAGAAAACTGAGGCTGGCAATTAGGCCATCAAAGGAATCAGCCAATTCAGGGCAAATAGTCACGCTATTATGTATTGTTCAGCCTTGGGAAAAGCTTTAATTCCATTTCAGCTAGCAATGCTGGCATTGTGTAGACGCCACCACAGATGCTAAAAATGGGGACTGGCCCGTTGAAGCCCCCTGCTGAGGCTTCCACCCACTGGACTGGATTCCTTCCTCTTTCATGCAGCACAGAGCAAGAATGTTTCAAGTATCAAATCATTTGGCAGTCTTCAGTGGCATAAAAAAAACAACTGTTTGTATAGCAAAATATTTTCCAGAGCTAGAAGCCCATAAAGATTATTGCCTTCTTTTTAGTACACAGAAATATTCCACAAACATGACTCTCTCAGCTTTTTGCAATATGGCACCCCGAAAGGGGTAGTCCCTCGCCTCCTCCACTGTGGCACTCTCTACTTTGTCATCAGCTCTTAGGCCTTGGGTCCAAGACCCTCCACGCTGCCTGATCACTCGCAGCCCATCCTCCCACCCGCGGGGCTTACTGTTGGTTATCCCAGCTTCAGGAGAGAGAAAGTCCAAGTTGGCGAGGCTGGCCCCTCCCTGCCGATGCCGGGGCCTTGGCATTGCTTTTGCTGCCAGTCTGGTGGCTTCCTTGTTGCCTTTGGAAGCCTGCACTTTCTCTGTGGCTTTTGTGGTCGTTTCCATCCGCCAGTGTGGTCCCTCTCAGAGGCACTAGCGTGCCAGACCGGCCTATTTGAATGGGTGCCAGGCCACTTACTGGGGAGGTGAAGCCAAACCCCATATATTTAAAACTGTAATGCTTTGCTTGTCCACCTAGCTCCTGTCTCCTGAAGTCATTAGTTGTGGTTTTACTTTACTGTTAAAATACTCTTCTTTTTTTTCCTTTCTCTCAGCTCTGGCTATTTTCAGCTCTATATATTTAGCAAGTTGTATGTAGGTAGAGATTCTGCTGTTCTACTTAAGTCTTTCTTTCTTTCTTTCTTTCTTTCTTTCTTTCTTTCTTTCTTTCTTTCTTTCTTTCTTTCTTGTGAGCATGTGTGTGTGTGTGTGTGTGTGTGTGTGTGTGTGTGTGTGTGTCCTAAGGAAAGAGAATATGTTTCTTATTAAATGAGGGAGGAGGGGAGGGAATAGAAAGAATTGATGTTGGACTAGAATAGAAACTGAGACAATGGTGGCAGCCTGTCCAGTCACAGAGGAGTAGGGGAGCCCATTTGTATGGCCCCAGGACTGATGTCACACCTTATCTTGAATCTCTTCAGGCAAATCGACTGTGGTTGCTTGAGAGAGAAGTCTTTTGTGCTTCATTCTGTTTGGCATATTTTAAGATCCTTAGAATGTCACGGGATTCCCTTTGCATCATGCCATGTCTAAGGCTTTGCAAAGATCGAGCATGGTTGTGCAAGGTAAGGCAGATAGATAATACCATTTCTATTCTATAGCTGAATCAGGGATATTAAGTGATTTTCCTGAAATCCCCGAGGAAGCTAGAGACACATCTAGGAACACACCATGTGAATTCTACGTCTCAGACCTTTCAGCCGTTGCCCCATCTCCCTGTCTTTATTTACTTCAGAAATCAGCACACATGTTTTTCAAGTAAATATTTGGTTTTGGGGAGATTTAGGGTAGAACAATCTTCTAACTCCGCCAGTGAAAGGTGCTGGGTTAGCAGTGCTGTAGACCCGAGTCTGCCGTCCATCCAGAGCTGCAGTGTGACTAGCCGCTGTCCCTGCTCTCCAAGGGGCCCACACTGCAGCCTGAGCAGAACACACACTTACCAAAAGCAAAATGTGTTTTTGGGAAGCACCCTCAATCAAGAAGGGAACTCAGTGTATGAAAAACTGCCCTTCTTAGGGTGATAAAAAGACAGCTTGCTCATGATGGGTAAATGGGAGTGCTCCATAAAAATAACATGGATTCATGGGTCTCTAACATAAAACCTGTGAAACTCATCCTTAGAGAAATATGAGAATTTTCCATCTGGCTTGAAAGATGCCATCACGATATGTATGGTAGTTTTAGACATTCCAGAATTTGTAAAGAGTGAGAATTTGACAAATGTGTCGCATGATAGATACAGTCTAGCAAACCCTGGAACTTCATTTTGGTTGAGTCTTCCCAGAATGAGGGTCACACATCCGAATATTTTAAGAGCCCAGGAAAAACTAAGTGAGAGTAGTGGCTGGTGGAGTAGACAGGCGCTGGGAGCATGATGTTAGGGGGCGGTGGAGACTGTGGCAAACCAGGGCACCCAGGATCCTTGAAAGGGCGCAGTGCCCACAGCTCTGACAATGCTTGTCAGGCAGGATTGCAGACACAGTGTAGTCAGATTGTCTGATTTTTTCAAAAGAACATGGAAATTAAATTTTTATGTAAAAATATCCCAACTTTTAAATGTTAGAAACTAATTTTTAAAAAATTTACAACACAGTGTTGGCCAAAGAAAGCATATTATACAAGACACATTCAATGAGTAGACTGCCAGTGAATTTCTTTTTACCCTTGAAAGTGACGATTTATGTGATGAAATACGGGAGCTTGGGGAAGGGGGTTAGTAGAGAATCTGAAAAAAAGAGGAGAAATGGATGATTTGATCCAAGCCAGAGATTCTCATTTGACGCCCACAAGAGCAGTACATTGACACACAAATAACAAATCCACCAAAAATATTTCAAATAGAAGAAGAAAGAGACCCAGGAGAGCTCATCGGGGTATGTGGACTCAAGAGACAAACTGGTCTGGTCAAGTTCTGCAGGTAGGAGGGTGAGAGACCATATGGAATATTCAGGTGACTATAGAGAGAGTACTTTTACCTGAGTACACCTGGGAGCCATACTGAAAGAATATTTTATTTGACCAGGTTAAGAGCAAATCTTGGAACTAGGAAGTGAAATATTAGTAACAGCCTGTTACACATCTGATTAATGAGTTAGGCTTTGCCAGGCTAGTGAAACCGAAGAGACTGGGTACAAGCACTGCACCAGTGCAAACAGGGTGTGGAGCTCAGAGCTTTCTGATGTCAGCCAAGTAGTAAGTGTTTCACTATTAAGATCTTTGAAAGCAGATGTTATTTACCCTTTTTACCACTGCCCCAGCACAGTGGTTGAGACAGGGGTAGCTCAGGAAATGATCTCAGTAAAGAAACCATAGCCACGTGATAGCACACATTATGCTGAAGGGGACACAGGTTACCGATGACTCACTTGGTACTGGATTTAATGGCTACTTCTCAGTGCACATACCACTCAGAGGAGTTTTAATATCATTCAATCTCCAATCATTCTCTCCTCGAATGTCTTAGCATCCCTCTTTCCTGACCTTACCTTCACCTTTCTGGGTTTTGCATTTTTCTCTTTAATCTCATTTACAGGCTCCTACTGCTTCCTCCATGTGCTCCTTCAATGACAGTGTCACCTGAGGTTGTAGAACTTATCAGCCCCGCTATGGCTGGTTTGGCTCAGTGGTTAGACTGTCGGCCTGCAGAATGAAAGGTCATGGGTTCAAATCCAGTCAAGGGCATGTACCTGGGTTGCAGGTTCGATCCCCAGCCCCTGTTGGGTTCATCCGGATGCAAGCAATCAATGTGTCTCTCTCGCATCAGTGTTTCTCTCTCTCTCTCTCTCCCTCCCTCCCTCCGTCCCTTCCTCCCTCCCACTCTGTCTGAAGATCATTGGAAAAAATATCCTTGGGTGAGGATAAAAAACAACAACTTATCAGTTCTACTCTTTCTACAGTGTTTTTCGGTAATCTCATCAGTACTTATTGGTTCAATTTCCATGTATATGTTGACATCCCACATTTCAGCTGGAACTCAAGTTCCAGAACCACATTTTTAGTTACTATTATGGACTCAATGGTTTTGTCCCCCACCCACTTCATATGTTGAAGTCCTAACCCCAGTATGGCTGTTTTGGGAGATGAGGCCTCTAAGGAAGCACATAAGATTAAATAGGTCATAAGGTGAGTCTCTGATCCAACAGGATTAGTATTCTTATAGAAAGAGATACCAGAGAGCTTGCCCACTCATGTGCTCGCTCGCTCGCTCTCCCCCTCTTTCTTTTTCTCTCACTCTCTCTCCCCTTGCACAGACGGAGGAAAGGCCCTATGAGCACACAGTGAGAAGGCAGCTACCTACAAGCCAGGAAGAGAGCTCTCACCAGAAACCAAATGTGCTGACTCCTTGATCATGGACTTCTAGCCTCCAGAACTTAGAAAATAAATGTCTATTGTTAAAGCCACCAGGTCTGGTATTTTGCTATGGCAGCCCAAAGTTCCCCCATCTATATTTCGGGATCTCATTATTGCTTGCCTGAGATTTCTCTAAATTGATCATTAAGCTCCATTCTCTTCAGACTCTAGTTCATCTCCCTCCTTATCTCTTTCTAAAACATCTGATCATCTAGCAGTATTTATGAACACACTTTCCTTTCTCCCTAAGTCTCAATTCCCTGACAGGAGAGCCTTTAGCTCCAGCGATGTGTCATCCAGAGGAGAAACTGTAGGAGTGGGAAGTAACGTCCACAGATGAGATGTGGAGGAGGTCAAAGCCAGGAGCACTGCCTAAGAAGTCCTCTTTCCAAGAACCCTCAGGAAGCTGAATGTCCCCATTTCTTAGCCAACAGGAGTGAGGTGACGGCCATTAGAAAGTATGGTACTTAAGAGGCATGGGGAATTTCCCCTTCTAATGTAGTGACAGTGTTTCAGGATTTTAAAAAATGCTGATAATTTTTTTTTTAATTTTTATTTCAAATAAGTAAAACTGTTGACTGATGTTTTTTAAAAACCGTATCCTGTGGTAAGAACACTTAACAAGAGATCTCCCCTCTGACAAATATTTAAGTGTACATACAATATTGTTGACTATAGGTACAATGTTGTTTAGCAGATCTCTAGAATTTATCTTGTGTAGCTGAAACTTTGTGCCCACTGATTAGTAACTCCTCATCCCCCCTCCCCAAGCCCCTGGCAACCACCATTCTACATGTTAATCCTATGATTCTGACTATTTTAGATACTTCGTAAGTGGAATCATGCAGCTTTTGTCCTTCTGTGACTTTGTTTTTTCAGTTAGCATAGTGTCCTTGAAGTTCATTCATGTTGATGAACATGCCAGAATTTCCTTCTTTTTAAAGGCTGAATCATATTCCATTGTATGTATATACCACATTTTCTTTATCCATTCATCCATTGTTGGACATTTCACTTCATGTTTATCACAGCATATTTCATGATGATTAGCAAACATATACACCAAAATTGGTCTTGGCATACAAAGGTGGAACTAGGTCAAGACCTGCCTCTCTCTCTCTCTCTCTCTCTCTCTCTCTCTCTCTCTCTCTCTCTCTCACACACACACACACACACACACACACACACACACTTAAATATAGTGTTGCAATTCATGTTGGAGGCTCTGGATTCAGATTCAGACTGCCTAGATTTAAATTCTGGCCCTACCACCCACTGTGTGACCTTGGGCAAGTCACTTTATTTTGCCAAGCCTTTGCTTCTCTATCTGTTCAATGGTTGTAATAATAGTATGTTTTGATAACAGTAATAAGGATCAAACAAGGCAGAGTACTTAGCATAGTTCCTGGTTGATAGTAAGTAATCAGAAAATGTTTATGCTGGCATCACTGGTAGCCACAGTCGTAATATTTTCTACTAATCCTTTAGTAAAAGGCTCAAGAATCCTTTAGAATTCTAGGGCTCAAGGAACCCAGTTTGAGAAGCATTGACTTAGGCTCCAGACACATTGGTCTCCTCCTGCTCCTTGAATATGCCAGGCACATCCTGTCTCTGGCCTTTCCTCTTGCTCGTCCTTCCTCCTGGTTACTCTGCTGCTGGCTATCTGCATGTCTTACTCTCTCAGTGCAGGTGAGTCTTGACCTGGCCATCTCATCTGAATTTCAATACCGCACCCCAGCACAAAGCTATATATACCCCTTTTCCTGGCTCATTTCTTTTCTTGGACACTTATTATTAGCACATCATTTCTTTTACCTACTCATCCTTTTTGTCTCTCCCACTACATAAAGCCAGAGATGTTTATCTATTTTGTTCTCCAGCAGAAATAGGTTCTTAGTAAATACTTATTGAATGAATAAATAAATAAGCTCTAGTAAACTATTCAACATAATTTTGTACACTCTGTGAACATATCTTCATTTAACATTCTGCTAAAATAAGAATTGTAACCATTTATTTAAAAAACAAAGAATATGCTGGCTGTTGTATTTATATGAACATCGAGAAACTTTTGCAAAAATGCCTTCTAAAATAATCTAATGTAGAATGTTTTCACATACGTGGTGCATAATTCTAAAAGGAAGGAGGACATTTAAATGTTTAAGAAAATAAAATTATGGAAAAACTAGATTAAATTGCGACTTATTAAAAGTTTTCAGATACGGCACAGAACCAGTCATGTTACTTGAACCATAACCATCAGCCAGAATGCAGATCCGTACCGTGTGAGTTAGTCCTGCTTGCCGCCGGCAAGGACAGTAGGGAGCTCACTGTGTTTTTTGAGCAGTATATTTGACATTAAAGGAAAATAATTTAAATTTAAAATAAAACATAATTAAAATGTAAAGTAAAAATAATGTACTCGTTTTATCATTAAAAACATTCAAATGGAAAAAAAAAAGAACAGACTGGCTATTCGCTCTGTTTTGTTAGGCATTGATATCTCAGAAACATAATTGATGAAAGAGAATGGGATCCGCTGCTCTCTCTAATTGTGTACTTCTAATGGCCTTGCCTTCTGCTTCGAAAGCAATGATTATTTTCTCATTTGTATTTCTTTGCTAGCATAAGTTTTATGTAGGTGAATTGTGGTTTGGTGAGAGGGATATTATAGTGAGAGGTAAGTCTGATCTTAGTGAAGTCACCATGGACCACGGTCTGATCCTTGGTCCAGAAACAATTGGGTCTGGTAATCCAAGTCACCCATCGAAGAGAACTCAATGAGACCTACTAACCAAACAGATTTAAGTAGACAGAGATGAATGTGGCTATCTCTTCAAAATAAACAAATGATACTTCATAAGTTCTTGGTGTCATGTAAACTGTCAAGTGAAGGTCAAGCACTCTCCCTATGGGTGAGCTCAGGGAATGCTGAAATTAGAAGCAGAAGTTTTATTTTGTTTTCTGAGTTTTTACAAAATAAGAAGCCAGAGAAGATGAATCAGTCCTCTGGAAGGGGTCACCCTCAGAGAGGACAATGTGCAACTGTCTTCTTCAGTATGTGATGGTCTCACTTCAGGGGCCACAGTGATTAACTATATTGCCAAGATTAAGTCAACATGACCAACCTCTGGCTCTTTGGAATTTTTTCATTTCTTTTTTTTTTTATTATTATTAATTTGTTTTTGTTACAGATGTTTCTCCTTTTTCCCCCATTGACACCCTCCCCCTGTCCCCCCTGCCCCATCCTCAGCACCACTGTCCATGTCCATTGGTCATACACACATGCACATAAGTTCTGTGGTTTATCTCCTCCCCTCCAACTCCCCTTCTCTGAGTCCCATCAGTCTGTACCCCACCTCTATGTCTCTGGGTCAATTCTGTTCATCAGTTTGTTTAGTTCATTATATTCCACAAATAAGTGAGATCATGTGCTATTTGTCTTTCTCTGCTTGGCTTGTTTCACTTAGCATAATACTCGCCAGGTCCCTCCATGTCGTCTCAAAGGATAAGAGATCTTTCTTTCTTACAGCTGCATAGTATTCCATTGTGTACATGTACCACTGCTTTTTTATCCACTCATCTACTGATGGACACTTGGGTTGTTTCCAGATCTTAGGTATTGTAAATAGTGCTGCTATGAACATGGGGGTACATGTATTCTTTCTGGTTGGTGTTTCAGGTTTCTTAGGGTATATTCCTAGAAGTGGAATCACTGGGTCAAATGGCAATTCAATTTTTAACTTTTTGAGGTAACGCCATAGTGTTTTCCACAGTGGCTGCACCAGTCTGCATTCCCACCAGCAGTGTACTAGAGTCCCCTTTTCTCCACACCCTCGCCAACACTTGCTGTTTGATGATTTGTTGATGGCGACTATTCTGACAGGTGTGAGGTGATACCTCATAATTGTTTTAATTTGCATCTCTCTGATGATTAGTGACATTGAGCATTTTGTCATATGTCTCTTGACCATTTGTATGCCCTGTTTGGAGAGGTGTCTATTTAGGTCCTCTGCCCATTTTTTAATTGGGTTCTTTGTCTTCCTTTTGTTGAGTTGTATGAGCACTCTATATATTTTGGAAATTAGTCCCTTATCTGATGCATCATTGGCGATTATGCTCTCCCATATAGCAGGATCCCTTTCCGTTTTGTTGGTTGTTTCTTTTGCTGTGCAGAAGCTTTTGAGTTTGATGTAGTCCCATGTGTTCATTTTTTCCTTTGTTTCTCTTGACTTAGGAGTTGTATCAGTGAAAATTCTGCTGCGTATGATGTCTGAAATTTTGTTGCCTGCATTTTCTTCTAGAATTTTTATGGATTCACGAGTTACATTTAAGTCTTTTATTCATTTTGAGTTTATTCTCGTGTATGGTGTAAGTTGGTGGTCTAGCTTCATTTTTTTACAAGTAGCTGTCCAATTTTCCCAACACCATTTATTGAAGAGACTTGACTCCACTGTATGCTCTTGCTATTTTTTCATTTCTATGCTCCACATCACTGGCTCCTCTTTTTTTTTTTTTTTTCTTAAAACTTTCTCTGCACAAATGAAATAGAGCTGATTAGTCTTGAGCTTGCTAAATTACTGTCACATTCCAGGCCCAGGCTTCTTAAGATGACTACTCCTGGGTCCTCAGCATCAGAATTGGATCGCCTCTAATATTTTTCAGTTCCTCACCTGCAGACACTGCACATCATCAGGGATGAGCTTGCTCAGGTACGGGGTGGATTGCAGGCCTTGGTATCTTGCCACTTTACTTAATCTGACTTCTGTGTGCTTTGATCTGACTTCTGTGTGCTTTGCCTAAAAAATAACAATGGCATCTAGTTGGCCTTCCATGCAGGACCTTGTGACATCACTTTATAATATTTGTCTCCCAAGTGCATTAGAGCTATTTTGAATCATGTCTGGGCTCCCAAGGCCAAGTTAGGTGCAGTGTCATTTGGGGACTATTTTCAGAGGCAATATAGTCAGTCATGCAGTGATTTCTTACCTCATAGTATGGGTATCAGCCAAGCTCAGTTCCAGATGGTATTTAAAAGGTAATGTTTTGAGCTTTTATCTTTTATAGTTCTTACAGGTGAGAGAACTGGTAAACAGAAGAGCTGAGTCTAACAAGTGGCCAAATTGAATTCAGATTAGTTCATACTCAGAAATTTATCAGAAACACATTTTTCTTGCCACCAGAAGAGAGGACAAATGGCAGGAAATGTAAAATCTGTGCATTACCATGCTTCAGCGCATGGCTTACAGAAATGAACCTGTCATTGTATTCAGGTCCACAGGAGTTCTTAGTTAAGGGCACGCACTCTATGAAAACGAAAGAAAGCATAGACAACATTCAATTTATAAATGTTCTGGCTGTAAAGAACCCAATTCCTAAACCATCTTTTTAAGCATGGTTGTTTTTTTAAGTTTAGAAGAGTAGTAGGAAATTAAATTATGAATTATAAATACTGTTGCCTTTTTCAGATAACTTGAAGGCTGTCTACCTTCCCCTTAAAAAAAAATCTTAATCCTGGGAAAGCAAGACACTGAATCCAGAAGCCAAAATATTTCTTGTGATGTCTTTGATACATTCATTCCTCTTCAAATAAGATTCCTTAGAAGTCTTTTGGCCCCAAGTTCTACTTTCTCATCATCTCACTCATCTCTCTCAAAGTAAATTCTGGAATCAATTTTATTTTTATACAATTTAGATCTAGTGATTTCTAAGTTGTATTTTACAAAACAAGTGTGCAGATTTTTAAAATGGATGTATTGTGCTAAGAACCAAAATTCATTTAAATAAGAGAGATAGGTTTTTATTAAATAACAAAGCCAAAAAGATGTGAACCTTCTGTCGGCATAACTTGCCCCATTAAATTATGTTTCTTAGCATAAGCTTTGGAAGCTGAGTATTCTGATTAACATTTGCAATGTAGTTTACTAGATGCATTTGCTCACTGTGTTTATTTTGATCTCTCTTATTGATATTTAAGAGTTTGGAGTTGGAATCACTGGTAACTCTATTGAGTATAAGATCATATCTCAAGAACAAAATAACTTTTTTTGATGTGTATTAGTCCCAAGATTACTGACTCTCTCCACCCCCGCCACTAATTTCTTTCTACTTTGATTTAGTTAATCAGTTTTAAATGACAAAATCAAAGCAGCTCCACAAAAATACACAAGCAGGATTTCAGAATTGCTCTTTTATGTCGTTTGGTAAGATATTAGTCATTTAAAAATATTTTGGGGAAGAAGGAGGAGGGGACATTGACAAGGAAGCTGTGATACACGTGTGACGCATTCCTCTCCTGTCTGGGCTAACAATGCCTCCATTCACTGCTTGGGGCCCTAAGGGATGTGTTCTTCCTTTCTTCTAGGACTGTGGGTTGGCTAGAGAGAAAGAGGAAGAGAGAAGGGCAGTTGAGTCCTCTCTAAATCACCAAATACCTTTTCAGCTGACAGACCAGTTCATTGTCAGTGTGTACTTCAAAGGAAGGGAAGCTGAAATCGGTGCTTTGTAAAGAGTGCACGCTGGGTCCTCTGCCAGTTAGATCTTTGGTCTGTTCTTGACATTGTAAAACAAGGCAAGTGGGTGATAGTTCACTGGACATTTTCTTATGTTCTTTTTCTCCAGTGGTATGTAAAATGGAATATCAACAGTCCTTCAAAATGAACATCTATCTCCCAATAAGCAAAACTTTCAGTACCATTTAAAATTTCCAAAGACCCCATAGCCAGATATTCCAACTACAAAAATGGTATTTCTTATAGTTCTGAGAATCTGTATAATGCATTATACATCTAGGCAGTCTATATTATCATATAGATATAGGAGAGGAAGAAGACCAGATATGTGTTTAAAGGTTTCAGGTCAACATTTATATAACAATGATAAATAATCCTTCTTGTGCTGTAGAAAATATTCTATGGAATGATAGGATATCATGCCAAATAAAGTTTGTAGTCTCTGCATTACAGTTATTCCTATAAATATCATCTCTCCCCAGTTAAACTGTAAATTTCTTGAGAGAAGTGGTCAATTCAGTTTTGTATCTTCTGAAGACCTTAGCATAGAGTCTCTATGTTATAAGTGCTCAATAAACATGTACCAAGTGAAGGAATGAAACTGTAGGATAACTCTGCATGGATTTCTTGAGACCCTCTCTTATAGGCCCTTCAAATAAACTTGAAACTTGGAGTTCTTTGAAAGTACATAAAACATCAAATAAAAATACCTGACAATTAAATAGCAGTAAAATACACCAGAGGGAGACTATATTATGGTTTTCTAAGAACAGATAAATGTGATCTCATGATTAATAAACTTGGCAATACTTCTTGAATACGTAGAAACAATTAGAGCATAATCATCTTGGTCACTAATTCGTTTTGAAAAATGTCTCTTTTCATTTTATAATCGGGCTACTTGAAAACGTGGTGAACCATAAAGGGCCATGTCCTTGGAAAAGTGTATGGACAAGCCCCTTACAGTTTTGTTTGGGGGCCGTTCAAAGCCAAACCCTCAACCTTTCCCAAAACTTGAGACAAACGTAAGTGCTAGCACAGACGAAAGTGAGAAAACTTGAGAAGAGGTTGTTTCCACTTCATCTTTAGCTGTGTGCGTGTGCCAACTGATTGTTTAGATGTCTCCTGCTTTTTCACGGGTATGCTGCTAGCTCTGGACAGTGAAATCTCAGGGACTAGGATTTTGGAACAGCAACTTTTGGGAGGTTTATATTCTGGTGCTGTCTGTACAAGACTCCTTCCCATAAGAAGCCAGAGGGACTTCCAGTGGCACAGTTCAACTGAAATAGTAAAATCCACAAGGACAGAATTATCTTAGTATTCTTCCCTAGAGCCAGAAAGCCTTTGTTGAGAAGCTAAATCTTTGATAAGATCTTTAAAGGATGATAATTGAATGGAATAAATGCTAGCTAAGAAATGTGAGTATTAATCTAAGAATGATTGACTCCTAGGTAAGCCTTATTAATATTTTTATCATCATCCAGTTTACCTATTGCCTTATTGGGCCTTTTATCCAAAAACACAAAATTATTATCATAATGACCCTAAAACATATACTTTTTAGAGGGGCAGCAGGGACAAGTAGCTGACAATCAGATTTCAGTGTTCCCCTTCCACAATGTGGAGTTGTCATGGGGAAGTCACTGTCTGTCTGCAGGGACCATAATTATGATGCTGTGACTGGTTCTACTGAGAGGAAATATGAGTAGGAATGACATTTGTCATTTTGGGAAGCATCGAAGAGTCAGATGTATCTTTTCTGTGGTCTCTTTCCCTTCTCTGAATGAGGAAGACTCCAAGACCCTAGAAGGGGGTGGGACCACAAGATGGATAGAGCCCAGGTTTCAAAATGACCATGTAATGGGTGGGGGGGAAGACCACCCAACTGGGAGCATCATAAACAAGATGTTTATTATGTTAATAAAAAAATTTTGGGTGGTGCATATCTGTTCCAGCATCTACCACCACTTTAATAAATACAGGAGATAAATAATAATGTCCCCAGAAAGTGTCATTGCAAAATGGCAAATCTGTTCCTATTCTCTCCATATGCTAAAAGTTGAGGATTTGTACAAGTGAAGGCTTTTTCTGAGAGTCATATCACAACTGCAGGACTTATAAACATAGAAGGCACGCACACTCCATGAATGCTGACCCATTCCTATCTGCCCCTTCCCAGAAAATGGCTTTCCTAGAAGTCTTTAAAACCATCCTGCATGCTCATCTCTCTTTAATCTACCTGTTGCTCTCTTACCCATATTTCCACTCAATTCTCATCTCCTCCATGAAGCTTTCTCTTACCACTAAAGGCGTCATTCATTTCTGTGAGCTCATAGCAATTAAAATCTATACAAATCTTCATACTTCCTCATATGCTGCCTATTGAGAGCACTTATTTCATTATTAATGAGTAAAGGCATCATTTGTCTAAATTGTAAGTTAATGGAAGGGAGAGATAAATAAATGTTTTAAAAAATGAAATTAGGATACTGGAAGTAGATAGACACACTTCTCCTTTTGTTTACAGCAAGATGAATACAGGGTGTGGTGTGGGGGAGGTTCCAGGACATGCACCTCTTTGTAATAGTGACTTCCACTGTAGAACACTTTTTATCTTATATCCCAGAAGGGATATAGCACTTACTGAGCCGTTTACTTTCCCATAAATATTAAGACATTTATTCATAAGCAGAGAAGTAGAAAATTACTCAGGAGTAGTGTAGGCATCTCTAGTCATTTTGGTTCTTCAGGCCCCCTGGTTGCAGTCATCTTACAAATTTGAGAGCATATCTTTCACTAATTTAGTTCTTGGCATCAATCTTATTCTACCAGTGAGAGTGTCAATTGCAGTACCATTAGGATGGCAAGTTTTATGCATTGATCCTACCTGAAAGTTGAGACCAGATTCATTCCACCCACAGTGCCAGCCATGTGGTAAACCCCATCAGTGGCTTAGATGGGACCTAGAGTTCAATGGACAAAATGTAATGTGAACACTCCACATCCTGTTACCTAATTCTGGGTGATCAATTCTCCATGGTTGAGTATCAAATGTCTACATTTATCATACCAGATCTTAATCATTGTCAACTGTGCAGAAAGACCCTTAGAGATTTTCATATGCACTAAATTCAGGAAATTTTCAGGTATGCTTCTCCCAACAATGTAAACTATGCCCCTTGTGCGCACACATACAAATCATAATTTCAAAGACAATTTTATATTTAGGCTTAAATAATTTGGAAGATGATTCCAAGATGAAGCCATGGAAGAGAAACTTTGAGTGACTCGCAGGGTTGGGGAACCTTTTTTCTGCCAAAGGCCATTTGGATATTTATTACATAATTCCCTGGCCATACAAAACCATCAACTTAAAATTTAGCCTGCTAGATTTGGTCAGGCTAATTTGGTGAGATGTATGATATTAGCTGGTATTGATTTCATGGGCCTTATGTGGCCTGCAGGCTGGACATTCCCTATCCCTGCAGGTATCTCATACTTGAATTGCAAAAGTAAGAACAATTGATTCTCTTTCATGCAGCTTAGTCCAATTATTTTAAGTAGTTATGGAAAAGCTTGAATTATTAACCTTATCTGTAGACAAGGTTTATTTGAGGCATTTAAAAAATGTACATGATATCTAGTGCTCTTTCCTCTCACACATTAAGGTTCAGTTTAACATATGGTAATAATGCAGCATTGTTTAGTTGTCCAATTCTTCATATAGCATGAAATATAGAGTACAAAAGCACACATGTGCAAACTGAGCTAATATTTCTTTCCCTGAAATAAGTAACAGTTATTCATCTAGATTCTTTTCAATTATAGAAATTGATGATGTCTTCATGAAAGGAACTAATAGTTTAAAAAGAATTCTGCAATGTTTGAGTTACTTAATAGGACAACAGAAATGGGGAAAAATGAAAAGAAAGTTTGTACTTGATGTAAAAAAAAATTTTTATGCCAATGTAGAGAGAAAAAAGTCTGAAAATTTTCAGCCCCAAGGTTAATTTTTATTATATAATAAATGCATAAAAACAGAGTTTGGAAAAGATGTGATTTTTCAGCCACTTTCTAGTATAATTCTGCAGTCATAATAAAAATGAAAATTAGTTGAATTGTTGCATAGGAAGGAGACTGTCATAAAGGTAGTAAGTCGATTTACCCACCATTTATTCTATCATCCTGTTTTCAGTGCTGCATTTGAGATTGTGTCAGTACTTCCATTATAAGCCTGTACTTTAAGGAATTTGGAATTTGGCCAATAAAAGATCATTCTGAACTAAAAGTTGGCACAGAAAGTTTCCTCCCATGAGCAAAAGTTGTTTTCATTATTTCTTCATTGTTGTCTTCTTTTTTCTCCTCCTTTTACAAAATTCCATAAAGCTTCATCTGGTTGCTTTTAAACCTGGATATCTGAAGAAAAAGTTAAGTATAAGAGAGCCAACCCAGTGGTTTGAAGACAATACATCTTTTGTCCATCTGGGCAAAATGTGTATTTGGTATTTTATATGAAGGAATCAATACTATTCAGTTGGGAGTATTTAGAGAAAGGGTAAAAACTAATTTTAAAAGACGTCTTAGTCTCTAATAATGAAGTTAAAAGCAAAGAAATGAGGGTGAGAGAGAGCTTAGTCACTACCCCCATCTGTTCTTCACAGCACTCCTGCATAGTTTCATATTCATTTATTATACAGTTTTATTGATGTATAATTTACATATAATAAAATGAACCCATTTTAAGTATAAAGTTCTATGAGTTTTGGTAAATGTATGTAGTCATTCAGCTGCCACTAACCACAATCATGTTTCAGAACAATGCCATCCCTACAGAGTTTTCTTGTTCCACTTGGCAGTTGTTCCCTCCCCCTGCCCACCCCAGCCCCAGGCAACCACTGAGCTTCATTCTTTCACTATAGATTTGCCTTTTATAGAATTTTAAGTAAATAGAATCAAATGATATATAGTTTTTTTAATATCTATATCTGACTTTCTCATAGCATGATGTTTTGCAGGGTCGTTCATGTTCTTGCAAGTATCAGTAGTCCATTTTTATTGCTGAATAGTATTCCATTGTATGGATATACCAGTATATGTTAGTCCACTCATGAGTCATGGAAATTTGAAGCTGTTTCCAGTTGGGGACTATTATTAATAAAACATCTGTACATATTTGCATACAGGTCTGTATGTAGGAATGCTTTCATTTCTCTTGCATAACTAACTAGGAGTAGGATTGCTGGGTCTTATGGTAAGTTTACATTTAGCTTTATATGGAACTGCTGTTTTCCAAGTTGTGTGTGCTATTTTGCATTTCCACCAATGATGTATGAGAATTCCAGTTTTTCCACAGGATCACCAATAGTTGTTTTCTTTGAGATGTTCTAGTGAGTATGTACTGATCTGTCACTGTGCTTATTTGCCATTGTATATTTTCTTTGGTGGGTTGTTTTTTCAAATCTGTCCTCTCCCTTTGTATTGGTTATTGGTGTTTTTATTATTGAGTTTTATAAAAGAGTTATTTGTCAGGTGTATAGTTAGCAGACGTTTTCTCCCAAAATGCGGTTTGCCTTTTCATTTATTAATGGTATTTTTTGATGAGCAAAATTTTTAAAATTTGGAGTCCAATATATAAAAATATGTTTTTGTTTCATGTTTCATTTATTTTCATGACCTAGGAAATATTTTCCTAACCAAGGGTCTCTAAGATTTTTCCTGTGTTTTCTGTTAGAAGTTTTATGGTTTTTCAGCTGTTAGATTTGGGTCTCTGCTCCATTTCAAGTTAATGTTTATGGTGTGAGGTAAGGATTAGATTTTACTTTTTTTCACATATGAATATACAGTTTTTTCAACAGCATTATTTGAAAAGACTATCCTATCAACATTAAATTCCCTTGGCATCTTTCTCAATAAACATTTCATATATCAAATCAAGTATGAGTCTATTTCTTGATCTAAATTTCTGTTTCATTAATTTATATGTAAGTCCTTATTCTAAAGCCACACTAACTTGATTATAGTAGCTTTATAATAAATCTTTAAATCAGGTAGTGCAAGTCTCCTGACTTTGTTCTTTTTAAATATTATTTTGGATATTCTAGTCTTCTGAATTCCCATATAAATTTTAGTCAGCTTGTCTATTTATACAAAAAAAAAAAAAAAAAAAAAGCTTACTAGAATTCTAATTGGGATTGCATTGTATCTATATATCAGTTTGTCAAGAATTGTTATCTGAGTCTTCTAATCCATGAATATGGTATACCTTTCTATTTATTTAGGTCTTTAATTTATCTCATCAATTATTAGTAGATTTCAGTGTTTAGGTCTTATATGTCACTTCTTAAATTATTTTTAAGTTTTTTGTTTGATGGTGTTATGAATGGATTTTTAAAAATATTGTTATCAGATCTTTGCTACTGAGTAAAAATATAATTGACTTATTTATCAACCTTTTATTCTGTGACCTTGCTAAATTCACTTGAAATTCCTAGTAAGTTTTTGTTGGATTCCTTAAGATTTTCTAATATAAGCATCTAAGTAATATATTTCCCCATAGGCACTACTTTTGCTGAATCCCACAAATTTGATTTGATTTTTTATATTCTGTCAATTTAATAGATTTTCTTGTTTCTTCTTTGTCTCATGGGCTAGTTTGAATTGTGGGAATACATGGAAATTTCCCAGATTTCTTTCTAATTAAATTATTTTGTGATTATAGAACATAATTTCAGCTCTTTTAAATATACTCAGGCTTGCTTTGTAACCTTGCATATGGTGAATGTTCTATGCATACTTCAAAAGAATATCTATTTATTGTTACCAAAAGTTTTCTGCAGATGACAGTTAAGCCAGATGATTTATAGAGTTTTAAAGCCTTCTCTAGTTTTATTGACTTTCTGTTTACTTATTCTAACAATTGCTTATAGAGAATTAAAATATTCAGCTATAATAGTTGACTTGTCTATTTTCATTTTCAATTTGTTTTTTGCTTCATTTGTTTTGGAGCTCAATTGTTAGGTACATAGGTACATATACATTTATATTTGGTATATGTTTGGTTGACATTTTTATTATTATAAAATATTCCTCTTATTATCTAGCAATATTTTTTGTCTGGAAGTTTATTTTGCCTGATATTAAGATAGATTCTCTATCTTGTGCTTCTCCTTAACTTAGTATATTTCCCCATCCTTTTACTTAAAATGTATTTTTTCTATATTTAAAGTATATCTGTTTTAGACAACATATATCCTAAGATCTTGTTTTTTATAAAAATGCAGTCTGACAATCTATATTTTTTGTTGGAATGTTTAATCGATTCATATTTAATGTTAATATTGGTATTATTAGAGTTAAGTCTGACATTTTGCTGTTCTTTTTTATTATACTTCTGTTCCTCCTTTCTATCATTGTTTTCTATTAAATATTTTAATATGCCATTTAAACTGTATTTCTTTGATTTAGAATTTGTTGTTGCTTTAGAAATTACAATTTACATCCTTCATTTATCATAATCTATTTGAAGTTAACTGACTTCTGTTAAAATATAGGAAAAGTGTATCAATATAGTTCTTTCCCTCACTTTGTATTATTTTTGTTTTTTTATTACATCTATTTAAGTAAGAAACTCAACAGTACAATGCTACAATTATTAAACACTAATTAATATAAAGTAATTAAAATAAGCATTCTGTATATGTATTTACATACATATACATGTGTACACTCACATACACACACATTTCTGGTGCTCTTCATTTTTACCTGTGAGTCTAAGTTACAATTTGTTGACATTTCCTTTCATTTTGAAAAATTCCTTCAACATTTCTCATAGCACAGATCTGTTAGTGACAAATTCTCTTATCCCCAAATGTCTATATTTCACCTTTCTCTTTGCAGGATGGATTCAATGGATATAGAATTCCTGGTTGAAAGTTATTTTACTTTTAAGCATTTTAAATATGTAATATTAATATCTTCTGGCCTCTCTGATGTCTGATGAAGAGTGAGCTTTAGTTATGTCATTGTTTCTTTTATATAATATTTTAATATATTATTCTTCCCTTCATGCTTTTAAGAATTGTTTCATAATTTTTACCTGCAGAATTTTACTTTCAGATGTCAAACTAAATGTGTTTCTCTTTGATTTATTCTACCTGGGGTCTGGTGAGCATCTTAGTTAATATGAATTTAACCAATTGACTGATATTATTTAATTAGTTAATTGACATTAGTTGAATTAATTGGTTAAGTAAGTTAATTTAGTTAATCTTAGTTAATATTTTATAACAAATCTGTTGTTTTAGACGTTTCTTCAAATATTTTTCTGCCCCTTTTTATATCTCTTCTCCTTTTGAGATTCCAGTGATGTACATGTTGGAATACCTCTGTTCTATTTTCAGTTTTCTTTAATATTTGTCTCTAAGTTCTTCAAGTTGATTACTTTCTATTGCTGTACCTTCAAGTTTATTGATTCTTATTTTTTCTCAGCTCTGTTGTCTAGCCCATTTAGGTTCAGGTTTAAAGTTTCTATTAGATTATTTTTATAATCTATTTGTTTGTTGGCATACTTTATGGTTACTTAGTAATAGTATATTTTTTCTTAAAATTTTTGAGCATATTTTTCTTTACGTCTTTGAACATATTTATAATAGCAGCTTTAAAGTTTTTGCTGAATCCAATATATGGACCAGCTTGGAGTTAGTTTCTATTGAGTTGTTTTTTGTTTTGTTTTTTTCAATGAATATCAATTGTTTTTTATGTTTTCTTAGAATATCTAGTAATTTCTGGTTGGAATGTGGACATTTTGAATGATATGCTGTAGCAGTTCTTAATTCTATTTTGTATTAGGAGGATGGAAGTAATGAGTGGTTTTGCTTTGCTTTGTAAGTAATTAAATTTCCTGAACTGAACTATGTCTGAAATGAAGTCCGTCTCCCACATGGTGTACAGTTGTTGATATATCTGCTCAGTTTCTTTTTTCCTGCTTATTTTTTAGCATGAGTTCCTCAGCATCTCCCTTGTACCTGTGTAATTTAGTGGTCACCCAACCAATAATTGGGCATAGGTTATACTCACACAGTCAAGCCAGTGAAGTGTGCATTCTTATTATTAAGCTACGAGTGGGTTGGAGACACTCTTAATGGCACAGCACGTTCTCCTGTGTTCCCAGACTGTTAATTTTTGTCAGGCGTGTATAGTTTAGCAGTCAGCCAAGTATGTATGGTGAATACATCATCACAGCACCTCAATAGCTCTCCTACTTCTAAATTCCCATTTCCCTTAAATTTCTAGCTGCTGTATCATCTGCCCTAACTTAAGCCCATCATTTTCCACTAGTAAAGCTAAGGATTTTTACCACCCAAGTTTGAAGGGTATGGGAACACTCTCATGTGAGAAGGCTATAAATTCACAGTTCTTAATCAAATACAGTAGCAGGTTTTTATGAATAAACGCTTAAAACTGTTGCCAGATTTTGGCTATTTCCAGCCCCTAAAATGCCTGTTTTGAATAATTTCATCCAGTTGTATATTTATATTCCACTGAGAGAAATTGCCCAGCTTTATTGTACTGCCTAGTCCCTGAGGCTGGACTTATATCTATTTTATAAAGGGAAGTAAAATTAGGCAAACTTATGCTCTCCTTTATATTATTCGATAATCATTACACAGGAAAAAAAGAAAAAGAAAAATATACCTACTGCTATTATGAGAATGTAGGTAAACAGGCATACTGTACATGACTTTGACAAATTTTGTGAAGGGTTTTATAGTTATAGTCTTAAAAGTATATAGACACTGGAACACTATGCAGCTGTAAGAAAGAAAGATCTCTTATCCTTTGAGACGACATGGAGGGACCTGAAGAGTATTACGCTAAGCAAAATAAGCCAATCAGAGAAAGACAAATACCACATGATCTCACTTATTTGTGGAATATAATGAACAAAGAAAGCTGATGAACAAAACAGACCCAGAGACATAGAAAGGAGTATGGTTCAGACTCACAGATCTCAGAGGAGGGGGCCGGGGGGAGGGATGAGATAAACCAAAGAACTTATATGCATGTATGCTTAACCAATGGACATAGACAACAATGTTTGGGGTGGGAGGTGGGGGAGGTGGGATAGGGAAGAGGGTGTCTTCAGGGAAAAAGTAGAAACATCTGTAACAAAAATAAATTAATTAATACAAAAAAACTTTAAAAATATGTACCCTTTGACTCAATGTTTAAGTTGTAAATACCATTTAATCTAGCTATTCTACTTTCAGGAATTATCCTACAGGATAATTAGAAATGTGTCCCAAATTACAAGTACAGATATATTCAATGAAGGAGTATTTATAATAGTGGAAAATTGGAAGGAACCCAATGTCCAACAACAACAGGTTTTCAGTGTATCTATATATTAATAATAAAATATCATGCTGTCAGTGTAAGTAATGGTACAAGGTAGTAGATGTATTTTATTATTGTGTGAACAAAGTAGGGCTCAAACCAATATAGCAAAATCATTCCACCACTCTCCCACTTTTTAAAGTTCATATAGATACATTGTAAAAAATCTAGAAGCACATATATCAAAGGTTATTCTAGATACAAAGCTTATGGGTAATCACCTGTTGCTATTTTGCTGTTGTATTTTATCTGTTTCATATTTATTTTCTATAATGAACTTGATTAATTGTATAATGAAAAATGGTGACTTCACTAGTTCTATGATGTGACTTGTGGTTACTAAATCTTATTAAATATTAAAATAGAATATCTGCTTGGCTTTCCTATTGTGTCAGGAGCTAGGGTTGATCTCTTCTTTGAAAGTTGCTGTGCTAGAAGATCGGCTTTGCCTGGTGCTGCAGGGGTCTGGAGAAATTGGCAAGAACACAAATGGCAAAGTTGTAATAAGCAACAGCTAAGAGAAGGCCTGTATTCCCACCGTTTGATAGATTCGGGCTACGTGAGTTCACCATAGATCATATGGATACCAAAGAAGGTGGCTGGGGTTGAACCATTCTGCAAGAATCCCTTTCCCCTGCCTTGTTGGAGGGTTGGGATAGGGTAAGGAAGAGATCAAGCCCAAGGTGGATCCCTCATAAGGGTCTGTGGAGCACAAGGCCACACAGTAGGATCTTCCAAAACCAACCCATGCACCCCATGAAAGAGCTAGGATTCAACTAGAACCTATGTCATTCAGCGTTAGACCCGGAAATGATGGCAACCAAGTCACCACAGGCAGTGTTCCCCCTCGTCCTACTCCACCATACAAGTGGTGAGGGCCTGGGGTTGAAAGTTGATTTGTGAATCGAATGATAAATCAGATTTAGATTCACCCCAAGTCATCTAGCTGGGCTGCAGGGGAGGTTAGCAAGAGGAGAAAAGAGCTTAGAATTAAATTTGAGTTTCAAGTTCTAAAATGAATGAGACTAAATTCTAAGAACCAGAATAAAGCGCTATAGCTATTGGTAGTAGTTACCAGAAAATTAAAACTGATTTCATTTATACCTGAACAACGCTAGACCCTTCAATATCAAGTGGCTCCTTGGTTGACAGAATCCAGCTTACAAGCTAGCAGTGGTTCTCAACCTGTGGGTCGTGACCCCTTTGGGGGTCAAATGACCCTTTCACAGGGGTCGCCTAAGACATAACAGTAGCAAAATTATAGTTATGAAGTAGCAACGAAAATAATTTTATGGTTGGGGGTCACCACAACATGAGGAACTGTATTAAAGGGTTGCGGCATTAGGAAGGTTGAGAACCACTGATAGAGGCTCCTACGCTATCATTCATGTATTTTCTCAGCAAATATTTACTAAGCTCCTGTGGTATGCCAGTCACCGTTTTAGGTGGAGATACAGCAGCTACTGTCCTTATCACTTACTATCTTGAGATATCTACTCTAGCCCAGAGGAGCTCGAACCACTTCACAAGCAGTGGACTCCCTGTTTCCTGTCTTCATAAACTGAATATCTGTCTTCTGGATTCTTGCTACTGGTATGATCAAGTTCAAAAGACAATCTCCCCATCCTCTGATACACAGACACTTCATCTCTGAGGGAATCTCTTTAAATTCTGTTTCATAGCCCAACACACATTCCTCTAGAATGACTTTACTCTTGAGCGGAAACTCTGTGCCTTCACACAGGATGTGTCTTTACTCTTTACAGCCAATAAGTATCAATCATACAAGGTCTCGCCTCCATATTTCAAAAATCACATACATAAAGCAGTAGTTGGAACTGTGTGAGGTAAGCTGTGGGCCCAGGGAAACCAGAACAAATAGAAGAGAACGGTAGGGCTGAGACTCAAAAGCAGGGGTTGGTCTGCTCGGATAGACAGCCTGGGCTCAACCAGTGTCAGGCACTGAAACATTACCCAAGGCAGGAACTGGTCATGTGATAAGGGATATTAATACAGAGAGAGATCAGGATTTAGATGATCAGTCTCTAAGGAAGCTTCACGTAACTCCCCAAGAACCATTCATTTTAAAGTTCAAACCAAGTTCAGGTCCTGGGCAGAGCTAGAGCAGGCGAACAGCAGGTCATCAGCAGAGGCCGAGCACAGCTTCCATCTTGGGGGCTAGAGTTCCCTACAAGAAGTGGGGTGTGTAGGATATAATCACATGGAAGCAAAGCAGCTAACAGGAAACTAGGATAGCAGGCAAGTGCCAGTGAGGGATTTGCGGCCAGTCATGGCTGTTGAGCAATTGGAAGTGTCAGGATTAGAGTAGAAGCATCTGGGAAAAGAAGAAAGAGTATATTTATTTAGAGAATACTAAGTGCCAGCCAGACATTCCCTCCTAACTTACCTCAATTTTATCTCAGGAACTCTGGAAAAAACTGCTATCTTTCTTTCTCACATCCTTTCCCAAACATGGAATAACGATGTGCCACGCACTTTCTTTAGAGATGAGCAAACTGAGGCTCCGACAGGTCAATAACTAGCCGGAGGTCACACAGCCAGAAACTTATAGAGCCTGGGGTAGAATTCTGGTCATTACGAGCCCTCAGAGTTCATTTTTGCCACTTCATTCTTCTTCAGAAAAATGAGACAGGTGGTAACTATCCCATGGATTCGCTCTTCTATATGGATGCAGATGGGACCAGATCACACTCGCAGTGGATAGTTCACAGGCCTGCGTGGTCAGGAAGCAGGCAGGTTATTATACTCACATTATCACACCAGCTTTCAATGAAGCCTGCAGTTCCTAGCACTGAACTGACTCCTTTGAGTTGAGATATGGCAGGTGGTACACAGATATATTAACGGGCAGGATGTACCAGTGAGGATAGAATCAGTTATAAGTAACAAAACACTAGATGGCTAGGGTACACCAAAAAGGAAGAGAGGCTATTGTTTGGATCATGATTGGCAATTTTCATTTATTTTTTGTAAAGGGCCAGAGAGTAGATATTTTAGGTTTTATAGGACACATGATATAATCTCTGACACAACTGCTCATTTCCACCATTGTAGTATGAAAGCAGCCACAGACAGTTTATAAACAAATGGGTGTTCCAATAAAACTTTATTTAAAAAAAAAAAGCTGCAAGCTGGATTTCATCCACAGGTTGTAGTTTATGGTTTCCTAATCTAGAAAACCTACAGTGTCTGCCACAGTGGAGGCAGATGCATTTAATAACTAGCGACTTGTTAACTTGTAAAATCATGTTAATTTAATGACAGGCAGCCATCATCTTAAAAAGAAGGTTGCCTGGGCCAGGGCCATGCATTGGGGCCCTAGGTGCCTGGCTCAGAGGGAAACATTGAAAGACACACGTAAAGGGCTCTTTGGCTAGAAGGTGAACTCTGCTGACCTCACAGTTTGTCTCAGGTGGTCCCAGAGTGAGCAAATGAAGAATCATGCAGAAAACCAGATACTGAAAACCTCATGTGGTATTTGGTCTTTCTTTCCCTCCACAGGATTGTAATATGGGCTCTGGTCCATGTAGGAAGGGAAATAAACTTCTGCTTCACTAGTTATTGTCAGGACGCATTACCTTCTGCCCAGAGGGTGGGTCTTAGTTCTAGACACTGCATGAGTTACTTATATAGACTATATAACTGAAGGATTTGCAAGTACTAAAAGAGGAATATGGTGCTTCTAATCGGCCCAAAATGGGTTGAGGGTGGAGTGGAGGAGGAGGTGATATAGTGTAATAGCCATATTAAACCGTACTGAACTTGAAATAACGGGGAAAATATTTCCTTAAAGCTAATAGGAAAAATCAGTTACCAGACTCAGAACAATGAATCTAAGTTGTCATCCAGCTGCATGGGCTCAGGAGGGGAGTTCCTGTACTAGGTTTCCATTAGAAAACACAGAAGCATTATTGGGGATAAATGAGCCAATATGAATGAAATTCCTGTAATTGCCAATGTGAAATTTCACGCCAAAAATCATCTGATTCCCAGGTTGACGTGGAGTGGTTTTTTTCCTGAAAGTTCAAAAAGAATCCTCTTTATTAGTGGAGTGGGATACTTAGCAGGAGTATATTTATAAACTTGGATTCTTTAGGTTTCCTCTAATATTGAAAACAGAAAGAAAGGGAACTTCTTCCTTGAATTTTTCCCCCTGAATCTACTTATTGTGGTCTTTTGTTTGGTATGCTAAAAATAACAGTTGTGGTGTCTAACCACCAAGGTGAGGAGAGGCAAGATCCTGCCAAGAGTGTTAGCCAAGCTGGGAGCCAGTGGGGTTGTCAGCCCGGGGTGGGTGCTTTTGTCTAATTCACCTGCCCAGGTAGGTTGCCTTTCTCCACATTTGCACGAAGGAGCCTCGTAGTCTCGTGGTAGCTCTGCCTGGTGGCTACTGTTGCAAGGCTTGGCCCATCTTGGACTTGTTGAGAAGGGAGATGCTGTGGGAATGTTTGAGGCCTTTCTAGTGAAACCTCCCAGGAATAGGCAGCAAGATCAGAGGGGGATGTGAACTGAGCTGGGCACTCCCTTCTCCCACATCCCAAGAGCAGAACTTGGCAGAACACAGTCACAGGATATGTAAAACCCAGTGGAAGACTCATGATAGGATGAGGCGAGTGTTTTTCGGGGAATCCCCATCTCCCTTTCCCCCTTCTTCTGCCCTCTCTACCTCTCCCTTCCCCTGATCAGGACCAGGATCAGCTTAGATCGTAATATTTGGCTAACTCTCCTTCTCTCCTCTCCCCTCCTCTCATGCATCCACACCCCTTATTTCCCCTTGATACATGTGTGTCATATTCCTGTTTTATAAAGCTTTTTAAAAGTCTTTATAAAATGTCAGCCTATATGCTGTACTATATATTATGGTCACAATAAGAATGGGTCATGTAGCTTTATAGTCCAAAGGTAATGAGTTCATTAATTTGGCCATAAGGCCACATCAGTAAATCATTAGCTTTATTGAGATGACCCAGTGTAGGGAGCATCAATTTGCCAGAATAATGTGAAGGCAAAATCAATGACATAAAAATATATTCAAGAATGAAGACTTTGACTTAGTTGTTCTTAGTTACTTTTGTGTCTTCATCCCCTTTGAAAATTGCATGAACTTTATCTTCCCTAGGCATAAGCATATATACATATAACCTTTGCCAACAATTTTAAAGAGTTCATGTATATTCTCCATATATACTCATCCATAGATCTGAGGTTAAAAATTATTGAGCAATATGAATCTATAATAGTTTATATATGATATATTAAATAACATCAAAATAGACACTGATATTTAATGTAATAAAAAGGAGAAAATATACTTATTATGGGGAGATCTGTCACTTGTCACTTAATCACTTAATTAAATGATTAAATTTAGCATCACTAATAGTGATTCAACCTGGCATTAAGCGTCTCCTGATAATGCTGCAATGTAAATTAAAGGCTTTTGCACAGTTGATGAGGAATCCCAGCCAAAAATGATTATTTACATTAAACAAGCCTTTGGATGTAAAGTTTAGTTAACAGAGAATTCAGGAAGTAAAATAGTTAAAGGGTATTTATTTCAAAGAAACAGACAAATTCAAAATGTGAAACATTCTAAAAGACAACTAGTTTGGCGTCTTGAGAAAGTCAAGATCTTTAAAAACCAAACAAATAAAACATCTGTGAGGACTGTTCTAAATTAAAAGAAACTATAGAAATGTAACAACTAAATGCGAAATATGAACTTTTATTGGATTCTGGTTCAAATAAATAAGCTATAAACAAATAAACAAATATTTGGATAACAATTATGAAAAGTTTAATATGGCTACATATTAGTTGATATTAGAGAATTGTTATTTCCTTAGGTAGGATAATGGTATTTAATATATCTTACATATATTAAATATAAATACGTGTATTTATATATTTGGTATATAGTCAATACATGGAAGCATATACAGGTGTGGCAAAAGTAGATTTACAGTTGTTCATGTGGAAAATAATATAATAATAAATAATAAGAACTCTGTGTTTCATGTACTCACATCTATAAACCTACTTTTGCCCCACCCTTTACATGTAAATAAAGTCCCTATGGCAAAAATCTTAATACACTGTATTATCCTTTCAACTTTTCTATATGTTTGAAATCTTCAAAATAAAAATAGAAAAATTAGAATTAAATGTACATTAAAAAAAAAAGTAATGGCACAAGAAATTTTAGTTCTTAGTCATGTACTTTATCAACTTGCAGTATTTTGCAGGAGTAGCTGGTTTTGAATAGCTTGGCTTCACCAAGCCGAGACTGAGCACTTTCCAATAGGTCATCCTTAACCCAGAAACAGCGAAGCCTCTTCTTTGTTTCTCTCGTTCTTACAAAGGTAAAGGTGATTAAAATCTCTACTTTTAACACTAAAATGCAGCATTGCTTTGGGGAACTTTGTATCTCAGAGGCTTCAATAATGCTTTCTGGCAAACTCCAAAGTTGAGTGCTTTTTAAAAGAAAACACCAGAACTGCCACTGGCCACCACCGCCACCACCACCAGCAGCCTCCTGTGATGTCATAAAGGAGATGTGGTGTACAGAAAAGTTAAGGAAATGTTATCACCTGAGATCATATTTTCCAACTGGAATTCACTGAGAAATAAGGAAGTTGGACTTACAGAGTCACGATTTGCCGGCATCACCAAGTCTAATTAAGTCAGCCCGTATTATCTCATGTCCCGTCCGGTGCAGTACTGTCTAATGCTGCAGATTGCTGGGGATTGCCAAGAACTCACTGCACAGAATTAAATTGTATAGATAATGGCTTTTGGCATTTTTGTTACAAGGGACTGGTTTCAATATAAAGTAAGGAAACATCGATTTACTCTCAATGGTTAGTTCATCACCAGCTTTTTTCTTTCTTTCTTTCTTTTTTTTTTTTTTTTTTTAAGTCCTGAAAATAGCTTACCAAAGATTTGTCATTTCCTGCCTGGAGAAAGTTCTGGAGCATTTGTGTTTTTATAAATATCAGATGTATAATTTCAGACATGAACTTATTATAACTAGCCCCAAGGCATCGTGAGCTGCAAGTTGCCACACGAAAATGAAAGGGGTCAAATTCAAAAGGGGTGTGTGTCAAAGGCTCTGGAGAAAGGGCAGGAGCTCAATAAGCATCCCTGAGATGAACCTGCAATTGCAGTGGAAGCTGCCATCTGTCTTCCGCTGTTGGTCAGACTCCCAAATACCTTTTATAGCCCCCCAGTAGTAAATAGGGTCCCCTGGGCTCAATTGGAAGAAAAATATATTAAGTTGGCTCCTCTTAACTGAAGGGGAAGGGAGAGAAGTGTTTAAATGACTTACTATCTCTTGGGCTCTATTTATTCTGTTAAAAAATATTGTACCTAGTATTTCAGAAATGGCAACTCTTTGAACCTCAGTGAAAGTCTTTTGGGGGTCATTTGGTATCCTTTTGGAGCAGGGGACTTGATGCTATTGTTTTATTGGCAGCATTTATCATCAGCCCCACTTACTATTTTACCTTTTTCTGTAACATGGGATGATAAAGCAGCATCATAAAAACAGACCTGCAGGTTTGAATTAGTCTCCGTTCAGCTAATCCATTGTTTCTCATTTGGAGTCTGCTACAGCCAGGAACAGGCTCTCTGTGCTAGGACGTATTCCCAGGGGAGCGAGGACAGAGGATTTAACGAGTGTGGTGAGAGCAGTGATGAGAATAAAAAGTAAACTCCCAGGAGGCTAGAATTGGAGTAAGAGTGTGGAGAACAACCGTTACTTGCATGCAGGAAAGGAGACACCAGATACAGAAAGTGTAAACATAAAGAATGATGGCCCATGAGTCATGGAGAAAAACAGATCTCTCTTTTTTTAGTTAAAAGGGACACCAGAAAAAAAATTAGGTGACAAAAATGAGTCTTCTCCAAAGTAAAAGGAGGGTGGAAATGCTTTGAAGCTAGTAGCAATAAGCATGAGGCACGTGGCACTGAATTTTGACTCAGAAGTCTAATCTCGATCCTGGGTAGGTCAGTCAACACGTGACTAAGGAGTAATGCGTGTGTGCATGGGTGCATGTGAAGCTAACTAACTTTTATTAAGTGCTTAATAAAAGTGTGGGCACTGAGCAAGTACTTTATGATCGTTTAAATGTTTGTTCTTCAAAATCACCCTATGAAGCAAGCACGCAAACTATTCTCATTTTCCAAATGAAAAAAAAAAAGCAAAAACAGGGGTAAGCAATTTGTTTAGTTATGTAATTAGTAAGTGTGAGCTAAGGACGACCGTGATTGCTGCCATTTGTGCATACTGACCTCATTCAGTCCTCACAATAACTGCATGGTGGAAGTACTGTTATCACCATTTGACAGACGAGGAAACTGAGGCTTAGAGGAGTTAGTAAGCTTCATGAGATCCTGCAACCAGTGTGAAAGGCAAACTCAAACCCATGACATGGGACTAGAATGTCTGGCCTCTGAGCCACCACACTATCCTGCGTCTCTATGTGGATTTTATGTGTAAATTTGAGCTCCCCCCCCCAACAATATCTGTATCTTCTCCATTGGTAGAGAAAATAACTTTTGAATAAAAGTCTTTGATATTTTATGTCTAACATTGGTTAGGTGTTAAGGAAATACTATAAAACTACTACTGTCATCATTTGGAATGGAAATTATGCTGCTGCGTAGATAAAGGTATTAATAGTCTTCATTATGTTTTGGAACATAACTTCGGAAGTTCTGAACTCCATAGATGAGAAGAGGGACTTCAGGGACAGAACATTGGCTCATTTCTGACTCTTGTCATATTCAAATTTTCTTTGGGAAAGACAAATCATGGGACCATGTTATGCACTCATTATTTTCAAACCTGGAATTCTTAGCTTGCCTTAAAATTGGCTGAAAGTCGAGGCGGCCAAACCTGGGTGATGGAGCAGAGGCCGGGTGTGAGCACCTCCCAGGTGCACAGATGACTGCCTGGAAACTGCAAAAACAGGTCTGTGGACCCAGAGGCAGGCCACACGTCTGCGAGTAACAGATCTGGAACCCATGACATGGAAAGTGAGCCGCACCGAAGCACCCTCCCTGGTGATATTTCAAAATACAGGGAAACTGGAACAATTGTAGAGTAGTTCAGAAAACTGGGAATCATAATTATAGCAGTCTTCTTATTAGCAACATTAGAAACTAAAAGACAGCAGAACAGTGCTTTCACAATTCTAAATGAAAATGATTTCTAAGGAAGCTATTAGTGTACACATGTACCCCACCCCCACAAAAAAAATATTGACATGAGATCCAGTGAGCAGATGACCCAATTCAAGAGCCAGGCAAAGAAAAATTTTAATGTGAAGACAAAGAGAGGTGCCAGTATGAGAGCGGGAGAGTAAGCCCAGAGCACCCAGCCCAGACTGGAGCAGACGTGTGCTGGGTTCCAGAGGGAAGCTTACACAAAGTTAAAGATTACCTGATGGTTTGGGGCCATGTAGGAAATTATGTTGATAGGCATTTTACAGATGTTTGGGATGACTGAGCTGTAGGTTAAAAATAAGCAAACAAAAAATAATTGGACAGTTATTCAGTGGAGGGGAAAGTTATAACAGAAAAATGTAATCAGGTCACTACTTAGCTTCAGAGTAAGTACTATTTTTGTAGTCATAATAAAAAAGTATTGAATATGGATTTCATCAAAATTATTTTATCAATCTAAGACACCTTATAAAATGCACCATTATTTTAATGTGCATATTTTATGTGTGAAAAAAATATAACACACATTCTTTATAAAGTGCATATCAGTTTCAGAGATATTAAAACGTATGAAAGCAATGCATCTTAGAATTGATGAAATATAATTTATTAGACTGATAAGGAGAAGGAAGTATAAATTCTTCATCTAACATGATCAGAAGCCAATATATATTATTTGATGATTCTGGAGATTGCAAAAGATACTATTTAGAAAACTAGAGCAAATATCAGAAGAAATTGCTAAAAAAAAATGCGGTTGCCTTATTTGGGGAGAGTGGAGGATGAAGGGAAACTATATGCTGGAGTCCTCTGGTTTTGGGTGTAAGTCTTTGAGCACTTTCTGTCTTTTCAAATGGTGTGCATATATTATTCTTATAAGCATAATTTAAGTATAAACTGATTTATATTACACATATCCGAAGAAAAGTTTCTTGTTCTGTGCTGTTGGCAAGTGCCCTAAACTTCATACACCTGATCACGGAAGCCTCAGGTTATATTCCGAAGGGCAAATATATATAGAAGATGATATTCATTTCCAAAGAGTTAAGGCGGTGCCATTTTTGAAAGTTCAGTGGAAGTCCCACTTCATTAAAGCTTGTCAAAGCTTTTGACATTATGTGACTTTCTCCATTTGCTGAGTTCCTGTCGTACCCGGGCCATTCCAGCAATTCTCCACATCAGTGGGGGAGAGGGGGTTTGGGCAAAGGCAGAGGGAGCCCATCCTGCTGGTGGGAGTTGTCTGATCACCTGTGGAACATTTTCAAATTATAACACTACCCGAATGAGATATTAGTACTTTTCCAAGAGGATACTCTCCACCCCGCCCCATCAAGGCCCTGCTGTCTTGAGGTACTGCCACTGTTATTGATAAAAGTATTTCATAATCCTTTAGTATGTAGGGGTGAAAAGAAGTTGAGAGCCATACCACTTAGCCCTTCATTATATGGGTTTCCTTTTCAGATACATGAATAGGGAACTACTTTTCCTTTTCCATGTGTTCAGGTCTTACCTCTGCAACAAAACAGTCAAGTATTTGAGGGCCCAGACTCTTCAATGCTCTGGTGCTAAACAGAGTGCTAGGCATGTAGCAGGTACACTGTAAATATTTCCTGGTCGATTTCAATGTGATTCGAACCCTTTTTCTTGCTTGAGGCTGATAAGAGTTAACTGCATATCTAATAGTCTAATAAACTGTTCACTCATATTGTCCTTTAATGCCTTTGTATCACATTTCTTACTAATAATTAATGATGGCTGAGATTTTTAGGCATCTTTTAAATCCTATACTTGGACAGTTTATAATGTGAAAATGCTCTTCGAAACATGGCAATTTAATTTTTAACTTTAAAAGCTTACCAATGAGTCCTGTATTTTGGTTCTCACTTTTGTAATTGAGTGTGAGCTGTGTATATTAAGGAGAGAGATCCAAGTTAATGAGATGTCTTGGGTATGAAGTTCTCTGAGTACCCTTCCTATGATAGAAAGTTGAATTAATAGGGTGATTTAATACATGAGGAAAGACACATAGAAACTCACACTTTTGTCCTCTCCATTCACCAAATATCCTCCAACAATTAAAAAGGATAGAGTATGGATAGTGTCTAGCATGATCTGGGTAGTCAATAGGCACTTATTTAAAGAAAGTAATGAAATCGATATTGACTGCCAGGTTTAATATTTAAAGGAACCAAGAAATAATCAAGGAATGTTCATGTGCAAAGATAAAAAAAATATATGCTCATTTCTTCTTTTGAGAGAGTTGCCAAGTTGCCCTCCTCAGGTTGAATTGCTTACCTTAGACACCTTTTCCAAAATGTTCATTCCTCTCAGGACAGAGCTTCTAGCCTCCTCCAGGAATGATGTAGGCCTCTTTCCCTAACAAGCTCCCGCAGAGCCCCCTCGGTCTGAGACAGTCCACAGTGAACTGCAAGCATTGGCTGTTCCTCTTTGCTGCATAAAGCAGTGGTGGTTTGTTCTGCTCAGCTCAGCCTCAGGCCAAAGACAGGTTTCTCCAGCTAACTGGTTAACAGTCTCCAGGAGTAGGTTTTACATTTAAGCACCGCTCTGTACTTCCTGAAATGTCCAGCTGGGGGCGTAAGGGAGCCCCACTGGACAGAAGTGAATGACAAGAAGAGGTAATGTCAGGAGAGAAAGAGAGAACTCAAGAGAGGCAAATGAGGGTGCGAAATAGCTGACATTGCTGATACCAAAGAGAATAAAGAACAATCCTGTCTAATGAGGAGAACTGTGACATTTTTATGACCATTAATGTATTTAGCAGCAAGGCTTTACTTTTTAATAATCATGGAATCCATTTGCAATTTTGACCTAGGCTTGGAATGTCTTGCTTTCCTCTCTGGCCCCCTGCTAAGCTGCCTTCCTTTCATCCCACAGCCTTTCAGCTCTTCCTTCTTCTGTGGCCTTCTAGGGGAGACTCATGGGGAGGTGACAGCTCGCGTCCCACAGCTTTCTGCCCGTTTGGACAGTTACATTGCTCCACACCAATAAAATGCATTTAACCTTGGCCTCTGGGGGATGTAAATCTTTCAGGGTCTATTTATGTATCAGTTTAATATTTTTATTTTCCTGTCTAGATGTCTGCTATGTATCTGCCACTGCTGTAAAACAGTGGCTTTCCAACTTTCCCCGTTGCAGACACTTTGCTGGGACTCGTTCCCACGTAGAACCCAGCTTGTTTGTGAAGGAACATGAACTTGGGGTTCTCTGAAGCGGTGGTGGGAAGAAGGGAGGCTGGCTGCTGGCCCACTTCTCCCACTCCCACCCCTACCTCCAACAGGTCCCAAGGGGCCTCGAGCAGAGTTTTATAAAAACACCATTTTTAACATAGAAAACCTTGTGAGCCCTAAACACTGGAAGTGTCTTATTTCCTCTGGACTATGCTCAGGGTTGCTTGTCCTGTGATATTAAAATAGTGAAACCTCAACTGAAATTTGGAATTAAGAGTCCTTCCCAAAGGATACAAGCTCAGATTTCTTTTACTATCAGTAAAGCAAAGGATTTTTTCTAAGAACTCAGAATTAAAATATATATATAGAAGCAGATCTTTGACCTGGAGCGAGAGAATAAACTGCTTCCAAACACAATTGGCACTGCGGATACAGTGAGCTTGGTAACACGGCCCAAGCTTGTCTTTGAGGACTCTTTAGTATGCTAATTAGAAATCTTTTTTTTGAAATGAACAGTATAATTTGAAAAACGTATTATCTCTATTATATAGATTTTAGAAATATTTTGTAAATCATATTTGCATTAATTCAAAATCCCTTTCTCATGAGTCTAAATTAGTGAAGTTTTACTCTAAATTACTTTTATAAGAAAGATTCAGGAGAATATTTCTCTTTTATACATAATAAAATGTACACTAAAAAAGTATAATCCTCTGGAATGGTATAGTTTTATTAGTCTCTTCTTTTGGTGGAATCAACGGGCATGTTGGTGTGTTTACCAATCCAAAGTATCAAGTTGCATAAGGTAACAAGTACCGTAGTGATCACTGTGCCTGGAAATAGTAGGCACTTTCAAAGTGGTAGCTCCTGGCTTTCCCCGCAGTTCCGACCTAACTCAGCTCCCCCGTGTCTATTCAGTGTTTCCCCAGCTCTGAATTGCTGAATGCCATAGCCAGTTAAGAATTTTCCTGAAGTCCCAGGAAGACCATAGACCATAGACTCCTAATGGGATCCGTGCTGGAATCATATACTGACAGTACCATATTAACAAAGACGTGGTCCCTGCCCTCAGACCCTCCAAGTCCAGTGGGGGAGTTAAAATTTGAACACACACAATACGGCTGCAATAAAGCGCTCTCTCTGCCTACAGCAGATTAGAAATATGACCTTAAGGCCAAGAAGACAGTGGCCAAGTGGGCCAGTGAGCAGAGTACTTTCCTGGGACAGAATCATATATGAAAAGGCACAGAGAATTACAAATTTATTGAATGCTCTAATACAAAACAGCAATTAGGACCAAGCCCCAGCTCCAGGAAACTCACACTCTAAATGAGAGAATGCACCATGTTCGGGTAATGGCAGTTTAACATCAATGAGGGAAGAGGTGAAGGTGAGGTTGGTGATACAGTTTAGCTTTCATTGGAAGGGTCTTGAAGGGAAAAACCTAGGAATTTGAACTTTAACCTATAGGTAGTTCCAGAGGGTGTTGACCAGTTTAGGCTCTGGAGGACAGGATTGATGATGACTTTCTGTGGACAAAATTAAAACCACATGGTGTGTCTAAAAACTCCACAGTGTTTAACTGGGCATTTGCTTGAGCAAAAGTGCATGAGCTGATTTCATATCCTTTCTTGGGTGGGTATTAGAATGCCACACCATTGTATATAAGAGGATTTAAAGAGGAGAAAAATTAAAGTGAGAGCAGGAGTCACAGAAAATGGCTGCAAATTGGTGGCCTTGTACACTGGCCTTGGACTTGAACCTGAAATTCCTGTTGCCTGCCGGTGGCTTGAGTGTGCACACGGTTTCACCTGAGGTAGTCAGAGGAGCAACAGCAGATGCTATGCCAAGATGCTCCCTCTGGGTACTTTAAATGTTCCTAGAGCAACACGAGGCTTCTGTGCAAATCCTGAAAATGTGTAATCTGGGAACCCATTTTTCACCCTCAGTTTGAAAACAGGATTCTAATCTGTTGACTCTTGTCTGCCCCCACACCACAGCCTCTCCCACTGGCTTAAAGTTCTTTGAAAGTGCCCTACGTATAAATTTTGCAAGGGTGATTGATTTTTTAAAATGGCAGTCACTGAAATAGCGTAGCCTCTAGTGAAAGGAGCGTTTTTAATGACTTTTATATGAGCGGTGTGCTCCTTCTGCTGACCAAGCGCGCACGTCTGTCCTTCAGAGCAGCAGGAAGGGGCATGGTTCATTCACATCGCCTTTGACCAGAGACTTGGATTAAGAATATAGCCTTTAGCCCTGGCCAGTGTGGCTCAGTTGGTTGAGAGTTGTCCCATGCACCTAAAGGTTGCCGGTTCAATTCCTGTTCAGGGCACACGCCTGGGTTGCAGGCTTGGTCCCCTGTAGGTGGCATGCAGGAGGCAGCCAATCGATGTTTCTCTCTCCCTCTCTCTCCAAAAAATAAATAAAAACATTTTTTTTCAAAAGAATATAGCTTGTAGCAGCATAGTAAAAGATCTTATTTTATGCAGATTGACCCCATGACCTTGACCTGACACAGCTCCCTAACCAGTGGGTCTCAAATGTCTAATGTGCATGAGATTCACATGGGACTTTCTAAAGCACACATTGCTGGGCTACGCTCCCAGAACTTCTTATTCAGTGGGTCTGGGGGTAGGGCCCAAGAATTTGCATTTTTAACCAGTTCTCAGGCCATCTGATGCATTTCTGGACAACACTTTGAGAATTATTTATCTTGTATCCCAAATTTGCCTGACCTACTGAAACAGAATCTTCAGGGGAGGGGCCCTCAGATGTTTTGGGTTGTTTTCCCCAAAGTGCCCAGGTGATTCCAGTCATCAGGGAAATTTAGGAAATAATGTTAACTCTCCCCAGGTGAATTATGTGATCATTATGTCTAACAACAAGTTCTTTTAGCAATCATTTAGAATAATGGTTCTCAACTTTGGATGCATACTAGAATCACTTGGAGAGGTTTTTAAAAATACTAATCTCTGGGTCATGCTCCAAGAGATTCTGAGTCCACCGTCAAGGAAAGCGCAGACATCTGTATTTTTAAAAAGCCCCCCAGGTATTTCTCGTGTAGCCAGAGTTTGGCTGAAAGCCTATTAGAAGGTCCTTAGTCCCCTGCTTTACCAGACTAATTACTTCAGCACCCGGCCTGATCCCCTCCTTGGGAAGCCCTCCCTCACACCTCCACCCCCAGGTGGGGTACATGCAGCAGGTCTCTTCTGCACAATCAACAATTCCATCAGAACAGTTGGCACAACATTCGTACTCACTGTGGACTTAGCAGTTTCGCCTGTGAGAAAGCAAACTTCTTGGGGCCAGACACTGACATGAGGTCCGAACTTCCTCTGCATCCCAGTGCCGGGAGACCGGGACTTGGCCAGTGTTTGAAAGAGTGAGCAGAACTGTGTATTCCCCGTGCTGCCTCCTGCATGGCGCAGAGAGCAGACCTGGCTCTGCCACCGATAAGCCCTGGGCATTGCACATGCTCTTTCCCCTGGTCTAGCCTCTGATTCCTTCTTGTAAAATGGACACTCACGGGGTGGTTGAGCAGTTTAATGAGATGATGGCTGTAAAGCGCATCTCACAGTGCAAAATGTGCAGTAAGAGATCCGGTCAACGTTAGCAACCCTTATGTTATACTCACCTGCACTGGTAAGTTCATTTGATGTTCTTCGACGCTATTACCGCTAGACTAGGTCACAGTTCATCCTAGCAATGCTTTTAGACAGTGGCCCAAAGTGTGCTTTATGGAGTGATAGTTCTCAAAGGGTGGCCCATACCTGGACCAGCAACATCAGCATCACCTGGGAACTTGTTAGAAATGCAAATTCTTAGGCTCCTATCAGACCTACTGCATCAGAAACTCAGAATTAGTCCCAACGATCTATGGTCCCACCAGCCCTTTAGGTGGTCTTGATATACTTTGAAGTTTGAGAAACACTGAAGAATCACAGCTTTAAAAGCACTTTTAGCATCCTGCTACACATTCCTAATTTATCTGGACCCTGGTTCCTGACCTGGCCCCTTCCTGCAGCGATGGAGCACATCTCAGGGTGGGGTGTGGTTCTAAAAGTGATCCAGAGATTCTTATTCTAGAGAGTCTCTAGAGGCCGTATTCCCTGTAGACAAGAATTGTTTTTTGTTTTTAAATTTGTTTTTAGGCCATAATTTTGGAACTGATTCAAATTCAGCCAACATTTATTTAAAGGATATTATATGCCAAGCTCTATGCTGAGTGGTTTTACAGATATAATTTTATTTAATGCATGTAAATAACTTTATTATTGACACTTCACAAATAAAGAAACTGAGGGTCAAGGAATATAAATAATATGCCTTTGGCCACACATTTTCTAATGATGGAGCTGGGATTTAAGCCCTTTCTAGTCTTTTTTTTTTAACTTATTTTTTTTCTTTATTGTTAGAGAGAGAGGAAGGGAGAGAGAGAGAGATAGAAACACCAATGAGAGATAACACTGATTGGCTGCCTCCTGCATGACCCCCACTGGGGATCAGGCCCACAACCTGGGCATGTGCCCTGACCGGGAATCGAACCAGCAACCTCTTGGTGGATGAGTCAATCGATGCTCAACCACTGAACCACACCGGCCGGGCTAAGCCCTTTCTGTTCTTAGTCACTTGGAAATTTCCCTTTCAATTATATTTATATTTTCTATTTCCTTCATGTGGCCTCAGTCACCTGATCTTTGGAATTAATTTATCTAAATATAAAATAATCTAATCATTATGTTATTATCAATAATTTCACTACTATGACCTATAGCAGTAATAGTTCTTTAACTTTAAAACCAAGGCAAGGGAAAGAAGAAGTTCCGGTTCTGATGATAACTGACTCTCCCAGAGATAACTATATAAATCTCAACAAATATTTTTTTATAATGAAAACTATTTAAGGTGAAATTCATGTACATGAAGCCACAGCAAGCATGGTTTCTTATTCACTAATTTTTAAAATTCGATTGCACAGAAAAGGGTATTATAATTCCAAGAGTACTGCCATATAACATTCACGTATACTTCTAGATTTGCCATCTTTGAACATTTTACCATATCAGTTTCTCCTCTCTTGCTTCTTCTCAACCACTTGACAGACAATTTACAGACAGGATACTAATTTATTCCTAAATATGTGATCACATGTTGTCTCAGATGAGAATATATCTCTGCATAACCTTAGTATAGTGGTCAGTCTCAAAAAAGTTAACCGTAACAAAAGAGCATTATCTACTATGTAGCTCATAATTAAATTTCCTCATTTATGTCATTGATGTCTTTCATAGACTTTTCTCAGTATATTATATATTGCATATAATTGAGGTGCATTTAAAATAGAACATTTTCCCACTTTCTTATTTCAACAAATATTTAAAAAATCAAATAAATAGACTCCCCCCCCCCCCAAATTAGCAAGGATATACAAGATTTGATCAGCCCAATCAACCACACATTTAGGGGGAAAAAATATCAATCTTACCAAAAAATTCTTCAGAAAGTAGAAGAGAAAATATGTCCCAATTTGCTTTGAGACCAGCATAACCTTTATACTAAAATCTGAAAAAAGGACATTATAAGAAATGGAAATTACAGCTAAACACATCTCATAAATATCAATGCAAAATTCCCTAAAATGTATTATCATATAAAATTGAGCAATTAACAAAAAGATTAATGCAATATTAGCAGGTAAATTTATTTAAGTAATGCAAGACATTTAAATTAAATCAATGTAATAGACCACAATCACAGAATAAAATAAAAATTATATAATTGGCTCAATAGATTCATATGAAGTATTTGATATAATACAGTCCCATTCGTGATAAAAACTTTTAACAAACTAGAAAGAGAATCTGATAAAGAGCATCTATAGGAAACCTAAAATTAGCATAATTTATATCAGTAACAAAAAATGGAAATTTTAATTTAAAAATATTTTTTATAATAGCATTAAACATATGAGCTACATAAGAGATACATTTAACAAAATATGTGTAAAATCTGTACACTTAAAACTGCACATATTGCTCAGAGAAATAAAATAAGGCCAAAATAAATGAAAAGTTATGCCATGTATATGGATTGGAAGATTCAATATGGTTAAAGATGCCAATGCTCCCCATATTGACTATTGATTTATAGATTTGATGCAATCCCACTTAAAATTGCAGCAGGCTTCTTTGTAGATATTGACAAGCTGATTCTGAAATTTTTATAAAATTGCAAAGGGTCCAGAAGAGGCAAAAGAATTTTGAAAAAGAACAAGATTAGATAGGACTCATACTACATGATTTCAAGACTTCTAATAGACCACAGTAATAAAGATAGTGTGGTGTTGGTATAAAGATACATAAGTAGATGAATGAACAGAACTGAGACCAGAGATAGACCCACACATATATTGACTCTGACAAAATTGCTAAGACAATCCAGTGAAAGTCTTTTTAACAGGTATGCTAGAACACCTGGATACATATATGGAAAATAATGAACCTTGATCACTATCTCACACTACACACAAAACAATTCAAAATGGATAATAGACAAATTTAAAAGCTAAAAATATAAGTAAGGCTTCTAGTAAGAACGTTGCAGAAAACCTTCAATGTCTTTTTTTTCTAATCCTCACCTGAGGATATTTTTCCATTTATCTTCAGATAGAGTGGAAGGGAGGGAGAGAGAGTGAGAGGGAGACAGAGAGAAACATCTATGTGAGAGAGACACATCGACTGGTTGCCTCCCGCACAACCCTGACCAGGTCTGGGGACCGAAGCACAACGGAGGTACGTGCCCTTGACCGGAATCAAACCCATGACTGTTTGGTGCCCAGGCCAATGTCCAACCACTGAGCCAAACCAGCTGGGGCTCAACGTCTTTATCACCTGGAAGAGGCAAAGATTTCTTAGTGGGGACATAAACAATATTAAATATAAAAAGAAAGAACAAATGATACTTTATCAAAATTTAGATTTCATCCTCATCAAAAGACACCATTGAGAAAATGTAAAAGCAAGCCATATACCAAAAGAGAATATTTGCACTACATATCTGACAAAAGCCTAATATCCAGAATACATAGAGAACTTCTATAACTCAATAATAAAGAAGCACTTGGTTGTTTAAGTGGGCAAAGAGCCTTGAACTGGCACTTCACAGAGTAAGACATACAAATGGCCAATAAACAAAGTTCTCTATTATTCTTGAGGGGAAAGCAATTTACAGCCACAATAAAATATCCTACACATTGAGTAGAATGGATACAATTAAATACTTAGACAACGCCAAGAGTTGACAAGAATATGGAGCAACCAGAATCATCATCTTTTGATGATTGTGTAAATGAGTACAAACCACTTTGGAAAAGGTTGGGCAGTTTTATAAAGTCAAACACACACCTGCCCTATGTGTATTTACCCAAGTGGTGTTACTTCTGTGTATTTACCCAAGAGAAATTATAACATAATATCCACAAAAAGATATGCACAGGAATGTTCCCACCAGCTTTATTCAAGCTTACTAATGTTGGAATCCTCTCAAATGCCCATCAACAGTAGAATGGATAATCAAATCATGATATATTCATACTATATACTACTACTTAACAAGTTAAAAAATAAGTAATATCATACAACAATATGGATGAATCTCAAGCATTATTTTGAGTGGAAGAAGTCAGACACAGAATAATAGTCTCGACCGTGATGTACAAGAATAGGCAAATCTTATCTATTGTAATAGAAATCAGAATAGTGGTTTCCTCTGAGAGGAGGGCTTAACTGGAAGGAGGCATAGGGGACTTTTCTGGGGTGATGGGAATTTTTATATCAATTATGATGTTTATATAGATGTATTCTTTTATCAAAACTTATCTAATTATACCCTAAAGTCATGTGCATTTTTCCTATATGTAATTTTTTATTTTTAAAAAAAAAGGAGGCAAAAATTTGACTGGTAGCTAGATAATTAAGAAAAAAGTTCATAGTGTGTTTTGAATTTTACTCACTCTAATACAATACACTTTATTATACATTGGATATTTAATATAAGTCAAGCATCTTATACATTAATCAAAAATGGTTTAGAAACATTAGAGTGTTAGCACATTCTTCCTGTGTAATGCATTTTCGCACATTGGCCCTACATGGTTCCACTCATGCCTTTCATGCCGGTAGTAAATAAGTGACGGCGATCGAGGCTATTTTGCAGATTAGAGCTCCACATTCAGTATACTTGACCTCTTTGTGGCGGTTGATTATTTCCCAGAATGCATTTTTCCTAATGTGCAATGTTTATGTAAGAATGTCTCTAATACCGGACTACCTGTCATTATTTAAGTGAAATACGACCTGTTGCTCGCAGTTGGATTTAAATGCAAAGTCAACCTTAAGCAAAAAATTGAGACCGGTTAAATTTTTTTCGAAAGCCCTATTTTTGCCAATACAAAGGGGGGCAAAATGAGCCAACAAAATTATATATTTCAGATCTGCTTAGTAAATAAGGAATCCTTATTTGGTTTGGAGTGGAGAGAAAACTTAGTAAAAGCTGATAAAAACTTCAAATTCCTGATCCTCCACTTTTATTGAGTTTCACAGTAGGTCATTTTTAATTATATGCAGCTTCTTTCTAAACAGCAATGACAATCCTGTTTCTATAATAACTGACTGGGCAAAAACCTTTGCTCTCCTGGTATTACATTTTACAAAGTCAACTGAAACATAAATACAATTAGACTTACGGGTGTTTAGCATGATGTCATAGAGTGGTTGTGTTATTTTTGACTTAAATGACCTGTTCCAAAGAAGGAACCGAAGAGACCCGTTAATGACCCCATGTAGAGTCAGACCCTGTGGGCATACTTTCTCTTTTTATTTTGGGGATTTAGAAATTAGCCCTCCAACTCAAAGCAGGGGAGTCTGGGCTCTTTCCTAGGCAGAACTGAAAATCAGCTGGCCCATGTCAGCATGTTCCCCCATATCTGTGTGAGGTCAGGATATGTCAGAAGTTGTCTTTCTGTTTTACAGATGCATATACTAAGGGGTTGATCGGCAGTGAGGGGTTTCCAAAGCCACCGAACGAGGCAGAGGATAGGCAACAGTTACACTCTTTCTTCCTAGTTCTTGCTCAATATTTTATTGATCATTTTGTTAGGCAAATGTATTATAGTCTGTTGATATGAGTACCTTTAGACTAACGTTAAAATGATTATACAAAGTTCTAACCCTGAGGTTAAAAAATAAGGAAAAGAGGAATATTTCTGGTTCAAATAACTCCAAAGCAATGCAATTAGAAAAATACATGATAGAAAGAAATAGGACTTACCAATCTAACCACATTGACTTCTTATGCATTCATTCAACAAGTATTTTTCACATGGATTGTAGTTCACAGATATTTAAGATGCTTTTCCTGTTTTAAAGTAACTTAGAAACTAGTTGTAAGGAAAAATATATACAAACTGGAAATCTTGAATGAAGTAACAGCATGACATTCAAATAACAGGACGCGCTGGTAATAGAGGTGTTCCAAAGCAATACAAAAGATCATTACTGATTAAGATGATCGTGTAACATTTGAGAAGGAAACTAAATATGTGGGAATAATTGACTTGTTTTTAACCAGTGACTGCTTGGGTGTCAGTTTAGCCAGTTAACCACTGTGTGAGTTTTCTCTCCTCTGGAAAGCACATATGTTCTCAGCAGACTATAATGAGCTATGATTTTTGTGTGACTGTATCTGTTTAACCACCAGAGGAGCTACCTAATATAACTCTGACCACCATGTATTGTAATCCGTTATTTTCCTATTTTATCTTTCTTTCTCTACTCTGGAACCCTGACTTAATAATAATCAACTTTTATTAAGCTCTTAGAATATACCAGGTATCATTTTAAATTTTAAGTACTTTCTACACATTAACTCATTTAGTCTTTCTAATAACACGATAACGTAGGTATTATCCACATATTTACACGTGTGAGAGCCGAGGCCTGAGAAACACCCTCAGCAGGTGGGTGTGGCAGACCTGAGATGAGAACAGGCAGTCTGGTTCCAGAGCGCATGCGTTAACTGCTGCACTGTACATCAGTCTTAGTCTCATTTGTGCCTAAAATAACAGTTGATATAGTATCACTGGCTAGATTCACACATAGATGATGAATAATTTCTATAACTATAAATTTTCTGGAAAGGTATGCCAGGATTAATTCAAACATTAATAGAGCAACTCCAGAAGGAGTCATTCAACACTGAAGGATACAGAACCCAGAATACCCCCCAGAAATTGCAATGTGTCCCCAATCAACAGATGCCCTTAGATTTTCAGTCCCTCCTCTGTTCCTTCCTATACCTATATTTTAGCATGGCTGACTGCCCAGTCAAAGCTCTTTGCAAGAAATAGAAACTCCTCAAACTAGCTCAGGTATTAACTTTATTAAGAGAAATCTCATGGGTACAAAGGGAAGAAACTTTGTGGGAGTGCGGGAAGGATTAGTTCCCAGGGAATGGCCAAAGCAATCTCCTAAAATGTGTTTGCTACAAGTACGTTGAACTGGTACTTTTCGATGTCATAAGGTAACTGTCACTTAAGGATTTATATATGTTTTTCTTATATGAAGCTAAACAGTACTCCAAATGCAGGCAACACTTAAAACCCCTTATTCAAGTGGGCAGCGGCCTGTCTGTATCAGCAACACCCATCTGGTCAGGATCCCAAGGGCTCTGGCCCAAACCAAAGCTGGTGCCTTTCCTTTGAATATGTTGATAATTAATTCATTTCTTCATTTCCTTGTTTGTATATATACATTCATTCATTCAGAAACCTTCCTGTTCTTTGCTCCCTGTTTGCCCCCGCAGCCCTGGGCAGGGGTTACGCAGTGGGGAACAGACAGGCGCAGGCCTCCATGCCTCGGAGTGTAGAGTTGAGTGGTGTCCATACGAAATGTGTGTCTTAGTGACTATACAGATATGTCACATGGAATTCTTAGGCACGTAATTACCGAGTCCTGCTTTCTCATCTACATAACAGGGTCAAAAACTGGCCTGGCCTTTCTCACACGATGAAATGAGACTTCATGCACATGAAATCCCCTTTTTAAGTGTCAAGTTAACCAGAAATAGAATGCAGTTATTTGATCATTTAACAGAAATAGATAATGATGGCAGCTGGAGCAATGGAATGTTCCAGAGGCTTTAGGAGGAAGCCTGGTGTGGTGCAGGGAGCCTGGCTTATCAGAGAATGACATCTGAATTTGAATTCGGACATCACTGCACACTAGCCATGTCTCCTTGGGCAAGTTACATAACCCCTTTGGGCCTCAATTTCTTGATCTCTAAGAAAGGGCAAATCATTCCTGCTTTGCAAGGTGTTGTTGAGGACCAGCAAGAGTTTGTAAACCACCTGACACAGTTCAGTCTTCACTAAATGCTGCCTACTATTTTCAGAATCCTGAACCATTCAGGAGTTAGGTATTAGGACTGGCAGCTTTCCTAGGCTTCCTCCTTCTTTCCTTTCCTCTCTTCCCCATGGTCTGGCCACTCCTTGCATTGACTTAGTCATCCCTTGGCCTGTGGTCACCCACTACAACTCCACAGTCGAGGTGTGCCTTCCCAGGTAGTATTCCACCGTCCATCAGTAAAAACCAGTGTCTCTCATCCCATCCCCTGGGGTCCTGTTTTCTGTGTGAGTGTAGAGGCCTGACATTATTATCCCAGGAATAAATCCTATTGGTTTATTTGTCGAGCACCAAGTGCATGCCAGGTATTTTATCCCTACACTATTCCTATAAGACAAATATTACTTCCACTTTATACACAGGTACAATATTATTCCAAATTCACACAGTAGAAAGTGGTGAAACTGGCATCTGAATTCTTTCTGCTGAATCCAACATCTAGTGATTTCTACGTCAAGGTGACCCTGGTTATAAAGAAATACAACCCTTAGTTGTAGACCTAGCAAGCAAATTGTTAGGGACTGTATTTTAAGAATGCATGACCTTACTAAAAGTAAATTCATAAAATCACTGATTAACCCACATTTATTGAGCAGCAGTTGCATGCCGGTGACTGTTCAAGACGTTAGCATACAGAGATGGATACGCATGATCTTAACAAAAGGTGTTCATGTAAATGAGGAGGGGGAGTAGGGGGAATGGGATTATGAACAGGAGGAAGAAATTCTGTACTTTTGGTCTGCGGTTGGGAATCCAACTTAAATTATACGTGGATTGTCGACCGCATGGGTGGTCTGCTCCCTTAACCCCACTGTTCAAGAGTCAACCATAATTAGTTCAGCCTGGGTAGGAGACTGCACAGTCAGGGCGTATTTACGTGTGTGTTTTGGTGGAGCATGCTCACAGGCAGAAAAAGAGGGGAGGCGCATCAAATACAAACAGCATGACGAGGTGGCAAAGCTGTGAGAATACTGGGGTTATTTATAAGGCTGCAAGAAGGAAAGTGGCTAGATAGGACAAAATATTCATGCAGAGGAATGAGAGATGAGGCTAAGGAAGTATGTTTGGGTGAGGCAAGATGGTAGAAATGTCTTTGATGCTATAGCCTCTGGACTTGGGTCTATAACCAGTGAGCAGCCGTGGAGAGTCTCTGTTTTCAAATAATGATTCTGGTGATGGATATGTTAACTTCCCTTATTGTGGTAATTATTTTTCAATATATATATGTATTGAATCATCACAATGTATACCTTAAACTTACACAGTGTTCTATATCAGTTATAGCTCAACAAGGCTGGAAACATAAAAATGAAATAATGACTCTGTGTAAGTATGATTTCACCCTATTGTGCTGGCTTATGGTTTCTAAGATGCCACAGATCAAATCATGCCTTTCTCTGGATCTGCCACAGGTAAAAGCTTGGTATAACTCTATCTAAATGAACAACAGGACTTAGCCTGAACCATGGCTTGGCGTTATAATGCAATACATATGGTGATAAAGAATATGTCCCCAAGGACCCATAAATAATATGAATGAATTATTGAGGTCCCTATGCTAATTGTATCTGTGATGTAGAAGTTGAACAATCCATTAAAGCAGTCCAGAAAGAAAACCAAGAAAGCCCCATTTGCCGCAAGACACAAAATTTTCTTCCACACGGCCATCTTTTTTTTTTCTTCTTTCTATCATGATTTCTATTTTAAGCTCTAACTTGCCTAAATCAGACACTGGAGTTTTAGGAGCTAAGCATCAGTAGCTCTGGCATGGCTCGGAGTCTTCCTCAATCCAGCAATGGAACTGAAATGAAAACAGAATTATGGAAAGGGCAGATGCAGTATCTTATATCACTTTTATTACATTATATTTTAGCAGCTGAGACAGGAGGGGAGAATATTATAGAATCAGCTTGCTGCAGTCGCGCCTATAATTATATTTTTCCTTGATAAGGCGTTGGCAAAGAGCCCACCAAAATATTGATGCGAAACTTGATCCCCCAGTGCTGTGGAATTTCTCCAGGCCTGGGATTGAGACTGAGAGGTTTTGGAAGTGTTTGGCAGCTGTAGTAAATTCAGGAGCTGGAGGCAAGGAACAATTCCTCTAGCACGAGCCCAAAGTCAATATATTATATAACTACAAAAGGCACGCTCCTCACTCTGCTTTCATACCCTTGATTGGATCTCGTCCAGCACATGTATCCTATGTAGGTGTAAACATACACTTTACACAATATTTGGGGAGAATGTTGGGAGCCCTGTAAAGTTTTCATGGTTTTATATTTAGGGAGGAGTGTGTTCCTTATAAATAGGGATGCTCATTCTAAAGATCTCCGAAAACAAGTGGCAGTAAGAACTGTGTGCCTTGTGTCATCACACATTTGGAGTGTTGCTCTCTCTTGCTATCTTTTTCCTAAGCTCCAGTCCAATTTTTCTTTTTCAAAAAATATTTGCTGCAATATGAACATAGAGCATGGGCAGAGTTTGCTGGGGACTACACAAAGTTCTTTTAAATTAGAGCCTATACAGCTATTTCCATAGGCAAAGCTATAAGACGTTGCATGCTTATGACATCATCTGGCCCATGGGAGTACCAGCATTCATTGTGACTGTCAGGAGGCTGCTGGCAGAGTGAAATTAGCATAAGCTTAAGAACCAGACGTACCTGAATTTAAAATCCCCACACTGGCACACCTCAGCTGCATGAGCCTAGAGAATATCTGAATCTCTCATCTGTGAGGATGTGAGGACTAAAATGAGATTTTATACATATACACCCAACCATATCTGACACCTAGCAGGAGCTCAATAATACATTACTTCCCCCTATCTTCCTTTCTTTTTTCCACCTCAGAATATAATTACTTGTGTATGAATGGACAGAATGCCAGGAAATTTACTTCACAAATTATCTAGCAAGTAAAGGATCTGGTTACTGAGGTTTACAGTTAGCTTCAGGTGTGATTTTTTTAAATGTTGCCATCTGTTTTATTCCATGCCACCTCTGCGAAAATGATTTGAGACAGATTTCCAAGTTAGACATGTCATACAATTACTAAAATGGTAGTGGAAAGGTAAGATAAGGAGACACAGACCAAGTATTCTAACCCAGTTGCTGTTATATGACTTTACATTGCAAGAGAAAAAGGACAGTGACAGCTTATCAGAGGAGAAAGAGTTCAGTCTGGTACTTTAAAAGTTCTCTTATTTGGGTAATTTTATTGGGACTATTTAGAGGCTTTATTGATTTTAATATGATAGGTGATATTCTTACTTCATACCTTTGAGATTCCAACTAGTGCAGTTAGACCAGACCAAGCAGTCGGAATACAGGTTCTGTGCAGATCCTGGATGGGAGGCCTTACCTCTAAGAGTCAATTAGCCTCATAGCCAACCCGGGGAGGACACAGTGGTAGAGGGGAGATTTCCTGTGCTTTGAAGTGAAATCAACCTAGGTTCAAATACAGCTCTGCAACCTATTTATTCCTTGAAATCTGGGGTATGTTTGCTTAGGCTCTCCAAGCATTGTAAAAAGGGAATACTGATACCTATTTCTTAGAGAGTTAGTGAGCATTCAATGAAACAAAATATATGAAAGGGAGGGGAATGCGTCTAAATGGTCTGCCTCTGGTCCCAGAAGTGACATGGCATTCTTTGTCTAAGCTGGCATTGCAAGGCCTGGATGGAGGCTCCATCTACCCATTTGTTGAAGATCCTTCACGCACGCACACACATGCACAGGACTAGTCCTTGTATGTTCATGAATCATGAAAAATTTATTTATATCTCGTCTGTATAAGTGCTGCTGTTTCTACTTTAATTCTGAAATTATACCATATATAATTGGCTATTGGTAAATTTGAAGTTCTTAGTCCTAATAGCGATATTATCCAGTCAACAATTTGTTTGTTTTTTCAACATTTGACATACTTGCAAATCATTTTCTAAATAAGCCAGTTCATCTAGCTCATTTCTGCATTTCTTCTAGATTTACATGGCAGACAGAGTAATCTTTAAGAAATAGTCTGTTATCAATTTAGGTCACAAGACTAAGGCTTGAAAAAACAGAAATCCAGTAGAATTATATGACTTTGTTCTTTTATTTATTTATTTCATTTTGTTTCTATTTTTAATGTTACCACTGCTAAGTGTTCTCTTCTCCAATTCTTTATTTATAATATTTTCTATTGTTTCATTAGGCAAGACAAATCCTCATGCCTGTAACACCATCTATAGATTTTACAGAATTACTTATATATAATATATAATAAAAGTTCTTGATAACTTAAATCCCTTAATAACCTGAAGGTTGTATAACACGTTGTGAAACTAGGTCAGCATCTCAGTGTAATGAGAATCAAAGGGGCGATTGCCATAACAGATCTATGGAAGAAAAATCTTACTCATGGAGCTCAGGTTCTAATGGGAAAGGGTGTACATATTTACATTTTTTTACATTGAGTATATCCCTAGAATTGTTGGGTTAAGATGGGTTACTACAGCACAGTGAAAACATTCTAAGCAGGTATTCAACTCATTTTGTCCTCGTTTTATATTTACTAAAAACCTACTGGTTATTGATTAGTTCCAAACTGGAAATGCAATATATTTCAGTCTTCATAATGGAGTTGCCACACATTGTAATCTATACAAAACTGTTGCATACGTTTCTTTAATGTAACCAGATTTTTGGAGGACAGATGACCCTGTAATAAAAAGAACAGATTCTGGGTTCTTCACACATTGTAAGACCCAATTCAAGACAGTCTTCCTGTTCACTGTCACCATTAAATAACCTCACAGCTTTCCCATTTTAGAACCAGTATTCCAAAAACAAACCTTCAAAAATGAAAATCTGAACTATGTATGCCATACCTCTATCAACTGGTATTAAAATATGTTAATGCTGTTAGCCTTTCGAAGTATTTAGATGTACTGCCATATTTTAAAAGATTTTTTTTTCTTAGTACCTTTAGACTTTTATAGAGTGTCAGAATAGTTGACTGGAAGGTTTGCCTAATTAAATTTGGGAGGTTACGGAAATTATTCCACAAAAAGAAAAGAAAACTCTGGTGCCCTGCTTTGAGCATTTGGAGGAGTGAAAGTGACCGCGGATGTGTGGAGACTAATCAACTGAGCAGCAGCAGGAGTGTCTCTGAAGTAAGTCTGCAAGGCACAGTCTCATATGATGAGCAGGTTCATGTTTTATTACATCTTACATACCATAATTAACTGAAATTTAACAATTTACCTACACCTTATACCAAAACGTATGCTATAGAGTTTAAATAAATTCTAGTGAGATGCATAAAGAATTTGTGTTCCAGGTGGCTGGACCTGGGAAAGAACTTAGAGTTGCCTTTGGAGAGAGATTGTTTTATTTTGTAAGATGGGCTATAGGAAAGTTTAAGCAGCTTATAAGGATTAATCATGATGTTTAAACATTTTGCTTTTAGGAGGAAATCATAATTTTACATTTTTTTTTACCACAGGCATCAATTTTTGTACTCAGAAATCCTGAAATCCTCCTGGCCAGTGCTCCTGCTGGGCACTTGTGCTGATGTTACTCATCTTCCCTTCGTCCTTCATGTTGCTGATCACTTCCTTCTTAAAATTTATCAGAGACCTTGGAGGGTAGACAATGAACAGGGGAGTTTTAGATCTGAGCTGAAATGAAAATCAAATGGTCTGGATAATTGAAGTTACTCAAGAAAGATACTTAGATATTTCGTGTTTTTTTTTTTAAGTGTAATAAAATGGTTCTAGAATTGTCAGAAAAATAATACAATATTTAAGAAATGATCTGCAGGGCTAAATATTTAGAAGCAGAACCATGTCGTCTATACCAAATTCTGTGGATGATACCATCTTTCACATTGTAGAATTTTTCATTTTTAATGTAACCCAAGATCTATTTTTATAGATAAGTGAAGTGATTTGACCAGGCTTTCAAGTTAACGCAAATATTGGACTAGCTTTTAGATTTCTATCTGTGTCTATTCATAAACAAATAGAAGATTGTGTTTGTAGAGATGTCCATTTGTTGAGACTATCTAGGAGCAGAAGAAACTCTAATAATGATAAGATAGCAACACCACTTACATATACCTCACTTGTGCCAGGCACTATTTCAAGCCCTTTCTTTTTATTAACACACTTTATGAGTTAATGCAGAGGTTGTTATCCGTATTATTTCTCCCCTATTAGTGTCCTCATTTTACTGATGAGGAAATTGCGATACAGTGAGGTTATATAGTTAACCCAAGGTCACACTTCTAGAATATAGAAAAATCAGAATTTAGACTCAGTCCAACCTATTCTAGAGTCTGCTGCACTCCTAACTTCACTCCTAACTTCCATACTATGAGCCAAAGTTTAGAAACTTTGCTTTATAGGATCAATATGTTTAACATATAGATTTTAGCATGGTACTAATCGCTGAGCTGCAATTCACAGAATAATTTCCCTCTGGGTGGTCTGCTATGATCTGAGAGAGACGTCTGAAGACATAATCATGAAGGGTGGTAGATCTGGGAAATGGCCAAACTCCTTCCTAGCCAAATGTGAAGATGGACTCCACCTGGGCTGGGTTCTAGAAGCTCTGATAGGTGTGGGGGTGGGCAAGCCTGATGTGGTTTTGGGATTGGGGCAAAGGTGAAGGGGCACAGAAGAAAGATTCTGCAGACTAAGTCCCAAGGGTGATAACCATACAACTGTGCGATTACTTTCACTGTAAATGTGTGGTAGGCTACCTCCTCTGGGCCCTTGATTCTACCTAGTTGGCATTCTCTTCCATAGTGAATCCAGTCAAACCTCGGTTCTCAAAACTCTCCCATCTCAAGCAATTCGCTTCTCAACCAACTTGCCCACTGGAGAAGTGGGGGATGTCTAGGCTGCTGAACCAAACTTCAGTTTTGGACCTGACAACCCTTTCATGCTGATACCTCAGCATGACAAAAAGCGCCCCTCAGGCAACAAAGAGGAGAATGATTTTGTTGCTGGCAAAATCTGAAGATTGGCACAATTTTAAAATATAAGGGGCCATCAGGATTAAGGAGAAACATCTGTAACAAAAGTAAATAAATTAAAAAAAAAAAGATTGCTAATGTTGCTAAGAAGGTGAAAGAAACAATGATCACAGGCAATAGAAGAGGTAGAAAAACTGTTGATTTGGTTGAAGGAAAAGTAGTTAGCCAGTGACAGCATTTTGTAGGCATGCTGACCTCTTGGAAGACATGCTTAGAATGAGTGCTGAAAATGATTCGTTTAAGAAAAGAAGTGTTTGTTTATAGATTAAGCAGTACATTAGACATGTCCTGTATATAAGAAAGGTTAAAGCAGGGAATCATTTGTGGATCTGGAACGGATTAATTCAATTTACATATTTCTAACTGGTAAAAAATGATTCCATTTTCAAACAAATGGCTTCTTGAACAGCCTTCCAGAACGAATTAAGTTCAAGAACCAAGGTTCCACTGGACTTTTTTCTTGTTCTGATATCTTTAAACTACTGACCCCAACTCATCTACCTCACTCTCAGCACAGAGAAAATAACCATCAGCCTCAAGTCCCTCGGTCTCTCCCCACCAACCCACAGATTTCCTGCATGAAACATCCACCTTTGGCTACTCTCCTGTCTCAGTGTCCTCTCTCCTGTCAACACCTGGCTTTCTACTTCCACTCAGTATCCTACTCCTTCCTGCCTCCTCAGAGGCCTCATGTAACTGATTATCCTTTTTTTTTTTTTTTTTTAATCTTAAATCTCTACTCTCTGCTGGCTCCTTCCCATCAGCATTTAAAGATGTTCAGGACTCTCATTGTTTAAAAAGCCTTCTTCCACCTCATGGCCTCCTCCATCTTATACCCAGAGATGTCCTCAATCAGACATCTTCAGAAAATTGTCCTCACCTACTGTATCCACTACCCCACTTCCTGTCAGTCATCAACCCTTTGAAATCAGGACTTCCTCTCTCCCACACTACTGAAATCCTCCCGGCCGGGGCAGCAGTGCTCCTGGTTGATTAACCCAGTGGGCACTTCAGTGCTGCTGTTACTCATCTTCCCTTCATGTTGCTGATCACTTCTTTCTTGAAATTTATCAGTGACCTTGGAGGGCAGACAAGTAAATGAGAGTTTTAGGCTTCCCAATGCCCCTGAGTTTTTGGTTTTATCCTGGCTTTCTGGTTGCTTTTTTTCCCTCATCTTATTGGCAGTAATTTTTTCTTTGCCCATTTCTGGAAGAGTTTCTTAGATTCTGCCTTAGACTACCTTCTCTTCTTACTGTACACACTTTCCCTGGGTCAATTTCATCAAAGGTTTAATTATTATCTAGGTGCTTCTTCTTTTTTTAAAATAGATATATATATATATTTTTTCTGTATTGATTTTAGAGAGAGAGTAAGGGAGAGGGAGAGAGAGATATAAACATCGATGAGAGAGAACATCAATTGGCCGCCTCCTGCATGCCCCCCACTGGGGATGGGGCCCACAACCTGGGCTGTGCCCTGAACGGGAATTGAACTGGTGACCTCTTGGTGCATGGGTCAACACTCAACCACTGAGCCACACCAACTGGGCTAGGTGCTTATTATTCTTGAATCTATATCTTTAATCCAAACATATGTTCAACTGACTCATAGTTCTAGGTATACAACAAACTTACATATCCCAAGCTGAACTCATAATCTTCTCTTACCTTTTTACATCTTATTCCTCTTCCTGTGCTTCTATAACCCAAGTATTCAGCATGTTCTATCAAGTCTACTTATCTGCCTCTCAAATCTGTTTCCTTGTTCTCCATACCCACTGCCTCTACTACATTACCCCAGACCAGACTCCCACCATCTCTCACATGGCTGACTACTACAATCTCCTAACCAGTCTGATGTGCTTAGGGTCCACCTCAACACTGCAGCCAGGATGATCTGTCTGAAATAGAACACAGAGCACTTCAGTTCCTATTTCAAACATTTTGGCAGCTCCAGATTGTTCTCTGGATTAAACCCAGATTCCTTACGTAATTTGTAAAACTTGTTACGAGTTGGTCTCTGCTCATCTCCCCACTTTCATTCTTAGTATTCTTCTCTCAGGCTCTGTGCTCCAGTCATACTGAAAAACTTTCCATCCTTGAAAGTTGCATTCTGCTCTCTTATCTGGGCTTTTGCTTATGCTGTTCCCTTTACCTCAGCAACACTTTCCCCCATACTTTTTATCTTCCAAAATCTCATTCATCCTTCAGGCTCCAGATTCCAAATGACTTCCTTTGGAGAGCATTTGCTGGCCTTTCACATTCTTCATAACCCTTTTGACTTCTTGTACCTTGGCACTGTGCTTGAATAAATGATTTATATTTAATAAATACTTAGTTGAATAATATAAACTGAATAACATTTTATATTTCCTCTTATTATTATTTGAAATCAAGTCAGTTAAACCTTTCATCCATCACCTCACAAAATAACCCTAAATCTATTATAATTTTGCCTACTTTCCTTCTGTAGTTCAATAGACTTTAATAAATAAATGTTTCTCCACCACTTATGTAGATAGAGAACAAGATATACTAATACAGAAAGGGAGAAAGAGCTGAATTAAGTGTGCAAAGTATTGTGTTGAATGAAAAAAAAATCAATACTAAGGGGTTATTTAAGTAAAGTATACCCTTGGTTGATGTCCATTTTGGTTCAATTAATATTTATGGGGCATAAAACCACATGATGCCATGTTCTCTCTGTACTGAACTCTTTAGTGTGAAATACATATTATATAACAAAACAATGAATTAGGTAAAATTCCATGCTGCCATACCTTCCCATCTTACTTCCATTCCCTTTATTCCTATGAAAGTCTTATTATCCCATTGTCTATACATAAGGCTAGTCCCCAACAAAAGCAAGAGAGAAGATAAAGCAAAGACCCAGTGAAATTATAAGCTAATTACAACTTGGAAAAATTAGGGTATTTTTTCTTTGATCTTCCTTTGAATAATTTTTATAACAGTTTAGGCAGTATATAGATCATTCCCTTTAACTCTTATCTCATGACTTTTATGTGTTTTAGTACATTTCAGACACTATTCACGAATATCACCTCAATTGTAGGGACCACTGGGGCCATGGAAATGGCCGAGAAGAATCAGTCATATGGCCGAAGGGATCAGGAGGGGCCATCTGTTTTTGTAGCTTATTTCATTTTAGCTGCAGCTCTTTTAACTTAAATATTTATATTAGCCAATATCATCACTTTTTACTTACTAAATTATTTTTATATATTTTAAGCTTTTAGCCTTTAACCTTTAACAAACCTGACTGTGGTTTAGTAAGATATTTTATGGGCTGGAGAGGTGGCAAACATGGCAGTTCTCTCACCCATGTTGTGCATGTTCGGAGGAGTTGAGACCTTTGAAAATGTGGGTACTGATATTTTTTTCTGAGCCTTCCTTGGCTCTAAGTTAAAACACTTGAAATGTTTTCAAGCCTTGAGATGGAAAAGCCCAGGACTGAGAAAGACAGAGCCTGAGAGAAGGAGCTGCTGGGTTTCAGGATTTCCTACCCCCAGTACTGTATCCAACATCAGCTGAGGATCAACATCGTGTCCTATCCTGAGTTTGAAAAGAACTGGACTCAAGGAAGATTGTGTCTCACGCTTCTGGTCTCTCAGCTTCTCCCTAGCATATCAATTACTTTCTATAATATAGTCACTGGAGCAGAGATAAACTACACGTTAATGGAAGTGAGTATAATTCTTAGAATGAACATTTTTCATTCTTTTTTCAAAAAATGTTTCTTCCTTTTTTAGAAATATTTTTTTCTTTATTGATTTTAGAGAGAGAGGAAGGGAGAGGGAGAGAGAGACAGAAACATCAATGAGAGAGAACATCGATTGGCAGCCTCCTGCATGCCCCCCACTGGGGATCGGGCCCACAACCTGGCCATGTGCCCTGACTGGGAATTGAACCGGCAACCTCTTGGTGCCATGGGTCGATGCTCAACCACTTAGCCACACCAGCCGGGCAAAAAATGTTTCTTCTTTAATACGTTCATAAGCTGGGTGGATGGACTTGTAGGTCTTATGAATTTTAGTTCTCTTTTAATAAAGTTTCCCTCATATCAATTTTTAAAAAATGTTTCTTCTCCTTTCATTTTTCAAACTTGATCCTAGCCTTTATTCTTTGTCCTCCTTCCTTTCCTTTCCTCTCTCCTTAGCATGTTAATATCTAGAAATGAGGTTTCCTGCTCCTAATCTGAACCCCAGCAGTGATCAATGAAGTGAGTATCAATTACAAGCACTCATCCAGCAGGAGCCAATTTGGCTTAAAATCAGCCTCCCTGGGTAAACCAAGAGAATATATAATCCTGATTGATTACTCCCAGAGAATATATTTGTGTCACTGATAGTCTGTGCAGCTGAACTAAAATCATTCTTAATTCTAAATCCTCCCTTGGATTTTTACCTTCTCACATGTCTATGCCACAGGTAAACAGTTTGGGTAAAGAATGAGGAGATGAAAGTTTATTTCAAAGTTTTGTGCAGTAGTGAATAGGTAACACCATCCTGAGGTCCTTAAGCTTTTTAGAATTTGTTTCAGAAGATGTAATAAACTGTAATGCATTGATTTGACCCAGGATCCTTGTGCATTTATGCTCGAAAAAATTCCATTTATTGAGACCTTACCTCTAATTCATAGACTTCAAGCTCAGCCTATTACTAAAATAGCCTTACCTCTGAAGAATGTAATAAGCATGGCTGCTCTTTGGGGAAACAAGCTTCTTAATTCCCTGTATGAAGGCCTCTTCTGAGGTCTAGCAGAGTGTCTCTTGCTGGAATCCAACTTCATTTCTTCATCTTTAGTACAGAGTACTAAATCACCATTTGTGTCTAGGCCATAATGACTTATTTTTCATGTATCTGTTCCCTGCATCCTTCTCATAATAATTCTTTAGCTCCTCAAAGGAGTAATCTAACTTCCACTGTTTTGTAACATTTTAATTATTTATATTAACATCTTCTGGACCATGTCTGTATATGTCTTTTAAATTTGGAACCTTTTAAGTACACGATGCACATGTGAAATTCACAAATAGGTTTTGTTGATGTTAATGATAAGATAAACTTGGGCTTTTGACATGGAGGGGGCCAATGTTCAGTACTTGGGATGATGAGGAATGGGGACTTGTTGAACCCCAGACTTCCCTTTGGCCATTAACTCATACAGGAGTAGCAAGATAAGAGGCAGGGAAGACAGAAGTGGATCCGTGAGGCTGAATAAATGAGTAGCAGTGAGGTAGGGGTGGGAACTTGGCAGGTGTCAAGTCTGAGCACATCACATACTTGAAAACTACCATCCAAGACTTGATCTGAGTTCAGAACCCAGGGGGTTGAGGAGGAAGCTTAGCAGGGGAGTTTGGAAGCTCTCTAGTCATCCTGATGGAGCTGTTTAGACATAATTCTCTTCTGGAGGACTTCTTTTGAAGGCCTGGAGAACATGTCTGCACTAAACACAAAGCCATGGTCCTGCTTTCTGACAGACATGATGAGAGTGGCCAAATGACTCAGACATTCTTTTTCCATCCCTGGAGGTTTAGTCTGATCATCCAAAGACAGTGCTGGACTTTCCTCATGTACAACTTCAACCTGACATAGGTTCCTATATGGCTCTGGGTCCCTGTCGAGAATATTCACAGGGCAGATGGCATACTGGCCACTGCTTAAATAAGGAGGACACACAAGTTAATGCACATGCATCTCAGAGGTGAGAGAAGCTGCTTCCATATGGGATGCATGCAGAATTGGCTCCTTACCATTTATAAATCCAAGTGATATATGAGACCCCAAATCAGTGATGAGTAATAAAGCAAGGAGACCCAACCAAGTACCACGTGTCCAGCAAAAACAGTAAGTCCGGTACTTCAGACCACTTGATGGCAATTGGGCTGGCCCTCTGACTTAGCTCCTATCATAGCTGTCTTGTCCTGCCCTGTTCTTGCATCCACACAGCTTCCAATTCCCTCTGATCTATGTCTCCCCTTTGACTCTTTAAGCTTCCATTAGCTCTCTGCTTCTTACTTATTTGATCTAATTTAACAAGCACATCTGTAGTTGCTAGCATGTGCCATACGCTGGTCTAAGTACTTTACAAATATGAACTACTACATTTAAAGAGGTCATCCTATCATGACCCCACTTTATAGATGAGTTTGTTCTCACTTTTGCTTTTCATATTCCTGGACATTGCACGTGGCTGGCCCACTGGGGACCCAGCATGGCCAGTACCTGCATTATCAGTACCCTGTCAGTGCCTCTCTCAGAGCAGTGTTGGACAGTGACCATTGTCTGGCAGCCAAAGAACTTGAGCTTTGGGTTTGTATCCCAAGTCTGCCACTTACTAGCTGGGTGATTCTAGGCAGGTTAGAGTTTTCTCATCTGTACGATGGGAACTGTAGCCACCTTGGAGGTTTCCTGGAGGTTAGAGATCACTTAGGAAACTCTAGCAGAGTACCAGGAACAGATGGCATTTAGGAAATAATAGCTACTGTTATTCCCTCTGATTTCACTAAGAATGCAGAAAAAGGCATGCTTGATTAAACTGCATCCAGCAGAAACTTTAGAAGTGAATGTGACCTTAGATTTTGGCCATTTGGATTCTCTCCTTTTTGGGTGAGGGGACGGAAGCCCAGATAACTTCGGATTGTCTTGAAGTCATCTAGTTAATTAACAAGAGAGCGGAAAAAGAACTGAGACTACCTGATCCCTAACTGAATCTTTAACTACATCCACACCCTGCTACCGCCTGCTCACTTCAGGGGCTCAACCTAATACTGACAGCCTGAGACTGGAGATGATCTTTCAGGACATGGAGGCCCCAACACATTCTTCTACTTCCAGTCATTTCCAGTAGAAGCAGCATTTTCTCTCAGACCGCTCCCTTTGGGTTTCTAGAATAAGAAAGCTATTGTTCAGAGGCAAACACGCAGACCCCTGCTGCAGCAGCCTGCCTTTCAGCACCAGTGATTTCTTTGATTCAGTTCTTCCAAGCTTTGTAGAGGGTCATCTGATTTGAAACAGAAACACATTCTAGGCTCTTCTGCCTTTTCCCCCCAACCCCTCTTCTAGGGCAACAGGGTACATTCAGTAAAACACATTACATTAACTTAGGTCACGTGTATTCTCTTCTGATAATGTAGAGATTGAAATTTACTTCTTAGAAAGAAGAAACTGTTCTTGGGTGTGGGGCTGAAATTGAACTATTTGCTGTCTCTGGTAGCAGGAATTTGGTCGCGGTAATATTGTTACCATATGGATGGATGCGTAACTATTGAAAAAGGGGATGAGAATTCCAGGGCATTTTACTGGGACCACCAAGATGATGAATGACATACTTGATTCTTAGGAACTAAAGCAAAGAAGAATTTCACATTTTAAATTGGAGTATCATGTCAAAATGAAAACCTTATTATAAATAAAAGTACACATATGCATAGGAACAAAACCTCTTTAGTTCTGGGAAGGATCTACATGACACTGAGACGTTAGAATGCTTCAGAATTATTTAAAAAACAACAACAATGAATCAGCAGAGCTGCCACCATCATTTATTCTTCTCTTCCTCTCTATTGTAGCACTGCTCTTTTTCCTTCCCTCGATGAAAATCGATTGGCCCTTCCTTGAAGTATTGGACGATTTGGGGGTTTTCAAGTCTTTTTGCTTATGATATTTATCACTGGGGCCACTGATTGGTGAGCCGGACCCATCGTGCTCTGAGTAGCTTTTTGTTTCAAGCCCTGCTTTGTTTTAAGTTAGGTGTTGAACGCAGCATCAAAGGTAGGCAAGCAGACATTCAGAGGCAGATGTGGGCACGTTCCCAAAAGTTCAGTGCCAAGGGCCTTGTGTTTCTTAACAGAGGTGACCTGGAAAGACTCCAAAAACAAGATGAAAAATACAAAGTTGAATTTAGTTAAATGGAAGGAGAAAGGAAAGCATTGAAAGCTTGAATCCCGTTAACTTGAAAAGTTGAATTCTGGCCTTTTAAAAGCTTCCTTCCAAAACAGACCTGTGTTAGTTTAATCTCTGGCCAATTGTAGACTTAAATTGAGCTTCTCACACTTATTAATCTTTTTAGGAGTGAAAATGGCCATTGTTGCTAATAGGGAACTGATTTAGTATTTTCTGTTTATAATGGACTTTTACTTACTTGGATGATTAAAACAGAGACCACTGCAATTATTTTATTAATGGGTCCCTGACCAAACAGCCCGGGAATGGAACACAGTGATTATGGCCAGCACCGGAGTCAGTGAGGACTGAACACAAGTCCCAGCACGGCCACCTGGGAACTTAGGATGGCAAGCAAGTTCCTTAATATCTCTACACCTCACTGTTATTATCTATAAAATGGGAATGTTTTGTGACATTTGAGTGACCAAATGAATGTAAAGTATAATGCTTGCTACACGGGAAATTCTATAGGTCATGGACATATTAAATTTATATCTTTAGAAAGATTTGGAAGTAGTACCAAGTCCAACTGCTCACTTTACCCATGAAAAGGCTGAGCTAGGGCAGGCTGCCTGGCCTGGTACCACGTGGCCCATAAGCAGCAGGGCCAACGTAAGAACCTAGGTCTTTGTCTTCTCTCCAATGAAGCTACTCTGTATAAATATAAAAGGCTATTTTAAATTTAATTACTATAAAATAATTATTTTATAGCTATAAGGCTATTTTAAATTTAATTACTATAAAATAATTATTTTATAGCTATATAAATATACATTATAGCTATATATACTATAACAGCTCTATAAAATAATAACCGTCTTATTAAGCATGTATTGTTTGCCAGTCATTCTATTAAATCTTTACATATATTATCTCATTTAATCCTCATAATGACCTTATGTGGTAAATACTACAGTTGCACCTATTTTTCACAGTTGAGAAAAGCCTAGCACAGAGAGTTTAAATAATTTGCCAAAGTCCTACATTTACCAGGGGCAGAGGCAGGGTATGAATGCAGGACGTCTGTTCTCTGGAGCCAGCCCTCTTAAGCACCACAAAGACTGTGCTTTGATAATTAGTCTAAGTAGATGAGACATACATGAATAGTTATCCCTCTTCTCTCCTTGGACAACTTGGAAAATGATGAGACCACATCCCAAAGAATGAGGGTACACTTGGACAGTCACATCTTGTTCATCACAGCTTTAAGGATCTAGTCAAATGACTGCCTAGAATATATGGGTAGCTATAGCTCATAAGAAAAATAATAAGTTTGGGTGTCAGAAGCTGTATATTCAAGTCCCATCTCGGTGTCTTTCTAGAAGGTTGAACTAGCACCCTTACCCTTGCTGAGCCTTGGTTCCCCATTTTGTTAAATGGGAATGGTGACCTCCAGGTATTATTACATGGCTTTAATGAGGTGTAAATGCAGTCACCTGTGTATGAGAGCACCTCGAAGGAGGACTTTGCCTTCTGGAAAGCGCAGATAGTGACTGGTACAATTTTCTAGTTTCTCTACCAGTGTTAGAAAATTAAACTTAGGAACACATTTACCCATTTCCCTCAGGACGGAATACATTCACGGCGAAATTATCCCTGGGTCGGCCTGCCCTGGGGCACAGGCCGTATACACGGGGCTGCAGACCACGAGCATGCACTGGGTTGACTTAACTCGAGGAATTGCTGCCTACAAGCTCTTTGGTGCATTGAGCTTCCAGGAGGACACTGGGCCCAAATTTAGTCTGAGAGAAGCTTTCAAACTTTCTTTGAGCTGAGACCTCTGGAGAGAACAAAACACAACGTGGGTGTTAGCTTGCAGTAACCTGGGCCCCGGCACAACCAGAAATGGAAAAATGCCCCCAAAGGGTTGAAAGGGGAGAGCAGATTTAAAAAGAGTTTTAAACCAGTGTGGCAAATGGTCCGTCACACACTCTCCTCCCCTAGTTTATTTTGATACATCCCCACCTGGTGCCCAGGTGTGTAGGAACCACACACTGGTTCGTGCTGCTGCTGGGGACCAGACTGGGCCCTGGAAGCTGGGCTGCGGACCTTGGAACAACGGCTTTATTCTTTCAAGTGCCCGAAGAGAGTGTACAAGGACCTGCTGCTGGAAAGGGCAGAGGGAGAAGGAAGGAAAGAAAAGAAAAGAAACTGTATGTTTTGAGGAATTGGTCTCGATGGAAAAAAAATTAGAAAGTGGAAAGAAACTCTATTGGGAAAATGTGAAGACAGTCCTTACCATTTGTCCCCCCAGCCGGCACTCAAGCCTGAAATAAATGGCAAGGTGAATTGGCTGCATATACAGAAAGGAGAGGAGCAGGGAGAAAACTTTTTTCTTCGAAAACCCAGGAGTTTCAGTCTAGAAATCCAAGACATTTGCCAGAATGGAAAGTTGGGAGTGTGCTTGATCACACACATGGATTCGCAGGAATAAAGAACACTCGGGAGGGTTTGTTTTGGCGTTAATTATCTCACACTGGAGACCATCGTCACAGAATGGTGAATTCTGGAATTTCCACTTTTCCTTCACCTGAAGAGGGTATACATTTTTTGCTTTGGCCAGACAGAGACCTCACATTATTAGAGACACGAGTGAATTGGAAAGAACAGTTTTCCACCTCACTCTTTTATGGAATTGGCAGGAAAACTTTACTAGTCTCCAGGCAAAAATGCAGTCTGTGATATTCTCAAATTTTTCTATAAGGAGAAAAGGTGGCGAGAACTTCATAGAATTTTGTCTGAGGAGAATTGGCAAAGAAATATATATACATATATATGTGTGTGTGTGTGTGTGTGTATAAATTTCTTACCTGTGACTTTTAGCAATGGAGAAACAAATTGTATCTCACATACATGGGATGAGACTTATTAATCCATGTTACCTCATTGCCTTGAAATAACTAAAATTGTAGAAAGACGTTAAGTAATAAGCATCCTGCCTCAACACAGGTTTTCTGGTTTGAAACGAATGCCTGGTATCTGGATTAATAAGGTGATGCAAGACACTACATCATTTGGCAGAAGAAGATTTAAAGCAGGTCAGTTTCCTTGAGAGAAGAGAAAAATAACTTTCAGGATGAAAGACTTAAAAATAAAAATCTCTGTGTGTGGTCCAAACCACTTTTATTTATTTATTTTTTAAAACAATTCGCCGAAGGTGTTTAAGCTGCATGGTGATCGTTTCCTTACAGCTTTCATGATTCACTTGCAAGGTGTGATTAGTCATATCTTCGACCAGTTGTTAAACACATAAATAAGAACTTATTTTTATCATTATTGTTGATTCTAAGGGTATTGGGAAATTTGATGAGAAAAGGTGCACTTAATAATGTCTGTTCCTCAAACAGGGACGGGGGGTGTTGGCATGAACATTATACTTTTAAAACATAATTATAAATACTTAGTAAGGTTAGAGCAAACGGGAAAAGAAGTCTGGCTGGAAGAGAGGTCAGACCTCCCAGAAAGCTTAAACTTGAACTTCTTCCTTGTCTGCTCTTTTTATATCCAGGGGGTGTATTGGATAAGACTTAACCTGTGGCTCAGTCAAATCTTCTGGAGAGGAATATTTGCTATATTTATTGTCTTTTAAAAATATGTGTGCTGATCTTCCTGGCGCCACATTCTCTGAAGCAACCAATGTAGTATAGGGTATCTTTGTCACGAGAAAATTAGAGAGATTTCTTTTTAAAGAAAGAAACTTATATAAATATTCCTTTATATTTCACTTGGTAGTTCAGGGTCATAGACAATGGTTTCACATATCTAGCATTATCTAGTTTTTCAGTTATCATCATCCCACACTCATAGCATCTGTGAGAGCTGTGGAACTAATGACAGATTTCTTGACCTAACACCTATGTACTTGGTAGGGTTGAACAATGTCTTTTTGTTTATTATTATGGTAAGAACACTTACCATGCGATCTACCCTCTTAAATGCTTAAGTGTACAATACATTATTGTTGTTTATAGGTGCAATGTTGTATAGCAGACCCCCGGAATTTACTCATCTTGCTTAACTGAAACTTTTTTCTCATTGACTAGTAACTCCTCATTTTGCCCCACACCCCACCCCAGCCCCTGGCAACCACCATTTCACTCGTTGATTGCATGCATTTTGCTATGTTGTTTTTATTTTTTTTTTTATTGAATTTGTTAGGGTGACATTGGTACCTCATGTAAGTTTAATCTTGCTGTACTTGTCTTTCTGTGACTAGCTTGTGTAGCTTAGCATCACGTCCTCAAGTTTCATCCATGTTGTTGCATATTGCAGAATTCCCTTCTTGTTAAAGCTGAATAGTGAGTATTCCATTGTTTGCACGTACTACATTTATTCACTCATTCCCCAATGCATATTTAAGTTGTTTCCACATCTTGGCCATTTTGAATAGTGCTGCAATGAATATGGGAGTGTTAGTATCTCTTCAAGATCTTGATTTTAATTCCTCTGGATAAATACCCAGAGTGGGATTGCTTTATCATATGGCAGTTTATTTTTAATTTTTTAGGCACGTCTATACAGTTTTCCATAGTTGCTGCACCATTTTCCCCCCCTACCAGCAGTGTGCAAGGCTTCCAATTTCTCCACATCCTAGCCAGAATTTGTCATTTTTTAATTTTTTGGATAAAAGCCATCCTGACTTGTGTGTGGTGATATATCCTTGTGGTTTTGATTTATATTTCTGATCATTAGTGACATTGAGCATCTTTTCATATACCCATTGGCCATCTGTATGCCTTATTTGGAGAAATGTCTATTCAAGACCTTCATCCATTTTTTAACCTGGTTATTAGTATTTTGCTATTGATCTGTAGGGCTTCCTTAGATATTTTGAAGATGAACTCCTTATCAGATATGTGGTTTGCAGATATTTTCTTCTACTCCATAGGTGGACTTTACACTCTGTGGATTGTTTCCATGCTATGCCAAAGGTTTTTACTCTGATGCAGTCCCACTTCTTTAAGCTTGCTTTTATTACGTGTGCTTTTGGTGCCGTACCCATAAAATGATTGTCAGTGTCATGAAGCTTTTCCCCTGTTTTCTCCTAGGAATTTTATAGTTTCAGGTCTTATATTTAAATTTTTAATCCATTTTAGTTGATTTTTGTGTATAGGATAAGGAAAAGATCCACTTTCATTCTTTTGCATATAGATATCCGATTTTCCCAGAACCCTTCGTTGAGGAGACTAACCTTATCATTAACGACTTTATTTTCTTTTTAATTTTAATTTTTATTTTTTATTCCTCACCCGAGAATATTTTTCTCTTTATCATCAGATAGAGTGGGAGGGAGGGAGAGAGAGGGTGACAGAGAGAAACATCAACATGATAGAGCCACACTGACTGCACAACCCGACCAGGATGAGGAATGTACTGCAACTGAAGTACGTGTTCTTGACTGGAATCAAACCCATGACTCATTGGTCCAAGGCCCGACGCTCTAACCGCTGAGCCAAACTGGCCAGGGCTCATTAATGACTTTTTTTTTTCCTTATTGATGTTAGAGAGAGAGAAGAAGGGAGAAAGAGATAGAAACATCGATGAGAGAGAACATCGATTGGCTGCCTCCTGCATGCCCCCGACCAGGGATCAGGCCCACAACCTGGGCATGTGCCCTGACCGGGAATCAAACTGGCGACCTCTTGGTGCATGGGTCGACGCTCAACCACTGAGCCACACCGGCTGGACTCATTAATGACTTTTAATGTAAATGGATTAAACTTCCCAATCAAAAGATACAGAGTCTCTGAATAGATTTAAAAAAAAACAAAACCTAACAAATATTTTTTTTTAAATATCAAGTTCAAAATATATAAAATGGATTTATTCTCTCTTTATTCTTATCTTTAATTTTTTTTTTCTTTTTATTGATGTTAGATAGGGGGGGGGAGAGAAAGATAGAAGCATCAATGAGAGAGAACATCAATTGGCCGCCTCCTGCATGCTCCCCACTGGGGATCGGGCCCACAACCTGGGCATGTGCCCTGACTGGGAATCGAACCGGTGACCTCCTGGCGCATGGGTCGATGCTCAACCACTGAGCCACACTAGCCAAGCTATTTATTCTTATCTTAAAATATAGTTCTATCTCCTATGTTGTTGTCTTTAGTGCACCTTTAGAGAAACAAATAGCATACTATAGAGATTGATGCTAGCCATATTCTCTATTAAAATTGTAGGAAGTATTTGGGAGAGGAAATCCCAGTGAACTTTATGAGATGGCAGATTTTACTATGTGGGAGAAATGTCTCCAAAGGTATATACTGTAAGATTTTGAAATTATTTATAAATACTCTATAAGGATATTGTTCTACTTCTTCTATCTACCCATCTCACAGATCAATCTCCAGAGAACAATACCCAGATGCCAAGTCAGGGGATTCTGCATCTGAAGCACCTAGCCTTCCAGTACAGGCTTTGTCACATGCTACACAACCGTTACAGCATCTGCCTTCCCTCTGAACTGCCAGCTTCTTCCATCAGGGATTGTGTTTAAATTTTCTTTATATCCCAGTACTTAGGATGATTTATGTGCAAGTGTGCAAGTTCTTTTGCCTTTGTACTTTGGTAATATATGAGTTTATTGACAGCTGTGTCTACAACTGTACTTCATATTAGGCAGTTTCTATTTGTTCCCATAGGAAACAATGACAAGTTTTTATTTTATTTTTGATTAGTAATAAATACACAGGCTAAAAAAATAAGTTACAAAAGGTATAGAGAAAAAAAATCAGTCAGCTTTCACTCCTATCCCTCAGTCTCCTAACTTATTCAGAGATTTGCAACTTCTGTTGGATATCTTATTTTTTGTGAGTAGCTCCATGAGGCATTTTATATATACATAAACAAATACATATATATATAAAGTCCAAGACCAACTCACGATAGGCCCTTAATGCAGGGAGAAATAAAATAGGGCACGCTAATGTTTCTTACATGGTGTGTCACTAACCCTTGAATATTAGCCTGGAGTGTCCACCACGCACTCTGAGGGAAGTAAGCCCTGTATTCTAGGTTCCTCTGATGTAATGACATTTCACTCCATGTGGCCATTCTTGATCACAGAATGTCAGGCATGCATATAGGGGGACAGAGACACACTGAGGAACTCAACTCATATTCTTATCTCATGATATCCTTCGTGGTGCTTCTTAATCACAGAGTTAAAAATAGTACCAGTGGTAAAATGGTTAATACTTAGATAGCATTTGCTACATACCAAGTGTGATTCCAAGTATTTACTTTCTCTTAACTCATGTAAACTAAAGTAAAATGAACCTTAAACCTAGACTCAACTGTTCTTTCTCTTCAGTGACCAAATCTGGAGTGGACCTGAAGCCCTAACATGCTTGCTTTAAGGAATTTACCCCCAAGAGAACAGGATTGATAGCTTTACATAAGTTTTAGGTTAGTTCATGGATATCCATAATTGTTCATTGAGGATAAGAGGATGTTTCTTGGCTTAATCCACAAAATTAGGTTAGGATGAAAATGGGCAAGCATGCCCTTGGTCATAAAGCTCTCACTTATCTGACTTTAGTTTCAAATATTTCATTGGTTAGATTTAGCTAGTAAGGATGCTCTTAAAATTCTTATCTTGCTCCACCAGGGGGCAATGGAAAGTCACAGCCATAGTTTCTATTTTCACAGGTTATAAGGCATAAACCAGTGGCTACCATCTTTGTGTGTGTGCGTGTGTATGTATGTGTGTATTGTGTGTGTGTGTGTAAAATTCAATCTCCTTTTCCTCCAAAATGAAAATAGCCTTGGTATTTTTTCTGATTATAAAAGTAATATATGCCTATTGCAGAAAAAAATCTTAGATGTAGTCAAATATAAGGAAGTATTTAAAAACAGTCATTATCTGCCTGGCTGGTGTGAGTCTGTGGTTTAGCATCGACCCATACACCAAGAGGTCACCAGTTCAATTCCTAGTCAAGGCACATGCCCAGGTTGTGGGCCTGATCCCCAGTGGGGGGCATGCAGGAGGCAGCCAGTTGATGTTCTCTCTCATTGATGTTTCTATCTCTCTCTCCCTCTTCCTCTGTCTCTAAAATCAATGAAATTAAAAAAAAAATTAAAAAAAGAAAAACAGTCAAAATCTAACCTCATACAAATGGAAACTACTGTTAATAGTTTAGTGTATGCATGTCCTTCCAGATTTTTGTGTGTACATCTATATACCTACAAACATTTATTTTCCCTTTTTGCTAAATAGAATCATATTCTTCATAATTTTCCTTCACAATATATATCATGTACATTTATTCCTGTTACAAGTAAATATTTATATCACCTTTAACTATGGTTGTATAGTGTTCCCCTGTATGGATATACCATAATTTAATTAACTAATCATCTATTGATATACTTTTAGATACAAAAGTTTTGATAATGTAAATAAGTATTACTATTCATACATTTTTATCCATATCTCTGGTAGTTTTGTATGCATTTAGTTAACTTGTTAGACAGGTTCTTTAACAACAGCTAAGCACATTTTCCATAAGTAAATTTATACCTTCATATGGAAAGATAGTTCAGAAACTTTGCTGCTATGATGAATGGTTACTTCTTTCTATTTTAAATGAGAATCCATTCCTCCTGACACAATGAGATTATTGTTATATTATAATATTCACGATTTCTCTATTCCTGTCTCCATTTTTTCAAGAGGAATATAGAGGATAAAAAGTGATTGAAAAGAGGAGACAACATAGATGTAGAAGGTATGAAGTAGCATGTGTCTAATGTGATTATGGGTTATAAACAGACATTTAGAGCACCTTGTTATTGCCCCCTCTCCATGCTGGGCTCCATGGAGCTCCAGGAAGACCAGATTTGGAAATCCTGGTTTAGTGGCTTGGCCTGAGAGACCCTCACTGGGGAGATCCATGAATCCAGCTGTTTCCCCTCTTTGGGATTGCTTGTCTCTTTGTAATATGGTAGCACTTTGCCATCTTTCTCAGGTAGTGCCATAAATAGGAACTAAAATGCAGTTATTTGAAAATCCTTAAACGTCTAGAAACATTTTTAATGATAGAAAGGTATAATGGGAACTATATAATTTTTAATTTTTATAAAATGTCTAAAATGGTGTAATCAAGTGACTTACTATAGCTCAATATGTATAGTGTAGGAGTAGCCGTAGAACCTGAAGTTGGCTCATGAATTGGAGGTGGTGTTTTCATCTTTCTCAGTTGGCATTCCAAAGCACCAAAGACCCTCAAAATCATAAACCCCTTGTCTAATATAATTGAGAGTATATTTCTAAAGCTATTTTGATATATTTTTGTAGTTAGGAGAAGACACTAATAAAAAATGTATACAGTATCCAAAAATCTATTTAATTTTAGATAAATCTACAAATATTTTTTTTTTTTTTCTTTTTTTTTTTTTTTTTTTTTTTTTTTTTTGTTGTGTGTGTGTGTGTATGTTTTTCAGTTTTTTCCTTGTGATTGATTTCTAGTTTTATACCAGTGTGGTCAGAGAAGATATTTGATATGATTTCAGTCTTCTTAAATTTATCGAGACTTGTTTTGTGTCCTAATAAGTGGTCTATCCTGGAAAATGTTCCATGTGCACTTGAAAAGAATGTATATTCTGCTGCTATGGAGTGAAATGCTCTGAAGATATCAATTAAATCCATCTTATCTAGTATGTCATTTAAGGCTACTGTTTCCTTGTTGATTTTCTGTCTGGAAGATCTATCCATTGATGTCAATGGGGGTATTAAAATTCCCTACTATGACTGTATTACTGTACATCTTTCCCTTTGTGTTCATCAAGATTTGCTTTATATATTTAGGTGCTCCTAGTTGGGTGCATAAATGTTTACAAGGGTTATATATTCCCTTGTTGGATTGATCTCTTTATCCTTATGTAATGTCCTTCTTTGTCTCTTATTATACCCTTTGCTTTAAAGTTCATTTTGTCTGATATAAGTATTGCTACCCCAGCTTTTATTTTGTTTCCATTTGCATGAAATATCTTTTTTCATCCCTTTACTTTTAGTCTTTGTATATCTTCATTCTGAGGTGGATCTCCTGTAGACAGTATATAGATATAGATATAGATGTAGAGGTAGAGGTAGAGGTAGAGGTAGAGATATAGAGATATATCTTATTTTCTTATTCATTCAGCTACCCTGTGTATTTTGAGTTGAGCATTTAATCCATTTACATTTAAAGTGATTATTGATAGGCACTTGTTTATTGCCACTGTATTCTTTATAACTATGTTTCTCTATTTCTCTATTTCTTTCTCTCTCTCTCTCTCTCTCTCTCTCTCTCTCTCTCTCTCTCTCTCTCTCTCTCCTTTCTTCTTCTTAAACAAGTCCCTTTAACATTTCTTATAATACTGGTTTGGTGGTAATGAACTCCTTTAGCTTTTTCTTGTCTGGGAAGCTCTTTATTTCTCCTCCAATTTTAAATTATAGCCTTGATGGGTAGAGAGTGTTGGTTGTAGGTCCTTGCTTTTCATCACTTTGACTATTTTGGGCCAATACCTTCTGGTGAGAAATGTTTCTGTTGAGAAATCGGCTGACAGTTTGATAGGATCTCTCTTGTAAGTAACTAACTTTTTTCTATTGCTGCTTTTAAGCTTCTCTTTAATCTTTGCCATTTTAATTATGATGTGTCTTGGTGTGGATCTCTTTGGGTTCATCTCTTGGGGTTCTCTGCACTTCCTGGATTTGTATGTCTATTTTCTTCACCAGGTTAGGAAAGTTTTCAGTCATTATTTCTTTTTTTTTTTTTTTTTTTTTAATTAATAGAGGTCAGTTTTATTTTTTTATTTTTATTTTTATTTTTATTTTTTATTAATTTATTTTTGTTACAGATGTTTCTCCTTTTTTCCCCATTGACACCCTCCTCCCCATCCCCCCACCCCATCCCCAGCTTTGTTGTCCAGGTCCATCAGTTATGCATACATGCGTATAAGTTCTGTGGTTTATCTCTTCCCTCCCCCCCCACCCCCTCTTCTGAGGGTTGTCAGTCTGTCCCCTACTTTCACATCTCTGGGTCTACCCTGTTCCCCATACTGTTATGTTTATTATATTCCACATATGAGTGAGATCATGTGATATTTTTCTTTCTCTGCTTGGTTTGTTTCGCTTAGGATAATACTCTCGAGGTCCCTCCATGTCGTCTCAAAGGATAAGAGATCTTTCTTTCTTACAGCTGCATAGTACTCCATTGTGTATATGTACCACAGCTTTTTTATCCATTCATCCACTGATGGGCACTTGGGCTGTTTCCAGATCTTAGCTATTGTGAATAGTGCTGCTATGAACATGGGAGTACATATATTCTTTCTGATTGGTGTTTCAGGTTTCTTAGGGTATATTCCTAGAAGTGGGATCACTGGGTCAAATGGCAGTTCAATTTTTAATTTTTTGAGGTAACACCATAGTGTTTTCCACAGTGGCTGCACCAGTCTGCATTCCCACCAGCAGTGGACTAGAGTCCCCTTTTCTCCACACCCTCGCCAACACTTGCTGTTTGACAGTTTGTTGATGGCGGCCATTCTGACAGGTGTGAGGTGATACCTCATTGTTGTTTTAATTTGCATCTCTCTGATGATTAGTGATGTTGAGCATTTCTTCATATGTCTCTTAGCCATTTGTATGTCCTGTTTGGAGAGGTGTCTATTTAGTTCCTCTGCCCATTTTTTAATTGGGTTCTTTGTCTTCCTTTTGTTGAGTTGTATGAGCACTCTATATATTTTGGAGATTAACCCCTTATCTGATGTATCATTGGCAATTATGGTCTCCCATACAGTGGGTTCTCTTTTCGTTTTGATGGTTGTTTCTTTTGCTGTGCAGAAGCTTTTGAGTTTGATGTAGTCCCATGTGTTCATTTTTTCCTTTATTTCTGTTGCCTTAGGTGATGTATCAGTGAAGATTCTGCTGCGTATGATGTCTGAAATTTTGTTGCCTACATTTTCTTCTAGGATTTTTATGGATTCACGAGTCACATTTAAGTCTTTTACCCATTTTGAGTTTATTCTTGTGTATGGTGTAAGTTGATCGTCAAGTTTCATTTTTTTGCATGTAGCTGTCCAATTTTCCCAACACCATTTACTAAAGAGGCTGTCTTTGCTCCACTGTATGCTCTTGCCAGCTTTGTCAAATATTAGTTGAGCATAATATCTTGGGTCAATTTCTGGATTCTCTGTTCTGTTCCACTGGTCTATATGCCTGTTCTTATGCCAATACCAGGCTGTTTTGATTATAGTAGCTCTGTAGTATAATCTGATATCTGGTATTGTGATCCCACCTACTTTGTCCTTCTTTTTCAAGATTGCTGTGGCTATTCGGGGTCTTTTTTGGTTCCATATGAACTTTTGGAGTATTTGTTCTAGTTCTGTGAAATATGTCGCTGGTATTTTGATTGGGATTGCATTGAATCTATAGATTGCTTTGGGTAATATGGACATTTTAATGATGTTAATTCTTCCAATCCATGAACAAGGTATGTGCTTCCACTTTTTTATATCTTCCTCTATTTCTTTTTTCAATGTCCTGTAGTTTTCTGCAAATAGATCCTTTACTTCTTTGGTTAAATTTATTCCTAGGTATCTTAATTTTTTTGCCGCGATGGTAAATGGGATTGTTTTTTTAGTTTCTCTTTCTGTGAGTTCATCATTGGTGTATAAGAATGCCGTCGATTTCTTGACGTTTATTTTGTATCCTGCTACTTTGCCAAATTCATTTACTAGGTCTAGTAGATTTTTGATGGAGTCTTTAGGGTTTTCTATGTATAATATCATGTCATCTGCGAATAATGACAGTTTCACTTCCTCCTTTCCAATTTGGATACCTTTTATTTTTTCTTCACGTCTGATTGCTGTGGCTAAGACTTCCAGTACCATGTTAAATAAGAGTGGTGAAAGTGGGCATCCCTGTCTTGTTCCTGTTCTTAAGGGAAATGTTTTTAGCTTTTGCCCATTGATTATGATGTTGGCTGTAGGTCTTTCATATATGGCCTTTATAATGTTGAGATATGATCCCTCTATTCCCAAATTGCTGAGTGTTTTTATCAGAAATGGGTGTTGAATTTTGTCGAATGCTTTTTCAGCGTCTATTGATATGATCATGTGGTTTTTATCTTTCATTTTGTTTATGTGGTGTATCACATTTATTGATTTGCGAATATTGAACCAGCCTTGCATCCCTGGGATGAATCCCACTTGGTCATGGTGAATAATTTTTTTGATGTATTGCTGGATCCGATTTGCTAGTATTTTGTTCAGGATTTTGGCATCTATGTTCATCAGGGATATTGGCCTGTAGTTTTCTTTCTTTGTAGTGTCTTTTTCTGGTTTTGGAATTAGAATTATGCTGGCCTCATAAAATGAGTTTGGAAGTCTTCCTTCTTCTTGAATTTTTAGAAACAGTTTGAGAAGAATGGGTGTTAGTTCTTCTTTGAATGTTCGGTAAAACTCCCCTGTGAAGCCGTCTGGGCCTGGACTTTTGTTTGCTGGGAGAGTCTTGATTACATCTTCAATTTCCTTGGTTGTTATTGGTCTGTTCAAGTTTTCTATCTCTTCCCGGTCCAGTTTTGGGAGACTATATGTTTCTAGAAATTTGTCCATTTCGCTTAGATTGTCGAATTTGTTGCCATATAAATGTTCATAGTATTCATTAACGATCCTTTGTATTTCTGTGGTGTCAGTTGTTACTTCTCCTCTTTCATTTCTGATTTTGTGTATTTGGGTTCTCTCTCTTTGTTTCTTGGTGAGTCTAGCTAAGGGTCCATCAATCTTGTTTATCTTTTCAAAAAACCAGCTCTTTGTTTCATTGATCCTTTGAATTGTTTTTTTGGTCTCCATGTCGTTTATTTCTGCTCTGATCTTTACTATTTCCTTCCTTCTACTTGCTCTGGGGTTTTCCTTTTGTTTGCTTTCTAGTTCTTTAAGTTGTGAGGTTAGATAGTCTATTAGAAATTTTTCTTGTTTCTTGAGGTAGGCCTGTAGTGCTATGAACTTCCCTCTCAGAACTGCTTTCGCTGCATCCCACAGATTTTGTGTTGTTGTGTGTTCATTTTCATTCGTTTCCAGAAAGTTTTTAATTTCTTCCTTGATCTCCTTGGTAACCCATTCATTGTTTAATAACATGCTATTTAGTCTCCATGTATTCAAATGTCTTTGCATGTTCTTGTTGCAATTGATTTCTAGTTTCATGCCATTGTGATCTGAGAAGATGCTTGATATGATTTCAATCTTCTTGAATTTGTAGAGACTTCGTTTGTGTCCTAACATGTGGTCTATCTTTGAGAATGTCCCATGTGCACTTGAGAAGAAAGTGAATTCTGTAGTTTTGGGGTGTAATTCTCTGTAAATATCTATTAAATCCATTTGGTCTAGTGCTTCATTTAGAGTCTCTGTTTCCTTGTTAATTTTTTGTCTAGAGGATCTATCCAGTGATGTCAGCGGGGTGTTGAAGTCCCCTGCTATGATTGTATTGCTGTCGATTTCTCCTTTGAAGTTTTCCAGAAGATTTTTAATGTATTTTGGTCCTCCTGTATTGGGTGCATATATGTTTACCAAGGTTATCTCTTCCTGTTGGATAGATCCTTTCAATATTATGTAGTGGCCTTCTTTGTCTCTAGTTATGGCCTTCATTTTAAAATCTATTTTATCAGATATGAGTATTGCTACCCCAGCTTTTTTTTCCTTTCTGTTTGCTTGGAATATTTTTTTCCATCCCTTCACTTTCAGCCTATGTGAGTCTTTTGTTGTGAGGTGGGTCTCTTGTAAGCAACATATATATGGGTCATGCTTTCTTATCCAATCCGCTACTCTGTGTCTTTTGATCGGGGCGTTCAGTCCATTTACATTTAAGGTGATTACCGATATGTACTTACTTATTGCCATTTTTGTTTAGTGTGTTTCTATTTTCCTTTCTATTTCTTCTACTAATTACAGCAGTCCTTTTAACATTTCTTGCAGTGCTGGTTTGGTGCTAATGTATTCCCTTAGCCTTTTTTTGTCTGGGAAGCTCTTTATTTGACCTTCTATTTTGAATGATAGCCTTGCTGGGTAGAGTAGTCTTGGGTTCAGATCCTTGTTTTTCATGACCTTGATTATTTCATGCCATTCCCTTCTGGCCTGTAGTGTTTCTATGGAGAAGTCAGCTGATAACCTTATGGGGGATCCTTTGTAGGTAACCTGTTGCTTAGCTCTTGCTGCCTTGAGGATTCTCTCTTTGTCTTTAATTTTTGGCATTTTAATTACTATGTGTCTTGGTGTGGGCCTGTTTGGGTTCTTCTTACTTGGGACTCTCTGTGCTTCTTGAACTTGAAAGCCTTCTTCCTTCACCAAATTAGGGAAATTTTCTGTCACTATTTCTTCAAATATATTCTCTAACCCTTTCTCATTTTCTTCTTCTTCGGGGACTCCTATGATGCGAATATTATTACGTTTCCAGTTGTCCCACAGTTCTCTTAAGCTGTCTTCCTGTTTTTTCATTGTTTTTTCCTTTTGGTTTTCTGATTGGTTGATTTTTTCTACCCTGTCTTCTAATTCACTGATCCGGTCCTCAGCTTCTTCTACTCTGCTTTTTAGCCCTTCCATTGTGTTCTTCATTTCTGCTATGTCATTCTTCATTTCCATTTGATTTATTTTCAATATTTCTATGTCTTTGCTCATGGTGTTGATGTCCTTACATATGCTGTTGAGCTTCCTCAAGATCATGGTTCTGAATTCTAGCTCTGTTAACTTGCTTAACTCCATTTCATTTATCTCATCTCCATTGGAGGTCTCTTGTTCTTTCGTTTGGCATCTGTTTCGTTGTTTTACCATTTTGGCTAGCTCAGTGGTTTTTGGAGCCTGCCAAATTTTCCCTGTGGATGTTGGTGTTCTGCTGTTTGTGGCTCCCTGTACTGGGTTTGGATGAGCGTGAGAGGACCCACGTTATACACCACTGTCGAGTCTTACTTTTCTGGGTAGAGTTGCAAGCCCAGAAAAGGTTCAGTTATCCTCTAGCTTTTTGCCTAGAGGCTATTAGTCCTGGTTACTTAAAGAGCCTTGGGTTCTCAGTTGAATGAAAACCTCCCTCAGGTGTTCAGCGTGAGAGGATTTCCCGAGGGTGGGGCAGATGCTGGTAGTTAATGAGCCTTGATTTGCATTTCAATGGCCCAACTGGGTGTGGCTGAATCTCCGAGGGAGGGGCTGCCGCCTCTCCCCAGAGCCCTGGGATGGAGTAAGTCGATCAGGCCACAGTCCCGCGTGGTCGAAACTCAGCAAAAGCTCTGAGCGCCCTCCAAATCCCGAGTGTCCCCACACAGTTCCAGTCCAGTCCGCCCTCCCTCCGCCGGAGTCCGAGGTGAGTGGCTGTGGCTGTTTTAGCGCTCTGTCCCGGCTCTGCGCTGTGGAGCCGGCTCGGGCTTCAGCCCCAAGGGCGGAGCGCTGCTCACGGCTAAGGCCGCTGCTGTCTGTGGGCTCCCAGCCCCCCTCTCGCGCCTCCGCAATCCTACCAGGATCAAGTTAGTGTCCCTGGTTGTATGGTCCTCGCGAGCTGCTTTTCCGTTGCTTTTTCCCGACGATTTGACTTTATTTTAGTTGTATTTCCAGTTTGGTCCTGGGAGATGATCTGTGTAGCTTCCATTCACTCCGCCGCCATTTTGGAATCGCTAGAGGTCAGTTTTATGAATCAATCTACAAATATTTTTAAAAAGGGGGACATTTCCTGAGCTTATTCAATTAATGTTAGAGTTTACACAGCCAGCTCGCCTTGTAGCACCAGAATTTAAAAGCGTTGTTTTGGTTCAAGCTTAATTTCTTTTATGTTCCCTAACTACACTAAGTAATTATTCCTACTAAAAAAATTATATTATCTAACACTTCATGCATCTACTTATTGCATATTTCCCATTAAAAAATAGTGTGTACTCATTTGGACTACTTTCCAGAAGGTGTTAGATGAATCAATGAAATTGACACATATTCGGGTTAGGAGGTAAGGAACAAGCTCCATCCTCAGAGAGATAAGGCAGCAAGAATGGATCTAAATGTATGAAGAATTTAGTACAAGCTACTAATTGGCCTAGTAGAGAAAGAAAGATCCATGGCCCATTAATTCATGTTCCACAAAACGTAGAAATTTTCACCTAGTACACACATTGCAGACGTCTGAGCTGAGAAGTACCCTGGCTTTAAAAATCCACCACTCAGCACAGTTTGCCCTGGTAATTCCTGCAACAGTTTCTTAGTAATGTTTATATAGGGCTCTTTGAATACATATTAAATACCATTACCAAAGCTGAGAGACCTTAAATTTGTCATTGCCCCATCTCCCCAGCCTACATAGGTGTCAACCATACCAGGTCGTTTTCTATCCAAATTAACGAAAATTTATGGGGTGTCTGAAATGTGTAAGGGAATATGTTTTAAAGAAGGGACCCTGGAGTATATGCCCTAATGAGAAACCTCACCTTTGGAGGCTTTTGATTGAAAATATAAGTAGGGCCACACAGAGCAAAGATTTTTTCCCCCAATTAATTCAGAAGAATCCTGTTGAGAAACTGAATGTTTTGATTAAGAGCTTTAATTAAAAATATTTTGAGGTCCAACAACTGGTAATCCCTTTGGTAGAAGCATTATTAACATATTCCATTTTACTTCAGCAGAAAATTGGAAAAGGACAAGCATTGAGTTCCCATGCCCTATCGATTCCCAAGGGAGGGCATTCTAGATCAGGGTTTTTCTAACCAGAGAATACCTCAATTACTGCCTAGAGATCTTCGGGGTATTCTGTGACCAGAGACTAGCTTCACGAGATCTTGAGACATTGCTGGATTTTTTTCACTATTTCAAGTTTCCATAAGGATAATATTTCGGAATCTGAATCTAATTCTCTTTCTTCATCTGCATTTCGTCCTCCAGCTATGTATGTGTTCCTCAGTATAGTCAAATGTAATGACAAAATACATACATTTCATTTGTTTTCCTATAACAGAATAGGAAAGCATAAAAATGAAGAATAGTCATTGCAAACTTGCAACCTTCATCTCTAAATTTATTTTTCTAGTAGAATAACATTGCTATTATTCAGACCCTAAATCCCCCCCCCCCAGTCCCCACCCTTCCCCACCCAAATCCACTGGACTCCAAAGGGGAATATATTTTCCTTCATTGTTGCTCAATCTAAAGCTCCCTCTTACCCTGTTTCTAAGAAAGTCATATTGAATAGTAAAGAGAGCATTAGGTTTTGGATCAAATAGACCCAAATAGTTCAAATCCTGACTCTGCCATTTACCAGACATATAACCTTGGTTAAATCTGTTAATGTTTTTTTTCATCTGTATAGTGAAATTATCAATAGCACATTTAGAATGTTTGTAAGACTTAAACGAGAATTGTATTAGGTACATGTCAGTGCCTGGCATAAGGAAGAGAATAATGAATGCTAGTTAACTTCAGGACAATTTTCCCACATATTGTCAAATAGAATCTGGAGGAAATGATAGTTGACTTCAATGTTTTCTCTCTTCTTTGTTCCTCCTTAGGGAAATTACGACTATTAAGAATATATTTTTTAATAATTTATTATAGAGATAAAATTCACATAAAGTTTACCATTTTAAAGTATGAAATTCAGTGGTTTTTATTATATTCACAATGTTGCATAACCATCACCACTAATTCCAGAACATTTTTATCACCCAGAAAAGAAACTTCATAACCATTAAGCAGTCACTCTCAATTCCTCCCCTCCCCCGGGGCCCTCTGGCAACTATTAACCTACTGATAATAGCCTGTCTCTATGGGTCTGCCTATTCTGGACAGTTTGTATAAATGCAATATATGGACTTTAGCATCTAGCTACTTTCACATAGCATACTGACTTCAATGTTCATCCATATTACAGCATGTATTAGCAATTCATTCCTTTTTATGCCTGAATAATATTCCATTGTATGCATATACTACATTTGTTTTTCCATTTATCATTTGATGGACATTTTATTTTTTTCCCATGTCTTGACTATTATGAAAAATGCTTCCATGAACATCCATGTACAGGTTTTTGTGTGAACATGTTTCCAATCAGGACCATTAAGAATTTGCTTCCCTGGTGGGATGGGGAGGAGGTTGTCTAGGGGGGGAAAAGGAGAAACATCTGTAACAAAAATAAATGAATAAAAATTAAAAAAATAAATAAAAGTTCACAGAAAGATCTCAACAACAACAACAACAACAACAAAAGAATTTGCTTCCCAATATCACATGCTGAATAGTACAGATTATTGTAACTGTCTAAAGCAGACATTCAGAGGTGGGGGGTGTATTAAACTTCTGTGACCTCTTAATCAATATAAACTGGTAAAGTTCTACTCATTCACTATTTCATTTTTATAGTAATTATATACAATTAGCCCGGCCGGTGTGGCTCAGTGGTTGAGCATCTACCCATGCACCAAGAGGTCGCTGGTTCAATTCCTAGTCAGGGCACATGCCCAGGTTGTGGGCCAAATCCCCAGTGGGGGGCATGCAGGAGGCGGCTAATCAATATTCTCTCCCATCGATGTTTCCATCTCTCTCCCTCTCCCTTTCTCTCTCTCTAAAATCAATGAAGAAAAAAAATTTTTAATAATTACATACAATTATATGGAATACATACCCATATACATGCACCTATTGAGATGTGGTGATTTTCTAGTACACAATAAGGCTGGGCCTGGCTGAGCTGTTAAGGAGTTTTCTATGTGAAGGCATCCCCTTCTCTGCTTTGAGCCCTTTTTGATTCCTTCATCCCCCATCTCTTCCATTCTTCCACACCCAGAATCCAGTGCTGACCTAAGAATGTCTGACGTCTTGTAATCTTTGATGAAATGTTATGTGACTAAATCATTCACTGGTGATTTACGGCTTAACAGTGTGCTTGTTACCCCAGAGCTAGTTCCGCATTCGAAGAGAGCAGAGTAGGACAATGTTTAACACAGAAGAGAGTTACTAATGATGGTGTTCTTCTCACGAAAGAGATATGGGAGTCGGGGTCCTTGCCACTGTTCAGGTTTTCATCAGGGAAGGGACAGTACACTTTGCTTCCTCATGCACCCAAATTGTGTTTTCAGGTCTTTTTGCATATTTTCTGGGCCTTTAGCTGTTGTGATCATGTGTGATATGAATTAAGCATAATTTATACTATTTTAACTATTTTAAGGGTGTTTCTCATTTAAGTGTTGGCATTATACCAAAAGTCCCCACCCAACAGGGTTCGCATATTCCACCACGCCCCATACACACCCTGCTTTGACTTGGGATACATCTTGGCTCAAGTCTTGTTATGTAACCTTGAAAAAGGCCCTTACCTTCTCTGAGCCTCAGTGTCCTCAGCTCTAAAGCAGTCATCACAATAATACCAATCCTCCGGAATTATCGTGAGGGTTAGAGATTAAAGCATCTGGTAAGATATCGAGCAATTGATTAGTGCTCCAGAAATAGTAACTTTTATTATTGTTGTCATTCCCAGTGGGGGAAGCCAGACTGCGGTTTCCTAGGCCCTACTCATCCTCGGTGGCTCACGTGTCTGGTACAGCTCTCCTAGGACATGCTCTGTCCTCCCAACCCCCAAGCAGCTGCCTCTGCTCATCTCACTCTATGGCTTTAACTCCAGACTGAATGGAGTTGAATTTAAAGCAAGGTTGAATAAATAGTAACTTGAAGATGTGTGATCTTAGAGATACACGAAAGCATCTTAAAGAAATAAGCCCCTCTTAAGATCCCTGTTGTAGTGTCTGTGTACCAGGTGGCAGGGTTCAGCAACCTGGCTTCCAGTCCTGTTCATTTCCTAGATGTAAGATTCTAAGCAAGATTTTAAAACTCACTGGTCATCAGCTCTTTCTTCTGTGAGATGGAACTAATGATATTGGCATTAACTACTTCATGTTTTGGGATAAATGAGCGAGAAATTCTATATTAATAATAGGCAAAAGGAGGCAACTGTAAAATTAGTGGAAAGAGTATGATTATCCCAGTGACGGGGGAAAGCATCACTGGCTAATTTAGGGGGTAGGAACAGGAACACTCAGCATTCTGCAGTGGGGCAGTCCCATGAAACCATTGTCCCACCCAAATGTCAACAGCATGGCTATTGAGAAACACTGCACCTTATGAAAATGTTTTGAAAAATCTAGCATCTAACATGAAAAAGTCACATTAATGCCCATTGATTTATATGCGGACTTGAGTGACAGGAAGTGGGTTCCACTTTCTATGTTCTGGGACTAGAAAGTCTTGGGCATAATCCTAAACTTTTCATTTGCCCTTAGGAAAAAAAGGACAAGAAAATATCTATTCTTAAATTTCCCATATTCTGCTTTCTGTGCCACCAAATAAATAAATGTCTTAATCTGGGTAAATCATAGGAGTTAACCATTGGTATGAAATGTACCTCAAAAATATAGTGATTGGAATTATGAAATTAAGCTTCTTAAATGTGTTTTTGCCCTTTGGAATGCAGGAGTTTTATAAAATACAGGCTGGCATTGTTTTTCCCCTGAACTTAGTTGCCTACACAAGTCATACTGTTGACAGGTTTACATTTTACAGCAGTATGTGAATGGCATAAGAAACAAAACCATCTGTAAAGTATCTACGGTTCTTTTCCAATAAATGTATTTTTCTATTATAAAGAATATTAAAGTCACTTTAGAAAATTTGGAAAATAGAGAAAAGAACAGAGAAATCATCTATAATAAGTCCACTTCTAAAATAACCACTATTAAAATGTTGGTGTATTTCCATTTAATGTTTTTTTTTAACTTGGTATAGTCTCAATTTTTCACTAAAAGTTTTTTCACTGAACATTACATCTAATATTTACATAATTCCTTTTAAAATTAGAAGTTATTTTTGATAAATGTTTTTGTGGTTGCAGATTTTAAAGGGGGAATATTGTAGGTTCTTCCATGTAAATGACTTTGAACTTAATGATGTGTTGCTCCTTGAAGCAAATAATAAGGGAAATATAATTTTTCAGTATCTAGAGTTGTTTGTGTTAGAATCCAAAGCCACTTCTTTTTTCCAACTTTTAATCCCCTAGAGTACTTCAAGGAGCATAACTCTGAAAAGCAACATCAAACTGATTTAGTTTTCGTGCAGAGAAAGATTCTAGTGCTGGATTCAGATATTTTTGTGAGCAAATAAAAGCTCCAGAGACTTTGTAGCTTAGCGAATAAAGGATTGGCCTCCAACCAAACCCAACTAAATGATTTTGGTGGTCTCAGCTGAGTTTCCAGCAAGTTTTAGCCTGCATTACAAATTCATCATGCACAATTATGTGCAATTTGGCACAATTTCCAATCCCTGCTTAGGAGAGGCCCTCTGTTTGGGGCTGAAGGGGAGAATAAAATACTTCTTGTGCCTAGAGGGAGCAATTCTCTTAGGTCAAGGTTGTGTTACAAATGGAAAGGAAAGGGGTGGAAGTGTGGTCAAGCACAAAGAATCTAGGGATAAGTGGGTACTGGATGTCAACTGTACTTAGCATTTGAAATTCCTCACTCTAAGAGTCTCCATTCAAACAGGAGATTTTGATGATTCCAACACTGATGGGCACATAGATTCTCTCCCACCTGTAATTGGCACAGTTGAGTTAAGATCCAGGAAAATGTTCTACTCACTTAACCCTGGAACATAGGGAAGGATGAAAAATCAGTTTTGAAGGTAGTTGGGGAAAAAATTCACAGACTTGATGAGGTGCCTAATAAGTTGGAACAAATACATTATGAATCTCTAGAAATCTCAAATATTTCTAGTATTGCAGTAATGCACAATAATTGTTTGATTGAACATAAGCCAACTCAGGAAATGAAAATTCTAGCAATTAACTTTTTCTTTCCATGGTCCACTCCTCTTACATTCCAAATATTCAACTTGGATTTGTCTTAATTACTTGGAGAGAAGTACGCTGAACAGCAAAATGTTCCTTGCTTTGTGTTCTAGTTCTTAAGGAGTTGGCATTTTACTGGCAAACTCACTATGTATAAGAATAAATAATTAGATTCCTGAACAATAATTATTATCCATAATCAGAGGCTGGGCTAGTAGAGTCCATCCAGGGTCCTTCATTAGTTAGGTCTGGGCAGCAAGGTAAATTCAGCCTGCGAGTTGTGCTATTGATAAAATAATAGTTTCTTGTCCAAATGAGACCTGCATCAGTGGCTAAATTAATCAAAATGCTGGAACTAGAGTTTGCTCAGTGTTGGATGTAATCTACAATAGTCCCTAGTTATTGCATTATCACTAATTAAAACTTAAATAATAAAAACCAACAAAATGTTGATTAATCTGAGCAAAGAAATCCAATCAAGTAACCAAAAGAAAATAACCCAACTAAACATGATGTTGACATTTCAACTCATTTCAAGAAGGTCTGGCATGGATATTAAACAGATTGTCTTTCTAATTAAGAACAAAAAGGACTCAAGCTAGCCAGGGGTACATAGGTTGATAACAGAACTTCCTCTCTTCTGCCTCCCACCTGAAAGTAATATTGGAGAAAAGCAACTGATGATGGGAATATCGCATCAAGAATATTCCAAGGCAGTTGTTGAATGGGAGCTCTAGCCATCTTCTTCAAAAAAGTCAGTCTAGATAAGGTGTTGACTAAGGGACTCATACCACGCTCACCAGCTCACTACTCAGGCATCCTGCCACAAATTGTTGGCAAAAGCTACTGTGATTCTTCTGAGGTCTCTCCTAAGTAAACGGTCATAAACTCAGTTTTGTAGGCAATCCAATTTCTTATTTGCCTGTTAGAAGCTGACCAATATATATAGGAATTAATTAATTTTTTGGAGGCAGCATAGAAAGAACCTGGGTTTAGAAATCAAAATAACATTCAGTTTTGATTTGCCTCTTCCAAGTTGTATGATTTTAAATTAAATTACTTAAGTTTTTGTGGTTTGGTTTATTCATTTGTAAGATAGGAATAGATAATGCCTCACGTTTTTAGTGTGGAATGCTTATGAACCTGTTAACATAGTATTTGGCACACAGCTGCAATTAACTGTAGATGATCTTTAAAATCTTACTATTGTACTTGCGGTGAGTCTGCCTTATAGGTAAGGTGATACATAACAAAATCCTCCCAATAATGCTTGAAGAAGAGGCGATCAGAACTGACAACTCCTCTTTTGTAACATGCTACACCTCCAAGTAATACCTAGCTGCATTGGTTCAAGAGCAAATGAGAAAGGAAACTTAACGAAGGAGACATGAAGACATGTAAAAAGCAAGATAAACAGAGTGCAGAGGTATCTTCTGGAAACCGCAGACAGAGGAAGAGCACAATTAAAACCACCAGAAATAGAAAAAGAACTGTACTTTCTAGCGACATGGTGGTTTAGACATCCTAGATACAGAATGCCCAGTGATACTAAAATACTAAGATTACATTTTTAAAGCATATCTGAGCTGGAATTAAAAGAAGTTCTTAGAGACTGAAAATGAAGAGAAAGCTTCATCCAGAAAGGAAAGCATGGGCCAAGCCATCTGCCAAGTCCTGATGGCCATATAGGTACTTGGAGGTGAGACAGAGCCTAAAAGCCAGAGAGAAGACAGAGGTGGGAGTAGAGTCTCCTTCACAAATCTGAGATACCCCCACCCACCAAATGACAGTACCTTAAGTGGGGAAAAACAGTTGGTAGAGAGGTATCTTAATTCTCCTTGTCTTTATCTTGACTCTGAAATAAATAAGTGAAAGTAATTTTACTCACAAACACAAAAATGGGGCCTCAAATAAAAACTCAGGTGACAATTTAAAGTGGGTCTATGCTGATAATGCCTTAGGGGTAGAAAAGCAAGTGCAAATTCTCTCTCAAGTAATAAAGTGTAATCTCTGACCTTAAAGAATTTCTAAAGAGAAAACTGTAAGGAATATGAGTTCATAGTCAAAGCTCTCTAAACCCCTGTATGTGTCCATGAAGTATCCTAAGCAATAACAATCAAATATGTAAACAGATGCTCAAAACCTACAGATATTAGAAATTATCAGGTGCAGAATTACCTGCCCAGACCTATGGCCCAGGTATACACTCTAGATAGGCACTGAGATATGCCCCAGGATTGATAAACATGACTATTAATAACAGCTATTTCTTGAAAAGGTTTAAACTGGAATCAACCTAAATTTTCCATCAACAATAGACTAGATAATTAAGGTGTGGTATATTTACTCAATGAAATACTTAACTGTGAGAGCCCCTAAAAATGAATGAATTATAGTTATGCTTATCAACAGAGTTATATATAAAAAATATTGGAGAAAAAAAGGCAAGTCATAGAAAACTATATCAAGTATATGTCTATTAATATAATTTTCAAAAGCAGGACATTATTTAGGAATGTATTCATATGTATGTTGAATAAGTAGTGGATTGATTAAAACAAAATTTAGTCCAGTGGAAGACAGTCTTGGAGAAGCCTGTAAGTCTGAGTGGAGGTACAGAGGTATTCATTTTTTAAGCTTTATTCAAATCATACATGCACATTGCATACATTCTTTGGATGTGTGATAATTTGCAAATAATAAGCAAATGTAAATAGCAATTAGAAGAAAGATCCAATAGAGTCAAGATTTAGGCTGACTTTGAGGAAGAATTTGAGAATCTTGAAGTGAAAAAGGAAAAAGAGTTTGACAGAGAGAAAATGGGGTTTGACTTAGATTATGCCATGTATTTTGAGTGTAATTTCTTTTTGGCATTTTCTTGAGAGATAATAATAATGATGTGATCTACTCTTTATTTATTTTTGGATGCCAGAGTGAAGTTGCTTGGAATGCAACCAAGAAAGAAATGAGGCATTCAGATTTATATGGATTTCTTTTAAAAAAATTTTTTGTTTGCATGAAATTTTCATGATAGATAAAAAATTGAACCTCCATCAGCTACTTATATACATATGACTGACATCATCACCATACTCCCTCATTTTGTCCTGTTTCTTTTTTTTTTTTAGTCTCATTTCTGTTCTCTCCCCTCAGTATTCCATGCACTATAATCCTATAATATGTACATTCTGAGTATTATCATGTACTATTTCCTCATTTCTGAGACTCAGGCTTTTCATATTATAACTATTCAGCAAGTTGGTGGCGTTGCATAATTAGCACATATTTTAATTGTGGTATAGTACTTCTCCTTAAAAAACAAAAACAAAGAAAAGAACCTCTCTTTAAATTAATGGATGGTGTCTTTTAAGTCAACAACCATTGAGGGTGGAAAAAATAGGAAAATTAATAATGAACTCTTATTCCTTTGTCTGATTCAAGTGTAGACATATGCATTTGTCTTTCCCTGGATTCGCTGAGTCTTGAAATGGTGACATTTTCTCATGTAAGCAGTTCTTGCTTTCTGACATTTTCCTCTTTAACCCTCTGTTCATTCTACTCAGAAAAATATCTTTACCTACCAATGTAATTTTCTCATGTAAAGGGTTCTACCAATGTCCAAACTGACAAAGGTAACATCCAAAAAACTGGGATATAATAATTGAATTATAACATATAAACATAAGGTTTTATTTAAAAGAGACAGTCCCTGGGAATGCATAAAGTTCATGCTTATCAATTCATAATGAACCACAATGATGGAGTTATTGGAATTAAAGAATTTTGGATAACTGGATCTTTTAAATAATAGAAAATGAGTTTTTTTTGTTTTTAAGGACATGGCATTACATGATAGAAAAAAAATAAAACTTGGCATGAAAAAACCACTGGGTCCCTAGAGTTTCCATTTACTAGCAGTGAAACTCTGGGAAATCTATAATATCTGAGTCTGTTTTTAAATCTGTAATAATAATACTTTCAAACATTAATAACTTAATGAACAGTTACAAGGTGCTAACTACTATTGTTCTAAGCCCTTTACATACATTAACTCTTAGTCCTCAAAATAACCCTAGGAGTTAGGCACTATTGTTAGTCCTATTTTGAACAGATACAGAGCAAAAATACACAGAGAGCTAAAAATGTTCATAGACACTGGTGTAAGTTCAGTGTCAGAGCCGGGTTTTGAATCTAGGCAATGAGTGGGTGGGTGGCCAGATGAATGGGTGTGTGGGTGGATGGATAGGCAGGCAAGTGAGCATCAATAAGAAGATGAGGCAGTCTTTCTAAAATGTATCACATGCATTCCTGTGCATAGATATGAAATAATTAATTTTTTATTTATACCACAGGACTTCACCATGAGCACATGCTATTGCTCACTGCTGTACCACAGCTCTGCTCTCAGTGGTAGCAAGATGGGAAGGACCTCCTAATCCCACGCTGTCTGCTGTGGTACTGGAATATGTCTTTCTAGAGATACCTGCAGACCATGACTTGGGGAAAGGGCAATGGGACTTATAGTTGTTGCACAGGCACAACATATATGGCAGTGTGACCATTTTCCTGCATATTTTATTTAGGCAGACTTTATCATCACCATTTTATACAAGAGGAAATTGAGACTCAGAGAGGCAAAGAGCCTTAGCCAGGGTTTCACTACTCTTAGGTGATGGAGACAGGATTGCAGTGCACAATTGGCTGCCTCCAAAGTTTGTCTCCACTCTTTATGCACACATGCTGCCTCCTGGGATGAGGCCAGACCTGTGGATGGAAAGAGAAATTCTGAATAATGAATGTGTTTGATTCTACTAACGATCAGTGTATAAGCCCATGCTGTATGGTATTTCAGTAACATTCATTTTGTACATATATAATGAAATTATAGATTTCAAGTAGGATGAAAAAATAATTACTGCTCAGCCCTTAGGATACTGCTCTTGGCCCAAAATTTTGTAGGGAAATCACAAAACAATATTTGATTAATGGTTCAAACTGATATGTGTTCTTTGCACTTTGCCTCTTGACTAACTTTGTTTATTCCCCAAACAATGAATCCATTCCAGATTTACTATTCTTCAGTTGGAAAAAAGTGTCTAAATATGATTATGAGAAGAACTAAAATTGTATAATCTTATAGGGTAATTTAGAAATTGATCAGTTAACTGTAGACAAGGGATTTGCTAAATTTAGTATTTTTTTTAAAAAAGAGAGTTCACATGTCTTACTCTGTTCACCATATAGTAGCTGGGGCTTTCAGATCTCATGGTTGAACTCTCAATACCACTTAGTATTCATGAGGTCTTGAGCCAGGTAATTAGCCTCACTAAACCTCAGTTTTCTCATCTGTAAAATGTGCATAATAATTGTATCTATGTCTCAGGGTTGTTATATTAAATGACATAACCCATGTAAAGCACTTAGCACAGTACCTCATACATGCTAAGGGCTCAATAAATAATAGCAACTTATATTCATATTGATAAGGTTAATAATAGAAACTATGATATTCTTTGTTTTATTTGTCATTACTATATATCTAGTATTTCCTCTTTTGGTGTGTGTGTATTTCATACATAAATGAGGTGTGTTTGTAGAGCATGTTTTTCCAAAAAGAGTGCAGCACTTTCGCAATGAACTCAGCAATGCCAGCATAAGCCAGACACAGTTTTCCAATTGGAATAGAAGGAGACAGAGGATATTGCTCTTGTTTTTATTTTCAGATGGAGAAATCGAGGTACAGTAATCCCAACTTATTATGTCAAGTCATATGAGTTGAGGAACATATCTAGGGTAAAATTTCTGGATAGAACCTTTTTAAATAAACATTGTATGTGATCTGGTTGGTACAGATGCTACATTGAAGGCATTGCTTAAGAGAGCAAAAGCTCTTTATAGGAGTTCTTGGTTGACCTTCATATCTGATTCTTTTTATATTTGTTATACTTGGGTAACAACATATCGAAATTTGGAAAATAATTTCTTGCTTTCAGCACTACACTTCTCAGATAAAATAAGGCCCTTGGCTTTGCAGTGCTCACAGATATTTTATTCATGTTCCGATGCTTTGTACTTTGTGCCATATATGTGTATATGCATTATCCACTCAGACCTTGCTCAAAGATTTGGATTTAGGTTTGCTTTTTGATATAAAACTCAGCATGGCTATCATGCATTCCATCATTAGAATAATACTTTATGATTATACAACAAATGTCTTTCTCCTCAAGTTGGTATTTTAATAAGGGTGGAGTGCGTCTGAAACTTATATCACATTGCAAACTGCATATATTGCCAAACCTAAAAGACATACTAGGCACAAGGGGGAGGGGTTCTTTTTAATGGAATCTGATATTATCTGAGTTGTTACTCTTAGATTTACTGGGTATTTTTATTTGCTTTATAAATATATGTTTGCTAAAGCATAATGGTGTTATTATTGTAATAGGTTTATGTAGTTCTTTGAACATACATTGTTAAACACAAGAGGATAGTAAAGTTATATTAAATAGGGTTTCAGAATCATGAACTACATATAAAATGTATCAACTGTTGTGTATGATGTCCTGAATTTTGGAAAATGTATCTCACAATCACAAGTACACATGGGCCTTAATATGTGAAAGGCAAATCTTATTCTAGTATAGAATCTCTCAAGCCAGCTGCAGTTTTGACGAAACTCAGAATGTTAAGGTAGACAGGTTTTATAAATAAAGCTAAGTTCCTTTCCCACCAGGGCTCTGGATTCAGTTCTGACCTCTGGATATACAAGGCCCATTCTCATCAGCAGGCACCACATAGGGATGTGATTGCAGGAATTCTAAGGTAGGCAGAACTATAGTTTTGAATATTGGAAATTTTTAATCAATGCAAGAATAGGCCTGGACACCAAAACAACTTAAAAGTCAATAGCGAATCCTTTAACTTCGCTTCCCCAATGACTGATTTAGAGAGCAAACGTTGGGAATTTAGAAGCAGCAAAACAAAATTTATCTGTCATACAGCATCTAAAACAAGAGGGAATGCATAATAGAATAACCTGGAAACTGTCTTAGAAATGGCAGCTCTAAGGAGTAAGTAGTGCCAGCAAGAAAGTTACTAAATGTCATCACTGTCATTCAAAGGAGAGAGAAGGATAGTAATAGATAATCAGAAGGATAAATAGCATGCCATGGCTCAGACTCTTACAGAATAATAATATTGCATGCGTGAATAGCCCTTTGTCATTTACAAAACCGTTAAAGTGAGTATCTCATTTGATTGTCATGATCACCTTATGAGGAGTAGAGCAGATGAATCAGCTGTACTTTACAGCTGAGAATATCCTGAGGGAGAAAGAAGTGATATAGGCTGGCTCAAGTCTAAGTAGTGAACTTGAACCTAGGTCTTCAGATCCTGAGTCCAGGGCCCTTTTCATTACCACACATCCAAATTCCAAATTTCACAAGTCTCATTTTCCTACATTTAATGTGAGTCCACCAACACTATAAAAACACATAATCACTAAGCTCTATCATCAAGGATTTTTGGTTTGGCTCTCCATGGAAGGCTTGCTCCCATGTATCACAGACATAATATAGTACTGAAGGGTTTAGTTACATGTGGAACTCTCCAAAATATATGCTTTGTGTACACACAACCACTTCCTGATTCCAGACTGAAATATGGGACAAATCACAATAAAATGATAACCATAAAAAAAAAAAACACAAAATGGGACGCAGCAGAAAACTGGAACCCTCTCACTTGCTATTCATAATGCTTTGTCTGGGAGCGCATGATAAATACGATCCTGCCTGGCCATGTTGTGGCTCCCGAGACAAGAGTGGACCTCACAGTCAGGAAAAGTCTGAAGGGCATCTGCATGATCCTCATGGACTCCTTCATCTTCTGAAGTTGCTGCTGTGATTTCTAAGATGACAGGATTAAGTTGGATTTCTATAACTCTAGGATTCAATTACCTTTAGTTGAGCCTCTCACTCGCCCCAAATTGATCATTATTTATTATTTCACAAAATGACTTCTAAATTAACTGTCTCAGCTGCCTTTTATTGAGAATTTGCTCTAGGCTAACCACTGGCCGAAGAGCTTTGCATTTTTCTGTGGGGTCTGGATTTTAACCTAGTGTATACATGCAAAGAAAATGTAGCATCATTTTATGAAATTATTTAATCTTGATAATCAAGTCCCCCACTCTGTTGGACAGATCGTGAGGAAATTTATGCTTGCCTTATAGTATTCTAGTCATTTCCTTTCAGTTTACAACTTGCGTATATTCTCTCCTTTTCTTCCCCGAATAGTATCTGAGTACAAAAAGGTTTAGCTCTGTCTTTGTGGGATTAGCAGAGGAGTCAGGAATTTTGCAAGTTGATTCTCAGGCTCCCATTGTCACCTCAGCACTGCCGACACAGGGAGAATTTGGAGACCTAAACTCAGCATGCCTCCCAACTCCATTCTATACCAAGGTGTGCGTGGACACCCTAGCCACGAATTCCATCCCTGTGCTCATGACGTAGGGTGGACAAGATATTTCTTAGCACCCCCAGCAGCATCATGGCGTTCAGTCTGCCCAGTTAAATGCAAAGAAAGTACAGGCCTATTTAAGATAATGGTGCCAACCTGGAGCTGCCGGTGAGCTATGGCCCGCAATGGCTTCTAGTGGATAGGTTATATAGTGAAAAATCACTAATCCTAGTGACTAAGGAAGTTAGCGTCACGGTTTCTCCTGACTGGTCTGCTCTAGGTAGAGGGTAGCTGGTCAGTGCATTTGGTCCCGCATCAGCCGTGGTGTCACTCTGTCTGGCTTCATGAGGGTGCGGTTGGCCTACTCATGGGTTGGAGCTGAAATGCATTCAAGGCCCAGAAGTTGTCTTTAGTTTGACTAAAAGTCTGTCTCTGTGATCAACAGACCTGAGGCTTTGTTCCTAAAATTATTTGATGCTGACCAGAACCTCATTGTCCTGAGGGCTGAATGCTGAAGGCAGAGGATGTGCAGGGAGAAGGAGGTGGGAGTCGGGGTGCTCTTAGGCTGGACAAAGCCAGTTTGAATCAAAAGGAAAGAAGGCGAAAAGGTCAGATGAAAGAGATGAAGTTTCTTCATGGTTACACTCGTCTAAGTAGGAGAGGTAGAGGAGGCAGTACAGATTGCTTTTGTATACTCATACCTGCTGGCTCTGCCATGTCTTTGCAATAAGGCCACTGAATTAAAGGAGAAAGGACCTGCTTTGAGTTCTTTCTGCATTTTGCTTAGGAAATGAGTCTTTAACCATATAAAAATGCAAGGATTGTTATTTGAGGACTAAAGGAAATAATGTTTATGAAGTTCAGGTGTCAGGCACGTAGTAAACACTCAATAAATGGTAACTGTTTTGAGCTATTTTTTCAAAAGTATAATGAGGGTGAGCAAGTAAAGAAATCTTTCCAGAATCTTGGCAATATAGCCAGAGAGGGATGTAGGATCAAGGGGGCTTTTTAAATTTTGCTTTTATTTTAAAGATGGGGAAATATAAGTATAACTTCATTGAAGCCACATCTCACACACCAACAAATTGCTTGTTTTATGTCACAGAAAAAAACAACAACACATCCAGAGAAATGTACATTACTGACATCTTTTCCATGATGCTAAAGCAGATTCAAATCAGTCCCTGATACTATCTCCTTTCTCACTTCTCATCCTCTTCAGAACAAACTTCCCTCCTCCTTTACTTCTTCCTTAAGACTGTTCCTCCCTTTTCTTTATCTCCTCTGGACCCCACCATAGTTCTTCATTGTGTATATAATGTTCACCTCTTTTTCATTAAGTCCTTCCCCTCCTCTTCCTCTCTGGTCAGGTCATCCTCTGACTAGTCTATATCAATAATGTTTTTCATCACAAAGGCTAATAGAATCAAGATAGGTGTGGGGGTAAAAATAATTGATGGAGCAGGGTCCTTGGAAAGGGTAGAATTGAGAATGTGGGTGAGGAATTAGCTTTGGGTGTAGAACACTTGATCCTTTGAGACAAGGGAAAAGCTGTAAATGAGTTAGCAGCTACTCATGAGGGGCTTGGCAACTTGAGGGAACCCCTGACCAATGCCTCTAGTTTTTTTGTGAAGTCAGAGGCAGAGTCATCTTCTAAGAGTAATGATGGGGCTCACTGAGGTGAGGACCTTGATGTGGATGAGTTGAAGTAAAGGGCAGCCACGATGACGTGGAAGAGAAAGCTGATGGATCTGCCCAAGAGTCTACAGGCTGCCTTGAAAGTTCAGGAATAAGAAAAGGGAAACGTTGATTTTATCAGGGCTGAGAAGATAAGAACATAGAAAATGATGAATATGGGATAAAGGCAAGAAAAAGCACAAAGAATGTCATGGAACAAAAAAGAAAAGGCATGATTATTACAAGGAGTTGTAAATGTGAACCAGGGAATTAGGATGGGCAACATTTCCCAAACACGCGTTCTTGGGCCATTTCCTTTATTCCATCATCCCATAAGGATTAAGTTCTTTCATTTAAGTCCCCCTTCCTGTCTCCCTATTCCATGGGCATGAAGAAATAAAGCACGTGCTGAATGGGATAGCTGAGTATGGGGAGTACCCAGGAGCTGTTAAAATATGATATGGTGGCCCTGGCTGCTGTGGCTCAGTTGGTGGGCTTTGTCCCATGCACCGAAAGGTTGCTGGTTGATTCCTGGTCAGGGCACATGCCTGGGTTTCAGGCTCAAGGCAGCAGGTAGATATTTCACTCTCACATTGATGTTGTTTTCTCTCTCTCCTCTCTAAAAAAATAAATAAAAGTATTTAAAAAATAATAATAAGACACATTATTTTCCTACTTTCTCATTTTTTTCATTCTTTCTTTATCTTTGCTATCTTCTTTCCCTTCTATGTCCTTATTTTTTTAATTTTTAAAATTTCATTTTCAGTTATAGTCTGCATTTAATATTACTTTGCATTAGTTTCAGGTGTACAGCATATAGTTAGATAATCATATATTTTACAAAATGTTCCCCTGATATTTTCAGTACCCACCTGCATGTACATTGCTATTACAATATTATTGACTAGCTTCCCTATGCTGTACTTTACATCCACAGGACTATTTTGTAAATACCAATTTGTACTTAATCTCTTCACCTTTTTCACCTAAACCCTCTGGCAACTATCAGGCTGTTCTCTATATCTATGATTCTGTTTCTATTTTGTTTGTTCATTTATTTTGATTTTTAGATTCCACATATAAGTGAAATCATGTGGTTTTTGTCTTTTTCTGTCTGACTTATTTCACTTAGCATTCTACTCTCTCGGTCTATCCAGGCTGTTGCAAATAATGAGTTCATTTTTTTTTCTATGGCTCAGTAATGCAAAAGAATATATGAACCCTTATGTTCACTGCAGCATTATTTACAATAGCCAAGATATGGAAGCAACCCAAGTGCCCATCAATAAGTAAGTGGATAAAAAGTTGTGGTACATATATACAATGGAATATTGCTTGGCTGTGTTCTAACCTCTTCATCCAGCGTGTCTGTTTTAAGATTTTTTACTGTTCATTTCTCTAACAGTCTTTCTCCATTTACTCATTCCCTAAGCTTCTCTTTGTACTTGAATTTGTTAGTATAACAATTCAGAAAGAGAATATGGGGAAGAAGGATTGCAGAAGACAGAAAGTTATAAGAAATTGACTAAATGAGAAATTAGAAGTTTTAGAAAATGCACAATTTATAAAACAGAAAGTGTGTGTATAATAAATTGGTTCAGAATGAAAATGGACAGAAAATATGGAAAAAAGGTGGAAATAAAAAATATATCAGGAAAATAGAGAATGAGAAAATTAAAGACTATATATATTTTAAATGGATACTGTAAGGCAAATTTAGGTTTTATATTCCTTCCCTCCATCCCCCACCAATAACCCTAATAGTTATTTTTGAGTTATAAATAATTTTTAATTGTCGACTTTACTTTTCTGGTTATCCCTTCTGGGAAAAGTACATAAAATGTTGCTACTTTTTATATTAGGCAAGGAGCAATTTAATGAAAAACTTGGGAAAGGAAGAAAGTGTACATTTTCATGAATAAACTTCCAGATGATTTGGCCAATCTGGAAAGGTCACATTTTATATATTAGTGCTTCATTTAAAAACAAAAAGAATTCTCATGCTTTTCTTATTAAGGCTCAATTCACCTCCATTACTATTCATTCCATTTTCCTCACTTATTATAGTGCTTCAGGTGAGCACATACCACAGACAAATACAGCTTGTGCTGTTGCCAGACAGAGTGAGAGGGGTGGGCCATTTAGACCAGGAAGAACCTTTACTCTGTAATAGCTGTAGACATCCCCACCAGACTGGAAGGAAACCCCATGTGGATAGCATGTGGTTCCTGCTAGTCTGGCTCCTTTGTCCCACAAGGTATGCTAGCACATTTGACTATTTACTTGGCTTTCTTGTGTTTTCTCTAGACCGTTCAGTTTTCTACCTGGCTGAAATCATGCAAATGGAATGCATTTAAATGGGTGGAGATAATTTGAGTGAAAAGATAATGTGCATATGTTGACCGAAATAATAAAAGCTTACACTGAGCTTAAAGTGGTTAAACATTTTCTAGAGCTTGGCCTCCAGCTCACCTGCTGACCAAAGGCAAATTAGACCTCCTTCATATGAGTAATTTTAATATGTGAAAAAAAATAGCATATTTAAGCTAATCAATAAACTGTTATTTTTGTTTATCCATTCATCTTTTCCCTCAAGTCTAAAGATGTATTTCTGTTGCAAAAAGTTAATAGCTCTTTGTATCTGGCTTTTAAAACTAAGATAGTATTATTAATAATAGATACGAATTATTGAGTGTCTACTTTGTGCCAGGTACTATTTTGGATAACTTATATTTACTTTTTTAAAGCAACTTTTGAGGTAGGTGTCATTAGTTCTGTTTTATAAATGATTAAGCTGAGGTTTGGAAACGTTGAGGTTCTTGCCCGTGGTCACACGCCTACTTGGAGTATAGCCATATTTGAATCCAGGAGAGCTGTCTCCTTCGCTCCATGCTGTGGCTCCGTGGGTGCAATCCCACTTTGCCGGTGGCAGTGAGAATAAGGCAGAAGACATCACATGGGGAAAAAAATAAGTCCTCCTTTTTCACAGAAAATGAGAAATTTCCTTTAACTAAATGTATGCAGAAATCTGGAACTTAAACTTGATGAAGGGCCATGATATCATTGGCTCTATAAAGAAGAAAGGAAAGAAAACAGACAAATTAACAAACAAATAAACAAAAACATAACTGTATATCACAGAGAGCTTACTGAGTGAGAGTAGGGACGGAGAGAATTGGACTTTGACTCTGTTCCCATTGTTCTGGTGAAGTATTTCTCCATAATCGGTAAGGATCTTTTTAAAGACAGCCAAAGGATGAAAGAAAAGAAAAGACATCGGTGTTTGCACCTTTTATTTAAAACGTAGTAGGTTTTAGATGTTTCCTTTTTTTCCCCTCTCATAGCCTGTAAAATACTATTTCTAGACAGCTCAATGAAATATTTTTCCTGTACTGTATCTTGGCTCCTTCCTGAGGGCTTCTGCTTTTCCTATGACTGCTGGCGTACAAAGGCGATAAACCAGATTCGTGCAGTCATTGTGTAGATTCTCAGCCTGCCGCCAGAGAAATTTGACAGGTGGCAGGTAGTTAGCTCCTCCTTACAAAGTGGCTTGGAAAAGGACTGGCTTTTAAAACTAAGAACTTTCCACGACTGTGTTTTCTAGGCTGGAAAATCCTAAAGAGTAGCTCAAATTCAGAGATCTGTTAAGTCTTTAAGAAGCTAGTGAAGAAGACGTCTCCCTGCTGTAAACTCCAGTGATGCTCATATTACTAGCTGCCACGCACCCTGCCACATAGCTCAGTCTTACCACATGTGACTTTCTTATTCAGAATTGTTTGGAAATTTTAATTATGCCAGAATCCTAGTGGGTGACAGACTCCAAAACTTGTGTCTAAATTTAGCCACTTTCCCTTTCAACTGTGGTGATTGACTTTTTCTTTTTTTAATAGCAAAACCTGCTTTAGATTGGGAAGAGCGGGAGGAATGTTTGCTTTGGAGAACCTCTCTAGGCACATGGAATCTTACAGTATAGAAAGGAAAGAAATATCAGTATCTCCAAAGACTCAAAAGAGCCATAAAACTCAGAGCCTGTTTAGGGATATGTTAATGGCAGGAAGGAGACTAGTGCTTCAGGATATATCCTGAATATGTGTGAGTCTGGATTATGAATATCACAGTGCATTTCTTCTGGTTTCCTTGAAATTACCTCCCAGCTCTGCTGAACACCTAGTGGGAAGAGATCCCCACTAACAAAGTTATGATGAACGGTGCTCATTATAACACAACTCTGGTAGGCTGGCCCTCTTTGTAGGACAGATTTTCAACAGATGGTCAGATACCAACCAGGAGGATGGCAGTGACGGAGAGAGCATGTGAGACTACAGTGGATATGTACTTGAAATGGAAAATCAAGCACTACAACATGGCTGAGGGTAAAAACACAACTCTAACCCTTGTGTTTTATTCTTCGACATTTCCTTAAATGCAGTAGAAAGGGACAGCTCGACTTGGTTCGTTTCTGATCCCACCATGTACATGCTGGCATTGTGGGAAGTTACTTAGCAGTGCTGAGATGAACTTCCCTCATCTGTTAATACCTACGTTACAGGGCTGTGGAGTTATTTTTTTAGTGAGTGTGCGAATATTAAATAACTTAAGTTACAAATTTAATGGGGTATTTTAAAATATTAAGATGTTGATGTTCTCCCATACTCTCTTGTATCCATTGTGTTTCCCTCTTTAGGTAGCAGCTTGCTGTAGGCACTGCTCTTGGCAGCGGAGAGAAAAGTGGGGATGGCTGATGATCAGATAAAACCACCTTAGAACAAGGACTTTTTTTTTTTTTTTCACTTTGAGAACTTGATTAAGGCCTTGAAATTCTGTCTTTCAGTTGTAAGACCTAGACCCAGGAGAGAGAAGTATTTCTCTGACAATAGCTATTAGCTGACCACAGAGATCAGTTAAGTCAGTCTAGATCAGAACTTCCCAGTTAACTCAGAGAATCATCAGAAATTATTAAAAAGTGATGGTTATTTTAAGCCACTGAGTTTTAGGGTCATTTGTCACTGAGCCATAAATAACAGATGTGAGACTTTGAGAAAGCAGAACTACCCTGATTGTCCCATTTAACTGAGGTTGAATCTTGAATTAACCAAATATGTGCCCCCAAGAAGACTGTTTTATTTATTTATTTATTTATTTATTTATTTATTCATTTATTTATTCATTTATTTTTCTTTATTGATTTTAGAGAAAGAGGAAGGAAGAGGGAGAGAGAAATAGAAACATCAATGAGGGAGAACATGGATTGGCCACCTCCTGCATGCCCCTCACTGGGGATCAGGCCCACAACCTGGGCATGTGTCCTGACGGGGAATTGAAACTGCAACCTCTTGGTGCATGGGTCAACACCCAACCACTGAGCCACACTGTTTTAAACTGAAAAACATTGTCCCAAGTGGAAATGACACATGTAAAGTAGTTACTGTTTACCCCAGAGGGAACTTGAGGGCTTGTGACGCAGCTGAGTTCAGGTATGGAGGCATAAAGAAAATGACATTCCTGTGCTCTTCAAATTTTCATGGGCATGAGAATCACCTGGAGTCTGGGTAAATGCAGGTCGGGTTCAGTAGGCCTTGATCTCCAGATCACACTCCAGACTTCAAGTTCTACCACGTTGCCAGGTCGTGTGGATGCTGCTGCTCTGTGGACCAGACTTTGAGTAGTAAGGCTTTACGTCACCAGTGCTTTGCACCTGATCATGGAAAATGACAGGCAACAAATGTAGCTCCTTCCTCCTTCAGTGCCTCATCTCTCTCCCCCACTCCCACGCCCCCGCCCAGAAAGTCTTAGATGAAGAGATTGCCCGTCTCCGCAAACACCCTCATGGCCATTGGGAATGAGTTTCTACCACTGCCAGCGTTTCCTTCTTCGGCCTCTGTAATCTCATGAGCACACTTGCCATCCCCTGAACTGCTTGCATTTCTGATGTCCATCTGGTCAAATCCAATGGATTATTTTTCCACGTGGCCTTCTCCTTGACATTTCTGCTCCATTTCTCACTACTGACCATTTCTTTACCCTTGGGATGTTCTCCTCCCATTGTTCTGCTGGCTGACTTCTCTTGTTTCTGCTCACACATCTCCTGGGTCACATTACTCTCTCTTCAATGCCCTCTCCCATTCCCTCCCTACACTCTTTGTAAACATCTTGCAGATAACCGCCTGTGTGCTGTGCACATCTTCTAAACCTCACTTTTTTTTTTTTTTTTTTTTTTTTGTCTCCTCAGTAGCAAACATTCATTGGAGCCCTGCTATTGTGCCGGGCTTCCTGGGAATGCAGACACAAATCCTGCCCTCTGGGAGCACACAGTCAGATGGGATGGGCTGCAGGTAGAAGCTGGAGGGGCAGGTCATTTAAATGATGCTCTTAAACGATGATTCTGGGATATTTTTCTCTTTTACACCATAGAAAATATGACCCAACAAATTTTCCACCTAAACCCTTCCTCGAAATTGACCTCTTGCCTGCATTTCTTGAACAGTTCCCATAGACTTTATCATCTATCCAGATTCCCACATTCGCCTCCAAGATGTAGTGTTGCCAGACATCAGTTGAGGACAGGGATGGTATGACTCATTCCATGGTGAAATGAATCAAGTGTCTCCTCTGTAAGTAATGAGGAATTTTCTTTTCTATGGGTTTAAAAGATTTTGCTTTACTTTTATGTTACTCCTTGAATTTATTTTGAGTAATACATTAGTTATAATGATTTTTTTTTAATTTCAAATGTTTCATCTGAATAATATGTAATAATAAAGAATGAAACTTCTTTCTTGCCCTTCCTTTTACAATACCTTTTCCATAAAAAGGTCCCAAAAGCTGTTAGTAACGTTAGCTATAAAATGAATGTTAAGTTTTAACTTCGAGTATGAAAAGAATAATTATTCGCCTTTACATTTTCAGCCCTCTTTACAAAAGGCACAGAATTAATTTTTAAATCCTTGATATATGATGAATTGTGCTTTTCCCTACTCCAATAGTTTTTTGGCTGACTTTTCACTTTATGCTTGTCACATTTATGGTCCCAAACCAGCAACACCTGGTGCAAGAAGGGAGTCAGAGGCAACTGGTGGCCGGGTTTGTTTTAAATGATGTGAGGATGTCGGTTACTCATTCTTATTTCTCAAGTAGCTGTCCCCCTACCTGCGTCCTCTCTATTCCAAGCTCAAATGATAATAATAATTTTATGGCAGTACATATATACCAGTGAAGTCAAAGAACGTGTAATGAAACGAGTGTCCGAAAGCCATTAATTCATGATGTCTGTGCTTAACTATTATATTTTTTAAATCAGTGAAATATATGTTAGTTCTAGCTGCTTTCCTCTTTGTTGCAGCAATAGTCTTCTTTTAGAATTCACTGTCTAAAATAATTGTTTGATAAAGAGTGCTGAAAAATATTATTTTAAACGAAGTTGAAAATAACACTGTTGGCTCATGGAAGATGATCACTACGTCTACCATTTCAAAATAATGGCAACAAAATGACACATTGCCGAGTGCTGAATCTTCGATTTGATATGGTTCAGCTTTTTAGCCTTTGGTGATTTCTCAACTGTGATGGTTAGTGGTGAGGTAATTACTGGAGCCAGGCGTAATTAGGGACTATTTTACATTAAAGACACTGGAATACTAGGGTTCAGAATTCTTTCTCTGTTCCAAGGTAGCAGTGCCCCTCCCCACAAATTTGCTATCAGACTTGCTCAGACCAAATTTTAAAGTGTTTCTCTCCTTTCAGAGAATATTTAGATTTTTGTTTTTAATAGAGGGCCTCTCTTTTCTCTTTTGGTTTTTATGCTGGAGACAGGTTTACCTGAGCTCTTTCAGAAACTTTGCCAGACTTTATCTGAAATTGCTTTCATTTCTTATATGTGAGGCTCATAAACTGATCTGGCGCAACAGTTCTTCACCTTGTGGCATTTGGCATTGTATCACCGTGTACTCTGCACGCCGTCATGGTATCTCCTTTAATCATTTTAGGACCTAGGACCGTTCAAACTGACTTCACAGGATTTCTTTGCTATTTCACATTTCTTTTCAATAATCTTTCTCACTTATTCTTGAATATGATGAGCTGAATTTCTTTCAAGTTCCTTCAGTGCTCATCTTCCTTTCTTATAAGCCCCAAATCCCTTTCATTGCAGTGTTTCACAAAGTTTCTGTGCTTCCGTGGACAAAATTCAAGATGTCCAAAAAAAGAATGTGTCAGCACACATCCAAGGTCTTATAAATGATGTGGGAGACATATATTTATTGATGTGAAAGGATGTCCAGGAAATATTGTTAGGTGAAAAAATAATTTCTAAAACCAAAATATACAGTGGGATCCCATTTTTATGTTTACATAGAACTTGCTAAATATTTTCTATTGTGACTGTAACATGTAGAAAGTAAGCCCTTTAACGAGCGGCACCAACATAAAAAATAATTTTGTGAAATATTTTAAACATTTAAAATGTATAGAGCTAACATAATATAAATAAATAATATAATGGCCACATACCTGTATGCCCACTGCCAAGTCCCTTCAGTCTTTTTTTTTTTTCTTTATTGATTTTAGAGAGAGAGGAAGCAAGAGGGAGAGAGAGATAGAAACATCAATGAGAGAGACCACTGATTGGCCGCCTCCTGCATGCCCCCCACTGGGGATCGGGCCCACAACCTGGGCATGTGCCCTGACCGGGAATCGAACCAGTGACCTCCTGGTGCATGGATCGATGCTCAACCACTGAGCCACACCAGGGGGACTCTTCAGTCTTAATATTTTGCCATATTTGTTAGAGGTATATTTTTAAAGATACATATCTGTGTTACCATTGAAGCTGCCAGTATAGCCCTCCTCTATCTCATCACTCTTCCTTCCTCACTGGGGCTGTTTTGATCCAGAAGATAATGTTGATCATTCTTACTCATGTTTCTAAATTATCACTCAACCTGTAGGTATCTGTAAATCATACATAGTGTTACATTACATTTTACATTTTATTGAAAGTGCTTCACTTAGTGCATAACATTACACAGCTTGCTTTTTTTTCCTCTTAAAATCATATTTTTTATATCTGTCCAGGTTGACACATATAATTCTAGTCCATTTATTTTCATTGCAGTATAGTACTTGAATGTATGAAAATATGTTAGTGTTTACCAATTCTCTCACTGGCAAGCATTTGGATTGTTGTTTCCAGTATTGTGTTGGTTGTAAACATTGCAAATGAAGTTTGTAAATTTCAATATGTATTTTCTGGGATCTTTTTATTATTGATTTTGGATTTAATTGCATTGTGGTCAGAGAACATTATATGTATGATAATTCTTTAGATTTTCTTTGAGCCTTGTTTCATGATTATTTTTGTAACTGTTCAATGTAGGCTTGAAAACAGTCTGTTCACAGTCTAGAAGTTGGATGCAGGAGTGTGAGTTGATTGTTCATATATTCTCTCTTCTAATTTTTTAGTTTGATCTACCAATTAATGACATTTTTTAATTTTTCCCCTAAAATTCTCAGTTTCTTCTTGTAATTCTGAAAACTCTTGCTTTATGTATTTTGTGGCTCTGTTATTAAGTGCATACACATTCAGCATTGCTATGTCATTCTGCTGAAGAACTTGTGCTCTTTTTCATGTGTAATGATCCTCTTCATGCCTATTATTGCTTTTTGCTTTATTATGTCTAATATTTAACATAACTAGGCCTACCTTATTTTGGATAATATTTGCCAGCTAGTTTTTCATCACTCTACTTTCAATCTTTCTATGTCCTTGAGTTTTACATATGTTTCTTGTAAACTGATGTCAGGATTTTGATATTTTTTATCTAATTTAATAATCTCTGTGTATTTAATAAATAAGTTTGGTCTGTTTGCATTTATTTTTATTAATGGCTTATTTGTATCTATTTGTACATTCTTAATTGTGCTTTATCTCTAACAGACTTTTTGCTGCCTTTTCTTCCTTTTCAGCCATTTCTTTTTCTGCATTTTCACTATTCTTTTTCTTCCCCATTGGTTTAGAATTAACATTTTCTATTTCAATTTTTGTTGAGTAACATTACATTGTAACACCTATATTTGATTTGAGAAGTTAAAATTACTCAATATTTCTACATGTTTCCCAAGCAATGCAAAGACCTTAGATTTCTTTTTACCCCAAACTATTGCTGCTGCTGCTACCTGTTGTCCTCCTTCTTTTTCAGAAATTGAACCGTGTTTCAAATTTTTTGCTTACTTACTGAAGTATAAAGACCTGTTCAGGGCTCCATATTAGTTATGTCAGTGAATTATTCCAAGAAGGGCTTTCTATGCATCTTCTGATTAATTTACATAACCCAATTTTAATCCAGTAACCAAATTAAAAATTTGTATTGAGCATCAATAAGGCAAATGTAGTGAGGTATAAACTGAAACTACCCAGTTTTCTCTTCTATCCCGTCAAAGTAGCTATCCTACATTTTAATTATGGAAATAATTGCACTGGGACTTAGTTCAGCCAGTTTGTACTGTAGTTCTTGTTAGGAATCTAGCTCCATGATTTTTATGGCTGCACTTGTGTCTTACATCCCAAGTCTTGGAGCTTCGTATGCGCTATGTAGCGATAAAACTTGGACAAGCCACTCATAGAAAAAAATATTTTATATTATACATTCTCTTCATCAGTATATTAACTTTTGAACATAGGAGTTAACTTTTAGTGAGTACTTTGTAAATACAGATACAGATGAACAACATATTATTATGAAAATAAAAAGTAAATGCTTTTAGGAGAAAAATAATTGAACTTACAGTCTTATATGAAGTGGTTTTAAGGGCACGTATTTAGGGACAGATATAGATAGCTAAGGACTCCCACTGAGAGGCACACTGCTTCTTCACAGCAATTAGCTCTGATCTTTCATGTTCATGTGTAGCTTGCATTGTGCCAGAAGGGGCTTTTTAAAAAGGATATAAAGGAATATGTGCAGTGAGATAGAAATAAATGATAAATAAATAGATAATGAAATTCGGGTAAGTTAAAAATTTCCAAAAAATTATTTAATTTAAGCCAGAATTTAGCAGAATGTCTGCCATGAGCTCTTGTGTATTTATTAGAGGTGGGATACAAATGTGGCCCTCTGCTTCTTAGCATCTAATATAAAGTGGGGAGGGCTGATGGTTATATGATTCATAGTGTCCAAGAAATTTTTTTAATTATTCAAGGGAAGCAAACCATTTCTGGTACAGAGACCAAAAAAGTAATTTTTCCTTGGTAATCATGAAGCTGAAATATAGGGCACAATAGTCATGATAACAAGTACAGTGAATTCTGTGATGAGATGCATAGGCGTTTTCAGTGTGGACAAGTATCATCATAAATCAACACAGGCATTCTGTGGTATCGAGTTCTAAAGTGATCTGAATTTTCTGAACTATTCTTCATGCAACCGAAGCATCATTTCTCTCGGGCAGCCTTTGCGTACGTACTGTATGGCGGTAAGCATGAGATGCTTTCCCCTGTGGTAAGCATCTGGAGTGCAGCTAGTCCTCCCTGTTAGTCATAGGGCAGAACCGCATGCTGGAACAATCAGCCGCACTGGGTCTGGCCAATATCCTCTCAGAAGTGTTGACAAACTCCCAACAAGAACGCCTAAGGAGTCTTCCTCACTTCCCATGGAGGAAACCAATGCCTATGTTAAGGACCCACATTTTCTCAGGAAGCAACTTGGCGCTCACCGTAGCACACAGATAAACAGAAAAGCTTCAGAAAATTCCCATTTGAAGGACCCATAGCACTTGAACCTTCACTGTGTAAGCAAGCCTGTCTAAGGCAGCTCTGCAAGATGAACAGGGCTGCATAATGTAGGCTGAGATAACTGGAGGTGTTAATTTGTTTATGATTGTTCACTATAGGCTAGATGTTGGGGTCATCTAGTAAAAACAATTGCTTTGCCTGTGAAATGAATGATCTGCATGAGCCCTTCCTCCTGGCAGTCGTGAGTGAGTTAGGTCTTTCATCGGTCCACACCACTGCTAATTAATAACAGCAAAACTATGCTCTCATTTATTCTGTTGGATCTGAAACATGGTGTGCACTTTTGATATTTGCGCTCATTCTTTATAGCTTTTCCCTGTCAAAGCTCTGATATTTATAAACTGCTTTCTTTGCCTGTTCAGATTTTAAAAGTCTTTTCAATATAATTCTTACCCAAAGTACCAGAGAACATATTTTTATTGCAAATGACATCTTTGTTACCATAGTTTGCTAAATTTTATAAATTACATTGTATTTATTTACTCTGCAATTCTATCATTCAAATTATTAGTACTAAGCAAGATGTTACAGAGTGCAGTTGGTTTTTTGTTTTTGTTTTTTCCAACAGAGATCCTGAATGTGGTGTTTTTCATTTCCTATGAGAAATTGTTCGTGCTCATTGTTTTTACGTGATTCAGTGTTAACATTTTATTTATACTTGAATGAATAAACTGGTTTATTGGGGCACCTCTAACAAGATATTTCTTTCATATATTTCATATATCGCTGTTATGATTAATGAAATCTTACCTGAGTACCCCCAAGAGACAAATGGGAAACACTTCATTGTGTGCGCGCTGGAACTGCCATCAGACGAGTTCTACCAGAACCTGACTTGATGGTCCTTCCTCAGAGAGGTGCACAATGTCTTCAAGAAAGAAGTGCAAACTCCAGCTTTGTTTTTCTTTAGCAAAAGTAGAAATTGTTTCTTTTTCTTTTTTTTTAATATGTGATTTTTATTATTTTCCTTGAAGAGCCTCTTTATTTTATAAACCTCAATTTCTATGAAATCTGTTGCCATATTAACATTATTATTATTATTAACCTTTGAATATACACAGTTTAAGGTAATATATCCTAATATATCTGCAGTTAGAGGAAAAGTTCACTATCAACAATATTAAAAAGTAAAAAATACAATAAATAAAGCTTCCCTCAAACACCATTATATAAAGATAAATGTTAGCATTTCATGGTATAATCAAATGTTCCCTAAGTGATCTGGATATGTACTTTATTGGTCATTTTTATTGTGAGTATAGACCCACTGGTTGGGAATGTCTTGTAGGTTTTCTTTTATTATTTATTATTATTTTTTTTAATCTGTCTTTTTTTTTTTTTTTGCTGTTTTTTTTTATTAATTTATTTTTGTTACAGATGTTTCTCCTTTTATCCCCATTGACACCCTCCTCCCCATCCTCCCCACCCCGTCCCCAGCTTTGTTGTCCATGTCCATCGGTTATGCGTACATGCATATAAGGTCTGTGGTTTATCTCTTACCTCCCCCAACCCCCCTCTTCTGAGGGTTGTCAGTCTGTACCCTACCTACTTCCATGTCTCTGGGTCTACCCTGTTCCTCAGACTGTTATGTTCATAATATTCCACATATAAGTGAGATCATGTGATATTTGTCTTTCTCTGCTTGGCTTGTTTCGCTTAGGATAATACTCTCCAGGTCCCTCCATGTCGTCTCAAAGAATAAGAGATCTTTCTTTCTTACAGCTGCATGGTACTCCATTGTGTACATGTACCACTGCTTTTTTATCCATTCATCTACTGATGAACACTTGGGCTGTTTCCAGATCTTAGCTATTGTAAATAGTGCTGCTATGAACATGGGGGTACATATATTCTTTCTGATTGGTGTTTCAGGTTTCTTAGGGTATATTCCTAGAAGTGGGATCACTGGGTCAAACAACAATTCAATTTTTAATTTTTTGAGGTAACAGCATAGTGTTTTCCATAGTGGCTGCACCAGTCTGCATTCCCACCAGCAGTGTACTGGAGTCACCTTTTCTCCACACCCTCGCCAACACTTGTTGTTTGATGATTTGTTGATGGCGGCCATTCTGACAGGTGTGAGGTGATACCTCATTGTTGTTTTAATTTACATCTCTCTGATGATTAGTGATGTTGAGCATTTCTTCATATGTCTCTTAGGCATTTGTATGTCCTGTTTGGAGAGGTGTCTATTTAGTTCCTCTGCCCATTTTTTAATTGGGTTCTTTGTCTTCCTTTTGTTGAGTTGTATGAGCACTCTATATATTTTGGAAATTAACCCCTTATCTGATGTATCATTGGCAATTATGCTCTCCCATGGAGTGGGTTCCCTTTCCATTTTGATGGTTGTTTCTTTTGCTGTGCAGAAGCTTTTAGTTTGATGTAGTCCCATGTGTTCATTGTTTTCCTTTGTTTCTGTTGCCTTAGGTGATGTATTAGTGAAAATTCTACTGTGTATGATGTCCGAAATTTTGTTGCGTACATTTTCTTCTAGGATTTTTATGGATTCACGAGTCACATTTAAGTCTTTTATCCATTTTGAGTTTATTCTTGTGTATGGTGTAAGTTGGTGTTCTAGTTTCATTTTTTTGCATGTAGCTGTCCAATTTTCCCAACAACATTTATTAAAGAGGCTGTCTTTACTCCATTATATGCTCTTGCCACCTTTGTCAAATATTAGTTGAGCATAATGTCTTGGGTCAATTTCCGGGTTCTCTGTTCTGTTCCACTGGTCTATATGCCTGTTCTTTTGCCAGTACCAGGCTGTTTTGATATAGTAGCTTTGTAGTATAACCTGATATCCAGTATTGTGATCCCACCTACTTTGTTCTTCTTTTTCAAGATTGTTGTGGCTATTCGGGGTCTTTTTTGGTTCCATATGAACTTTTGAAGTATTTGTTCTAGTTCTGTGAAATATGTCATTGGTATTTTGATGGGGATAGCATTGAATCTATACATTGCTTTGGGTAATATGGACATTTTAATGATGTTAATTCTTACAGTCCATGAACAAGGTATATGCTTCCACTTTTTTATATCTTCCTCTATTTCTTTTTTCAATGTCCTGTAGTTTTCTGCAAATAGGTCCTTTACTTCTTTGGTTAAGTTTATTCCTAGGTATCTTAATTTTTTTGCCGCGATGGTAAATGGGATTATTCTTTTAGTTTCTCTTTCTGTGAGTTCATCATTGGTGTATAAGAATGCTGTTGATTTCTTGACGTTAATTTTGTATCCTGCTACTTTGTCAAATTCATTTACTAAGTCGAGGAGATTTTTGATGGAGTCTTTAGGGTTTTCTATGTATAATATGTCATCTGCGAATAATGACAGTTTCACTTCCTCTTTTCCAATTTGGATCCCTTTTATTTTTTCTTCATGTATGATTGCTGTGGCTAAGACTTCCAGTACTGTGTTAAATAAGAGTGGTGAAAGTGGGCATCCCTTTCTTGTTCCTGTTCTTAAGGGAAATGCTTTTAATTTTTGCCCATTGAGTATGATGTTGGCTGTAGGTCTTTCATATAAGGCCTTTATTATGTTGAGATATGATCCCTTTATTCCCACATTGCTGAGCGTTTTTATCAGGAATGGGTGCTGGATTTTGTCGAATGCTTTTTCAGTGTCTATTGATATGATGATGTGGTTTTTATCTTTCATTTTGTTTATGTGGTGTATCACATTTATTGATTTGCTAATATTGTACCATCCTTGCATCCCTGGGATGAATCTCACTTGGTCATGGTGAATAATTTTTTTGATGTATTGCTGGATCCGATTTGTTAGTATTTTGTTAAGGATTTTGGCATTTATGTTCATCAGGGATATTGGCCTATAGTTTTCTTTCTTTGTAGTGTCCTTTTCTGGTTTTGGAATTAGAATTATGCTGGCCTCATAAAACGAGTTTGGAAGTCTTCCTTCTTCTTGAATTTTTTGAAATAGTTTGGGGAGAATGGGTGTTAGTTCTTTGGAATGTTCGGTAAAACTCCCTCCTGAAGCCATCCAGGCATGGCCTTTTGTTTGCTGGGAGAGTCTTGATTACATCTTCAATTTCCTTAGTTGTTATTGGTCTGTTCAAATTTTCTATCTCTTCCTGGTCCAATTTTGGGAGACTGTGTTTCTAGAAATTTGTCCATTTCACATAGATTATCGAATTTTTTGCCATATAATTGTTCATAGTATTTGTTAACGATCCTTTGTATTTCTGTGGTGTCAGTTGTTACTTCTCCTCTTTCATTTCTGATTTTGTGTATTTGGGTTCTCTCTCTTTGTTTCTTGGTGAGTCTAGCTAAGGGTCCATCAATCTTGTTTATCTTTTCGAAAAACCAACTCTTTGTTTCATTGATCCTTTGATTTGTTTTTGTTTTTTTTTGTCTCTCTGTCATTTATTTCTGCTCTGATCTTTACTATTTCCTTCCTTCTACTTGCTCTGGGGTTTTGTTTTTGTTTGCTTTCTAGTTCTTTAAGTTGTGAGGTTAGAGAGTCTATTAGAAATTTTTCTTGTTTCTTGAGGTAGGCCTGTAGTGCTATGAACTTCCCTCTCAGAACTGCTTTTGCTGCGTCCCATAGATTTTGTGTTGTTGTGTGTTCATTTTCATTGGTTTCCAGGAAGTTTTTAATTTCTTCCTTGATCTCCTTGGTAACCCATTCATTGTTTAATAACATGCTATTTAGCCTCCATGTGTTCAAATGTCTTTGCATGTTCTTGTTGCAATTGATTTTTAGTTTCATGCCATTGTGATCTGAGAAGATGCTTGATATGATTTCAATCTTCTTGAACTTGTAGAGACTTCGTTTGTGTCCTAACATGTGGTCTGTCTTTGATAATGTCCCATGTGCACTTGAGAAGAATGTGAATTCTGTAGTTTTGGGGTGTAATTCTCTGTAGATATCTATTAAATCCATTTGGTCTAGTGCTTCATTTAGAGTCTCTGTTTCCTTGTTAATTTTTTGTCTAGATAATCTATCCAGTGATGCCAGCGGGGTGTTGAAGTCCCCTGCTATGATTGTATTGCTGTTGATTTCTCCTTTGAAGTCCTCCAGAAGATTTTTAATGTATTTTGTTGCTCCTATATTGGGTGCATATATGTTTACCAAGGTTATATCTTCCTGTTGGATAGATCCTTTCCATATTATGTAGTGACCTTCTTTGTCTCTAGTTATGGCCTTCATTTTGAAATCTATTTTATCAGATATGAGTATTGCTACCCCAGCTTTTTTTTCCTTTCCGTTTGCTTGGAAGATTTTTTTTTCCATCCCTTCACTTTCAACCTATGTGAGTCTTTTGTTGTGAGGTGAGTCTCTTGTAAACAACATATATATGAGTCATTCTTTCTTATCTAATCAGCTACTCTGTGTCTTTTTATTGGAGAATTCAATGCATTTACATTTAAGATGATTATTCATATGTACTTATTTATTGCCATTTTTGTTTAGTGTGCTTCTATTTTTATTCCCATTTCTTCTACTAGTTACAGCAGTCATTTTAATATTTCTTGCAGTGCTGGTTTGGTGCTAATGTATTCCCTTTGCCTTTTATTTTGTCTGGGAAGCTCTTTATTTGACCTTCTATTTTGAATGATAGCCTTGCTGGATAGAGTAGTCTTGGATTCAGATCCTTGTTTTTCATAACCTTGATTACTTCATGCCATTCCCTTCTGGCCTGTAGTGTTTCTGTTGAGAAGTCAGCTGAGAGCCTTATGGGGGTTCCTTTGTAGGCAACCTGTTGCTTATCCCTTGCTGCCTTTAGGATTCTCTCTTTGTCTTTAATTTTTGGCATTTTAATTACTATGTGTCTTGGTGTGGGCCTGTTTGGGTTCTTCTTACTTGGGGCTCTCTGTGCTTCTGGAACTTGAATGCCTTCTTCCTTCACCAAATTAGGGAAGTTTTCTGTCACTATTTCTTCAAATATATTCTCTAACACTTGCTCATTTTCTTCTTCTTCGGGGACTCCTATGATGCAAATATTTTTGCATTTCCAGTTGTCCCACAGTTTTCTTAAGCTGTCTTTCTGTTTTTTCCTTTTGATTTTCTGATTGGTTGATTTTTTTCTACCCTGTCTTCTAATTCACTGATCTGTTCCTCAGCTTGCTCTAGTCTGCTGTTTAGTCCTTCCAATGTGTTCTTTATTTTTGCTATGTCATTCTTCATTTCTTCTTAGTGGTTTTTCATTTGCAATTGGTTGAAGTTCAATGTTTCTATGTCTTTACTCATGGTATTGATGTCCTTACTCATGCTTTTGAGGTTCCTCAAGATCATGGCTCTGAATTCTACCTCTGATAACTTGCTTAACTGCATTTCATTTATCTCATCTTTGGCAGAGGTCTCTTGTTCTTTCATTTGGGATTTATTTCTTTGTTTCACCATTTTGGCTATTTCAGTAGGTTTTGGAGCCTACCAAATTTTCCCTGTGGGTGTTGGTGTTCTGCTCTTTGTGGCTCCCTCTACTGGGTTTGGATGAGCATGGAAGGACTCACATTAAACATCACTGTCAATTCTTACTTTCCTGGGTGTATTTGCAAGCCCAGAAAAGGTTCAGTTATCCTCTAGCTTTTTGCCTGGAGGCTGTTAGTTGTGGTTACTTGAAGAGCCTTGGTTTCTCAGCTGAATGAAAAACTCCCTCAATGTGTTCCACATAAGAGGATTTCCCAAGGGTGGGGCAGATGTTGGTTGTTAATGAGACTCAATTTGCATTTCAATGGCCCATCTGGGTGGGGTTGAATCACCGAGGGAGGGGCCACTGCTTCTCCCCAGAGCCCTGGGAAGGAGTAAGATGGCCACCATCCTGAGTGGCCGCAACTCAGCAAAAGCTCTGAGCGCCCTCCAAATCCTGAGTATCCCTCCACAATTCCAGTCCTGTCTGCTCTTCCTCTGCCGGAGCCCAAGTTGAGTGGCTGTGGCTATTTTAGTGCTCTGTCCTGGCCCTCTGCTGCTGTGGAGCGGGCCTGGGATGTTAACCTTGAGGGCACTGCTCACAGCTAAGACTGCTGCTGTTCGTTGGCTCCCAGCTCCCCTCTCATGCCTCCACAATCCTACCAGGATCGATTCAGTGTCCTTGGTTATATGGTCCTTGAAAGCTGCTTTTCTGTTGCTTTTTCCCGACGATTTGTCTTTATTGTAGTTGTAACTCCAGTTTGGTCCTGAGAGATGGTCTGTGTGCTTCCATTCATTCCACCATCATTTTGGAATCTCAGAAATCGTTTCTTAGGAATATTTTAATTCCTACCCAAACTTAAATACTAACAGGATATTACTCAAGTTTGCAGAAACAAAAGTCATCCTGGGATGGATTTGAATGTTTGAAAATTTCCTGCAACACAATCATATTAAAAAGTCAGCTATAAATAATTGTAATATGGCCTTTTCTGACCATGACATTCATTGGGACAGGTATTTGCATGCTTAATCTTTATGCTTCTTCCCAAATGTATTCTTGGGAATACATTTCTTTCTTTAATAAAAGAAACATTTAATAGGACTTTGGTTTAGCAGAAATGATAGTGACTAAAGACTCAGATGATTTTGGTTCAAGTAGCATCAGCTACTTCCTAGCTTACTTTGGATAAGTCACCAACATTATGAGTCTCAGTTTCTTTATATGACGAAAATATAATTAGTAATTCTGGTCCCAGTACCTTGCAGGGTTGTTGCAAGAACCAGAACAGTACAGTGTGGATGAGAGAGTTAATCTATATAATGCTGTCAGTATGTTGCTACTAGTAGCATGTAAGTTCATAAGGCAGTGCTCACTAGCCCAGCTTTGTGGTACTGGAATAAAGAAAGTGTAGTAGGTTGTTTAAAAGTCTTCTGTGGTTCACAACTTAGCATGCAGACAATGGCATCTTAGCACCTGCTCTCAAATGAGTATCACTTCACTTAACCCTACACCTTGACTTGGCCTGGGATGCCCTGCAAAAGCACTGTTCAATTCCATTTCCTCAGTTTTGCTCGGTATGCTGACCACAGCTTTCCATGCTGATAGCCTATATCTTCATCTCTGCTGTTCACTAGTTTTGAGACTTCCATCACTGGCACCTGCATTCTGAGCTTCTACTCCAAGCTACTTGTGTTTACAAGTTAGAACAAAGCTACAACATAACCTCAAAAAATAAATACATAAAAATATAGTAGGCGCCCTGGCCGGTATGGCTCAGCGGTTAAAATGTCAGCCCGTGGACCAGAGAGACCAGGGTTCAGTTCCCGCTAAGGGCATGTACTTCGGTTGCAGTTTGTCCCCAGCCCCAGTTGGGGTTGTGTCGGTGGCAACCACTCGATGTGTCTCTCTCACATTGATGTTTCTCTCTCTCTCTTCCTCCCCCTCCCCCTCCCACTCTATCTGAAGATAAATGCAAAAAAATGTCCTTGGGTGAGGATTTAAAATATATATATATATAGTAAGCTAATTGAATTAAGCAATCATTTAATTTGTAGAATGATGCAAAACAATTCACTTTCACATTTCTTAACCTTAAAGGATACTATAAATTTATACAAGAAATAGTCCTCTTATTTATGCGTCAAAGTGAGAAATATCAACCTTCTTTCCTTCCTTTTTTCTTCTCACCCACTGGCACCTTAGTGCCTAACTCCTTCCTTTTTCCAGTAAAAAAAAAAAAAAAAAAACAATTTTAATATTTTTCCAATAGGATAAAAAAAACAACAACTTTCCTGCCAATCTTAGGCTACATCAGGGCTGGTTCACATGTTATTCAAGGCAAGAAGATGGTTTATCTTTACATTTGACTACTCAATTCAAGACAATATTTACTGAGCCCTTGTCACATTCTAGGCATATCGCTATATGTTCAGGACACTTAGAGTGCTTGCATTGTACTTGTAGACTGGGTTTTGTAGACCGGGTTTTTGCTCTGAGAATTCCACTCAGTTTGTCGAATGAAAGAAAGAATGAATGAACGAATGAACAAATGAATGAGAGATTAAACAAAGAATCTCTAAAGGTTTCTCCAAGTCACAAAGTCTATGAGTCTATGATATACATGCATAATGTAACTATTGTTACAGATTGTGCACGCATATAGTATGCTTTTTACTTTTTACTGAAATTATAATGTGAACCTAATAAAGTGCTGTTGTTTTGCATTCCATTTAATTATCTTATTTTCTCTACTTGTTCAGGACAGGTCATGATGGCTTGAACCTGGTAGGGATTCAAGGGAATGTGACGTTGTAATAGGGTGACCAACCATCTTGGCTCGCTCAGGAGTCACACACTTGTAGCACTAAACGTCCCATGTTTTGGGACACCCCTCAGTTCCAGGCAAACTGGGATGTTTAATCCTGTAGGTGATTGTCTAGGTCCTATTTTTCCATCTTGCATCATTCAAACTTAGAAAGATATTAGAGAAGACATTGTGGTGGGCACTGAAATCCACTCCCAACATCTGTTTCACCCAGTGTTCTCTCATCCCTTTGCCAGTGTCTGGTTAGAGGTGGGAATGTCTCAGCCAATTTGGGTCAAAGAAACATTAAGAAAAGTTTGCTAGGGGCTTCTGGAAATGGCAATTTCTTACTTCTAAGAGGAAAACATAGAAAAGCAGCCTCTCTCCTGTAAAATGCTCCAGTGTTCCTAGCAGCCATCTTACCACTTTGAAGGGTATGAGGCTTAGAATCAAGCCAACAGTGTAGACAGAAACGGCGGCCCTGGCTGGTTTGGCTCAGCGGTAGAGCATGGGCCGACAGACCAAAGGGTCCTGGGTTTGATTTCCCCTCAAGGGCATGTACAGTATGTGGGTTGTAGGTTTGATCCCCAGCCCCTGTCATGATGCAGGAGGCAACCAGTCGATCTGTCTCTCACACATGGATGTTTCTCTCTCTCTCTCTCTCTTTCCTCCTCCCTCCGTCCCTTCCACTCTATCTAAAAAAAAGCCTTGGCCGGTTTGGCTCAGCGGTTAGAGCGTCGGCCCACGGACCAGAGAGACCCGGGTTCGGTTCCCGCTAAGGGCACGTACCTTGGTTGCAGTTTGTCCCCACCCCGGTTGGGGTTGTGTGGGTGGCAGCCAGTCGATGTATCTCTCTCACATCGATGTTTCTCTCCCTCTCTCCCTCCTGCTCTATCTGAAGATGAATGCAAAAAAATGTCCTCGGGTGAGGATAAAAAAAAAATCAATGGAAAAAATATCCTCATGGGAGCATTAATAGAAAGAAAGAAAGAAAGAAAGAAACAAAGAAAGAAAGAAAGAAAGAAGGAAGGAAGGAAGGAAGGAAGGAAGGAAGGAAGGAAGGAAGGAAGGAAGGAAGGAAGGAAAGAAAAGAAAGAAAGAAAGAGAGAGAGAAAGAGAGAGAGAGAGAGAGAGAGAGAAAGAAAGAAAGAAAGAAAGAAAAAGAAAGAAAGAAAGAAAGAAAGAAAGAAAGAAAGAAAGAAAGAAAGAAAGAAAGAAAGAAAGAAAGAAAGAAAAGAAAGAAAGAAAAAAAGAAAAAGAGAAAGAAAGAAACTAACTGGGGTCCTTAATGATATTGCTGAGCTGTCAGATAAACTAACTCTAACCCCACAGCCCACCCTACCTCTGTCTACTCTCAAGTAAATAAATAAATATCCTAACATATGAGCCAGCTTGAATCAGGTTTCTTGTTTTTCCAGCTGAAGGAATTGCAGATGATACTCAAGGAAAGTAATAAAGCCTTTAATTAGTGGCTCTCCTGACTGAATGGGTGAAAAATGTAGCCCAAGGTAAGGAAATGATCATGCAGGGGAAACAGAGCAGTCATACAGAGGTGATTTCTTCAGCTTTAAATGTACCACTAGGATGAAGAATTTTTTTAACAAAAGAAGAAAGAGAAACAATTGGATGGACCATTGAACAATAAAAATCAGCTGGTGTTGCATTTTAAATCTGCAAACTGAGTGCTAAAAAGAGTAAAGAGCTTTTTAAAAAATCTTTATTTTTTTAAGAGTAAAAAGCTTTTAAAGTTTATATGCTTGGAGCTAAGATCCTTGAGTCCAATTGCAAAATTGATCCATAGCATTCTATTTAAGTCCCATACCTCAGTAAGTTCCCTGTTGCTTTTCAGGTGTTACTTATTGAATGGCTATATCCCTGACATTAAAAAATGTAAGACCAGATCAAAAAAGATAGAAATATAAATGAAGGTGCTCATTCTGTGTGTGTGTGTGTGTGTGTGTGTGTGTGTGTGTGTGTGTGTGTGAGAGAGAGAGAGAGAGAGAGAGAGAGAGAGAGATTGTGTTTATAAACTCTTCTGCTTTAAACTGATTACAGAAAGTCCATTTTATATTCTTAAGCTTCAAAGCCAACAGGCTAAAATAATGGCATGTAGGTAAAGGAAAGTTGATTAGAACATCAGCATGAATGTAATCATTCTATATTTCGAGATTACATTCATCACAAAGACACACCAACCCAGAAAATAGTTACCAAATCTTTTTAGACAGCAGGAGACAATATGAGAACAGCAGGTCTGAAGCAAAAGAAAGAATTCTTCGCATCACACTATTAAATGGAACACTTAATCAGCTTTTTTGCCAAGAGAGAACTTCCCATTATGTTAAGTTATAAATAGGGCTGTGAGAAAATATCTACAAACTGAAAAGATGTGGACCTGTGTCTGTTGACATTGGTTGTTTCATAAAGTGTTATAGACTCAGTACTTGTCAAAAAGAGCAACTCAAAAAGACTTTTGGAAATCTTGGTTTTAAGTAATTGTTTTTATCACTTAGTCTACAGTTTGATGCACTGACTTGGTAAATAGTGCATTTTCCAGGGCAGGTCTCCCCGAGTTTCCCCTTGCCACCCTACCCTCACCCCTCTACTCCTGCTTTATCCTTAAGCCATTTCTAGGTGCGTGAGTATTATTTCAGCTCCCCTGCATTACGGCATGGAAATGCAACAGCAAATTTTGTAAAATGCATTTCAAAGTGGTGCTCTCAGGAAACCAGACTGAATTTACTTAGGTTAAAAAAAAAAAAAAGTACATGTTCAATCTGTGGTGGCTTTAAATCCTCTTTTTTCCACTAGAGGTAAAATAAAAATGAAAAAATGTGAATACTGGCTGTTGCTAAGCCAGATCTTGACCTGAAGTGTGGAATGTTCAGGACAGAATTTAAATTCCTGTGCTTTATTAAAAGTCTTCTCCAGTGAGGAACGAGGTCATTTAGAGACAGGACTGGTGATTATACCCATTCCTTCTCCAAAGGATGACTTTGGCATTTGCACTTTCAGTGACATAATGGAAATGGATCCATTGTTTATAGGGCGTTTATTTGGCAAAATCGAATAGTTAGATGGTGGAGGGTCAATGTGGGATCAATTCTGGAGTTTCTGGAGTAGCTCTAGACCCGATCACATCCTGAATTGGATTCCTCCAGACTTGCATTTCTCAAAGACAAGTGAGCAAAGAACTCTGAGCCTGTGTATCAGGAACCGGACAGTGGTGGGAAGGGTAGTTGGGCTTGTCTCCATTCAGCCTAGTTTAAGTGGAACACATTTTAGTTTCTTAGGGTCTGTGACACAGATGCCTGTTAGATGCATGATATGCTAGAAGCTACACTAAAATTTACAAATGTGCCATTTCTCTGAGGAGGTGATGTGTACATCAAAGAGGAAATGCAAGAGTCCAATATGCTGTCTTCTGCTCTCCAGATGTTCCTGAAGTGACTCCTTTTCATAGTGGCCTTTCTCTAGAAGGAAACCTTTGATACTAATCAGCATTTGAATTAGACCATTGGGGCTGAGAATTCCTAAAGCTGAATCTTGCCTCTGAGGAGGTCATTCATAGGTCATCTGCTCCAATCCATGAGGCAGGCAAGATTGTACTTTGTCTAATCCTGAAAACACTACTGTTATTTTCATTAAGCTGTTGTTCTGCTCTCAGGCTTTCTGCTCTTGCAGAATTTCAGGTGATACTAAGACAGTTGATGCCTACAGCTGGGAGAATTTAGTTCAATATGACAGTAGCCAGGAGGTTGACTGAAATCTAGAATGTCAGGTTAGTCCCTGGACTAACCCAACACAAAATTAAATTTTGGCTTACAAAGAGGAAGTTTGCTGTTACTCCTTAAACTTTTAGTTTCTAATGCTGCAGTTTTTAGTTTTATGTTAACACTGTTCAGTGCAAATACAGTCATGTACCTCATAACAACATTTTGGTCAACAACAGACCGCATATACGACGGTGGTCCCATAAGTTATAATGGAGCTGAAAAATCTCTATTGCCTAATGACATCACAGCCATCATAATGTTGTAGCAAAGTGCATCACTACATGTTTGTGGTGGTGCTGGTGTAAACAAACCCACTGCACTGCCAGTCATATGAAAGTATAGCACATACAATTATGTATGGTACAGAATACTTGATCATGAATATGTTACTGGCTTATGTATTTTCTATACTATTATGGTTATTTTAGAGTGTACTCTTTTTAATTATGAAAATGTTTTCTGTAAAACAGTATGTGGTGTTATGCCAACAGCAGCCTCATACATCACATGTTTCCCCACATCTTTTGATTGTATCATTTTCTCTTGTGCTTAATTTTATCTCATGTTGATATGTTGACCATTGTCCGTAAGCATACACAATCCACTGCTAACGTTGCCAGTAAGAGGCCACATTGAGTGATGGACCTGGAAACAAAATTAAAAGTGATTAGCGCTGGCCGGTTTGGCTCAGTGGTTAGAGCATGGGCCTGCGGACCAGAGAGTCCCGGGTTCGGTTCCCGCTAAGGGCGCATACCTTGGTTGCAGTTTGTCCCCAGCCCTGGTTGGGGTCATGTGGGTGGTAGCCACTCGGTGTGTCTCTCTCACATCGATGTTTCTCTCTCTCTCTTCCCCCCCTCTCCCTCCCACTCTATCTGAAGATAAATGCAAAGATGTACTCGGGTGAGGATAAAAAAAAAAAGTGATTAAGGACTATGAAGGTGGAAAATTAGTGATGGTTACTGCTCACCAGTCTGGCATGTCCTGTTCCACCATAGCTCCAAGCTTGAAGAACAAGAACAAAGTGATGGGCAAACACACAATACAATATACAGATGATGTATTATAGGATTGTACACTTGAAACCTATATAATTTTATTAACCAGTGTCACCCCAATAAATTCAATAAAAAAGAAAAAGAGAACAAAGTGACAGGATTTGTTAAAAGATCTGCTTCATTGAAGGTAATAAGACTAACAAAAATTTGAGAAGGACCTATATCAGACAAGGGGAAACTGCTAATAACCTGAATTGAAGACCAAACGCAGGAGCCTATCCCTCTCAGCACCATCATGATCACAGCCAAAGCAAAGAGTTTGTTTTGTGTTGAAAGAAAAGGCTGGACCTGACTGTGATGTTGAATTTACTGCTAGCTCTAGGTGGTTTAAATGATTCAAGAATCATTATGTATTACATAATGTGAAAGTGATTGGTGAGTCTGTGAGTGCGGATGTGAAGGCAGCTGAAGAATTTTTGGAAATTCTAGCTAAGCTGATTGTGGAGGGAAATTACTTGCCAGAGCAAATATTCAGTGTGGATGAAACCTCTCTATTCTGGAAACAAATCCCTGAAAGGACTTTCATCCATAAGGAGGCCAAGTCAATGCTAGGTTTACAGGCTCTTAAAAACAGGATAACAGTCTTGCTTAGGGGCCATTTTGCAGGCTACACATCAAAACCCTTTGTGATCTAGCACAATGAGAACCTCAGGGACCTCAAGCATGTCAATAAGTGCACACTCCCAGTGTGCCACAGGATCCGTAAGAAGTCGTGGATGACTCGGCTCCTCTTCTGAGATTGCTTCCTGAATTTCTATGCCAGCGAAATGAGGAAGTACTTTATGGAGAATAACATACCTTTTAAGATTTTGCTTATGGTAGTTCTATTTTTAATTTTTAGAGGAAGCTCTATACTGTTTTTCATAGCAGCTGAACCCATTTAAAATTCCACCAACAGCACACAAATGTTCCCTTTCATTCACATGCTCACCAACACTTGTTATTTGTTTGTTTGATAATAGCTATTCTGATGGTTGTGATGTGATATTTCATTGTGGTTTTGATTTGCATTTTTCTGATGATAGTTATGTTGAGCATCTTTTCATGTGTCTATTGGCCATCCATGTGTCTTCTTTGGAGAAATGTCTATTCAGCACCTCTGCCCATCTTTTCATCAATTTGTTCTGTTTTTTGTTTTGTTTTGTTTTTTGTCTTGATGTTGAGTTGTATAAGCTTTTTGTATATTTTAGATATTAAACCCTTGTCACATACATTGTTTGCAAATATCTTCTCCCATGCAGCAAATTCTTATGTTGTTTTGTTGATGGTTTTCTTCACTGTGCAAAAGTTTTTTTTTAGTTAGATGTATTCCCATTTATTTATATTTGCTTTGGTTGCCCTTGCTCAAGGAGATGTATCCAAGAGAATTAGTAAGACTGATGTCAAAGAGTTCACTGCCTATGTTTTCTTCTAGGTGTTTTATGGTTTTAGGGCTTACATTTTAGTCTTTAATTCATTTTGAGTTTATTTTTTCAGATTGGTGTAAGAAAGTGGTTCAGCTTCATTTTTTTTGCATGTGTCTGTCCAGTTTTCTCACCACCATTTATTGAAGATAAATGTCTTTTTCCCAGTGTATATTCCTGCTCTCTTTGTCATCACATAATCGACCACATAAGTGCAGGATAAGTTCTGGGCATTCTATTCTGTTCCATTGACGTATGTGTCTGTGTTTATGCCAATATCATATTGTTTTGATTATTATAGTTTTGTAGTATAGTTTGAGATCAGGAAGCATATTACCTCCAACTTTGTTCTTCTTTCTCAATATGGCTTTGGCTATTTGGAGCCTTATGTGGTTCCATATAAATTTAAGGAATATTTGTTTTAGTTTTGTTAAAAAAAATGCCATTGGTATTTTGATAGGGATTGCATTGATTCTGTAGATTGCTTTGGATAGTATGGTCATTTTCATGATACTAATTCTTCCAATTCATGAACAAAGTATATAGCTTCATTTATTTATGTCTTTAATTTTTTTCATCAGTTTCTTATAGTTTTCAGAGTACAGGTCTTTACCTCCTTGGTTAAATTTATTTCTAGGTAGTTTATGCATTTTGATGCAGTTGTAAATGGGATGATTTTCTTAATTTTTTTTTTTGTTGTTGTTGTTAATCCTCACTCAATGATACTTTTCCATTGATTTTAGATACAGTGGAAGGGAGGAAGGGGGAGAGGGAGGGGGAGAGGGAGAGGGAGAGAGAGAGGGAGGGAGGGAGGGAGGGAAAGAGAAAGAGAGAGAGAAGGAAGGAAGGAAGGAAGGAAGGAAGGAAGGAAGGAAGGAAGGAAGGAAGGAAGGAAGGAAGGAAGAAGGGAAGGAAAGGGAAGGGAAGGGAAGGGAAGGGAAGGGAAGGAAAGAGGAAGGGAGGAAGGAAAGAAAGAAAGAAAGAAAGAAAGAAAGAAAGAAAGAAAGAAAGAAAGAAAGAAAGAAAGAAAGAAAGAAAGAAAAGAAAGATCCATGTGAGAGAAACACATCGATTGGCTGCCTCCTGCACAAGCCCAACCAGGGCCGGGGATGGAACCTGCAACCCAGGTACATGCCCTTGACTGGAAATTGAACAAGAGACCCTGCTGTCTGCAGGCCAGCACTCTAGCCACAGAGCCAAACTGGCCAGGGCTTAATTTCTCTTTTTGATAGTTCATTGTTAGTGTATAGAAACATCACAAATTTTATATATTAATTTTGTATCCTGCAACTGATTTCATGTATTACTTTTAATATTTTTTTTTGGTGACATCTTTAGGGTTTTCTATATTATAGTATCATGTCATCTGCAAATAGTGACACTTTTACTTCTTCCTTTCCAATTTGGTTGCCCTTTGGTACTCATGCTAAAGTTAGTCAATGTAATGTCTTCACATATAACCCAGATACTTTTCAAACTGCTGCCTCTGCACTGGAACTCAGAGCAAATGAGTTTGTGTGTGAGCACTAGAGTCTCAGTTTTCCCATCCAAGTACTAACCAGGCCCGACCCTGCTTAGCTTCCGAGATCAGACGAGATCGGGCGCGTTCAGGGTGGTATGGCCGTAGACTGAGTCTCAGTTTTCTATAGCCCTTCAACACTCTCAGATGTAAGCCCCCTGGTTTTCAAACCCAGGTAGTATGAGGGCTCCTCTTCCTGGTGCAGGTGTCCTGGGCTGGTGAGCCTGGTGTGGTGCTTGAACTCCTCACTCCTCAGAGGGGACCACTGCAGTTTTTATAACACTCCAACTTGTGGATTAACCACATCAGGGGTGTGGGTCCTAACTAGACCATGTCTCTACCCCTGCTACCCATCTCACTGTGGCTTTTTAAAAAATATTCTTAGTTTTAGGAAATCTGTTTAGCTAGTCTTCAGGTCATTCTGAGCAATGGTTGCTTAAAGTTTAGTTGTAGCTTTAGTCTGTCCATGGGAGAAGGTGAGCTCAGGATCTTCCTACTCCATCATCTTGACCCTTCCTTCCTGCCATAAAGATCATAATTAGCAAGATTTTAATCACTTACATTTTTCAAACCTTTTAGTTTACTTTATTCAAACTATAAGCATCAGAACTCAGCACATTTCTAAAGAGGGGTCTTAAGCAATGCATGTATCACTTCTCTATGCACTATGCCTGTTTGTATCTTAATATTGATCTAGTTCTTGTACTTTCTAACAGAATCCCTGATGATAATTTTTATTTTCCAGGCATGCCATTCACTGTGATCTTGGGATCTCTTATTTTTTAACCCATATGAATAAATCAGACATTATCATGGGTTTAGGTTTGTTTAGATTTCTTATCCAATATTTATTTTTTTCCTTTCCCCTATCTTATCCACAAATGTTGTTCTTGAATGATTTCCCACTGGTCTATGAAGTTAAATTATGAACTTAGCCTGAGTTGAGAGTACCTTGCTTCCTTTCCAATATGATATTATCATCCCAAAAGGAAATCCTGCCTTCAGTATTGCTCTTCCCAGGAGGATAAAGGAGAACATTTCTCTGAGCTTTTAAGTATTATATTTCTTGAATCCATGATGCTTTGATAAAAGATACACCATTATTTTATGTGTACCCACAAAAAATAAAAGCTCAATACAAGGGATCTAATAATATAATATGCAAATCTAAGAGAATTTAATAATATAAGAGAGATTATATGTGAGGGCTATCCTCATTATATATCCTCATTGTATAAGTAAATGAAAAGACAAACAAATAAACAAAACTACCATATAGGAAAGAACAGACAAAAAGCTTGCATTTCTGAATATTAGCACTGAATGGAAGAAGAAAAAAAATTTCCCTCTGATTATTTGAACCAAAACCCAGTACAAATATAGGCTTGCCATCTGAATTCACAAAAGTGATTGTAAGTTGCTATTGGATTATAAGACATGTCTCAATTTTATATATGTTGAAATATGTTTTAAAAGTTGGTTTTAGAATCAACAAAAGGAATTAATTTAAATTGTTTAGAGATTAGTGTTGTTTATAGGTTTGCCTATATTTTCTTAACTTCTAAGATGTTTGGATAAGCATCTATATCTATACCTCATTGTTCTCCAAACTGGATTTCCAGATGTCTCAAGGTCATTTATCACTGGATAAACCTCTCTGGGTTCAACTTGATGTTTTCTCCCATCCTCCATAAAGATGGAACATTTGAGAGGCTAATGTCCATAATGAGGTGTGTATATTTTAAAGACCCTCAGAGCAATGCAGTATTGTCTTGCTCAGGGTCGTATACATCAAAATGCCATTGTCAGATGTAAATAGCACTGAAAATATATTCAGTTTAACAACTGGCTTTATGGTATTGGTTTTCAACACTCTCCATCAGATACACAGTAGACTATCATCTTACTAAATTTCTCAAATTAAGTGAGATCATACTTCTCATTCACATTGAATGGTTAACTCTCAAGGAATACCTTGATGCTTCTTGTGACATATGTGCAGTGGAATTACTTTGCTACTGACCCGTAAATCCTCCCATGGTGTCAGAAAAAAATAATGTCATTATGATAAAATAGAAGTATGAGATCATGTTGAGTTAAAATAGTTTAAAATGATCTTTTTTACACTAAAAATGACCTGGAAACTATATTCATTAGATACTAGATATATGCAGATTTTTCTCTAATTGATTTAGATTTCCACTCTGGAACATTAGTCCAGTGATTAATGTTAATTAAATTTGGAAAATTCTGCACACTTTGCTCCCCTCTTAAAAAGTCATAATACACATTTGAAAATTAAATGCTATGAGAAGCCTGGACAGTGAGGAAACCTAGTCAACTTTTCACAGCCATTAACCAAGAAACCATGTCTTTCATATAAAACCTATTCTCCTTTGCATTGCACAGTTTAAGATGCTAGAGAACAATTATTCATTTGACTCTATTAGCAACGATTAGAGAGCCAGACAGGACACAGAAAGGGTAGGGCCTCATAGACTGTTTAAATGGGAAGGTATTGAAGGGTTTTAAGTAAGAGTGATCTAATCTGATGTGCTGTAGGACTAAATAAATCAAATCTCCTTCATCAATAAAGAGTTCATTCATTCATTCATTCATTCATTCATTCATTCATTCATTCATTCATTCATTCATTCAACAAGTATTTAATAAGTGTCTATTATATGCCAGCTGTTGTGTTAGATGCTAAAGAGTAAGATTCAAGAGATAGAGTAGATGATAAATTGTAAGATGACAAAAAGATGGTCATCCTCAGGGCCAGAATCTTGTAATAATATGTTGGAAAAGTGTCGTGGTAGGGAAATTCAATCCAACACACATTCACTGCAGTACCACTATGGGCTAGATAGCTGTTCCCTCCTAGAGTTACAGAGATAGACCCAGTACATTCCAGGCTGCTAGGGAGCCTATAGCTCGTGGGTGGAGCCACCTCTCTTTGGTTGCCAAGTGTCAAACCTTTGTAGAGCAAGATCTAAAGAAAGCAGAACAGTCTTTTATTTGCCCTGAGACAGTTCATAAATGTAAGGGTTGAAGGAGATTCTATTTCCACTGCCCACTTACAATTGATCTAATATTTTTAAGTTTCCATTTTAGAATATACTCTGCCATAGCTTTCAAAAATAATGTAATTGATTATCAAAAACTATAGAAAAACATAAAAAAAGAAAATGTAAATAAGTCACAGTTGTGGAACTGGCTTATGATAGAGAGACCAAGGTTTTCTAGGGTTATCTTGACTCCTGATAGATTTGTAGTTTTGGTCCCAGTCCACATAGGTTCTTCCAATAAACTCCCTCTAATAAGTGAACACAATATAACAACCACAATAACAACAAAAAACCTAATTAGTTGCCCTCTAGTACTGTAAATTAGGAGTGATCAATAATAATGCTTTACTTAGGAATGTGTTGTTTAGCTATTGGTGCTCAAGGTGGTATTTTCCACTGTGTTCTTTTGCTTAAATCTAACCCAGCAATACCTCCTTTTCAAAACCTTTAAGTTATGACATTTTAATGACAAAGAAATAACAGTTTTATTATTTATTGACATACTTCTGTAAGACTTTTTCCTAAATGTGTGAGGTATATCTTCTTTGATCACCCTATTGTATTTCAACAAGTTGGTAATACTATTTTTTATAGCAAGCATAGAAACATAATTTAGTCTTTTCCCCTGTATGGTTAATCAGAACAATTTTTATTGATATTTTTAAAAAGCTTCTTTTAACTTCAGTTCTTAATATTGGTATTGCCATGTGAGCTTTTGGGATTGTTGTCAAATATGGAAAACCTTTATCAAGCTTCTTTCTTATTATGCTCTTACAGAATACTTGCTATAGGTTTGTACCCTCCAGGCATAGGAATTCAAATAAAGTCTATTTTGTACTTCCCATAAAAATATATGATGTATTTATAATTGTATATAGAATATATTTCTAACGGGTGAATTTTCATTTTGACTTGGTGTCAATGAAAACGAAATTCTTAGCTTAAAATTTTTATATGTCTAATGAATGGAAGAATTTTCCACAGACAAGCTTCTGGTTGCATACATTCCAAACCTTGTTTCTACTCATTATCCACATACTTCTGGTGTTAAGAGCCCCTTACATCAGGGTAAATGCCAGTAGGACCTCTGGCCTTGCACTTTCGTGTCATGAGCCTGGGTGAGTCAGTACAGTGGGTAGTCCTAGTATTCCTGGAAGCCACTCATACCAAGACAGCTAGCAGTAGGAGAACTGTAAACAACATAAATACACCTCACTAAGTACAAACTAAATCTACCCTAAATTCAACTTCTCCTTAACTGGATCTCAAAAATGCTCTTGATCAGTCCAGTGAAACTTGACCAGAGAGAAAGTATAATGAAAGGGAAATTGAAGTGGAGAGAGGCAGCAGGCTTAACCAATTGTGGTTTAAATATTTTATTTCTGCAATTTTTTTAAATAAAACCTAACCTCCTATGAATGCATTGGTAGGACCCCTCCCAAGGTCTTGGAAGGGCTTTATGCTGTTGAAGAGTCTGAAGCTTAAGTTTCACTGGCTTTCCATCTCTGAGTCTTATTTTTCTCTTGTTTCCAACTGACTTAGGCTTTTTCTACTAACTCTACCTTTTTCTGTTGCATGCCTTCCTCTTAAAGTTTCTGTTGACTCCCATGGAGCCCAGTTCTACTTTATAACTTCTTTTCCTGCAGCCTTTCAGCTTAATCTTTCACTGCTTAGTTCTTTTCCCCCAGAAGTGGTTGCTTTTGGTTTAAGTACCAATGCCTAGAACAGTTGCCTAGGATGGGGTAGGGAAGACTGGGAAACAGTACGTATAATATGTTCTGAATGGGACTACCCCAAGGAATCGCCAGATTCTAACATCAAGAAGGTAGGACAATGAGTCAAGGAAGTAGACCTGCTGGGTGGTGAGAACCACCGCTCTTGGTTAGTGGTGGATAGAGCACATTTAAAGGAATACTACCTCTCGATTACTATGTCTCTCACAGTCTTTCCATCACAACCAATTCTTTTCATCAGATTATTGATATATTACTTTTAAAATGCTTATAAATACACCACTTTGGGACATTGTGTTCCGGGAGAGGAACCTCAGCTGTGCCTCTGAGGGGCTTCCCATTAATGAAAGGTATAGGAAGATCATTCTCACATAGAGGGATTTGGGGGAAAGCAGGATCCATGACTGGCATTTCTAGTACAAGTAAATATTTAAATATCAAATCTGTACATATAATATAGAATTTCCCATTTTGCAGAGTTGGATACAGTTAAGTGAAAGCAGTATTATTGTGAGCTATCTGGTGGTAGGTGAAAAGTTATTTTCTTCTCATCATGTGCGTCATCTCCCAAATCTTTGCCTCCACCCAGATCTTCGTCCTCTGAACTTCCCATGAAACCACCCAGAAGACCCATTTGTCTGAAGCCATGCTTTTTCCAGAATTGCTTTTGCTCCACTATTTATTTTCACAGTGAAGATCACCACCTTTTCCCATGCCAGCTGCCCAGGACCAAAAGAAACCCTTTGAATGCGATTTGCATGTTGTCCTTTTCATTTAATTGGTCAACAAAGTGTATCAATTCTAAGTTTGAATATCTCCCAAATCCATCCACTTCTCTCCATCCCACTGCCACTGTCAATATGGCCCTCATCATTTCATGGTGAGTGGAGGCATCAGTCCCCTAAATGGCCATTCTTTGATTCAGTTTATCTCCCTCATTTCTGGTCTAAGTCTTTTTTAAATTACTACCTAAATCATGTGTTTAAATCACTAATCTCTTCCTGTCCTTCCTCTGCTTAGGGTTTCTCGGGGTGAAGTTTAAATCCTTTTAGTATCTCTATGATACCTTTCAGTCATTTCTTACCAGCTTTCTCCAGCCTTTCAATCCATTAAGCATGTCATGCTCTTTCTCATCCTTAGGTTTTTGCATCTTTTGGTTTACCCACCCCGCTCCCCGCCACCACCACCACCGCCGCCACCGCCCTGAAAAACTTTTCTGTTGTTCTTGCTTAGCTCAGGTGCCCTGCCTTCCAGAAAGCCTACCCTGACCTCAGACCTCAGACCTCAGACCTCATCTGGCAGTCTGATTTAGAAATTCTCAACCACCCCTATGCTTGCCAGTACCATGACTGCCATTGAGCTATAATCACCAGCAGAATTTTTGTTGCTATTTTCAATCATAATTAGACATTTACTGGATGCTAGTTTCTGTACTTGATAGGCATGCTTTTTAAAAAAAAAAAAATTAATGATTTTTTAGAAAGAAAGGAAGGGAGAAAGAGATAGAAACATCAATGTGAGAAACATCCATCGGCTGCCTCCTGCACGCCCCCTACTGGGGATCGAGCCTGCAAACTGGGCACTTGCCTGACAGGGAATCAAACCAGGACCTCTCAGTCCATGGGACGATGCTCAATGCACTGAGCCACACCAGCCGGGCACATAGGCATTCTTTCATTTGATCCTTACAAAATGTTATGAAGTTGACTTCATTAATTTACCCATTTTACAAGTGAGGAAGCTGAGGATTTGTGAAATAATAAACTTTTCCAAGATGGCACTGCTGGTAAGCAGTAAGTGGCAGAGCTGGAATTTTAGCCTGGGTTGATTTCATGGATTCCAAAGCAAATGCTGTTAAATCCAGCCTGTCTCCTGCCCATTTATCACACTTTCTTGTAATAATCTTTTTAAAAATTAATCTGTAATAGGCTATATTTTAGTTTTAGGTTCACAGCAAAATTGAGGGGAAGGTATAGAGACTGCCCATATACCTTCTGCTCCTACACATACCTAGCTACCCCCATTATCAAACTTACATTGTCATATTATTATCACCCAAATCCCACAGTTTACCTTAGAGTTCACTCTTGGCATTGTACATTCTATTGGTTTTGACAAATGTCTAGTGACATGTACTTGCCATTATACTATCATACAGAATAGTTTCACTGCCCTAAAAGTCCTCTGTGCTTTGTCTAACCATTCCCTCTACTTCCTAACCCCTGGAAAACACTGATTTTTTACTGTCTCCATAGCTTTGCCTTTTCCAGAATGCCATATATTTATATATTTTAATATCATATAGTGGGTATCCTTTTAAGATCAGCTTCTTTCACTTAGTAATATCCATTTACATTTCCCCATGTCTTCAAGGCTTGATAGCTCACCTCTTTTTAGTACTGAATAATATTGGATATACCAGTTTATCCATTCATCTATTGAAGGACATCTTTGTTGCTTTCAATTTTCAACAAGTATGAATGAAACCCCTATAGAAAGCTCTCTGCAGGTTTTTGTGTGGATGTACATTTTCAACTCTCTGGATAAACACCAGGGAGCATGATTGCTGGATTGTATGATAAGAGTATGTTTTATAAGAAGCTACCAAACTGTCTCCCAAAGTGACTATACCATTTTGCATCCCCACAAGCAATAAATGACAATTTTTGTTATGCCACATCTTGGTGTTGTCAGTGTTCTGGATCGTGGCCATTCTAATAGGTGTGTTGTGGTATCTCATTGTTGTTTTAATTTGCATATCCCCGATGACATATGATGTAGAGCATCTTTTCATGTGCTTATTTGCCATCTGTATATCTTCTCTCTTGAGATGTCTGTGAAGGTCTTTCACTCATTTTTTAATTTGTTGTTCATTTTCTTATTGTTGAGATTTAAGAGTTCTTTGTATATTTTGGAAAACATTCCTTTATTAGATATGTTTTTTTGCAAATATTTTCTCCCAGCTCATGGCTTGTCTTTTGATTCTCTTGACAGTATCTTTCACAAGCAGAACTTTTTTATTTTAATGACATTCAGCTAATCAATTCATTCTTTCATGGATTGTGCCTTTGGTGTTGTATCCAAAACATCATCACTAAACCTAAGGTCATCTAGATGTTCTCCTGTGTTATCCTTTAGGAGTTTAATAGTTTTGCATTTTACATTGAGGTCTACAATTCATTTTTGAGTTAATTTCTGTAAAGGTCTATGTCTAGATTTATTTTCTTGTATGTGGATGTCCATTTGTTCCAGCATCATTTGTGAAGAAACTCTCTTTGCCCCATTGGATTACCTCTGCTCCTTTGTCAAAGATCAGTTGACTATATTTATGTGGGTTTATTTCTGCGTTTTTTATTCTGCTCCAGTGAGCAATCTGGGTACTCTTTTACCAATACCACACTGAGCTTCCAACATATATCATTTTCCTTTTTAAAATAAACTTCTTTACAAATTCCTTCAATTTTTGTTTATCTGAGGAAGTCTTTATTTCTCCTTCACTTTTGCAGGGTAATTTTACAGGGTACAGTATTCTTAATGCCCTTTTCTCTTGATACTTTATTTCACTCTACCCTCTTATTGCTCGCATGATCTGAGGACAAACGAGTCTGGCAGTCTTATCTTTGTAAGATTTTTTCCCCTCTGACTTTCTTCAAGATATTTCCTTAACCTTTGATTTTCTGCAATGCAAATATAGTATGCCTAGGTGTAGCTCTTGTTTGTTTAGCTGGTGTTTTTGTTTGTTTGTTTGAACAATTTTTTACATTTATCCCACCTGGTGTTCTCTGAGATTCTTGGATCTGTGGTTTGGTGTCTGACATTAATTTGGGGAAAATTCTGTCATTATTACTTCAAATATTACTTCTCTTCCTTTTTCTCTTTTGAGTATTCCCATTATACATGGTACATCTTTTGTAGTTGTTCCACAGTTAATAGACATTTTCTGTCCTTTTTCTCTTTGCTTTCAATTTTGAAAAGTCCTCAAGCTTGAAGATTCATTTCTCAGCCATGTCCAGTTTATTAGTAATCCCATCCAAGGCACCCTTCCTTTCTGTTTTAATGAGTTTGATTTTCAGAATGTCTTTTTATTCTTACTTTGAATTCCCATCTCTCTGCCTACACTGCCCATCTGTTCATGCATGCTGTTTACTTTACCTGTTAGAGAGCTTAGCACATTAATCTTGGTTGCTTTAACTTCATGGTCTGATCATTCCAGTATCCTTGCACATCTGGTCTGGTTCTGATGCTTGCTCTCTCTTCAAACTGTGTTCTTTGCATTTTAGTATGCCTTGTCATTTTTATTGGAAGGTAGATATGAGGTACTGCGTAAAAGGGACCACTGTAAGTAGGCCTTTAGTGATGTGCTAAGAATAGTCCTGTGATTAGGTCTCAGTCTTTTGGTGAGCCTGTGCCTCTGGACCCTGCACTGCACAAGTGCTTCTCAGTCCTTCCCCACTTCATGGGATAGCAGAGCTAGAGTGGGTGGAGTTGGATAGTTCTCTTCCTCTACCCAGTAGGTTAGGCTCTGATTACAGAGTTTCTCCTGAGGGCAGACTTTGTTAAGAAAAGAATGCTCTCGTGTAATTTTAAGTGGTTTCTTTTTTTCCTCCACCTGCCAGGAGCATGAAAAGATTTTTTTTTGTTCTTCATGGTGAGAACCTAATTAAGCCCCTAGAAGTAAAACTCAAAAGTGTGGGGACCACCTATGACTATGTCTTCTTGGAGTTTTTGACTCTCAGAATTGTTCTCAAGGAGCCTGTAGCAATTCATCAGTCCTAGTTTAGATTTAGTTTTTGACTCTCAGAATTGTTCTCAAGGAGCCTGTAGCAATTCATCAGTCCCTGATGAATTGCTAAACTAGGGAACCCCGGTGCTGGTTCCCATGGAGGTTTCTGCTCACGGGTTCCTGTCCCAGTAAGCTGTGATTATCTGTGTTCACTTGCCTGTCTTTCTAATTTGAGGGACAGTGTTTGCCCTGTGGCTGCACGTCTCTTACAGATCTAAGAAAAGTTGTTAATTTTTCAGTTTGTTCAGCTTTTTACTCTCTTGGATGGAGTGCCAACCTCCAAACTCCTTACTTTGAGCTAGCTCCTCAGGGGATGAGGCCTTGCTTGCTTTGTCTGTTTCATGGCAGAACCTAACAGAGCCTGCACAGAGAAAGCTAGCGCTGAACGTGTTAATGTTTGGTTGGTGAATAATGAATTGATAAGTCATGATATTTGTATTCTAATGACATCGATTTATTGGACACAGAGATCTGTAGTAGGTAGTTTGTCTCTTTTTACCACACTGTCTCCCCCACCTGAGATTTCCATTCCCTAAGGCCCCAGCACAATCTCACCTTTATGTTGCTTCTGACAATTTACTTTCTTTACCTGAAGTTTAAGAACATTTATTAGACTACTCAAAAACATTTTTAATTAATATACTTTCATTTTTTACATATATTTTTACATGTATTAACTTTGAGTGTTTTGGGGTTTTTGTTGTTGTTGTTGAGGGAGTAAGGATGGTTGTAATATATGAGCCTTTCATGTAAAAATAAACTTCCAGGGAATTTCTCAAACGTAGCTCCACATGAAAAGATCAATAGAAAGAAATAATGATGAGGTTACGGCCTTCTGTTCCATCATTTTATGGGTTATAATAAAATAATGCCATATAATTTTCATAAGGGTGAGGTTATTTTATTCTGTCTTTTCTCATAAGAACTTCTTTCAAGATTATTATTCTACTCCACCACAGTCTAGCTTCTCTAAATCTAAGTCAACTAACCTTTATTTCAAGTATCTGAGATGAGTGAATGCCTTTTTTAAAGTCGTTATCATTTTATAGAAACGTTTTATCTTTTTGCCTCATCCTTCATTTTTCACTTGGTATGATGAACTCTTGAATACTTCAAAGCCTTTGTCCTCTTGTACTACCAAACAATGAAGTATAGCCATGTGAAGGATTTTATGAATATTTGAATCTAAAAAGCCTCATTCTCCTGTAGCTCAAAGAATGCAGAGTTAATGCATTTCTAGCTGCTTTGAACCCACAGGAACGCATGTCTAAATCATACCAGGGTTTTGTTCACCAGGCTCCTATCAGTCTGGGAGGAGGTGCCTGGTTCTCGATCTCTTTCAGAATGGCCAGATGATGAATGCACCCAGGCTTTCCTTTTCAGCTACACTTCTCTCAACCCACCTAAGCGTCTTTCAACAAGTAGACTGAGTATCTTAATCAGCTTTTCTCCTCTCTCGCCACTTCTCCTGTCAGGATCCTGGACTTGTGCCTAGGAGAGGAAATAACAGTACATTTCATCAGCAGGATTTCCATTAGATGTCTAGGTGCCACCATGGGAGTTGCAAAGTGTCCCGTTACAGAAGCTGAACAAACTAGGTGTTTCCAGCATTCCTGCCTCCCTAGAATGGAGAACCATTGCTCACCTCTTCGTTCCGTTTCCCCTTTTCCAGATTGTCTCCCATTGCTCCACATCCTCCACTCCATCTCCTTCCATTCATCTCTCTCCTGCTTTCCCTTTGGGCCCTGGATTTAGTCCATCGAGTCTTGCCAGCTACTTTTTGGACCAGGCTTTCCTGGCACCTCTTTCCTGTTCCTTTACTGCAAGAGCTTGACTTCCCCTCCAGCCCCCAAGTGCCTGCAGTGTCGTCTCCTTCCAGCCTCGTGATGCAAGATTTAAGACTCACCTTGCATAGCCGCATCTTTTTCTCATGGTACTATACACTTCCAACTATATTCAAACAATGACAGAATTTCTTTTTTTCATCTGAGGGCAAACATATCTCTTGATTTTCCAATTGCGTCAGGTACAGCAAGAACCCTTTATTCACTGTCCTTCCACATTTGTTTCTTACCTGCAACATACCTTCTGTGTTTTCTCCATTTCCTTAGCTAGGGAGCAACTCAGCTGTCTCCAAACTCAGAAGCTCAGGAGAGGGTGGAAATGGAAGATGATAATGATGATGCAGGGAGCTCAGGCAGCAGATGGCGGGGACACTTTTCCAAACCTCTGTGAACATCTACTACAGTTTAAATTCCAGAATTGACTTTATGGATTTGGCTTTGGACCACCCTGTGTGCTGGGATTGCAAGTGCCAGTCAGGCCAAGCAAAAGCTGAGGCGAGATGGAAGGATTCTTCTCAGAAAGTAGAAGGACAGAGGGAAGAGTGACAGATGGCTCGACTTTAGTTAAAACTGGTATAGTGGTAAATGAAGATCATTTCCAGCAGTGGCTAAATTTTTTCAAAACAGTGTATTATATTTAGATAAACTAGACTTAGAAAGAGAAAAAGAGGCAAAATACCACTCGTATCAATTAATATAATTGTGTGGGTATTCCTCCTTGCCTGACAATTTCACGGCCCTGAACAGCTTGGTTTGGCTCTATTTCTTTTTTGAAAAACAACTTTTGAAAAAATGTTTCTGCTTTCTCCAAAGGATTATAAGCAGAAAAAGTTACTCAACTAATTTATCATAAATATCTCTAAACTTGGTTTTTCAGCTCTTGTTGGGAATGTTAAATCTTGAAAAAATTATATATCCATTATCAAATTGGCAAGACATACAGATTGAACACAATCCAGTCATGTTTTAGATATTCCCCCAAACACATCTTTTCTTTGCCAGCTCATGGAGGGTCAGGTCTGAAGAGCAAGCAAGCCCTGATTCCATCTCAGCAGCGGGACCGCGGAGAGCGGCTCTGGCGGAGAGCGCCCTGTTCAAAACTGCTCATGAAAGTCCAAGTCAAATGACATGGTCCATTGCTATAAGGAACTTTTCCATCTTCAGTGAAAAACTACTCATCTGCTCCTATGAATTAGTAGCCTTTACTGATCCACATAATCAAAAGTTGTTCATGTGAGTGTCTCTTGTGTTCTGCTCAAGGTGCTCAGTTGTATTTTGCCCCAATACAGTGACTAGAACCCTCGAGATACAGAGTGAAGGAAGATTTGGGTTCATGTCCTTATGTTCATAGTCTGCCATTTAGTAAATTCATACTCATGGAAAAGTTTTGTTTTTCCTTATTTGTAAAACAGGGGTCATAATAATCATAGCTACTTCTCAGGGAAGCTCTAAGGATTGAATTCGAGAAAGAAAGTGAAAGGCAGTTTTAAAACAACCACAAAAGATTTATCTCTTTACCCAACAAGCAGATTTAATGAGTTCCTAACAAGTATCCAGTTTTGACCTATATACTGGGACTATCAAAATGGGAACTGAAACCCATCTCTAGGGCTCTTTGTCATTCAGTGGAGGCCATATTCACACATTTAAACAAGGAGATAATTGCTTTAATTAAAGTGTATACAAAGTACAGGAAGAGCAGGGGGAAAACTCAAACCCGCCAGGGAGTGGAGAGGAGCTCCCCAGAGGAGATAAGCATTTGAGCTGACTTGAAGGGTGAGTGAAATGTTGCCAAATGAGCAAAGAGTGGGAACCGATCCAGGGAGAAGACCGTGTGCAAACACAAAGGCACAGGGAACATGGCACATTTATAATCTGGAGCTGAGGGGAAAGAGCTGAGCTGGAAAGATTTAGGAGTTCTCATCTTATAGGAAACTATAAAATCCAAGATAGAATGAGAGGCGATGAGAGCTAAGGATGGTTTCAGGTGGAGAAAAGATGAGAAACCCATGAAGGAGAATGAGAAGTAGCAGCCAGAGAAGTGGATGGAAAACTAGAGGAAAGTAATGTTTTAGAAATAACTGGAGAAGATAATTTGAAGAAGGACGTGTGGTAACAGTGTCATACACAACTGAGAGAGCAAGCAAGAAATGGACTGAAAGGCATCCACTAGATTAAAAAACCCAGAGATTGTTAATAACCTTAGTGAGGATCAGTGCAAAGACAGGTGTGAAAGCATTATTGCCATGTACTGGGGAGTGAATAAGAATTCGGAAAAGACTATTTGCTCCTTGCTGGCTCAGAAGAAGAGAAGAATGAGAGCATCAAGGGTGTTAGGGAATGTTGGTTCTTATTTTCAGCAACTACACTGGAACTGTATAGAGTTGTAACTAAGGGCGACAACTTTTGTAGGGAACATTTCAATTCAGACAGAAAAGACTGGAACATGTTTCATTTATGTTTTACACACATGTAGCATATATCTACATAATTTAACAATTTTCTTGTGTTCTTACAAAGCACATCTTGGTGGTTTTATCAATTAAAATGTGAGTATACTTATCACAGAATATGGCTAAAAATAAATTTCAGAAACATGGGTAATTTTCTTAAGTTGGGATGAATAGCTCTACATCCCTTTATTTAAGAGGTAAATTGAGAATCTGTTATATGTCAGTCACTGCCTAGGCCCTGGTGATACAAGGTAGGCAAGGTAGGCCCAGCCATGCTAGAATAGACAGTTTAATGGAGGGGGCAGGCACCGAAAACAATTATTGAAACAATTGCATTTAATTCTTTCCTAGATAGGCAAACTCATGTTTTAACCTTTCAACTTTCTAATACCAGTGCCATCCACAAAGCTTTCTCACTTCATTCCAACAGGCATTTATTGGGTATTGGCTGTTATCAGGCAATTGACTAGTCATAAGAGGAAACGGATTTGGAAGAGATACGTTCTGCCATAATGAGCTTGTAACTAATTGTGCAAACTGGACCTAAACCTTTCAAGAATAAAACATGATAAAATATCACATATAATGTTTAAATGAGGGATAAAACACTTTTTTATAGGAGTTTTAAATTTTCTGTTTCTCAGATACTGGTTTTAAAAAGCATACATTTAGCCCTGGCCGGTTTGGCTCAGCGGTTAGAGCGTCGGCCTGCGGTCCAGAGAGACCCTGGTTCGGTTCCCGCTAAGGGCATGTACCTCGGTTGCAATTTGTCCCCGGCCCTGGATGGTTGTGCGGGAGGCAGCCACTCGATGTGTCCCTTTCACGTCGATGTTTCTCTCTCTCTCTCTCTTCCTCTCTCTCCCTCCCACTCTATCTGAACAAAAAATGGAAAAATGTCCTCAGGTGAGGATAAAAAATAAAAAAATAAATAAATAAATAAATAAATAAAAAGCATACATTTAATGGCTTTTAATTAACTAAAATCATATGAAGTTACAACTATAAGGGAACCTAATTTTCAGGTAACCCATAAATTTATTTTGCAGATGAGAAGACTAAGATCCAGAGAAATGAGGGACTTGCCTAAGACCCCATGAATCGAATTTAAAAATTGCAAGTCTAGTCAAATGCTTCCATTTACAGTCATTAAACATTAATCAGAAGATATTTATGGCATAGGGTTAAAAATCCTATCAATTTTCTACACCATTCCTGGTCCAAATATGCTTTTTTTTTTTCTGTGGTAGCCAATTTTGGGGTTTTCTAAGTAGATAGTGATAATATACACATATAAATAATGAGAATTTGTTTCTTTCTTTCTGTTTCTGTATCTTGCTTCTTTTACTCTTTTCAAGTTGTACTGACTAGAACATACATTATAATACAGTACTGATAACAGGCACCCATCCAGGATTATTGCCCATGTGTATTATTTCAATAATGATGATCTGTTTCTATCATTATTTTTGCATTTGTCAGTGATTTTTCTTATCAATCTTTGAGGTACAATGAAATAGAGATCATTAAGAAAAGCCAGGATTTCTTACCTTTATTTATTTATCAATTTTCAGACTTTGAGTTTTGGTCTTAACAACCACTACTGATGACCAGTGGGGTGGTTTTGATTTTGTTTTGGTGTTTTCAGTGTCATTATGGACCTCTGGATTTTATATTTTTGAAGTGTTTCAGTTCAAATAGTTATTGTTTTTATTCTCAAGTTGTCCCCTGTCAGACCAGAGGAAGCCTCTTCACATTCTACACTTTGTCTTTTTGACATGACTCCATTCATCTCTAAAAGCCCCCTTGCTTTCTGATACAAGATTTCCCAAGGTAAGCTTACTTATTTCCTCCACCAGACATGAAATTAGCCATTTCTCCAAGAATCTCTGGTTCCTTTTTTTGGGAAAGATTTGTTAATATTTTGAGTATGATTTTTGCATCTGTGTTCGAGTGAAATTTGTCTTTTAGACACATACACGCATACACACACAGACACACACACACACACACACACACACACACACAGACACACACACCTACCTTGTCTTGTTTTATTATAATTTCAAAAGCCTCACAGAAAATTTAAGGAGTGATTTCTCTTTTTCTATACTGTGAAAGAATTTGTGAGTGAAATTATTTGTTCCTCACGTATTTGGAATACCTTGCAAACCTAGGGATGGTAGTTTATTTTCTTTTTAATGTTTTTTTTAATTGATTTAAAAAATATGTTTTTATTTATTTTTTTAGAGAAAGAAGAAGGCGAGAGGGAGAGAGGAAGAGATAGAAACATTGATGTGAGAGAGAAACATCAATCACTTGCCTCCTGAACGCCCCCTACTGGGGATTGCGCCCATAACCTACGCATGTGCCCTGACTGGGAACTGAACCGGGACCTCTCAGTCCATGGGATGAAGCTCAATCCACTGAGCCACACCGCCGGGCAGGATGGTAGTTTCTTTGTAACACATGTTTATCTACTAATCCCATTTCTTTAATAATTAGTTTTCCACCAGTTTGACAGTGATTTTTAAAGAAAATAAGTGTAATGTTTAATAATTTTCATAGCATTTTTAGATGTTTTCTATTGGAAGCGTTATCTCAGCACATCTGGTACAATATATTGACTCATGATTTCTTTTTTTAAAGTGAGGGAAAGATGGAAGAAAAAGTTTCAATTACCCCAGAGTCTAACTCTTCATTCCCTTTTATTATTGAATTGTTGTGGCTTCAAAGTACTGGTTGTAAAGTCTCTTTCCTCACACAACTTCCCGTCCCATTTTTCTTGCTTTCCATCATGGCAGAATTATTCAAGACATGTTTATGGGATTTCCAACAGAGCTTTAAAATAGAAGATTGGCCACAGTGTGATATCCTGGCTAAATTTTTTCTTTCTCAGATACAAAAAAAAATGGCACAATTTTCTCTAATCTACTAAATCTTTTGTAAAATTATAGAATCTGAAATGTTGGAGCATTACAGTGAGTGGCAAAAAAGCAGAAGGAGTTGCCAGTTGATCAAAGCAGTGAGATGTGGGTACAGTTGGCATTTTTAATTGGTTTTACAAAACGTATTTTCTCTGCAGTTGACTATTCAAGTATGAGTGCAATAAAGTCTCTAAAGCATGTATCATAAAATTCTGTCACTTCATCAATTTCACATTCTATTTCTTTAAAAGAACTTTATACTTCAAAGAAACTAAATCTGAGATGTCACATAAAATATGCTGATTCATGCATTTATCGACATCTGGAATATATAGAATATTCTCCCTATTGATTGATTCTAAAGAGTTAACTGTAGTTAAAACATAACTTTTCAATAAAATGAGAAATTTCTTCATTATATCCAGATAATAGATTGATTTTTAATGTATTTCTTTGACATAAGCAGCTTCTATTAAGCATTTTTAAAAAGAAATAAGGGCTTCCACTTCTGGCCAAAATGAAGTGGCAGAACCTGGTTTACTCTCATGCCTGAAACAACCCAAAACAGAAAAAATACATGCAACAGCTATTTTCAAGACTGGGTATCAGATACTGAAGGACAGTGAACTCTCAAAGATGGTAAACAAATTAGGTTTTCTGAGATTGCTCCAGTTACCTCCTTGAGACAATCTCCAGGCTGTGGTGCAGGGAGGAGGAACCTGGGCAAAACCTGGCAAGTCCTCTGAGTTGACAAGATGATCTTTGAATTGAAGACCAAGACTGGGTTCACCAGACAGAGTACCATCGAGGAGAAAACTGCATAGAGGAAGAACGCCACAGAGACCTGCAGAGGGTCCCAGCTGAGTGTCCAGCTAGTAATGATCAGTGCATGCATGTGAGCAAACTGCTCACTGGCAGGGAAAGAGCTCCCAGAAAGGATTAGAGAGCATACCTGGCACCCACATAGAGTGGTCAGTCCCACAAGCCAAACTGAAAAACCTCACAGTTTGTATGTTTGGGATAGAGTGCTAGAAAGGTCTTGCCTCAGTAATGGGGAATAATTAGCCCTAGTCTAAGCACAGATCTGGCTCTTAAATCTTAAAAGCAAGACCTAGCCCTGGCCGGTATGGCTCAGCGGTAAGAGTGTCACCCGTGGACCAAAGAGTCTCGGGTTCGATTCTGGCCCCGGTTGGGGTTATGCGGGTGACAACCAATCGATGTGTCTCTCTCACATCAATGTTTCTCTCTCTCTCTCCCTCCAGCTCTATCTAAAAGATTAATGTAAAAATATCCTCGGGTGAGGATTAAAATAAATAAAATAAAAGCAAGACCTAGAAGAATCAAATATTTTCCAAATAACTTAAACCCAGAACAAAGCCTAAGAATGTTTGTGTAAATACAAACATTTCCAGTACCCAACAAGGTAAAATTCAGTCTCTGGCATCCAATCAAAACTTAGCGGGTGTGGAAAGAAGAAGGAAAACAAATATATAACCCATAAAAGGGGAGTAAAATCAATCCATCTAAACCAACAGAGAATTAACACAGATGTTAGAATTAGCAAACAAAGACATTAAAAGAATTATAATTTTATCCCATGTGTTCAAAAAGTAAAGCAGAGACACAGAAGACATTTAAAAAGAACCAAATTAAACTTCTAAATATAAAAACTATACTGTTTGAAATGTAACATTCCCAGATGGTATTGGTAACAGATTATATATTGCAGAATAAAAGATTAGACAATTTAAAGACATACTAATAGAAAGATCCAAAATGAAATACAGAGAGACACAACATTTAAAAGATGAAGCATCAAATAGCTGTGAACCAATTTCTATTCATTGATTTCTCCTATGTATATGTATATTGTCTTACAAACTAAATGGGATTAAGTATAGATTATTTTATAATCTAATAATGCAACAATGATTGTGAACATCTTTGCTTATACATGCACAACCATCACAAAAATATTTACCAAATTGTACATTTTAAAAGTGTGTGATGTCACTATACTTCAGTAAAGCTGTAATAAAAAATAAAAGACTAATAACACAGCTATGCTTACTATAAGATATGTGCATGATTCAAAGACTGATGCAATAACATGTTTGTTGTCCTCCCCCAAATGAATGGATTAGATGTAGCACGCAGAGAGACACCTGTAGAATTTCCCAAGGCGTGTGTGTGTCGGCGGGGATGGGGCTGTGAGCATGCGTGGGTGGAGGTGCAGAGAGCGGGAAGGAGAGGTAAGGAAGACAGTACAGAGACTCTTCTCAATGGGACTGAGAACTGAGGAGAAACAGAAGGTGGAATATATGAGTAAGCTGGATCAAGATTTTTGAAACAAATTCCAAGTGATAAAATTTGAACACCTAGCTGGAAAATCATTAGTTTGGGGGACAAGGAACTACCATTACAGAAGTGATGTTTTAAGATGAATTATCTGACTGTATATTCAGGTGTTCATTCACTCAATATATATTGAATGTCTAAGCTATGACAATTACAGGATGAACTGAAGAGGGGAGTCTATTACAGTTATCCATATGTGAAGTGATAAGGACTTGAACTGGAATCGTGTATTGACCATGACCAGACCATTGTAGACTCAGGATTATCATTAAAAACATATGGGTTAGGTAAGGAATCATTTACATGGTGATAGGGTGGACTCATGAGTGCTAACTTGGCCTCCCCATAAGCCTAGGTAAGAAAAGCAAGCTGGCAGCTCTGAGTTGCTCTGACTCAGTGGGTTTCTTCTTTCTCTCAGGCTGACAGAACCTCCCAATTTTGCACATGCCTCTGCAAGGAACTAGGGAGGCACTGGGAGTGCATCCATATACCTGTGTTATTTGATGTATATTCTTCCTTGCTCTTTGCTGGTATTGATAGCCATGGACATGTTGAGTGGGAGAGGGTTAGAGAGAGAGGATGTTGCATTCAGCACCCAATACACAGAAAGTTCGCTGAATGAATGGAAGAATGAAACCTTTTTGAGTTGCTTATAATGGTGCATTCCCTAAAGAGCTTCAAAAAAAAAGGGCTAGATAAAGGGAAAAAAACAAGCTCTTACCTTGAATGTCAACTCCGAGTGGTAATGACTGCCTGGAGCTCTGGATTGAGTGAAAATGTGAGGTTGCGTCTGGTTCTGTAAGAAAATCTACTGGCATAATCATCAGTGTCTACCTAGGTCAAGGGAGAAAGAATGGCCGAGGAGGTGAGAATAGAAGGGTAAGCAGAGGTGGGGAAAGAGGTCAGACTGGGACCTCATCAGCAGAGGTGAGGCTGGAGTCTAACAGATAGATGTGCACCCGTGAGAGGAAGTGCAGAGTGGTCACACATCACTGCGGTCCCTCCCTCCCCGCTCTCCAGTTCCCACCCTCCTCTCAGCTGGGCTGCGTGGGAAATATGCTGCAGCTTTTTTATTTAGACATGTTTAATATTATGAGCATAGACTGCCACTGAAGACAGAAAGAGCATGAATTTAGCAGTCCTAGTTTTGAATCCTGGTTCTACGACTTACTAGCTGTGTGATATTGGACAAATTCTTAACCTTTTAGAGCAGGATTTCTCATCTTTAAGAGTGAAATGACAGTGACTTGTAGGAATTTTTGCAATAATACAAATGACGTGTGTAATTAAATAAGTGTTCAACAAATGATAGTTATTATAAGTATTGCACGGTCAAATGCAGTACTCTATTTACCAGTGGGATCTTGCTTTATTATGGCAGTAGACTATTATAAATGGTGAAGGATTTAAGAATGTAATACTTGCAAGATGTTCTTTTCATTTGAATTTACTACATAATACTAGCAGAGTAATTTTAGTATTAATAGCTGGATGCTGGAACTGGCCATCGCTTTGTGATATAGAACTAAGCATAATAATGGTAACCATTTAAATGGTATACTGCCTATATCTGTTCAACAGTATCATAAAATTGACAACTTATAACTGCATCCAGCTCATCTCTATTTCATTTCTCCCTGGTCTCCTATAAACTCTCCCTAGTGGATTTTTTAGTTAAAAGTATAGTATATTCTGGCTATTGAATGAAATCTTATACACACACAAGCAACCTTAAGCACTGAAAAGTGTTTTTAGGATATTTGCCATTTTCTGAGTTTGGGTGAGGTCCCTAAAATTTTCAGTCACATCAAAACAGTCTCTCTGATCTGATTATCTAGACTCTCCTGTGAGTTCTTCACACACATCATTGAATCCCCTTCTCCTAGGTCAGGAAATAGACATTGACTTCTCTCTGAATAATGTTAGACCACATTTCTATGGCATTTAGACACATGCTTTCTGTGGTATTTATGTGGTTTCTTTATCATCCCTCTATTTAATAGGATGAGCCATGATCATGCCCCTGCTTTCCTGAACCTCATTTCTCATCCACGTGTACACTGTGCTCCGGCTGCTGCGGCTACTTGGACCTCACGGGCAGGGTGTCCCTGTTCCTCAGTGGCATTTCCCATTTTGCCCCGCTACAGAGTATCTTTCCTTGGCTGGTCTTTCCGCTGGGAAGCCTTCCTTGGTGTTCATCAAAGGGCACGGATCTTTCTTCCTCTCTGTTCCAATAGCATCTGGTACGGCCTCCGTCACAGCCTATGATATCGTTTCGTAAGTGGTAGCTTTGTCTGTCTTCGCTTCCCTACGGTAATCTCCTTGTGAATAAAGACTTTATCCTTAACACTTATACGTATGGAACAGATAGTATTTACATCTACTGAGAGACCAAATGAAATAACTTGCTCCTAATAGTTACTTCTCTGGGTTGAAAAGAGTATTGAGTTATTAAATAGTGCTAATTGTAGAATCTTCTGGAAGATCGCACTCTTCTAGACTTTGGTGTGTACTGAGTGTGAAACCTCTGTATAGGATGGAAACACTGCTTCATGTTGTGGTGGCCAATTTCTTTCCTCTTCCTGGAAATCTCTGTAATTAAATTTTCCTAGTCCTTTTGCTAGTGACCTGAAGGCCCCAAGGGAATTACATATGTAGAAACTAACCTGGCTTTGAGCCTTAAAATGGTTTATTGCTTCAGGGGGAGAAATTACTTTCCAGACAATTTAAACTGGATTTTCTTTCTGTATATGTTTTATATAATGGGGGGAAAATCCTAAATTACCCAGAATTTAGGAAAAAAGGGCATTGAACTTGTTGTATGGCATTGGTCACCTGTGTAGGAAATGTGCCTTTTAGGAGATGCCAACAAAGAATTGAATAGCCTGTATGTGGTCTCTGGTCTGATTGACACTCCCTGATATCCTAGCTTCTGTCCCCATTAATAATTACACATAAACACATGCGCTCAATCTTGCCTTTTCTTTGACATTTCTTGAGAGAGATAAGTAGCATACTTGAATACATTATTTATTCATTCAACAAACCTTAACTGAGAACCTGTTAGAGGTAAGGCCCTGTACTAGGCACTTAGAGGGATGCAGTTCCTTGAGGACAATACAGTTATAAGAGGCAAAATAAGAAATATTTTAAAAACAAGGTAAAAACGGCATTATGCCTTATGAGAGGACCAGGGATGTGCTTTTAGAGGTCAGAGAAAGGGAAAGGCACATTTGTGAGCTGCATCATTGGAGATTAGATGCTGAAACCAAATCTTCTTGCAGAATGAGTAAGAAATCCATGTCTTATTTGCAATGCAGAAACAAATCAGATGGTTTCCATGGCCTTTCAAAGAGTTTGAAGATTTTAAATGTATACATATCTTCCATATTAAATCTCATATCTTCATTTTTCCAGGATAAGGTTAAGATAAACATGCCCTTTAAGAGCATTTATCCTTGAAGTCTTTATCCCACAGGCTAGTGGGATGGTTTTGGTATGTGCATGATGCTTCTGAGTAAAGGGCAAAATGTAGCTCAACATGAGAACATTTGAGGACCTTATTCAATGATTGGCTAAATTTAACCTCAAAGAAATGATTACTTCACTGGTATCTCTGAATGTCTTCTAAAATAGGATCAATTTCCCTCATTCTGGGATGTTTTCAATCTGGCCTTGCTTAATGGTGAGGCAGTGAACCAGAAGCTGAGCTATTAATGACTTTCCATTTCCAAGACTTTCTGATGACCCTTTCATCTGATCAAAGCACAAGCAAATGAGGGTGAGAACAATTGCCCTGTTGAACTCCTGCTATGAGAAAATTTGTGCAATGCCCAGTGACACATTCAGTGAATCCTCAGGGCTAAGTGCTGTGCTGGGCTGAGGGGCTGGAAAGATGACTCTTAGTGTCTCCATGAGAGCACTCAGCCTCGTGGGGCAAAATGGAACATATATTACCGCAATCAAGAAGTCACTTAATAAGCTCACAAGAAGAATGGAACAATTACCGTACAGTAGGTAATTCTTTGGGAAGGTTTTGCACAGAAATGATGGAATTTAATGATACTGAATAACAAACCTTCAAGTCAGAAAAAAATGAAAGAACCAGAACACTAAGCCTGTATGAGGGGAGGAAAGCCCTACTCACCCTGTTCTGTTTAGTACAAAGCACTAAGATGATTCACTCACTTATGGCCTAGAAAGAGGTGCTTCAGATTGTCTTTCTAGTGGTGGTTTTCCTTGAGCCATTTCGACACACCTACCCTGTCTCATGCAGGGCCAGGGGGGTCCTTATTTGCAAGCGGAAGCTGGAGGTTTCTGGGAAGGGTTCTGGGGGTATCCCTTTCTGACCCATCACACCCTTTTGCCCTGTCATGGTATTTGAAACTCCATCATTCAAAGATGAATGCTTATCTACATTCCCCTTCAAAAAGTATTTGGTTGACCACCAATGGTTTGAATATTAGTTGGCAACCACCTGAAAATGAAGCTGGCATAGACAACACTATTCGAGGAAGAACTGCAACCTTTAAAAGCCATTATATTGTACTCCTGAAATTAATATAATTAATATCGTATTGTATACCAACTATACTTAAATTTAAAAATGATAAATTACAAAAAATAATAAAATAAAAAAAACACTACTGAAAGTGCTAAGAGGAGGGACGGGGGCTGAAACTGAGCACTGATAATACCTGCTTTATATCTTTACTTTAGGAGTTCCCACGTGTGCTTGCTCTCTCTCACTCTCTCTTACCTAAAAAAGGAATTGTAAGATGATCAGTTATAGGAGTTCCCGCACCTGAGCAAGGTGTACAAAAAATACACACATTCGATCTTATCACTGCCGTCCTTCAGCCAGACTTGCAACCCTATCTAATACCCCTCCCAAAAATATAACCTTACCCAAGGTCCAAAAGTTTACTAATCCCCAAACATTGTCATAATATCTAAGAGTACATCCAATGCCTAAGAGAATTTGGAGGGAAACAAACAAACCAAAAAGCCAGCTTCTTACTTCATTGTGGCCCTGACAATGGTTGACTATAATTCTTAGTTTTATAGCAATATTTCTGTGTGAATTTAAAAATTCACACATAATCTATTATTTATAGATTCTAAATAAAAAGCAGTAGGGGGGAAAGGTGTTAGTACTGGAAGGGGAGACAATCAATGAAACATTTCCCAGGAAAATTCTTGCCCATCTGAAATATCTCGAACTTCAGTGTTGAGTGTGGGCTGTGTGTATTTTCTCTCCAGTAGGCTCAGGATATTGCATCAAAGGTGTGGCTACAAAAATCCTTATTAGAACTCTTTGATGGAGGGGCACTAGCCCCTAAAGTTCTCCAAATCATAAATAGATCAGATAAGATAGCCTAATTCATGGCAGTACTTGGTTAATAACAACCCATGTATGGGAGGGGTCAATCCCCTGGCTGGCTATGATATACCCAGGATATCTCCATGACCCAAGACAGTGCAGGGCTGGAAAAAAGAAAACTTGTTTGCATTCAAGTTATTCCCTTCCCTAAAGGAATACCTGCATTTTCAACTTCCCTTAAGTTATTTCATTATTTTTTCTTATTGAATTTATTGGGATGACATTGGTTAATGGAAGTACAAAGGTTTCAGGTGTACAATTATATAATACATCATTTGTATATTGTATTGTGTGTTCATCACCCCAAGTCAAGTCTCCTTCTATCACCATTTATCTCCCCTTTAATCTCTCCTATCTCCCCGCAGACCCCTTTCCCTCTGGTAATCAGCATACTGTTGTCTATGAGGTTTTTTTTGTTTTGGTTTCTTTTTGCTTAATTTCTTCCTCTTTTTCTCTCAGCCCCCAACCCCCTTCCTTCTGATAGCTGTCTGTCTGTTGTCTGTATCTATTAGTCTGTTTCTATTTTGTTTGTTAGTTTATTTTGTTCATTAGATTCTATAATACATATAAGTGAAGTAATATTGTATTTGGCTTTCTCTGACTGACTTATTTCAGTTAACATAATACGCTCTAGGTCCATCCATGCTGTTGCAAAAGGTGAGATTTCCCTCTTTTTTACAGTTGAGTACTACTCCATTGTATAAATGTACCAGTTTTTTTTATCCACTCATTTAATGAGGGGTACTTGGGCTGTTTCCAAATCTTGGGTATTGTAAATAACACTGCAATGAACATAGGGGTGCATATATTCTTTAAAATTAATATTTTGGGCTTCTTTGGATATATTCCCAGAGTGGAATTGCTGGTTCATAAGGCAGTTCCGTTTTGAATTTGTTCAGGTAATTCCATACTGCTTTCTGCAGTGGCTGCACCAGTCTGTATTCCCAACAGTGCACTAGGGTCCCCTTTTCTCCACATCCTCACCAACACTTGTTGTTTGTTGATTTATTGATGATAGCCATTCTAACAGGTGTGAAATGATATCTCATTGTGGTTTTAATTGGCATTTCTCTGATGATTAGTGACATTGAGCATCTTTTCATATGTCTATTGGCCTTGTGTGTGTCCTCTTTGGAGAAGTGTCTGTTCAGGTCCTTTGCCCATTTTAATTGGATTATTTGTTTTTTTGGTGTTGAGTTGTATAAGTTCTTTATAAATTTTTAGTAAAGGGGGCAAGAACATACAATGGGATAAAGATAGTCTATTCAATAAATGGTGCTTGGAAAATTGGACAAATACGTGCAAAAAAAATGAAACCAGACCATACAGAAGAATAAACTCAAAATGGATTAAAGACTTAAATGTTAGACTCAAAACTATAAAAATTATAGAAGAAAATGTTGGCAGTAAAATCTCAGACATTTCTCATAGCAATATTTCTTCTGCTATATCTCCTCTGACAAGGGAAACAAAAGAAAAACAACAACACATGGGACTACCTCAAACTAAACAGGTTTTGCACAGCAAAGGAAACCATCAATAAAATTAAAAGACAACCCACTAAATGGGAGAACATATTCACCAATGATACATCGAATAAAGGGCTAATACCAACTTCCCTTAAGTTAGATTGGCAAATAACTCCCTTAGTACAAGAAAACACCGTGGGCAAAGGGATATAAGGTATTCAATATTTCTTCTGCATTTTGGGACTCAGCTTCTTGACTTCCTGGTGGCAACTGTAATTGTAGAAGTTTCTACTAGTAAGAGCTACTATTTATTGATTGCTTACTGTATTTAGAAATTCTAAGCAATTTAATACATTTTTTGGGTGGGGGAGGTAGAAAAAAAGATAAAAAGGAAAAAAGATAAATAAGGCATTCTAGATTCAAAATAAATAAATAAAAATAAAAATAAATGAACACTTTTTTTTTTTTTTTGCTTCTGAGGTAATAATATCTCAAATGATAAAAGCTTAGGTAATCTGCCACAGGTCACAGAGTTAATTAGTGCGGGTACAGAGCTCTGAGCCCACGCTCAGTCACAAAGTCATGTTGTCTCCTGTGAGGAAGCGGAGGCCCAGAGACATTTCCACTTGCCCAAGGTCACTTGGTGAGCTGGATTCACACTCAGACCCAAATCTAGAGCCTGCACACTTTCTTAATTTCTGTGCTGTTAGTCTGTAATGGGCAACCCAGAACCTAACCAAATGAAGACTAGAGAACAATTTTCCTCTTTACTTTTTTTTTTTTCAAGGAAGCTATTTCTTAATGAATCAGGCCAACATGCCAAAATGTTTTATTACTAGGCTTGGAGAACTGTAATATCTTGGAAACATTTTAATCACTTGATGTATATATCTCCTATAAGGCCTAGCACTGAAATTACAGTTCTCTTGAAAGACTTTAAGCAGAATGACTATATTGATGCTTCCATGATTACTGTTCCCAAATGGCTTTCTTCTACCTACTAGTCTAGTCATCTAAGACATATTTTGAAGCAAATTGGAAAAACTTGTAATTAAATAAATCCAATTAAATGCCAGTGCACACAGTTCTTAATTACTTAAGAATGGACTTGATAATGATCAGTTTGGCTTAGTAAGATTTCAGTTTAGATTTGTATCAGTTTAGTTGCTGAATAGGGATATACTCAGTAAAATATGCTTTCAGTGGATGTTTCCATGGATCATTCTAGGGATAGTTCCTGTATTTGGGGATAAAAACAGTTTGATATGTAGCAAAAGCAGGTAATCCAGATACTACATAAATGTATGTTGCTAAAATATTAGGGAGGTTACTTTTATATCAAAGTAAATAATAACAGTCACCATAAACAGCTATTAAATGATAGAAGGTAAATAAGAGAGTATACGGCAAAGAGAATTGTAATTTTTAAAAATCCCCACAGTTTTGTGCCTGTTGTCTTAGAAACAGGCTTTGTATAGTGCAGTTAAACTAGGGGAGCTAACTGGCTTTGCCCACATTCGGCTCTTGTTCTCTTAAAATCTCGAGAGATGTCCATGATCAGGCAGGAGCCCAGGACCTGCTGTGAGGCTCGAAGGTTCAAGAGGTAAGCCTTCCAGATTATTTTTTCCTAAACCTTACAATTAGCTAAGAAGTTTTGCTTAGGCTTGTGGCTAAGTGTTAGCTCTCCATTCTGAAGCAGGGGCGGGGCCTGCTATGCTATTCTAAATGAATTGAGAGATGATGAAAGCCCCTCAATCCCCATGACTGTGTTCAAGTGGATGCGGTTGGCACTTAGTACATCTTAGTACATGGCAGAGAGTGGAGTCCCTCATCCTTCTTCTGCGCTTTGTCCAAGGCTTTGATGCCTGACGTCACAGGAGCTGTCGGGCACTTTGCCACCCTTCTTCTTCACCTACCTGTCCCCCACCAAACTACATTATTTCTTGAGGGTTACCTTTTGTTTTCAACATCTTACAGTCATCCAAGCATGGTAAAGTGATTTTAGATCATTATGTAATTTTTCCACAAAATTCAACAGGCTTTTATAAAATCTGGTTTGTACCTGGCATTGTACTTGGCTAAAAAAAAAATACATTAAGGTATGTAACATGGTCCCCAAAGATTGCAAGGATTTCTCGTTTCCAGAAGGAAAAACAAAACAAAACATACGTATACAACAATCGCAAGACAACAAAAGTCTGAGCACAAACAGTAGCATGTAAACAGAAGGTAAAATGTGCTAAATATAAAAATGAGGCAATATACATGATTTTTGACCATTTCCACAGTATTTTTCTTTAATATGCATAAATAAAAAGTCTCAGTTCTTTTGAATGCCTTCTTTCTTACTCATTCTGATCTTTAGCGTGTAATCCATAAAAGGCCATTGCTCCCTCCATAAATCTTCTCTAATTCAAAGCATAACTCTCAGAGTTCAAAAAATGAGCAGATTAGCTCTTGCTGCTCCTCACTGAAATCGTCGGTATATAAACATCTCCCTGGAGTCACAACTACAGTTGGCGTAAAAATAAATCAAGAGTCAGCTATATGTTCCAATGATTTATCAATGAGTTTTTTAATGGTGTGTGTCTGAATTATAGCATTTTTGCAAACCCCTCCACCAATTGCTATTTTCATTAGTTCATAACGTTTTTAGAGTTTACGTATGTACATAAATATACATGCACACACGTGTATTTGCATCTGTAAACTTTGCATTTCATAATGGCATATTCTTTGCCACTAGATCAGCTGTGCTATTTTTGGAAGCATTACTCTCTTTACTTGGAAATCAGAACCTCTTAGTCAATCTAAATATGACTTCATAACTTTTATAGCTTTCACCCCATGCTTTTGCAAAACCTTATTGTGATTGCAAAAGAGCTCAGTTTAGTTAAGAAAAACAGGAGGGACTTCTCACGAGATACTCTAAAAAGTGCTCTGGGTTTCTGTTGTTGTTGAGACCCTAATGTGGCTGATGCGTTTGTGTGCTAGTGTGTGAGCAGAAAATCTAAGAGGTTAAATAAAGGAATGTTTTTAAGTTGAACCGACATTTTACCTCTCTTGCTTCTTCAGTCACTAATTAAAATTAAAGTTGAATCACCCAGAACAATGCTTTCAGGATTCTCTCTACCCTGGAAAAAATATTAACATTAATTTAAAATGCAGAACCTCATTAATTTTATTCATTAGGCATAAGTAATTCTCTTACTGATTCATCATTCCACTTTAGGGGGAGGAGGTCTAAAAAGCTCTGTTTCTGTTTTTCAAACACAAAGGTTTGTTGTTTTAATTAAGTGAAATTTCATTTGATTGTAATTCTCTATTGATCTGATTGTAGTAGATTTTAAAGCAGGGCTTCTTGAAAGGTTATATACATAGGAATCACCTGGGATCTTGTTGAAATGTGAGTACTGGTTCAGAAGGCCCAAAGGGGGTCCTGCCATTCTGCACTCTTAGAAATCTCCAGGTGATGTGCCCCTACCAGTTGTCTATAGACAACACTCTAAACAGCAAGATTTTACAGTATCATAAGCATTTATTATTGTAAGACTTCATCAATAGTGTTGTTTTTCTGTGAACTACAGTGGATTCCTAGGGTATATTTGCCTGAATTATCTTCTGAGGCCAAGTTCAGCATTTCTTAGTCTGCATTGCTCATGTTAGAGGTTGCCAGTCCAGAAGGATATCCCAATAAATCTCCTTAGGGTCTTGGAACTGACCTGGTTCTAACCTTTCTCCAGGTGTGTGTGTTCATACAGACTTTGAAAATGTTCTAGCTGTATGTAGAAAACTAAAACATACTTTAGATATAGACATTTAAAGGGATTTAATGTGATGCCTGCAGTCTCATTCCAATCTGACCTCTACTGTTTCCCTGACCTCCAAGAATCACAAAACTAAAACAGCTCTGCAAACTCCTCTCTAACAGGAATACGAGACAAGGCCAATCCATCTTCTTTCAGCTGCCCTAGTCCCAGAAAACCCCTTGGACCAGGGGCACACCCCTCCAGCTGAAATGAAAATTGTACATCTTAAAGGGGGCACTAAATGTTTGTTGAATGCTCTCGAATAAGAGAAGCAAGAAGTTGATGCCACTTGTAGCACTAACCAATACTTCTCAGTACTTTGAGTTGGGGAAGGAGGTGGGTTAAAACAGTTAACCCTGGGGTGATTTACCTATAAATTATTTACATGTGACATTTGCACATTTTAGGTCCCCACAGGGATAGGGGGGAAATGGTGCCAAACTGTCCATGTGCACTGATCATTGAATGCTAGGTGGTGTGGGCCAGAGGTGCAAAACATTTATAACATGGACTTGAGCGGATGTGCAAATGTGTCACACCTTGCCACTGTCCCCTCGTCACCTATTGGGCAGCATCAATGAAGTAGATTTCCATCAAGACAGACTTAAGGGACCAGCTCAGGTTCAGAAATGTCCCAGAGGGGTTTTTATTTGTTGAAATATTAAATTTAGAAGTTCAGAATGCAAATACAAAGTGCTGCTTAGATGACTTTCAAGAGTCTGGCACTGTCAGAGGCAAATCCCATAAAATATCCCATTTGTGGAAGAAGCCAAAAGTGTATCGATGTGGCTCATTATTCACAAGTCCCTTTTGGACTAGACTTGTATATGTTCATTCAGAGACCATTATGAATATCCTCTGAGATATTTAAAGACTCAGATTCCTGCGATTTGGAACAAATTTCACTGGGTATAGGAATTTGTGTATAAGACACTGTTCTAAAAACTCCAAGTCTTAGAATTGGAAGCAACATTAGAGGTCATTAGTCCAAACTCTCACTCAAAGCTGGACTCCTCTCTGCCACATTTCTTGGCAGATGGTCATCTAGCCTCTGCCTGAATATTTCCAGGGATGGGAAACATACCACTTTTAGAAAAGAAACCATCCCCTAAGGTTCAGACATTCTCCCTAATATAGAACTCAAATATGATTTTCTTAAATTTCCACCCATTGGTGGAAATTTCCACCCTATTTCTGCTACATGGAGCCATAAAGGGTAAGTCTTCACCTTCTTCTACCTTGATGAGGAAAAAGTTCTCAGCTGCCCCACAGTATTCTCTGCTTCAGTGTAACAGCCCAATCTTTTGCCTCCATGAACCAACCCTTACCCACCCAAATGAGCAGATTATCAACATGCTAAAAAGTGTGATCCCTAGATCTGGGCACAGTATGAAAAAACAATTAAATAAGTGCAGATACAGCAGAAGTAATGTCTTTATAAGCTGGAGTTTTATTTTTCATTCATGTGGGATAAAATTGCAAATTTTTTCCACCAGCCACATGACCCTGACTTGTAGTGAGTTTGTAGAAAACTAAAAATCCACAGCACTTCCACATGGATAATGAATGGTAAAACACTGGTCTCTTTCCCATTCCACATAGGATGATAATTTTTTCCTTTTAATTAAATTCAGAATCTAACATATATCCCTTTAAGGAGGCCAGCTCATTAACTGTGGTTTGTTCTAGTTGATCAAGATTTTTTGTATCTACTCATCACAGCTTGGTGCTAACCACAGATTACGTAACGAATATCTTCAAAGCATTGATAAAAATGCCAAAGATGACCCAGTCTTTCACATCTATTTTTTCACTAGCATTGATTTACTAGTTTCACTAGACCTAGGAGAGAGGCCCATACATAGTAACTGCTCAATAAATATTTGCTAAATTGAATGCACCCGTTTTCAACCATCCTTCAACTAGAATCTCATGTGGCTCACGTTGTTTGGTCTTGCCCACTGAACATTACCAAAGATTATCAAATGCATTGCTAAAATCAAGCACAGTCATACAGTAGAAACAGGCACTGGATTGAGTAGACTTGATTTTAGTACTTACTTGCTATGGGCCTCAACCTTTTTTAGCCTTTGTTTCCACTTTGTTTTCAAATGGGAATTACTATTATCTACCTTGATACTCATACAATTATTGTAAGGCACCAAAGTAACAATATACATGAAAATAGTCTATAGATTACTGAGTTCTAACTACACAAATGTTAGGGCTAATGATTATGTTCTCTCATTCCTTTGATCTACTAGTCCCTCTAGTATTGCTTAGGTAAAAGAAGTAAGAGTTGTTAATGTAACTTGTCCTTAATGAAGTCTTGCTGGATGCTAGGGATCATCACTTTACTTTATTACATGCTCTCAAAAGACCCTTAGATATATAATAATTCTGGGTCTGGAGCTAGCTGTTATTTTGGCCTCAAGGCTAATTCTGATTCTAAAGTTTTTCTTCTTAAAGTCCTCCACTGATCTTGCTCCTTTCTTAAAACACGTGGTGAGGCTGACAGTGAACGTGTACATGAAAATTGCCGAGGCAACATGAGAAAGAGCACCTTGTTTTCCTTTCTGACAATGCTCATCATTTGCATTATTTTCAGTATCACAGTTTTTCTATTAAACTAATGCCAGTATTTTTAGTTGTGGGTTTTGGTGTCTTCAGATACCAGCAGATGTCCCTGCCCTCTTTGTTTCCAATTTTGACTCAGCTTTTGAAACTTGAACCATACTGGAAAATTGTTCTGGTTCACATTTGCTCAAAATATGCAACTCTGTTTAGTAATCAGTAGGATTAGAATACAAACATTTCTATCTTTCACACATATGATATTTTAAATCTTAAAAAATAATTTTGCTAGATTTTTTAAAAAACAACAAGCCTCCTGTTAATTTTTGGTAAGAAGAGGAAAGTACAAATCATGCACAAATTATGCACAAGTTGGGTAGGCCCTTATAGACCCTTACCATGCTATTACTAAAAAAACAAAAACAAAAAACTTCATTTGTATGACTTCATTACTTAAAGGTTGTGAATAATTTTAATGACCATAAATTGGTTCTTAATATAGACTCTATTGGAGGCCCATTCTCATCAAAATGGTATTAATTTATATTTATTTCCCCTAAAAGGACAAATACCTTTATGAAATGAAACTTAAGTTAATTATTCTTTATTTCTGCTAGCCTAAACTGGAGAATTTTACCCATGGATTATAATGTAGATTATAGGAATTTATCAAGAATAGCAATTAATTGATTTAATTTAATACTGCCATTTAAAAAAAAAAAACACAACATTTTGAACTTTCCTGATGGTGCTGAAATTGGGGAAGCCAAATCACTTTTAATAGACCGGTCTGGATGTGTGTAAAGATGGTGATACACCCCAGAAAAAACTGGGCAACTACTCATACAGGTCAAATTAAAGTCCCAATTTGAAAAGGAAGCCATGATTTTATAACCAGTTTTATATTAATCCCAGAGATCTGAACAGAAAACTCAGTATATTCACACAAAGCTAATTAAGCCTAAATACTGGCCTGAATCTAAACTACATACTTATTAGTAGACTAGGAGAACTTTCAAATAGTTCCACAAGTTTCAACAGAATAACTCGTAAAACTCTAACAGACCTGGGCCATAATTTGTATATGTCCTAATATACAGAACACAGAATTTCCAATGGAGTCAACACAAAATGTGTCCACATCATGCTTTGCTGTTTACAGGAATGTTAATTGCAATTTTCATATCTTTCTATCATACAAAGAACTGTTAGAAATTATAATTTTAGTGTTTCACACAGGTTGGTTATGGTAAGTTGTCTGGCAAGGAAACGCTGAACCTTTATGTAACTTTTCCAACTCAGGAAAGGTAGTTGGTAGACCATCGCTTCAGTAGTTTAGAGAAACTTAACCACAGAGAAAGGGTAAATTTATTTAACTCCACTCTTGGTTCCATAAAGGCAGAGCTATTAAGAGGTTTGCAAAATCCCCTCTTTTAAGAGTTTAGTGTCATAAGAGCTTTGGGCAAGGTCCTATAAGCTCATATTCAAGAAAAAAAACAACACAGACTATACTAAATTGGTCAAGAAGAAATGGTATTATTCCCAGAAGCCTGAGCACATGTCCCACCTCCCAATAATAGAAATAAAAGTCAGTGTTGGCAAATTTTTATGGACATATGTGCCACAAACTGTTCTATACATTCTGTAGTAAAGAACAGGATGAACAGAATTCCTGGCCTTCATGGAGCCTACAGCCTACTGGAGAAGTGTGGAGTAGATGAGGATATAAAATTAGAAGAAAACAAAAGAAAATATTCATTAGTGACAAAGATTTTATTGAAAATAAAACAGGGTGATATAATGGGAGTGGCTGGGAAGTTTCTATAGATTAGGGAGTGGTAAAAAAAAAAATCTGCCAGAGGGTGTTTCATTTCCAATCTATTCTCCTTCCTGAAGACAAAGTGATATTTTAGAAATGCAGTTGGTTAATTTCATTCCAATGTTGACTCAAATGACTTCCCTTTACTCATAGGACCAAATCTATATCTTTAATGACCCTTTGGCCCTGCAAGTTCTCGTTCTACCTGCCTCTTCCATCTCATCTTGTCCCCTGCCTTGGTTTGCTGTCATCACTCCATTAAGTACTCAGTTCTGTGTGTCTTCATAATCATTATCACAGTTGGAATTTTTTATCTATTTACATGATTCTTTGATTGGTATCAGAGTTCACTACTAGATTGGAAACCCCATGAAGACAGGGGCTCCTCACCACTGTATCCCCAGAACCTGGCACAACTTCTGGTACATGATAGATGCTAAGTACATGTTTTGGAAAGTATGACTGCATGAGAGTCCTGCAGGTTTCTCAGAGATCCTGGCATAGCCATCCCAGTACCAGTCAGCTCCATGATCACATGGCCTAGAGATGCTTTTTGAGTATAGTTAAAAAAACTGTTGATTGCTCATTAAGCTAATGTTTATTGAGTAAGTGCCTATTATGCAGGGGTGGGGAACATCTGATGCCTGTGGGCCATATAAGGCCCACAAAATCAATACCAGCTAACATCACATGCCTCACCATGGGGACATGCTCTAGATATCTAGGGGGAAAAAAGGTGAAAATGCACGCCTCTGTCCTTATGGAATTTACATCTCATTCAGTCTTTAAGATAACTCTAAGATAGACTGTAACAAGCATTCATTTGTTTATCCAACCAAAAATATGTGCCAGGCACTACTTCATGGTGAGTCCCTGACTTTGTGAAGTTATGGTATAATGAGGAAACCAGATGTAATCAAATATTCACATAGACACCTAAGTGCCACTGTGGTATGTGCTATGAAGGGAAGCACTGCTATGAGAATGTATAATAGGACTTGGGTGTGGTTAGCTAGGAGAACGGAAGTCCAGGAAAGGGATCTGAGGGGGCATATGCCAGGCAGTAGCAGAAGTGAACTTCGACCTGAGAGGAGGTCTATGAGGCCAGGACAGATAAAAAGAGAGGAATGTGTTAGATGATATTTGACCTTCTCCTTTAAAGGATAGGCAGAAATTTAAAAGTAGGTAATTGTGGGTCAATCCAGAAGAGCAGGCTAAGTAAATGGCAAGAACAAGGTCCAGTGGTAACAGAATTTGGTGAACTTTGGAGGGTTTGCAGTGGTCTGGACTTGTTGAGGATTGCAAGTCTGAAGGAGATTAGTGGGGAATAAGAAATAGAGGTTGAAGATTAATGCAGGACCTTAAGCAGTATGGGAGGGATTGGGGTATGATGATGTAGGAGATGGTATACAGCCACGCTCACCCCTTCACCCTCTTCCACCTCTCCCTGCAGCCAGTGTCAGAAGAAAACATGGCCCTGCATCACATCCTACTCCACCTCCTCAAGTACATCACTCCTTTAAGGTTTTGCTCTTTCCCCAGTATCATCATCCTCTTTCATTCCATTGTTTATTTCTGCTCAGCCCAGTTCTTTTCTGTTCAGGTGGACCTTGATCTTGTACCCTTCCCTAACTTCGACAACCATGTCTATCTCCACCGACAAGCTTCTTCAAACAATAGTCTACATTGACTCTCTCCGATTCCCCATGTACCTCTCTGTGGTATTCAACACTACCGACTCCTGCCTGCTCCCAGAACTTTCCTCTTGCATTAGTTTTCAGAACCACATCTTTCCTATTTTCTTAGCCATTCTCAGGGAATCTTTCCCCTTTAAACATACTTTCTATACATTGTTCCCTGAAAACAGACTGTGGGTTGATGTTACTTGAAGAAGGTTTGTTGGAATGTACCCTTGGGAGATACACCTGGAAGGAAGGAAGGAAGGAAGGAAGGCAGGAGTGGGTGAAGGAAAAAGCTGACCCACAATGAGGATATAGCTAAGCCTAAGGGGAGCTCTGGAGCTAGAATAACCCTTCAGAACTGTACCAAATTGAAACCAGTGAGCTGGGCCTTTGTATCTGGGTCTCAGCCAGTCATTGGCTGTGGGCCACCATCTGGGAGGGTTATAATCTTGGACAAAGCAATTCCCTGTGGCTGAGAGGGATTCTCACTGAGGGACATTGGCTGTCATGGGGACCTCACACTCTGCACATCAGAATTGGACTCACCACCTCCACTCCAATCCTCTTGCAAACCGACTCCTTAGTTCTCCATCTTTTTTAATGGCAGCAGCATCCACACAGCTGGGTTTCCAGTGCCAGAAATATTCTTCTCCTCCTCATGTCCCACTTCCATATCGTTACCATGTCCTGTACGTTTTACCTTATTAATATCTCTTGCATCTTTCAATTTCTGCTGCTGATACTTTGGTTCAGGCTCTCTTTCTCCCTCCCATTTCTCTCAAGGGGACCTCTTTTTGCAGTCATGACAGTGTGCTGTCTATTACTCTGTTTTGTACAAAGCTTAAAATCTTTTAACCGCCTTCTCACTGCTACAAGGTCAAATCTGAACCCCTTAGGATGTCACAAAAGTCCTTTCCTGATCTGCCTTCCCTGTGGTCTCTGTCCCTTTCCGAATTCTTGAATACTGTTCGTAGCTAACTGTTTCTCCAGAGTCTGACTGAGACAACTCTTGAGAGTTTAGGAAGGCAACCCACAACACTAGATCACATATTTAGAAAGGATTTCTTCTCAGTCAGAAATAAAGCCCTTGGCCCAGAACAGTGATAAGCAAGGCATTTCATTAAATGCCAGTATTAATCCCAGGGGGTCATGTGACCCTTTGAATTGCCCAGCCTTGGCAAGAAGACAGCGCCCGCCTGCTGGCTGGGCTAATCTGAGACTGAATGTTGCCACTAAATCCTTATTGAGCATGATTTATGCACCCAGCTGTTAACACTGATACACTCGAAATGCCAAGACCAGGCGCTATTCCCGGGCACTTATACATCCCTGCATGCTAATCCCATCTGCAAGCTGGGGTGGGAAGGAGAGGAGCAAGGTCACCCCCAAGTCAGCAAGGGGTAGTGGCACTCTTGCTACTGTGTGCCCGGTGGTGGTGTGCTGTGTCTGGTTTATTCTCCACATCATGCCAGATAACGTAAGCAGAATATAAATTCTCTTCATTGGCCTATGTGACAGGAAAGCATTGATTGTACATTTCTGGTCTTAATCATGAGTGGAGAAAATGGGGGAGGGAGGGAGAGAGAGAAAGAGAATGATAGAAATAGAGAGAGAGACAATCACTCCAAACTTGTTATTTTTGAAAAATAACTTCTAGTGAAAACAGATTCCTCTCTGAAAAGTGCATGCCAAGTTTCACTTTAAGAGTAGCAAGCTCCCCTTTTGATCTTTTGTGAGGAACCCAACACCACCAGGGCAGCCACCCGCTCGGACAGGGAGCTCGGCCTCCTACCCCTCAGGTGGTGAGGGATGTTTCTGCTTTGGTGTCAGCAGGACCTGACAGCAGTCTTTTGGAACCATGGCTGGCTTCCTCCTCCTCTCCCTGAGCCCCATGCCCTCACTCCGGTTTCAAGCGTGTCCTTTCCGAGCTGCCCTCTTGCATTCGCTTTCTTCTTGAGCTCCTGAATGTTACCCTAGAGGGGGCTGCAGCACCGCAGGCTTCCTCCTCGCCGCCACCATTTGCTGTTGTTGGCTGCAAGTCCGGTGCCCGGCGCCAGCTCCTCGGCAGCCAGCAAGGACCCGCGCTCGGCTTACCCAAACAGACAAGCCCGATGCAGAGTCTGTACCCTCCGGGCGCCCCGCTCCCCGCCCCCGCTTCTGCGTTCTGAATCCGATCTGTGCATTTCACCAAATGTGCATTTCACCAAGTGTGCTGATCCGTGGCACCCAAGTAGCCGCTCAGCCGCCATAGCTCCCCGCCCTCTCCCCAGCCCTTGTGCCTCCTTCCCCCATCTATACGCACTCCCCTGCTGTACTTGATGAGGGGTTGGCAGGTCTTTTTCTTCTTTCTTCTCTTTAAACGGATCCATATTGTTTTGTTACAAAGTTCCTTTTGGAAGCTCCATGGGCATTGCTTTGCTAAAGCATCTTAAGAAACACAGTGTCTTCCTCCCTGGGTCATGACCGACCACCTGTCCAGCATTGGCAAACCCCATGTCCCTTAGGCAACATAGTCACTCCTGGTGTCTTTGTCTTCATTTTCTTTAAATGATGTATTCCAGTAAAGCAGTAAAGAATACAATTTCCTAATGACTACATTTGTTCATTATTTCTTCCTGAAGAAATTCCCTTTTTAGAAATATATGGCAGGTATGAGTAAATGAGAAACCCTATCCTAATAGCTAACTTTTTAGACAATTGAATACCTACATTGCACTTTGTTCAAAGTTGTATATTCTCAGACTCTCAAGCAGTGCTTGGCTCCCAGACACTTGATCAGTACTCACTGAATGAAGCCAGGCAAGATGTGAAGTGCTGTAGATTTTTCTCCCAGCCCATCCTCATGCATGCCTGTGAGGGATAGCTAATGAAATGGAGATGTAGAGAGGAGCATCTGTGTACCCAAGGTTGTATAATAAGAAAGTGGTCCACCCTGTGACCCCAGTGTGGTTTGAGCCTAGACTTTTTAATCATTACAGTATGCTGCTTCCTACCATCCAGTAACAGGCTATTTGTATTCAATTTTAAATCTTCCCTCAAATCCTGAGATATCTTCACTATAGCATTGGCTAGCAAACCACTGCTGATCATGTTCAGAATTCTATTGTTCATAATATTCTCAAGTAGCCTTCTTCCCATTATATTTGTTATTATGCGCTGATATTTACAGGCAGGTCTACTATAGAGTGATCGGCATTTCTGAAAAATATTGCATCCTTGGAAACATATACTAAAATGAACACAATTTATAAGAAAATTATATCAGGCAGGCCACTCAACACTCAGGGAAACTTGTGAACAGAATGCTCACAAAAACAATAATAAACCTGTAAAAACACTAGCACCATTTCAAAGGTGTGTTAGATTCCTAAACAAATAGTACTATAAATATATCACTTTACCTTTAAAACAAAAAGTAAAAGCAGCTTAATGGAAGGGGAACTATGGAAGGGCTGTGACTGCTGAGTAATGGAGAAAAGGAAAAAGGCACCAAGATGGGAAAACCAGCAACGACCACTTCCCAGCAGAGCCTGTGGCCTGGTAGCAGAGAGGAAGAAGGTGGGGAGAATGGTATGAGGCACGGACCTGCAGCCCTCCACAGCAGGCCAACTGCAACTGTGTCAGCACACCTTGTATATAGCTAGGGTTGGGGCAATTCGGCATCAATAGACCAACTTCCATATGATTCTGACATCACTCCTCCACCAATCAGGGGGATGTGTCTTACAGCAGAACTCCTTTCCCCTCAAAGAGGATACATTATTAGAGGGACAAAGAGCATATCTTATTCTTTTCATATTCCCAGTGCCTGGCACTTATTGCCTTCTTAAAACATGTTATTTTGTATTTCCTCTCTCTTTAAAGAATAAACACATGTGCATGTACATGTTACTCATATCATTATAAAACTGTATATACATATTTTACCATATGTAATTTATATAACTATCTGGTAAATATTTGGGCCCTTGCTTCAGAAAACATACAAGAGTTAACAGTGGCTTATTTTCCCTATATACCCTTTAGCTTCATATTTTGTATATAGCTATTACTTAAAAAAATATTTCAGAATGTGTTTCATATCATCACTAAAAATTACTTAGTGTTAGAAAAGGATATAGTTTGATTTTTAAATCATTATCCATACATACATCCATATATCAATCCATTCATTCAACAAACACCTACTGTGGGCCAGACACCACACTGAGAATTAGGGTACAGTGATCGGTCTAACAGACTTACTTCATAAAAAAAAAATTTTTTTTAGATTAAATTTTTGGATAAATAAAAATTACCCTTTATGTTAGTAAACAATAGACTGTTTCAAAGATAGCTCTTTAATTCAAATTGAAATGTTTCTTACTTATTTTATAATAGATTTTCCTAAAACATGCTTAAAATTTAATATTATGCACACCACCTTGAAGGGATTATCATATTTTGGAGATTTTTCTAGTGAAAAGTTTTTTGTGTGTTTTTTCCTAATAGTCATTATTGAGAAAGTGAAATCAAAAGAAAGATTATTTTTTTTTAATTTACCAGGATACCAGAAAATTATAACTTCAACATTAATTTCATTGAACTATTAATATTTTAGCATGTAGCTTTAACATTCTCCTGAGACAATTCAAAGACCCACATTAGCTAGTCTTGGGCAATTAGAAAAGAAAATGTTGGAATACTATTGAGACATAAAAAAGGATAAAGTACTGATTATGCTACAATATGGATGAAAACACTATGCGAAGTGAATGAAGCCAGACGTAAAAGGTAATGTATTGTATGATTCCATTTGTATTTAATGTCCGGAATAGGCAAATCCATAAAGACAAAAGTAGATTAATGGATGTCAGGGCTTGGATGGGGGAGGGAGGAATGACTGTTCGTGTATATGGGGTTTCTTTTGGGGGTGATGGAAATATTCTGGAATTAGATGGTGGTGGTTGTGCAACATCAAAACTACTGAATTATATACTTAAAAAAATGAATTTTATGCATGTAAATTATGTCTCCGTTTTTAAAAAGAAAAAAAAAATGCTGAGTCCATTCATTCTTTTAATAGTTAAACTGTTCCGTGGGGAAATCCAGACTAGTAAGTTCTTAGTTCTTATTAGTTCTTAGTTACAAGGCTGCTAAACATCTCCTACTTCTCATCAGTTTTAAAATAAGACAGGATTTTAGACCAGTGTTTTCTTTCTGTTGGGGATAGAAAGGAAGATCTGGTAAATTCACTATGGACTGCAACAGAATTCACAAACAAATCTGAAGCCTCTTGTGTAATGTCAGAAGATGAAGAATGGCATGATGCCTCTTCAAAGACATGCTTAGTTTGTAAAAGAAACCTATTTTTTTCTATAATAGGAGACGCTAAGAAGACAAAAAAACCAAACCAAAACAAAACAGAAAAACCTTGAGATATGCCTTCCCCATGAGGCTTAGAATGTAATGATCTCAGCCTGGGAGGGATAACATTTGAAATACCATTTCTCCACATGGTTGAATATAAAGCTTTGAGCTATGTTACCTGAAACAAAATATTCTCAGTTCTATTTTTAACTAAGCTTTTGGTACTGCACGAGAGTATACATAACTTTACTAGACAAAAAATATAATAACAAATTTTGGTGACAAATCAAAACTCACTCCAGTAAATGGCTACTTTGGAATGGCTGGACAATAATGAACATTATGCTAATATACACACCAATTTGTGAATACAGTTTTCGCTATAGGAAAAAAGTTGCTGGTTTTTCTTATGGCCTTGGGGACTAAAAATGTCCCTTTCTTTAACAGCCTTCATACATAGGACTCAAAATATCTTTTGAAGACATAAACTAGAGCCTTATTCTAAAGGAAGCATTTTCTCCAAGAGCTTAGTTTAAATTTTACAGGGACTGTTATACCTGTTAGGATGTGCAATAAATGTGTATTTTTATGTACATAGCAGATTTGAGCTTCAATCTTGCTATAGTAAGATTTCCAAAGTTTGAGGAAAATATGAGAGGGAGAAAACAAACATAATTTGCCATTCTCTGACATTTTCCCAAATGTTTATTAAAGGTTTAAGTCATCTATGGAGATTTTCAAAGGGAGTTATTAAAGTTCAAAGTTGGGAGACACTGTGTTTTCAAATGACTGAAGACGTTAGCAGCTTAGTTGAATGTATGCTTTGTACTCTCCCAAAAGGAAGAAAAAAAATCCTCACTTTAGTTATCTTTTCCTTTAATATATATTAAATCTCTCAAATGTGCTAGATATTTGTTTTTACAGTCTCAGAGGAGGAACTTAACTACAGGATTCCAAAATGGGTTTAATAATATACCTCTAGCTGCTGTGATAAGGAGAAGAACCTGACACTTTATTCTTTTCCCTTTAAACTTTTTAATAAGATGGAGCTCCTGACAGGTGGCTTTGCCATCACTGTCAACTTGGTAGTGCAAAGGAGCGCCCCCTAGTGGCAAGCCAATCATTTGGTTGTTGCTGTCCAGGAGAGAGCCCAACCAGGGAAAAACAAATAGGAATTGAGTTTCTACTAGGCCTTCCACTATCTGATACAAGTCAGCCAGAGTACCTGGTTTTATAGAACTGAGTGGTGGTTCCGGCTCCCTCCATGCCAGCCCCTCCCCAGTCAGGCTGGTGTTTAACAGTGTCTTTACAAGCCTGTGCTTGCAATTTCTAACCTTGCCGTTGACACGGCCATCTGCTTAAAATGAAGGATTTGGGGGCCTGGATAGACCTCTTTCCAAATAGCCAGCCATGCAGGGCTTTGAAAATCTGGCCTTTGATGTATTTTATAGGGATAAGGAAACATATATTAAAGTCAGCTCTGCTCTACATACTGGGCCACAAAACGGAGTCAATACTAAACTTGTAATTTCATCTTCAGTTTTTGTTGAGCTTAACTGTTCTAGCTTTCCTGTTGCTGATGACCTCATAGGAAGTCACTGATGAGCTGACAACCTTTTATGATCTATCTAAGGATACATTTCTTTTGTGTTTCTCTTCAGTGTATAATGAATACCAGTGCCTGTATAAATGTTAAAGAATTATCTGCAAAAGAAAACCACGCCTTCTTAGGAGTAGATTGAAGGCAAAGCCAGTGGATTTTCTTCTCAGGGTTTTCTCTTTTGCTCAATAATCAGCCATGGAGAACTCAGAGATAGAAGGTGGACTTGAGGGAATGTTAGTAAGCAGATGAAGACTAGAAATTACAGGAAAGAAAATGACTTCGTCAATCAGTTTGGGGTGAATCAAAGGTCTGGTGAATTTGAAGGCTTTTTTTTTTTTTTTTTTCAGCCTAGGTGTGTATTGATTTTGAGTTTCTTGATAAGGTATGAAGAGATCTTCTGTATACTTGGGACCCAGTTCCTCAATGTGCATAGCTCACAGCTGGCTTCATATTGTCCCAACTGGAAACTACCATCTTAGAGAAGAAAAGCTAGGACTTTCTCTCTATACAGATTTTTAAATGTTGCCAGCATTCATTTGAATACATTCTGAAGTATAAAGTAGCAAACCCTTTTATTTTCAGTAATTTATTGTGAAGTAGAAATAAGTGGTTGTGAAATGGAGGTCATTTTGTGTTCTAATGACAGAGATGCATTTTCAAATTTAGGTAAGAAAAATAATTGTGTGGCCTCTACCATAGAAATGATATTCTTATGGGGGTGTTTTCAGAAGCCATTCTACTTGGAGGATGAAATGGACCAAAGAAAGCTTGCAGGGGGTTACCATGGTATCGTGAGCATGGCTTCATGATTTTAGAAAATTCTTAGAATCTTTATTTTCTTGGTTATGCAGTTAATACAGGAAGGAAAATTACTGAGTATCTACTAAGGATCAGGCACCGTGCTAAGTCCGTTGCAAATGCCATTCCATTTAACTCTCACATCATTTTTATGAGTTAACAGATAATATTTCCCCTTTACAGATGAGAAAATTAGAACTCATAGAGACTAATAAAGTTGCCCAAGATTATGCAGCAATGAAATGGTGGAGATGGGATTTGAACTCAGGTCTTTCTGATGCTAAAAAGCTAAGCTCCTCCAACATTAACATAAATGCAAACAAAAGAAAAAAAAATGAAAACAAAACAAAAAATATTATGTATATATAAAATTCTTCAGTCTTCACTCTTTTGAATTTTAGCCTTAAAGGATAAAAAAGCAAGCTTTAAGGATTAGCCTTCAAGCAGATTCCCAGAATTTCATTTGTGTATGCTTTTTCTCTGTTGAAAGAATACTCACTCTTTGAGAACAGGGTTATGTCTTTTGATTTCCTTAAATATTTGATAAAAAGAAGAATAGATGTAGGTAATAATGGTCCCAGGGATGACGAAATGATGTACACAGGCATGAGGACAGACAAATATCCTGAAGATTTTCATTCAAATGCAAAAATGCCATATTTAATGTCTTTCCTCCTACCAATTTTTAAAAAATATCTGTGAATTTTACCAAGAGACTAATAATATCCACTGCTAATATTATTACATATGATCAGCAATACTATTGCATATATAATTAGCAACTGCTAATATTATTGAGTAATTTCTTTGTCCCAGACACTTCTCTACATCCCTTACATGTCTGATTAATTTTCCCACAATTAACCAGAAGGGTAGGTACTATGATTAAACTCATTTTACAGGCGAGGAAACGGATTCAGAGAGTTTAGGTAACTTGCATAAGTTCACATAGACTGCTCTGGATCCGGGGTTCAAACCCAGTCAGTTGGATTCCAAAGTTCAAGTTCTTAAAAAACGGTGCTATTCTTCTATAAATTAAATGTATGTACTCATTTTCCTTGGTTTCTTCTCAAGATTTAAATTCTTATGGGATTGTTGTGACAGTTGATTAGATTCTTTTTTTACTGGCTCAGTTTGATGGCCCCTGAAAGTACACACTTAGGTTCCAAAGCTCACCAACCTATTACTACCATTAAGCATTATATATATGTGTTCTTCTCAGGAAAAACAATTAAAATTATTGATAATGAATGCTTTGACTATGCTTCTCTAATATTCAAAAATAAGTTGAACATTGGACTTGATGAGATAAAGCCTTCATTCTTCTCTATTCCTAAATATAAAAAAGATGTCTTTTTGGTGCATCTTTTAATCACAGTGTATGTTAAATAGTTCTTCAGCATTCCATTATTTACAAAATGGGCAGTTAATAGTAATCTTTAGTATTGCTTTTTTCTAAGGTTTCAAAGGTTATTCCATTTTAATGATGGGGAAATTGAAGAATTAAGAGATGTGTTATAAAGAGTTTACCACATGATACCAAAAAAAATACTAACTCAGATTCATATATTGAAAATGTTTGGTGACCTACTTGATTGGAGACATCTTGAAATTTTTTTTGCTTCAGTTGAATTTTAATAAAACATTTTGACCATTATTTGCATTTATGTAGAAAGTTAAAAGTTTTTCAAAACCTGCACTTAAAAAAATTACTTTTATCAAAATAACCAGAACAAGGTACTAAGTAAGAAGAAGAAGAAAATGCTTATTATACACCTAATACTGTGTGAAATACTTTTAGATATTATTACATTTAATTCTTTTAGTTAATCTATGATATAGATATTATATTCCTTATTTTTCATCTTTATTGTTGAAAGCATTTCAGATGCCCTGCCCTTTTCTTCCCCCATTATCCCTCCCACAACTGTAGTTTGGGAAAATTAGTTACTTGCTCAAAATTATGCAACCAGGGAATGATAGAGCCCGGGTTTGATTCCAGATCTGATTTCAAAGCCCACATTTTTTTTCTCCTGTTGTACAACATTGAAATTAGCTCCCTTGTGTGAGCGCCTCTAGCAGGAAAGCCAAAGTTTTATAAATGTCCTATAAAGTAGAGAAAGGAAAAAGCAACTGCAAAGTGATCTGTTAGGATTGAAGTTCCAGACCTTTAGATGTAACCTTAAGTCTAAGAAACTAAATCTCACTCCCAAATTCTCAGTGGAAAGGTATGCCCTGGGGTTGGCAGTGGCGGGGTGGGGGGGCATGATGACATAAATATCAATCTGGATTTGTGCTGGCATACATGATTTTCTCAGCATTTAAAGATGTTCTGCTACTCTGGATTTATTTTTCTTTCTTTAAAAATAAACTGATACAGGGTTATAGGTGAGATTTAAAATCAGTCAGAAGTCTGCCAAATTACAATAAGTATTCATCACAAAATGTCGAAGGGCAAGGATACAAATACAGACAGCCTGGATTGACATGTTTTCGTAATACAAATATGCACAAACTAGACTCTACAGAAGGCCAAATGAGTCCATTTTCAGTCTGGACAATCTTAGAAACAATTTAAGTATACAGGGCAGGCTGGTTCTGGAACTATATGTAATCAGCAAAGCCAGTGCCATATATTCAAATATAGATGAAATGCATCTGGGTGCACCCATATTTCCAACAACACATGTTCTTACCTATGGCGTCTAATAAATAGCACTCTTGATATTTGGGGCAATACTGTTCATCTTAGAGCAGAATTAGGCCTACCTTGGACCTTATCCAAAGAAAAGGTTTCGTTCCAAAAGTACCTTGAAAAGACTTCATTGTGAAATGACTTCCCGTAAAAGGCAATCACCAGAATGGACTAAAGACAGCCCTGAGGGGGAAAAGTTGCTTTAAAATTTAAAATTGACATGCACTTTTAAAAAACAACTTTTTTTTCTTTTTTTTTTTTTCCTTTTTGCTGGAGAAGGAGGTGAGGCAATCACAAGATCTGGGCCACACAATCACTGTGCTGATTGTTTACATAGTTTTTGACTAGTTTGGAACAATGGTAGTAGAGAGTGTTTTGAACTCTGTTTACCACAAGCAACAAAAATCAAAATAAATATTCAGTTGGCTTCATAATGAAGCAAATATTTTCTGTATTATGTAGTAATAAAAGTCAGTGTTCACTGTAAATAAAGTTTGCTCAAGGGCTCTGTGAAAAAAAGCCAATGTCTAATGACAGCCAGAATTCTACTACAGAGCACAGAGAGCCGAGAAATTAGTTACAATCCCTGAAGCTGAATGTTGCAGCATGTTTGGTTTAGTTCTTTTTTATTTTGTAAAAAGGGAAAAGTGTAAGGCCCCGGTAGGATTGGCTTCATGCCCGTGGTGTCATTACTCATTGAAATAATGGGGAAACTGATGCCAAACCTATGGGGAGGAGGGGAGGACAGACGCCAGACAGACCTAAGTTCGATATTTAAAAGAAAGGGGAGGGAAATTGAACCAACGAAGGAAAGAAAGCAACGGCATTGTCCTGAGGATCATTAATAGGGGAATGAGGCTGTTTGTCTCACCTGATGCAAAACAAAATGCCCTACAATTTAAGTGTACGATTGGAGTCTTCACAGGTCACGGGGTGCCCGCATGAAGTGCTTTGCTAGACCCTCTGTGAATGTCTTTCTGTTCACTCTCTTGAAATAGAGCACCTTCCTCGGAAGAGTCTGACACACCTCTCTGCCAAATAAGCTTGCTCCCTTTCTCTACATGCATGCCCCTCAGGGGCTTGATGACAGGAGCTCTTTGAATGTAGAAAAGCCCAAACTTTGATGTATAAAAAAATTGCAGGTGTTGGGTACACATGGTTGTGCGTTTGCGGGATGTGAGCAATTCAGTTTGGTTTATAGGTTTTAGTCCAAAGCTTTGAAAAATTTGGGAAAAAAATTTCAGGACTCCAACAAAAGATCTCTCTCTTTCTCTCTCTCTCTCTCTCTCTCTCTCTCTCTCTCTCTCTCTCTCTCTCTCTCTCTCTCCCCCTTCCTCTTCTCCCCTCCCCCACAGAATTTGTTTGACCAGAAAACAAGAGAGAAAGAAAATCAATTAATAAACAAAACCCCAAGCCTCAGTAATAAATCCTTTTTTTAAGTTTCTGAATGCCCCGTTAAGAATCACTCTGGGTGTTTTGTTCCATTGTGATGCTTTTGTTGAGCTGCTCAGGAAGAATGTCAAGAGGGAGCTCTGGAGAAAGGAGTTTGGCTTGGACAGCTAAGGGTCCGCTGCCAGCCAACGTGGGAAGGACACAGGGCACTGGATGAGCTAGTCATCCACTCAGTGTCCAGGGAAAATTATTGCTATTGTAATTGCAAACTGAGAAGCTTGAAAACTAGCACAATGAGATCAGGGCCACATGTCACAGCTGCCAGGAAGAAAAGGGGAAAAATTATAAAGGTCATGACCTATCCTCCAAAATTTTTACTTTCAAACTTCCTAAAAGAATTTAGAAAAATGATCTACTATGGGAATATTTTAAGTCAATATTTAAAATTCATCATTATAAGTGAAAATAGTTGCAAAGCATGTAATAATCTGGAGAATTCTAAATATTGACAATTCTAGATGTTTCTACTGGAATCTTTATATTATACCAGTCAGAGATTCATAATTAGCCATTAAAAATGTATACTGGAAATTATTTCATTCTCTTTTCTCTTTGAACTCATATTATCTTAGTGGAATATATTTCATAATAGAAAGTTTTTCCCTTTCTACAAATAAAAATGAACCCAAAGTATGATCACCAACAATTATATTTTCTGCAAACAAAAGAGGTATGTTTATAAAATGAAATTTAATTTTTGTTAAATTTTTTATGTTCACATATCTAAATTTTGAAAAATGTTTTTCTGGGATATGGTATTCTTTCATTTGCTACCAGTACTCTAACAATAACACAAATAATACAAAATTTGATAAATAACACACTTTACTGAAAATAGTTCTCTAAATAAAATATAGGGAGCTTTTTCCCCCAAGTAATCCATCTATCATGGATAAACATTATTTATTGCCAGAATGAGACAGGATTACTCATAAATCCTACTTCTAATTTTCACATTTATTCATGTAAGTGCTAAAAAATGGTGATTACATAAAAGAATATGTGAGTTATTTAAAATAGTGTAACTCAATTCTTGAAACTCTGAGTAATATGCCAAAAATCACTTAGCGATTAACCATCAAAATTACATTTAATAGTTTACCAGCTAACAACTCAGTTATATCATTTAAAAGCAAAGAATATAAATGGCTTGGCCAGAAAAATGATTTGTAACACAATCATTAGGGCCATTTATCTTCCTGGTTTCTGCTTTACCAAAACTTCTCAAATGCCTGTTAATTATACCTGGTGCTCTTTCTCATAGTGACACCTGATTTAACTAAATATATTCAGGAAGATTTAGGAAAATTTGAATATAGTTAATTTAATATACTTTTACCAATACAATATATTTTGATAAAGTGGTATTACCAACATCCCATGTTTTAAATATATTTTTGTCAAAACCTTGTAATTGCAAAATGCATATCTGATAAAGGACTTGTGTCCAAAATATATAAGGACCCCTCACAACTCAGTAATAAGAAACTAAACAACTCAATAAAAATTAGACAAAAGATCTAAACAGACTCTTCACCAGAGAATAGATCCAGATGGCAAATGGGCATATGAAAATATGTTCAACATCATTAGTCATTAGAGAAATGCATATTAAAACTGTAATGATATATTACTTCATACCCAGTAGAATGGCTAACATTTTAAAAACTGGCAATACCAAGTGCTGACAAAAATGCAGAGAAACAAACTCTCTTACATTGTTGTAAGAAGGCAAAATGGGACAGCTACTGTGGAAAACAGTTTGGCAGTTGCTTATGTTAAATTAAATATACACTTACCATAAAACCCAACAATCCCATTCCTAGGTATTTATAAGACAAATGAAAATGTAAATCCAGGTAATTGTATGTATAGGAATATTTGTAGCAGCTTTATTTATAATCATCGATAACTGGAAAAAAACCTAAATGCCCATCAGCTGGTATGTGAATAAACAAACTATAGTATGTTCATATAGTGGATGTATATTCAGTGATAAAAAGTGGGAAGGGGATTAACTATTTCATGGAAGGATGGAAATAATTCTATATCTCTGATTGGCATGGTGGTTACACAACTGTATATATTTGTCAAAACTCTTAGAATTGTATATCTAAAATGTATATAAGTAATAGATCAATAAACCTAATGTTTAAAAAAACACAAAAACAAAACATTTTATAGCTGCAGAATTAACTCAATTAATGGAAAATATTTGCCATATAATTTAATCAGTAAAACAAGTCAGAAAAGGTCTGACTTCATTTTTTAATGGAAATGGGGGTGAACTCTACAGCACTTAAACTATATCACTTTTTAATTCTAAAAAAAACCCATATCAATACATATATTCACTCATTTATCCATTAATACATCCATAGATACATGCATACATACATACCACAAGAACTTCCTGTGAACTGGATAAAATAAGTTGACACCCTTTAATATTCCTCCCCCAACTCCATTTGTGTTGCTCCAGCTGGATGCCCTCCAAAGGGATTCATTCTTTGACAATAGTTGGAAGAGACAATAATAGTTAAATGAAAATTATCATCATTCCCATTGGCCACTCTGCCGTTCATCTAGATTCAGAATAGCTTTATATAGCCCCAAATATCCTGTTTCTAAAGCCATGCTGTGTTTTCACAGAAAATAACATAAACAGTGAAAGATAACAACTCTAGTATAGGTTTTATGGTGCCTTAATTAAAGGAAGCCTCACTGAAGCCAATATTTTTAATCATCATTTTGTTTGGTGCCCTGGTTTTATGCTATGGGGTAATACACCAGTGTAAGTTTCAGGTACTTTTGAAAAGTTAAACAGCATGCTTCAGAAAGGGGAACTGGGATAAGAGGCCATCAGAACACCACAACTGCATGGGCATTTTCCCACAGTTCAGTTTTAGGAAAAAGTAAATATGGTTGAGAATATGGAAATTCTCTCCCTTAGAACAATCATGTTTGCATATTCCTTGCAAAGGTTTTGAGTACCTTCTTCAGCACATGCATATCTCCATACGAAGATCACACTGTGCATTAATTTTTATGGTAAAAGAACCACATATAATAACCTGCTCTGTGTGTGTGTGTGTGTGTGTGTGTGTGTGTACAAAGGGTGGGGCAAAAGTAGGTTTAGAGTTGTTCATATGGAAAATAATACAATTAATAAATAATAATCCAAGAATAAACTCTGTTTTGCATACTCACAACTATAAACCCACTTTTGCTCCACACTGTATATTTTTAACCCAGCTCATCATCAGCTCAGAGAGGCTTTTGTGTGTTTAATTTCCATTTGATTTTACACCTGGAAAATGAAGTACAGCTTTACCTGTCTAAATGAGGTTGTGTACCTATGTGATGGAGATATGAATGGGAAGAAAAGAGGAATTAATTTACTGAAATTGTTATTTGAGCAACTTTCAGGAAAGCCATTGCCTCTTAGATAAGTACTAGCTTAAATTTTATATGACTCAAAGAGCTCTTATGTAAATATATTTGTTTATCTAGCCACCCCAGAAATGAAATCTTAAATTTTTCAGCTCTATGTGTTATTAATTTACTGTATCTAAACTCGTTTCATTGCATGCAGTTCTTCAAATAATGAGACCAAAGATTGATGCTAATGTCCCAAATACACCTCAGGAACATCTACCTCTCCTTCTCGGTTATTAGTCTGTCAACTCAGGCCGGCATATTTTGCTGCCGACCCAGAATCCAGAGAAGAGAGCTGTCACCCCATTTTATCTCGCTGTTTCTGGTTCTCAGTTTTACTACTAGTTTGTACTATTCCTCTTCCTTTATAATAATGGAACCAGAACTAATCAGAATGCAAGATTCCATCATGTTTTAGAAAGGAATCACTGTATACAAAACTGAAATGATTACTGATGAGCAAATAAGAAAAATGTTTGCAAATTTATGCAAAACCAACCACATTTACTCCACAAAGATACATGTGAGTTTTTAGGCTTCATAAACTTTCTACCTTTTATTACTGATTCAAACATGGAGATAAGCACAAAATAGAATGTTGTGTTTCACCTGTTTCGTTCATGCTACAATTTTCCCTGTTCACACAATTCATAGGGGGTAGATGTGTATGGATATTATCTATATGCCCAATTGATTAGGATTGTATTACATCACTTCCTGTGGATCTCTGAAATCTATACTATATTGAAAACTGTTTAATCCATCAAGTTAAAATTACTGTTCTTTGTAAAGTAAGCTTTGGGTAAGAGAAATTTAATATGGAACCTGATAGCCTCCCACTTATTAACATTATGATTTCTTTCAGTGTTTTACTGCTTGCTTATAAATACATTTTTTGTTAAAAAAGAATAGTGCATTCATAGTCACGATTGTATACAGGTACAAGTTGTTCACTTTTCTCAAACATTTGGAAGAAATACAAACAAAAACCATATGTTTTAAATATTCCACAGAATACCTTTCTCCCATTTGCTCATATGTTCAAGCATTTTTTTTCCAGTTGGTACTGTTCCCAAGGAGTACCACTTACCCTCCAGTTTTATGACAAGAGTCCTTATATATATATATATATTCATAAATGCATTTTTCACTTAGAGGTAATTTTTTAAATAACCAAACATTAAACTCCTAATATACATTTTCTTAATCTTTAGAGCAGCCATGTATGCAGGTCTCAAAGTCTCCTAAGTAACGTATAAGATGCTAGGCAAACTTGAAAGGGCATCTAGTCCATTCTCCTTCTTCAGACCAAAGTGTTCTTCAAATGATCCAAATAGATGAGAATGCAGCTGGTTTCTTAAAAGCAAAGATTTTTAAACATTTTTAGGCATGGACCCAATCTAATAAAAGTTGCCAGTCTTCTTCCCAGAAAAAAAAATTTACATGTGTATACATATACCCACAAAATTTTACATTGAACTTGGCAAGAATCACCAAATCCATCCATGTGCAAGGGTTTCCAAGACCTTAAGTTAATAGCCTCTATTTTAAAGTTTAAAGAAGGAGATCCAAAAATGCTTACTAGATAACTCACTCTGTTTTGGATACTTTATAATCCAAACATTCTTATCTTTAACTAAAGGCCCTCCCATTTCAACGTATTCTCTTCATGGAGGTCATGAAGAACAGTTAGTCACCATTACCTTTCATATTTTTGAAGGCCATATTAAGCCACGCCTTGGATGTGTCCTCACCAAGATAAATAATCCTAGCTAAGTAATTCCAGTTTGGCTATACCTTTTCTCGGAGGCCCCATTATTCAATTCTTAATCATCTTTGTTGACTTCCTCTGAATAATCTTCCAGTTTCCCATAGTCCTCTGAGATTATTGAGCCTATAATTATTCCTTAGACTGTAGCAAAGGTCCACCAAAGTGGCCTTAGTGCTTAAAAGTCTTGTGTAACCCAGTATCCTACCCTTTTCTTGTCATGTTGGAAATCCTGAGCGAACAAGTTGCTGCAAATTTATCACTGGTACTCTTGAATGCTTGGTCTAATGGGTGGGGAACCTTTTTTCTGCCAAGGACCGTTTGGATATTTATAACTTATAATTTGAGGGTCATACAAAAATCATCAACTTAAACATTAGTCTGCTATATTTGGTCAGGCTAATTTGGTGAAGCATGTCATGTTAGCTGGTATTGATTTCGAGGGCCTTATACAGCCCGAGGGCCAGACGTTCCCCACCCCTGGTTCCTTTTGGGATACATGGTATCTCAAGGTTGCAATCTGCACCATTTAGATATGCCAATTCCAGAATTCCAGGGTCATTATTTACAGCCTATATGACAGGAAGTGGAGGCCCTTTCCTTAGTGCTTAATGGATCCATTTAAAACAAACTTTGACTCACCTGGATTCCTTTTTTTTTCAGTTAATACTGAAAATACATCTCTATTTCATTTTCTTTCCAAGTTAGGAGATTTTTTTTTAATGGCTAAATAAATACCAATGCTACTTGCTTTTTAAAAATTTTTTAATATTTTTATTGACTTTATTGGGGTTACATTGGGTAATAAAATTATATAGGTTTCAAGAATACAATTTTATAGTGCATCATCTGTATATTGTATTGTGTGTTCACCACAGTCAAGTTTCCTTCTGTCACCATTTATCCCCCTTTACCTTCTTCTTCCTCCCCCCCCCCAATCCCCTTTTTCCTCTACCAGTCTTTCTTTTGTGACAGCATGGAGGGACCTGGAGAGTATTATGCTAAGTGAAATAAGCCCATCTGAGAAAGACAAGTACCCTATGATTTCACTTATATGTGGAATCTAATGAACAGAATAAATAAATAAATAAAAATAGAAACAGACTCATAGATACAGAGAACAGACTGACAACTGTTGGGGGGGGGGGCGTTGGGGGCTCGGTGAAATAAGTGAAGGGATTCAGCAAAGAAAAAAAATACTCCTAGACACAGAAAACACTTACTTGCGTTAATCTTCCTGGAAACTCTGGTTACTTTCTTCTTGTTTTTTGAGATATTGGTTCAAAGGTCACTCCTCAGTGACCACCCCAATCTCATTTTGTACCCCAACCACCCCCATGAAGTCAGTCCTGTTTCTCTTTGTTATAACACTTACTACTATCTGAAATCACCCTGTTCATTTATCTGTTTAATTTTTCTTCATACCTTCCCCCTGACTAGATGAAGAACCACAAAATCAGAGAGCTTATCTACCTGTCTCATTCATTTCTGTAGCATTTAGAACAATAGTTCCTGACACATACTAGCCACTCAGTAAACATATATATTTTTGTGTGTGTCTCATCTCCCATTTGTCAGATTTCAGAATCTTTAAACTCCATGTCCTTATGAAAAACTTTATTTTTCTATGCATTTTATATCCATAATTACTTATTATGTTAGAGTACTGTCGACTGTCCAGTTATTGAGCTAACTGTGAGGTTTTACTTTTAAAAACACCAAACAAACTGTTTGATAAATAAAAGGAGATGGAAATTCTGACTCATCAGTTAAAGTAAAATCAAATTACAGGGGGGGAAAAAAGTTTTATAGACATACTCCAAGAAGAGGAAAGGAATTTTTTTAATAAATTTTTTTCTTTATTGATTTTAGAGAGAGAAGAAGGGAGAGGGAGAGAGAGATGGAAACATCGATGAGAAAGAACATCGATTGGCTGCCTCCTGCACGTCCCCTGTTGGGGATTTGGCCCATAACCTGGGCATGTGCCCTGACAGGGAATTGAACCGGTGACCTCTTGGTGCATGGGTCGATGCTCAGCCACTGAGCCACACCAGCCGGGCGAAGGGAGGAATTTTTATATAAGGTGTTTCCACTTCTAGAATATCCCCCTCTGTCCTCCAAAAGCCACAGTGGGTTCTGAGAAATCCCTTACACAGAAATGAAGACAGGATTAAGACAGAAATCCTTTAGACAGGATGCCAAAGGAGAAAGAGGAGTTGGAGAAAGCTACAGTGCCTTTCTTTTCCTCTCAGGACAGGAAAACAATTTCTAGTTGCACTTCACTGTGTGCATATAATGCTTCAATTTTTTTTTTTTTTAATCCCTTGGCTGGCCTATATTCTGTCTTAGCTCAGGCACATCAGAATTAGGTGTAGTTGACATCTACTCTCCATCAGGGCAGAACAAGGGACATGCCTGTGTCTCCAATCAGATCTGTTAGATGGGAGAGCTTGGGCTCAGGGATCTTGATTTCTGATTATCAGAATCAGTGGGTGAGCTTGGTGCTGCTTTCCTTTGATGAAAGAAACCCTTCCATTCACACCCTACCTCTTTTCTGCAATTGTATAGGATGCCCATGAGATCTTCGATAGTTCATAGAAATAATTATAGTGTTTGAAGGGATTTTGAAAGGCTGTTTTCATTGAAACCAATAGTTTTCTAATTTTTTTTAATGTGTCCCACAGGAAGAAATACATTTTTCTTGGTGACCTAGTATGCATACACCTACATAGAAACAAACACTCCTGAAATAAACCTTTTGTCAAACAGTATTTACCTTTACTACATGAAACACACTCAAAATCTTATATTCTACTGTGAACTCTTTCCTTTTTTTCCCTTTTGTTTTTAATGTGGGCTGTTACACACTAAATTGATTTCATGACCTATTAGCGGACGACTACCCACAGTGAAGAATAATGCCTTAACCATTTCACAAAACGGTGAGTGTGAGGTCTGAGCACCATACTCGTTTACCCCGACCTTCCACATTTGGTGTCTTCTCTTACTGGGGAACCAATCCCAAACTCAACTGTGAGTCATGATAGGCTCTCCGTGGCTTGTTTCATAAGATTTCCAGAACATCATTAAAAGAAAAAGACCTTATCGAGGCTTAATACACTGTGAACAACATTTGAGCCAGAATATGCTGAATCAGTGAGAAGTCTTTGTCCAGTGACGATGAAAATTCTGAGTGAGTTACAAAGACACTGCTTCCCCATGGATAGATTTTTTTAAAAAGCCAGGGTCATAAAATTTTAGAGCCAGAAGAGACTTTAGCAAATATAGTTCAGCTCTTTGATTTGATGACAAAAATATTCCCATGTACATTCTGAGGAGTTCAGAACATGAGTCTTGTTCCCTTATCAACAATATTTTAAAAAACAGTATATGCTGCCATGAGCAGATATATTTTAAACAAATAGAACTTTTATGTTTTAAGAAATAGCACAGGACTAAAGATTTTTAGTGTTATAGAAAATACTGGAAACATTATTTCTAATATTTAAAAGGGGAGAATGTTGGTATCTTTGCTCTATTTTTTATATTTATTTATTTTTTTGTTTGTTTATTTTTGTCCTCACCCAAGGACATTTTTGCATTTACCTTTCAGATAGAGTGGGGGGGAGAGAGGGAGGAAGAGAGAGAGAGAGAAACATTGATGCGAGAGAGACACATCATGTGGCTGCCACCCACACGACCCCAGTCGGGGCCGGGGACAAACCGCAACCGAGATACATGCTCTTAGCGGGAACCAAACCCGGGACTCTCTGGTCCGCTGGCCGATGCTCTAACTGCTGAGCCAAACCAGCCAGGGCACTTAGCTCTGTTTTTTAGAAGTGGACATAATAATTGAATTGTAGAAGCCTGATACTTATGACCCACACATCTGCTTGAGAAAATACTTCTATAGGTGTGGATTTTCCATTATTTAGACATTCAGCAAATATAATTGGAGACCCTAGTATCTGCTCTCAAGCAGCTTATATTATAGTGAAATATAAAATGCTTGTTTTTATATTACAAATTATGTTATCCAGGAAATAATACATCATAAACAGTGTGTATTTCATGGTCAGACTTATGGATATTTTATTAGACATAGTTGATCTACCAGTCTGGATCCTAGTTTCTGGCAGGGATCTAGACCTTTTCATTTCAAGTCCTCTGTTGTACTCAGCATCCTATCTCACTAGTTACTTTATTCATTAATTCCATAAATATTTTTTGAATACCTGAGGTCTATCAAGCACTATTCTAGATAATGGAGTTATAGAAGTGTCCAGGAAAGACCAACACTCTGCACTCGGGGAACTTAGATACCAAAGGAGCCCATCATGAGCAGAGAACGCTCGACCCACTGGCTTAATCAGGTCCTTTGGGAAAGTATTGAACTATGTCAAATTTTACAAATATTGATGCCTAAATCTCTAACAACACTATGAAGATGAGTATTTAACAAGTGAAATTCATTAGGTTATTTAAAAGTGAACACATTAGCCTACATTGCTGGGTGTTTCAAAGAGCAGTCTCTAAATATGATTCTTCCCATTCAGTTTTAACCACCGCAATAATGATGTTATTGACCAACCATAATTGACAAAGACAGAGGGAGGGAAAACAGGGATAGAAGGAATGTGGGAGGAAGGCAGGCTGCAGGGGAGGAAGATAGAATGAAGAAGCAAGCAAGTTTAACATTCAAGATTTACCAATAATATTTTCAGTGTCATGACTAGACAGAGTAATGGCAAAACCTATGGTACTCCCAACTCGAGTAGAGTTGAATCTAGCAGAAGTGGAAAAACTGTTGGCATTCTGCTTCCAGAATCGCACTGTTTTGATGTTCTGACTCAAGTCTTAAGCATGACATTTCATGATGGGCTAAGCTGTGGAGCAACCACACCCTATTCTTGGAAAAAGTATATATCATATTACATTACCAAGGAGAGAACAATGGAAAGTTTTAAAAATAATAAATAAACACTATATCTTATTTATAAATCTTGTCAAGACCTTCAGGACTTGCCTGGCTCTAGGATGGACCCCGTCTGTGTGCTGTGTGAGATGCGCCTGCAGAGCGACTGCTTGAACAGCAAGCTCATTTTCAATTCCAGCTTCTTCAGCCCTAGCCATGGGGGGACTCTCCTCTTTAGCAGTAAAAGTAGATCCAGGTTTTATGGCTGGACAGAGTCCAGGGTACTCAAAGTGAAGCAGACGGTTGTGAAGAATTATTTATGGCAGATTTTGTGATGCCTGTGTTGTACTCTGATTTAATAGGGGGGAAAGTGAAATGTAAAGCAGAGTGAATTCAATTTCTAAATTTTACTAGGTGTACATACAGGTTTTTACACTGGGATGCTATGGCTGCCCCCAGCTACTTTTCATGGATTTCATTGTTTGCAAAAGTGAGTTGTTTCTTGAACAGACCCATGAAAAGATAACATTGGGTCATTCTCAAGAAGTCTTCAAGCTAACACTTTTGAAGTCCACCCAACAAACCAATTCTGTGACACACACAGTGTATGACATCTCTGTCTATGATGAGCAAACTCACATTTCAACAGAAATCATCCCTCCGAAAGAAGAGAAAAAATTATACAGTCCTTAAGCAAATGGCACCACAGATTACTTTTGCTGGTTGTTTATAAAAGCATCATATTGGCCTATGGTAACACTGGCCATTTACGAACATCAAAACACTTATTTTGCAAGGAAAATTAAATATATGTGTTAAATCTAATTTTAATGCATGTAACTTTTAAAGCAAGTCTTTATTATTTTTTACACCTTCTCTTTAAAGAGAATATTGTGAATCCAAGAATGCACAATTAAAGAATAATCAATATAAATCTTAGTTAAGAAACATAACACATGACTTTACAGATAAATATCAGTATTAAATTTTATTATGTATCAGATTTTAACAGATATCCAAATACATAATTGTTGATAAGAATATTTCATGTGCATCATCTCTTTACTTTGGTAAGCAAATTATATCATTATGGTTCTTAAATCATTATATATAGACATGTTAAGTACAACACTTTTGTTCGTATGTGAAGTAGATGTAGATGAATTTCCCTTGCATTTTTACGTAATCTACCCAACCTCTTTTATTATTAAACTGGTATCTCAGAATAAAATTTAAAGAAGAAATGAAATTGCATACTTACAGAGCAATAAACCACTCTCCTTTACCTATCGAACACAGACCTTTGGAATGAAAGAAGGGAGAAATAGAACAACATGTTGAACCAATCATGGTTTTTGAGAAAACAGGCAGGAAAGGGAATTAGATATGAGGAAATAACATTTGACTTCCTTGGTCTATTGATTAACAGTTGGGAAATAAATATAAATATTACTTATAAATATATATGCATACATACATAAAGTCTGTGTATGTGTTTAAGGTATACATAATATAAATTATGTACATATGTATGTGTGTGTATAAAGTATTTAAAAAATAACAAAATGGCTATTATCTATTACCCAACATAACAAATTGACTGTTACCAATGTCTTTGAAGAATTCTGTTTAGAAATTAACTTATTCATTCAACAAATATTTTTGAGCACACACTGTGTGCTTAGGTCCTGTGCTGGATACTGGATGCAGTGGTTAACAAAACTGTAGTAGTTCCTGCCCCAAAGAGCTCACTGCATAATGAGAGAGACAGTGAAGATGTAATCACACCAATGAATGTAAATACAAACACAAATGATTCCTAACTATGAACTATGATCGGTTCTGTACAAGAAGGCAGAAACAAAAGGAAAGGCCAGTTTAGATCGACAGGTCTTGGAAGTCCTCTCTGAGGAACTGCTAAGATGCGACACGAGGAACTGTTGGAGTAGCACCCAGACAGCAGGAAGAGCGAGTGCAAAGGCACAGCCTCATTCACATTTCAGTGGAGAGACGGACGTCCTGTCTACCTGTGTGAAAACTTAATCCAGAGAAATACTTCTTTAATACTTGCTTTCCTTTTGAGTGAGGGTGGCATTGTTGACATAACGTGATAAAACCTGTGCTTGCTGGATTTATTTTTAACTTGTAAGAAATTTAGTAATCAGCCTGGCTGGTGTGGCTCACTGGTTGAGCATAGACCCATGCACCAAGAGGTTGCCAGTTCGATTCCTGGTCAGGGCACATGCCCAGACTGTGAGCCTGATCCCAGGTGCGGGGCATGTAGGAGGCGGCCAATCGATGTTCTCTCTCATCAATGTTTCTAGTTCGCTCTCTCTCTCCTTTCCTTTCTCTCTAAAAATCAATAAAGAAAAAAAAATTAAGAAAAGAAAAAATAAATTTAGTAATCAGACATGGCAGTGTATCCATTATCACACTGAGTCCCAAAGTTATTTGGCACAAGGATTAAGAGTTCACATCAGGGGATTTCATTGAGACTGCTTTTACACAGGTAAATTCTTTTTTATTTTATATTTTTCCCTTCCTTGAAATGTTGTATTGCAATAAATATACTTCACATAAAATGTTATTGTTTTAACTATTTTAAGTGTACGGTTCTGTGGCATCAAGCACTTTCAAATTATTGTGCAACATCACCACCATCCACCTCCAGAATTTTTAAAAATTCCCCAACTAAAACTCTGTACACATTAAACATTTATTCCTCATTCCTCCTCTCCTCCCAGCTCCATTCTACTTTGTCTCTATGAATTTGACTGTTCTCGGCACCTTATGTAAGTGGATTCATACATGTCTTCAAGGTTCATGCATGATATAGCATGTGTCAGAATTTTCCTCCTTTTTAAGGCTGAAAAATATCACACTGTGTGTAAATACCACATTTCATTTATCCATTCGTCTGTCAACAGACACTTGGGTTGCTTCTCCCTTTTGGTTACCGTGAGTAATGCTGCTGTGAACAGGGGTGTCCGAGTACCTGTTTGAGTTTCTGCTGTCACTTCTTTTGGTATATATCCAGAAGTGGAATTGCGGGATCATATGGTAATTCTATGTTTAATTTTTAAGGACTCAAACTTGTGCTTTTTTTTCTCTTTTTTTATTTTGTTAATCCTCATCTGAGGATTCTCAGAGAGTAGAAGGGAGGGAGAGAGTGGAAAGGAGGGGGTGGGGAGAGAGAGAGAGAGAGATCAGTGTGAGAGAGACACATCAATCAGTTGCCTCCCACATGCACCCCAACCACGGGAGATAGGACCTGCAACCCAGGTACATGCCTTTGACTGGGAATCGAACCCTACAGTCTGCTGGCCAATGCTCTAACCACTGAACCACACCAGCCAGGGCAAGCTTGTGCTTTTTTATTTTTATTTTTTTTAATCCTCACCTGAGGATATTTTTCTATTTATCTTCAGATGGAGTAGGAGGGAGAGAGAGGGAGAGAAAAGGAGAGAGAAAAACATCAACATGAGAGAGACACATCGACTGGTTGCCTCCTACCGGACCCTGACAAGGGCTGGGGGCGAACCACAACCGAGGTCCGTGCCCTTGGCCAGAATAGAACCCGCAACTCATTGGTCCACGGGCCGGCACTCTACCGCTGAGCCAAACCAGCCAGGGAAAGCTTGTGCTTTTTAAATTCATACTTTCAACAAATGTTATGTGCCAGGTGGCAGTGTGAAAAGTTGGGAATGAACAGACAAGACACAAACAACACCTTCAAAGCTTCCAGTCTGTCACTGGAGTAGTTTGTTGTTCTTTTTTTTTATGGTAGTAATGATTTATAGTTGATTCATTAACTCCCTTTCTTAGTCTTTTCGGAGATAGTAGTATATTTGTATAGTGTATGGCAAGAGTGCCCTCATGACCTCAAGCTTTAGTAACTTGAGGTTCCCAGAAACTGAGTCAACTAGAATCAGATGGAAACCGTACATTGTCCTGTAAATCAGGTGACTCAGGACATCGTCAGCCCCTCCCCTATGTACATCATCTGTAATAGGAGCTTGAAAAGAAAATCATTTCAGCTAAATTAGAAATTTGATTAACCTATACAAATGAAATTCTAGTATTATTATATGTTCTCATTCTAATCACAAAAAGGAAGAAAGGGTGAAGCAGAATATGTCCTTTTCTTTAAAGATATTACTTGGAATTGCACCTATACCTTCACTTAAGTCTCCCTAAGGAGAACTTTGTCACATGGTCATCACCCATAGCTGCAAGAGAGGCTAGAAAAGGTCTCTCTTCTGGGTGGCCATGTATGTTTGTTACCGAAACAAAAAAAGAGTGATAGGTATTGGGAGACAGTTAATATTTCTGCTACAGGTATGTTGTTTAAACGTTTTTCCCTTAAAATGCAGGCATGGGTTTAAAAACCAAGCTGTTGAGAACAAAAGTAAATGATTGTAGTAAACATTCTGTGTACAAGGCCATTCTGAGGCTGACAAGACCATGACTGTCTCAGTCCCAGTGATAGAAAAGTGATGGGGCACGGAGGGAGAGATGGGGAGGTGCAGAGATATGTAACCAAGCTCTGAAACCAGACGCTAGGCCCGTGTGACCACTTGGACAAAGATATACCTCTCTAAAGAAGACCATGAGAAAACCATCACATGCCTTGAACCTTACTGCCTATTTATCTGGCGTAATGAAGACACGCCTCCACTGGTATTCATTCTAGAAGTATGCTCAGGTGACACACAGTGACCTTAGCTTGCTGGACTGAAATGCGAGAAACTTGTGCCCCATTCAGCTGCTCCCAAGGCTTCTGTGATAGGCTCTGACTCTATAATCACATCTAAGGGCCGGGGGTTCTTCCCTTTATCCTTTAACCCTATACTTTCTATAACTACTAGTTTCCGTGCTATGAAACCAATATTGGATTTCTTCTAGGAAATGCACATGTAAAAAATATAAATCTCTGGATTCTTTTAATCAGTTCTCCCAATTGGACCCTAGATTTCCCCTCAGGATACTTGCCTATTGGTAATGTTTTTGTTGTTGTTGACTTGTATTTAATTCTTCTTTTTTTTTTATTCAATATAATTTTTCCCTCTACCATACTTACCAATTTCTAAATTTCTTCATGGAAGTCTTTTCAAAAGAAACGCCCACCACATTTTCAAGTAGGAATGATAAAATATCCAGCTTTACCTACAAACTCCATGTCCTTTTATGAAACCTAACCTGCCCCCCACGGCAAGGAAAATCTATGCTATAAATTGTTTTTAGTTATAGCTTCTTTTTCACTATTGTATTATTTGACTTTTTAACTTTTTTTGACAGTATTTATCATTGTGATATGAGATAAACTTTCTAACTTAACAAGGAAACCATTCATTCAGTTGGTGTTAGCAAACATAACCAGCATGTAACAGGAATAAAATTGCAGGCTCACAATGATCTTTTTTATTTTAGAGGAAGAGAATTCTGATTTTCTGTGGTTTAATTGCTATTTTGAAATTCAAATTTTATTTCCATTTTAATTTCCATTTTGCCTTAGTTTTCAAAGGCCATGTTTTCTTTTGTAATTCTCCTGCTTGCTTTTTTATTTTCTCTTGCTTTTTTTCTGCTACCATATCTGAGAACATAGCATATGTTCATTAGCTCATATATTAATTTAATAACTATTTATCTAATGTCAATTATGTACAAGGCTTTTTGATGGAATTGACATTAGGGCTATACTTTAAAGGTTAAAACAGACATTAGCAAGGCAGAAATGGGAGGAGGACTTTTCAGGCAGAAGGGGCAGGATGAGCAAGTATATGGAAGTGGGAGGACTTGGAGTTTGGGCAATATCAGGTATTTCAATTGGGCTGGAGCATGACTTTCTATTATCCTGGGACTAGAAGCAGATCAGGGAGGTCCTTGAATGCCAAGCTGAGGAATTTGGCTTTTGCATTTTAATCCCATTCTCTCTGTATTGTCTATAAATCTGTTAACACCCCTTCACCTTATTGTCTGGCTCTGGTATAATTATTTTATCTGTAGAGGATGATGTCATGGAAATAGTACTGAACTAAGAATCAAGTGCCTTGGATTTATATATTACATTTGGGTTTAATATCTGAATATTGCAGCCATAATTCAAACCTCAGCAATTAATTTGGTGTCTCTCCATGTCAAAAGGCTACCAGAGGCAGTTTATCTGTTGCCAGAGTTCTCTACTTATCGTGCCTTGCACACAGTAGGTGCTCTGTAAGTGTTTGCTGAATAAAATTCAATAACAAACTTCTGAGATCTGTGACATAACCCCTGCAATGTAGAAAGAGGGAGACAGCTCTCTGATTTGAGACCGGCGAAAAATTCTATCCTCCCAATGCAGTTCATTGTTCTGTTATGAGTTTATTTGTTTGTTTGTTTGTTTTTTCAGGGGGAAAGAAAGCCTAATACTAGAACCTAAATTATGATAGTGATTTTTTCCAATATTTTATTAGGGTGTTCAAGCATACAGAAAAGTTGAGAGATGTGTACGGTGGACACTCACATACCCACCACCTATCATGGTAATGATTTGTTGAGTTCTTAGTGTGTATCAGGCTCTGAGCTAGACTGCAAACCCCTCACTCCACTGCCCACGACAGCCTGCAGTGCTGAACATTACTCTCATCATTTAACAGCTTAAAACAAAACAAAAGAAACAAACAAATAAAACTGGGCTCAGAGACTTTCAGCAATTTATCTCCTTGAAGTTTTTCTGGTAATCAGTGGAATAGCTAGGATTTGAACCAACTGGCTCCAAAATCTGGGTTCTTTGCACTACATGGAGCAGTCTTCAGAATTCCTCTCTGCTACTGGCCAAGGTCACAGACTCAAACCAAGTACCTACAGTGTGAGAGCCCTGAATTAAGCAATGCAGACAATAGCAAAAAAATGCGAGCTGAGGCTTCATGCTTTGGGCAGCTAGAGATGAATCAAATCAAATTTTAAAATTTGTGCCCAGCTGGTATGGCTCAGTGGTTGAGCGTCAACCCATGCACCAGGAGGTCGCCGGTTCGATTCCTGGTTAGGACACATGCCCAGGTTGTGGGCCCGATTCCCAGTGGGGGGCATGCAGGAGGCGGCCAATCAATGTTCTCTCTCATCGATGTTTCTCTCTCCCTCTCTCTTCCTCTCTCTCTAAAATCAATAAAAAAAAAAATTTAAAAACACTTTAAAATTTGTTATGTCCCTTCCATACAGCACATGCAGTGCTAGACGCTTTGTAGGGAAAAGGAGACTGTGGCATAAAGAACTTAAAAACATTTTTTCCCCTTTAAGCAGCCTAAACTAGTATGGGTCAGGGTAAGTTAAAGCCTGGGTCTCACATGTTCTTGCCTTCTCTCTGCTTACTCTGTTCTCCTCACCTGGAGAGCCTTTCCCCTTTCCTTTTCATCTCCTAAAGGACTCTGTATATCTCAGTCTTTTTAAATTTAGATTTCTTTCACTTGGGTACTCCTCACTGAGTCCTCAAACTGGCATGACCTCTCTCTTCTCTAAATTCCTGTGGCCCTTTGCTCTACAAAGATGCAGTGTTGCTTAATGTTAGGACTCCAGATGTCCTGGGTTCAGATCTTGGCCTTTCCTCTCTCTGGGTATGTGGTCTTAGGCAAGTTATTTAATTCTCTGGGCCTCAGTTTTCTCCTCTGTTAAAGGGGATATATTAGTCAAGGATTCTGTTCCAGAGAACAGAATTTATCCTAGCTAATCTAAGCATTAAGTATTATATTATGGGGTATTAATTAACTGAGAGAACATTGGAAAAAGTCTCTAGTTTGAGCTTTCCAAAGACTCCCATCCTACTCTGTAGCAACAGATCACTGCAGGAGCTGCTGCCTCTGTAACTGGGAAGTCACCTGCCGAATGGAAGTGTCAGGGCTTCGAGAACCATGCCCACATTCTCTGATCCATCTAGTCAACTGCATGCCCCAAGCCTGCCTCTTGACACCTACAAAGGTAGTGACTGGCTAGCACGGCTGGAGACAAACCACAGTGCTCTGTAGTCATTTTTACAAGCACAAAATGCAAAGTGTGGTCTCTGCCCCACTTCTGCCTTCGGAATCTTACGGAAGTGTTTCTGAGTGGCCAGATCTAGTCACAGCCAGTACCCTAGCTGCAAGGGAGTCTGGGACATGTAGTTTCTCAGTTTCTGGCCTCTGTGTTTCAGGAAGGCACTGGTTGGGATGAGGATAATAAGTGTACCTACTCTATAGGGTTGTTGTGAGAATTGAAAGAAATAGTAAATGTGAAGTATTTAGAACAGTGCCTGGCCTGTGAAAGACTCAGGAAATGCAGTTATTGTCATCAACTTCTCAGAGAGTTGTTCTGGGGAAAGTCAAACCACCTTAGATTAGATATAGCTCCAATTTTTCACTTGCTAATAAGTAACTTTGATGAACACACTTATTATAAAAGAGCACTAGTTTCCTCATCAGTAAATTGAGGGTAATAATTGCTCTCTATCTTATAGACTCTCTGCTCATATCACATTAGGTTATGTGTGAAAGATGATTTGAACATTGTAGCGAACACTCCCATCACTTAGGTGTTAAATGGGTATTAGGTGAATTGGAAAGCTACAGACACCTGCTCTAATTCCAGCTCTGTCCCTGAGACTAGCAGTCGACTTCCTGTAGTTTTATCTTATTCATTCTCACACCATTTTTCCTCCCTTTAATTTTCAGAATTAGCCAGGGAAATCACACAACTTCCACACAGGCCCATGAGGACAGTAAGGCTCAGGTGCCGCCATAACCACCTCCTTCAAGAGGGGAGATGAGGCCCTGCCCAGCTCGTCAATGCTCCCCACTCCTGAGTTCTTTCCAGAAGACCCTCGGCAACTGGCGGGTCATGAGAGAAGCCCCAACCTCAGGAAGAGACAGGTGGCTCCAGCGTGAACACTGTAACGTACTCTCCCCAGGGAGAGAAATTCCGAGAGTTTAGCTCACTCTTTCCTGCCATAAAGCACACTGAATGTTAACAGCTTGCTCCTGTCCAAGCTGGTGTTTTTTAAATTAAGTATTGTTAAATCCATACCATTTGGAATGATGCTTCAGACAGCCCTGACACTCTCGCTTCTGCTTCCATTTCACCTAATATATTGTGCAGGGAGCCGGTAACCAGTGTTGCAGCGGCCGGGCTGCTGCTGCTCAGACACTGGCAGACAGCTTTAATTTAGATACCTGGAGAGGAAAAAGGAGCTCAGCCACCGCCCTGCTCAGATGCCATAAGAGACCTTTCCCAGGCTGCCGTTAGTGTGGATCTAGAATGCCTAGGGTTTGATATTTTGCCCTGGCACTGATAAAGGTTTCAGAAATGATGAAGATAGGAGACAGAGAAGCTATATGCCAGCATAAGAGACTTTCCGTTGTCAGGTAGCATATACCCACAATAAAACCTGGGAGCCTGCCTCCTGCTTCTTTGCCTTCACTCTAAGCATTCCCCTCCAACCACTGACACCACAGCCGACATCTGAAAGTGTGTGTATGTGTTTACACATAAATATATAGAAATGTGAGTGTGTGTGTGTGTGTGTGTGTGTGTGTGTGTGATATGAGATGAGAGAGAGAGTCAATGTCAGAAGAACTCCTTCAGAGGCCAGTTCTAGCCAGTGGGGCCTGAGGAAAGTCACTTCACTTCTCTGAGCCTCAGTTTTCGCATAGATAAAATGGGGTGAGTTACTTAACCAACTTCACGAAGTAGTCATAAAGGTCAAATGAGATTAAGACTGTAAAATAATTATGTAAATTTAAAGATATCACATAAACTTTGCTAGTTATCAAAATTAGCTCATCCCTATTTCTGAAGTTACAGTAAGCTTGGAGTTTCCCCTCCACTGTGTAATCCTTGACTCTGCAACTGTTTTTCCTTGTTTCTCGAGGCATCTCTGAAAGGAAAGGAAATGCTATGAGCATAGGAACAGAAGGATGAGACACTATGGTGGGCATCCTCCAGGACGTCAACAAATGATTCAGAGCTTGTACTTAGCACTATCGTACTATTCAGTGACTAAGGCGGTGACCCTCTTGCTGTACATTGACATGTCCATCAAAGCTCCAGTGCAGAAATCTCTGACTCAACTATCTAGACAATATGTATTTCTAAAGCAGGAAGGAATCTAGACTAGCATAGAAGTGGCTTCCAGTTATTCTTACATACCTTTTTTTTCTAGTCTTCTACAAATAGTATTGTGCCATTACCATTTTTCTATTGTTTCTTCTCCACCCTCTGTCCTTCCCGTTTGACCTGCCTAATGAGTGAAGTTTGTGTGTGAGGAGGGAGAAAGTGGTACTAGATAAAAGTATTTCACTTTTTTTACAGAACTAGTTGGAACTCTTTAGCTAATAACTCCGATAGAAGAAAAAAAACCCTGTCACAGAAAGCTCTAATGTGTAAAAGAGAAAGAGAAAACATCGCCTCAAAATGGAAGTTTATTTCCATCACTCCATTTTTTAATATGATAAAGATTTCAGATAATACCAGTCAAGTATTTTTATAGTTACTCATGAATACTCTTCAGCTTATGAGCATTGGATAGTTTTTGAGAGGTTTGTGAAACAAATCTGTGAGAGAGAAAAGCAAACTTTAAGAATAGGGCCTCTAGCCCTGGCCGGTTTGGCTCAGAGGTTAGAACATTGGCCCGTGGACCAAAGAGTCGCGGGTTCAATTCCAGGCAAGGGCACGTACTTGGGTTGCGGTTCGGTCCCCGGCCCTGGTCCCGTCATGAGGGAAGCAACCAGTTGATGTGTCTTTCTTGCATAGATAAGTTTCTCTCTCTCTCCCTCTCTCTCTCTTTCTCTCCCCCTCCCTACCTCCCACTCTATCTGAAGATAAATAGAAAAAATATCCTCAGGTGAGGATTAAAAGAAAAAAAAAAGAAGACACCCTCTGTGCTATGGATTTGTACTATGCATTTTTCTAGGTGAAGAAAAGGTGGGTCCTTGTATGCCCTTGATTTCCCTAACAGGTTACAAATGGGAATTTTAAAGCTCTTCTGGCTTTAATTGATATACCATATGAAGTAAGTAACCTGGAGTCGAGCAACCTGCTTTTGCACAACGTTGTGAAAAGCGGCACTGCAGATGGGTGTACAGGTAGACCTGCCTGTACTCACGTGCCTGTACGGCTCATCAGGTTTTCCGTATTTGTGTGTTTCGTGCCTCTTGTCGGTATTTTTTTTTTATTATTAACGAAAGGAAAGAACGTTAGTTCTAAATGTCTACTACCTCCACTATGTATATTTCTCGGCTACCAGGAGATCTACAAAGGAAAAACTTCCTGGTGATACACCTATGGAAATGTAAGGCCAAGCCTGCTATTTCATTCTTTCAAAAACCCAGTGATTTCTTTAGCAGATAAGGAGAAAGACGTCCTTGTTGGACACTTGACACTTTTCTAAAACTGTAATCAAATCCTCCTCTGGTAGAGTCAAATCTTGCTTGTGGTGGATTAACCCGACACAGAAGCTTCCTGACCTTCTCTTGGCCTTGTCATCATTTCACTGCTCATTAGCACTTCCTCCAGGGCGGGACTGGACCGGGCTGGAGGGTCATCTCCTCACCTACTGTAGGAGGGAAGGAAGGAGGAGGTAAAACTCACTTCAGCCTTTTCTGTTGCGTTATAACAGCCCCGATAAAGGACATGAAGAAGGAGGCTGAAACTATTGGTTAAAAGGTTTGGGGATTAACTGAGGATTTAATTCATCCTTTCTTTCTCTCCCCCCCCCTAAAGCAGACAGTTGAGAGTTGGCTGTGTGTCAAAAGCAGGCTGTTCCTCAACCTCAAATTTCAGTGCCACTCATCCCCGTCTTTGTTAAGGGCTTCTTTTTAGACTAGTGGATCTAAATTTCTAATTGTGCTTTTAGCCTTAGTAAACCTTGGGCGTTTTAAATTGTCATCTTATAAAGAATCAACTTCCTTTTCTTTTCAGATCAAGTTATTAATATACAAAGTAACTTATGCCACTATTTAGGTTTAGTGAGTAACTTTCAAAAATTTATATAGTCTCCCTTTTCCAAGTCAAGGGGGAAAATAAAGAGCAACTTTATGGAAGAGGAATAAAGCAGTTGTACAGAACACATTTAAAGGGCACATTAAGTCAGGTTTTGTCTATGATTCTTTCCCTTTATGGCATATGTTATATATTGACAGGGATTAAGTTTCTCTCCTGAATGGAACAATGCAGAGTCACAGGGAGCTACTGTACTTTACAAAGCAACAGGCATCAGCACAAGCAAATGGCAAAGAGAAATGTATCTCACAAAGAACTAACCAGGTTAGTTAATAGCACAGGGCTTGGCTTCATCTTTTGCAATTCTGCATCTTTTGCATTTCTCTTCTGGCTCTGCTGCGCTCTGCTCTCCTTTCTTTTTCGTCCTTCCCCCCGCCTCCCCCCCCCCCTTTTTTTTTTTTTTTTTGCTCGCACTGTTACACTTTCTCTGTCCCCCTGGCTTTGTTATTCAGCATGTCTGATTAGCAGGAGCCTGATTGGCTGGCTGCCTGCTCCGAGAGAGATTCCATTCAGCTTACCCCCCACCCATCCACCTACCCACCCACCCCTAGTCAGGAAATGTGAGCGGGGCTGATGGAAGCTGATAGGCAGGGCTGGAGTGTTAGCACCAGGACTGGATGTGACAGCAGGCAGAGGAGCACTTAGCAGCTTATTCAGTGTCCGATTCGGATTCCGGCAAGGATCCAAGCATGGAATGCTGCCGTCGGGCAACTCCTGGCACACCGCTCCTCTTTCTGGCTTTCCTGCTCCTGGTAAATGCCTTTTCCTTTCTATACATTGCTATTGCCATTTAGTCTGGGTGCCGTTGGGGTGCCGTGCATGTGTGTGTGTGTGTGGGGGGGTGTATCTTTATCTTCAAAGGCCAGGTAAAATAATTTACGTAATTAAATAAAATTCTTTCAGAACTTTAACCCCAGCTTCCCAAGCAAAATAAAGTCTGCCAGACTTTGTGGGATTAGTTAGAGGTATATAATAATATCGAGACACGAACTCTGAGATAGACTGCAGAGAGTTTGCGAGCTGGGGACTGTATAAATGGTGGTGTGTATGCTTGGAATTTGGGTGACAGGCGTCCTCAAATCAAACTCACACTCACTGTGGTGTTCCTGGAATTTTTTGAAGGATGGGCTGTGAGGGGCTTTCCCCCACTGCCTTGTAAGAATTATTTTCCTTCTGTGAACATGTGCTACGGAACCAGGTAAAAGAGGGAATGGGAGCCTCTTTGCAGCCAACCCAGATTATAGCTCATAATTACTACAAGTCATCTATGGATACAAGTTAACGCTGATATTTATGAATTGAGGATTATGGTCTTTGATCTCAGATCTGCTTTTGAAGAAGAAGAAAATGCTGACTTTCTGCACGGCTGCCTTCCATAGTCACAGTGATAAGATGCTCTGCTCTTGAACATCAGCACACACTGCATTTTTGACTCAAAGTAAATGTTCCATTGTGACTCATACTTGGTTTTATGGGCAGAAAATGAACATTTACTGTCCAAAAAAAATCTACACTCAAAATATTAATAGCAATGCACATTTTTTAAACCAGAGTGTTCTGGGCAGGCAGCTTAGTAAACCTCATCTGAAGGGTTGATTCCAAAATTTGCACACACTGATTCCAAACAAACGTGATTGCAGCTCTCCCTGTCACGTGTATGGCGTGCCAGCACTTCCTCAGAAGGCAGCAAGGCAAGGAGGGAATAAGGTAAAAATGCAATGAATAGATAGGTGGCATTGATCCATCGATGGTGAGGGAATGTTTTGTTCTGATTACACTCTGACAAATGGGATCTGCACTATAATTATGAAGAAGGGAAGTAAGCCATTTGGTACAAATTGAAGATTCATCAGATAGGGTAATCAGATAGTGATTAACTATTTTATACATTCCCACTTATTTGCATCATGGTAGCAAAAAGAAATCATAATGCTACATTGCAAATGCTGTAAATATAAAAAAGTTTTGTTAAACTTTCTCGAAAATTTAAATTTAAACTGAATTTTAAGCATGAATGGACCATAAGTTTTAGTTGTTCAGAGGAATATAAAAAGTAGAATGTTTAGGTGTGCTTTATGACTACTGAAGCAAGCAATTTATGAAAGGTGTCTCATTTTTTCCATATGGGACGTGTTACTTATATACACACCATTAGGTTGCCTCGTCTTTTTCTCTTTGTGATTTTTAAAAAGTGCGTGTTATGTTCCCATCTCATTGCATCATATAGCAAATTACCAGTACACATTACTTTTTTGGTATCTTCCATATGATGTATGATCTCATTTTACTTTGGAAAAATGTTCCCATTCAGGAATAGACAGTTTTGCTATCCATTTGGTAAATGCATTATATCCCTCTTTGATATCTTGCCTATTCATGTGTGTATTTGAGCACATAATGGGACTTATTTCAGATTTAAAACATAAAATATATTTACTTTAAGTTAAAATAATCGTATTGAGGATAAAATGAAAACAAACCCAGGTTTGTTTCATACCTGTATTTAAATGAGCAGGGATTCTAAGAGTTATGCTAGAAAAAAAAAAAAAGAGAGAGAGAGAGAGAGAACTAACTGGCGAGTGCCAAGATACACCGCTGTGCAGAGCGATAACAGCATCAATAAGACTTGCCACGTACTGTGTGTCTGAAAGGACCAAACACTGGGCCGGTTGTTTGCAAAGCATTACAAAGCGTCCACACAATAACCTTGCAAATAAGACATTTTGAAACCCATTTCACAAATAAGGAAATAAGCTTGTATTTGAACCCCCAAATCAAACACATACTGGAGAGAGAAAAAATCTGTTTACTTTGTACTGTGATTATAAAATGTTTAGCAACGATGGAATCAATGGCATAGGTTGGTCTGTAGACTTCGTTTGAGATATTTAGGCTTTTTGCATCATCTTGGCCATTAAAGATGTGTACTAGATTATAGGCCATTGTTGTACTTGCTCATTAACTGCCCCCTTTAGCTTTGTAGCCAAATTAAATTACTGGCCTAAGAGAAAATGACCTTGAGCCTGATCAGTAGTTGACTTAGAACTAGAAGTGTGACATTGTCAACTCAGCCTTCAGTCTGGATAGAGAAGTTGAACTGCTTGGCTTGTTTTTTCTACAGTTCTTTTAAACATTACAAGTCTGTCTACTCTTAGAATTAATTTAAGCAATTTTGAAAGATCCCTTTAACTTAATTGGAAAACATTCTGTTTGTTTAGTGGCAAGCCAGTCTCTACTTCAAAACAGCCTTCATATCACTGACAGCTAAATCATCTGTGTCATGCCTTGGGTCGTGAGTGTGTACAAATATCACATGTGGTTCACCAAAGCCTTTTTGATTTGGAGCATTATTCCTGAGAATGCAGTCCCTGTGTCTATTACTGTATCTAGTTTACATTACCACCGACATTTTCATGCAAAGCTCATACATCAGAGACCTCATTTTAATTCTGGACACAATAGGACAGTAGTACTGATCAAGAGGTTTTCCTCCTGATATTCAGGTCAAATTAAGCCACATCACCCAACTTTCCACATCCTCCCACCCTGCTTCCCTTTCCTTCTCCCTGTTTTTGTCCCAATTGTTTAGCTCAAAAGGAATGTGGCAGAAACCATGACCAGCCATTGACATATGTGTCCATCCACACTCGAAGTCAAATCACTTCTTGTCAGAAAGGCATTTAATCAAATTTGCATTTGCTTTTTGTTTCTTTTAAGTGGTTTTAAGCTCTTTCGCCTGCTATTGTGGGAATTGCAAGAGTAACACTCGGAATTATAATAAAGTACATGTGTTTTTCTGTTGAATTTCTTTTTCTTTTCTGCACTAATTTATACATGGAAACTAGTCAAACACAATAGCCCATTCCCTTCAGTCACTCTGGCACTCTCCTGCACTATTATCTAAGTGGATCTATCTTGGATGGTGAAAAGCACCATTAGCTTGTGGAATGAATGTTAAATCCCTTATTTACAGCAGACTGTGGCCTGCTCCAATAAGAGTGAGTGTGTGTGTGTGTGTGTGTGTGTGTGTGTGTATCTATGTGCGCAAACACCTTTCTATATCTATTGTTTATTATGCTTAGGTTGTCTTTAAATCAAACTTAAGGACTTTTTTACATAAATCTGTAAAACATAGTGAGGCATTTTTTTTTTTAACATTATTTTCTTCGTGTTTTTGTGAAGTTTCTTGTCTAGACATGGTCAGCTGCATTTTTGTTTTCTCAGGCTCCTGTTTTTAGTGTTTTAGTCTGTTCAGGACCACTTTCTGGCCTCCGTTATTATTTTCATGTGAACCAGTTCTATTGCTTTATATATAAGTTGAGGGAAGTATGTCCAATAGTGGTCACTAGTGAACTACAAAAGAATCCTGTTACACTAGGAATTTTTTTTTCTTTGAAAAACTACATGGATTTTGAAGACTTTTGAGACCAAGTGAGAGAATGAATAAATGAATGTATTTGTGCATTTCAACAAATGTTAATACATATCAATTCCCCTTTATCAATATGTATGACTAAACAGAAAACAGTTCTTTAGCATATCATGGGGTAGGCTGTTACTCAAACTTAGGAGCAGCACAAAGTTCATCCTTATATCCTTATACCAAAATCAAAGGAGATTTAATTTGTGTAATTTCCGTCTGTAAAGTGTGGTTAACCCCTGTACTTGGTACTCATTCTTTTAACCCAGTTTACATTGGTGCAGGATTTATATTTGGAGGAGATGTGAGCTGGTGTTTTGCTTTTCCCCTTTATTATGGCTTCATCAAAATATAATTTAAACTCTTTCAGGAAAAATACAATGTCCAGTGAATTTATGCATTTTCTGCAACACCTAGTAGAGTGTCTTGTATATACAAGCATCATAACTGTTTGTGAACTAAATTAAGAGAAGTAAGAACTTATAGACTATCACACGGTTCTCTAATTCTCCACATATTTGGTGTTTTCTAACTTCACATATAGAGTCCAGTTTCTTTGGTCTGCTTGAAATTTATCTATTTCAGGTTTCAGGTCTACTTATTTAAGTTTCTCACAACTAATTATTTAAGGTTCATTCTACCCTTCCCTCATTATGCATATTCTACGAGTTCTTGTGTTCTCATGAGTAGAGTGACTCAAAAGTGACCTATTCATAGCATGAAAAGCATAGTGTTTTTTTGAGTGAGAGCATTCCTTGAATCATCATGAGTAACCTACTGGTTAATTGTCTTGAAATAATCACAGGAAAATGTGTCTAAATTAAGTTTTACAGTCTTGCCATTTTTACTAATTTTCTTCTTCTAGAGAGCTGGCTTCAAACTTTGTGTTTTCACCAGAATGAGACAAGTTCATGTCATTTTCTGTCTACATCATAACAACCATTCCATGTGGTTGAATTTCGGCTTGATTGGCAGCACTGGCTCATGAGTGGCTTAGGACGGGCATACCAGGGGTGATGTCAGTCCTAAAGGATCCTGATTGAAATAGGCCAGCACAGCTGTGTGGGGAGCCTGCCTGCTAACTGGGGTGTGCTGTTGCTATCAAGCCCTTCTTTCCATGAGCTCAAAAATAAATGACTAAGTCTCCCCAATTCCCGAACTTCAAGATTAAAACCTACATTGAGTAAATCTTAACTGTTCTGGTTTCCCTTCCCTGGGACTTTGCTAACTGGAGTACCCAGCATATAGGGCCATGAGAAGTTTTCTGGCCATGTCACAAAGATGTCCCTATGGTAGTAGTCTGCAGCCAACAATGACATCTGGCTTTTTATTTGTTGTATTTCCAGAAGCTCAGTATTTATAAATCAGTTGGAATGTTTTCCTATATTTATTAATAATCTCTAAGTCATAGAAATATATCTTATCTCATTAATTACTTAACCTTCATTAAAAGAAATACTGTAATTTCTCTGTTTGACTATCCCCACCCCCAAATTCTACCAATATATAGCTACATGTATAGTCCGCATTTAATAATTGTTTTTCAGAGGCATAAACACTTAATTGTATTCTCTATAATATTTTTAATTGTAACTTCTAGTTCTTGTGCTTTCTTGCTTTTCTCTCTGTCATTCTGCTTCTCGTACTGTATTTATACATCTGTCTACTCCACAAAGTTGTGGACGACAATAGAAGGAAGGACTTGTTCCTCCCACGTCTCTCAGAATGTCTGGTAGGGTAAACCCTGGATTTTTCCAACTTCTATTTAATGGACTTCAGGTGTAATGGACAAAATTTCTGGACCATATGTCATATGTGAAAATTAATACCCTGTTAATTTTTAAATATTTTTAACCAAGATTTGCTTATAATTAAATTAACAGGTTATTTTTTCTTATTAATTCACAGTTATTTTTAACAAATTCTAGCAAATAGGCTATATTTGGAAAAAACTGTAGTAATTTTGCCAGCATAAATAAATATCACATATCTACAACTGTAGTCTACATATTTAAATCCAAGAGTCACTGCTCGTAAACAATGTTCGGTGAATGATTAGCATGTGATCACACTGCATGGCACGTGGTAATTGGTTCTGTTGTCACATGGCGGCGTGACTTTCTGCAACAGCTTCAACGTGTGTGGGCACCTGTTCCCACATGGCTAAGCCACGCCCCAGCCGCATGCATTTGTTTACTCGCTGTGACTGGTGAATGCACGTATTTTCTAGACCTACTCAGTATAAATTAAAAATTATAGTAATACATAGAGAACACTTTTCTGTGAAATTAAACTTTTCATACATAATTTTAATTACACTAACGTGTCTATATAAGTGAAAACAGGTAAACTAACTTGTCATTTTTTAACATACAAATTCAGAAAACCTACTTTATTATATAACAGACTTTCAGCTTTAATGGACACCCCTTTGCCTGAATTAGTCTGTTATATAGAGGTTTTACTATTATTAGATTGCAATAATTTTTTAATGGATGAATAAGAATGACTTGGCAAGAGAAGGTGAAGAGAAGATAAGTACAGGTAACAGGGAAAATATGAACATCCATTTCAAATATGAAGCATTTCACTAATTCTGGTGTTGGTAGGACCAAGTCAACAATCCTCATAAACTCCAAAGAGAAGACATCTATTTTGTTTTTCTCTCTCTCTCTTAAACATATACATGCACACACTGAACAGAAATTGAACAACAATCCTTTATGCTGTTGTTAATTAGAATGAGTTTCGCAAGTTTTGTATATTTTTTACATTCCTTTAGTTCTCAAGTATTTGTTTTATGAAATTGATCCTCAGGAAGAAAAGGATATTTACATTAGCCACAGTTTTATAAAACTGGAAGGTAGTTATAGACTCTCATTTTAGCAGAGATAATGCTATGGAGTCACGAACACTCATTTCTTTTTACTACTTGGCACAAGGGAAAACTGTATTTCCCAGCCTTCTCTGTGAAGGCTGGAACGGTGCGATGGATTTCTAGTCGGCGGATTACAGTTAGACATGAAATATGGCACTTCTAGGCCTGACATCCCTCACTTCACTCTCTAAGCACCAAGCACTCTCTCTTTTCCTGCCTGCTGGATGCAGAGAATCCAGTAAGGAACTTCAAGACTCTAGGGAATGGCAAAGCCACCAAATCGAAAGCCTCGGTCCCTGAATGACTACATGGAGCAGAGCCCCACACCACCACTCTCATGGAGTCACATTTGTGAACATTCACTTAACCACGAGCAAAAAATAAACCTCTGTTGTGTTAAAACACTGAAAATTGCAGGAAGGTGTTATTTGTTCAACTAAAAACATTTTCAAATGGCATGTGCTTCCAGCTTAGATGACAAGCATGCTAATACTCACTGATACATAAGTGCTGATACTCATTTCCATTTATTATATAGGAAAATTGAAATAAGAAGATGCCCTGTCATCCTAATTAATGGTGATTAAATCATTGTGGTTTGCAACTTATCACATACACAGAGAGTATTTGGGGGCATGTGCCAGTACTTCAGGGAAAATAGGAAAATGGGTCACATGCATCCTTTTAAATGTAGGATCCAGTGAGTGGAGCAGTAATAAAGGAGGAAAGGAACCAAGGGAGCCGGCCTGTGGTAAACAGGTGGAGTCTAGTCTCCCGGAGCAGAGCAGGACCAATCAACCTGGTCAATGACACAGAACCACACAGACCTAAGGGCAGTCAGTGAAACCAAAGAGAGATACTGAGATGCAGACACCGAGACACAACGGCGGCGCAGTTCCAGAGACAAATGTTAGAAACCATAGGAGTGAAAAGTGACAGAGAGGAAAATAGACTCCTACACCCAAAGGAAACAAATGTTTTTCACAGTGGCATATGAGGGAAAATGTATTTTTTGGGTATACCTAGTCTCACACCGTCTTTGATACATTTTTCTAGGAGGTCATGAAAGTGGCACTATTTTTAAAATGTAACCATCTAGGCTGAAGCACTGATTCCCATTCTGTGAACATGGCCCAGTCACATGACTCCCTCCAACTCCTGCCTCCTCGTCCACACCATCGCCCACCCCACTCACTCACCACGATGCCGTGAGGGGCAAATGCAGCATGAGATGTTGAAGTGCTTTGTGAACTTCAAAGTACTATAAAACTTCAAGTGATTCATTCATGTAAAAATCATTTATCTATCACCAGCTGTATACCCAACACAGAGCCGGGCTGCATAGATAGATGAAGACAGTCCTTGCAAGGAAGAGCTTGGTGGCTAATTGGACATCATGTTGTCGGTTATTTTTTAAATGTTTCAAAAACTATTCTTTAGGGAATAGTTCTGTGATGGGTATTATTGTTTTCAATTGCTCCACAAAAAGGCTCATCTGGTAGCCTTCTGCACCTGCATAGACTCTATCTGTTTAATTCTCTTTCCACATATAAATGTAAATGATGGCTTCTCACAGATTATAAATGTGTTATTTTTATGGATATTATTAGTCATTATTTGACTTCAAACATTAAATTTTTTCCCAATTTTCAGATTTCAGAATATCAATTTGTGCAACAGAACACACTAGAATAGTTCCTTAGGCAAGATAAATTCTTTAGGGAAAAATTATTCTCAAAGCAAATTCTTATCTTTGTGAACATTACCATTAGTTATGTGTGGCCAATATCTAGGGATTGTCCCTCTGCCCCATTATCACTGGAGCATCATGCTGGCCGACTTCAATCCAACACAGTTTCCGCTACGTTGTACTTACTTTGTAATAACTGAACCATGAAAAAAAACCAAGCCTATTCCATGTGAAATTATATTTCTGTAAGTGCAATTAATTACTAGAGTAGGTTGCATCTCCCTTCCTCACTAGATTTTTCTCTAAAGTTCTCATTAAAAATAAATTAATTACAATAAAACCCAAAAGGCCTTGTGCATGGAAAGGGGGGTAGTTGAGAGAAAGGAAATAGTAGAAACATCACACATATGAGCATACGCCATTTATAATACAGGAGATTTATTCCACTTCTGAGGCAAGAAATTGCAGGGCTCTAATAGTTTCAGCACCTGTGAATTATTTGGGTGCACCTCATAAGCGGGTTCTTTCTTCTATTTGTTTAAAGAAATAAGTGGTATGTTCGCCAATTCTACACTACATTAATTTTCACAGAGTTTCCATTTTCATCTTCATTGCTTTTTCAGATTTTTTTCCAAAGCTTCTGCCATTCTTCAACTAAAGCTTTGGGTATTTTCCCCTTCAATTTTTGTCCGGGGACTTTCTCTGACTCAATTCAGCCTGTTGGTATAAATGCTGGGACAAAGGAGGGAAGGAGTATGATAACCTAAGACATCCTGGCATAAATTCCAAGAGCCCCAAAGAAATGAGGCAGGAAATTATGAGCAACCTATAATAAATTCAAACTGTCCAATAAAAGAAATATACCTTACTTTGTTCTCAGAGTATGGTGTGGTAGGGTGTCCGATTTCTCAGCCTCCTTTGCCACCTGTAATCTCAGTCACCATTTGAAGTCTGCCAGAGTATTGTTCAAATATTGTACTTCATCAGGAGAGCCAGACCTGGAAAAGAGGTGTGGAAACAATGAGCACCCCTACTGTTCAGGTGCTGAAGTGAGACTTACAGGAAAGCTTTCGAAAAGTAGTCTGTTTTTTCATTATAGTTGTTATAACCATTGCTCATTGAGACCCAATGTAATTTCCCTCATGTGCCACACACTTTTACTTGGGGGCTGGTAGCTGATCTGACAACGAACATGTCTTGAAATTACTTACAGAGTTAGTTTAATTGACATTTGGGATCCCAGGACATTGATTCCTAGTGTTTTAGAATTAAAAGGAATATTTGAGGTAGCATAAAATGTGACATCAGGTGACTGTGATATCTTTGAAGGCAGGAGTTTGGTTTTATTTTGTCTTGGATATTTTTATACCCCTAGCACCAGGCAAAAAAATGGAATATGCGAATGAATTGCCTATTCCAGCCCCTTTACTTTGCAGATAATGGAATTTAAAATATAAATACATGCAAAGAGATTTGGAACACAGTTGCCAGGAGCACCTAATAGGTAGGATCCAGATCCGGGAAGCTGGATCTCTCCCCTGAGTCCATACTCCTGGGAGAAAGAGTTTATTCTCTTTCTGTTGTACTGTGTGGACTCGAAGACCCTTTATTTGAGCCAGGCGGGCTGGCCTTGGTAGGGAAAGGTTTAAATGCTGAAATGTCACATACAGAAGAAACAAAGGAACCAATGAAGCTGATAAAAACTCATCTTGAGTTAAAACTCAAGGATCATTGTTGGTTTATAAACCTCAGGGTGACATCTCACCCTAGACTTGTGTCATGTCAATAAGCTTCATTTCTCTTGCTTTCCTTATCAATAAAGATGTGAACACTTTTGGTGATGTATATGTGAAAATAACTTCATGCAGGACCTTGCACATACTACGTCTCCACAAAGTATTAGCTTCCTTCTGTCTGTGCAAAGTAGCACATTTATTGAGAGTCTGCTAGGCATGGGGCGCTGGGCTAGATACTGGGCACACTGTGTCGAATAAAACTGACACGGTTCTAAAGATGGGTCCCTTCTCCATATACTATCAGAAAGCACGTGGAAAGGGGGGAAGGAGGAGGCAGGAATTAATTGGCTGGTATTTCCACTGGTTTTATGTTGCTGTCATGATATTATTTTCTTTAAACTGTATATTTAAGTATTGCTGATGTAAGAAGTCTCTGGCTAAAGAAATAGACACATTAATTCATTATTTATAGTGATTCAAGAAAGAATGTGTTAGAAAAACTCTAAAACTCTAAAGATTTATATGTAAGGTCACTATTTCAAGTTATGCCTTTTTTCCCCTGGAATCCTCTTTTGTAGTAATACTGAAATCTAAGCTTAATGAGTATATTACTTTGTCTCTGTGTTTATTTGATACATAAACACCCGTCTTTTTCGTCATAGGACTGTGCTTAAGCAGTGAAACCTATAGACCAGCCCCTCATTCAAGAAAATAAAAGGCCTCCGTGACACACGCTAATGAAAGTAGGCTTTTCCTGAGAAGGTTTTGTTCTGTGGAACCATTCCTATGTAGGACCTTTACCCTCTGAGCATCATCCTTGTGACAAATCAGCATGTGCTCAGCTCTCTGCGAGAAGGGGCTCTGCTCTCCCAACGCCGCTGCCAGGTCTCTGTTACCAGCCCCAACCTGCCTCATCCAAGGCAGACGTTCTGCCCCCCAGGAGTTCCACTTGGCCCGTTTCTGTTCAGCAGTGCTGGGCTCATCGGTGGGACTGCTTGGACTCCAGAATCTTGATTTTGAGGACCCCGTTTATGTCTACTTCAGAGTTCCAGATTACTGAAAGCAGTTTCAAGTATGTAATTTCAGAAGAAAATCTAACTCAACACATCTAGCTTTATGAAAAACTAACATGTGTGCTCATTTTTCTGTTTATTTCTTCTTGATGGTAGTGAAAACTTTGTCATGGACTGGCCTGCTCCATGCCAGGCACTTTCCTTAGGACACGAAGACAGACAGGACACAGTCATAAATAACACCCAGGAACCTTGTGGATTCTAAACAAAGTTTCAAAAAGATAATCCAGAGGCTGAGTAGAGGGAATAAGATGCCAGAGTAGCACAGGAAAGGACCCAGGGCAGCGAAGCTGCCATTTATTGTCTGCAGTGTCCCGGGCTCTGGGCTAGGCAGAGGTGGGTCACTGAAGGTAACATGTAATCTCTCAGGATCAGTGGAAATGCAGCAGGCAGACGAGAGAGGGAAAGGGGCCTTCCAGGTAGAAGCACCTGCATGGGCAGAGGCGCAGAGGAAGGGAGAGGAAGGTGAGTTCAAGGAGCGCTGAGTAAATCCCAGTGGCTGGAGCCGTGTGTGCCATGCCCAGGGCCTTTGACCCAAGCGTGTGTTTAGAAGGACTGCTGTGGTGACCACATGGAGTGGAGAGGCCCCGAGAGCAAAAGGCCAGTTAGATGATGATTGCTCCTCTCCGGGTGAGGCGCCATGAAGAGAGCAGCAGTGATGAGGAGGAGGAGACAAGCCTCCATCTATATGGCTACCAAGCTCTGTGCAGGACAGATTCCTCCGTCTATATCCTGCAGCCTCAGAGACTTAAAACACCAGCTGGTGGCCTCTTTAGGTCCCACTGCTCAGCAGACAGCCTGTGCCTGGCACTGAGCAGGTGCTCAGATGTTCGCTGAATGAATGTGTGAGCCAGTGAGTACTTTTCTTGAAGGCCTCCTTGTTCAAAATTGTGACCTACAATCGGAGATTCCCCTCCGCCCCACAAATCATGGCAGGCCCTGGAGCAGCAAATGTGTCAGTGTGCTAAAAAGTTAAGAACTTTCCCTCTCTCTCAGGAAAGAGTGACTACAGGCCCAACCCTTCTAAAGAGATTGCCACACTGTGTGACTTAACCTTTTAGTCACTCTCAGTGAACCTTTCCAAAAGCAGGGGCTGTTTCAATGGGCACACCTGCCTTTTTGAAAGCATTCCTACCCTCCTGCAGCACAAAGCCCATAACATGGAGTCATTTGGGGACCTTGAGCAAATATTGTAATCAGAGTGCAGCGTTTTCCCGTGGTTATTTATCTGTCTGTTTTCTCAGCAAACAGTGGCCCATTCAGCTCTTCAGAATCATGCCACGGTCATGATCCTGCCGTGGGAATTCTCGCATTGCTCTGCATCACCTAATGTGGGCTCCACATGTGAAGTTCCCTTTGAAAGCAGCTGAAACGCCAATAAGAGACGCAGCATGAAGGGTCTAATTCAAGTTATCGGCCCTGATTAACTGTTAATTGTGGTCTTCAGAAAATAATCAGGCCACATCTAAAATTCATAAATTTATTATTTTATCTAAAAAATACAATGTGACCCCCAAAATAACCCACCCATTTTATTCAAGACGGTGTGAGTTACATGTCACATATCTATTTTAAAATATTTTTTCTTTATGAATCCAAATATTAAGACATCAGATTTTTTAATCAGGCACTGGAATCCTGTGGGTAAATGGTTTCTTCATCTGCTAATTATGAATAGACTCCAATGTGCACGTAGCTCTCTGCTCAGCATTAGCACAGAATTGATTCTAGCCGGCCTCACCTCATAGAGTACATTTACTTTGGAACAGCATCAAACAGGTATTTATGTTTGAAATCATATGGTCCTCCTGACTTTCATTCTAATTTTGGATACCTACCACTTTAACTTTCCTTCCTCCTTCCCCCAAATTGACTGCACACGACATAAAAATCCCTTCAGACTTAGTGAAGGGGAAAAAAACGTGATTTTCAGTCTTCCCCGATGTGCCAAGTCCTGAGCTATTTGTTTATCGATGTTTGCTCAGATAAGCCTTAGCACAACCCATTTCACAGATCAGAAATCCGAGTACAAACCTAAAGGGCAGTGTGAATTCCTCTACTTTTAGTGTATGTGTATTCAATTTTCTCAGCAAACAAATCGTATTAAAGTATGCAGTACAGACTGTTTTCCGTGCTGCTGGAACTATGTTATTTGGGCTGTGTCAGCAGGAGCCTCCCCAGCGTGCTGAGTGATTGCCACAGTGTCAGACCCAAGTTCATTAGAGTTCACTGTTTGTACCGTATTTCATCTATCCTAAGACACGCAACTTTTTTCTTATTTTAGAAGCTTGGATGCATCTTATAATCGATAGCAGGTCACAGTCTAATCATTAAACTTTAATGGATAGCTTTTGTTATTCTTCATGGTACATAAAATAATGTGACTTCATTCTATGGCATCTTGGATTCAATGAAATACTGTGTCAGAGTCTTTCCCATATCTAGCCAATGGGAGCAAAGGTAGGCTTCAGATTTAGATGTAGAAACATGATTTACGGACTTCTCTCCTCTCTCCTCTGTCCACTCACCACTCGCTGATGCGGATGGTTTCTGCCTTTGTTCGCCAGTCCGCAGCACTGCAAATGTGTACATTTGTACCTACCTTATTTCTGTCTGTCCTGTATCAAGGTCAAAACCTCCTTGCCCAGGACCTCCTTTCTTCTTAGTGTGTGTGTGTGTGTGTATGTGTGTGTGTACAGCTTTCTTATTTATAGGCAGTATTGGGGTGGGCAAGAGTAGGTTTGCAGTTGTAAGTGTGCAAAAAGAGTTTATTCTTATATTATTAATTATTGTACTATTTCCCCCATACGAATAACTGTAAACCTACTTTTGCTCACCCCCATATTGTAATGCAGTAGTTTCCTCTTTTTTGTCAGTATCAGAATCAGCTGAGCACTTGTTAAAACTACGAAGGCCCAGGCTCCTCCTACTTGAAAAGCCCGGTTCCCTGTGTGCTTGCTTAGCTCTCCAGGTGATTCTGATAAACGCCAGGTTGAGAACGTTACTGGTGTGGTTGCTCAGAGCAGGAGCTCTTGAGCCAGACTGCCTGGACTCAAACCCTGGCTCCACCAGTGTAAACTTTGTGTCTCAGTTTCCTTGTCTGCAAACCAGGGACCAATAATAGCATCTACCTCAAAGGATTATTGTGAAATTTAATAAAACGAGTCATGCAACATACTTAGCACAATAGCTCACACACGTAGCAAGTGCCCAGTAAACATCAGCAGTTATTATTGCTCCCTCCTACAGCCTGAAATTCCTCTATCTCATTCCCAGAAACCAGTCTGTTATCTTTTCAAAGATTCAAGGTGGCTGATAGCTTTGCCTGGCACTGAAGTCTCCCATACCACCTCAAAGAAAGGGGCTAGGAAGAAAAACTGGGATTTCTTTTTTCATTGGGGGGTGGTGGGGGCTCCGAAACTCGTTGAAGTCAGGGATTCTAAACAGATAAAGGCTGGTTCAAAAAGTCATCCGGTGAGTTCACTCATAACCATTGTCTAATTCAGGGTTCTAACTGTCCTCTGCATCAAAATCACCTTTAGAACTGGGGATGAAAAATGTCTGGGCAGCCACCAATCTCCCTCCCGCCAGAGAGGCCCAGACATTGGCAATTTTCCTTGAGTTCCTGGGTAATTTGAGTGTGTAGCCACAGTTGATCACAACTGATCTCATTGAATATTTAAGAGTCTAAATACCTCTCACCTGTTAGGGATTTGTCTCATCTTTGAAGATGATTTATAGGACCCTTCCCACCTCAAAACAAAACAAAAAACAGTGCCCTTTTTCCTTAAAATAGAAATACTACTATACTAGTTCCAATAACTCATATAGTTTATGTGAATGCACTTTGTAAATTTTCAGTGTGTGTGTGTGTGTGTGTGTGTGTGTGTGTGTGTGTAAGCACACGAGAGAGAGAGAAAGAGAGTGACGGAGACAGAGAGAGAGAGAGAAGTGAGGGAGGGTTATAATGCCTAATTATTACGCTATTTGTTAAGATATTATCCTGTTATTCTATTTGTTAGGTAGCATTTACAAAGGGACCCAGAACTCTTTCAGTTAAAAGGATGTAATGTAATCTGAGGTATAATCTACAGCCATTTAAATGTATAAACTTTTTATTTGAAAATAGGAACAGTGCACATTTTATACAAGATAGGAATCAGAACCTTTCTGAGCCTGGTTTGAAGAAAGAAAATAAAACAAAGCAGATACCCTGAGGATGTCCAGTCTTCTGCATATACCAGTCATCTAATCTTTTATTTTCCTTTTTGTGGGTGGCGATTGTGTCAGATTAAAAATTTGCTATTTCCCCCTCCTTTCCTCAGACAGAGTTTAATTCCTCAGCATTTCATTCCTGTCCAGATGACTGACGGACTCTTATCCCTCCTTAGCCCACTTACTTATTAGACATCAAGAGATTCTAAATTCCTCCTCTCTGTTGGGAAAGTGGTTGTAACATGGACTTTTCTCTTATCCTTTTTACAGCAACACTGCTGCCCCCAATCTTACTAGTCTCTTTTTTCTAAAATGCCCATAAACATACTGTGCTTCGTAGGGATATTATGAGGATCAAATGAATAGGTGCAAGTACTTTGAAAATTCTAAAACCCCAATCACATCATGCCCTGCGCCAAAGCCTTCATTGACTTCAGCTGTCAGTCTGCTCAAGGACCAGTCCCTCATCTACAACCGTGTGGAAGCGTGGAGGGCTGTGCTGCAGGAAGCTTACCTCGCCAGACTGGAAGCAGAGGGGATGGCAGTGGTGTGTCAGGTAGATGACACTAAGAAGGGTCCGATTTAGGGCACCAGATGGAATGGAAAGGAGGGGACAGAGAGGAGATGCATTACAGAAGTACAGGCCTGGGTATATGTATGTGGATGGATGGGGTGGGGTAAAGTGGGACAGAGAGGTTGGAGGGAGGGGAAATCTTTTCTAGAAAGGTTTATATATTTATAACTAGGTTAAAGAAAGGACTGCTAATAGATTGGGGACCCAAATATTGAGTTTGGTTTTGGATATGTTGAGTTGAAGGTGAGTGGAAATAGAAGCCTGGAGATCGGAGTAGAGGTGTGTTTGTATATCATTTTACAAAAAGAAGAGTTCAAGCCGGGGGGGGGGGGGAGGGAGTAGATAAGATCAACAGGATGGTAGAAAGGAGCAGGGGCCCCAGGACAGGACGTGGTGGATTCCAGCATTTACCCGTCAGGATGAGTAAGAAAAGGCAGGGGCGGAACAGGCCAGTAGTCACTGCCAGAGAAGCTGGGAAGCATATCCCACAGCAAGGTCCTGAGGGAAGGTCATAGGATGTGGTGAATTACAGGGTCCTGATGAATTTCTGAGGAACCATGTCACTCAAGTGGTAGGGCAGAAGCCAGATTGCAAAGCGCTGAGGAATTTGGGGGTATTAAGGAACGGGGTGCCCTGGACCTGGAGTAGCCTCTCAAGAAGGTTAGAAGTGAAAGGGCAGGAGGCAGAGGCAGTTTGACCCTCACCATGGGCAGAGTGGACAGTAAAGGCAGGAAAGCACAAAGTGGGAGCTGGGAGATAAAAGTGAGCTTGGTTTTAATACAAAGAGGAGAAAGAGCTTTCTTCTGAACAGCTTGGAGGAGGCCGATAGCAGCTGCGTGTGAAATTGATTTCTGAGGCCCAGCACCAGAGACAGGGAGGCTGGTGAGGCGAATGGGGCAGTAAACCATGATTTAGCACCTTCACTTTCTCTGCTTATTACAAGACAGGCTTTAAAAATGACACCTGTGGTGTGCCTCAGCAATCGTGATATTGTCTGTGGCCAAGATTCATGTTCATATATTCCTGAGGCATTTCAGTGATTATAACATTGCTTTAAACAGCAGTCAGTTAACCTTTCTCATTGCTGAACATGGTTGATGTGATGTACAGCACTCTTATTTCTACCATTAAATAATACTGAATGTTTCTGAAAGAAAAAAGATATTTTTTCTTGCTCAAAGCGAGAAGGTGACAGACTCAAAGCTTACACACTGAAAGCAAAATTTAAGTTTTATAAATTCTGAAAGAATTGCTCCTACTTTATCAAGCATTGAGTGTCAGAGAAGGACTTACAAGAACCACAAGGAAGAATTATATTTTATATGCTAATGAACATTTAATAAGTGGTTTCACTAATGGCTCCTTGATAGTGTCACTTAATGTACAAATGACTGGAAGATGGTGTTACTTTCCATATGTACAAGTGAATGATATTTTTCAATTGTGATTTTAAAATGCTAACAGTACAGGAAATTTAGCAAGCTTAAAAATATAAATACTTTTCATGAAGACAGGGAGACAGGAAGAGATGGCTGGTACATATGTCTCAAATCCCCAGTATTATTTCCTATCCCAATGCAAGTAGATCTGTACTGTTTACAGTAATGATGAAAAATTATAATTGGCCAAGAGAGACAAATTCTTTTTAGAAAACAGAAATCTTTCTTGTAGTGTTTCAAAATGAGGAACCTATACTACAATCTATGCTGCACAATAGTAAAGAAAAATTGTAGGCCATTATGTTTGTAAAATAAAAAATAATTTATCTCGAGAATGCTTACCCTGATTTCTATAGTTACAGCAAAAGCTATACTACCAAGGCAACTGGCCCTCAGTTGTTACTGACAAAGGACTTAATAGTTTGAAAATATATCTGGAAATCTGAATATTTTAAAAAATAACCACTATAAGTTTTACCAATAAAGAATCATGCATAATAGCAGAGTTTCTGTTTTGGTACAAAAGAAATTATGTCATGGCCGTGGCTGGGTGGTTCAGTTGGTTGGAGCATCATCCCATACACCAAAAGGTTGCAGGTTCGATTCACTGTCAGGGCACATACCTGGATTGTGGGTTCAATCCCAGGTCGGGGCTCGTATGGGAGGCAATTGATTGATGTTTTTCTCTCACATCAGTGTTTCTTTCTCTCTCTCTAAAACTCAATAAATGAAAACACCCTTGAGTGAGGATTAAAAAAAAAAGAAAGAAATTATGTCATTAAAATTATTGATACACCTATTAGTAGAAACATCATAAGAAGACAACATTATTCTTCTTTAACACTTGGATAGAAAATAAGCCAGTACAGAAATTGAAAACCATCATATAAAGCGAACTTTTATTTATCATTTGGTAAAGTTCTGCTTACAAGTATTTACTGATTTTCACAGATTTAAATAGTATACATTTATCAATAAAAATACAGCATATAATTTAGGATTTCTTTTTTTAATTTTTCTTTACTCAAAAGTCTCTAGGATTTGACAGAGCTTCTGGATGCTGGTAATTATATTAGTAAAGAAAAGGAGTCCCAGAAGAGATTCTTTGTTTCAAGAATTACTTTACTTTTTTTTTTCATATTTAAAAATTCTTTTTCTTTATTAATTTTAGCGAGAGAGGGAGAGAGAGAGAGAGAGAAAAAAACATCGATGAGAGAGAACATTGATTGGCTGCCTCCTGCATGCCCCCACTGGGGATCAGGCCCACAACCTGGGCATGTGCCCTGACCAGGAATCGAACCGGTGACCTCTTGGTGCATGTGTCAATGCTCAACCACTGAGCCACACCGGCCGGACAAGAATTACTTTTTTAATTAAACAATTCTTAGAGCTGAAGCAATGGGATCATCTCTATTTGAATTTCATTTAGCAATTGTACTGGCCAACCCTTTCATATTTTAGCACTTTTATTTTTAAAATAATCATTACAGCAACCCTGTGAGTTACATTAAGTAAACATTCATGTCTCATTTTACAGTTTAGAAATTGATTTGTTAATATGCTTTAATGAGATAGAGTAATTTAGAATTGTAGACTTTTTATGGTTAGGGCTGCCTTAGGAAAAGATCAGGCCAATTCCTTCTTGTGGAAGTGACTGAACTGAGTCACAGAGAACTCAGTGGCCTAAAACCCCATAATGGCCAAGTCCTGATCCCCAGCCTGTGTCCCTGTTTAGAAGTTTTTGCCATTAATATTATCCATGTCCATTCAATTAAACATTTTAAAAGTAAAAGTGCTCACAAAAAAAGTCAGTTAAACACTCACATTCATTGAACAATGATCTCTTTATCAAGCCTGGCATTAGACCTTGGGGGTGTCAGACATCGTCCCTATCTTCCAGCTCATGCCAATATTTTGCCTCTTTTAATTTCTTTTAAACATTAGAGCACTATGATTTGACTTTTTAGATTTATTTTCACATAGAATCTAATGAAAATATATTCTCCCTAGTCCAGAACCCTTACTTTAAAACCTGTATCAAAACTTATTCCTATCAAGTCATTTTTTCCTGATTAATTTTGCACAACATTAAAATTTTCTGTGATCTATGATTATCTGTTCTATACTTATTTTTGCATTCATGGAAATATGATTTGATAAATATTCTTCACTTTTTTATTGGTAGTGACCTATGCCTGTAAGTCAGGGCTCCCTCACCCACCTGTCTCCATCCCCCCTAATCACAGCACACTGGTCTTCACACATCATGCTTCCCAAGTGTGGCAGAAGCACTGACTGTTGTTTACTCAGTGATGAGGGCTCTTTGGCAGATACACATCTAGGACTTGGGTTAGGCTGGATTAAGGCAAGATGTGACAGGTTAATAATCATCTTTCTGCTTTAAACATTTGAGCAAATTTAAAGTTGGAAATACAAAGATGTGAATAAGCAGAAATCTGATCTTTTTATTTTATGGGTCTGATTAGGTTTTTTTCCTCTTCCATTTTCTTTCTTCTTATCTGCAGCTGATTTTATATATAAAATATATTTTATATATTTTTATATATATATTTCTGTCTTTAGAGAATCCGAATGTATATGAACTCTTGAGAGTGAAAGCTGATAGCTGTTATGAATTACACATTTAACTACAACTTGCCCTAGCCTGCCTTGTGTTAATTATTCATTCAATGACTATGCACTGAGACTGATTACATATCCGGTGTTCTACAAGGCACTGAGTACATCTTTACCATGGCCCCTAAGAAACACACAGTCCATTCCTAGGGATGTATAAACAAGTAACTACAGTATAGTGGCTGACAAATTCTAAAACAGCCATGTGTATCAAGTCCTAGAAATATGCTCAAAATGCACAGGAGACGCAGTGATGGATTCTATTGGAGTTAGAAAACATTTCACTAGGTGACCTTGGGGCTGCATATTAAAGCAGGAGCAGGAGTACACAAGTCAAAGAAAGTAAAACGATGCGAAGAAGGTGGAGAGGAGGCAGATCTAGGCATTGGCAGGATCCTGAACAGAACGTCGGAGGTCCCCATGCAGGCTGTTTACTGAGCAGTCCCCAGTCACTCGTGTGTAGAGGATACGAGTGATCAGGAGCAGCAGAAATGAATCTAGAATGTTGATTTCAGAGCTGGTTAGGAAGGGTGTTGTATGCCACACTAATAACTTGGACTTTATCCCATACTCAATAGTTCTTAACCTTTTTTGGAGAATCTGACGAAAGCTATGACTCCTCTTTTCAGAAATATGATAATAACACACATACGCCCAAATGTTGCATACAGTTTCTGAGCCCTCGTAGCCCATCTGGAATCCATTACTAGATGCTACCAGCTATAGGGAGTGGAACCATAGTGAGTTTGTTAGGGAGTGAACAGTATAGCTCTGTGTTCTAGAAAGATAACTGGCAGCAATGTGGAGAACAGACTGGTGGGAGGAGAGGCTGGAGGTAAAAAAAATCAGATGGAAACCCCATTGCCAAATGCCAGGCATGAAATCCTAGAACCAGAATTAAGGCAGTGAAAGTAAGGGTGGAGAGAGTGGGGAAGGAAGAAGGAAGCATTTCAAAATGAAGCTGATAAGACTTGGTGTCTGATTAAAGGTAGAGGAAGTTGAGCAGTCAAATATTTTGCTGTTGTTAATCTTTATGTTACTCCCCCCATTAAATTATAAATCCTCTAAACAGCATTGCTGCACCAGGCTGGATCAGGGGAGTGAGCAGAAGCAGAAGCAGAAGCATTGAAGTATGAGACCTTATTCATGAGAAAGCAACAAACAGGTTCCTCTGTAAGGCCAGAGGCAGAGTGCTATGGGATAGTGAGCCCTAGGGCTAATAGACAATTACCAGTAGACACTGAGAATCAAAGAAAGAGCTGTTCAAAATGGTGATCCTTGCCCTGGCTGGTTTGGTTCAGCAGTTAGAGGATTGGCCCGAGGACCAAAGAGTCATGGATTCGATTCCGGTCAAGGGCATGTATCTCAGTTGTGCTTTGGTCCCCAGCCCTGGTCAGGGTTGTGCAGGAGGCAACCAGTGATGGGTCTCTCTCACATAGATGTTTCCCTCGCTCTCCCCTCCCCCCTTCTCTCCTTCCCTCCCTCCCTTCCACTTTATCTGAAGATAAATGGAAAAATATCCTTGGGTGAGGATTTTTTTAAAAATGGTGATCCTGGTTGAGAGACAATCATTTCAAAGCAACAAGTCAACTTTCTGGTGCCTTTTGTGCCTTGCTCACAAGGCTCTCTGCCCCAGTGCATTTAGCAGGGTACAGGCGCTAAAGAAATCTGTAGATTTTCAGCATGAGTCTACACTAAACAAGTATGATGCTTCTGGGTTACTGAGACTCTTGGTGGTTTGCTACACGTTGATGATGGAAAAGAATTAGGACCATAAGTAGATTCTCAAAATGATTTCCTAGCAAACTTCAAAACCTGTAAAACTGTTCCAGTTGTCAAGCCGCTGCCTACAGCTACAGCTACAGGTTAAAACTAGAGGGAAATGGTATCTATTGAAGATACAGAGATACGGTAATTGAGAGAACTATTGCTTCTTGACAAAAGTCATCTAGTAAGAAAGGGGGTAGTGATACATATTAGAACTGGAGAAAAGAAGAAAGCCCCAGAACTTGAAACTACTTGGAAATTTTAAATAACTAGATATCTCTTTCTCTCCTGCCCTCTCTCCTCCTCTTTTTTTGCCTCCCCCAACTCTATGCTTATCCCATGCCCTATATATGTTTTTGAGAAATAAATGACAAACTTCCAAAGCATTTCATCATCTATATTATATGCAGGGTGGGGCCAAAGTAGATTTATAGTTGTTTGTATGGAAAATAATACAATAAATAATAATACAAGAAAAAGCTCTGTCTTTTACATACTCACCATGTGCCTCACCATGTATTTGTCCAAATCTCTTTATTTTCTTCTAAATGACATGCCTAGGAATTATTGCAGTGATAACTGCAGGGAGCTTAAAAATTGAAAGCAACATCCCTTTCCTCACAAAGTTTGTAATCTAATTGGGAAGATATTTATTACATGCAATGATAATCCTGGAGAAATGCAAAGTCATGTTCTAAGTTTCATTTATTCTGTACTGAAACTTGAAAATTATTAATGCATGGATGTAACATCAAATGACTACAGATTAAGCAAACTATTGAGATAGTAGGAGCTAAATTGGGAATAAATGATTTTTTTTAAATTATTGCAGTTTCTACAGGATGCAGTTCTCCTATTGTACAATTTTCCCTTGAGAAAGAAATGGAGTTACTAGTTTCAGCCTTCTAATTGAGCAGCCTCTAGGTTTATGAGTTCAGCTGTTATTATCAAGCAAATTATTATATAGGAAGAGGAAAACTAGGCTGACAGGCTATTTCTAGTATAAAATGTCTAAATCTTCCAGTATAGATAGATGATAGATAGACAGATAGATAGATAGATAGATAGATGGATAGATAGTAGTCTGTAAAATATACCCCCACACAATTATGTATTTGTATACACATACATGTATATGTGTGTATATGTTTTCATCCAAACTTCGAGTTTGAAATCTCTATCAGAAAAAATGCATAGTGATATTTATATTAATATTCTATTAGTATTACAATAAAGCTGAGTATTTCTTTGTTTTTAATGTAATAGAAACTGACAGTGATAGAATATTTTACTATGTCTTTCCTTGAGATAAGCTGACTCAAAATATTCCACGACCAGTCGCAAATTTCCTGAATACTAATCTTCGCTCATATTAGCAATTACTGATTTGAATTCAACTGGCTGTGAAATTGTGTTCTGCTGGAGCTCTCCAAAATGCCCAGAGGTTTCTCAGCAGTTCCCTAGATGAGCTATGATCCAGCCTCGCCCTTGGATGGAATACAAAAAAATCAAGTTATCATAGTTCTGAAATGAAAATCTCACTGAAGCACTTGACATTGATCAGAGTCAGGTTTTTGTTTCCTAAAAAGTTATGAAGCTGTCTTAATTCCATCTTTAAATTGTCATTCCTACATTGGAAAAGAATTCTGAGGGCGAAGTGATTTTTATTTAAAGAAAAGCAGCAACATTAGTTGCTCTATAAAAAAAAATATCATGCACTGATAAATACTGTTTAAAATGCAAAGGAAGGTCAAAATTTGAAGCTAAGCATCACAAAAGATTGTCAGATATGTGTGTAAAACCTGGCTCCACCAGATACTACCTGTGTGACAGGTGGTGTGTGTGTGTGTGTGTGTGTGTACGCATTTGTGACATGAGAGATAAAATTATTAACACTAATGTGCCAGAAACTGCACCAGGTACTTCACATACCACCTCTCGGTTAATCTTCATGATCACCCTAGTAAGAGAAGAGTCAGTGTTCCCATTTTGAAACTGGCTCAAAGAGATCGGACAATGTGCCTAAGTCAAGTTCATGACCAGTAAAGTCGGTCTGACTCCCAAGTCTGTGCTCTTTCTCCTGCACCATGATGCAGGTTGTTCAACTTCTGTGAGCCTCAATTTTCTTATTTGTAAAATAGGGAGAAATTCTTCTAACTTGACATGGCTCATTGTGAGCATTAAATATGAAAATTTGTGTAAATTCTGGCATACTTCCTGGCACATAGATACTTAGTATATCCCAGCATTTTTCTCTCACCACCAACCCTTCAGGCTTAGGTACAAATTAGGTGCCCTAACAGGAATACGAAAGGGGTATGCTCATGTGAGTGTGTGTGTACATGTGCACGTGTGTGCGTGTAGGCACAGTGAAAGGAAGAGGAAGACAGGTACCCCAAAGGCCTCTGTGCCCGGATAGCTTTCACACCGTGTTACGGGATTGACTTTTCTCCTCAGTAGCAAGGGACAGGCTTCAGCAGTGGCCTCTGAAAGACCGTGCGCTCTGTCACTGGCAGTTCATCATATCCCCCAGCAGTGCAGCTGTGATAAGAACCAGATGATCCGAATTTCCTCAGCAAAGCCAGCAGCAAATATCTGGGAAGGCTCATGCCTCAGTATCCACACACTCTGCTCTTTAAGAAAGTACATCAAAAAGCTAATGGACTTTTACAAGAGCCCAGTTACTGCTTAGCGTCTGTAAGCTCTCAGGAGCAGGGAATCACAATCCCTACCACGTACAGTTGGCGGCAGAACCAGTATTCCAAGTTGTTATAGAAGCCAAGGATTAGATAAGATTTATAGAGACCTGATGTGTGTAGGGGAGCTAAAAATGGAATCTGCAAATTCATTTCCAAAGCTTGGTGCATGGACAGGATGTTTCTGTGTCTAGATTTCTCCACTTTGCATGGGCACACCACAGGAAACACGGTTCTCTCATCACTGGAGGACTCGCCCCTCTTTTTCATTTAGAGGTGTGTGACATCCATTTTATACAGTCACATACACAGATCCAGATGGCTTAAGCTAAATGCTGTCTGTCTGGGAGGAGAGGAAAACCAGAGGCTCGCATGCCTTCTTGCTGATCTTGAAACAGTAAGAACCGTTCTTTGCCTCATTCCGTAACCCGTTTTGCTACCTTTGAGGATCTGTTGAGGTCTGAAAAACACTTCGCTTATAATATAACTTCATCTGTTGTATGATTTCAATTTTACGAAACCTATCATCCATTTCCTCAGCACCTACTTTCGTTTTCATTTAGTTCTATATAGCTTGACCCCTGGTTACAACATTTGGAAAAAATATTTTTCAAGTACTCTGTGTGTGTGTGTGTGTATGTGTATGTGTCTGAGCAAATAGAACTTTAGAGTCTTTTTATTGTTGATTTGTGCTTCATCCTACGACATCTTTCATAAGTCCTTGATAACCTGTCCAGGTTCCAGTGAAAGCGGTTTCTGGATAAAGTGGTTCATAGGAGGTCATTCTAAGGTTAAGTGTCTGCTGGGCAGTGAGGTGCAGGGAAACTATTGCTTCATGTGATTACTCAAAGTGTTTAACTACTTGTAGCTGTCAGGCTTGAAGCTGATCACCTGAGACTTGGTTGCTGCATTTGGCTCTGAAATCAACCACAAAACTATCAGATGAAAACCACATTTAGATAAGCCAGTAATGGCGAGAAAATGACACCATTCTGAGGTTGATGGATTTAGAGAAGCTCTTTTAATCTCCTTCTATTATTCCTAGGAGGTATTTAATGATCTATGGCCACAATCTGTAGCATACCTCAGAGATATTGCAGATTCAGTTGCAGACCATTGCAATAAAGAGGGAATGGCAGTAAAGCAAGTGGTCATCTTTTTGCTGGTGGAGGGTCTTGTCTTCCATTTGCAAAAAAACACATCTGTGAAGTGAGATAAAGCAATGTGCAATAAAATGAGGCACGCCTGGACATTGCATGCAATTGGCATTGACTGCGGTGTAGAGCCACTTAACTGACCAGGAGCAATGGATGGATGGAACTGGGGAGTTGACTGATGAGTTTTTAAATCAAGTAGTTGATTTAGAAGTCGTCATCAGTGCTACATTCAATGATCACCACGTGGCACTAAAGATGTAGAAATAGCTGGACGTTTCCTAAATTCAATAACTCAAGGGAAGTAGTCAATTGAATTTTAATAGAATTATGACACCAAGGCTCAGGCCTTTCTTCTCTTAGCATTTGCTGAATTTCTTAAACGCTGGCTCACTGAGGTGCCAACTGTCTATTTTAACCCAGCCAATGGCTGTGAAGTAAATTAAGTGCTGCAATAAGAACGGGATTTATAATGGACTTTTCCCTCAAGTTCAATATCAGATACAGTTTGACCTCTTCTGATAAGTGTACTAGTGAAGCATTGGCTTACATACAGAGTTCAATGGTCAAGACCATCACCTCCCCTGACACTGTTGCTGAAATTTCCAGCAGTGGGGTCAGGGATAATCCCTTAATTACTGTGCTTTTATAACATCCATGACTTTGTTTCTAAGATATCACGATTAGAATATTACAGTTATGTGATGGAAATTATATAGAGAAACATTGCCTGGAATGTATTGGAAAACCTTAGAATTTTGGATTCAAAAGGCCCTCCTAAAAACTGTAATAAGCAAATACTTTTAGGTCTTAAATGACCTGAAAGGCATTGCTGAAATGTCATTTTGGGTTATAGATGTAAAAATCTGACACAGTTAAAGAGGAAGAAAACTATGCTCTCTAACATTAAACGTGGATTCAGTTGAAATGAATAGTTAGTTCCAGTTTGAGAACTAGGTCTATGCCTTGCTTCTGGGTTAGCGTGCAATCTCCTTCAGAGAACTGCGGGCACTTGATATGTCTAGTTGTGCTGAAACTTGTAACTTGTGATGAGGTAAGATGTTTGGGCAGTGAGATCTCCCCCTTAGAGCCATTTTAGTGCCTCTTTAAACAGGGCACATGAAAAAGATCAAGCAACTTCAGCACAGAATTTGAAACACTTTGCTTCTCTAGACAAACTAAATCTCAATTATACATTATTTCCTAAATATCTTTATGCGCAGAGCAGCCAGAGAGAAACCTCCCAAGGATTTGGCATTCTGGTGTTCTTATCTCACGTGGAAATGGAGTTCACATGTGAATGCCTCATGTGGCTTTTTTATTTTTGCAGTTGTAGTAGTTGGATAGTATCACTCATCTTGTTCATTTTAATTACTGCACGAATCCTAGCATTTGTGATGTTGGTTTTCATCTCAGTCGTATTTAACTTTAATACGATGAAGGACATTGGGTTGTACAATAAATGTTTGTCACACAAACAGTTACTGCATCAGGCAAGTGCTCTCTCAACAGAACCATCTTCTAATCACACAGAATAAGCAGAAAGGGAGTCAGGAGATGCAGCGTGAGCTTTTTCAATATCTGAGGAATGATTTAGTGGGTGTCTGGAGAAGAGGCTTGGTACACTTCAATGGCAATGAGCTTTTTTGGTCTCACTATTTAATTAAGCTCTGGAAACAGAGTGCCCCACATTGCCAAGATTAGAGACTGATTTTATGAATCCCAAACCTCAATAAATACTTCCTTTAGAAAGGACGGGTTTTGCAATAACCAGTGTGTTTCTGTTACCCATTCTGTGCCACCTCAAACTACTGGCGGGTCATATTACCAGGCCAAGCAATGTGGCAGGTCTCTGGGAGGTTCTGCTGTGGGAAAGTCGGGGTTTTCAGGGAGATGGTACCTTAACAGTGCAGTGTCTCAACTGAGCTCGGCAGAAACAAAAAAGAAAGTAAAACACGTGTACCTCCCCAGTATACCTCCTAGAACCTTTCAGAGCCCATATATGTTTATAAATGATGTTCATAAGTAATATTAAATAATAATGTTAATCATAATAGTGTCAAGTGCTTATACCATGCTTATTATTTAGTCCCCATGAGCTTTTTAAGATGTAGGTATGCATTCACTCTTTTATTGTGATATAATATGCATAACATGAGATTTACCATTTCAGTCATTTGTGTGTAGTTCAGTGGCCTTAAGTACATTCACATTATTGTGTACCCATCTAGTCCCGCTCTCTCCAGAATTATTTTCATCTTCTCAAACGGAAACTCTGTGTCCATCCCCTTTCCTCCCTTTCTCCAGCCTCTGGAAACCACCTTTCTAATTTCCCTCTCTGACTTGGACTACTCTAGGCACCTCGTGTAGGTGGGATCATGCAGTATTTGCCCTTTTCCGTCGGGCTTATTTCACTTACTGTACTGTCCACAAAACGTCAGTCATGTAGCAGGTGTCAGAATTTCCTTCCTTTTTAAGGCTGAATAATCCATTGTATGTTTATACCACAATTTGTTCATTCATTCATCTGCCCATGGACATTGGGGTTGTTTCCCCTTTATGTGCTTTTTATATATTAGCCATTTTAATCCTCATAATGTTTCAGTGATTAAAAAAACAACCCGAATCATAAAGAGACCTCAGCGAGGGCTCCCTGGAGTCAGTATCCACCGCAGGCTGAGTCGGCCCACACTCCTGCTGTCAAGCAGGACCTAATGCCCTGCTCTTTCAAATGACAACATCTACACGCAGCACGCATTAAGTAGCCAGTCCTTGACACAGTGCTCTGAGGCCAGGTTTCTGACTTAATTTGTACCAGTTTTAAAACTTCTAGCAAGTCACCGGTTTGACAACTGAGCCCCATCGCAACTGATTTATAAACAATCTATTAGTGCAGCCTGGCTGATGTGGCTCAATGGTTGAGCATGGACCCATGGACCAAGAGGTTGCTGGTTCGATTCCTGGTCAGGGCACATGCCCAGGTTGTGGGCCTGATCCCCAGTGGGGGGCATATAGGAGGTGACCAATCAATGTTCTCTCTCATCGATGTTTCTATCTCTCTCTCCTTCTCCCTTTCTCTCTCTCTAAAATCAATAAAGGAAAAAAATTTTTTAAATAATCTATTACTACAAAATAAATAGCTTTCTGGGGACAAGAGGCTGTTCTTTTTTTTATAGAGGCCCGTCCTGCTTGGATGATACAACGCTAGGTATCACTAAGTGGGGCATGAGAAAGTGATTTAAAAATGCTGATAAGAGCTACCATTTGTGAGTCTACTATTTGCTGGTCCCTTGACTTACATCATCTCTAGTTTTCATGTGCTTTGTGAGAGGTCACCCTTCTGTCTCTCCCTGTCCAGGCTTTCCCAGTATTCCTCACTGCCTATGCCCTCTCTTCAGGGAGAAAACTCAACATGACATTGTCGTATTGCCTAACATGCACATTTTCTTAATGGCTTGTTTTTTACAAATATCGTTTTGAAATTGTAATATTTGTCATATGTATGTCTTTGATTGACATGAGAAGATACCACCTTTGATGTTTAGATATTTCATTTGGTTTACTCAGCAAAAGAATTGGGCCACAATTTATATTAGCTGTTTGTAGAATTATTACTATGGATTGAATTGTCCCTTCTCCCCCCACCTCCCCCACCCCCGCCTCATTCATATTTTGAAGTCCTAACTCGCAACATGATAGTATTAGGAGATGCTGCCTTTGGGAGGTAAGGGTTAGATAAGGTCATGAGGGTGGGGCCCTCATGATGGGATCAGTGCCCTTATCAGCAGACACACGGTGAGTTTGCTCACTCTCTCCATGCTAACACCAAGTGGAGATCCTGTGAGCACACAGTGAGAAGGCAGTTCTCTGCAACCTGAGGGGGGCACTCTAACTGAGGACTAACCATGCTGGCACCCTGATCTCAGATTCAGCCCCCCAAACTGTGAGAAAATTGATTTCTGTTGTTTTTAACCTACCCAGTCTGGTAGTTTGTTATTGTAACCCAGAAGATTAATATTACTATGTAAATATATATATATGACATATTCTCAATTTGTAATAACATAGTAATTACAGGTAATATTAATTATTGCTTTGCTCTGGAACTAGCCCTAGGCTAAGTTCATTGAGCTAATCCTCCTATACGGGGTGTGTGTGTGTATGTGTACACATGCATGTGAGGTAGCATAGTTATAACATTTTCTCCATTTTACAGAAAGACACAGTGGTTAGAGCATCGGCCCATGCACTAAAGGGTCTCTGGTTCAATTCCAGTCAAGAGTATATATCTGGGTTCTAGGTTTGATCCCTGGCCCTGGTCAGGGCATGTATAGGAGACAACCAATCAATGTATCTCTCTCACATAGATGTTTCTCGCTCTATACCCTCCCCCCATTCCTTACACTGACTCTAAAAAACAACCAATGGAAAAAAATATTCTCCACTGAGGATTAACAAAAAAAAGAAAGAGAAATCGAAGTATAAGGAAGTATTAAGGTAATTTTTTCATTATTCAAGGACACAGTAAAAAACAGAATCCATATCCAAACCAGACACGTTCTCACTCCAGAGCCTGTTCTAACCATGGCACAGATTTTCTCTGACTTTCCTGTATAAGAACGTGAAGTGCCACATTGGGCCTGTCCACAGCGACTTTCCTTACAGTAGATGCAGTTTCTCTGGGAAGCCTGTCAGTAAAAAACATGTCAATCTGTCTAAAGCCAATCTCTACTAAAGTTACTTCATGCAGTTATTTTAATTAGCAAATCTGAAAGCTGAGAATGATGTTGCTTCTTTAAAAAAATTGTGAATCGCATACAGTGTTGCTCTGGAGAGCCACCTGGTACGTGCTCTCGCCTTTCTCCGAGCAGACGCACCTCTGAGAGCAGCTTCTCTCCACAAAGAGATGAAAAGTATACTCATGAACTTTAGTGTGACTTTATTACAATTTACCTCCCACTAACCCAGATTCCTATTTTGGGCCCCCTTTTCCATTTGCTCTATTAGTTCAGTCTCTTGCCCTTTTCAGTCATTGCCAGGGTCCTTAAGCTTAAGTATCCATCTCCCCAAACATATGTACATTATTAAATTAGAAAGAATCGGATGCATGCTTTCATCCCCAGAAAGCCCACCATGTACAGACATACAGTCCATCAATATTTTACGACACGTGTTTCAAGGTTCAGTGCGCATGATACTGACCATCTCTTGTTTCGCACAGAGCTCCAGGACAACTCGCTCTGAGGAGGACAGGGACAGCCTGTGGGATGCCTGGGGCTCATGGAGCGAGTGTTCACGCACCTGCGGTGGAGGGGCCTCCTACTCACTGAGACGCTGTCTCAGCAGCAAGTAAGTTCTGTACCCATGGGAGGCTTTTGTAAGGCCCAGAGGTGGCAGGTTTGAGACTTACTCTTGTGGTTGGGGTTATGCAGAGCATTGTTTTGCAAACAAATCCAGATGAAGGAGTGAAAGGAATGTACAAACAATTAAATATGTGCATTTCAGGTAGGTATTTATATACTCATATAATAAGCGATATAGAATTTATCTCATTTACCAAGCAAATTTTGTTAGTGTTTTTATGTTAGAACTAGGAGAACTTATTAACAGAAATGAATCGAGTACCTTTAGCTCCATATCATGTTATACTTTTTGCACTGTCCTAACAATCATGGTGACAATCACAACAGCATGAACATTAATAAAGTTTATGGTGTTAGATTCCAATGTTACCAAATCCTTTGCACATGAATTGTATACCAGTTTACTTTTTAAGATGTTGGAATGGCCAGATGGTCCCTAAAGTCATTCAGTTTAATGAAGGATGAACTGTAACTAAGAAGATTTGGGAGCAGGTGCATGCAGTGAGGATCGGGCACGAGGAGGGATAGTGCTGATGAAGGTGGAAGTGAGAGTGGTTAAGGGTTCCTCCGATGAAAGGAAAAGGCCTGGGGTGTTAGAATGGAAAGTCTAATAATTCATAGCTACTTCTTGGGTTGTGTGGTCTATGATTTGTCTCCAAACTGTAAACTGTAAAGCACCCTGGTAACATTTTTTAACGAAAGATTATATTTGTGAAAAGTGTTATGTGTGGCAAGTAAGAGGTTTGATCAAAATTAGTGCATATTATAAAACATGAAACAAAAGAAGGAAAAAATATATACCTCTGAGTCTTCTAGACTTTTCACAAACAGCAGAAAGTGGTGAGGTATGAGTTGAGGAAAATGTCAACTTATTCTACTAAGAGTGAGAATTTCTTGAAATCAGGGTCTGAGTCTTCTGTATCTCCCTGGTCTGCTCAGGGTCTTACAGATATTAGGAACTCAACAGATGTTTCTGCACTGGATCCATTGATAACTACAGACCATTTTGGTCCTAGACAAGGTCCCAGTGGAAACAATATACCCTGGGGAAAATGGCCAAAGGGCAAATCTTGCAAGAAACCAGAACAATTCTGGTATTTGGCTATTCTGATGCTTGGGTCTGCACTGAAGATGGGTCTACTGGATTGTATCCAAGTCTGTTTATCTTCTTTGGAGGCCAGGTTCATGTCAAACCAGATCCCCAAGCTGATAAGAATAGAACTTTCATTTTTATGTTTCACCTGTTCTCTTAATCTTGAACATCTCAAGCTTCCTAAATCTGCACTACGTGATGCTACGTGATGATAGCACCCTGAGGCTTAACCGATAATAAACATGCATCAGTAAAGCCAAAATGTACAAATTTGGAATGTTCCTATTATGCAGTTTTCTCAAATTAGCGTGCTTGAGTGTTCTTTAGGGATGAGCCAAAACATGTGTCTCCCAACGCTAGTCAGAAATGCATGGGAACTTTCATGTTGGCTCAGTGAATGTTACACTGTGAGAATCTTTTATTGAGTGAGAGACTGAGAAGCCACTTAAGGAATAAATTAATATCACAAGTAAAATTCTATCATACAGCATTTTACCCAATATCGGTGTTAGGTGAAGTGAAGTTTAAAAATACCATTTTTTGTCACATGGTAAATTAAGAGTCCAGTTGTTAAGATTTTATTATAGTACTATGGAAGATATCAGTTGTCATCTACTTATAATCAATTGCAAAAGTAGAATATAAATTCTAAAATTATAAATGTATAGATTATATATCTCCAATTGACTTTCAAATGCATTCAGTAACACATACGGGGCTGGAAAGAAAGCCGTAAAACGGGGGGAGGAGTGGACTACCCATTCTTCAGGGACTTGATGAAGGTTGGAACCTCCAAGCAGATGGCATTTCCAAATCCAGTAAGAACATGAAGAGGAATTAAAAGAACAGACGGAATGGCTGAATTAACATTTGTGTCATTTGTCTCAAGAGAACCGGAATAATATAGCTGAGTATGAACTGACCTCACAACCCAACCCTATTGAGGGAGTGTCAAAACGTTTGCTGGGGCACAGATAAATAATCTGGTTATAATTTTTTATTTTATTTTTTAAATTTCTCTTTATTGATGCAAGTATTACAGATGCCCCCCTTTTGTCCCTCATTGACCCCCCTCCACCCGACTCCTGTACCCCCAGGCCTTCAGCACACTATTGTCTGTGTCCACGGATTATGCATATATGAATATAAATTATTTGGTTACTCTCTTCCCCTGCCCTCTCCCTTCTCTCTGATGTTTCTCAGTCTGTTCCATGCTTTTAAAAAAATTCATATTGGCAAAAGTAAGTCACCTGGCCAAGCCTAGAGTCAAAGTGGGAAAGCAAAATTGTTACATGGAAAAGCATACTATGTAGGCAGGGTGAAGGATTGGGATCATTTTTGCAATCTACCATGGATGGTCTTCTGTGGCTTTCTTATTTATTTTTAATGGCTAACGAACTTAATGGGATTTCTCATATCTCTGCACCCCAGATTTAGGCATCTGAATTCAATTCAGTCACCGTATACTCTTTGGAAAGATCAGAGGCTATGAATGTTTGTGTCCTTAAAACCCCAGCAGGTGGCTGGAGTGTATGTGTCATAGTTTAATGGGAAGCATTTAAATTCATCCCACATAAATCCCATCCACCTGCTGAGTTAACCTGCCAGGCCAATTTCTTAGCCCTGATCATATGCTTTCTTAGGTCACATTTAAGTCTATCAGTTAATAATTATTCTATTCCTAACATAATAGAACGGTAAAGATAACTGAAATACCCACTTTTATTGAATAGATAACTACTCAACTTCTAGAGTTAGCTATGTTTCCTGATGGATTGGGAGCTTGTAAGGAGGCTTGGTTAACTTTCTGAGAAGAGAACCTCTTCTCCGAGAGAATGTTTGATGATATAGGCATAAAGAAATCCAGCGGAGGCAAAGCACAGTGAAAATACAGGCAAGCATCAAATATTAAATCCTTCACTCTCAGTGGGCAGTGCTTAATGCTGGGGGGGAAAACCACTGACCCAGGGAGATACTGAGCAGAAGTCTTTCCTTGTCTTCTCCCTGTCCTTTTTCTGAAGCTCACAGAAAGTAAACAGTGCTTCACCCCCCTCCCCCCAATTTCTGGTATTGGAGCACTGATAATCATCTTTACCTACAACCCTGATTTGAGCACTGAAAGCAGGTACCGTATAAACTTTTTTCTGCAGCATTTACTAATTTCTGTAAGATTATATTGTTTTATTGAACAACTCTGCTAATGCAACTGTTGCTAATCTTGTATCACCAAGTGATACATAATGTCTACTTTTATTTTATTTTTTAATTAGAAAACAGACTATACCTACTTGTACTTTATGATGGTTCCTTATTTTATTTCAAGTGAATTAAATAATGTACCCACTACTAGAAAAGCTGCTTCTTCTCTTTCCAGTTCTCCACCTTTCCCACTAAATACTCTGAAATAATAGCTTTAGCAAATTCATCTTTCTAGTTGACCTACCTAGTGTGTGTTCTTTAGTGAAAACAATCCTTCTTCAGCCTAAATTACTTAAGCATATCTTTTTTAAATTTGATACTAAAGATCTGTCTCTGAGAGCTCTAGGTTTGTCTTCAGCCAGTTAATTTCGTTTTGCCCGTAAGAAGTTCCAGATGCATAAGGCTCTTAAGAACAGTGTGTTTTAATGTGATATATACCACTGTAGTAGGCCTACGCCAAGACCAAGGTCAAAGGGGGAAACTGCTCCTTATCTGAAGTGGCAATGTGTCAGATGGCTGGATGTTCTTAAATGTGATGTCAGCCGTTGCATTGGTGGTTGAAGAAGATTTAAAGGTCTTTCATAACTTTTTTTACTTTCTGAAATGCCAAATTAATCTGCAGATAAATTAATAGTACGGATTAATAGATTAATTAATACATTAAAATATAAATATTTTGTTAATCCCAGTGGGTTAAATGAAGGGCTTGTCACTTCATATATATCCAAAGAGCAAAAAAAAACCAACAAAAAAACAGCCTACCTAGAAAATATGAAAGCACTTTTTAAAAGTGAATAAATTTTGAATTGAATAACATTTTTTGAATAGAATAAAATTATTAGATAAACAAAAGATAAAATCGTCACACTGTGGAGGTACCTAAAAGAAGTAAGTTGATGATATTCCAAAGGGAAATGGCTGCCACAATGGTGTCAATATAAACACAGAAAAATTAAAATAAATAACCTTAAGGAGTCTTATCTCATGGGAATGAAGATCATTCTAACCATTTCATTTCATAATAATTGAGCTAAGGGAAAGTAGGTTAACTTCTCTGATTTTTTTAATTGCAAACAATTTTTCTCCAATAAAAATATTGATACTTAACACTAATATAAACTTCAGTTAGCAATTAATTTCTATACCATATAATAATACATACCAAAAGAAAAAATTTAATGTTAGATTTAGCTTCTTAAACAAATATTGTTTTTAAAGTTATCTCATCTCTGTCATAACATCTAATTAAGGCTTGTTTTAAGACGTTTTAGAACTTTCAGTTCAAGTGAGCCCCAAAGCAAGATTTATCTGTTTTTCTTCATCTAGTATTGTATGTTATCAGCCTTGTTTTCCTTGGAAAAGTTTGAGTTTTTGTTTAAAGCAAAGATATACAAGTTCAGAGTTGGTCCTACTACTCATGTCTTTTATATGAGGTGGTCTTTTCATTGTGTTAAAGGCGATTTCACATTTTGGGATTTATGTTTGAGAGTTTGCGGTTGCCTTCCTTTTACTTTTTGGGTCAAAGCCTAGTCTAAATGTATTACTAAGACTTCTAATATTCCAGGTCATATATCTTAGAGGAATGTTTTGTTCCAAGATCTGATCTCCTTTCAAGGAGGAGAATTCACTAAGGCCAATGACTGAATGTTTAGGACTAATTTATAGCTTGGTTTATCCTATAAACCTATTTGTTGGAATAAAAGATGGTTGAAAATGTGTTTGGTGTCCATAACCTTTACTAACCATATTGCAAATCTGTAACCATTGGCTGTCTTTTTCTGTTTATTGAAAAACTCCTTATTTGGTTAGTTCAATTGTCTTTCTGAAGTTTTTATTTCTTCAAAATTTTCTCTTTTTTGCTTTGACTGCTTTATTCAGATACCTTTGAAATGTAAAAATTGTGTAGCTTCAACTTGATGTTTTGATATTTGTATACATTGTGAAAAGATCACTACAATCAAGCTAAATACTTTATCTATCACCCCTGCATAGTTACTGTGTGTGTGAGAGTGTGCACTGAAAAACATTAATTTAAAATTTGTTTTCTTAGCAAATTTCGAGTATACAATACAGTATTGTTAATTATCGTCACTGTGCCATATATTAGATCTCCGGAACTCTTTCATCTTGCATACATCAAACTTGGTACCCTTTGACCAACCCCTCCTCATTCCCCCATCCTCTGCCCCAGGCACACCATCATTCTACCCTCTGCTTCTATGAGTTCCACGATTTTAGATTTCCCCATATAAGTGAGATTATGCAGTATTTGTCTTTTTGTGTCTGGTTTATTTGATTTAGCATAATGTTCTCCAGGTTTCTCCATTTCATCACAAATGGCAGGATTTTCTTTTTTGTTAAGACTAAATAATATTCCATTGTGTGTATTTCTCTCTCTCTCTCTCTCTCTCTCTCTCTCTCTCTCTCTCTCTCTCAACACACACACACACACACACACACACACACACACACACACTCCAAATCCCCAAATATTCTTTATTTATTTATCTGTTGTCAAGGTACATTTAGGTTGTTTCCATGTCTTGGCTATTATGAATAATGCTGCAGTGAAAATGGGTGCAGACATCTCATTGAGATCGAGATTTCATTTCCTTTGGAGATATAAACCCAGGAGTGAGGTTGCTGGATCATATAATAGTCATATTTTTAATTTGGGGGGTAACCTCCATACTGTTTTCCATAATGGCTTTACCAATTTATGTCTCCATCAACAGTGTACAAAGGTTCCCTTTTCTCTGCATTTTCGCCAACACTTGTTACCTTTTGTCTTTTTGATAATAGCCATTCTAACAGGTATAAGCTGATAGCTCATTGTGGTTTTGATTTGCATTTCCCTGATGAGATGTTGCACACCTTTTCATGGCCATGTTTGCTATATGTATGTCATATTTGGGAAATAATCAATTCAGGTCAGGACCTTAGAGCCTATTTTTTTATCGAATTATTTATTTTTATTATTAAGTTGTTAGAGTTTCTTTTATATTTTGGATATTAAGCCTTCATCAGATACATGGTTTGCAAATATTTTCTTCCATTACATATGCTACCTTTTTAATCTGTTGAATGTTTCCCTTGCTCTACAGGATATTTTGGTCTGATCTAGTTCTGCTTGTCCATTTTTGCTTTTGCTGACTATGCTTTTAGTGAGTGTCATAATCAAAACAGTCATTGCTAACACCAATGTCAAGAAGCTTTTTCTCTGTTTTCTTCTAGTAGTTTTACAGTTTGTCTTACATTTAATCTTTTGTCTATTTTAGTTCATTTTTGTATTTGGTGTGAGATAAGGACCCAATTTCATTCTTCTTCATGTGGATATCTAGTTTTCCTGACATTCTGTTGAAGAGGTTATCTTTTCATATTGTGAATTCTTGACACCCTTGTCAAAGATTAGTTAATGGTTACGTAGTAGTTAATGTAAACATATTTCTGGACTCTCTATTCTGCTTCACTGATCTGTATATCTGTTTTGATGCAATACCATACTGTTTTGACACTATGATTTTGTAACTTAGTTTGAAATCAGGAAGTGTGATGCCTCCAGTTTTATTCTTCTTTCTCAGGATTGGTTTGGCTATTTGGGATCCTTTGGAGCTCCATATGGATTTTAGGATTGTTTTTTTCTATTTCTGTAAATAATGCCATTGGGATTTTTATAGGGAGTATTTTAAATCCATAGATCACTTTGGGAGTATGGACATTTTAACAATATTAACTTTATAATCCACGAACATGGTATCTATTTCTATTTATCTGTATTTTCTTTAATTTCCTTCATCAATGTGTTATAGTTTTCAGGATTTAAATCTTTCATCTCACTAGTTAAGTTTATTGCTAAGTATTTTTTTGATGCAATTGTAAATGAGATTGCTTTCTTAATTTTCTTCTCAGGTAGTTTGTTTTTGGTATGTAGAAATGCCACCAATTTTTATATGTTAATTTTTTATCCTTTAATTTTATTGATTTAGTAGTTCTACCAGTTTTTTTATTGTTGAATCATTATGGTTTTCTATATATGATCATGTCATCTGCAGAGATTATTTTCTTTCTTGTCAATTGTTATACCTTTTAGTTCTTTTTTTGTCTAAGTGCTCTGACTAGGCTCCTGATACTATGTTAATTAGAAGTAGTAGTAGTAGGCCTTTTTGCTTGTATTGGGTATTAGAGAAAAAACAGTCAGTTTTCCCCCATTGATTATGATGTTAGCTGTGGACTTTTCAAATCTGGCCTTTATTGTGTTGAGGTAAGTTCTTTTTATACTTATTTTGTTGAAAGTTTTTAATTTTTTTTACAATCATAAATGGATGTTGAATTTTGTCAACTGCTTTTGCTGCATCTAGTTAGATGTTTTTTACCTTTCATTCTGTTAATGTGGTATATCATTGATTGATTTGTGTATGTTGTATTATCCTTGCATCACAGAAGTAAATCCTATTTGGTCATGGTGTATAATTCTTTTAATGTGCTGTTGATTCAGTACGCTAGTGTTTTATTAAAGGTTTTTGCATCCATGTTCTTTGGGGATATTGATGTATAGTTTTTTTTCTTATGGTGTCTTTGTCTGACTTTGGTATCAGAGCAATACTGGTCTCATAATAGTTTGGAAATGTTTTCTCTTCTTGTATCTTTTGAAAGAGTTTAAGAAATATTGTGTTTTTTTTTAATATTTAGTAGAATTATCAGCAGTCAGTAGGTCCTGACTTTTCTTACTTGGTAGGTTTTGATTACTGCTTCAGTTTCCTTACTGTTACTGTTATTGGTTTGAACTAGTAAAAGGAAAACAAATACCACAGTTAACAGAAGGAAGAAAAGAATAAAGATTAGAGCAGAAATCAAATAGAGATTAGAAAAGTGTTTAAAATCAACTAAATTAAGAGTTTGGGTTTTTTGAAAAGATAAACAAAATTACCAAAACCTTGGCTAGACTAAGAAAAAAAAGAGAAAAGGTGCAAATAAATAAAATCAGAAATTTAAAAGGAGACATTACAACACATAACTTAGAAATTAGAAGGACCACAAAGGACTACTGTAACAATTATATGCCAACTAATTGGATCACCTAGAAAAAAAAAAAAGGATAAATTATTAGAAACACATAACTTTCCAAGACTGAATTGCCTCAGTTTTTGTTTATTCATTTAATAAGTATTTATTGACTATCTACAATGTATTAGACAAGTTGCTAGTTATCTAAGGATAAAAAGTCCAAGGGAAAAGCTTCTGCTTTTGGGAGTTTACCAAATTATTAAGCTTTTATAGATTTTTCTGAGTTTCTACTAATTATAGTTGCAAGGTATTTTAAGAAGTAAGAGAGCTTCCTCCAGGTCTCTAAATATGTAATATATCTATAGTAGTGGTTCTTAACCCTAGCTGGACTATAGAATCACGTGAAAAGCTTTTCTAAAAAAATCAGTACAAATATCTGGGCCCCACTGAAAAGCAGTTAAATGAGAATCTCTGGGGGTGGAGCTCTGACATCAGTGATGTTTAAAAGCTCTCCAAACGATTTAAATGTATCGTATTAGAACTGCTGCTCTATGGAGGGGATAACAGTGCAATGATGAGGTTTGTCTCCAGGTCTCTGGAAATTTAGAGGTTGGGATAATGAAGAAAAGAAGGAATTTCCTGGTAAAAAAATTTCTTTATGTTTAAATTTCTCACATTTCTATGAAATGATCCAGTCTGCATCATGGACACCCGCATGTCAGGACATAGAAGCAGTGATCGCCCCTGCACTACTGTGAGCCAAGGCAATCGCGTTTCTGAGTAGTTACCCAGTTGTCTAGTATTAGTCAAGATCAGCCCTGCCCAAAGTGGCAAGTGGACTAAGTGATTTCTGAAACTTTCTTCCATTCCATTATTAAGCCTATACCCATGGGTGGGTAAAAGTGGGTTTACAGGCGTGAGTACGCGAAACAGAATTTATTCTTGTATTATTTTTATTTATTAATTATTTTATTGTTTATATTACAACTGTAAACCTACTTTCGCCCACCCCAGTATCTGACCCTTCAAGTCTCCATGTAGTTAGTAAATGATTAAGTTAATGCCCAGTAACTGGGATGTTTTTTGTTGTTTTGTTTTGTTCTTTTTAAATCCTCACCCGAGGATATTTTTCCATTTATCTTCAGATAGAGTGGGAGGGAGGAGGAGACAGAGAGAGAGAGGAGGGAGAGAGAGAAACATCTATGTGAGAGAGACACATTGATTGGTTGCCTCTCACATGACCTTGACCAAGGCTGGGGACCAAACTGCAACCCAGGTACATGCCCTTGACCGCAATCAAACCCGAGACTCTTTGGTCCTCAGGCCAATGCTCTAACTGCTGAGCCAAACTGGCCAGGGCTAACTGGAGTGTTTTATGCAAATTCTCTGATATCTACTTCCCCTCAAATTCATTAAATTTCTTATCCACAGAGTGGAGTTTAACTTTCCACCTACAATTCACCCTCTGTCATTGCCCCTGTTGCCCTAAAAAAGAAAGGCTTCCTAGTAACACTTGAATTCAATTATTTTCTCTGTTTGAGCCCAACTGTTTGGCTTGGTTTCAACCAGTAAGGCGAGTGGTGGAGTGTGGAGGAGGTGGGGGAGAGAGAGAGAGAGATTGAAATGAAAAATTAAAGGGACACCAGATATTAAGAGCAAAAAAGGAGGGATACCAGAATCGCATACATTAGGGAGTGGATGCTTTCCCTGGAGGCAGAAAGAATAAGTGTAGAATGCTATGGAGCATCATACTTACGTGTGATCATCAGCCAAAGCCCATAACTACCTATGCCAGCCTCGAATAGCTGCAGAGCCAATCCCTACCCCTGGGCTTTGGTGTGGGACTCACTGCTCAAGACGGAGAACTTTCCTGGTGGGAGAGGCAGATGTCGGGGAATGCAGCTCTCACAACTGTGTGTTTCGTTGCTTTTGAGAGAAACTTTATTTTTATTTTTATGGATTATCCCTTTTATTTATTTTTTTAATCAAATTACTAATTTTCTAGCTGTGTGACATCGGGCTGGGTTTTAGTTTCTCTGGGATTCAGTTTGCTCATCTACAATGTTAAGTGGGCAGTGCCTAGGAGAGAATAGGTGTTCAATACGCATTTATATTGAACAAATACCTAAGGTGCCCTTCAACTCTAAAATTGAGTGTGTGACCCTGAAAGAGTCTTCTTCCTTTACATATGCATCCAAAACCCATTCTGCTGCCAGATAGGAAGAGGAGCAAAAGTTGCTCTTCATGTGAGTGGTTTTAAAGAAAAATGAGATTCTCCAGGCTCCCATTTTGCAACGGACATCTGGATGATAGGGGCGGACTGAAGAACTTTCGTCTCTAGCCAAAATAATTCATAAATTCCCAGCTCCAGGGTTGTATGGGGTGAGGTTGTGAGAGTCCTAGAGTTTCATAATATACATTTTTCCTCCTGGGGAAGATGGAGGAGTTGGATTTGATGTTGCTAAAACACATTTGTTTTTATTCTCATTCTTTGCCTCTTTTGGCTACTGAGCAAACGTAAGATCATTTGCAAACCTTATGGCATGTGCACATGTGTTATAAAGTGCATGTCCTTCCTGCTAGCAGATCTCAAGCCAGAGGCAGCAACGCCCGGCCCCCACCCCTCGCCAGCTTGCAGAGGGACCAAATGCATTGCAGTGACAAATACAATTTTGAGTAAATATGTGAAAATAAACATGTTCACAGAAAAGAGCCAAAGTCTCTTTCCTTTGGTAGCTATTTAGTTTCATTTTAAACTTTTCATCTTTGGTTTATTATAGAAATATTTTAATCCGTTTTCAGGGTTCAAAAATTAGAGCAAATATGAGGCCAACAATTCTTTGTGGCCTGAAATTATTCTCATAGCATTTCCTTCTGTTCTACTCCTTCCCTCTTCCTTTGACCCTTCCTTCTTTCCCTCGCTCCCTCCCTTCCTTCCTCTCTCTTCTCTTTTTCTCAGTAAATGATTGTGGAGTGCTAATTGTACACCAGGCACTTTGATCAAACACACAAAAGCAAATAGGAGAGAAAAGCAAATAAAGAAACAAAAAGGTGTTTTCTAACAGCCACCCAGTCTTGGCAGGGTGGCCTTATGTGGCAGGTGGCCTTATGTGGCAGGTGGCCTTATGTGGCAGGTGTCCTGCAGGCCCAGTGGCGCAGTCTCCCTGGTCACCTGAGCCGGGTGCTCCAGGAGTCCCTTGTGTGGGCTGTGCACCCTCCTGTTGTAGTTGAGTCTTGATTCCTGTTGGCACGTCAGTGGGTGGGGTTGACCCTCAGGCTGACTGTCTGTGAGGAGCGGCCAGGACCACAGCACAGGAGCTGCTGTGAGGGGCGGACCCTATGGAGCAGGCTGCCCCAGGAGCAGGCTGCCCCCAGCAGGGCTCTCGGGCCTGCCAAGAGCACCCTTTGGATGTGCCATTTGTAAAGCTAATTGGGTAGTGCTCTGTAATGAAATAAAACACACACACAGACACTCACACCCTCTCTCTCTCTCTCTCCCTCCCTCTCTCTCTCTCTCTCTCTGAGCTGTCCGCATGGCATGAGAAGGGTGATGAAGACATATCTATACAGTCTGGCCCAAACTGAATTTTAAAACTCACCTTTTTGTATCCACACACATTTTGCTGAGTGAAATAAGCCCTACACAAAAGAAATAAAATGTCTTCTGAAAATGAAGAGTCCTGGCAGCTGCGGGACCGCGTCTAGTTGGCAGAAGCGCGGGCCTCGCGGAGTCCGCCCCTGCGTCGCCTCTCGCCCCATGTCCACCTCTCAGAGTCCTGCATGTCACTGTAAGCTACTTCCAGCAGTGGCCTCTGACGTCACTTTGCTATATTTATAAGGCATTTTAATCACATTTACATTGTCTGGCTTGTGTTATATGTTTTTATATGACACTGTCCCCCATTAGACTATCAGCACTGTGGGCCCAGGTTTTATCTTGCTTTTTAAAAAATATCTTCCTCCCTTGCACATAATAGGTACCCAGTCAGTGTTGAGTGCATCAACGAATTGACTCTTAGCGCCAGGAACCTATTTGGTACTTTGGGAAGCAGGAACAGGGAGGGAAGGCTGTTTCTTGGATTCCCCTTTCTTTCTTCTGTCACGCTCTTGGGACTCATATGGCCCACATAAGACACCCCACCTAAGATATCATCCTCATGAGTCACTTCCCTCTTATTCACCTGTCCCTTTGCCCTATTCCTTCTGTATTTAGTATTCCGACCATGTCCGTTACTGGTTGACTATGTGTTATAATGTTGTGTGTTCTTTTTGGACTAGTGGATTTTTTTCAATTAAATTTTAACTTTGCTAAGGGTCAGGGAAGTCATCATTTTTATATCTTTCACACTCCTTGCTTAGTACTGGTTCAGATTGGACGTTCAATACATGTGTTAAGTGACTGTAAACCAGAAAACATACGGAACCTTATTCACCAGAAAACCCTGCCCAGGGTTCGTTTCCACTTTCAGATCGTACTGTGCGTTGTTTCACTGGATTCCCGAGCGGGGTACTTGGAACGGGTTCTGGCTCAACACATGCTGGGCATGATCGTGATGGTTTACAATGTCATTGTTCTTTCTTTTTTTCTTTTTAATCCTCACCCGAGGACACTTTTACATTTATGTTCAGGTAGAGCGTGAGGGAGAGAGGGAGGAAGAGAGAGAGAGAAACATCCATATGAGAGAGACATATCGAGTGGTTGCCACCCACACGACCCCAACCTGGCCAGGGACAAACTGCAACCCAAGTACGTGCCCTTAGCAGGAACCAAACCCGGGACTCTCTGGTCCGCGGGCTGATGCTCTAACTGCTGAGCCAAACCGGCCAGGGCTCTTTTTTTCGTTTTTGATTCCACAAGCACACTCCTCTCTTTCATAACCCCAGTCCATATTTGTGAGAATGCGACGCTTTGTTGTAGCATGTCTGTCTTTGAAGAACAGGCAGAGATATGTAAAATCACACTTGTTTGGGGGGAAAAATTGGCAGCAAGTTTTCTAGTTATAATTTGGAACATACCAAACACTCATAATAGCAAATAAACCAATCTGAAACTCGCAGGACAAACTCCAAAATTCAATCTGTAATATCCTCACATGGGTCTCACTTTTAATTTAACAGCTCCGCAGCCTCTTAGCCGCTGCACAAGAGTCTGGAAAAGTACAGAGAAGCTGTCTTTAGTTACCTGTGTGGGAGAGAAGATCAAACAACCAGAGAAGATGTCATCTTAAAGCGCTTTCCCTAAACCTACATCATTTCCATTTCCACTGAATTTGGTCTCCACATTAAGTTTTAGTAACTCTCTCTGTATACATAAATCAGAGTCTCTAAGATGGGAGCATTGAAGCATTGAAAATGTTTTTATAATGAGAGATTAGTATAGAGCAGAGGTGTTGAATTATAAAACTGAGGTTACAAAAATATGTTACCTGTGCCAAAAAAACACTTTTAAGTCAAGGCCTCAACTTATGGCACCGTTCTTCAATTCTTCAGTGCGGGCCTTCACTACCTCCTATTCTGTTTAAAATTGCTTTGAAAATGCAGCTTTAAGTCTCTCTCTCTCTCTCTCTCTCTCTCTCTCGCTCTCTCTCTCTCTCTCTCCCTCTCTCTCTCTCGGCTCCTGAGGCCACGTTGCAGTCTCTGCAGACTGCGAAGGGCCAGTGTGACACCAGGGCCATGTCTGTTCCCAGGCAGCTCACCTCCTGATGGATGAGGCCTGGCAGCATGCCTCTTTGTTGTTTGTTGTATTATTACAACAGAAAGCATTTTCAAAAGCTACATTTATCAAGTTGTCATAATAGTTTGGCTTGTATATCTATATACCCAGAAAAAAAATAAATCTCTCCCTCAGCACCGATCCGAGCCGCGTGACACGTCACGTGAGAAGTGGCCGTGCGAAGGAGCGGGCGTCCTGCTGGGTTCAGGGGCCTTGCACCAGGTGTCGAAGGGATTAGAGATGTGTCTCCTGTGTGCACTGGAGGTCCCATAGCACCGGAACCTCCGTCTCCTCCTTGTTTCCAGGGTGCTTTTCCTCGGGTGGTTGTGTGTGTTGAGGATGTATTATTCCTAGAATTTCGGCGGCTTTGTCTAACTTTAAATGGGAAAAACTGTGAAGTTTGCCATGAAGAAGGTGAAAGACACCTTTAAATGTTAAAGAGCGGGTTTCATAGGCAAGTGTTGCCAGATTAAACATTACTTGTTATGGAGAATCTTGTGAGCACATTTTTTATTACTTAAGATAGGTGGCTGGGAGCACATGGCTTGTTGCAGGGTGGAAGGGTCAAGGACAATTCAGTCATTGTCCAGAGTAATGTACACTCATTAAATGTTTGTTTAAAAAACTTCAAATCTACTTATGTTAATAAAGTTAACGCAGACTAAATCATCTCCAATTATGTAGAGATATAGTATTATGAACATACATAATAAGTGTGAGTATCTGTAGATACATTTTTATTGAGATATAATTGACATATAATATTGTGTAAGTTTAAGGTGTACAAATGTTGATTTGATACCTTTGTGTATTGCAATATGATTACCACTTTATTGTTAGCTAGCACCTCTATCAGGTCACATAATTGTCATTTCTATTTTGGTATTGGGAACAATTGATATCTAGTCACTTAGCAACTTTGAAGTTTATAATACAATATTGTTGTCTATAATCACTATGTTGTGCATTAGATCTTCAGGACTTATCTACTAATGGCAAGTTTATACCTTTAAACAGCATCTCCCCTATTCTTCCCATCCCCTCACCCTTGGTGGCTATATACTTTGTTTTTATGTTTTTATTGATTTTTTAGAGAGTGAAGAAAGGAGAGAGAGATAGAAACATCAATGAGAGAGAAACATCAATGGGCTGCCTCCTCTACTCCCCCTACTGGGGAGCAAGCCTGCAACCTGGGCATGTGCCCTGACTGGGATTCGAACCATGATCTCTCAGTCCATGGGATGACACTCAATCCACTGAGCCACCCTGGCCAGGCTGTAGATGCTTTTTTTTTTTTTTTCTTTATTGATTTTTAGAGAAAGAGGAAGGGAGAGGGAGAGAAAAATAGAAACATATATGAGAGAGAACATCGATTGGCTGCCTCCTTCATGGCCCCCACTGGGAATCGGGCCCACAACCTGGGCATGTTCCCTGACCGGGAATCAAACTGGCGACCTTTTGGTGCGTGGTTGATGCTCAACCACTGAGCCACACCGGCCGGGCTGTAGGGACAGTGCTGAATGGACTCCTCTTGTCAGGACCAAGTGCTATACAAGTCAAGTTTCCACATGAACAAGGCTCATTTGATTCTCACGAGAGACATACTGAATTAAAATTAAATAGTAACTGTTTTAAACATGGAAAGAATTAAATTAAAATGCAGAGAATTAAAGAATGACTTTTTTCAGGACAAAAGTAAAGCAGAGAGCTGAGGGGAAGATGAGAACATGGGACTTATGAAACCCACAGATATGGCATGTCATCGAACCCCTTTTTCTGCCCCATATGCAAGGCAAGACCATCACTGGCCATCTGTGACGCGTGGCCTCCGGTTCTCGCCCCTGGGTTTTCAGCATTCAGGTTGACCCATGGATGAGGACAGTGAGCATCTGAGGATAGCTTTACACACAGGGTCCGGAGGTTTATATCACTTCCTTTTTGATGGTGAATTTGATTGGTATCGAGTGTTGTTTCCTGAAAGAACCTCTCACAATAATGTGTCTGTGGAAAATGAAAAGCAGCCCAACAATGCATTTGCATTTGGTTCTCTCAGGTGTTCTCAGAATTTGCTATTCCTCTTGAGATCTTTGTAAAAAGCCCCAGACGTGGTTTCCCTGGCTCGCTGGGGACATCCTCCGGCTAGATAGCTCCCATGAGTACTGAATCGCTCACTTGAAGTGAGGGGGAAGACAGTGCTCTGATACCACACGGAAGCCTGTCTTGTCTAAGCCATGGTCGTTTTAGGACCCACTCGCAAGGACCCAGTGTCCTTCTGGCTTGAATTGCTGATGTGGTTTATGTCTGTTCTGTTGAAAAGAATTCAGTTTCCTTTTGGGTGACTGAAAGAAGAGAGATATATAGTCAGATGGACTGTCTTGTTTTAAAATCTTTGCCCAAAGTTTATATTTTACAAAGTAGGAGGTATTCAGAGAACTACAAAAACCCATTCTTACTTAGCTGCACTTTGCTCTTCGGAAATCAAAGGCAAAGCTTCCTGAGCCTAATACAAGTGCGGTTGTCCTTAAGAACTGGGGTTTTCTGTAACCCGCAGTTACAGGTTGTCCTGCCGTTCCCCGACACCAAGCGTGAGTCTGGGTATGTCACCAGCAGGATGTTTGCTTAGACAGGAGATGAGGAGAGTTTTAAGGTAAAAATTGATGCAGTTTACCAGAATTTTTTATTCGTAATGAAAAATAAATAAAATATCGTTCCTCTTTCAAAGACTTAACTGATATAAGCAGAGGGGGGAAAGCCAACAAATGGCTAAAGCCTGAAAAGAGAGCTTTTAACTTTCCATGACAGTTCATCTCTTCTCAGGTTGTTAAATTATGACCATTGAAACCAAGATAATATCAGGATTTAGGTATTGGAAGAGTTTGGATAGCTTGTTATGTGTTAATGAGAGATGAATAAAATATGCCTCAAGCCTGTACTAATCTTATTAAGAGTGCATTAAAGTCTGAACAGTTCACAAATAACTTGGGATTGAGGTGCCTGCCATTTTTGAGAGGAGGAATTCGTCAAACTTAATAAGTGATTGGCTAGGAGTAAAGTGTTGAAATAAATAAGGAACTTCCTGTACAAATTTGGTTTGGCTATATTATTATTTATATCGTGTTCTTTCATTATTGAACCAGTTTCTGAGTCCCTAATTGGTACAGTGCTTCTGTCCCTAAGCACAGCCCTGTAACTACTTTAGTCCTCATTGACAGGATGCATTGACCTAAATTCATTGTTATCACCGGTCTCTAACTTTCCTCAGAAACCATTTTGGACTAAAATTTCTAATGTTTGTTTTCATTCCTAGAGGCAGATTTCATTTTGTTTAAATGTGAAGGAAACTATTCAGCTGTTTTATATTAACAAACTATTTCTTTTTTTAAAAAAGAAGAAAAAGAAAATATATTTTACTGCTTAATTCTCAGATGAGGCTTTTGTGCCCAGATAAATGCCTTGGATGAGGAAATTCACACTTGGCAGGAATTAAATTCTTGCGGTGGAAGAGTCACTTCATTACTTATGTAAAATTTATATTTGAGTTTAATAAATTTGAACTTTTAAAAAATACACGCTGCTCTGCCCTGTAGTTCTTCTACATGACATTTGACTGACAAGCGAGGCTCTCCTGGGGGTGTCCCAAGCGTGCAGTGTGTGTCCAGGCATCCTTTGCGCGCTGGTGTGGACTTACCAGAGTCGAGAAGCAGCTGATATATTGATGTAGTAGTAATAACGTGCAGTTAACCCCCAGGCCAACTCTCTGCTCGGCTTTCCAGATTTAATCTACTGTTAGTATTTTACACATCCTAAGCACATCTTGTTCCTTTATTTTTATTATTGTTTTATATGCTTTGGAGTTAGACAGACCTGGGTTGCAACCCCTAGTTCTCTCTTTTCTGTGTATTTGACATTAAGCCTCTTAATCTTTCTCAGCCTCATCTATTAAGTGGGAATAATAAAACCTTGTCGAGTTGTTGGAAGAGTAGCGATAATGTACACAAAATACCTGACACTGGGCCCAGATACCTATAGCAGACATACAATACGTAGTAGAGGCTAGTGTTACTATTATTATCCCCAACTCGATGATGTCTTTCAATAATGAGTATCTTTTCAAACTCAGACATTGCCACTTTAATAGTCATATTTCAGTCAATTAAACTAAATGAACTCTCACTATCTAAGTAATACAATATAGCAAATGGAAGACCTAATTCAGGGACAGAATTAAATTATTGGCAAATTAATATTAGGTGTTAGTTACAGGATAGTCTTTGGAAATTGCAGCAAGTGTTTCTCTTTACTTGTTTTTTGTTTTTCTTTAATTTTGCTGAAGCATTTAAATCCATATTTTACATTACATGCGTATATCTCCTATTATCCAAGGGTGCTTTTAAAACATGTGGAGGAATTTATAATTTGAAATATTTGGCAAAGGCTCATTTAACTTATTGATGCGAAAATTTTTCTGCTTGTGTTTTTGAGGTTTTTGTTTTGTTTTCAGTAAATAATTTCTCTATAATAACCCATTGGCATGTGGACAAAGTGTTTGTGAGTTGTCTCAGTCAGTGACCATGACGTTGTGCACTGCCGTTCCAATATCCATTTAACAGATGAAAACCTAAGACCCCGAGAAGACGAGAGGCATGTGCAAGGAGATGAGCAAAGTCTAACACCCAGATCTCCAAACCCCAAATTCAGTTTCCACTCTTCCTTTTAGGGAGATAAGATTAGGAAAAGAGAAGAGAAGAGAAGAGAAGAGAAGAGAAGAGAAGAGAAGAGAAGAGAAGAGAAGAGAAGAGAAGAGAAGAGAAGAGAAGAGAAGAGAAGAGAAGAGAAGAGAAGAGGAGAGAAGAGGAGAGAAGAGGAGAGAAGAGGGGAGGGGAGGGGAGGGGAGGGGAAGAGAGAAGAGGAGAGGAGAGGAGAGGAGAGGAGAGGAGAGGAGAGGAGAGGAGAGGAGAGGAGAGGAGAGGAGAGGAGAGGAGAGGAGAGGAGAGGAGAACAAGGGGAGAGGGGAGAGGGGAGAGGGAGAGAAAAGAAAAGAAAAGAAAAGAGAAAAGAAAAAAGGAAAGAAAAGAGAAAAGAAAAAAGGAAAGAAAAGAAAAGAAGATGAAAACAGTGGTTTTTAAGGTCTTAATGATTAATACCATAGTTCACTTTTTAAAAGCAAAAAGTCATAATTGTATCTTCTGTCTTAAAACCTTCAATGAGTTCCCTTTGCCTATTACCAAGTTCAAATTTAGAAGGTATCTCTTACAATTCCTCACATAAACCCAAAACTCTGACAAAAGAAAACTCGGTGAAAATTTGCACATATACTGTGTCTTTTTATACCTCTGTGTCTCTGCCTACAGTTTCTTCTCCTCATATGCTCAACCCCCTTTCAATATCTATTATATTGTTACATCCATTATCCATTTAATTAATTTATCAAATGTCTACACAATGCTTACTATGTGCTAGGCACTCTTGGAAGTGCTTTATAAATATTAACTGTTAATCCCCATAATAATCCCAGAAGATAAGTAATAGTATCCCATTTCACAGAAGACAAACTGACATATAAAAACTGAGGAATAAAGCCAGGATTTCAGAAAGAGAATTCTGGTTTCAAACCGGGTACACTTATCCACTACACTGTTTCACATATGCACTTGGAATTTTGAAATCAAAAAGCTTATCACATTCTGCCAACACTGATGTCTCAATGGCATACTATCAAAGACCTCTGGGTTGTAGAATTCATTATGTTGTAAGTGTACCATCAACTGGAACCTAGCTGCTATCTTTTTAGACTCAGAAACCTGATATTTTTCAGCAATCACACCAAGAACAGATCCTTATCTGGGAGGTAGACTCACAATGACTTGACCATGAGATTAATGTTTGAAACTAAAATGCCAGTTTATTGATTTACAACTAAAAATAGAACTGTGTGTCACATGGACTGGAATACTCATGTCAGCATGACTGGCACACTCTGCCTCTTCACATTCATGAAAAGCCACATCACTCTTGGCAAGTTGTTTGGTCAACATGGCATCATGACGAGGGCATTTCCTGGGATGAGCAGAACTTTAATTGACATCAGATCGGTTAGTGTGAGGCAGCTACATAGCAATAGCAACAGCTTTGCCAATGGGACCTGGAAGACTTCAAGTTTATTGGTCCTTTACCTGGGATGTTGCTGGGCTGGGCACTGACAACCATTTATCTGTCATTTTTCTCTTTTTTATGATTCTAGTGCCTGGCCAGTCCTTTCTTTACTTGGCCACATTTTATTGTTAATGTATATTAATGTTGTCAATCTGGTCAAGTGTTTTAGCCTAGGACCTTTCTATCTCTTAAGATAGTCTTTGTGTAATGCCATTTTCAGATATTTTATTTTTTATAACACTCTCAGGACCTAGCACAAAAGCGATCTAGCATTTCTTCCACTGAATTATAATTGAGTGATTTTCTTAGTAGAAAAAAAATGTCATATTTGTTCCCAGAAGTAAATGCATTGCCCAGCACATAATAAGAGCTCATTGGACATATGTTGAACAAACAGGTGAATTAGGATGCAGTAAATCATCATAGTTATGAGTGTAAGCTCTGAAGTAGATGGCCTGGTTTCAAATCTCAGCTCTATTATGTAATAACTGTGTGATTTTGGCAAATTAGTTAACCTCCCCAAGTTTCAGTTTTCTCATTTGTAAAATGGGTAAAATGATAGTACCCTGTCTCCCAGGGTTCTTGAGATGATTAAATAAATTAATACAATATAACAAACTTAGAAATATATTTCAAACTCCATAGCTATTAATTATTAGTAATTATCCTCTCAGAATTCTGTATTATGTTTTTACTTTTTTTTTTAAGTGTGACTTTTTAAACTTATTGGGGTGGCATTGGGTAATAAAATTATATAGGATTCAGGTGTACAATTCTATAATACATCATTTGCATATTGTATTGAGGGTTCACCACTCTGAGTCAAGTCTCCTCCCATCACCATTTATCCCCCTTTTACCCTCTTCCATCTCCCCCCCACCCCTCTTTCCCTCTGGTAACCACCATATTGTTGTCTGTGTCTATACAAGTTTTTTGCTTAATCCCTTCACCTTTCTCACTCAGGCCCCCAACCCCCGTCCCCTCTGACAGCTATTCATTTGTTCTCTGTATCTATTAGTCTGTTTCCATTTTGTTTGTTAATTTATTTTGTTCATTAGATTCAACATATAAGTGAAATCATATGGTACTTGTCTTTTTCTAACTGGCTTATTTCACTTAGTATATAATACTCACCGTCCCTCCAAGCTATTGCAAAAGGTAAGATTTTCTTCTTTTTTTGGCCAAGTAGTATTCCATTATATAACTATACCACAGCTTTTTTATCCATTCATCTACTAATGGGCACTTGGGCTGCTTCCAAATCTTGGCTATTGTAAATAACACCTCAGTTAACGTAGGAGTGCACATATTCTTTTGAATTAGTGTTTCAGGTTTCTTCAGATATATTCCCAGAAGTGGAATCCCTGGTTCATAAAGCATTTCATTTTTAACTTTTTGAGGTAACTCTATACTGCTTTCCACAGTGGTAGCACCAATCTACATTCCCATGAACAGTGCATGAGGGTTCCCTTTTCTCCACATCCTCACCAACACATATTGTTTGTTGATTTATTGATAGCCATTCTGACAGGATGATAGCCATTCTGACAGGTGTGAGGTGATATCTCATTGTGGTTTTAATTTGCATTTCTCTGATGATTAGTGACATTGAACATTTTTTTCATATATCTATTGGCCATGTGTATGTCCTCTTTGAAGTGTCTATTCAGGTCCTTTGCCCATCCTTTAATTTGATTGTTTGTTTTTTATGGTGCTAAGTTGTATGAGTTCTTTGTAAATTTTGAATAATAACCCCTTATCAGATGTGTCATTGGCAAATATATTCTCCCATTCAGTGGGTTGTCTTTACATTTTGTTGATGTTTCCTTTGCTATGGAAAAACCTTTTAGTTTGATGTAGTCTTATTTGTTTATTTTTTTCTTTTGTTTCCCTTGCCCGAGGAGATATATAAGAAAAAAATATTGCTATGAGAAATATCTGAGATTTTACTGCCTATATTTTCTTCTAGGATTTTTATGATTTCAAGTCTAACATTTAAGTCAATGTGACTTATTTTGAAAAGAGCAGAGTACTGCTGTTGTTGTGTCATCACTGAATGTTTAATCGAAAATTGATTGTTTTTGTTCACAAGAGTTCAGTAAAATGAAAACTCCCATGTATTGTTGGTGGGAGTATGTAATGGTACAAAGTTTATGGAATGTAATTTATCAAGAGCTTATAAAAGTTAATTCCCTTTAGTCCAGTAATTCTTCCCGAAATTTATCTATCCTAAAGACATAGTCAGAAATTTAGATGAAGCATATGCATGGATAGGATTCATTACACTCTTATTTATCAAACCCCAAATTGGAAGTTACTTAAGTAATAGAAGAATGATTATACAAATGGTATCATTTGATGGGAAAATTATGTAGCTCTCAAAATGTTGTCTTTAAAGTTATTTAATAGTGTAAGAAAATGACTCCAAAAATTTATAAGTGGAAAAAACAAGCTACAAAATTGTGTAAGTGATGTGATTTTTTTCCACACTGGAGAGAAATTGATAAATCAAATGATAGTAGTTATCTTTAGATGAGGCAACTATGAGGGATTTTTTTTTTTCTTTTAGGTAATCTTTCTTTTCTAAAACCTCTACAATGAACATGTATTTTAGAAATAAAAATAATTCTTTAAGAATTATGATTTTTATATCCATTTAATAATTTTATAAGGCACACTAAATATTAAGTGCAGTTTTTATTATATTCACAATCCAAGTTTTTCTGTGAAATATCTCTAGTTTTATCCCAGAAACAATTAAGACAGGATTCATTTAATATTAATATTTTTCAGAAAACTTTACATTAGTATTTATTTGGTTAAATAAGTACTAAGTATAAGTACTAATTTTGACAACTTTTGAAGCAAAATAAATGCTTAGTTTCAATCCTCGTGGAGAAATCAATTTACATATACAACTTCTTTAGATCTACTCAATTTAGTATTTGATAGTAACTCCTTTAAGAATGTTCTCAGAAGAAAAGAGAGGCCCTTATATGAGTATTAAGAGAGATTTCTTTTTGTAAGGAAATAGTTCAAATGTTGAACCTTTCATAGATAGTAATGAGGTGCTTGTTTTTCCTTTTATCACCTAGGAGCTGCGAGGGAAGAAATATTCGATATAGAACATGCAGTAATGTGGTAAGTACTGAGGCTATATGATTATGTATTTTTTATGTACTGAATTTCGATCAATTATCACTTCACTGAGAGTGATTTGTGTCACACCACATGGATTATGCAGCATTGAAAAATAAGTATTTTTCATGTTCCTTAACACAAACTTTTACAAATTGGGCCATATTGAAACTAACTCCACTGTTTCATAACCAGGACTCTGTATTTCCTCTCCGCGTTCTGACTTTGTATATCTAGGTCTCATGAGAACAAGTAAGAGGAATGACAAAAGGAAAACCACTCGGGGTATCATGAAATGAATATTAGTTCATCAAACTCAGATTTAGCAAATTAATGTATATTTCCAACAAATGCTCTTCATTGCCCACTGTGCGAGGCACTACATTAGTGCAAGGATAAACAACATGTGGTCACTGCCTTCAAACATCTGCTGATCCAGTAAGAGATGTAGAGAGGGAAGACAGATCAGAGTATGACAGATGCTGTGAGAAAGGGATGCAGGTCTTTGTGGCTTAAAAACAGAGAGAAATATGAAAGGTCGTCAAGGAAAAGGTGATTTGACATAGAGCTAAGAGGATTGGGAGGGCTATGCCTTGCCCAAATTGGGTAGGAGGGGGTGATAGCCAGTGTAAGTGGAGGAGACATAATGGGCAACTTTGGAGGCAGGAATATCTAAGGTGTGTTCTGAACACTAATTTGGGTAGATTGTGCTTAGCAGTATGGAAGAGAAAAATTGAAAGATATTTTGAGGTTATACCAAGAACAAATTTGAACGTTACACCTCCAAGTTTATATTAGTTCAGTGACTAATGAAGGGGGAGGCAGTTAACAGAGATTTTGAATCAAGAGTATGATGTTATATTTTCACTCTAGGAACTTTAATTGTGTAGTGATCTGAGCAATGCATTGGAACAAGAAATAGATAGAGAACAATAAGTAATGAGAGTTTAACCAGGAAGAAATAGATACAAAAAGGATCAAAATCCAGGTCACTCTGTAAGACTTAAGCAATTAAAATTAGTGATAAACTGAAGTTGGAATAAAGAAAACAGAGTCATGTGCATATTTAGACTCTTGTATTCGCTGACCCCATTGCTAGAGAAGCTCTTTCTTCAGTATTTGCAAGATGGGCATTCTCCTTATTCTAGTCTCAGCTCAAATGCCACCTTCCAAAGAGGTTTCCTGGATCATTGTGTCTAATTTGGTTGTCCCACTGCCTAAACCCATCCCTCACAATAGTCTATCAATCACATTTTACTTTTTTTTTTATAACATTTACCTCTACCAAATTTATCTTATTTAATTATTTGTTTGTTTTCCCAGTCTAGAATGTAAATTCCATAAGGATAGGAGACTCATTCATCTTGTCCACTCTTGTATCCCCAATGCCTAGAACTTATGACTTACATATAGTAAGCACACGGTAGATATTTAGCCAATGCAAAAAGAGTACCCAGGCTTCTGGAATAATGGGCAATGTCATTATCAAAAGTAAAATGTTGGGAGGAGATTTGGGAGAAGAAAATAATCAATTTGATTTAGGGACACCATTGAATTGGGCACAAAGGTTGGACTTGTATATGGTATGTTCAACTAGGCAATGGGGGTTTGATCTAAGGAAAGAGATTGGGGCTCAAACCATAGAAACATAAAGTAAGAAATACAGAATTTGAAGATTTATTTGGTAGCAGTTTGTTTGGTAGAGTGTATAGAATGATGAGAGTAGGGAATCTCCAAACTTTGGTGAATGTCTGTATTCAGGCAGAAAGAGAACATAGTGCTAGGTAAGCCATCAAAGAAAGGTACCATGAGAGAAGTAAAACAAGAAATAAGAGCCCTGGTCAGTATGGCTTATTTGGTTAGGTGTTGTCCCCTGCACCAAAAGGTTATTGGTTCAATTCCCAGTCAAGGCACATGCCAGGGGTGTGGGCTGAATTTCTGGTGGGGGTTGTGCAGGAGGCAACTGATTGATGTTCTACTCTCACGTGGATGTTTCTCTTTCTTTCTCCCTCTTCCTTCCTCTCTCTTTAAAAATAAAAAATATATATATATATTTAAAAAGAAATAAGAGAGAATTCCTGAATATGTTAAGTAGGATAAATGTTGCCAAGAGGTTGAAGTATGAAAAAAGGCCAATGGGGGAGTAGTTTCTGTAGTGTATTAGGAACAAAATCAAGATTCCAGGAATTGGAATCTATGGGTATAAGCTATTCTTATAAAATGTTAATAGAAACATCTCATTATTTGCAGAGGCACGAAAGGGTGGGTGGGTTGTTTGTTCACAATGAGAGACTCTTTTTTCTTCAATTTTTATTAAATTATTTTTGTTACAGATGTTTCTCCTTTTTCCCCCCTAGACACCCTCCTCCCCATCCCGCCCCCTGCCCCAGCATTGTTGTCTATGTCCATTGGTTACACATACATGCATATGAGTTCTTTGGTTTATCTCATCCATCCCTCCTGCCCTCCTCCTCTAAGGTCTGTCAGTCTGAACCGTCCTCCTTTCTATGTCTCTGGGTCTATTTTGTTCATCAGCTTATTTTGTTCATTATATTCCACAAATAAGTGAGATCATGTGGTGTTTGTCTTTCTCTGATTGGCTTATTTAGCTTAGCATAATGCTCTCCAGGTCCCTCCATGTCATCTCAAAGGATAAGAGATCTTTCTTTCTTACAGCTGCATAGTGTTCCATTGTGTATATGTACCACAGCTTTTTTTTATCCACTCATCTACTGATGGACACTTGGGCTGTTTCCAGATCTTAGCAATTGTAAATAGTGCTGCTAGGAACATAGGGGTACATATATTCTTTCTGATTGATGTTTCAGGCTTCTTAGGATATATTCCTAGAAGTGGGATCACTGGGTCAAATGGCAGATCAATTCTTAATTTTTTGAGGAAACACCATATTGTTTTCCATAGTGACTGCACCAGTCTGCGTTCCCACCAGCAATGTACTAGAGTCCCCTTTACTCCACACTCTCACCAGCACTTGTTGGTTGATAATTTGTTGATGGCAGCCATCCTAGCAGGTGTGAGGTGATACCTCATAGTTGTTTTAATCTGATGGTTAGTGATGTTGAGCATTTTTTCATATGTCTCTTGGCCATTTGCATGTCCTTTTTGGAGAGGTGTCTAGGTCCTCTGCCCATCTTTTAATTCAGTTGTCTTCCTTTTGTTGAGTTGTATGGGCACTCTATATATTTTGGAAATTAACCCCTTATCTGATGTATCATTGGCAATTATGCTCTCCCATATAGTGGGTTCCCTTTCCATTTTGATGGTTGTTTCTTTAGCTGTGAAGAAGCTTTTTAGTTTGATGTAAACCTACATGTGTTCATTTTTTCCTTTGTTTCTCTTGCCTTAGGTGTTGTATCAGTGAAAATTTTGCTGCATATGATGTCTGAAATTTTGTTGCCTACTTTTCTTCTGGGATTTTTATGGATTCATGAGTCACATTTAAGTCTTTTATCCATTTTGAGTTTATTCACCAATTTATATGGTGTAAATTGGTGGTGTAGTTTCATTTTTTTGCATGTCACTGTGCAATTTTCCCAACACCATTTATTAAAGAGGCTGTCTTTATTCCATTGTATGCTCTTGCCACCTATGTCAAATATTAGTTGAGCATAATGTCTTGGGTCAATTTCCAGGTTCTCTGTTCTGTTCCATTGATGTGTATGCCTGTTCTTGTGTCAGTACCAGGCTGTTTTGATTACAATGGCTTTATAGTATAACCTGATATCCGGTACTGTGATTCCTCCTACTTTGTCCTTCTTTTTCAAGATTGCTGTGGCTATTTGGGGTCTTTTTTGGTTCCATATGAACTTTTGAAGTATTTGTTCTAGTTCTGTGAAATATGTCATTGGTATTTTGATGGGGATTGCATTGAATCTATAGATTGCTTTGGGTAGTATGGACATTTTAATGATGTTAATTCTTCCAATCCATGAACAAAGTATATGCTTCCACTTTTTTTATATCTTCCCCTATTTCTTTTTTCGATGTCCTGTAGTTTTCTGAAAATAGGTCCTTTACTTTCACAATGAGAGACTCTTGAGAGATGAGTTGATCTAAGGGAGAGGCTGATGATATGTGGAGGTAATGGTATACTTGATGCCAAAGGAGATAGTAAGTGAAAGAAGAAGAGAAATCTTGATAAAGGGAAAAGACATACACTTTATTCTTAGAAAACAGTCACAAGTTGAGATAAAAAGGATGAGGGTATAGAAAGATTTCTGAAGAAGAGAAAAGATGAGACTGTTTGAAGAACAGACTCAAGCATCTACATAGAGTTTTCTCAGTCATCCACTGAAAGTGAAGGAGGTAAGTTAGACTTGAGAAAGTGAACATAGAGGCCTAGGATAGCCACTAAGGAAATTGAATGGAAGCCAGCAATGCAAAATAAAAGAATTTTAGAGTAACAAAGAGGGCTCTACTAAGGTTAGAGAGCTTGATCTGACAGAGATCATGGTCAGCAGGGGTTAGGACTTAGTCTAGCATCTCCTACACTTAAGCAGTAATAGATAAAATGGACATTGCAAGTGACCTATGGTCAGAATACAGATGAGATGAGAGACTAAAATGGGTAAAATAAATGCCTGACTTTCAAATGCCTGGCCAGAGAGAGTATAAGGAACTAGAATGTATGAACATTGGAAATAAGAGTAATTGTTCAATGGAAAATTTTGCCTAGTTCATTTCTCTGTTTCCATTTGGAATACTAGGTGCCAGATAACATGACTTATGTCATTGCCTTTATCACACACACACACATACATACACACACACATACACACACAAACTCTTATGCACATACAACCCTCATTCAACTGTGGACTGATGAAAAGGGTCAAATAGTTATAGGGTGTATTTTTTTTATTTTTATTTTTTTAAATGGTATTGACCAAATGTGTTTTAGAAACATGATGAAAAAAATTTTTTTGGTGGAAATATACTTTAGCTTATTGGTTTTCTTTACTGTCCCTTTTATTGTAGTGATATCTTATATATCGTTAAAAAAAGCACACACAACAAAACACCATGATGTTGTTAAAGAATCTCCTTCCTTATCCTTTTCTTTCTAGCTTTTAGAATAGTGGAAAGAGTCCAAACTATCCTAAGTAGATGAATGCCTAAAGCATCATGAGCAGATGTCTGCCTGCCCTTTCTTTAAAGCTCTTCAGAAACATCCCACAATTTCCTTGCTCTCATTATGAGCATTTTCATGGACAGATGCAGGCTAAGACTCTGACCCAATATGACTTAAAACCCATAGCATTGCATGAGCCAACCCTTTCCAGCTTATAGAATCAAACTGACACTGAATTTTTTATGAGAACCTAGAATCTTCAAATGATTTACAGCATTCTTTTCTGGCTTTTGGCCATGACAGAAGCAACATTGCCAAAAAACAAATAAAAAAATCTCATAAGAAAGAGTTCTTTTCATAATCACATTCCAGTTTTTTCAAACTAAGAAGTTCAGAAATATTCAGTTAAATACTCTCCTTTCAGATACCTGTTTTGGAAAAACTTGAGGATCTCTTGTTAGTTAAGCCTCCAGGGTCACTCCTTAATCTCTGGACAGCTTCCTGGGGCTCTTCTGAACCATGTCTCTTCCAAAGATTCACACTTTGTCTATTCTTTGTAGAGCTGCTACATATAACATTTCTTTGGGTTCTTGCTCCTCAAGGCCAAGGAGGAGAAAACATCTCCTCAGCTTCCCAATTTTTCTGGCTTGCCTGAAAAATTAATTCATAATTTTTAACGTTTTATTGTTCATCACTCTACAGAGTGCATCAATATCAATAAGAAAGTTCAAGTTCCCATTATGTTTGCATAGTTCTCATAGCCAGGATACCTTCTTGTACTATTTCTAGCTGATCCAAGTAGACTATTTTCATTGTTAAAGACATAGTTCATCTAACCTTTCCCTATTTACACTCCCTGCTTTTCCCCCCAGGAGAGTTGCAAGGTTCTCTGCTTCTGGGAGGAAAGACTAAGGATACTGTTAGGAGAAACAGCAGGTGTGAACTGGCAAACCAATCAAGCGAGTCATTTAGGGCTCAGAGATCTTCCCTGGGGCCCCTCCGAAAGGTCTCCTTAGGTTACATCTTCAAGTTTAATCAAATTAAATCTCTAATCTGAACCCCTTGATCTTAATTAGGCATTTTATTTTATTTTTTTCTTTTAATTAAAAAAAAAACCCACACATTTTTATTGATACTTGGGAGAGAGAAAGAGAGAAATATCCATGTGACAAACACTGATTAGCTGCCTCCTGCACACCCCCTACTAGGAATTGAGCCTGCAAGGGGGCATGTGCCCTGACCGGGAATCGAAATGGGACCTCTCAGTCCATGTGACGATGTTCAGTCTACTGAACCACACCGGCTGGGCTTAATTAGGCATTTTATTTTAGTTTAGTTTTTATGAGGTTTTTTAAATTTTTTTTTCTTTATTGATTTTTTTTTTTTTTTTTTTTTTTTAGAGAGAGAGAGAAGAAGGGAGAGGGAGCGAGGGATAGAAACATCAATGAGAGAGACCATTGATTAGCCATCTCCTGCATTCCCCCAACTAGGAACCAGACCAACAACCTGGGCATGTGCCCTGACCAGGAATCGAACTTGCGACCTCTTGATGCGTGGGTCGACGCTCAACCACTAAGCCACACTGGCCGGGCTAATTAGGCATTTTAAATTGACTTCCAAAGTGTTTAGACAAATGCTGTTATTCACAAAATATCTTTTTGTCACTATCCTTAATCTTCACATGATTTTTGGTTTAGGAGACAGTGACTGCAATTAGCAACACAATAGGCCAAGGTGCCTGTGGGAGCTGATGGTGCTCTTCAGTTCTTTATAAAGATTTTATTGCTCCACTGCAAAACGTTACTATTCTAAAAAAATCAAAACTCTAAGATTAAAGTTGGGAAGCCACATTTTCATATCTCTTCTAGAACTCCTAGGGAGGTGAGTGGGCAAGGGATTTCTGACATCCAAGGAATGGTTAGAACAACTAACAATGCTTTTAGCACATGAAGACAAAACATCCTCCATTCATTCAAAAAACAATTGAGCACAAGGATTGTTCTCAGTACTGGGATACTTTGGTGAAGAAGATCAAGACCAGGTTTTCCTTAAGCTTTCATTCTAATGGAAGAAACCAGATTACGAACAAACATGCAAACAAATTGTTTTTAAAAAAATATATGAAGATGTGACCCTAGAACACCTTTCTGAGGGGCCCCAGGGAAGATCTCTGAGCCCTAAATGACTCACTCAATTGGTTTGCCAGTTCACACCTACTGTTTCTCCTAACAGTATCCTTAGTCTTTCCTCCCAGAAGGAGAGAACCTTGCAACTTTCCTGGGAAAAAAGCAGGGAGTATAAATAGGAAAGGTTAGATGAACTATGTCCTTAAGAATGAAAATAGTCTATTTGAATCAGCTAGAAATAGTATAAGAAGGTATCCTGGCTCTCTCTCTCTCTCTCTCTCTCTCTCTCTCTCTCTCTCTCTGTGTGTGTGTGTGTGTGTGTGTGTGTGTGTGTGTGTGTGTGTGTGTGTAAAATCAGGTAGTGATCAGTGTTCTGCAGAGAATTGGGTGATTGATGCCTACTTCAGAAAGGGTGGTCTGGGAAGTCCACTTGCGGAGTGACATTTGAATGACAGGAAGGAATCAGCTCTGTGAATATCAGAGGAAGAGCAATCCTGATAGAAGGAACAGCTAGTGCAAAGGCTCTGAACTGTGGAGGAAGTTAGTTCAGAGCCCACTATGTCTAGAGTATAGTGAGCAGGTGGAAGAGTGTTGGAAGATAAGAGATATGCAGCCCGAGGGTAGACCAGAGCTGGATCATGCAGACGTCATCGAGTACATGTGCAAAGGGAAACTACTGGAGAACTTTGTGGGAGAAGAGAGTTGGATTTAAGATTACAAAAGATAGATTTGGCTACAGGGTCACTCTGGAGATGGGTGTCAAAGAAGGGAATGGGAGAAGAAATGCCAGTTAGGAGGCTATTGCAGTAGTTCAGGTGAGTGCTAATGGTTGCTTGGACTGGAGTGGCACTGGTGGGAAGATTTGAGATATGTTTTAGAAGTAGAATGTCTTTTCCTAAGCCACCTCGCTTCATCCTCAGTTTGATTCAAGTCACTTTCATGGTCTCTAGCATTGTTCCTGTGGAATGTCTTGGGTGCAGCATTCCAACAAGACACAATGGCAGCGGCTCTGTGGCCAGAGAGAATAGAATGATCCCGGGCAAGTTTATAATTTGAGGGGCCTTAGTTTATGCACCCAGACAATGAGAGGGTTGAACTGAGTGATTTTAAAGGTCCTTTCCAGCTCTAAAATTCTGTAATTCTTCAAAAGTACTATGTCTAGGCTATACTGGATTTGGATCTGAATGCGTATCAATGAAGATATCTATGATGGTTTAGCAACTGGCAATACTTAGTGAAAAAATTTACAGCCAGCAATAGAGTCCAAGTGAAGAGAGCCAACATGGACAGTAGAAACAAAGGTCCCGTCCTTGCTACAGACCTTAACCATCCATCTTAACCAGTAATGCTCATCATTGAGGCTGTAAAGGCTCATGGCATTCACAGAGTCCATCTCATTGTTCTTAATGGTCGATAGCAGGTAAATTCCCCTTTAACCCGTATGTCCATTTGTCTCGTAGGGCCTTTGTACAGCATGAAGTCAGGGCACATTTCTGCTTTATGTCAAGAGTCAAATAGTAACAAACACATGGAAGGAATGAACATTCTGCTCCAGGCTTTTCTCGGTCAGAATTTGAGAAAAAAAAAAAAAAAAAGAAAACCTGCTGGAACAACATTCCGACCAGTGAAAATACCCCCGGAGTCTAGACAGATGCTGTAGTAAATACTAACAACTGCAAGAGTCGGTCGGGGAGCCTGCACGCTGGGCCGTTTTCCAGCCAAGAGCCACGTCTAAGATAGAAAAGAGGTTGACTTCCCATAATCAAGTCTTTATTCTAGGAACTGAAAATAAGCCATTGTGCTACTTGTCAGGGCCATTTATTTGTTCACTTGTTCACTGATTCATTCTCTTGTTTATTTTTTCAGCTATTTAACCAACACTTATTAAGCACTCAACCCTTATTCAGCTTTAGGGATGTGAGGAGCTGCTTCTAACAATAAAAGAACAGGGTACCATTCTTCAGGGGAATCAGAGTCTAGAAGAAAATACAAAGACACATCACACACATCACATCATTAATTACAATGTTATGAACACTATCGGTGTAGAGGCAAGCAGAAAGTTCTAGGAGGTTACGGAAGGACCATGCCTGATTCTCCCACTGCAGCACACACAAGGCCTAACACAAGTGTGGCTGTGCTTCCAAGACTGTCCCAGGAAATGCAGCCAACACACATGACACTGTGGGATATTTTAAATTTTTTTTTCAATCGTCACCCGAGGACATTTTTTTTTTCTATGTATTTTCAGATAGAGTAGGGGAGAGGGAGAGAGAAACATCAACGTGAGAGGGACACATCGACTGGTTGCCTCCACATCACCCCAACCAGGGCCAGGGATGAACCGCAACCGAGGTATGTGCCCTTGGCCGGAATCGAATTCACAGCTCATTGGTCCACAGGCCAATGCTCTAACCACTGAGAAAACTGGCCAGGGCAGTATGGCATATTTTAAATAATCAAAGGAAATACGGCAGTACTTGCATCTGTTGGACACCATGTGAACTCCTATATCATGCTGTGTTTCTTGCTATGACGTCTTTATGAAGTTGGGTTTGCTTTGATAAAAAGCAAGTACTCTGAGAAAGTCAATATGAGACAGGAGGTGAGGGTGGCATTGTCCAGTGTGATTTCAGACGTTAGGACATTGAACAGTGCCCAACAGGTCCACACATACTATGAGTAAGTAAACATGATTATTTATGAATAAAATAAAATATTATTTTTCTTTCAAGTTGTATTTTTTTTCCAAATTGCTGCATAAGTTATTAGAACACAAATACCTATTAAGTTGTTTGGACCTAACTACTTGATAGATAGAATGGTTAGACCGAGGGGCGCCATGGGAAAAATCACTGAGACATTAAAGGGGCTGTGAACAGATGATGTTCGTAACCTCTGTCACATAGTAAGCATTCAACACATGTGATGAATGAATGAATGACATCCTAAGTACAGTGACATTTGAGACCAGCCTTTCAAGATGATAGAATTTTTTTCCAGCTACATTGAGAGAGCGTGTTATGAAAAGTGGAAATGGGATTCAGCCCACAGTTTCTGCTGTGGCCTGCTATGTGCCAGGTGCTTTTGTGAGCACTGGGGGGAAATTGTGACAAAGAGAAGGTCCTGTTCTCAAGAAGCTTGTGTTCTAGTGGTAGCAGGCAAATTACAAACAAGTACAGGAAAGTATGACAGTTGCAGGTAGTGAAGGACTCTGAAGGAAGTAGGGCGGGGTCGTGGGATAGAGAGGACACAGGTGAGGTTGTTGATGTGGGGTGGCCAAGAATTCTCTCTGAGGCCACATTGGGTCCAGTTAGCATGTGTGAAGGGTCAGGCCATGAAGTAGCCTGGCTTATTTTGGGCCCTGGTGGATTATTTTATGAGTTGGCGTGTAAGGTACATTGTGGGGAAAAAGGTATTTATTTGTGCTGAAAGGTCTGAACTTGACTCCAAATGTTATTTTGTAAGGGGCATTCTCAGCCTCTCACTAAGGTGGTGGCACTGTTCTCTTTCTTCCAAACAAAAAGCAGCACTGCTCCAACTGCCCCTCTGTGCCTCCCTTCTCCCACCTCTCAGGAGAGATATAGATGTAGACATAGATATAGATATAGATATAGATATAGATATAGATATAGATATAGATGTAGATGTAGATATAGATATAGATATAGATATAGATATAGATATAGATATAGATATAGGTATAGGTATAGGTATAGGTATAGGTATAGGTATAGGTATAGGTATAGATATAGATATAGATATAGGTATAGGTATAGCTATAGATGATATAGAGATATATAGTGGTCAGCCTGGTGCCTGACTTAGTCCATTTCTTCAATTTCCCCCTTTTTATGGCAAAATACTCTTTCTAGGAGAATACACTATTTTTGGTTAAGTGAAAATTAAATCACTACATTTCTGAAGGTCAGCCTTACTGCGTGGCATCATGGGGCACCTCTCCTGATTATTTTGCCAAATAACGGGTTGCAGACATTCTGGAACAAGAACATTAGACCTCATCTCTGGCAGAAGTGCAGGCTTCTGATGACCCTTCCTTTGGATGAACCATAGAAACACAGACTTTCTATACAATGCCCAGTCCTTAGGTCTCTGGCAGCTACAAAGCTTGATTATACTTTGGCCAAACAAATCCTTGGTCAGAATGGCTGTTTATTCTCAGAAACATGTCCCAGGGGGACCAATCAATGTCCCCTATAACAAGTCTAACTTACCACAAAGCCAGAACGAATGCAGAATGGCGGCTTAACTACTTGTAGGGCTTTATGGCTTGTGTGTGTTTTTCCCTTTCAGCTTTGAGAAGAATGGCTGTTGCTGAAACAAAAGGATGTGCTTTAGGGAACACATTTTCAAAAACATTCCAGTTTTCCTCACTTGGGCCGCCGCATTTCTTTTTACCCATGCTGAAATTAGAAAACAAAGGAAAATAATTTTTAGGAAGTAGGAAATGATAAATGACTTTTATTGTTTCTCCGAGGACAGAGTTCCTCTCCAACCTATGATAGCACTAATGTTCACTAAGCTTTAACCATCTTGCAAATGAATTAATCTCTAAATGCAAGTACACAGCATGACATGTGGACAACTGGAGGTTGATTTTGGTTCAAAATCCATTATTTCTTTTTTAATAGTTAAACACTGAGCATTCAGAATAATGGTTGAAAATATTTCCAGCAATTATTCTGGGAAAACAAAAACCCTCATATTTTATGACTAACTGTTTTATCATTTGTGGCATAAAGAAATAAACATTTTTTTAATGATTCACAGATCCCTTCATTTGGTGGATCTGGTGGATATAGATCTCTCGGCGTGCTGGCTGCCAGGCAGCTGGCCAAGTTTTTTGGGTTTTTCCTCCCCTATGGGTTGGGCCCTTCTGCTTTTCTTCTCCCCTAGGCCTTCTTCTGACTGCTGCACACATTTCTTTTCTGTTTTAATACTTTTTCTCACATGTCTTTATTGGGCCCCTCCTAAGTCTCTCTACTTTTCCTTTCTCCTTAATGTGTTCTCAATTTCTTATCCTGTGCCTCAACTTCTTACTCTCTTGGAGTGGTGTGCTATGACCCGGACTCTGTGGAGAGAACACAGGCTGCAAAGTCTGCTCCTTCTCATGCTGTGGTTGGGCACGCGCTCTAGCTTCTCCTAGCCTCAGTTTCCTCAGCCAGAAGTGGAAGTCAGTACTGCTCACTCTGCAGGATTCCCACAGGAGTCAGTGCAGTAGTGTGAGCGCATGGGGACACCTCGGTGCGTTTCCGTTTCTTCTTCCACCTCATTTGGCAAAGATAAGCAAGCAGTGGTCTTCCGGGAGAGCCAGCTTCCCCAGCTGAGGACACTGTCACCCTTGTCCATTATGCAAAGTGATATGGAGAACTCCAGATTGTTGGGGAAGGTAATAAAGGAGATATATTCATACAACTGACTCCCGCTCATTGGCATCTTTCTGTAATTTTTAAAAGGCCATAGGGCAGTGGTTCTCAACCTTCCTAATGCCGTGACCCTTCAATACAGTTCCTCATGCGCTGGCTGGTTTGGCTCAGTGGTTGAAGCATCGGCCCGTGGACTGGAGAGACCCGGGTTCGATTCCCGCTAAGGGCGTGTACCTCGGTTGCAGTTTGTCCCTGGCCCCGGTTGGGGTCGTGTGGGTGACAGCCACTCGATGTGTCTCTCTCACATCGATGTTTCTCTCTCTCTCTTCCTCCCTCTCTCCCTCCCGCTCTGTCTGAAGATAAATGCAAAAGTGTCCTTGGGTGAGGATAAAAAAAAAATACAGTTCCTCATGTTGTGGTGACCCCTACCCATGGAATTATTTCCATTGCTACTTCATAACTGTAATTTTGCTACTGTTATGTCTTAGGCAACCCCTGTGAAAGGGTCATTTGACCCCCAAAGGGGTCACGACCCACAGGTTGAGAACCGCTGCCACAGGGGATCCCCAACCCCCAAGATGATCATAGTTTTTCCTAAGCCAGCATCACCCCCTGGAGACTGTCAGAGGGAATGTTGCAACACTGGTAAATGGTCTTTGAGTTATGTGGTGGACTTCCCTGTCCTGAAGGGTCACATGATACAGTTCACGCATGGATGCTGACTGATAAGAAATCAAATTGCCTCACATAACAATTATGTTCTTTTCTTGTGGGTGGACAGCTAATGTCCAGCACTGCTTTCCTAAGGCTGTTCATACAGAAGGAATGCCTGCTTGGTCAGCCCAGAACTGGTCACCTTTACTGTTGTCGTGATCATTGCTGTATTGAAACTCTGAAGGAAAAGTTCAGCTAGACCTATAGCAAGTGTGTATCTTGTTATTAATGCACAGTACTAGCTTCATAGACTTTTGAAGAAAAAAAATCCTTCATTGATTCAACTGATGAAGAGGATGAAGGATGAGTCTATCATTTTCTGGAGTGTTGGGACTTATTAGGTTGAGAAAAGCTGAGATAAGCCCTCATCTCCCAGCTAACTACATGACCTTAGGCAAACAGCTTTAACCTCTATGTTTGAAAATGACTAGAACACTGATCTGTACCTCAGAGGGATCCTGGCAAAGTCATGGACTTATAAATATTAGCATCAGAAAGGAACCAGTGTGTTTGGGGTATCTGTCATCTGCCAGGCATGATGCTAATGACCTATCAGTCCCTAATTCATTTAATTCTTACAACCACCTTGAAAGTGAGTATAACCTTGATTTTATAGATAAAGAAATCTGTACATTTAAAGAGATGAAATACTTTACCCTGGTCACATAGCTAAGGAGTGGTGTTGCTAGGCTTGGGTAATACCCAACCAAAGCCCATGCTCATTTCTCCATAACACAAGAGGATATATAGATGATCCAAAGTAACCCATTTAGCAAATAACAAAATTGAGATACAAAATATTTAAGGCTTAAACATCTTTACAATGTATATATTTTTTTATTGATTTTATAATTTTTGTTAATTTTTTAATTGATTTGGAGAGAGAGAGAGAGAGAGAGAGAGAGAGAGAGATTTGTTGTTCTATGTATCTATGCATTCATTGGCTGATTCTTGTCTGTGCCCTGACCAGAGATCAAACCTGCAACCTTGGTGTTATCAGGAATATGCTCTAATCAACTGAGCTACCTGGCCAGGGCAACAGATTCTTTTTTAAAGAAAAGAAGATATTCAAATGAGTTTACTGTAGCAGTTATAATTCTTCAAGGCTAGAAGTACATGAAATGCTGAGAATTTTAATTGTGCAAATTAAATGCCACAGAAAAGGCAAATCCAAGAATCCTTGCTGAAAACATTCCAAATTCCATCTTCTTTGAGCTTCTTCACCTGTCACGAGGATATAAATTTACTGAATCAATAGTCCTCAAAAGCTACTTTCCCAAGTCCTAGTTTCTGAATTGCATGAGATGTATGCTGGCCTCTGGTGACCCAGATAGAAGCTTGAAGCAGGGATTTGACAGTGACTTAGAAAGAAATGACTTCTGACGATCTTCGCTTGGCAGAGTGCCTCTTGGAATGAAACCAAACAAGCTGCTATGCACAGGTTGCTAACGTGAAAATACTTGTCTATGCTCAGCCTCGTTTCCATGAAACTAGAAATGATAAGCGGCATCAAATCGTCTGATTAACACCAAGATGTGTTGAAACTCGGCAACATCAATTCTTGTGTTTTTTTTCCCTACTGAGAAATCACTCACAGACCTTTGTGCTGAAGCCTGTGAGCTTGGGCCATCATTTGATTAGTTAACTCATTTTTGTACTATATTGTACTTCTAGGAATCGTGTTCTTCATGTGTTTTTCTTTTCATTTTAAACATTCTCTTCCTTCTCAGAGAAGATTGTAAAATTTAAAGAGGTTCTCTTTGAGGTTTGGCTATATTTTTCTTTATAATTGTTCAATGAACAGAAGCTACACATGACTCAGAGTATATTTAGTTTGGGTTTCAAATTCAGCTTAGAGTTTTGAGTGAAATATGGTCATCACAGAAGGAAGGGCAAAGAGGCATTATTTACATTTCTTTTCCTTTGAATCTTCATTGAACAAATATACTTCAGAACTCCTTCAATACCGGTATTATACAATGTACCAGCATACTTTTCCCAAGCCATGTATTCATTATAAAACTCCCCTTCCCAAACAGTAGTTTAAAATGATGGATAGCTACATTTTACATGTACTTCATAATTTGTTGATTTTTCTTTTTCTTCCTTTAAAATGTTACTGGGAATTATTTACTTTGAATTTTATACAAATTTTAATATTGTATAATATTTATACAATATTAAAAGTAATTTAGACACACCTCTCAATCCTTATAGGACTTTAGTTTGAAAACAATTCAAACGACTTTCTGCGGAATCACCTTGACAGCATTGCTGGGTGAAGAAGGCTGAGCAACCAGGTCTAGGCACACTGCCGCTATTTCATCCAGAACAGCTCTGATTTTACCTTCTTTATTCATTAGCATCCATGTAATAGTATTTGGAGGGAAAATAGTTCTGCCATAAAAATTAAAAAAAAAAAATGTTTGAAAATCCATGCTTTATCTTATCCCTCCTGGAAGATCTTATCTAGGTCTTCTAGTTTCTGCCTAATCATTTCTAGGGAAGACAATTCTCCATCTTATATACAGGGATGGGCAAAAGTAGGTTTACAGTTGTATTACAAATAAATAATACAATAATAAATAATAATACAAGAATAAAGTCTGTGTTTTGTGTGCTCACAACTGTTAACCTACTTTTGGCTACTCCTGTATTTTTGGTACAATGCTAATTGCTGGGAGGATGTTTTTAGAATAAGCTGATGTGTACTTCCCTATTACTATTTAATTTATTTCAACAGATGGTTATTGACTACATATAAGGCATTGTGCTCAGAGCAAATAAAAATAAGAAGATTTGTATAAGACAGTTTCTGCTATCAAATGTTTTATAACTGAAGGCAGGAAAACAAGAAAGAAAAAAATACAGATATTTCTAATCTAATGCAGGATAAGATAAACTGTGAAAGAAAAGCTACCCAGGTGGGCCAAATCTAATCATGTGATGCCTTAAAAGCAGAGACCTTTCTGCAGCTGGAGGCAGAAAACATGTATTAAAAGAAGTTAGATTCTGAGCACGAGAACACTTTCCTGAACAATTACTGGATGGAATGGGCCATAGGCAAGGACCAGAGAGGCCTCTAGGAGCATGGTGGTCTCCCACTGACAGCCAGCAAGGAAAGGGACATCTTCCTACAACCCCAAAGAACTGAGCTTGACCAGTAACCCAGATGAGCTTGGAAATGGATTCATCTCCCAACTCCAGAAAGCAACCTAACCATTCCAGCTCTTTGATTTTGGTTGGCCTTGTGAAAGAAACGCTAAGCAAAGGACCCAGCTGAGCCACAGTGTACCTGGATTTCTTTTTGTCTTACAGAATTGTGAGATAATCAATTTAGCACCTAAGTTTATGGTAATTTGTTAAGGCAGCTATAGAACACAAGTAGTGAGTACACCAACTGTTGACCATAACTTCATCTTTGGTTAATATATGTATATTAACAGCACTTTAATGTTTTAGATTGTAGTAAGTTCCATGTTATATTTGGAAAGAGGATAGATTATAAAGTTAGATATTTAGAAAATTTAAAATATGTATTTAAAAATGTTAAGTATCCCTTAAAGGAATAAAAATACAATCTATAGTTTTTAAACTACCAGAGGAAATACTAGAAAGTAAAAACAATCTTGCCAATTTACTAGAAGTTACAGAAAAAAGAAATAGGATAGTTAGTAAAAAATACAAAATAGAGGGATCAAACTTTACAAGATAATGCCAGAGTTTTCTACAGTGATTGTTTCAATTCATACTTCCACCAGAATTATACCTGTTCTTTTTGCTCTGTATTCTTGCCAGTGTTTGATGGTATATGACTTTTTAATTTTTGTCTGATCTTGTCGGTGCACTCGTGGAATATACCCAACTTGGTCATATATATTATATTTTTTGCATACATCTGGTTTTGGTTTTCTAATATTTTATTTAGGACTTTTGCATCTTTGTTGATGAGTAATTTTCTTCCTTATACAATCCTTATCTGGTTTTGATAGAATGAATTGGGCAGTCTTTTCTCTTTTTTCTAGTCTTTGGAAGAGTTTATTTTAGATTGGTATTATTTAGTGAACTTTGCTTATAAAATTATGTGCTAGGTTTTTTTCTGAGTGGAAAGATTTTTAAATACTCACTGTTTTTGTTTTTTTAAGACTATATACAAAGTATAGCGCAGTGGACAAGAGAATGAATTCTGGAACCAAACTATCTAGGTTCAACCTCAACTTTGACTTAGTAGCTCTGTGAAAGTCATTTAACCTCACTACACCTCAGTTTTCTCATCTGTAAAATGGAACACATCGGGTTATTATGAGGATTAAATTAGTCGATATATGTACACTATGTAGGACAGTGTCTGGTACATAGTCAAGTCTATGTACCTCGTTATTTTTATTATTACTTCTGTTTGTTCTTAAATAGTTTTTTTATTTTCTCTTGAATAGGTTTTTCTAACAGTTTCCAAATTTGTTTTAAAGCTGGTCATACTTGTCTGTTACTATCTTTTTGACTCTGGCTGTAACCTGTAGTTGTCTCCTCTTTTGCATCACTAATAGTGTTTGTTTGGGATTTCTTTGTTCTTAATATTATAATTCAATAAAGTTTGTGAGAAGTTTATTTTAATAGTCTTTTCAAGTAACCAACCTTTGGCTTTGTTGAGTCTATGGTTTCTGTATTTTCTGTTTCATTGATATTTGTATTTTTTTTCATCTCCTTTCTTTGAATTGATTTAATTGTGCTTTTTTCTAATTTCTTAGGTTTGATGCTTACAATATTAAGTTTCGGCCTTTTTTGTTTGCACATGTAAGCACAGCTTTGCTTGATTCCCACATTGTGATAAAGAGAGTTTTATTATCATCTACTTCTAGGTATTCTAAAATTTGTATTATGATTTCATCAAGTCATAAGTTATTTATAAGTCTGTTTATTAACATCAAAATATATGGCAGTTTTTAAATGATTTTTCTTTTATTAATCTCTATCAATTGCATTGTGATTTCTTAAAAATGATCTTTTCATTCTTTTTCTTTGAAGTTTGTTGACACTTGCTTTATGACCTAATATTTACCATGTGTTGTTGGAGAGAGCATGAGTATAGCACGCATTAAAAATGTGGTTTTCAAATGTCCTACTTCTTCAGTGGATTTTTTAAACCTGCTTGAGAAAAGGATTTAAAACTATACTTTATTGGTTAATTTGCCAATTTTACTTTGTGGTCTGTTTGAACTATCTGACTCTGCCTTATTAGACAGATACACATTTTTAAATAGTTTTATCTTCCTGGAGAACTTAACCTTTATTTATAATGTAGTGACCATTTTTATCAGCAGCTTTCTGCCTTAAAATCTGTTTGATTTGATATTAATACAATCCACCTTTCATTTGCTTAGACTTGTTTCATACATCTTTTTTTTGTTTTTATTTTCAACCTTTATCTTTAAGTCTATGAGTATCTAATACAAACATTTTTTTAATTGCTATCTGATAATCTTGGCTTTCTTCACCCTAGTTTCATTTGCCATAATTAATGATTAAACTGGATATATTTCTACAATCATATTTTGTGATCTATATTTGTCCTTCTTTTCTGGTGTTTCTTTTTTCCTTTCTCTCCTTCTTTGAACTACTGAGTCTCTTACTTATTATATTTTCCCTCTCCTGGTTTTAAAGTTATATATCTACCCATTTTTTAATTGGGTTCTTTGTCTTCCTTTTGTTGAGATGTATGAGCACTCTATATATTTTGGAAATTAGTCCCTTATCTGATATATCATAGGCAATTATGCTCTCCCATACAGTAGGTTGCCTTTCCACTTTGATGGTTGTTTCTTTTGCTGTGCAGAAGCTTTTGAGTTTGATGTAGTCCCATGTGTTTATTTTTTCCTTTATTTCTGTTGCCTTAGGTGATATATCAGTGAAAATTTTGCTGCGTATGATGTCTGAAATTTTGTTGCCTACATTTTCTTCTAGGATTCTTATGGAGTCATGAGTCACATTTAAGTCTTTTATCCATTTTGAGTTTATTCTTGTGTATGGTGTAAGTTGATGATCTAGTTTCATTTTTTTGCATGTAGCTGTCCAATTTTCCCAACACCATTTATTGAAGAGGCTGTCTTTGCTCCATTGTATGCTCTTACCACCTTTGTCAAATATTAATTGAGCATACTGTCTTGGGTCAATTTCCGGATTCTCTGATCTGTTCCACTGGTCTATGTGCCTGAAACACCAATCAGAAAGAATACATGTACCCCCATGTTCATAGCAGCGCTATTTACAATAGCGAAGATCTGGAAACAGCCCAAATGTCCATCAGTAGACGAATGGATAAAAAAGCTGTGGTACATATACACAATGGAGTACTATGCAGCGTTAAGAAAGGACGATCTCTTATCCTTTGCGTCGACATGGGAGGACCTGGAAACTATTATCCTAAGTGAAACAAGCCAAGCAGAGAAAGTCAAACATCATATGATCTCACTTATTTCTGGAATATAATGAACATAACAGTGGGAGGAGCAGGGTAGTCCGGGGGACGTGGAAGTGGGGTACAGGCTGACATCTGCCAGAAGAGGGGGCGGGGGAGGGGAGAGATGAACACAGAACTTGTACGTATGTACTCATAACCAATGAACATGGACAACAAAACGGGGACGGGACAGGGAGGGAAGGGGAGGGGGGTGTCAATGGGGGAAAAAAGGAGAATCATCTGTAACATAAGTAAATTAATAAAAAAAAAATAAATAAAGTTATATATCTATTTATTTTCTTTTTTTAATTATTTTTATTAATTTTTGTTACAGATATTTCTCCTTTTCCCCCATTGACACCCTCCTCCCCATCCCCCCCACCCCTTCCCCAGCTTTGTTGTCTATGTCCATTGGTTATGTATATATGCATATAAGTTCTGTGATTTATCTCTTCTCCCCCAATACCCCCTCTTCTGGGGTTTGTCAGTCTGTACCCTACCTCTATGTCTCTGGGTCAATTTTGTTCATCAGTTTGTTTAGTTCATTATATTCCACAAATAAGTGAGATCATGTGATATTTGTCTTTCTCTGATTGGCTTATTTCGCTTAGCATAATACTCTCCAGGTCCCTCCCTGTCATCTCAAATGATAAGAGATCTTTCTTTCTTACAGCTGCATAGCATTCCATTGTGTACATGTACCACAGCTTTTTTATCCACTCATCTACTGATGGACACTTGAGTTGTTTCCAGATCTTAGCTATTGTAAACAGTGCTGCTATGAACATAGGGGTACATATATTCTTTCTGGTTGGTGTTTCAGGCTTCTTAGGGTATATTCCTAGAAGTAGGATCACTGGGTCAAATGGCAGTTCAATTTTTAACTTTTTGAGGTAACACCATAATGTTTTCCATAATGGCTGTACCAGTCTGCATTCCCACCAGCAGTGTACTAGATTTTATTTCTATTATTTTAATGTTTACTGTAAAATATAATATACATACTGAAAGACCATAGTTAAGTAGTATCTATACTTGCCTAGCAAACAATTCAAGCCTCTTAAAACACTTCAGTTCTGATTACCCTCCTCCAGACATATGTGCTTTTGTTGTCAAGTGTTTTGGCTCTATTTTTATCAACCCCACAGATTAGATATTTTATATAGTCAATGCTTTAAATAGTAAGCTCATCTTTATTAATCCCACAGATTAGATAATTTATATGGTCGTTGTTTATTTAGAGATACCTGAAAATATTCCATTTTCTTTGATTTCTTCGATTCATATTCTCTCTTAAATCATACATCTTCTCCAAGGTACATTTTTCCCTTTATCTGGAATACATCCTTTAGAAGTTCTTTTAGTGAGGATTCCATAGAAATAAATTATCTTGTTTGCTTATGTTTGTAAAATATTTGCATTTGGTTCTCTTAAAAGTTAGTTTTACTGTGAAAGAAAATCTAGGGTGGCAATTACTTTCTCTCAACACTTTAAAGATAACTGTCCATTGACTTCTAATTTCTATCATTGCTATTGAGAAATCAACTGTCATTCTAATTGTTCTTTGTCTTTTCTCTTATTGTTTTATCTTTATCACTGGCATTCTACAGTTATCTGTGATATGTGTAGGAATACATCACTTATTTATCCTGTTCTATTTTCATTTGACTTTCTATCTCTAGGGATTTGTATTTTTAATTATTTTTGGAAAACCATTTTTCTCTATATAATCCATACTTTTTTACTCTGTTCTTCATATTTTCTATACCTTTGTCTCTATCTGCTATATTTTATTTATTTACTTTTTTTTTTTTACTTGAATAGTGTTTATTTTTATTTAGGAATAAAAATTTTTTGTGTGGTATTTATTTATTTTTATTTTTTTAATAAAAGTTAAAGGAGTGACATTGGTTAATAAGATTATATAGGTTTCAGGGGTAGATTTCGATGATACATCATCTGTATATTGCATTGTATGCCCACCATCCAAAGTCAAATCTTCTTCTGTCATTATATATTTGACCCCAAGGAATATAACTTTTTAACAAATGTGTGATTTCACAGAAGAAGCTGCAAAGTTATTCCGCAGAACCACAGTAGCCCTCTCATCACACTGTGTGTGGAGAGCCCTGAAGTCCCGTCTTTCCCTAAGTATTTGTTCCACTGTCTCTAGTGGGTGACAGATAAGACACATGCATCTTAGGACCTGAGCATCCAGTTTTCTTTGTCACCCTGCCCAGGGCTCCATTCATCCCAGTTTGCAGACTAAAGTTTCCTTGTCTTTTATGCTAAAAATTCATCGTAAATCTTTATGTGTTATTTGCATTTTAACTAGTTTCACCTTATTCTAGGATTTATTTCTTCTCTGCTATATTTTAAATAATTTCTTCAACTCTTTCTTCCATTTAACAACTTGTTCCTCCCACTGTGTCTAATACGCCTTTTATTCCACCTATTAGTTTCTAAAGACATTTATGTTTTTTTATTCATCTAAGTTTTATTTGGATCTTTTAAAGAATACACATGATTACACTTCTTTTACACTTTCAACATCCTTTTTAAAAAGTTCCCTAAGCACATTAGTTTCCTTATTTTGTTTTCTTAGTCTGACAATTTTTACTATATGAATTTTATGTAAGTCTGATTTTGGTTTTGCTGTCTCTTTTTCATGCCACCTTGTTTCCTCATATGTTTCATGATATCTCCATGTACTGCTATGATTGTTGGAATTTAAGAGAGAGTTCCTTGTGGCCTGGGTTTACATGTGTACTTTCTGGGAGAATTTGCATTTGCTTTTGAAGAAGATTATGTTGGGACATGGTGGTGATTAGTACTAATCAAAACCATTTTAAACTAGATTTTCTACTGTTTACCTTGTGTGAATTGTGTCCCAAACTTTCATGAGTTCTGTTAAGAATTCTGAAGGAGATTGTTTTCCCCATTGCCAAACTGAGACAGACAGGCACAGTTCCTTATTATTTCTCTCTGTGAAGCAGAGTAGGTGTTATTTTGTTGATATCATCCTATTGTATTTTTTAAATTAACTCTATCTTTTAATAGCAGCAGCTTTAGAATCACAGCAAAACTGAGCAGAAAGTACAGAGATTTCTCATGTACCCCCTGCCCACCACATGCACAACCTCCCCCACACTTGACATCTCCCACCAGAGCGGTACATTTATTACAATCAGTGAGCTTACATTGACACATCATTATCACCTAAAGTTCACAGTTTACATTTGGGTTCACTGTTGGTGTTGTATATTGCTTGGATTTGGACAAATGTTTTAATGACATGTATCTGCCATTGTGGTACCATACAGAATATGGTAGTTCCACTGCCCTAAAAATCCTCTGTGTTCTACCTGTTCATCCCTCCCACCTCCATACCCAGAAACCACTAATCTCTTTACTGGCTCCTTTTTTTGGCCTTTTCCACTAGCTAAGTGTTTTTTTTCTCTTCCTGGTTTACACTTTATCTGAGGGTTTGCCTTATGGTTTGGGCATTTTGAGGGGATCGTGACCCTTGTCCAAAACTTCCAGATTACAGACTTTATTTCTTGTTTCCTGATCTTATAGGCTGTCTAAATGGAAAACTCTACACCACCATGAAGTAGCAGAAAACCCTTTAGTACATCCATCAATTTCCTTTCTAGGTTCATGCTTTCTCATTGTTTTTGTCTCTGAGAAAACTTTCTTGCCAGCTCAGTTGTGCATGTAACAATTTTTAAAATTTTTTATTTTTACTTAAATGTAGTATTTTTAGGTATTCTGTAGTGGGAAGCTTTTTCAAAGTATATCTGATCCTACATATTGTTGCATATGAAAGTTCCTTAATTTAATCCTTAACAGATATTTATTTAGCATCAATTTTTATGCCAGACTTGTACTAGGCCCTTATATGACACTTAAGTTTTTCATATTTTCCTTGTTTTGGAGGAAACACAGAAAAACCAACAATGATATATAGCATGATAAGTCCAAGGATGAAGGTATACACAGGGTGCTGTGGCATCTCAAGGGAGTTGCCTCACAGGGGCTGAGGACAGGGAGTTGTCTGAGAAAGAGGCAGGAAGTGATAGTTAAGCTTTAAGGACTGGGCCAGGGGAGTGTAGGGAGGCTTTATTGGGTAATGTCAGCCAGAGGATCAGACATTGATGGAATGGCACACCCTCTGATGTAAAGGATAGAGGGTTGGAAGAACTGGGGAGAACTGAGGCTATAGAACAGGAAAAGTTAGGTCAGCTCCCTGCAGAAACCTGCTGAGCTATTTCTTACATTGCCACACCATGCAGCCTGAGATGGTTCTGTATAATGTTGAGACACTCAGGGTGAGGAACGGTTTGGGCAGTCCTTTTTCTTTGCTACTTTGTCCAGATTCAGGCTTAAAGGGAGACAAACTAGGAAGGGAGGTCACCTCTGTTCAAAACTTATCTTTCAATTTTGAATGATCTTCCTTTCTTCCTTTAATCCTATCATTAGAATAATATGGCCTCAATACCTATCTTCCCCCTTTAAATTGTAAGCACCATGAAGGCAGGAAGTATATCTGACTTTGCATTTGTGTTTGGCAAGTGTCTCTCTCTGTTTTTGAACATACGTAATGAAAAGTCAATGGGAGTGACTAAGTAGAAGGCATTGCTAGTCCTTCAAACCATGTTCTAGATAAGTTGGATCAGTTTGCTCCCCTCCTTACTCACCTACTGCAGCCCACTTCACGAAATGCAAGTCTTGTAGGAAGAAGAAAGGAAAACCGACTTTGAAGCAAAATGCTCTTCAGGGTAAGGCTGGTCCTCAGAGGCCGTGCTTTAAGTTTCAGAGGACAACCTGAAAACACTGAGTTTTAGGGGTCAGAAAATATATTTTTGTAATTCTTCTTTGGTTTCTTAAAATATGTCTATGGTCCAAGATCAACAAACTGAGGAGTATGAGCACATATGAACTAAGTTGAGTGTTGTCATCCATTAAACTTATAACCCAGTCGATTTGGCACATGATATTGTTTGATTAGACTCATATGTTAAGACATTCATATAAGTCACTTTAATTAAAATTATGTTCAAACAACTAAATAAAGTAGTTTTAGAGGTAGCAAGGCAGTGGGAAAGTCAAAACGAGATGAAACAAGTACAGTCTCAGATTACTCTGAAGCCCCTGGAGCTGTGTAACTCCACTCGCCCCTCTGTGGTGTGGGTAATAATAGTAATACCTTACATTTATTGAGTGTTTACTATGTGCCAATACTGATTCAAACATGTTACTTGTATTAATTCATATCCCATTTGTCCGTAGAGCCACCATATGACAATGTCAGCCACCTTTAGGTCAGGATGACTATTGAGGCTTGAGAGAGGTTTTTTTTTCGGAGTTGACTTCTTTCACTGTTTTCTGAAAGTCGCACCCAGCAGTCCATTTTATGGCTGTAAGTTGAAAGCTGGTGAGAGAAGCATTAAAGGAGCAATTATGAACCCATTCCCTAGTGCAGGGTAAAGAGGAGGTTAGGGATGTGGAAAGAGAAAGCAGAGGTATGATTAGGGACATTATGTAGGTCCTACAGCACTGGGAGAAAGGAAGGAAATTTAAAAAGGGAACTGGGAAAAGAGCAAAAATGCCTAGGTCACACTCAACCAGAGTACTCTGAGTAGAAGGAAGGATGGACTCCCTGCTCTAGTTATATAAGGGAAGCTTTTCCTCTTCCCTGCGACAGACCTGTCGGGGATCTCACTTCCACCCAGACCGACTGCCTGAGCCCACTGAAGAGGAAACTCCCTCCACGGCTCTTTGTTTTGTTTGCTGCTTTGTTCTGGTTCCATGGCTATCAGATTTTTCTAAAATTCTCCTGGTGTTGCCGTAAGTAATTTATCAAGCATGAGTTCTAATGTTTGGTATGGAAAGTATCATCGCCATACCCATGATGGAGCTTCCAGAAACCTGATGATACTTCTTCTACAGGATCAGTTTATATAGTATTAACTGTGAAGTTGGTTGTTGGAATAGGAATTCTGATCTAGAAGTTGAAAAGAGACTGTGGAAGGAAGAGAGAGGATCATTATTTTATCCACAATAATCCTACCTCTTTCCCCTCATTCCAAAGTTTATAAGGAAAGACCCAGCTAATCTTCACTGATGCTGTGGACAGTCTGAAAACACCTTGTTTTCTGTCTTTGGAGAATGTGACACAGAGCATCACGTGTCTTGCCAGGATGACTCGAGTTAGTGGTCAGGTTTAGAGTCCCCCACCCAGAGACGAATCTGGCTGAGAGGAGACTCTATCCTATTCCATTGATTGGAGAATAGATGTCTTTCTCCTTTGCCCATTGACCTGGTGCCTTCTCCCAGTGGAGAGTGCCTTCAGTCCTAGTATCATTCTTTAGTGAACTGCCTGGATAATAATTCAAGTAGAAGCCTGACCTCTACTTTGCAGGAACTAACACTTGGGGTGAACCTTAAATTATGTGCTACAAAGATCTTACCAAAAGAGTGCTCAGATGTATTTCAACTCATTCATGGGACTGTATTACATGCCTCCAAAAAGGAAGATTAATTAGACACAGTGCCAGGAAAGCAGACAGCTTTCAGGATTCAGGAAAAGCCAAAAAGAAGTTAAGCCTGTAGGCAATATCAGGTGGTTGGTTATAGACTATGAGGGAGCAAGGCGAAAAGAGAATGCTGGGGTCTTCTCTGAATTGTCTGACATGGTTTTTACCTTCGAATTGCTCTAGACAACATCTCTCCATTTTTCCTCTGAGTGACTGGCATCAACGCCACATGTTCCTGGAGACAACTTCAGTCTACATATTCGCTCCTTTTTCTTATGGCAAGCTTTATCACCCTTTCCCATGTATAATTAGAAACATAGTGAACTTGTTATGCAACAAACCTAAGCAGTAGTGACAGTTTAAGCATTTACGTACTAAAATGTTTCTCCTATATGAGTCCTTCCTCTATCCTGACTCTCCACCACAAATATTTTGGTAAATGCAGTCTGAAAACAAAAAAGTGTATAATTGTATGCTTATAAAATGAAATCGTATATCATGTTCCAAAAAGGACTTCAAATTACCACTTTAAATATGCTAATTTGGGGGAGAGAGGGAAAGACATTTATTTTAGACTAGAATAAAAAATAGTGAAAAGTCAAAAATGCTGATTTAAGAAAAGATACTGCTAAAATTGAAGCTAATTCAGAGAAAGGAACTAAAAATAATATAAGGCCTCAAGGAATGAATATTTTCAAAATTGAGAGAATTTAAGAGTCTAACATGACAAACTACAACCAGTCCTACAAATACCTCTGGGGAATTGGATTCCAAAAGTCTGCATTGTTCAAAGGAAAAAAAAAAAAACCTGAAATAAAGCTACCCAAAGAAGAAAAAAATGAACTTTTAAACTAAATGTTTTTACTTAGACCAGTTTACAGATGCCTGGAGATGTTTAAAAAACAAAACAAAATACTAGCCAGGCAAAGCATATATTTTCACATAATAAGCTTATCGAGTAAGGAGGGTGGGGTTAATGATTTATTATAGCATACATTTTGAATCTCATGTCTGGACCTGAATAAACACATTGCAGTGGTCTGGAGCTGTTTAATAGACCTGGTACCAGTGTTCACTTAGTAGACACAGACTAGGGCACACCCAAAGCTTGAATAAACTATAGCGTCCCATATTATTTCACAGGTTCACAAATCTGTAAAGATGTTATTTTATTGTGCATGAACCTGAGAGTTAAAATGGTTAATGATTAGTTTTCATGGGTGCTTATTTCCCTTAAACATGTTATTTTCCAAAAGCATTGACGGTTTAGAAGGAAAGTAAAATAAATTTGTGAATCTTTTATACCAGGAAAAAAGGGAAAAAAAGAACAGCTCTTTATATATCGTATATACATGAAAATGTAGTGTCCCAAGGAAGTCTGTGGGCATTTTATGAAGAGGAAGATGACTGAGCCAAGAATGACTGGCACCACCCTTCAAAATTGACCCCATTTTCTGTTCTTTGCACTCATAGTGATGTGTTAAAGATTTGAATATTATGTTCTTGAAATATAATAAAGTTGTCTATACAAAGACTGTCTAGACAGTGCAGGGACCATGTCTGTTTAATTTCATTTTACATAGCAGCTAGCAGCCTTGCACAAATAAATGCTTTTGATGATGATGTTGATGTTAGTATAAGCAGGTGGCCAAAATTTGGGGATAAAGCTTGATACCTTAACATTAGTGCTTTATAGTGCATGCATGCACTGAGTGTTATATAAAATTTATAAATGTCTGCCTATTTATTGAATAATAAATTATTTCAGCACATTTTATGTTTCTTAATACTGCCCTATTAAATTTGTTTACATGGAGGAGGAAATATCAATCTGCCTATTCAGAAAGTAGGCAAGAATCCACAGTCAATTTTCTTAGTGTCTGAAATGAAAAGTATTCTTGTAAATCTATATTTTAGAAAAAGAAAGAAGAAGAAAATAGATATTCCATTAAGATTTTCTAAGATTTCTTGATTAGAAAGCTCTCAAGATTCAGATTTCCTGCAAGATTCAAGAAAATGGGATTGGAGTTTATACAATGAAAACCATGACTTCTGTTTCATTGATTCAATGTGTCAGTTGTTTGTTTTAAAAAACAAATATTTGAGTCCTTGTGTATAACAGCACACTGAACAGTCAAAAGATCCCTGTCCTCCTGGAGCTTATGCTTTAGTGGAAGGAGACAGATGATAAAAATAAATAAATAAATAAGCATAATAAGTAAATCATATGGTATACTTGAAGGTGATTAAGTGTGATGGAAAAAAAGAAAAGTTGAGAGGATAAAAGGGGATCAGTACTGGGAGTGGACGTCACGAATTTACATGGGGAAGTCAGGATAGGTCTCATTGAAAAGGTGATAGTTGAGCAAAGACTTGATAGAGGTGAGGTCATTAGTCACTTGGAATCTGGGCAAAGAAAATTCCGGGCAGAAGTGATAGATAATGCATGTGTCCTAAAGTAAGTGTATTCCTGGAGTATTCAAGAGGTAGCCAGGAAGCCAGAGTGGCTGAAGCCAAGTGAGTGAGGAAGACAATAGGAGAATATGGAGCCAGGTCTTGACCTCTATTTGAGATGAGGATTTTGGTTTTTAATTTGAGAGAAGTGGGGAGCCATTGCAGAGTTATAGCAGAAAGGTGATGAGATCTGCTTTATGCTTTAATAAGATCATTCTGGCTGCCTTTTTGACAGAAGTCTGGAGAGCAAGGGCAGGGGAAGGAAGATCAGTTAGGAGACTGTTGTAATAACGCAGGCAAGACATGATGGTGGCTTGCACTAGATTGTGGTCAGAGTCTGCATACTTTTGTATATAGAGCTAACCTTTCCTGGTGGATTGAATGTAGGCGGCAAGGATCATTCTATGGCAGTAGTTGTCAAAGTGTGGTCACCAAACCAGCAACAGCGGCATCATCTGGGAACTCGTTATAAATGTAAATTCTTGGATCTGACCCCAGATCTACTGAATCAGAAACTGGAGGGTGGGGCCCCAGCAATCTTGTATTGTTAACAGGCCCTCCAGGTGATTCTGATGCACGCTCAGGTGTGAGGACCACCGCATTAAGATCTGGGGCCTGGAAGGATGGAGTTGACATTGACTGTGATGGTGAGACTGCAGGGGAGAGGGAGGCACGGGAGTTCAGGTTAGGACATGATGTGTTTGTGATGTCTTAGATATCCAGATGGTGAAAAAGCAGTTGTATATGTGAATCTGGAGTTCAGGAGAGAGGGTCTGAGTTGGAAATAGAAGCTGAAACATTGATTACGTTTTTGGGAACAAAACATTACATCAGTAAATATTTACTCTTCAGCAGTTTCATCTTAACTTTGAATAAAAGAAGCAGAGAGACAATAATAAAGATCAAATATATATAGAAGAGGCAGCCCACCATCTATTCAAGTGTGTTAAGAGATTTGAGAGCTTTAGGGAGTGTATTTTCCAGAGCCTTCATCCATTTATTGTAGATGAGCCTTCATGGTAATATTTTCTTATTCTACCATCCATACATTGATGGTTTCTGATATTTTGAGGTTAAAATTTAGAACCAATAAGATTTTCTAAAGTCACCATGTAGTTGATAAATTTTTATTCATGTTTACATCATAAAGTGGCAATCCAGAATTGCTAGAGGGTGGAATAGATACCTCATTAAACAATTCCAATTTTGTTTTCTTGCACAGTGACTTTTATGGAGGGTGGGTGATTAGGGCTGGATAGAGGAGAAAGATAGAATTTAGAAGAACAGTTGCATGATAGGGAAATGCAGTGAGAAGGACATTCTTCAGTTACTATATGTGGTCACCAAATATATAATTGCCAGTGTTTTCTTAATACTATCAGGTATTAATATTGACTCTACAAATAAAACCATAGAATCTGAATATGGCATTTATACCAAGGCACTCATAGTAATTTCAATGAAACAGCAAAATTAGCAGAAAAAGCCAACCACTGAATACTTAAGAATAAAGGTAAAACAGAGGGATGTCTCTCAGGAAGGAGAATGTCTTCTTTAAAAAGAGCAAAAATAGAAAGTAATGTTTCTTCTGACCCTGAATTTATATTCTGTATATTTTTTCAAAATCATTTGAAAGGCCTTTCAGTTGCTGCCACCTTAGCTGCTGAGATATAATCTTTTACCTTTCACCGGGTGAGCCCCCTTTTGTCCCACAATGCAATCTGATCCACCTATCATCATTAGGGGACATCTGGGATCCATCTTATCTTCCCCACTGGCTAGTTGATTAACCAGAAAATATTTTGAATTGGATTCATATATGGCAGGACTCCACAGACTTTATGAATTATAATAGGAGCACATGAAAGGTCAGATTTTATTTTTGTGCTTTTAAAGAAGAAAACTAACATGGTAGGATTGAGTTCTTAAAAATTGGAGAGAAAAAATATTGTATTAAATGGCTAAATCCAATAATTCATGGGGTTATCTAACTATGTATACTTTTTCAGAGTGAGAAAGTCTCTAGCTCAGTAGTCTCACACAGAGTTGTCAATCCGCAGATACATTACTGTTAGTTGGAAATAGACAGAAAGACTTTAGTCCAGTGCATCCTTCCCACAGCACAGTTTTTGCCAGAGTCTTGTGTGGGGTTGGGGGAGGGGGATGTGTTTAGTTCAAACAGCCATTAGATTTTTTAGTGATTTTAATTTTCTTCATCATTGCTACCTATGAGCCAAGTTCAATGCATAAACATATAAATAATAATTTATTTGTTTTCCTCTTTGTTTTAATTATCCAAATTTAAAACTCATCATTTTCTACCACTAAGGTTTTATCAGAGCAGAAATCTCACATTGCATGTATTCGGTACATTCTACGTTCAGCATACCCTAAGGAAAACCACCTGTCTTGGTCAGAACTGATGACTTGTGGGATCATAAAGCATCTCTTCAGAAGCTGACTGTCAAAGATGAGGCCCAGGATAAGATGCTAAATATTTGCAAAGCAGTTAGGTCATCAGGTTCTAAATCTGACTTTTAGGAGGACCAGGAAGCATAGTGGTTTCATGGACCAAATTATAATAAAAAATGTTGTACATGGTGACTCTCTATAGTTATAAGAAATTCTGTTGTAATTATACGTGTGGAACAAGAGTCTGTGATGACTTTGCTTGAGTTTCCACTCCTGCAGCTGGGGGATCCCAGAGGCACCAGGAGTTCAGTGAGTGTCTTGAACTATGCTTGAGATGTTTTGGATTCAATGAAAGAAACTTTTGCCAAATGGTTCTTTCCTTAATTTTTAAACGTGTATTTCAAGGGAAATTTGATTCATATGTTTCTAATTCATTTACACTTAAATCATGAAAATGTTATTTTGTAAGAGCCATTTGATGTCCAAGAAGCTTTCTAAACCTGTTTTATAAGTCTTCTTAAATCCTTTTTCTTAAAACAGGAAGTTGCATTTTGCCAAGAACAAATAAACTCAAACATTAAAAAAGTTCAAGTTCAGTTTCTAACTCTGAACTCCAGGTTTTAAGTGCATTCTCAAATTAGCAAAATATAGTTTCCCACTCCTACAAAAACATAGGTAGAAGGCAAGTCAGTAGTGATGAAAGGAGTAAAGGTATTCACAAAAATTATTCTCAGAGATGTATCTCCAATTGTGAAAGTTCATAAAACCTACAGCAGGTGTTCTTACAGCTAATAGATACAGGTGAATTTTGAATAGGAGCAATCTGTCTGCTTGTTGGTTCTCTGTGATGTGTCTAAGTAAGTTTACTGCTTTTGTCACAGAAAAGAAAACCTAAAAGTTCAAATATTTTGACCTCACTTTTTACTAATTTTACCTTTGAGTCTTATGTATTTTAGTAAACATGGGAAGACTCACATATTTTGTTGAACAGAAAGGACTCATAAGAGACTCTGTGGGAGTTTTATGTCTGCACTACGATGATGTAACATCAAGTTAAAAATGTAATTGACACTCTTTTCTTGGAACTGGATAAATGCAGAAAATTATCTCTTATGCATACCAAGACATCTCTTAATTATATATTATCCTCCTTACTGTAATGTAGAGGTAATTCAGCCTAACCCTGGAATTCCCTGTGGTAGTTTCACTTGTATTCATAGATAAAGAAGGCAAAGGTAGTTATGAGAGGGGTCTGGGACTACTCTAAACAATTTCCTCAATGTTATGTTTTATTGAGTCCATTTCAACATTTCTTCTGTACTACTGAGTAGTCAAGTGACTCTTGGGATGCAAGGTAATATGCAACTGAAAACACTTTATTTAAACATTAATTAAACTATCAGTTCACTGTGGAGCCACCCATGCAATGCCCACCAGGGAACTCGCTGGCTGTATGAAGTTGGTTTTTATTAATTTTGCTAAACAAGGGGAAGCAGCTTCTGACAGTCTCTGTAGTGTCTCAGATGGGGATTTAGGGACAAGGATGGTGGCATTTGGGGACTGTGGTTAGTCACAGGGTTATTTTAGGACAGAAGCTACTAAGTGAGGTCTAGGCAGAGACTGGTAGGATTTGTCATCTAGAAAAGTTTCATTCTTGTTTTTGGAACATAAATCCAAAGAGTTAATGTTAAATCCATTTGTTTGTACTTCTATCTCGGAATACATGGTCCTAAAGGAGTTGGCATGGAAACACTGAAATTCAGGTAGTGGTATTGCCTGTCATACAATTTACTGTTTTGTGATTCATAGTACAGTTTTGTAGGTTGTGGTTTTTGGTTTATTTCTCACAACAAACAAGTAAATATCACAACAAAATATAACATGCATTTATTTATCTTTTTAAAACTTTTAATATGTAGCTTATCCTTTAAGAAATTTTAATAAGTAATGAATTTTAATTTTACATTTTCAGAGAATATTCAAAATCACTTAAGCCTTGTTGAGTACCTATATGTATATCTACATGTATGTTAGATAATTTATTCTTTTTCTTTAGTATATGTATTAACTCTGAGAACATTTATAATACTAACAATAAAATACATTCTAGAGTTTATACTGTATTTTGATCTATTTGTGTTTATCCTAAAAAAGTATTTAATTTTTATACCCCTTCTTGCTGAGAAAATTTATGCTTCCCCAAATAATAGAGTCTTATATGCTACTTAAATTTTGATAAAAGTGTCAGGAATTCCATTTTATAAAATAGAGTAGTGCTATTCTAAGAATGTTTAAGTATTCTAAGTAGTGCTATTCTAAGAATGTTTATTCTAAGAAAGTATAAAGAGAGTTTCAGAGAAAGAAAACTGGTATAAGAAAACTAAAAAATGATATGTAGTAACCAGGAACTGCTAAGGACCACATGATAATTCTTTATTAAGATAAAAACTATAATAACCTTTCCACAGATGGATATTCTATGAAGTATGTCCTAATCTGAACACATGGTGAAAAGAATAGACCTATCAAAGATCCTGTACAAGGGGTGGGCGATATTTGCCTTTTTAAAGTTAAATCATATTTGCTTTTAAGTTATTCATTAGATAATAGCCATGGTTAATTATAGTTTTATATTTTTAAATGCGCTTTATAAACTACATTTAAAATATCCTTGTTTTCTGCTGGTCTCTACCAACATTATTTAAAACTTAAATTCAGAAAATCTCCTTATTCTCCAACTCTTTCTCTTCGGTGGCTTCATTAAATAGTAATAGCTACCATGTACTGTCTTTCTTGTGCCAGTATTTGGCCGTCATGAGCTCATGAAATTCTCACAATGAATGGCCTAGATAATTGGGTGTTATTATTGCCTCTGCTCTAAACATAAGGAAACCTAGGCTCAGAGAGACCCACTATAGTGAGGCCAAACTGTCATCTGAGGAGGATGTCTGTACCTTTCCACTCTGCATGCTGCCTTAAGCTAAAGAAATTCATGCATAAATGTTGTTTCCTTTAATTTTGTTCCTCATGTTTAATTCTAGATACTGTGCCACCTACATTTTAGAAAAAAACACATGAATAACCCCACAAAAAAATGTTGAATGAAATTATCGTAACTTTTTGCTGCTGTTGGTTAATATATTGTCATATCTCTCGGTATCAACAGAGATGCTTTCAACTAACCCTCTGGTTTCACTGTTATAAGGAAATAAAAATGATATTACAAGGTAGAGGAATCCATGGACCATTAAACATCTTTCATAAAATGTATTTCAAGATGATTGCTTTCCCAACTAATATCAGTCAGATCTATTTCAAGCTAGCTTCTTTCCCATTTAACTTCAATCAGAAAATATATTTCAAGGTGGTTACTTTTTTTGAATCGACACATGCTGAGGGCCAAATAATCATATGACCTCTCAGATGATATGACCAGAATATTTGCTTTGTTTTCTAAGATCTTGAAAGCCCAAGTATCTGCCCTTCTCACCTGTGTTTGTCCCTCCCCACTTTCTTCTCCAGGACTGCCCACCAGAAGCAGGTGATTTCCGAGCTCAGCAATGCTCAGCTCATAATGATGTCAAGCACCATGGCCAGTTTTATGAATGGCTTCCTGTGTCTAACGACCCCGACAACCCATGTTCACTCAAGTGCCAGGCCAAAGGAACAGCGCTGGTTGTTGAACTATCACCTAAGGTCTTAGATGGGACTCGTTGCAACACAGACTCTTTGGATATGTGCATCAGTGGTTTATGCCAAGTAAGTACTGGCTTCTTTTCATTCTGTTTTTCCAGAGGGCTTTAGTGTCTTTGTGTAAATACCTTTTCTATCGTCCTGCTATCTGAATCACTCAGCACTACTTTTTATTGCGTTCATAAATCATGACAGATTTGAAAATTGTGGTTTAATTTCAGTTAGAACTACAAGTGTATTTTGTGTTAGGGAAACATAGGGTAAAATCTTATTTTCTTTCCTTGAGTCTCACTTGAATATGGAAGAATAGAAATTCTTAAATACTGTATATCATTTTTGGACTAGACTCTGAAATTACGTCTACCTTGGTTGCCCTGAAATGTGTTTCATGTATGTGTGTATGGAGGCCTCTCTTTTCATTTACTTAGAGCTTCAGACCCACTCGAATGAAGTTGACTCTAAAATCTCTCAAGTGTAGAAAAACTTGTTTCTTTATTGTAACTGTAATTTTGTTGAAAGTTCAGGCAAACTGTCCTGAAGGACATGGCAGCATCAGCTAGGTCAGATTTCAGCCAGGTAAATCTTTAAAACAGGAGACCAAAGAAGTTTGATTTCTGGTATCAATTTAGCAATGTCTGCTTTGGGAGGAGAGTCAGTAAGGTGAAGGAGAGTTAGTGCATTTGCCATTTAAAATTTAGATTTTGAATTTTCCTCTGGATCAGGATGGCCAGCCTCGTTTTTGGAGCAAGCCGATGCCCTGTCATCCTGTGTGCTATGTATACACTTCACCATATACTTTTATATCTCACAAAAGAGACATTTTGAGAATCCTTGCATCTCCCTCCCAAGAAGACGTTGGTGGGATTTTTCTCTCTTCCAATTCTCTAATATTACAACCAGCAGTATAAGAATTAACATAAAATGTGTCTCCATAATTTGTTGTTTCAAATTGACATGTTTATTTAAAACTTAAATCTATATTCAGATGTAAAACAAATAACTGTAGTGTGAATTACTACAAGAGATGTGAGATGTCCTGCAAGGTTTTATGTCCATGAGAGGGAGACAGATATTCTAAACCTTCGTGAGATCTAGAATCGTGAGACAGAAACATGGGCACGTCCGAGCACTTCTCAGATAAAAGGATGGGGATGATGTTTTCATATCTGAAGTTTACTTTATATACAGATATAAATTTGGAAATAAAATCTTACTATTTTAAAGCTAAGAATGGCCTAAGAGATGATCTAATCTAAAAGCAATATATTTGAACGTCGTTGGTGCTATTTGGGGTTTGCTTCCTTCTCTAGGACTCTCAGTGGCATTGAAATGGAATTATGGAGTCTAAAAGCTTTGGGAATAATAGAGAACTGGAAAGTAAATAGAAAGGGGGCTATGTTGTAGGGAATGGCAAATAAAATAGTAATAATTCCTTGTGCATGTATACTGTTTGAATAAAGCAAGGTAGGTTCTCATTTTGTAAATGAAAAAAATGAGGACCAGAGAGCAATTGTATGATTTTCTTAAAGTTACACGGTTGGGCATGGCAGAAATTGGACTAAATTCCAGGGCTCCTTATATCTACTTTAAAGTTGTTTGTACTATATTACACTGATGAATGAACCAAAATAAACAAGACAGGTCAGCAAATTAGGTTTCATTTGTTTCTGTTGCATGGGAGATCAACGTGGCATGTTTTTTTCCCTATTCTAATCCTGCCAGCTGGCCTCGTGTACCTTGGCAACCAAAAGGAAACCCTATATCAGCAGTGAAAGAATAAATTTTATGTATAGTAAATATGAAATGATTGTGCTGGGCTTTTGGTTAGAACTATAAGCATACCTCCTTAAGTTAGATTCTTATGCACATGACTTGTTCTATTTAGAGGCAAATGTAAACTAGACAGTATCTGTAAAGAATTGTCGCATACATAGAAATTATTGTCAGTTATTATTGTCTTCATTTATTTGTCTTATTAGAGGCACTAATATGGTAAAGGAGATGAGAAACTCATATTTAAGTTAGTCACCAACAAGCAGTTTAGCTGGAGGGCAGGGTTCCCCCAGGTACACAGTAAGAAGAGAGAGTTTGGGAGGAAATCATGGAGGCTTGAATGGGACACAGGACTATTGTAAAGTGAGTGGCCAGGAAACAGTGTTAGTGGAGAAATGACATAATCATAGCTCTGCTTTAGAAAAATTAATATACAGGATGCTTGAAGTGGAAGGCCCTGGAGGCAAAGTGACCAGCTGAATGGAATGGAGGCTCTCCCAGCAGCCGAGGTGAAGACGAGCAGGGTCCTCGGCCAGGGCAGTGACAGCAGCAACCGAGAAGAGTTTTCAAGTCTCAAACCAGGAAGCAGTTTTCATTTTGATTATGACTAGGGCAGAGGGTAGAAAGCAGTAAATAAAATTAATCAAAAACTACAACTTACTGTGACTTGGTAGTGGATATAATTTTTAATCCTTGCTCCCATTACCATAATAGGTAGTGTTTTCATTATTAAAACCTACTTGAATTTTATAAAGCAAGGGAAGAAACAGAAAATAGTGAAATGAAATTGGCATAAAGATGGAATGCTTAAATGCAGTACATACTTTTTCAGAAGAACAGGAAGGAGGTTGGTGGCCAAAAAGACAGCATGAGCTACTACCTCAAGAGAATTTAAACACACAAATTTCATTCTACTCAGAAAAACGTCCTTTATTTACATTTTATCTGTTTATTAGTAATTAGTATGTTCAGTCTTTGGTTAAAAAAATATATATATTGCCCAGCTGGTGTGGCTCAGTGGATTGAGCTTCGTCCCTTGGACTGAGAGGTCCTGGTTTGATTCCTGGTCAGGGCACGTGCCCGGGTTTCCTGCTAGATCCCCAGTAGGGGGCATGCAGGAGGCAGCCAATAGATGTTTCTCACATTGATGTCTCTCTCTCTCTCTCTCTTCCTCTCTCTCTAAAAAATCAATAAAAACGTATTTAAAAGATAAATAAAATTTCCAAATATCTTAATGCTAACTTAAGTATGCAGTTTTTATAAACAGCTTTTCCTACTTTCCTGAAAAAATCATCTCACCTGCTGTATTTTCTCATCTCTTCCATTTCTACTCCATTTGGGGAGATTCTTAGCTCTTTCTCTGGCTTTATTTTAGTCTTATTATAATTTTTTGTAAGCTGCTTCATATTTTTTTTTGAAGGAGCATGTAACATGGTTTTCCTTTTATAAAAAGTAAGTGGTCAAACATATAAATTAGTACAAATGAAGCTTATGGGGAAATTATATCAAGCTTAACCTTTTTTTGGATTCTTTGTAAAAGTGTAATAAATATGGAAGATACTTGGTCTGTTGACATTTGATATTGGTACATGAAGAATACCATGCTAAAATACATGTGTATGTGTAACTATATGTAGAACGAAATCTGGAAGCAGATATACCTGAGTGTTATTAGTACACACTTCAGGGGCCTTAGATATCTTACATTTCTACACTTGAATATTGCTTCAAATATTTTTGAGGCTAAGCAGATATAAATTATAAACTGTAAAGAGGCAAACATTTAGCTTTGGACATAGTCTGACCTTGATAGAAAAATGACAGCATAATTATAGAGATATGTCATTTATAAGCACCAGTTATTTCAATTATACCTTTTTTTTTTTTTAATTCTTACCCGAGAACATTTTTTTTTTTTTTGCATTGATCTTCAGATAGAGCAAGAGGGAGAAAGGGAGGAAGAGAGAGAGAGAAACATTGTGTGAGAGAGACACATCGAGTGGTTGCTACCCACACAACCCCAACTGGGGCGGGGACAAACTGCAACCGAGGCACGTGCCCTTAGCAGGAACCGAACCCGGGACTCTCTGGGCCATGAGCCGATGCTCTAACCGCTGAGCCAAACCGTCCAGAATTCAATTATACCTTTCAACTAAGAACCGTTTTTTCAAAACTGGGCTTTTAACTCAGCCAAAACTATGGAGTCCTAGACTTTTTGAGCCAGGAGTTACTTTAACAATGAACAGGTACAGCTATTTCACAGAAGAAACTGAGACCTGAGAACTATCTCAAAGTCATGAATGAGTGTATTTTCTGTATTTGTTGTGAATGTGCTTTAGAAACATTCTAGAATCATCACTATTCATAATATATACCTTATTCTCATTCAGTAATATTAGAGAATCATACTAGGCAGTAAAATAGCTCACATTTTGTTTTTTTATTGACATAACATTGTATTAGTTTCAGGTGTACAACATGATTCAATATATGTGTATGTCGAGACATGATCACCACAATAAATCTAGTTAATTCATCACCACACATAGTTACAAATGTTTTTCTTATGATGAGAACTTTTAAGATCTACTCTCTTAGCAACTTTTAAAACATGATAAAATATTGTTAGCTATAATCATCATGCTATACATCATATCCCCAGATCTTATTTTATAACTGGAAGCTTATACCTTTTGACCACCTTTACCTATTTTGTCCCCGCTCCCATCCACTCCCACCTCTAGCAACCTCGATACTGTTTTCCACAGTATCTGCATCCATTTACATTCCTCAGACAGTACACAAAGGCTCACGGCTCCACCTTGCCAACACTTTTTTCTTGTCTTCTTGCTAATGGCCATTCTAACACTGTGAGGTCATATCTCACTGTAGTTCTGATTTGCATTTCCCTCATGATTAGTGATGTTGAGTACCTTTTCACGTACATGTTTGTCATTTGCCTGTCTTTTTTGGAAAAATGTCTATGCAGATCCTCTGCTCATTTTTTAATCAGAGTGTTTGTTGTCTTTGCTATTGACTTGTATGAATTCTTGATATATTTTGAATGTTAACCTCTTATGAAATAAATGATTTGCAGCCCTGGCCAGGTGGCTCAGTTGGTTGGAGCATCATCCTGTACACCAAAAGTCTGCGGGTTCAATTCTGAGTCAGGGCACATACCCAGGTTGTGGGTTTGGTCCCTGGTCAGGGCACATATGGGAGGCAACTGACTGATGTTTCTCTCACATCGATGTTTCTCTCCCTCTCTTCCTTTCTCTCTCTCTAAAAATCGATTAAAAAAATATCCTCCTTGCCCTGGCCAGGTTGGCTCAGAGGTTAGAGCGTCACCCTGCAGACCAGTTGCAGGTTTGATTCTGGTCAAGGGCTCGTACCTCAGTTGTGGTTCGGTCCCCAGCCCTGGTCTGGGTCATGTGAGAGGCAATTAGTCAATGTGTCTCTCTCACATTGATGTTTCTCTCTCTCTCTCTCTCTCTCTCTCTCTCTCTCTCTCTCTCTCTCTCTCTCTCTCTCCCCCTCCCTCTCCCCCCCTCCCTCTCACTCTATCTGAAGATAAATGGAAAAATATCCCTGGGTGAGGATTAAAAAACAAACAAAACATATTCTCACTTAAGGATTAAAAATATATATATTATTTGCAAATATTTTCTCCCATTCTATAAGTTGCCTTTTCATTTTATTGATGGTTTCCTTTACTATACAGAAGCTTTTCAGTTTGGTAGACCCCACTTGTTTAATTGTGCTTTCATTGCCTTTGTTTTTGGTGTCAAATCCAAAAAACCATCACCAAGACCAATGTCAAGTAGATTTTCCCCCTATGTTTTCTTCTGGGAGTTTTATGGTTTTAGGTCTTACATTCAAGTCTTTAATCCATTTTGAGTTTATTTTTGTGTATGGTGTAAGATACAGTTCCAGTTTTATTCTGTGACTTGTAGCTGTCCAGTTTTCCCACCCCATTTATTGAAGATACTGTCCTCTCTGCATTGTATATTCTCGGCTCTTTTGTTGTAAATTAATTGACCATATTTATGCGGGTTTATTTATGGGCTCTCTATTATGTTCCATTGAGCTATGTGTCTGTTTTTATGCCAGTATCATACTTTGTATTACTGTAGCTTTGTAATATAGATTGAAATCAGGGAGTGTGTGACCTCCAGCTTTGTTTTTTCTCAAGATTGCTGTGGCTATTCAGGGTCTTTTCTGGTTCCATACAAATTTTATAATTGTTTGTTCTATTTTTGTGAAAAATTCCTTTGGAACTCTGATAAGGAGTGCATTGAATCTGTAGATCACTTTGGGTAGAATGGACATTTTAAAAATATTAATTCTTCCAATTCATGAGCACAGAATATCTTTCCATTAATTTGTGCCTTCTTCAAACACTTTCATTAAGGTTTTATAGTTTTCAGTGTATAGGTTTTTCACCTCCTTGGGTAAAATTATTTTTTGGTATTTAATTTATTTTTTTATGCAATTGTAAATGGATTTGTTTTCTTAATTTCTCTTTCTGGTAGTTTGTTATTATTGTATAGAAATACAAAAGATTTTTCTATATTGCTTTTGTATTCTACAATTTGACTGAATTCATTTATTAGGTCTAATAGGTTTTGGTGGAGTCTTTAGAGTTTTCTATATATAATATGTCATCTGAAAATAGTGATAGTTTTATTTTTTCTTATTTTATTTTATTTTTTATTGAATTTATTTGGGTGACATTGTCTCACAAAACCATACAGGTTTCAAGTGTACAACTCAATAAAACCATTTGTACACTACATCCTGAGCCCATAGCCCCAAGCAAAGTCTCTTTCCATCCCTATCCCCCCTCCTATTTGCCCACCTCCTTCTACCCTCCACCCCTCTTTCTTTCTGGCTATCACCAAAGTGTTGCTGTGTCTATGTATTTATATATATATATATATATATATGTTTTTGCTTAGATTTGGATATTCTTTCTTTCTTCTTCTTCTTTTTTTTTTTTTTCCTAATTGCCTTGGCTAGTTCTTTCAACAATATGTTGAATAAAAGTGCCAAGAGTGAGCATCATTGTCTAGTTCCTGACCTTAGAGGAAATGCTGTCAGCCTTCCACCACTGAGTATGACATTAGCTGTGGGCTTGTCATCTATGGCCTTTATTATGATGAGGTATATTCCCCCTTTACCCACTTGGTTGAGCATTTTTATCATAAATGAATGTTGAATTTTATAAATACTTTTTCTGCATCTATTGAGATAATCATATGATTTTTATCTTTCATTTTCTTAAAGTGGTGTATCACATTGATTTGTGGATGTTGAATTGTCTCTGCATCCCCAGAATAAATCCCACTTGATCTTGGTGTATGATCCTTTTAATGCATTGTTAAATTCAGTTTACTATTTTATTGAGCATTTTTTGCATCTATGTTCATCAGAAATATTGTCCTGTAAGTTTCTTTTCTTGTAGCATTTTTGTGTGGTTTGGGTATCAGGGTAACCTTGCCTTAATGAGTTTGGAAGCGTTCCTTTCTTATCTATTTTTTTGGAAGAGTAGGAGAAGGATTGGTATTCATTCTCCTTTAAATGCTTGGTAGAATTCACCAGTGAAGATGTGTGGACCTGGACTTTTGTTGGGACAAAATAGCTTCCAATTTTGAGTGACTACCATATCTAGGCCCTTTACATATATTTTTTCTAATAGTTATAACGCTGTTATTAGGCAACATTATCTTCATTTCACAGATAAAGAACTGAGGTTCAGGTAGATTATAGGACTTACCCAGAGACACCCAGTTCTGTCTGACTCCAAAGCTCCTATTCCTTCTAGTGAAACTGGGTAGACAGAGGTAGGTACTGTTTGGTGTTGTGTGGTGGTCCCCAAATGAGTCTGCATACCAGAACCACCTGGAGAACTCTCAAAAGATAAAACTTGACCCCACCCACCAGAAATCACATTTATTAGTTCTGTGTTCTCAGAACACTCTCCTTATGATCCTTCTGTTTGGCCAGATTTATGAACCACTTATAGAAAGGTAGACAGGTTTTAAAGTCAGATGGCACAGGTGGGAATCTGGCTGCCCTTAATAATCTGTGATCTTGAGCAAGTTACTTAACCTTCCTACATTCTGTTTTTCAATCTTTGATAAATAAAATGTTCTCATAAACTACAGAGAAACAAGAGAGATAATCACGTAAAAATGCTTTAAAAAGCTGTAAACTGCTGTGGACATGTAAAATAGTCTAAAGATTTTGAGTTCCAAAATATATTAAAGTAGTGGTTCCCTGTGTGGGATTTCATAACCCTGTAACAATTCAAAAAAGTTTATAGAATGAGATAAAGTTACCCACTTATTCTGCTAAGTAAGGACATTGAGGAATAAAAAGACCTTCTACCACCTACTTGCACCATCATCATTTTGTTATTGAAATGTTAACAAGAAAGTAATAAGAATCTGATTTCAGAATAAAGGACAAGCCTTTATATTGGATATAGTTTGCCTGATGAGAAAGTTGCTACCCAGTACTTATTTTTCTCCAGAGCCCAGAAATCACCACTAAGTGCTTCACAGACCAGCATTTGGAAAACACTACCATCTAGTCTAGCCATGGGAAATATTGCTGCACTAGGTTGTGCCATTTTCCTAGAATCTTACAGCTAGTTAATGGCCGACTCGAGGCCAGAGGATGTCAGTGTTTATCAACACTTTTTAACTGTGCCCCTATGTTATTTCTTCCACATTGCCCATGAGACAAAGTTTTGCTCAGCTTTAACTCTGTTGTTTATATATAAAAACAATAGGTTTAGTGAACATATCTTTTCAAAACACCTTCTCTCCTTTCCCTCCCTCTTGGAATCTGGCAATTGTCCACAGAAGGTTGTTGTGCTGGTATCTCTCCCCACCTTTAGCAACTCAGACTAAAACACTAGAATTTTTATTTTCTCATTATTATCCTACTCTAGGTGAGATTGGAGACAAGTAGAGCTAGGGAGGCAGTTTGTCATAATATGAATAGTTAGGAGCAAAGGCTCTAGAGCAGTGGTTCTCAGCCTTCCTAATGCCACAACCATTTAATACAGTTCCTCATGTTGTGGTGACCCCCAACCATAAAATTATTTTCGTTGCTACTTCGTAACTGTAATTTTGCTACTGTTATGTCTTAGGCGACCCCTGTGAAAGGGTCGTTCGACCCCCAAAGGGGTCACGACCCACAGGTTGAGAACCGCTGCTCTAGAGTCATACTACATGCTTGGAATTTACATGCCACATGGAGTCATGCTTGGAATCTAAGCTCCACCACTCACTGATATGTGACTGAGCAAGTTCCTAGGTCTCAGTTTCCTTGTCTGCAAAATTAGGTTAATATTTGTAACTACCAGATAGGTTTGCCGTGAGGATTAAGTAACCAAATGCATTCAAGTGCTTACTGTGAGCTTGAAAAATACTAGCTTGTAGTAACACTAGTAGTAGTACCCGAATTTCTTCTTTTCTTTGACTCTTCCTCTTTATTGCCTTTTCTAGTGAGTTGTTTAATGTGACTCTACATGCAAAAGGGGATACTCAATGAATGAACAGACTTTCTGTTAATTTCACATTGAAACCTTCTTTTGCTAATAGCTCCATGATGTGCCATGACTAACCCCTGATCCAGGGTAGAATTGCATCCTGTAGAGTTAATGAGCCATCATAAATAGGATCAGCTCTATTAGTACTGCTGCTATTCATTTATTTTCATTATCCAAATTACCCCATTTATATTTGTTGTAAAGCATAAAGCTGGTTTCTGTTACATATATATATGTAACAGAGAGAGAGAGAGAGAGAGAGAGAGAGAGAGAGAGAGAGAAAGAGAGAGAGAGAGAAGCATAAACTTACAGATAGAGCCTGTGCTGCTGTTAAAAGTAATTTTGAGATTACTTTGAAGTCAAATGCAGAAAAGTGTGTTTTATTTTTTATAATTAATTAAATTCATCAGTTGATACCTAATATATATTGATGAAAAAGACCAAGCATAATTATAAGTCAGCTCTTTTATAACGAATCTACATATTTATATTACTTATTGCTATTTCAGAAAGTAAGACATTTCAAAAAGGAAAAGGAGAATTTCTTTCAAGTAATTCTTTATACAATATTGTTTTAAATGAATAATACAATAAAGAAATAAGCAATAAATTGGATCATGGAATTTTGATGTTAATACTGTGGCAACATTAAAATGAACCATACTTCTAACAAAGAAGGTTTTTCCATTTTTAATAATTCCTATGGAGAATAGTTTGAAATAAATTGAATGGAATGATTATTTCTCCATCTCTGTCTGTGACCTAAGTCACCAGTATCAAATGTCTACCAGTTATTCTAAAGGTGGCGATGTCAGAAACAAGGAGTTGGCCATTTTTCCTTCTGAGTTTTGTAATCTAATTTCACATGGAAGCATGCGTTGCTTAAAAGATTTAATGCACAGTCTTTCTTTTCCCCCCTTTGCATGATACTGTAAAGATGAATGAACTACTTTACAGTTGAATTTTGGCAAACTCCTTCATTTCTAAACATTGGGTTTTTTTTGTTCTCTCAACAATCTGCTATGTGTTAGGTGCTGAGAATACGAAGTTGAATAAGATCTCTTCCCTCAGGGATGATACCTTGATTAGGGTTTTTGTTAAAAATTCATTCATTAAATATGTCCTTAGGAATTAGCAGTGTATAGAGACTGAAAAAACATGAATGGACAGAAAAATGCACAGTCCTTACCCTCCCAGAACTTATGCTCTGAGGGGAGATATGATGAGTATACAGGAAAGAATACTGTCTTCACTATATTACATTTTCCTCACCTTAATCAATAAAGTACACACTGTAGTCACTATACTATATTCTCCTCACTGCAAACAAGGTGCTTTTTCTAAAATACAAATTTACCTTATTTCTTATCTGCTTGAATCATTCTAATCGCACTCTTTTGGTTCAGGGTAAAGAAAGCCCAAATTTCTTTACATGGTGGGTTTCTTTACTGGATGGTTTAAAACAATAGGAGTTTATTCCCTCGCAGTTCTGGAGGCTAGATGTCCAAAATCAGTGTGTCTCAGAGCCACGCTTCCTCTGAGGCTCTAGGTAGAAACTTTCTTCGCCTCCTTTTAGCTTCTGGTTGGAAGGATCAGTTTCTGCTTCCATCCTCACACAGCCAGCTTCCCTGTGTCTGTGTCTCTATGTCTTTACATGACATTTCCCTCTCAGTGTCTCTCTTTTCTCTTCTTACAAGAACAACAGTGGTATTGGATTAGAGCCCATTCTAATTGAGCATGACCTCATCTTAACTTGATTATGTCTACAAAGACCCTATTTCCAAAAAGATCACATTCACAGGTACAGTGCGTTAGAACTTCAACATATCCTTTTGGGAGACACAATTCAACCCACAATAGCATACATGCCTGTTTATTTGCATATAGTACAGACATGTATATATTTATATATATGTGTATAAATATGTTTTTGAATAGTGTGTAGGAGTCACAGTGGGAGAAATTTAGACCATGGTAAATCATAGGGCTGTTTAACTAACACATGGGATCAAAAATGTTCAGAGGAAGAGATAGCTGGAAAAACCTAATTAGTGCCTAGAATTGAAGAAAGAGAGTGAAGAGATAGAGGACTAAGGAGGTTGTCAGAGCCTATGTTATGAGAAGATATGTAAGTTCTATTAAGAGGGTTGGGGACTTATAATATTAATTCAAGCAGATGAAAGATAAGCTAAGATACATGTTTTAGAAAGAGTTCTCTATCGGCAGTGAAGGCAATGAGTTGGAAAGGGGCAAAAATTGGTGGTGGGATGAAAAGGAATGATTTGAAATTAAACCAAGGTATAAACTCCATGGATTTAGTTATTGGTTCAATGTAGTGGAGAGAAAAACTGAGAGGTGAAGATGATGCCCAGGTTTAAGCCAAGTATGGTGCTACCACTCATTGGGATGCAGAACAGAGGAGAAGGGTGGGACGTAGAGGTGAGGGATGAAAAGATAATGTATGGACAGTGCATATCTGCTGTATTCACCCAGAGAATTTGTATCCTTTCTTCCTCCCTCTTATGCCTGTCTTAATTGAAAGGTGTGTTTCCATTAAATGTGTATAGTCACAGGCCTACTTATGTATGATTAAAATTTGTCAGATTAACCTTTTCTGTGACCATGTACCAGTTAGATAACAAGCCAATTTAAATATGTGTTGCTTTTAGGAAAAAGCTGAAGTCAAATTAGTGTATAGTCGTTTACAATTCCTTGAGGTATCCTCTCTCTTTGAATAGCTAAGAGATCTAGAAAGTGACATTTCATAGGGACCCTTCCCACCATGCATCTCAGACTAAAACACAGGGATTTTTATTTTTATTTGTTTCTCTGCTATATCGGAATTTTTTCCATCTTTTCTCTTTTTTTTTAAATTTATTGTTGAAAGTATTACAGATGTCCCCCTTTTTTCCCCATTGATCCTCTCCTGCCTGCTCTCACCCCCTTCCTGCCTTCCCCAGCCTAATGTCCGTGTCAATTGGTTATGCATATATGTACATAAGTTATTTGATTTATTTCTTCCCATCCCTCTTAGATTTGTCAGTCTGTTCCCTACTTCCATGATTCTGGATCTCTTTTGGTTGACAGCTTATTTTGTTCATTGTGTTCCACAAATAAGTGAGATCATGTGGAACTTGTCTTTTTCTGACTGGCTTATTTCACTCAGCATAATACCCTCCATGTCGTCTCAAAGGGTAAGAGATCTCTCTTACAGCTGCATAGTATTCCATTGTGTATATGTACCACAGCTTTTTATCCACTCATCTACTGATAGACATTTGGGCTGTTTCCAGATCTTAGCGATTGTAATTAGCGCTGCTATGAACATAGGAGTGTATGTTCAATTTTTGAGGTGGGAAACCTTTTTTCTATTGCTCTCATATAAAAACTTCTTTGAAAGTTATATTCATTTATTTTTTTAAATTAAGTATAGGCTGGGATAGACAAAAATCACAGATTACTTTTTCCCAAAAGAAATTCAGTGAAGTATATAAAGGCAGAGTGAACCTAATTTAGAAATTTTTTTCAAATTTTATTCATTTTAATGCTGTATAGCATGCAGAGTACACTATGCATATGATCATGTGCTTGTGCCAATTCTTTGGGACATCTTGATTATTTTCACATTATAAATGAGGAGATAGATGCTCATAGAAGGTCCTACCACTAGAAAAAGACACAGCTATAATTCAAATCCTGTCCTTTCTATTATGTGCTACCCTTTCCTCTGGGAAAAGTATGTTAATAATGAAGCATAAGTATAGTAAGCACAGCTCTTTGTTAGTAAAAGTATGACTATGTGTAGGTCAGGAAAGGAACTCTATGGCCTAGAATTCTGTGTTTCATTACATGGAAGCTCTACCAAGATCCGACAACTTTCTTGATTTCCTCTATGATGCTTTGTGTGATAAGTGATTCTTTAGGCCATTTGTAGAAATACTGAATGTGCTCATTTTACCTAATCATCTTTAAGAATGCTTAACATTATTAGTAACTACAAAGTTTGAGGTTCCCCAAACTACCCTCACTTCTGATACTAACTTTAAGTTCAGGATCTCCAAGATTACTCTCAGGTTTGATAATTCACTAGAAGGACTAACACAGCTCACTATTATACTTACAGTTATCGTTTATTACAGCAAGAGGATATTAATTAAAATCAGCCAAAAGAAGGTGCATAGAGCAGGGTCCAGGAAAGTTCAAGTGCAGATCTTCCCATTGTCCTCTCCTAGTAGAGTTGTATGGACTGCACTTGCCTTTCCCAGCAACAATGTATGAAAATATGCATGGAGTATTGCTAACCAGGGAAACTCACCCATATCTTGACATCTAGACTTTTCACTGAGGCTCGATCCCATAGACATGGTTGACTACCTGCATGGCTGACTTTAGTCTCCATTCCCTCCAGAGCTTGAGTTGATATTGAGTGGCCCAAAGCCCTCACCATAAATCATAATGTTAGTAGATTATCTGGCTTCGCCCAAGACCCTCAGACATACAAAGACACTCTTATTGGTCAGGAAACTACAAGGGCTTAGAGATGACCTCCCAGGAGCAAAAGGCAAAGGCCAGACATCTCTTTGGGCAACGTTTACCCTTTACTGCACAGTGACTTTTAGGGGCTCTTTATTCACTTGACAAATATTGAACGCTTGTTGTTGGGCACTAGGATACCCCCTGGAGGATATAGCATTGAACAGGACTCAAGCCCTCCCCTCAAGGAGCCCATAGCCTCAACTATCTGTAGCAATCATAACTGAAGAAAAGTATGCTGTATTTTTCCCTCATTTACTGTTTCTAACTTTGGAGAATCACCTCATTACCTATGAGAGGATTGCATGAGAATTGCTGCAGCATTAACATCAAATAGTCATTCTGTGTTTCTGTCTTAAAATATGCAGAATGATGCAGCTGCTTTGGAAAACGATCTGGAAGTTTCTCAAAATGATCAACATAGAGTCACCATATGAACCAGCAATTCTCCTAGGTTTATACCAAGAGAAATGAAAGCATATGTCCAAAAAAACAACAACAAACAAACAAATAAAAACCTTGTATTCAGACATTTATAGCGGCAGTATTCGTAATAGCCAAAAAGTAGAAACAACCCAAATGTTTATGGATAAACATAAATAAACATAAACATAAATGTTTACGGATAAATAAAATGTGGTCTATCCACACTATATAATGTTGTTCCACAATAAAAAGGACTGCAGAACTGATACATGAATGAACCTTCAAAACAATATGCTAAGGGAGAGAAGCCAGTCACAAAAGGCCACACATTCTGTTATTTCATTTATATAAAATGCCCAAAATAGGCAATACTATAGAGACAAAAGGGAAGTTATTGGCTGCCTAGGGCTGCGAGTTAGATTGGTATGGGGAGTGACTGCTAATGAGTAGGAGGTTTCTTTTGAGGGTGATGAAAATTTTCTAAACAGATTTTGGTGCTGGTTTCACAATTCTGTGAATATACTAAAACCGTTGAATTGTATACTTTAAAGGGATATATTTTATAGCATGTGAATTATACTTCAAGAAAATTATCTTTTATTTTTTGTTTAATCCTCACCCGAGGATATTTTTCCATTGATTTTTAGAGAGAGTGGAAGAGAGGAAGGGAGAGGGAGAGAGACAGAGAGAGAGAGATTGGTTGCCTTCTGACTGGGGACCAGGATCAAACCTGCATCCCAGGTATGTGCCTTTGACTGAGAATCAAACCTGTGATCCTTCAGTACCAGTACACGGGCTGACACTCTAACCAGTGAGCCACACTGGCCAGGGCAAGGAAGTTCTTTTAAATGAAGCACAAAGTGTATGGACTAAATCTAAAGACTGTGTTAGCTCTGACAGTGGCCTGATTTCACTCTTTGACACAGTTAATATGACTAACTCATTAGTCTAGTCTAGGCGAGTGTCCCCTTTATTCATTGTGTTTTGAGAAGTCATTTCTGACCCTAAGTATTTGTATGATTAAAAGCTATTTAGAAACCAGCACACAATGGATTTTTAATGAATATATGCTGAATGAATGGATAGTGATATCAGGGTGGAAGTTGAACATCTCTCCTTTTCTTTTTTCTTTTTTTTTTTTTTTTAAAGAAAAATAAGTTTGGATTTGAGAGGCCTTTTCCCTAGTATAGTAAATTCTCAACAAAGCATTATTTATTTACTTACATTATGTATTAACTCTGCACTTCATTCCTTGAGTGATTTCACAGAAGACTGTTTTGAAACTGAGAAGGGAATTTGAAACCTTGCAGTTTAATCCTTTCATTTTACATTTGAGTTATTTGAGGCCCAGATAGTTTCAGTCAATTTTTAAAATAGGGATGCCTTGTGGTTCTGAATTAGGCTCTATAGGGATATGAAAGTAGATGGCATGGTCCCTGTCTTCAAGAAGCTTACAGTCTTAGTGTGATGAGGATCAAACACTAATAACTGCATTTAATCAGCAGCAACATGAGATGGAGAAAGAGCTTGAGCTTTGGACTCCGTTTGAGGTCTGACTTCTAAACTTGCTATCCATTTGATCATGGACTATTAAGTACTTGAAGCCTCATTTTTTCATCTGTAAAAATGGCGGTAATGCCTAATATCAATAATAACATCTGATCTTTATTGAGCACTTACATGCCAGGCACTACACTATATTTTTTGCATGTTATCTCCTTTAATCCTCACATGAATCCATGTGGGGTTGTTAATGTTTTCATAAAGGAGGAAACTGAGGTTTAGAGAGATTAAGTACTGTAGATTCATTCATTCAACAAATATTTATTGCTAGGCATTATGCTAAATACAAGGAATGCAACTCTAAGTACAGGACACAGTTGGAGCAGATAGGAGCACTGTGCTTCAGTTTTCGGGAGGTTGGAAGGCTTTCCTGTCCAGCTCTCGGGTCACCCTCTTCCTCAGAATGCCGTTTTCAGTGAAACTCCCCAGGGGAACTAATATTCATTCCTCTCTCTTGCACCTGTTCTTCTCGTTTTCTTTGTCTTATATGAATTTTCATGACCATCTAGCCCATTAGATTGAGATGTGCTTACTCACAGAGTCCATATTTTGCTCATCTTTATTTTTTTATATTGAGTTGCATATAAGATAGTCACATGGGTGGATCAACGAATCAATAAATCTCTCTGTTGACTATTTTTGAGTCTTGATGACTGAGCCATCTCTAAATCACATGAATTATTCATCCTAGATGTCTTTTTAATATTTTAATCTGTTTGGGCCTTGTTCTCATTTCCTTCAGGCTATGAAACAAAGTCCATTTATGTGAGTTTAATTTTTGTTGTTATGGTTTTATGATACTAGGCCAGAAATAATTTAGAAATTGGGATCTCTTGCCATCTACTTTTTTTTTTTTAATTAAAGTTTACATTCAATATTATTTTGTATTAGTTTCAGGTGTACAGTATAGTGGTTAGACAATCATATTTTACTAAGTGGTCTCCCAGACATTTCAAGTACCCACCTGGCACCATATGTAGTTATTACAATATTATAGACTATATTCCCTGTGGTGTACTTTACATCTTTGGGACTATTGTGTGACTATCAATTTGTAGTTCTTAACTTACTATGGCTTAGGGGATGGCACAGATCTACCCAGGATCTTCTCAGTCAAGATAACTGTTGGTTTGCTCAGTATATCAACCAGATTCTCTGGATGAACTCTCATTGCTGAAGGCATTAGATCTTTCATGGGATTAAACTAGCAAAATGCAAGGTTTCCAAAAGCCATAAATATCAATCAGGATTCTAGTGTGATGTAGTTTCTTTCCTAACTGTATATTAGAAAATGGATCTGGAGATTGTTTCCTCCTACAGGATGTTCCATGGTTAAATTAGATGATCTTCAGACATATTTTTAATTAATTCAACTTGCTCCATAATGAATGTGGTTATCAAGTTTTGGGTTATAAAATGCTAGTCTTCCCAGAAACCTTGAAATGAAAGGTTTAGATGTATCAGAAATTTGAAAAATGTGAAACTTGGCTTAAGGTTTAAAAAAAAGAAAAAAGATGTTCAATTAAAATAATAAAGTAGAAATGAGAAAGCTTTTTTCAAATTGGGCATCTAAAGACACTTCATATAATGGTTTTAAAATGTTAAAAATCAAATCCAAGTATGAAAAACAATTAGTAAGTAATTATACATTGGCTGATTGGCATATTTTTAAGGAAATACCAAGTTAGGTAAAGGGATAATATTTTTAAATGTTGTAGCTACTTTAATTGTCAAATCTTTAATAAAAACAATTTAAAGCATCAAGTACCTTCCAGATTTTGAGCCATGAACATAATTTTACCCAAGTTCTAACACACTCATAGTTGCCAGAGACTCTCCTGGAGCACTCCGAGGAAGGCGGCTTGCCAGCGTCAAGAAAATCTACACAAGCACCTAAAATTAGTATAATAAACCCCACCTGTCCTTTCTATTGCCTTTTGGTTAGACTTCCCTGAGGAGCTCGAATCAAGAAGGAACAAAGTGTTTTTGCTGTGGGCTGACTACTTGTGATCCAAGAGAACACTTAAGAATCTGAGACATCTAGAGAGCAAGGCAAGCAATGAACTGTGTGGTTAACAGAAGAGGGAGGCCAAGACAAATTCAGAGGCCTCAGGAGATATTTTGAACTTCTTTTCAAAGCTAAGTCTCCTCATTCCATTTCTGAAGACACTGAGCATCAGAGCAGGTACTCAAGGTCTCTCACTTAGCAAGTCTCAGAGCCAACAAGACTCAAACTCAGTTCTTCTGGCGCCAAGTCCCCTACTCTTTAATCCGTACTAAGTGCACATGCTTTCTGTATGTGTGTTTTTAAGAACCTTTAAGAGGAGTTTAAATTATTTTCTTTTGATTTGGATTATTTATTCATTTTGTTAGTCTCTTTTACCATTACTAAGTGCATTTCAGTCCTTGAGCTAAATTTCCCTCCCTTGAGGCTAAATTATCACAGAGCATTCTATTCACTTAAAAATAGTTGTACTATAAAAGAAAATACAAGTGGAAAACCTTGCCAACAATAAACATTCTAAAAAAAAAACTTAATGCACACCACTTTCATTCCTGCAGAAATGCCAAGTGCAAACCCACTGCACCTGCACTGCACGCTGTGGCAATCTCACAGGGCCAGGAGCTGGTGGCTGGCGGGCCCGCGGGCCTTTAGGTTTATGACTGCACTTGAGTACCAATTTAGTTTCTTTGCCAGTAGAGACAGGTGATTTAAAGAAACAAACAAATATTTCACGGGAAGGGGGCGGGCATAGGGAAGCTTGGGAAGAAGTAGCCAGTCACATGAAAATGAAGGAACACAGCCAATGTTTTGTTTTTTCAAGTTCTCAGTTGTACTTGACTACTGTCCCCTTCTCTGTCCCCTATTCCCGGGTGGGGGAGGAATTCTTCCCATTGGGCAACTCAGCTCCTCAGGCAGAAAGCTCAGTCTTGCTATTGGTTGACAGAAAGATATGTTAATTTGTTGATTCCTCCATCCACACAACAGTCTTTTATTGAACAACATATGATGTCTGTGTAGCCATTTCCATTCTTGATTTTTATGTGACCTAGCTCGGGATGAAAGTCGGTTTTCTCTTTTCTTGAATAGGGGTAGCAAGGACTTACTTTGCTTGGGGAAAGGATATGATCTGGCTCGTGAAGGCAAAGACACACTCATTGGTGAAACAGGGGCAGCTCTTTTGGCTCCTGCCTTTTCCTTCCCCGAGGCATGTCCTGGGTCAGTACACGTGTGTGCTGAAGCGGTGTGCTTAGACGGGCTAGAGCAGAGGGGCACCGGGCTCTCTTCTGCAGGGCCTTTGTTTTAGTCCAGAGAAATGTTTTTATGCTCGTTTAAAACATACTCTCTTAGGCAATGTATGTGTAGAATGGTTTCCTCAAGCCTACGTAGGTCTAGCCTCCTATAGTTTCCCCAACTATTCTTTAATTCTCTCTCTATAATTCAGAGTATAGTTTTTTGTTTTGTTTTTTAGTTTTCTCCCCAGATGAGTTTCCTGGCTCTAAAGCAGAGGTTGCAGACCAACAACCCGCCAGCCAAATACATCCCACTGACAACTTTTGTTCTGTACACTTAGTGTGATTTTGTAAAATTTTGAATTAGTTGCCAGTATTTAAAAATAACATTTCTAGGAACAATCCAGATTCGTAACACATCCTTTAAAAATATCAGGTCTGTAACATTTGGTCTGCCCTTCAACGCAGCAGTCATTTGATAGAGCTGAATAGTCGCCGCGGCCTTGAGACGGTGTGAACACGTTCAGGCCTGCACTGTTACCTGCACAGCCTGGACTCTGTAGCCATTGGTGTTTCCGACCCTTCCCCAAAGGATATGTAGGCTACGTGTTTCTCAAAGGAAGGAGAAAGAGTTAAAGTTATCATCACAGTAATGATAAGAGTAATAAAATAATCCTTTCATATATTGAGCACTAACCATGCCAGGCACTTGACATACCCTTGAAACCTCTCAGGAACCTCATCCACAACCCAGAAAGTTAAATTTTTTTGCCCAAAGTCATATATCTTGTGAGTGACTGAGTTAGGAATTGAACTCCAGGTCTATCTGACGCTAAAGCCTGTGCTTTTCATTTTATCATATTGTCTCTCAAAAGCATACCTCCCTCCCAAATAACCTTCCTGGAATTTTAGGCCTACCAGACGTTATGGATGCCAAGAACTGGGGTCCTATTGGCCACTGGTGTTTCGTTTCTATCAGGAAGAGGAGAGAGGCAAAGCGTGGTTATCATTGTTGAGGCTGCTTCTACTCTGTCGTATGCTCCAGCTAGAGACCTGCTCTGGGTGCTGATCATATAGCCATGTTCCTGGGGCAAAGGAATGTGTGTGAAAATTTGTTCTAAAGCAACTGGAAGCCACATAAAGTCTTCTAAGAACATTTCAATGAGTATCAGCAAAGGAGTAACTACTCAAATCTTTTAAAAATCTTAAGCTATGAAAATATAAAATCTTAACCTGTGCACATGGTTATTGTAAAAGGAAAACAATAAAAATTTCTTATTCTTGAAATTACATATCTTATTTATGTTATCTTTCTTTTGCTTGATCCCAGCCTTGTAGTCTCCTTAAAGCCTACTGTCTTTCAAATCCAGAATGTTGTAGATTTACTGTTGGTTTCCTTTTAACCTCCTTCACTTCTGTTTCTTTTCTTCCGAATTTCTCAAAACCTTAAACTAACTCCTTTGGTTTTTGCCATCTCCTTTTTAAAATGCTAGGAATATAAATAGTAACAAAATTTTCTTCTATGCATTTAGTTTTAGGCTAGGAAAATAAATGCTCTTCCTGGCAAAATACATATGCCCTATGTTAAGATTCTTTTGGTTGCGAGCCATAGAAATGTACTCAGTCAACGTAAATTGAAAAGGGGAGATTATTGAAAAGATAGGGACCAATGATAGGAACCTCAACTATTTGTTTAAAAACGACTTACTGGTGACTAGAATCAAGGACGATCTGATGGACCAGGCTTCAGGAGGCGTAGGAACTAGGGCAGCTTTGAGGTCCTCAGATGCAAATGTGCTTGGATATCCAAAAGATAACTTTGCTCCAACCATATTCTGTCTGTCTCCACTCAGTTTTCAAATCCCAGTGAAAACAATCTGGCCTATTCTAGGTGTATCTACTATTGAACTAATTAGTCATGGACAGGGGATGGCCACTGGGGAATTCTTAGGGCTGCTATGCATCACTATGAATATGGTGACAGGTTTACATTTTTTTATTTTCTTGTATGCTTATTTCTAAATCAGGCCTGTAGTCTATGTAAAAGTATATTTTATTCAGTGTGTGGAGCTCCATGAGATATAGTAAAATTATTTGATAGAGGCATTTAGAACGTTTAAAAGTCCAGAATTTCAGTTGTTTAGAGATTCAGCCTGAGAAATATCCCAGATCTTTTTCTGTAATAGGAAATAATTTGTCATGGCAATGTTTTGCAAGTTACATTAAAGTTCTATCATCTTCATGATTATTAATAATTATAACAAGGCATGGCCGTATGGGCTCATGCCTAAGAAATGTCTTCCTGGTTAATAAATGGATATGATGCTGCCTGCTGTCTGTGAGAAAGTGGTTACATCTTGAGTGGTTCTTCTGTTTCCTGGACAGTGAGCAGCATCGTCCATCCTTTGGTGGGTGAATCTAATGGCCTGGAAATGCTCAGAAGTTAATGCTGATAGACAAGCCATAGAAAACTTCTGTCTTGGTTCATACTAAAATCTTTCTGTACTAGGACAAGATAAACCTTCTGCTGCAAACATGAGCGTCCTCTCTTCTTCAGCCAAAAGTTCACTAGGGTTCAAATAATGTCTTAATGGATTCCAGCAAGATTTGGGGGGAGGGGGGGCTTAAGAAAGAAATTTCTGGTTTGCAAGCTGGAGGAATGCGTCTAGCACAGTACCAGCTCTGAAATCAGAACTCACCTGGATTCAAGTCCCAGGACAGCCTTCTAGTCTGCTTCCGATTTGGGGTGACTTGGCAGTCTGCCTTTATTGTTCCAAAATATTGCTGCCATTCTTTAATTGACAGCTCACATCCCACCTCTTCCATCACCCCTCCCAAGGCTGATGAGAAATCAGCCCCATCTGTACCCCAAATCTAGTCCATAAGACTCTCCCATTCAAGCAAATAGAGAGAGACAATTCTCAGTTGTTCATATTGATAAAGGAATATGTTCCTGTAACCTGTTATATCTAGTCTGTCAAGACTTTCCTTCCTCATTGAAAGGTGTATGACATATGGAGATAAGTAGTTCAGATGTTGAGAAGTGGTAGAAATGGAAGGCTGACTAAGGGCACAGCCAATGTGTTTGTGATGGTGAATTCTCGCTGAATTTTTGATACCTACCCTCTGAATAATCTCATTTTACTCCCTTATCTTAAATCAGTGGGCAGCTTCCAAGAGGGCAATTAAGTCATTTGAATAATGAATAATAATGTTTTATGTAAAATAAGAATTCCAGTTTTGAATTTTGAAGAACAGCAGAGAACAATTTTTAAAAACATCTATTAGCATCCACTTTCTTTCCTTTTTCATTTCTTCAGCCTGCACAGTTGTATTTGTTGTTATCACTGGAGTAGTAGTAGCTGCTCCCATTAGTAAACTCTAAGAACATTACATTCTTACAATGAATTCTCACAAGATTTGAAGGTATGCTTTGTACTGTTACAGAAGAAGAAACCAAGGCATTGAGAAATGTGGTAACATGGACAAGGTCGTGCAGCTAATAAGTAACAGACCTTGCATTCAAATTCAGACCCATCTGTTTCCAAAGCTGTTATATTATATACTATGTTATACTATACAATTCTATACTATTGTATGCTATACTATTCTATATTATACTATACCATTTTATACTAAACTATTCTATTCTATTCTATTCTATTCTATTCTACTCTATTCTACTCTATTCTACTCTATACTGTTCTATTCTATTCTATTCTGTTCTATTCTATTCTGTACTATTCTGTTCTATTCTATTCTATTCTATTCTATTCTATTCTATACTATTCTAAACTACACTACACTACACAATGCAGTGTGGTTGTAATCCTTTTAATGCTTGCTCAGTGGAAGAACAGGAAGCACAAACACAGGAGGCTTTGTCCATGTCCAGATCGAAGGAGGCCATAGGACCAGCTGATGTTAGAGTAATGACATTACTGCAAAGCTCCTCAACCACAACAAACAAACATCAGAGCATATGTTTAGTTATGTATTTCTTTATCCAATTTCTTCTGTGTGTTAATTATTTCTATCTGTTGTTTTACTACCTCCTATATTTTTATTGTGATAAAATATACATAACATAAAATTTAGCATTTTAACCATTTCTAGGTATACAGGTCACTGGCATGAAGTAATAGACATGGATGTGTAAGCATCACTATCATTCATCTTCAGAACTGTTTCATCTTCCTAAATGGAAACTCCATATTCATTGAAAAATAACTCCCAGTTCCTGCCCACTCTCAGATCCTGGTAACTGTCTTTCTACTTTCTGTATCTATGAATCTGCCTGTTCTAGAAACTTTATATAATTGGAATCATGCAATAATTATCCTTTGGTGGCTCATTTATTTCATTTAGCATAATATCTTTAAGGTCTATATAGGCCTGTTGTGTTATACATCAGAATTCCTTTCCTTTTTATAGCATGAATAATATTCCATTGTATGAACTATTAAAAGATGGACACATATTATAAATGTTAAGAGTTTATTTGAGCATTTGTCAACTAGAGGGGAGTAGCATCAAACCAGAACTGGTTAGGAGCGCTCCATGGACAGGAGCCAGGGAAAAGACTTATTTAGAGAAAGTGCAGAAAAGGAAATCATTTGATTGGCAATAGCTTAAAGCCTGGTTGGCTATTTGTGATTGGTTGTCCTTAATGTTTTGATTTTGTAACCTTGAGGCATTTACAGGCTCAGATTTTGGTTTGCTTATGTAGGTCACTATGGCATTCGGGCTACATCAGTCTAATGGCCTCCTTGTTTAATGTAACAGTATATAACACGTTTTATTTATTCATCTGTTGATGGACACGTGGGCTGCCTATTGTGAGCAATGCTGCTATGAACGTGGGCCTACAAATATCTGTTCAAGTCCTTGGGTTCGATCCTTTAATGTATATACCCAGAACTGGAATTGCTGGATCATATGGTAATTCTTTGTTTAATTTTTTGAGGAATCTCCACACAGTTTTCCACAGCAGCTGCACCCTTTTTCTTTCCCACCAGCTCTGCCTCCTTCTCTTACACCCATACTTGTAGGTTATAAAGCCCTCTAATGCGTGGCTGTGACTTCTTCAGTCTTTTGCCCTTTAACAGCTAGTACAATACCATTCACAGGAAGGGTGTTGAGTAAAAGACTTGCTCATTGTGATGGAGATCATGATGCTGAAACTTCTTCAGCAACTTATTGGGCATGAATTCCTCTAGCCTGTATTCTTCCCTACCTTTTCTCCCTCTGCTGCTCCCAACCTCGCAGAATAGCCATGAAAATAATGAGATGCTGTCTGCAGGAAAGAAATAAAAGTATAGCTATGCCTCTTTGCATACCAATGAGGTGTTTCAGAGAGTGGCAGCCTGGTATTTGGGTGTTGATTTATGATGGCAAGTACATGTTTGGCAGGCTGAACCCACATCTACAATTTAAATGACTACTTACAAAATAGAGCCTTTTTCCCTTAATATCTAATTAGAACCAATGACTAGCATTGTACATGAAAAAACAGTTATGTCTAAAACAAAGTTGTAATCCCATTGCAAAAGAAGTTATCAGTGTGGAACTATCAAAAAACACTTGGTCCAGGAATGGAACCCTGACAGAATGCACACTGTAAAGTGATGCATGATTGTGTTCAGCAGTGGATTCTGCCCTCACTTTGAGGAACTTGAAAAGAAATGGGTAGACTGCTTTTGGTTCATGCTGGAGACAGAATAGCACCTTCAGGGATATGCGTTTCTCATGTAACTCTTCCCAGGGTCCTCGTGGTATATTTGCATCACCTCAGCTTTTTGGAATTATGTGAATATCTCAAATAAAAACTAATATGAAAATACTCTGTTCACATGCTTTCCAAAATTTTTTTTTTTTTTTTTTTTTTTTTTTTTTACCTTTGACAGAGAAGGACCAAGCTGAGTGTAAAGGTACTTATATATTGGATCACACTCTTACTGCCACTAGCCCTGGCCCTTGACCCAGGCTGGGTAGGGGAAGCAGAGTCGGGTACTATTGGTGAGAACTGTGTGTTCAAGTCAGCGTGCTGTGTCATGGAATTAACAGTGTGTCATTCTGGGTTTTCCTCTTCTTCCTTATGCTGCATGGTATGAATCCAAAGTTCACATGGAGGTCATGATCACTGGACATTGGCTGGGACTGAGAGGTCTCTGCCGGGTCAGGCTGCCCAGATGTGAACTGTGCTTGGGCTGAGTTCAGTTCGTTTCCACTCTCTTGCTCCTCACTCCTTCCTTCTCCCTTCTTAGTCTTTCCAGCTGCTACTGGAGATGTTTTTTCCTCTGCTTAAGGTAATAACTGACTTAGTGTTGAAGCCAAGCTACAGGCAAGCAGTGAAAATAAATTTGCAGGGGGCTTATTTTCATACCGTTAAAAAAAAGACTTGGAGTCTTTTTTGGAAGTTCTTGTCATCCAAGAAACTGCTTCAAGAGCATCTTTCTCTCTAGAGTGCACTTAGCTGGGCACTAAAACACACACAGGGAGAACATGATTGATGTATGTTGAACTAGGTTTTGAAGCTGAGTGATACAAACATTCCCTCAAAAAATAAACAAATGGGACTACATCAAACTAAAAAGCTGCTGCACAGCAAAAGAAACCATCATCAAAATGAAAAGGGAACCCACTGTATGGGAGAACATATTTGCCAATGATACATCTGATAAGGGGTTAATTTCCAAAACACATAAAGAACTCATACAACTCAACAAAAGGAAGACTAACAATCCAATTTAAAAAATGAGCAAAGAACCTAAATAGAACTTCTCCAAAGAGGACATACAGACAGCCAAGAGACATATGAAAAAATGCTTAACATTACTAATCATCAGAGAGATGCAAATTAAAACAACAATGAGGTATCACCTGCCAAAATGGCTGCCATCAATAAATCAACAAACAAAAGTCCTGGCAAAGATATGGAGAAAAGGGGACTCTAGCACACTGCTAGTGGGAATGCAGACTGGTGCAGCCACTATGGAAAACAGTATGGAGTTTCCTCAAAAAATAAAAAATTCCATTTGACCCAACAATCCCGTTTCTGGGAATGTATCCGAAGAATCCCAAAACATCAATCAGAAAGAATATATGCTCCCTTATGTTCATAGCAGTGTTATTTACAATAGCTAAGATCTGGAAACAGTGCAAGTGCCCATCAGTAGATGAGTAGGTAAAATAGCTGTGGTACATCTACACAATAGAATGCTATGCAGCTGTAAAATAACAACAACAACAGCAACAACAATAATAATAATAATAATAATAATAATAATAATGATGATAATAATAAAGGAACTCTTACCCTTTGAGACAGCATGGAGGGACCTGGAGAAATACTATGCTAAGTGAAATAAGCCAGTCAGAGAAAAACAAATATCACATGATCTCACTTATCAGTGGAATCTAATGAACAAAATAAACTAACAAAATAGGCCCAGAGACATGGAAACATGTCACAGATTGTTGAATCTCAGAGGGAAGCAGGGAGGGGGGGTGGGAAGAGATTAACCAAAGAACGTATATGCATATATGCACAACCAATGGACACAGACAATAGAGCAGAGAAGGCCTGGGGTGGAGTGGGAGCCGGGTAGAAAGGGGTAATGGGGGGAAAATGGGGGACATCTGTAATACTCTCAACGATAAAGATAAATTTTTAAAAATCAAACAAAAGTGCTATTTCTTACAATGCTGTGCTCTTGTGTGAGTGGCTGCTGCATCCCATGGTGCACCTCCACTCTGTTGCACACTGTTGACCTCAAAGTCCCCTGGTTTGTTAGGCAACTCAGAGTAATAGCGATGATGTATTAGAAAGAGGTTGGAACCCCAGTTCTGTCATTTTAAAGTAGGCGACATAGGAAATTGCCTTGGTGTTGTCATCTGTGCAGTTAGAATCTATGTACAAACTTCACAAACTCTGCAAAACACCAACAGTACCTGACCCATAATAAGTGCTTCATGAGAATCAAATTCCTTTCCTCTTCATTATTTATTTATTGTTGTCTCTTCTCGACATCAGATTTGATAAGTGAGAATTGTCCATTGCCATAGTCTTTAATTTCCTAATATAATTTTCCACCCTTCAGAATAATTGTGGCTGTGAGTATTTATTTTACACCTTCCTGCCAACTCAGGTACAACTGTCATTCACTAGCCACAAAACAGGAGGTTTTGTGAACTTCAGCTGGGAAGAGCACACCTCGCTGAGACAAGCAACCACTCTTATCTTAGACAAATGTATGTGTCCTTGCTTGACACATTCACTAGAAAGAATTAAAAGATCATGGTTGGAAATCATCTGAGAACTCAATGCATAGATTTCTGGGAAGCACTATGTTCCTAAAAATTCTCATGCTGATACTAACAAATGTTTTCATCTTCTCTTTGATTTATATCCTAGTAAGTGATTCCTTATAACACACCTGCATCTACAGCAAATAGATCAACTTTAAATAGTGGAATTTTAATGTAGAAAAAAAGGCATGAAGAATAGGTCAAAACCATGCAAAGAATCCATTTGATGACAACACTTAAGAAACCTTAAAATCAATAGTTAAACCATGTTTTTCTAGCAAATGTGGTATTGGTAGTCTCAGCCTTGTGAAATTAGGAACTTTTCTGTTTAGATCCACTTAAAATCTAAATCTATATTGATAAAGACACATTGCATATTTTTAAAATACAAACCTCTTATCTCAAATCACATGCCTTATACATAATTCATGTGAAAGAAATGTTACTTGGTTTAGTATGGCCAAATTATGTTTGTTGTATCGACAATAAACATTTCTTCTCTTCTTTACCCACAGTCCTCCAAGAAGTATTGGGTGAGGGCACTGAAGTAGATCATTTGAGTACCTGTAGAGAGGATGGATGATAGCACATATATAAGCTTTCTGTGTGAACTCTTTTTAGGTCGTTTTAGAAAACTGACTACAAAAAAATTGTAACTATAATAAAAACTTGAACTTTATAAAATATTTCTAAATGTAAATGTTCATTTAATTTATTCCTAAATTAGACATATACTGGGTGTTGAGTTCTGTCAGATTTGAAAATTGTAATTTCAGCTGGTTTTCAACTAGGACTACAATAGGAGAGAATAAGGATTCACTTTTATGTATGTGAGTGGGCGAGTGGGCGGCTAGTGGAATTTTCTCAGCTTTCTGAATGGGAAAAACGTATGCAGTCATTTCTTTTTATCTCAGGGCCTTTGCGTGGGTGTTTTGTTGTCTAAAAGGAAAGAGGGGGCAGTTCATTTTGCCACTCATCGCAGTGACTCAGCAAAATGCAACTGATTGTCCTGCATGCACAACCTAGAGATGGAAAGGGCGGCCAAGCGGATCACCATCAGCCTTCCCCACCCAGTGCAGTCACCACAGCCAGCCGCTGACCTTTCCTCTGGCTTCCGACATTTTGGGCCCATTATAAATCATCCAGTCCACTTTAACTGGTTTATTGCTAATTCTGATTAATAAGCAATTCAGATTCCCATTTTCAGGAAGGCTAAAAAATTAACTGATTGGTGTTTGGCTTACACATTGAGATTCAAAGTTTCTACCCCTTTAAAACAGATAGATATTGAATATTCCCTCTAATATTTCCTGAGTACTTTCTTTATTTCATTAAATTCAGCTGTTATATCAACATATTCGTATGGGTACAGGTTTCCATGGGGAAAACAGGACCCCAAGTTCTTGTTCCAGCCCTGGAAAATATATCTTTCCCCAGATTCCAGGTGTTAGAATACTGGCTTTGAAAAATCTTTATCTTGTGTTGATAAATAGTGATTGCTTATACATATTTGAAAGTGGCCCTGAATGAACTCTGGATCTGTGGTCTGGAATGGGAGAGGGTACTATAAGAATCCTAAGTACTCCTCTCTCAGCTGAGTGGGCTGCAGAGGAGACAGTTTGCTACAACACAGCAATTTCCGGAGGCTCTTTTCATTTCTAACAGAATCCTTAAAAGCTCTCCCAGAGAGTGCACCAGATGTACTTCTGTTTCATTGGCTACGTTAGCAGGATAGAGGGAAGTGAAGAACTGTTCACCAATGAGATTTCATCTGTGCTGCCCTCTAATGGAGTGTGCTTCTTCCACAGGGCTAGGGTTATAATCTTACTTCATATTTGCTATTGTCAAATCCAGAGGAACTGAAATGGATCTGAGTTTTGCAAACTTGACCCTTTACCTGGAGCAGTGAGACAAATCTTTATGTGCTCAGATCACTAAGCCATTCTTTACAGATTCATATACATTTTCATGTTTATGAGCAAGTACCTCCTATTTGCACAATGACCACATATCCCCCCAAAGTAATCAGCACACATGGTCTGATAATTATGGGGCATATGAAGTAGAAGATTTGAAAATAGAACTGTCTCAGAAATTCCAGGATATATGGTCAGAGTTGTTATGTGCTAGGCCCTGTACTAGACTTTTTATATAAGCTATCATGTCAAATTCTTATGAGTATATAAGGTAGACCTGATTATCCTCTTGTAACTCAAGAGAACTGAATCTCATACTGAGAGTGTGTGATGTATTCAAGCAAATGGTAATAAATCATCACATCCAGGTTGAGTTGTTTGTTCTGCCCACATGGCATCCTGCCTCTCTCATGGCCTAGGGCTATACAACAGGTAGATTCTTTGTGTGAGTAATGACATGCCAGAGTGAGAAGCGACCAGGGAAATTAGTGTGTGGATAAAAGCTGAGGTGGGACACTATGGTCTGGTTGGTCTTAAGTGTAACATTTCCAGAGGTAGAAAAAATACATTTAACAAATATAAGGATCTTGATAGAACCTAGGATCATATCTGGCTCTATTTGTTCTGTGACAGAATGAAAAAAAAAATCATATTTTTTCAAATAAAAGATGTTTGCTATCTTATCCAAATATTTTATGATATGACTTATTCCTCTGGGAATAATATTAAATTAAACCTTTAGTTTCTCAAGCTGATGTGAAAATTTTCTGCTTATGCAGGCAGGCATTCTCTGGAACAGAAATTTGGAGTTATTTTGCAGAAGATATTTTTGCATAAATTGTTTTGAGCAATTTTCTCAGGCTGTTTTCTGAGACAGAAATGGCAGTAGAGAACCCAGGAAAAGAAACGTGTAGAAATATATCAACTGAGGACATCTTTGACTTTGAATCAGAATAATAATAGCACCAATAGCTTTATTAGTATAAAGCAATATGTTTTGGGAAGTAACCAGGAATTGGCTTGAGAGCCAGGAAATTTCAGAAGCCCTCCTGACTTGGGGATCTGAGACACTTGACCAATTACAATGGGAGGAGAAGTGTCTTGAGAGACAGATGCGCCCATTCCTTTTTCTCCACCTCTCGCCTGGACACTCACATACAGCCAGCATGCTACTGCTTTTGCAATATTGACTTCAGATAATACATTCAGACATGTAGATGAGAGCTTTACTGTACACAGAAATTTGCTGACTTATGGCCCATAGCTGAATTTTGAACTCTTTAGAAGTAAACGTTCACAAAATTTTCCAGAGCTGTATAGCGTGTGAATGAGTTCTGGCCATCATACAGAATGGCTGCTTTGTGGTGACTTACTGAACAGACACATTCCGTACGATCCACATTTGTACCAGGGCAGAAGAACAGCTGCTATCCTTTCTTCTCAACAAAGGACTCTTGTGTTCGAACAAAAACGATGTACTGTATGCCCAGCAGCAGAAGGGAGTCTGAGCAGTGATGTCAAAGTATACCATGATGTCACCACAATTCACAAAGAATTACAGTTAATGCCATGTGAAGTAAGGCCAAATTCAACACTTTCCCTCTTGGGTACTTCACAGTCTGAGAGACAGAAGCAAGGCCAGGGGTCAGGCCTTTGTATAATTTTGTTTCACATTCTCCAGACACCCTAATTTTGGAAGCAGGGGAGGGAGAAGACAGCTTGTTAAAGAAAAGTCCCCTGACCATGTGCTGAGAATGAATTCTAGAGTCTGTATGCACACTATTCTATAGTAGGCTAATTCTTAGGATTTCTGCTGAAGACTACCAGACAAACACATTTAACTAAAAACAGACCCTGAAATAAATAAGAAAGGCAAAACAAATTAAACTGGTAGCACCTGAGAAATTTAATATATCTTGGAAATAAGGCAGCCATTCTCTTTTTTCCTTTTCAGGGTGTTTATCCAGCCATTAAATAGATCAGATTCTTTTTTTCTTTAAAGAAGCATTTTCTTTTTTAAAAAAATATGTTTTTATTGATGTCAGAGAGGAAGGGAGAGGGAGAGAGAGATAGAAACATCGATGAGAGAGAAACATTGATCAGCTGCCTCCTGCAACCCCCTACTGCAAATCAAGCCTGCAACCAGGGCATGTGCCCTGACCAGGAATCAAACCTGCGACCTCCTGGTACATGGGATGAGACTCAACCAACTAAGCTACACTGGCTGGGCAACTAGATCAGATTCTTCATCTCCAGAAAGGCAGCTCAGGAAAAACTCTTAAAAATATTTGCAATCAAATAAATTCACCGCTTTTTCTATCAGCTGTCTTATACCCCTAATATTGACATTTCCCTTTTCTTCCATTTACTTTATAATATAAAGAGATCACCACAGAACCAATGGTGACCCCTCAACATCTCTAAAACTGTAGGGTAAGCAAGCTAATGGGGAGCACAGGAAAACATCTGTAGCTCAAACAATAAAGAGGATAGAAATGGGACCTTTTTAAAATGCACCTGGCCAAATCTCATTCCTATGGAACCAGGTTCTCCTTTAGATAACCACAGAGATGGTTGAAGTCCCTACCCTTCGATGGGGGTGGGGGTGGGCAGGTTGGAGATGGAGAAGACTATGGCTCTGGTCCAGCCAAAGGGCTAGAGCTTATGCAGAGTAGTGGGAAGAGTCAGGTCAGAGGGCTGTCCAAGCTAAAGACCCTCAGGAAGAGCCAAGAGTCAGGCGCTAAGGAGATCAAGTACAAAGTGTGTTTCCAGGTCCAGGGTTGGTGTCCGAGCTAGGGCGTGATGCCCAGAGCACTGTGCATAGTGGGAAAGAGGTCAGAAGGAGACTTGGTTGGAAGTAATAAGCATTATACCCCAAGGCACTTCTGGAGTACTGGATGAGGACTAGAGACGTAGCAGGCGAAGTGACAAGAAGAAATTAACCTCTCAGATTACAGTGCTGAAAACTGATTCAAACAGACCTTTTTCCTTTTGACAGAGAGCTCTGTTTTGGTCTTTGAAATTAGTGGCAGAGAGTTTACGTGGTGGAAGCTGTTGTTATGTTCTAGGTTGGGACAAGGAGGAAATTTTTTGGAAACCATCATGTATCCCTGTCCCTTGTGCCCTTGCCTGCAGAGTAGGCCCTCGTTATCCACAAGGGATATGTTCCAAGACCCACCCTGCATGCCAGAAACTGCAGATAGTACTGAACTCTATATATACCGTTTTTTCCTATACATACACGCCTAGGATAAAGTTTCATTTATAAATTAGGCACAGTAAGAGATTAACAACAGCAACTAATAATCAAATAGAACAATCATAACAATGCACTGTAATAAGAGATATGTGGATGTGGTCACTCCCTTCAGGGATTCCTTGCTGAAGTTTTCATATAGGGTCCATGCTTTCTGGTGTGACATGTTGTGGTCATTCAGAGCACGTGTTCTGATTCTGTCTTCCACCCTCCAATTTGGCGCCTTTCCCATCTTACCTGAGCACGCATCACGCACTAGGGCCATCACTTTTGCAGTTTGAGATGCAACAACCAAACTAGCACAAGTTTATTTATCCTTCTTCACAATTTCATGAATACAAGATTCATTCTTACCATAGATCTTAGCAACCTCAGCGTACAAGTTTTTTTCTTTCCTTATTACGTTGAGAACGTTCACCTTTTTTCTTAAAGAAAATACTTCATGGCTTCTCTTTGGCATTTCTGAATTGCCAGCATTGCGCATTGAGGCCATGATTAAGTAAAACACGTGTTACTTGAACACAAGCACTGTGATATTTGGACAGTCGATCTGATGACTGAGATGGCGACTAAGGGGCAAGGAGCATTTACAGCGTGGAGACGCTGGACAAAGGGATGATTGTCTCTCCTGGCGGGACAGAGCAGGACAGTACAAGATTTCATCACGCTACTCAGAATGGCAGGCGGTTTAAAACTTATGAAATGTTTATTTATGGAATTTTCCACTTTATAGTATCAGACCGCTGTTAACTGTGGAAAGTGAAACTGCAGATTGGGGGAGCTACTGTATACTTCATTCATGCATTCAACACATTTTTATTAGTTACTTGTTATTAGATACTTTGTGGTTTTATGTTTTATTGGGAGGTGGAAAATAAACATCAAACTTAATAAATCATATTGTATTATATAAGTGCCATAGAATAAAAGGGGAAAAAAAATGGGACAAAGTAAGAGAACTTGGATCTAGGGAGGGAATCAGCTTTAAATAGTCTGCCCAAGTGTCCATCAATAGATGAGTGGATAAAAAAGCTGTGGTACATATACACAATGGAATACTATGCAGCTGTAAGAAAGATCTCTTATCCTTTGAGATGACATGGAGGGACCTGGAGAGCATTATGCTCAGCAAAATAAGCTAATCAGAGAAAGACAAATACCACATGATCTCACTTATTTGTGGAATATAATGAACAAAATAAGCTGATGAACAAAACAGACTCAGAAACATTGAAAGGAGTACGGTTCAGACTGACAAACCTCAGAGTAGGGAACTGGGGGGCTGGATGAGATACACCAAAGAACTTATATGCATGTATGTGTAACCAATGGACATAGACAACAATGCTGAGGCGGGATGAGGAGGAGGGTATGTAGGAGGGGAAAAGGAGAAACATTTGTAACAAAAATAAATTAATAAAAATTGAAAATAAAATAAAAATAAATAAATAAATAGTCTGGTCAAAGTAGGCCTTATTGAGAACGTGGACGTTTACAGAAGACTTAAAGCTGCTGTAGAGTTGTCTAAGGAAGGATGTTCCACTCGGAGGTCACAGCTGTGCTGTTCTGAGACGAGAAAGCGCTTGGTGTGTTTGAAGACAGCAAGAACAGTGAGCCAGAGGGAGATGAGGTCAGAAAGGTAATTCAGCTAAATGACACAGGTCCTTGTGGGCCATTGTAAGGAGTCTGGTGAATCCAGGAGGGAACTGAGCAGTCCTACCAGTGATGGGTGAACCCAGTGGAGGGAATGCCATATATGGGAAGCATTCCTTTGAAAACCTTTGCCTGAAGTAAAAGGAGTTAATGCTTTCACACAGTTTTTTTGTTTGCTTTTCACATAGTGGTATATAAGAGTATAACAGAGCGACATCTCATCTGGCCTAATAATCTATGGTGTTTACCAGAATTTCCCTGTGACATGTGTGTTAGCTATCGAACAAAAGTAACTAATTTTAAAAATATATATATTCACTCTCCCTGGCCGGTTTGGCTCAGCAATAGAGCATCGGCCCGCGGACCAATGAGTCTTGGGTTCGATTTCGGTCAAGAGCATGTACCTCAGTTGAGGTTCGTCCCCAGCCCTGGTCGGGGTCCTGTGGAAGGCAACCAGTCAATGTGTCCCTCTCACATCGATGTTTCTCTCCCTCCCACTCTATCTGAAGATAAATAGAAAAATATACTCAGGTGAGGATTTAAAAAAAATTATATATATATATATATTTTTTTTCACTTTCTTCCTAAAAAAGAAAGGAAAAAAAAAGCCTGTTTATCTGTTTATAGGACATACTTCCAAAGCTCCTGAATGCAAAGATCCCACTTTTTTCCTGGTGCTCCATCTCAGTGCTTAGAGCTGTAGGCTGCTGTTGCTTTTGGCAACAAGGTGTAGCTGACAAAAATATGTTCATCCTCCTTCTAGTCTCTTCACTGCCCTCTGACCCCCAAGAGAAACCTGACACGTCATAGAATTGAGGGATCACTCATCTGTGACAGCTTGGATTGCAATTCCAGCATCACCATTCCCAGTCAGCTGATCTTGGGCAAGCTGTTAAGCCTTTCTGAGTCGGTTTTATTTTTGTAAAATAGACACAATTTTAGCTAATTTTCAGGGATATTGTAAGAATTAATTGAGAAGATGTATGTTGAACCTAAATACAGCAAGTGTTTGGAAAACGCTCATTTGCTTTCCCTCCTCCAGGTGGCTTTCCTCTCTGCTTCCTCCTCCTCCATGCCACTTTGACCTTCGGTCCTAGTGATTTTACTCCCTTTCTGTTCTCACCTGTTTTGAGGAAATGATCGGATTAAACTCATTCACCCTAGATTGGGACCATGCCTACACAATTTGTGTGTATTCCCCACTGCACCATAATAGTCAGCACAATGCCTTATGCTCAGTTGATTTGGTTTAATTTAAGTGTAATCAACAGCTTCATGTGTTAGTCCTCCCAAAGGCATTTGAACAACAAACAAAGGACTACACCAGTGGTTCCCAACTTTTTAAGACAAAGGGGTCCTTTATTATTTTTTTTCCTATGGGCCTTGTGTTTTGGAAGTTTCCATTTACTCAAAAACACTGAATGTATTAAGTAATAATTTGTTTTCCCATTTTATGACTTAAAGACCTGAGTACAATTAAGAATAAATGCAATAAATATCAGGATTGAGCTTATTTGTATAATGAGATGGTTGGTGTTTTGGGGACCTTATGTGATTTTATTGCCAGTAAATATATTTCCATTAGGCTTTTGGAAATACTAAACATAGCTCATGGATCACTATTAGCACCTTTGTGAATGACCAAGGATCTTGTTTTCTCATATTGAAAACCATAGTTGAAAAGAAACAAGTCTGTAAAGGAGGAAATTTGGGCCCTCATAGCAAGCCATGAGAGGTGTAGGGTGTGTATATGTATATGTATATGTATATGTATATGTATATGTATATGTATATGTATATGTATATGTATATGTATATGTATGTGAGGGTGGAGGAGGGGACAGTCAAGGAGGTATGGAGCAAAGGTATAGATGAGGAGTGGTACCTTCCCATTTACTTCCTATATGTGCTTCCAAATCACAGAGTACAGATGAAGCTATTTATTCATCCTTGTGCATAAGTCTGCCTCTGCTAGGGGTGATCTGATAGAAACATTCCACCGTGTTATCACTCTTCACCACTGCCATAATACACACTGTGTAGTGTGTGTTTTCATGGTTCATAGGCATCCTACTCTAACTTAGTTAGGAATCCCAAGTTAGAATTTTGGTTTTATTAGTTACCAGCTATGTGACCTTAGGTAAATTGTTTATCTTCTCTAAACCTCAGTGTTATAATCTGTACTTGAAATCATTTCAATCTTAAGAGAATGCTAATCTTAAGAGAAATAGCTCAGGGGAATTGCCTGAAAGATAGTCATCCAATTCATTTCTCTGACTTTGGAATGCTAAATTGGTTTAGTCTCCTTGCATGGCAGTCACCGTCTATTGGATTTGGCTTCTAGAGCACAGTGTCGTAGAGGATCTGGGACCACATGAAATCTCAGTGGCAAAGAGTGCTGCCCTTGATTAGCAATGTCTGCTGTGTATCCTGGAAGGAAAAACAGCCACACATGGGCCATATTTTTGCCAGCCCAGCTCTGTTAAACCAGGTCGTCACAATGCTGTGTGTCTGGACTATTTGTTTTGGCTTCTTAAATTTGCTTTTACCAAATGTTCCCTAACCATGAGGACTCAAAAAGGTTATTGAAGAACCTGTTCTTTGAAACTCCCTGCATGTATTTTCACAGATGTTACTGGGGCATTGTTACACGGCACTGTCTTTCAGAAAACTCCCAGCAGATGTATATCTACGATTGCAGTACCCTGAGCAATTCTGGTTCTCCTGAGCCAGTTGTCTTTCATTCATTACATAAATATTTAATCAGCATCTACTACAAGGAATGCACTACCTATACATTTTCTAAAAGATCCAGTAGGTGCTGTCACCCTTGCAATTCCTCGTGTTTTCTTCATTTCTAGGAAACTCACATCCAGCTATGTGACCCCCTCTTGCAAATGTATAGGACTTGACAGTGTACATTTTATGTAGTTCTCTCATTTTTTACTTGATTCATCTTTCTTGCCCTCATTTTTCTCTTTGCCCCATTTTCCCATTTTTTTCAAGAATTACATTACTTTGTATCATATGTATATGCTAGAAATCTTCTTCTAATAAGATACAGCATAAACAAATCAATCAATATCTAAATCTTTTGAAGATAATGTTGGAGATATACTATTTTCCCTGTTAACATAAATAGTACATGAGTTATAATGTATGTAAAAGCACACTCTTCCCCATAAAGTTCTATCTGAATTAAATAATTATAAATAAGACCAGCTGTGATCAGATTTGCAGAGTTTAGTTTTCCATATTTGTCTTTCCCAGTGCTGAAAATAAAGGGATTTAAAAGTTTCTTACCTCATGGTGTTGGATCAAGAAAAGCTTGACATCACTGGCTCAGTATTTAATGCTGGAAGTCGAGGTTCTTATGGGAAACCACTTGAAGTGTGGCCAGTGTGAACCCATCTCAGTCTGCGGCATGGTATCTGCTTATGGATTGTGTTTATTTACGTTCTCCCAATTATGGACGTGCTGATCTTTTTTTTCTCCTGTGGCTCCTAGTGAAGACATTTTATTATACATATTTCAGTGTCTAGAGAGTTTCAGCCTGGTGTTCTGCCTGTTCGCTTGCTATCGGCTCTGTAAAGTTAAGGAAGAAACCGCTATCAGCACACACTGTAGGCCTGATGCCTAAAATCTGCACGACACACTGCAGGTCTGGGAGCCAACTTGGACTGGATGTCAGAGTCCTACTTCTTTGTTTAGGGAGCGTTTTCCCCCTATTTCTGGGAGACCCTGAAGGAGAATGAAGAACTCAGCACCGCTAAGTGTGAGAGTTCTACTCGGAAGATGAAAGACTGCATGTCTATGTACATACGTGGACTCAAAAAGCATATAGTCAAGATAGAAAAGCAGACGTTGATGACCTCGCTAATGGCGTTTCAACAACAAAAACATCTTGGAGTTTGTCACGTTTTATGTCATCTGAAACAAAAGCTTTGTTTAAAAGAAAAAAGAAAGGAAAAGCAACACTGCGATCATTTTAGGTGGGGGTGGGTGGGAGAGATTAGACACAGTATTGAGCTGACACCTACTAGCAGAATACTAATAAACTGCTTTAGGCCAAAATATCCAGTTAGTTTTCCATTCTTTACAAAAACTGCTATGCAATTGCCAAAGTTATGAGTGGTCATTATCTCACTTTCATGTTGTGTAGAATGGGATGGGTCTGGGAACTCAATGACAGGAACATTGCCTTCCATGACATTTCACTAATACCGAGTGTAGGTGCACTGGGAAATAGTCTTAAAAAGTATAGCCCTTTAGAGTAATTCTTGTTCATGCATCAGGACAGAGGTTTCAGTTTGGCCTCTAATTGTCATTAATGGTATGTCTGTTTCTCTGTATACACAGATACAAGCAAACAAGTATAAACCCACATATAAACATTTTGCATACATGTGCATCATCAATGATTGCAATCTCAGGTTGCCTCTCTGTAGCCTACATTGAAATTATTAGCACATAATTTTTTTGGTGTTATGTGTTTCACTGATTCACCAACATTCATTGTGCGTCTCAAATATCAAATACTGTACTAAGCAGCAGAATAACAAAGATTAATAAAACAGGAGTTCTCAAATAGCCTATGATCTGATGCAGAGACAGACAATAGATTAAACTCAATATATATTATATAACTGTTTGAATTGAGAATATATAAAAGAAACCCCAAAATAATACTGGCTTAATTAAACACATACAGGATTTACTCTCTCACAGAAAATAAGTCAAGGTGTTATCAGCCCAAGTAGGGTTCCAGAACTAGGCTCTTTCTCTTTCTGCCCTGCTTTCCTTAAAGCAAGGTTCCAGTCTCAGGACTGTCTCATTCTTCAAGATAGCAGCTGGAGCCAACAGGGAGGCAGGGAGGCCAAAGACAGAAGGGACCTTCCCCAGCTAAGTCGACTTGCTTAAGTAGCCGCCCCAGGAATCCCACACACTTCTACTTTATTTCACTGATTACAACTTGGTCACATAGCCAATGATAAATATATTCTTTCAACTGGATACATTGCCACTCCAAATAAAATTGAAGTTTTGTTACTGAGAAATATAGGGAAGATGGATATTGGGTAGCAACCAGTTATCTCTGCCACATGAACAAAAGACTGAGGAAGCATGAAGCAGTTAACTCTGGAATCTGAAAAAGGCTTTTCTGAGAAGGAGACAATTTGGGGTTTGAAGGATGAATAGGAGTTTGCCAAGTAAAGAATTGGGATAGTTTGCTAAATAAAGTTTGCCAAATAAGGAATTATCTCCAGACAGAAATAACAGCGTATCAAAGACACAGAAGGTTCTGACATTATACCTTCCAATGAAGCCCATTCTTATTCCTAATTTTCCTCTGTAACTAATGATAGCTCTTAAAATAACTAGTTTTTTAATTAATCGAACAGTTATAAAAGATCAACAGATTAAGATATGTCAACAATAATTTTCCTGATGTAACTACAGATAATTTTCTACTTGGACCAAAATAAGAACATTTTATCTGATGATAAAGTATTCCACATTTTAAAAATAATTGAGTTAGAATATTTTGGCATCTTAAAAAGGAATTGATACAGAGTGGGGGAAAGCAATTGTGTCAGGGCAATGTTTGTCTTTTCAATTCTGAATACAAACAAAGCCCAGTTAGAACTGACTTGATCCATATCCTGGGGTCCATAAACCTACGCTGAGAGCTCTTGATGGTCTGCCCAAGTTAGCCTTAAAATATGTCACCTTCTATTTAGCTGTTACGAACATGACTGTGACTTTGGATCTGTGAAGCTGGATTGTTCTTTTCTTAAAATGACTTAAGAACTATAAGAAATCTTTAGGATTAGAGAGATTTTCATGATTATCTTCTTTTGGCTCCTTTAGAGACATCAGAGCCTAAAAAAATTCCAGAGAAACTTGAATCTTTTGGGAAACCTAAAGTTTCTTTAAGAAATAAACCTAGTCAGCTTTGAGACACCTGAGAGTGTGAATTCCCATGCCCACTGCTCATCTTGCCCTTGCACAGAGCTGAGCATCTTGTAAGAGAAAGGTCATCTCTTTCCAACCCCAAACAGCAAAAGTCGAGTCAGTGACTCTTTGAATACTGCCTAAATTAAGATGGCCATGTTTTCTCTAAGGATTCGACCCTACTAAGGCAATCAGATGATTTGATCATCTGATATTTTGGTGTTTTGGGGTTTTGTGTGTGTGTGCGTGTGCGTGTGCGTGTGCGTGTGTGTGTGTGTTGTTGTTGTTGTTTGTTGTCCGCCAAGTTTGCTTTTTGCTTTCTTTTTTTTTTTTTTAAATTATTGATTTGAGAGAGATAGAGAGGAATGAAGAGAGAGACACCAATTTCCACCTATTTATGCTTTCACTGGTTGCATTTATTTTTTAATGTTTTTATTGATTTTTAGAAACAGAGGAAGGGGGAGAGAGAAACGCCAATGAGAGATAGACATTGATTGGCTGCCTCCTGCACGTTCCCTACTAGGGATCAAACCCACAACATAGGCATGTGTTCTAAGAGGGAATTGAACCAGCAGCCTCCTGGTGTGTGGGACGACACTGAACAACTGAGCCATACCAGCTGGGTACTGGTTGCTTCTTGTATGTTCCCTGACCGGGGATCAAACCCACAATCTTAGCATACTGGGACGACACTCAAACCAACTGAACTACCCAGTCAGGGCCTACTTTTTTGCTTACTTTCTAATTAGCTAGTATCTACGCAAGACTAAAATATGTTGTAAACCTCACAGCGACACCTCCCCTTTGCCTGGTTAACTCTGAGTCCTTATTCATATCTCAGCTCAAAAGACTCTTCCTTAGGGACTTCTCTGGCCTCCCAAACTAGCTCAAATTCTCCATATTTTATGCTCTCAGAGTACCATGTATCTGTGTTTTATATCTTGTGTAATGATTATCACTATATATTTATTGTAGTTGATGATTTGAGTAACATGTGCCCCCACCACTAGACTCCCATGAGGGTGGACCCCTACGTGCTTAAACTCACTATTGGGTTTTTTCCCTCATCAGTGCCTGGCCCATAGCAGATCTTTGATCATTATTGGCTGAATGATTAAATGGTTTTGTTTTGTGAATAAATTACTTCTGCACTACCATTCCACACTGTGCTTAGAACATAAGAGTGAATAAAGAAGTTGATCAGCTCAGATGTGGGTTCATTTTGAAAATAACTTTACTTCATTCATATAGAAGCACATCGAAGAAGCCTTAAGCCAGCATGTGCCTGGCTCTGCATGGATGAAGGCTGGCTGAACTGTGGCGTGGCCTCACTGCAGCGTCTGAACCTGCTGCAAGGCCTTGCTGCTTCACCCCGGCGAACCCCTTCAGATGGAGTCAGCCTACCTTTCTCCCCGTTTAAGAGCCGGGCACTATGTTTTCTAAATGACATCTTTGTATCCCAAAAAATGTACAACTGTTGAAGGAGTTGGTGCTTTGTCATCTATTTTAAAAGATGCATGTGTGCTTTTAATGGAAAAAAAAAATACACATTAACACATTTAAAAACATAGTACATTTATAATACAATGTTAAATAATTATACTTTTCTAGCCTTTGCCTAAACATGTGTTTGCAATTATTAATTAAAGGTACAGGAAGGAAAATGAGGCCTCAAAGAAAAGCCATATTAACAACAAGATTTTTGAAAGACAGGATGAATTGTGGAGATAAGCCCCTCAAATGTCATCATACTTCTCATTTTGGTTTGTCAAAGACAGTAGTTGAAATAGTTTGGGAGTGGAATAAGTCTTTTGATACTAGATCTAATGAGAACTATAGAGGTACAATGGTGGAGTTTGGATTTGAATCTTTTTTTAATTTGAACATTGGAAAGGAAAGAGTAAAAATACAAATGAGTTTGCCCATACACTTGATAAATGCTTGTGATTTTATTAAGCCTGACTTGGACTAAGCAAAAAGATTTTGTTAGATGTGTTTAGAACTCAGCTACTTATTAACTAAATGACCTCACCTATAAAATAGGGCTATCTTACATGATTATTTTGAGAATTAATGAGATATGTGTATTGTGCCTGGTACAGGACAGGGCCAGGCAATGGCAGGCTCTCGGGGCTGGTTATCTCTGCTCCCTCGTGTCCGCCCTCCCCTCCCACCACATGCACATCCATAAACCTTGTTTCTGTTGGCTGATTCTGTGGTTCAGTTTTTCTTCTTGTAGCTAGAAAAATAAGGATTTTCACTATCATTCAGCAGGTATTTATGGAAGTCCTACAGTTTGCCAGGCATTATTCCAGTTGCTTGGAATACATCAGTGAGCTCAAGATACAAAACCCCTACCTGTTCCTTTACATGCTAAGGAACATATGGAATATGGAGATTATTCATTAAGTTTTTCCTGTTACAGTCACCTGTAGGGTTGTATTTTGTATGTGTGTGATTTGGGTGAATCATAATCACTGACAGTGGGAATTATTTTTGGGTTAAGGTTCTATAATATCAATAGTGCAGGATCTTCCTCTCTCCCTCACCTTCACCCCCTGCCTGACTCCCTCCTTCCCCTTCTCTTTCTCTCTCTGGCCCCCTCCTTTCCACCCTCCCTCCCCATCCCACCTGTCTTTCTGTTTGTTTATTTGAACTATAAAAACATCTTTCCCCATGCTGTTTTCTTCTTCTGTGGCTTGATTCAAGTGCCAGCTGAATTCAGCCCCCTTCATGGGAAGCACGTTTTATGCCTCCTCAAGGGCAATGGGGGGCTCCATGGTCCAGCAGGGGGCACCTGGCTGAATTACACATCTCTCTTTCTTATTAGATTGTTGGATGCGATCACCAGCTGGGAAGCACCGCCAAGGAAGATAACTGTGGAGTTTGCAACGGAGATGGGTCCACCTGCAGGCTGGTCCGAGGGCTGTATAAATCCCAGCTCTCCGCAACCAAACGTAAGATACTACAGAGAAGGGGCAATCTTTGGGCCTCTTGACTTGTAATCTCCTGCCCTGCCCGCCCCTGCTTAGCTCCTTTTAGCAACTAGTGAATAACACCTCCACCAAAATGAAGACAAATCTGAAAATATTGTGGAAAGATGTATGACCCTACTTTACGGATTAGTTTAGGTGAGACAAATCAGTTTACCCATTACAAACCCAAGGAGGAAACCTTTCCTTTTGAGGCACATTAGGAGCAAACTAGACAGGGGTCTAGATGCACTCCCTGTGCAGGCCTGAGTTTGTTGCTCAGCATGAAGACAGATTGCATCCCAGCCACTACCTCACACATATAGGTGTGCCTGGTGGAACAGAGCGGGGAGCATGAACAGATCAGAGCAAATTCACCCCTACCATGGTGAAATCCTACGGTCTTTTTGACAACATGACCTTGGATCAGTTCTGATCATAGGGGTTTTTGTTTGTTTGTCAGAATTAACATCAGGCAGTGATTATGTGAAGCCATTGATTGACTTTTTGTCCCAATCTCCCTACACCAGCACTATAAATGTATGCTTACTATATACATGTAGGTGCTGGAAACTTTACGTGGTCATCTCATTTAATCCTTATAGCAATCTTTTAGCAAGGTGCTATTTATCCCCATGTTACAAATGAGATAACTAAGGCTTAGACATGTTATGTGATTTGCTCAGAGTCACACAACTATAAAGTAGCAGAGCCAAGATTTAAGCCCAGAGTCTGCTTCCAGAGCATAAGCATCTATTCATTCCTCTGGACTGTCCCACAGAGCTGTTCCATGGTGAGACATTTGTAAAGCAGTTAGATGGATCAAGGCAAGGTACCTCAGGTATCTGCCTAGCTGGGTCCTGCTAGGTAGGTGGCGTATGTTCTCATAATACCTAACCCAACAGTGGAGTCATACATCAGTGTAGTTCATTTTAGAATACACTGTTCTCTGTGACAATCACTGTGCTTAGTACTGCAGCAGATGCAGACATAAATAAGACAGCCCTTGTGCCCAAGGACATGCATTTTTAGAATAATTTGACCTTGCTTGGTATATTGTCTCCAGATTTTGCCCTTATCCAGAATCCTTCAATAGATCTTTGATTGAGTCTCCTCTGGCTTCGAAAATGAAAATGAATATCTTTACTGAATGTGGTTTTGTTCACTTTGCTTGTTGACTAGATAGAGGCAAACAATTGACACATGAGAGGTTCGTGGCTTTAAATGGACTTGCAGGTCAAGAAGAAAGGCCGTGTGTACTGGAGAACTATTCCGAGAAGTCAGGAAAAATCAGCTTGCCAAAAGAACTAGGCCCTAGGGGAAAGAGGTGGCAGGGATAAAGCCTAGGGACTTTTAAATACATGAAACATTGAAGGTGCCAACTTAAGGAACTCGCCACATTCTAACACCCCTGCAGGCAATGAAAAATGTGATTCTGGGGGAAAAAATTATAAAAGTACTCAGGCAGAGAGAATGGACGATGAGGTAAGTTAGACGTTGATATAGTACATTCAGGCAAGATTCTTTTCCTTGGTCACGTGCTGGTGGTGTTTTCTGTAAGATGAAAGATTAAAGAATTTAGACGATACAAACCAGAGAAGGATAGAAAGGTAGAGGCATAATTCTCTGTAAATCTCTGAAATCATGGTGGGATATATTTGGGGGGAAAAAGGTTACATTTAGAATGTCACTTTTACAGAGCTCTTTGAGGAGTCTGAGAAGAGTTAAAATCTTTTTTCCTGTCCCATCATTGAATCAGTGCTCATTATCCAGGAATCTGGGAGTTTCTATCAGGCACACAGAATGGCAGACACGTGTACAGGCCCCCCCACCTTCCTGTCCTCGTAGCGGAGCCTGAAAACCCTGCTCGGATACATATTCCTCTTACCCTCCTGGAAGAGGGTGATCGGGGACCTTTGGGGCCTGGATCGCTGGAGCAAAGGTGGAGAAACTATGAAGGAACAAAGTGGAGCAAAATGAGAGTCATAAGTCATCTTGGGGTCTGCAAATAGAGAGCTACCTCAGTGCAAAGTGCTCTAGTCAAGACCGACAGTGGGTAAATTACATAATACACAGCCCGATGATTTTCCATTATGACAAAATGCAATTGATTCGTTTACCTTAGCGCTGATGATGCTTCATGACAAAATGATTTATATCAATAAGGCCCCGCATATGCGTGCACCTCACCACAATCTATAGCAGATGCTGAACGAACTGCCTCGTTCATGTTTTCTCCACCCAGAAGAACCGTCCACCCAGATTTACAGACGGTGGGGTGACCCACAGGCAGGGAACATTAGCTGCTCTGCAGGGCCCAGCACACTGGCCAGGTGAGCAGCCTTCCACCCGTGAAGGGCCGGGGACCGCAGCCAGGTCTCTCCCGGGCTCTGCCAGGACTGTGGGCCAGCCACATGCTCTTTCGAACTCCCAGCACTCGGATTCCCCACATTGAACTCATTTTCTTCTGAACTTATATCCAACTTTTTTTTCTTTATGTTATCAAGCCTTGGGGGAACAAAGAAAAAACAGGAGAGTGGAGAAAGACCACGGTAGAAAGTGCCAGAAGGAAAAAGAGAGTGGGAGGAACTTACAAATGGCTGCCATTAGCTGGCAAATAAAAAAGAAACCATTTTTGTATTAAAAGACATGATTTTTGCCTAATACAAATACAGACAACAGAAAAAACTATTTCAAGCCCTCCTTCCCCCTTTTTAGAGAAAAACTGTCCACTAATAGCGTTCAGTGTTTCCACTTTCTCCTGGTCACCTTGTGTCTACTTCCCCAGCCCAATGAAAAATAATCAAATTTAGGTAACATTCACTTACTTTTGCTTCTTGGTATTAAAGACTGATTTTCCCCAAATTGTATTGGTTTGTACCATATTATGTATTTTCCAAGTCTATTCAGAACTGCTGAGGCCTAGAGCTAGCCTATTTGCTATCAATTTGATGTTTCCAGCTTTGCAAACCTCTTATATTTATATGCATGTCTTGAAATCTTACTGGGTATCCTAAAGCTCTCTCTCCACCTCTCGTAAATGGCAAGAGCTCGATAAACTAATTTGTATCAAGATAAAATGGAGCTCCTAATGCCTGGCTTTGCTTCTCAGACTGTGGCTTATGCTGGTTTAAAATAATATGGGTAAACATATTCTTGGACTATCATTCTGGCTCCAAGATTTTGAGGTACAGGGTGTTCATAATAAGACACAGATCTATATATTAGAAAGTGAATAATACATATGAATGTTTTAAAGAAAGCACGGAATTTCTACCTTGAACTTCAGGTTTTATTCACAAGCTACTCGTCCATTCATTCATTCATTCATTCAGCAGCAATTCACTCATTTATTCAACAACAAATATCTCTTGAGTGCCTGTTATGTGTTGAGGAACGTTTTAGGTACTGGAAACATAGGAAAGAGCAAAACAGATAAAAATCAATTTTTCTCATGGGATTTGCATACTAATGTCAGGGACAGACATGTACAGGAATGAAACAACCTAATAAAATATATATGTGTCATGTGATGATAGGAGAAAAGTAAGTCAGGGAAGAAGAATTAAAGATTGGACTGCTAACCAAGGATGTTGGAGGCGGGTTACAATGCTAAAAAGGTTATTAAGGAAATATTCACTGATAAGACAGCATTTGAGCAAGGATCTAAGGGAGGTTCAGGAGGCGCACCATGCAATAGTCATGGGGAGAGAATTCTAGACATAGAGAACAGCAAGTGCAAAGATCCTGAGGTAGATGCATTCCTAACTTTTTTTTTTTTTTAAGAGCAAAGAAGCTTGTGTGTGTGAAGAATGGCACAGATGTTGCAGGATTTTATAAGAACTTTGGCTTTTAATCTCAATGAGATGAGAAGTCACAGAAGGATTTTGAGCAGGGGAATTACTTGATTTGATTTACTTTTTAAAGGGATCACTCCCTCTACTGTGCTGAGAATAGATTATAAGGGGTCCAACTATAAAAGTAAGAAAAGCATTCAGGAGGTTATTACAGTAAGCCAGGCCAGGGATGATGATGGCTTGGACCATGGTAATGGCAGTGAAGGTGATGAGAAGTGATCTAATTTGAGATATACTGCATTTTTTTGAATTGAAGACATCAGTGCTTGAAAGATGTACCATATTTTATACACCACTAAGGGAGGGGAAAAAGCTGCCATTTAAATTAAGAAATTATTACACAGTGCCTCCTGACCACTTAGGGCTTTACTTCATAATTACTAAAAGATCTATTTTAGACTTAGATATATTTTTATCCCATACTGTATTAAACTTATGTATTCAGAAAAGGAAAATAGAACTGAAATAAATTGATAAATAAAATGAAACTTTTTCTCAAACTTCAATTCTTTTTAATCATTTTGGACTCAGTCAATTTTTGCATGTCATCAGGGTACAAGTGATACAGTATTTTTTATTTAATTTTTTTTTTATAGAGCGGGAGGGAGAGAGCGGTGAAGAGAGAGAGAGAAACATCGATGTGAGAGAGACACATCGAGTGGTTGCCACCCCCACAACCCTAACTGGGGCCGGGGACAAACTGCAACCAAGGTACGTGCCCCTAGCGGGAACCAAACCCGGGACTCTCTGGTCCGTGGGCCGACACTCTAACCGCTGAGCCAAACTGGCCAGGGCGTGATACAGTATTTTTAAAAGCATCCACAAAAGAAATAAATTCCAGTCCTGGCCAGTGTCACTCAGTGGTTAGAGCATCAGGCCTGAAGGGTCTCGGGTTCAATTCCCCATCAAGGGAACATACCTGGGTTGCGTGTTCAATCCCTGGCCCTAGTCAGGGTGCGTGCAGGAGGCAACTAATCTATGTCTCTCTCTCACTTTGATGTTCTTTCTCTCCTCTCTCTCTTTCCCCTGCCCCGCTCCCTTCCACTCTCTCTAAAAATCAATGGGAAAAATATCCTCAGGTGATGATTAACAAAAAGAAAAAGTCTACTGATATTGGGCTCTTTTTTTTTTTTTAAGTTTTCTTGACGTATAGATGATATACAATAAACTATACAGTTTAGTGAGTTTTAACATATATGTATACTTGTGAAACCATCACCATGATCAAGATCTGAACATATCCATCATCTCAAAATTTTCTTATTCCCCCATGTAATCCTTTCCTTCTGCTCCCTCCTGCCCTTTCTCTGTCACTAGAGATTAGATTTCATTTCCAGAATTTATATAAATGGAATTATGCAGTATATACTCTTTTCCATCTGGCTTTTTCATTCAGCATAATTACTTTTGAGATTCACTAATGTAACATGTATCAATGGTTTATTTTATTTTATTACTGTAATAATCCCATTGTATGGACATACCACAGTTTGTTTATCCATTCACCTGTTGATGGATATTTGGGGTGTCTTCACTTTGGGGCTCGTACAAGTAAATCCACTGTGAACATTCATGTCTTTAGATGGACAAATACTTTAATTTCTCCTGGGTATACTTAGCATCTTAATAAACCACCAGACTGTTATTCTGAGTGTCTTACTATGTTACATTTCCACCAGCAATGTCTGAGACTTTCACTTGCTCAGCCCTCTTACCATCATTTGATTTTTTTAAAATTATTTTTTATTAATTTGTTTTTGTTACCGATGTTTCTCCTTTTTCCCCCATTGACACCCTCCTCCCCATCCCCCCTGCCCCATCCCTAGCTTTGTTGTCTATGTCCATTGGTTATGCGTACATACATATAAGTTCTGTGGTTTATCTCATCCCCCCCAACACCCCCTCTTCTGAAGTTTGTCAGTCTGTACCCTACCTCTATGTCTCTGGGTCAATTTTGTTCATCAGTTTGTTTTGTTCATTATATTCCACAAATAAGTGAGATCATGTGCCATCATTTGATATTGTCAGTATTTTTTATTTTAGACATTCTAATTAGTGTGCAGTGGTATCTCATCGTTGCTTTAAATTGCATTTTTCTAATGGCTAATGATGTTGAACCTCCTTTCATGTTTTTATTTATTTTTTTCAAAATTGCTCAATGTTATTTTTCACAGAGCAAAAGCTTTTAATTTTGATGAAGAACGGTTATTTTATGGATTGTGCATTTAATGTCATGTCTTATTACTTCTTGCCTAACCCCAGGTCACAAAATTTTCTTTTCTGTTTTCTTCTAAAATTGCTAGAGTTCTACATTTTACCTTTAGATCTATGACCTGTTTTAAAGAGAGATTAATCAGTTAATTTTTGTAAAAGTTGTAAGGTTTATATCTATGTTGATTTTTTTTTTATAAAGGATGTCCAAATTTCTAGCTCCATTTGTTAAAAAGAGAACATTTTCTCCCTTGAATTCCTTTTAAAATGTCAAAAATGTATTGGCTATTTTTGTGTGGGTCTGTTTGTGGAGTCTATTCTGATCTCTTCATCATACCACATTGTCTTGGTTAATATGGCTTTAAAGTAAATCTTCAAATCGGGTAGCTTAATTTCTCCAACCTTTGCCTCCTTAACTTCTTTTGGCTATTCTTTTTAATTCCTTTGCCTTTCCACATAAATTTTACAATCTGTTTTGCCATGTGTACCAAAAATCTTGCTGGGATTTTGATTAAAATTATTTTAATTTTACAGATTGATTTAGAGGGAATTGACATCTGTAATATGTTAAGCTGTTCAACCTGTGAACACTTCATATCTCTCCATTTAATTGGGTCTTCTTTAATTTCTTTCATTAGTCTTTTTTAGTTTTAAGCATACATACCTGTATGTGTTAGTTAGATTTATAGCTCTTTCAAATGGCATCATATTTTTATTTCAGTGTTTGTGTATTGCTAGTTTATTCTTGTCCACATATTTTGTGAACTTGCCAAACTCACTTATTAGTTCTGTGAGTTTTTAGATTTTCTACATAAACAATCATGTTATTTACAAATCAGGATGGTTTTACTTCTTCCTTTCCAATTTATAAACCACTTGTTATTTTTATGACCTTACTTCACTGGCAAGGATGTCAAATACAATGTTGAACAGAAGTGGTGAGAATGGATATCCTTACCTTATTTCCATTTTTATGGGGGAATGTATTTAATTTCTTACTCTAGAGTATGATGTTAGCTGTAGGTTTTTTTTATAGATGCTCTTGATCATCTTGAGAAAGTTCTTATTCATTCTTAATTTGTTGAGAATTATTATCATAAATGGATGTTGAATTTTGTCAAATGCTTTTTCTGCCTCAAATGATATGATCGCGTGGTTTTCCTAAGACTTTTGTGGTGGGTAATATTAACTGATTTCAAATAGCCTTGCATTCCTGGAGTAAATTCTACTTGGTCGTGGTGTATTATTCTGTCTATAGATTACTGAACTTAGTTTGCTAGCATTTTGAGGTTATTTTTTAAAAATCTGTTTATGAGAGATGTTTGTCTGTAGTGTCCTTAGTTTATACTGTCTTTGGTTTTGATATAAGTGTAATAATACTGGCCTCTTACAATGAGTTGGAAAGTGATTCCTCCTTTTCTGTTTATTGGAAGAAAATGTATAGAATTGATGTTATTTCTCCTTTGAATTATTGGTAGCACTCACCAGTCAAATTCCCTGGACCTGGAGTTTTTTGTTTTGTCTTTGTTTTGTTTTGTATTTGTACTTCATTTTTTAACAAGGGGAATACAGTTATAAAACTATTTTAATGTCTATTCTGTGTTTTGACTGTTTCTGTTCAATGTGGGCTAAATTTTGTTGTTGTTTAATTTGCATGCCTAGTCATTTTTTTACCTAACTCCTGACGTTGCAAATTTTTTCCTGCTGGGTACTAGATATTTTTGTGTTCCTATAAATATTCTAAATTTTGTTCCAGAAGCAGTTGAGTTACTTGAAATCAGTTTGATCCTTTTGGGCCTTAGAATTTGGTAGCAGGGACCAAAACCATATTTGGTCTAGTTCTAATAGTGCCCTGCTGCCCGGGCGAGACCCTGCTGAGTGCCCAGTGTCCAACGACATGAAGTTTTTCAGCCTGGCTGGTGGGATAAGATACCATTCAGGCCCTACATGTGTGGCAGATACTCATCCCTATAGTTCTTTTATGCATGTGGTTCTTTTCCTGGCCTCAGGTGGTTTCTGCACATACACGTGTACCGGTTGATTAGGGTGAGTTGCTGGATACCTAAAAGGAGCACTCTTAACTCTCTAGCGTTGTCTCTCCATGTAGCTGTCTCTCTCGGGTAATCTGTCCTTCAAACTCTAGCCACCTTGGTCTTCTTGAACTCTCAGCTTTGTCTCCTCAACTCAGGGAATCCAATGGGCTCTGACTTCCCACTTCCTGAGCTACTGCCTGGAAAGTCTTTCACAGCAATTATCTGGAGCAACGTTAAGGCTTACTTACTCTGTTTCCTGACTATCAAAGATCACAGACCTTCTTTGCTTAATATTCTGAGTCCTAAAAGCCATAGTTTAATTTTTTTTTTCTGACCTTTTGGTTGTTTCAGGTAGGAGACTGAGCCTGGGCCCTACTACTCCATCTTGGTAGACAGCAGAAGTCGTGATGCTGGGCTCTTAACTCAGTTTCAGATTATGCAGAACTAGCCAGATTTTGACTTTCACTTTGAGGATGTTCTTTAGCACTTGTAATTCCTCATCTCCCTACAATCCTTGTAACCATTTGATTCCCAGAGGTTAAATGAATGTGCTCTACTATTGTCTTGGAATTTTTTTACAAGCTGCTGACACCCATTTTACAAGTTTGATACTGGCTGTTTTGATGTTAGTGCCTTTGCAGACTAAGATAACTATGGCAGGATTACTGCCTTGGTGAGAAAGAATATAAGCACCAGTGATTGTGAGATGCAGTCTGATTTCATATATGTTAAAATGTGAAATATGGTAGAATCACTGAAATATGGCTTTTTTACTCTAGTCACAATCAGACTTTCTAACTGATTGGATGTAAGCATGAAATACGGATGGCTCCAAAGTTTTTGATCTAGGCAAAAATGGGGTGGGAGGGAGGAAGCATCTTATTTGGTCTGTCCAATATACATTCTCCATTGTGCAATTACTGATAAACTGGAGGAGGGAGGATATGAAGGACTTACCTTATTTTATTGGATATATTTTTAAGAGTAATAAAGTTGGCATGAAGATTACAAATATAGCATTAAAATCTCCTCAAGATTGGAAGACTATTTTTATATATAGTCAATTGTATTAACCAGGGCTGTTTCATCAAAAAAATAATAATGGTAAGATTGAGTATCAGCCCCAAAGGCTTAAAGCAAAGAGTCTTTAAAAACATGAACTTATCAACAAGTCTAAAATGAGACAAACTCAGATATCAGAATAGGAAATCCTGTCTTTTCAAAACATCATTTTTATTATCACCTTTCTCTGATACAGCAATGAATTACACAGAAAAATCCACATATGACAAGATTAAAATGAATTAAAAATTCTCTATAGAAAGATGTGAAATATATATGTATATAACTATAAAGTTTTTTAATCCTCACCTGAGGATATATTTTTTTTAATTGATTTTATAAAGTGAGGAAGGGAGAGAGAGGTGGGGTGGGGGCATCTATGTGAGAGAGAAACATCGATCAGTTGCCTCCCATATGCGCCTGGATAGGGGATTGAACCCGCAACCGAAGTATGTGCCCTGCCCAGGAATCAAACCTGCAACCTTTTGGGACGATGCTCTGACCAACTGAGCCACCCGGCCAGAACAACAGCTGTATATTTTTTTGACAAAATCTATTAGGTACAATTCTTGTGAACAATTTTCTTGGAAAAGGGCATTTACAACCCATACATGTGAAATAACAAGATTTATGATTTCCATGGAAATCTTGTCAAATTAATGGAGAAAAAGGTTAACTGATCTCTAAAGCAGGTCTTTTAGAGTTGTTGATTAATAACCTGAAAATATGTCCTGAAGATTGGCATCAAGGTTGCGTCAAGAAAGCCAAAATAGATTAGGGCCGATGCACTTGATCATAGAGCAGTGTGCCTTTGGGGGAGTGGGTACCCCTAGGGTTGTGCAGAGCAGTGGGAGAGGATATAGCCACCTGCTCACCAGCCACACCCATTAACTTTATCACTGAGGGGCAGGAGATGAAACCAACTGCTCACACATTCTTGGATGTCTTAAACAAACACCTCTCTATGCACAATATAATAATAGACACCAATAGAGGAATCCCTCAACTCATCCCTAAAAATTGAGAATTTATTGTCAAGTGAGACAATTGCTAATACATAAACAACTCAAAGATTGGCTTTCTATCAGCATGCATAAAATGAAAGTAATTTTTTTCTTCTTGCTTTTTGTCAAATTAAGAGTACCATATATTAAAGTGCATTCTGAGATGAATCAGCTGGTGTTAACAGAGAACACATAAGAAACAGTTTTCCTGCATTAACACATTGGGGACACACGTTGGGTCACACATAGAGTGAAATGGATTTCTGAGCTCCTAGGAAACTAACCAATGTGCTTTGGGAATTTCCTCATGAACAGGGAACAGTATGCGGTATTTCCCACGCATTGTTTATTTTAGGTCCCTTTCTTATGGACCATCTTGTGGGGCTGCTGCTTTGTTTGTTTTAATTTATCTTTATTGTTGAATGTATTACAAATGTTCCCCATTTTTCCCCTATTGACCCCCTCCTCCCCACTCCCACCCCCCTCCTGCCTTTCCCCACACTGTTGTCTGTGTCTATTGGTTATGCATATATACATATAAGTTCTTTGGTTTATCTCTTCCCACCTCCCATGCCCCCTTCCCTTTGAGGTTTGTCAGTCTAACATCCAATTTGTACTTCTTAATCCTTTCACCCATTCCCCCAACCCCTCTCCCATCTGGCAACCAATAAAATGTTCTCTATCTATGAGAATGCTTCTGTTCTGCCTGTTCATTTTGTTTGTAGATTCAATTGTCGATAGATATGTATTCATTGCCATTTTGTTTGTTCATATTTTTTAATCTTTTTCTTCAAGAAGACCCTTCAACATTTCATATAATAATGGTCTGGTGAGGATGAACTCCTGTAGCTTTTTCTTGTCTGGGAAACTCTTTAAATGGCCATCGATTCTAAATGACAGCTTTGCAGGATAGAGTAATCTTGGTTGTAGGTTCTTGCTTTTCACCACTCTGAATATTTCTTGCCACTCCCTTCTGGCCTGCAAAGTTTCTTTTGAGAAATTAGCTGACAGTCTTATGGGAACTCCCTTGTAGGTAACTAACTGCTTTTCTCTTGCTGCTTTCAAGATTCTCTCTTTGTCTTGAACCTTTTGCATTTTGATGATGGTGTGTCTTGGTGTGGGCCTCTTGGAGTTCATCTTGTTTGGGACTCTCTGTGCTTCCTGGACTTGTATGTCTGTTTCCTTCACCAAGTTAGGGAAGTTTTCTGCCATTATTGTTTCAAATAGGTTTTCGATTTCTCGTTCTCTCTCTTCTCCTTCTGGCATCCCCCAAGATGCGAATGTTGGTACGCTTGAAATTGTCCCAGAGTCTCCTTACACTATCCTCATTTTTTTTTTTTATTCTTTTTTCTTTTTGCTGTTCTGATTGGGTGTTTTTTGCTTCCTTATATTCCAAATGGATGGTTTGCTTCTTGGCTTTATCTACTCTACTACTTTATTTCAGTTAGTGCCTCCTTCATTTCTGACTCCTCCTTTTTTATGCTCTTGAGGTCCTCACTAAGTTCATTGAGGTTCTCACTAAGTTCATTGAGCATCCTATAAGCAGTGTTTTGAACTCAGCATCTGTTAGGTTGCTTATCTACATTTCGCTTAGTTCTTTTCCTGGAGTTTTGTTCTGTTCTTTCATTTGGAACTTGTTTCTTTGTCTCCTCATTTTGGCTGCCTCCCTGTGTCTGTTTCTATGTGTTACTTAATGAGAGGTATGGGGCTAGCTGAGACCAGATGCTGCTTGTTTGAAAGAATTTAGGAAAACCTAAAGCAGGATCTAAGACAGGACAATCCTATGGTAAAGCCACTGGCAACAGCTTGGGTGGGCCTGAAAGTTGGGTGGGGCAGGGCCTCATGGAATCACCAGGACAGGACAAACAGTGTGAGCCAAGTTGCTGGAATCCCAGATATGGTGGCTGTCTGCAGCCCCAGGGAAGGGCTCACCACAGGAACAAAGGCCTCTGATAGCACATCTGTCCAGCCCTCGCTCCAATGCCAAACAACTCAGTTCTTCCCCATATGTCTCTGGTGCCTTTCAAGCTGCCTCCCCCATCCTGGAGCCTGGAGGGTGTGAGTCTGAGTAAGTCTGTGCGCGGGCCCCTTAAGAGGAGCTACCGGGGGCTCCAGCCACCTCAGCCTCAGTTCCCACTGGTTTTTCCAGCCAGAAGTTATGGGGACTTCTCTTTCTGGCACTGGAACACTGAGCTGGGTGCCTGGTGTGAGACAGGGACCCCTCAGTCCTCAGGGAGGACCTTCCCAGCCGAGGTGTCCTCCTAATTTTTATCCACCACACGTGGGTGTGGGACCAGCCCGTCCACCTCCACCCCTCCTACCAGTCTCACGATGTGGCTTCTTCTTTAATTTCGTAGTTGTAGGACTTCCATTCAGCTCTGTTTCAGGTGGTTTTGAATGATGGTTATTCTGTAGTTTAGTTGTAACTTTGATGTGGTTGTGGGAGGACGCGACACTGCGTTTATGCCGCCATCTTGACCGGAAGTCCACTTTGTTTGTTTTGTTTGTCACTAAATTTCTGGTACCTCGTCTAGAACCTGGCACTAGGAGACACTCAGAAACCTTTGTGGAATACAGTAATGAATTCGCTGGTTTCCCGATGACCTGCCAGTTGTCTGTTAGCCCTTCATAGAACTGTAGAAGAATAGGCCGTGACTTTCCTACTCTGGTGCTGCTGACAGTTCAAGTTTGCACCAGCCAAGTTGCTCCGTATTGCTCTCTGACCAGGCAAGTGCAGAGGGGTATCAGACATTCCATTCTTGCCTGGTGTACCCTCTCCACCCTACCCTCTTCCCCCAGCAACCTTGGAGTTTCCTCCCATCTTCCTCAGGGAGCATACAAAGGTTACTGCATCAGCCAAAAGCAAGGTCAATGCCCAGCATATGGAATGTGAGTCACTTCTCAGCAGCACAAGACGGAGGCCGCCTGAGCAGTGCGGGTCAGAAGACTGCCGCCAACAGAAAGCTTCCCTTTTGCCTGCACTTTACTTGACCTGTGGATAAACAAAGACTTTCTATTTCTAGAAATCCCATTGTTTTAACTGCTTTGAGTTTCTTTTGTAAATTTAAACATCCATGTCTTTATGCAAGGCATTTAGAGGTCTGTGGGCCCAGTCTGAACATTCTTTGTTCCTTTTCTATATTCCCCTTACATATCTTGTTCCTACAAGCCACAGACTCTTAGCTATCTGAAATTCAGCCTTTTCTTTAACAATGTATGGCATTAAAAACAACTAGAAGTTTGTAGTGTGAGTAGAACATTCAATATTACAGAGAACTTGATCAATGTAACCTCTTTGGGGAAGAAATTGAGGACTGATTCTTCTTTCTCATTCAGCGGGCTATGTGGAGGGCTCTTGAGACATTTAAAGGCACCATAAAAATAAACAGTTTTTCACCCAGCTGGTGTAGCTCATTGGATTGAGCATCGTCCCGTGCACCAAAAGGTCATTGCTTAGATTCCCCGTCAGGGCACAGGCCCGGGTTGCAGGCTCCATCCCCAGTAGGGGGCATGCAGGAGGCAGCCTATAGATGTTTCTATCTCTCTCCCTCTCCTTTCCTTTCTTTCTAAAAAAACAATAAAAGCATATTAAAAAAAATTTTAAATATAAAAATAAGCAGTCTTTTAGTTCCTGTTTTTACAGAGATTTGAAATAGAGGAAGGAAAATAATATTTACAAAATACTGTGCTCTAGGCTATACATCTATATATCTATATCTATATTCATGCCTGTATCTCTTCACAATAGTATTATAGTAGTTAAGTGCTCTTGTCCCTCTTTTACAAACAGGATAACTAAGGATCAGGGAAGTTAGGGAACTTCCCTAACTTTTATTTATGTATTGGAATTGAATTCACCCAAAGACAAGATCGTATGTTGAAGTTCAGAGAAATTGGCTACCTTTTGAGATTCTTTTATTTAAACTAAATTCTTCCAGTGATAGGATGATAAGGTATAATACTGGAAAGATTTTGTGAAACAGAGAATCCTACAAAGCTTCTGACTCTGCTGGTGAGTTTAAAATACCTGCTGTCCCTTGCCTTCTGTTCTTTGACCTTGGGCTCCTCATTATACTTCTCAGAGGCTTCATTTCTTCTTTGCCTATATTAACAAGTTTTAAGTGAAGGAATAAATAGTGTAATTCAGGTGAAAGTGAAACTCTTCAGTGCCATGTAAATAGAAGGTACTGTTATCACAAACAAAGTTCTAAATAAGAATGCCGGTGGTATGTTTGGGGTGCATGTAACATACCTTCTTTTTTTTTTTTTTAATGTAGGTTTGGGAATTGCTTCCAATGAGTGTAGGTTCAATCTCAAGCATAGTGAAAGTAATCCGGTTTTAAATGATCTATAATTCAGGCCTTTTTTTTTTTTTTTTTGAACAGAGAGGGTGTGAGAGGAAAATGTGACTAACCATTTGTGGGACATTCACTATGTGTAGTATTGGATGCAGATAGAGTAAAGGATACTGAAGAACTGGAAGGCATGATTTCTGTCTTAGAGGGCTTCAAGAACCTAAATAAGCATTTATTTCCCCTATTCTTAATCTGTTTTACTTATCCAAGATAGTTACTTTGCTAGAGAGAAATCCAGATTTTGATATAATTAAGTCATTCTTGGAACATTAGAATTTATTTTCCTTTTGTATTTTAACACAGTTGTTCTAATCTAGAGAAATTTGGCAATATAAGACCAGGATTTATAATCAGAAATAAAAACTTGCAAATCCATTTTTTCATATATCAAGATTCACATATTTTTTAAAGGTCAGATCCCCCATGAGTTAGCTAGTGAGCAGCTTTTATGTCATATTTTATTTTGAGAAAGGTAAAAATTTTGATCCCCAAATATTGGTGTTCACATTTCAAAGACTTAGAAAAAGATTGTTATTATGTAAATCAGTGCCTTTCCAGGAGACAAGCATGAATTTTGTATCAAATTATGTACTTTCAAGACTTTGCTTTGTTTCACTCTAGTGGATGACACCGTGGTTGCCATTCCATATGGAAGCAGAAATATTCTCCTTGTCTTAAAAGGACCTGAACACTTGTGTAAGTAAACTTAATTGTTTTCCTTTGGGTATTGGGAATTTTAGGTATTATTATATATTTTTTGTTTCCAGAATAGATTAAAATACAGATGTACAAATCTTTCTACTCTATCATAATATGATATTTGAATGCTTCTGTTTATCTTTGATTGCCTAATGAGATAGCAAAAAACTCTGGTAATTATCTCTAATCACAGTCATCCTGAAAATTACAAAATAGGATTCTCCCCATAGATTGCTCATGTTTATGCTTTCATGAATATTATTTCTCATCTTCTGCCTTCTTCCCCTCCAGGTAATCTCAGTCTTTTTCTTGCCTTGCCTCTTGTTTTGTTTTTTTCTTTCAACCTTCCTTCCCTCCCTCTCCTTCCTTCTTTCTTTCATTCTTCCTCCTTTCATGTTTCATTACTTTATCAATTCAGAGGAACACGGAAACACCAAACAACCTTAGCCCTACAGCATTTAAAGAAAACCATTTTGGTATAATTAAGAATTCCATGTATTAAAGACAATATAAGGTCCTGATATCTTGAAGATAGCTATTGGATTCAGGATTACTAAGGGGGTGATCATAACACAAAGATCAAACGGTAGCATGGCCACACCAGCAGTACACAGCCACGTCTTTTCTTAAAATACCATTCAGAGCTGCTTAGACATAGACCTGGAAAAAACACACAGAAAAGTATGGGCTATGCACCAGGGATGGGTTAAGAGAGGATATGCTAGTATTTTTTGCAAAATTCAGTTTCCCTGAAAGGTTTCACTTCATTTAATCCCTTGAGCATTTGTGATCTCCACTGTGATTGTTCCTGGGTTCTGACAAAGCCATCTATCACCTTCTGCTCTTTCTCCCCTCCCACACAGGCCTAGGAAACTAATTTAGGTAGCAAGCACTGTCTTTTGGCAATTGGATTATGACTGAAATCATTCCAGAAAGACAAACAAGATAAAGACAAATTGGAGCCTGTGAAAGTTCAGATAGCCTACTATAGTCTTTCTAAAAATAAAAATAAATACATTTCATGGGAGAGGTGAGATTAGAAGGGTCATGTGAAGGAAAGGAATAAGTAAGGTACAGTTCAGGCAAAGCCAAAAGATGCTGATAAGACACCTTATATGGTTCCAAGTTCTTTCCTAGCCCTGAACAGTCCCAAAAATATAGCGTTCACATGTCAAAGGATGATATATGTATGTTCATTATTATCATTTAAATGATTTGTTTTTCCCCATGAGAACTGGACAGAGGTAACTGCTGGTCTAACAATCCCACTCAAACAGTATTTTTCTGAGCAGGGACAGGCTAAAATAAAGCATCAGACCAAGACCATCACCAGCTTGGTGACTGACTCCATGGAAGAAAGAACCCAAAGGAATATAGATATAAGAGGAAATTTTATTTTTATAAATGGATTAGCCTCCCAGATTTCCTAATTATGTGATCACTAAGAAGCTGACAAATTGGCTTTCTTTGCTTTGATTGTCTCAAGGATTGGATAGGTAAAACTGCAGATGATATTCATAGATGCTGGAAAGCAAAATGGAACCTGCACTTTTTCTCCCAACAGACACACTGTTGATAACATATGTATAACTAAGGACGTTTTTGTTTTGTTTTTGTATTTGGAATAGAATTCAAAATGAATATGTGAGTAAATGGTGCCCTGTTTCTCAGGCAACACTTTACCCTTCACTCCTAGCAGCTGCTCCAGTGTGAGTCCAACCGTAAATATTTAGGACCAACTGGAACCAGACTAGGCAGTCTGGTCCTGCCCCAGCTCATGTTTGATCAGAAGTACCTTGAGAAGGACACTGGGAGGCCTGGTGATCAAATTAGATCAGATGCTCAGATTAGGTTTAGATCTCTAAGATTTTTCCAAAACTAAACTAATTTCTATCCTGGAGATATCTCCACAAATTTGTATAAATACATGTAAGGCGGCTGGGAGAATGGGGCTAGAGGAAGGATATGTAGTACTTTTCCTTCCCTCTGATGACAACTGTGGAACCTGCACTCAGACCTCTCCTTAGTGTGCCTTCTGTTCTTTTGTGAGTCCCCCTCTGCTCTGGGACAGGGGAGGGAAGCCTGACATACCCCCAAAGAAGGGTTACACAGACTTCATCTGAGGGTCATGGGCATTTAATTGGACACCAACATTTCTACCTGTTGGTCTTCCTGGCAGTAGAGAACTCGATTTAAACAACAGCTAGAAGAATTTAGTACAAATACTTTAGGCATTTCAGTGTGTCCAAAGACCTTAAAATTATTCTTAACCACAGAACCCAACCCCAATCTGTAAAACATATAAGAGGGGAGTCAGTCTAACTGAATATAGGTTAGAAGACCTAGAGCTTCACAAAGGCTCCCCATTTTCTTCTAAAGAACCCCTGCCAAAACCAAGAGTTCTTGTTAGATTTAGCCTATCTACCTTCCTTTATGCAGTGGGCAATTATTCTAAATGCCTCTTAATCACATGAGAATTTCACCTGCTCTGAAATATATGTCATAATTACCATTGTCCCCAGCAGGCTTTGTCATTGGCAAATTCAGATTGGACTGTTCCAAGAATCAAGAAGTTCTTCTTTCTGTCTTAAGCTCTTATGAAATATATATGTACACAATACTAAATGAAGTACCAAAAAAGATTTTTTTTAAAAAAAAGAACTAAAAAGGACAGTTAGTTCCCTGTCCTTGAGTCGCTATTCTTTCTTCATTTTGAACAATAGCACACATGCAATAAGTAACTAGAAAGTTTAACTATTCATACAAGGTAATGCAGGTACTGAGGATATTCAGAGAGGTACCCTGGATCTCAGAGCCAAAAGGAAAGTGTAGTGTATTCTAGGCTGAGGGCCATAAAAACAAATCAATAAGATATGTATGTGAGATGATTTAGTCAAAGGAATAGGATTGTGATAAAGTAGGGTGCCCAAATGAGGTCATCCAGGGAGTCAAAGCTTTTTGACAGGGAGCTTTGAATGTTTGGATAATGAGTTTTAAACTAATTTCATTAGCAGCATAATCTCCTATATGATCCAAAGTGCCTATATATTTTGTTTACATCATAATTTTAATTGTGTCAGCCATATACAGAATGATGCTTCTCCCTTATATAGTTCTAGACTCTGTTCCATGGGAAGTACTTGTGTGTGATCTGCTGTAGCCCTGGGAACATCTTACTCTTCTCTTCGTGTGTTTAATTATGTAGATCTGGAAACCAAAACCCTCCAGGGGGCTAAAGGTGAAAACAGTCTCAGCTCCACAGGCACCTTTCTTGTGGAAAATTCTAATGTGGACTTCCAGAAATACCCAGATAAAGAGATCCTGAAAATGGCTGGGCCACTCACAGCAGATTTCATTGTCAAGGTAAGCCCATTTAGGTACCTTGTTTTCAAGTCCCCTCCTAATGGATGGTATTTATAATCTCCTGAAGAGAGAGACTTTAGGTTTTGACATAGATTTGGAAAGCCTATTATCCAGGAGATGTTTAATTCAAGGGTGTTGAGCTACATTCTGGACTTTATAAGAACATATGATTTTTTAAGGTCCTAGGAAAATCTTGTGTGTGTATGTGTGTGTTTAAGTTAATGAGAAGACCCTACTCACAAAGCCAACATATTATTTGGGGGATATAAACTGGTTTTAAAACAAGTTAGGATACAGTCACTGACTCATATAAGGTGTCCTCAGTCAAAGAGAAAGACAAACTAATGATCCATGGACCTGGTCATGCTTCCTTCCAATTTCAAGTTCTGTTTTCTCTTGTACTGGCAACAAGACTAAGTTGTTTCCTTCTATCAGAGCTTCCCTACTCTTCCAGGTAATATAAAACACATTGCTGGAAGCAACATACACATTCTGTAAGAAAAATGTACACACTAGGAGAACATTTGGGAATCACAATAAAATAAAACATATTTTTTCCTTCAGTAGGTCAGAAGGACCTGAAGGATTTCAGCTGTAAAGCTGTAAAACTTGTAATGTGTCCAGGACTGCATAAATTTTTCATCATGGGACCTGGAGCCAGAGGACATTTGATTTAAGCTAAGGCTTGATGACCCCATGGCAGCTGGAAGTAAGAATGCATATAGGAAAATGTGATAGGCAATGAGGTTGGATGGAAGAAGCGTTCCAGAGTACCGTTCTGTCTCCATCTGCATGGTAGCCTTTTTAAGTCTAGTTCACCTGCTAGCCACATGAACATGAGAAAGAAGCTATAAACCATCAGAGAGAGCTCACAATAGAAATGATGCTGTAGGTAGTTAAACAAGCAAATACAGGCATACCTCAGAAATATTGCAGTTTCGGATCAAGACCACTGCAATAAAATAAGTATCGCAATAAAGTCATAATCCTTTTACTGGTGGAGGGTCTTGCCTTCTATTGTAAAAAAACGCAACACGTGTGAAGCATAATAAAGCAAAGCGCAATAGAATGAGGTGTGCCTATACAGTAAAAATCTGAGAGATATCTTTATATTTTGAAACCCCTAGAGTACTGTTGAAGAAACCATTTATACTGATTTCCCTAGTGGCTTTGTGAGAGTTAATACACATGCTGAAAATATAGAATTGGATTCAAGTAATATTATTCACATTTGAATAGTTCACTGCATTGTTGAATGCATTTCATACATCCAGCTGCCTTCTGCACATCACCACTTGGATGTCCCACAGACACAATGAGCTCAACATGTCTGAAACACGACCTGTCTATCCCCAAACCCGACTCTACCTTCTTTGTTTCTTATCTTGTGAAATAAGATCTTATCTGTTTACCCAGCCGAGTCAGAAAACTTTGATTCACATCCATTTCCCTATTTCCTATACACCCCTCATTAGACATTAAACTTTGTCAGTTCTACCTCTATAACATCCTTCAAAACTATCCTTTCTTCTCCATCGTCAATCCTTTATATTTCTCACCTGCACTAATATTACTGACTCTGAATTAGTTTCCCAGCCTCTGATCCATTGCCCAGTTTTCTAAAACCAGAACTCCTGTCTTCACAATGCTGCACTGCCCCTTACCTCCACTCATGGCAGATCCAGAGCATAACATGTGTAACTCCCAATAATCTGGGTTTTGTCTACCCTTCCAACCTCACTTTTGACTTTTCCTCTTCTGTTTCAATGCACTGAATGGCTCACAGGTGCTAACATCTTGCAGTCTCATAACAGATTATCTTTGCAGAAGGCTGTGCCCTCTGTCTGCAGTGCTCTTCTCTTCTTACATTCGCTTCACTAACTTTTTATAACTGTTCTTCAGGGTTTTCTCCATCCAAAAGCATTCTGTGATGCAGCCCAGCATTCTTGTTTACATTACCACCTTCCTACTGTGTGTTCCTTGAGGGCAGGGACAGAGTCGTATCTGTCTTCATATCTTCATAAGAAAACACAACTAAGTGTGGGATGAATAAAGGACTTAGCCACTTGGCAGTTGCTGAAGTGGGACAGATGCTGACATCTTTATGTTATCTGCAGGGAAACTGAGCTTTAGGGAAGTTGAGTGACAGGACCAAACTCACCTCGATGACAAACCAGGACCAAAATCACATCTCTTTACTTCTGGCCCAGAACTCTTTTCACTATTCTCTATTGTTTCTAAGACAATTTTTTTCTTCTACATATAAAAATTCATATTTAAGAAAATAAATGGACTTTAAAGAAGTTTTTGATACTTTCCTAGATGCCTACAACGGGTACATATTTTCATTCAGAAACAAGCTAAACTATCATTTTAGTGATTTTTGCATTATATATCCTATTTGGTGACCTAGCTTCAGGTTGCAATTGAGAAGAGATTAAGGTTTCATTAGAAAATACCAGGATCAAATAAATGTAAAGTTATTCTAAAATGAATTACACAATTTTTAAATCATTCAACCTAAACTTGAAAATGAGTCCGATAATTTAAGAAGATACAAAAAAGAAGAAAATTAGTTTATTCCAGTGATTCATAATGATGCAACTTTTATTCCCTAATTTTCCCCCCATAAATAGCTGAAAATAAAAGATTACCATTTAATTTTTTATCACCTTTCATGATTTAGATGTTGAGAAATTATACACATAATTTGTCATTCATTTTCAGTATCATTCAAAGTGTAGTCTTTTTTGCCTTACATATTAATTTAAGCAATGATTTTCTTTTTGAATGAGATACACAGGAATCAAAATTGAAATGCTTATTTGTCAACATCTTTATGGAATTTTATTGCCAAAATACAATTTTTGTTTATTTAAAAGAAAAAATAACAACCTTTTTTTGCATGAAAGGAAAAATTTCTCATAGTGAGAATCATCATATATTGCCATTGGTTCCAAAGTTATGTTTTGAAATCTTTAAAGGTTAAAATTGGACTGAATAAAAAAGCTGTGGTACATGTACACAATGGAATAGTATGCAGCTGTAAGAAAGACAGTTCTCTTATCCTTTGAGACGACATGGAGGGACCTCGAGAGTATCAAGCTAAGCAAAATAAGCCAGAGAAAGACAAACACCATTGATCTCACTTATTTGTGGAATATAATGAACAAGGTGGGCTGATGAACAAAATAGACCCAGAGACATAGAAAGGATTATAGTTCAGACTGACACACCTCAGAGGAGGGGGAGGGGGGAATGGATGAGATGAGCCAAAGAACTTATATGCATGTATGCATAACCAATGGACATAGACAACAATGCTGGTGGGGGGGGTGGGCAGGATGGGGAGGAGAGTGTCTAGGGGGGAAGAAGGAGAAACATCTGTAACAAAAATAAATTAATAAAAATTGGGGTGGATTAAAAAAATAAAAGTCAAATAAACTTATATTTTTAATTATAGAAAAAAAAAACTAGACTGAGTTATTATATTTCTTCCTAGGGAAGCATGTCTTCCAAAAATTTAAACTTTATGCATTGACTGTACAAACAGTTTGGCAATGCTAGTGTGGAGTGGTACAAAGGATACATTCTCTAGAGTTTGGTATATTCTCCTTCTTACTGGATATGTAATCTTTAGTACGTTGTCCTACCTCCTTGAGCCTGTTTACTCATCTGAAAAATGGTAATAAAATACTCCCCCACAGTCTTTGTGAGGAATTGAATCAGATCATGTGTATAAAAGCTAATAGATCCTTACTTCCTTTCTGTCTTTTTGAAATGCTTTAACTTCTGATCCAACTTATCACAATACTCTGTCTACTCAGTGGCAGAAAGCTGTTTCTCTGAAGATGGTCAATTTACAAATAAATGGTATACCCAGGAACAATTTGGCAGGTGTAGCTATTAAGACAAATGAATGTGAGAACAGACTGGCTGTGACATCCGTCATCACAGTAATTGTTAGGGGCAATTGGTGACTGCCTAGCTTAGTATCCCCTTCCTCCTCCCATGCCATTTGCATCTTTTCTGAAACTGCAGACTCAATAAAAGGTAATGACTTTCCCAGAGAGAAGAGGGTCTCTTTCAGTTATGATTTATTCTTTATTAGAACTTCTAACTTAGCTCTACTTGTACAAGCAACTTAGGTATATTTATACATGTTCAGATTGTGCTCATTTTTAAAATTTAAGAAGAAAGCCATATTAGATAGAAAAGTGACTGATGAGGGTACCTAAGCCACCAAAGTAGCAGAAATACATAGCAGAAGAGTAAACAATACGTGTACTTAGAGCTAAGAACACTGACTCACAGTGCATGCACCAATAACTGGAGACTAGTTATTTCCTACAGAGGATAATTTACTAAATGCAGTCCATTTTTATAGTTGGAGAATTTGGTTAGGGAAGTTGTCCTCATTCTAACTGTTGCCTGAGAAGCTTGTTTGCATAGTCTAGGGAATAGAAATGTCATGGTTTCCATTTACATCACTTAGAGTATTAGACAAAGATGATGCCTTCATATTTCTTTCTGGACATCCTTGAACACAACCCTGTACATAATTCCATACCCAAATATGGTATCTGCCCTTTTCTAGATTATAATATCATTTAAGAGATAACACACTGGATAGGAAATTTTGAAATAGTGATGCATGTAATGAAGTACTAAAATAAAATGGACAGAAGAAAAGCTATAGATACTTTCTACAGGCTAATGTGATTAAGGAAGCCTTTGTGAAACTTGGGCAGCCTGTGAACCTTGGGTAGGACTCAAATCAATTATTTTCTCCACTGGAGGCTGAACTTTTGCAAATGTTTAAGCCCAGGTTGTTTTTGTCCTTCCACCCAGTCTGTTTCTAGATGGCTACACCATACCAGTCAACTTCTGCTCATACAAAGGGGAAATCGTTGTTGTAAGCCAAACATTCTTCAGAGGAAAAGTTTGCATTACTGTAGGAAATAAAAGAAGCATGTGATACATAGTGATTCTTTTTCCTGCCCAACTTTTACAGATAGCGATTCTCCCAATAAATATGCTTCTTTATGCTGATAGAGTCCAAGAGTTTAGAACTGAGTTCATTGCAATATACTGAATTTCTAATTGGGTTTCTCATGTGGGAGAGGGAGAAACTTTCCTCTACCCTTCTAGGTTTCTCAGCTGGTCTAATAGTTAGACCTGCATGAGGCAGATTCAATTAATAAGAGAAAATAACCAAATTTAATTACATATGTACATATGGGAACTTCACATACATGGGATAGACAGTGGCCCCACATACATGAGCAGTACAGTGACAGGAAGTTAAAATGAGGCACACATGCCATCCTGAACTAGGATGAGATAAGGTGCACTGGCTTTACAGGGGAGGGCGGTGATTATAGGACGAGAAGAGCAGATGTTCAGTAACTAACAGTTTGCCCTGCCATATACATAGGTCAATGGATTATCTCCAATAATCTCTTATTATGGACATAGCCCCTAATTTAAATTCTTCTAGGTACTTGTGGGGTGGCCCAGGAGTTTCTCTTGAGTCTGCAGGGTCTCAGTTGCCTTTAGTTCAAAATAATCCATATACCACAGGAGAATCTTGGGGTGACTCCTGCACACCTACACCAATTGTTTTACCAATTGCATAGCTAGCTTTAAGATTCAGAATCAGAGAACCAGTGTGCTCAGCCGCTTAGCATCTCTCTCTTGACATATCTCTTCCACCTTTTTGTTCCTTAGCCAACATTATACCCATTGTTCCCAGAGAGGCATCTCAGGTCCACTGTCCTACTCAAGGGCTGTGGACAATAAATCCATAACCGACATCTCTCATGCAACTCTGAGCCAGGGGCCTATGGGTTGAACTGCTGTAGTTCCATATATATATATATATATTTTAATCCTCACCCGAGGATATTTTTCCATTTATCTTCAGATGGAGTGGGAGAGAGAGAGAAACATCAATGTGAGAGAGGCACATCGATTGGTTGCCTCCCACATGACCCTGAGCAGGGCCAGGGACTGAACCACAACTGAGGTACGTGTACTTGACCGGAATCAAACCCGCAACTCTTTGTTCCACGGGCCGGTTCTCCAACCACTGAGCCAAACCAGCCAGGGCTGTAGCTCCCAATATTGAGGTCTGGAATTCTGGGAGGACTAGAAAACTCTATAAGAAGTGTACCAGTGAAGTTAGATGCTAACAATTTTTTATCACTATTTTTACAGAATAATTCTTAATCTTAGTCAGTACTTCCAACTGTTGAAATTTTCAGGTATTTCACACAGTGGAATGATTGGATTTATGTTTCAATAAAATAATAGCATTTTACAAGCCCTTTCCACACTACTATACTACTATACCATCAAAGGAGGGTGGGAAGTGTTGTTGGGTAAGGGTTGTGTTATAACAGTACCGCTTCTTTTCATGAACTTCAACAATTTATCAACATTATCAGTTTATCAGCAGGAAATGATCAATAACATCTTTTTAAAATGTATTTTTAATGATTTTTAGAGAGACAAAGGGAGAGGTAGAGAGAGATAGAAACATCAATATATAGACTGAGACACTTAAAAAAATAAACCTGTTTTCCATTTTATTCCTTCCTAGCAGGCATATCGATGTATTTCTACCATTTTCAAGTACAACTTTATCATGTTACCCATGGCTGTCCTGAGACCAGTGTGACCAGGTTAATGCCATTGTGGGTTCCAGCTCAGAGTTTCACAGGAACAGGTCTGCCCACAGCTCCCTTTGTCCTCCTCTCCTCAGGCCAGAAGGTGGGGGGTGGGGGACTGCCAGCCCTCCTGCCAACCCTCCTGCCAGCCCTGACTGCCAGCCCTCCTGCCCACCTGTCTGGGGTGAAAAAGTTTCTCCAACATCAGAGAGAGATGGGAACCTAGTTGAGAAACATTCCAAGACTCACAACTAACCCTTTTCCCAAATGAGAAGCAAAAGGTATGGCATTTCATAGTGCTTCATCTGGGAGAGCCTTTGTGTACTTGATGTCTTTCATGTGTCTGAACTTTCTCCTTAATTCCTTCGATTTTACATGGACTTCAGCTCAGCCACATTTGCTCTGCCTACAGCTCTGTTATGACAGTGCAGTCAGTCACTGTGGAAAGTGTCCAGTTTTGTCTCCTTTACTTTCAGCGTGAGAAGTCATTAAATTGAATTAGAAACACTGATTCATTGTAATTATAGGAAGAAAAGCTTGGTTCAGAACATTTGTTTTGCTTATTAACTTAAGGAGGTCAAAATTACATATGCCAGGTGTATTTAGCTCCCTTAAACAAAACTCTAATGTGTCAAACTGAAGCTTTCATACTAAGACCTGATACTTAAGGATTTAGGGTTTATGAAGCCTCAAAGCTAATGACAACAATGATCCCAGCAGCCCACTATTACTAAAACAAACAAACAAACAATAGAACATAGTGGTTCATCTCTGTAAGCAATAATTAGGCCATCAAAGTTAGATATCAGGTTAGCCTCTTCTTTTTATTTTAAACATTTTTTCTCCTTTAAAATGAAAATTAAGAAGATACTGAAAAGAGAGGTGCAAGGATACTGCTAAAGATAAATGCATGTATCTTCACAACACTAACAAGGATTGCTTGGTACCATGAAAAGAATGGCAGCTTTGGAGCCAGGCACACCTGAGCTCAAATCCCAGCTCTGTTTCCCGAGCTGTGTAGCCTTGACCAAGACACTTCACTTCTCTGAGCCTCATTTCTTTCATTGTAATACAAATGTGGAAGATAAATACAGGAGTAGTTTGAAGATTAGATTTAGTATAAATAAAATGTACCCTGCACAAAGTGGAAATGTATTTAGTGCTGATTACTGTGGGAGCTGTAGCTACTCAAGGACAGAGAAGGGAGAAGTCGGAATGTTAGCAGTGTGAACATCATACCAATCGAGCGGTTAAGACCTATTCCCTGTTTCTTCAGTGTTCCTGTTATCCTCTGCATCCTAGGTGTGCAGTCCAGTTATCAATCACTTTTCAAATCTGGACATACAGTCTCAGCATTTATTGTCATTATACATCACTTTCATTGAATTCATTAAGAACAATATTCTTTCTAAGCTGGTTGTTGAATGGTGTTTAGTAACCCTTCCCTTGACACCATATATTCTTGTCATTCATTCCTTCCTCTTAGAGCATGAGTTGCCTTTATTGGTAACTTCCAGAGAGCTGGAAAAAAACCTGCTCCATCTCTTTGCTTCTTTAACTAGACCAAAAGATAAGCCCAGACATTATACAGATATTCTAGAAAAATATTCCTCCAAGTCCTTTGATGTTATATCCTGCTCGTTTTTATTCCCCCACCCACTTTCCTAGGAATTAGTTTAACTTCTAGCATCCCAAAAGGGACCCCTGCAAAACAGTTCATTTCTCAGGATCTAAACAGATTTTCTACCTTTTTATTTTTCGTGGAGGCTTGTGTTCAAATGAGAATCTTCTTCTAATAGCTTTTCAGCATGATAACCACACATCCCAAGAGAGCTATAGGCTTTTGTGAGCTTTAAAAAAACCTTCCAAAGAATGTGATTAATACTACATCCCTGAGCAAGCGATTAGATATACTGTATTGGACACACTGGACTGAAAAATATTAATCTGTGGGCCATGCTCCCCTTTTGTGAAAGATATCATATTGCTTCAGCTGTTTTTGCTTTAAAGTAGGGAATTGTATCACTGTTTATTCTAATTAACAAAGACCTGGATGCTCCATGGGTCAGAATTCCATCATAACATGAGATACTCTATAGCTTTTCTCTTTTTCTTCTTTCTCCTTTCCAATTCTTCCAGATTTTCTGAAGAATATTTCCATATTCTCATCAAAACTCCAAACACCAATCTAGGGGTTAGGACCTAGTCCCTGTTTCTTCAGTGTTCCTGTTATCCTGTGCATCCTTGGTGTTTAATCCAGTTGTTAAATTCAGTAACAGAAAAGTTAGACTATCTTTTTAAAAACCTGAAGGCCAAATCTCTCCACGTATCTGAGATACAGGGCAGTTGAAACAGTGGTAAGGCTTGAAAACATTAGCAAGGACTTTGGCCACATGATTCGGCTAATGACACCTCTCATTCTTGTTGCAGAGTTGAAGTAAGAGGTGGTCCTCTCAGCTGTCCATGGAACTTCCGTTAGCGTAACAAACATTGCAAGCCTCGCTCTTGCCCAGCTGCCTGATAGTTGGGTGGAGTGGCATTCTGTCTTCATGAAATCAAGGCATTGTTCCTCTGGGGCACTCTTTTCTTCTCTTTCAGTTTGAGTATGTTTTCTCAGACTAGTACTTTTAAGAACCATTAAGAATCATTGCCTCACATCCTCTCTTTTGAAAAACAAAGGAGTTGTCATTTCCGTAAACACATGTTTTTAGTTGATATATTTGCTTTCATACTGTAATTTGGTGTTTGTCGAAGTTCATTTCTTGGATTATGTACATTCGAATTGCCTGGATCTCTGGGCTTGAGCCCAGGAATTTGCATTTCAGCAAGCTTCCAATTGGTAACTTTGCACATTAAAATATATAAATCACCAAGTTGTCGGGAAACTCCATGTATGTCTCTGAGTGGGAAGAGCTACTTAGTTCTTTAACTATTATTTTTCTTAACCAAAGACAGTATCTTTCATTTTTTGCAACATATGGCATTTAAAATTTTCTTATAACAAATTGTTTCTGATCTTATGTTTAAAAATCCACATAATTATACCAGAAAGGGTGGAAATAAAAGAGGGTGGGGGACTAAATGACTTTGGATAAGATCCTACCGGAATCACAACTGGGATAGTGATGGTGTCTGCAAAGAGGATTCATTAGCTGGTTAAATGGTAAGATGAGTGATGCAGCTATTGCCACTTCTCTCCCAAAGCAGTCCTTCCCATAGCCTAAGAACAAAAGCACTACCGCACGTTCTTCTTCAAAGTTGCAAGGGACCCAGAAAGCACCTCCCTGTCACACTAGTTCCTCTGCTTTGCTGTTGTCTCCTACAGATCCGCAACTCGGGGCCTGCTAACAGCACAGTCCAGTTCATCTTCTACCAGCCTATCATCCACCGATGGAGGGAGACGGATTTCTTTCCTTGCTCAGCAACCTGTGGAGGAGGTAACAGTGTTGTTCACTGAGCCTGGGAACTGTTGGTATCGATGAGGGAAGATTTGGCTATTATAAGAGTAGAGTCACTTCAACATAGAAGAAATTTTGTGTTGTGGGATCAGATCCTATCTTCTGAATGGAGACAATTCCTGAAGCCCTTCTGTAAGGCAGATACCTCAGTCTAGATGCTATAAATAGTTTCTTTCGATGGAGTCCCATTAGAGGAAACAGTCTTGACTCCTTTCCTTGATTCCATGGAAGGCCAGGACAAGGAATGTCATACTTGGCAATAGCGTGGCCTAGAGGTGATTCTGTTCATATGAGAAAAAACTACTCATCTGGTTGAAGTGAACTTATTTATTCGGGAATCAAGGCAAGAGTATTTGTGTGGCCTACTACATAGCATGATGTGGTCAAAAAGACTAAGAGATTAATTTAATTAAAGAAAGTAGTTTATTACTAAGGGGAGAAAAATCACTGCACTGCAGACTTAGGCTCAGTTCTTTTTCAGCTCTACCCCATCATCTGTGCAGTAAAGGGAATGCTGCTTGCCTTATTTATTCATAAAAACACATCACTTTTGAAAAGTCACCAAGTGAGTCCAACCAGTGTGACTCAGTGGCTTAGCGTCAACCCATGCCCCAAGAGGTCACCAGTTCGATTCCCAGTCAGGGTACATGCCCAGGTTGTGGGCCAAATCCCCAGCAGGGGGCATGCAGGAGGCAGCCAATCGATGTTTCTATCTCTCTCTACCTCTCCCTTCTTCTCTCTCGAAAATCAATAAACAAAAAAAAAATGTGTTTTAAAAAGAAAAGTCACCAAATGAATTTCTGTCTCTGCTCCATCACATCCGTAATATGGACACACTTTGTGCTGCTGGAAAGACCCTACCCCATTTTCTGCTCTTCATAATTATAAAGGTTATGTGATAATTTCTTTGAATTATTTTATAATTTATTTAGCCATATCCCTATAGAAGATCATTTAGTTCATTTAAAATTATCTATTATAATGTAATTAATTACTTGATATCTAAGTATTTTTCTCCTTTGAATTATTTTCTTGAAATAAATTCTCAAGAGTGAGTTTCAGAATTTTTGTGGCCATTGGCATATATTACCAAAATTCTTCACAGAATATTTTAGTTTCATTTCCAACTGAGCCAGTGTTTGTGGATTATCACTTTTTAAGTTTTGGTAATTTAATGGATATAAAATTATATGTATATTCCTTTAAAAATGAGCACATCAAATAAATTCTGGCTCCAGCTCCATGGAAGCCTGTTAATTGGCGGGCTTTAAGTAACTAGTCCACAGGGGTATCACTAGATTATTTTGACAAGAGAAAAGAAGGATGGTACCTCAAAATGAAGACAAATGATTATCCATTAATTTTTTTAAAACAGTTAAGAACATATATAATTCATCTTCGGCTATGTTATCTACATCTACACAATGTGAACAACCACTGAACGTGAGGTCCTTTAGAGCAATGTTAGATTTTAGCTTAAATGCAATTAATCAAAATATATTAAGTGCTGTCAACTTGATTAGTAAATAACTATTCTCTCAATATCTTAAGCATTTTAATAAAAGTGTTTGCAGTTGCTCTATATGTAAATTACTTTGTTTAAAAAATAACTGCCAATAGTGTTGATGTTTCATTGGAATATGTCATTTTGATTCACCTCTTAATGACTAGCATAGATAATGGTTTTAAAGAAAGAAATCTGAGGAAATAATTTTTTTTCTTTTTAAATGAAAACCATGTTTTGAGAGGAGTAGCAATTCAATAACATGCCCACTATGCCAGTTTCCCATACAGCTGCTGCTGGGGTGGGGTGGAGTGTCAGTAACCTTGACGATGGCTTGCTACATATAATGAGGCAATTAATGTTAGATTCATATATATCCCAGCCCTTTGGGCCTATTTTCTTTACATCTAAGTGAAGAAGTAGAATCATCAAGGTTTTCAAATGTGTTGAGCTATCAAACACTTTCTTAAAAAAAATCTTACTTGGAAGCCCAGATAAAAGGAATTCATACGGCTCAGAGAGAAGATGTAAGGGATATGGAAATCAGCCTTCCTGGACCATAGTTTTAAAATTACTTAAGAAATGATCTCTAATGTCCCTTTTATGTTTCTGGTTCCAGATTCAACTGGTTGACCATTTTGCTAAGTGTAAAGAATTGCTATTCCAAATAACTTGTGAAACTTGAGAAAACACAAGTATCTGACCATTTTGATCATTCATTTAATTTTTGTTCTAAATTTTCATCTTATATGCTCTAGAATAGCTTCACAGCCACATTTTATGTTGACAAATTGTGATTTTAAAATCCTAATCTCAGGTTTATAATTTACTTATTGCTCGTCTCCACATTTCACTATATGATAAATTCTGTACTAGAGTAGAAATTATTTTATGGAAAATTATAAAATGATTAGCTTGTCATAAACTTACCAACTTTTGAGAATAATGTAATTGAAACTAAAGATATATTTACTTGTATAAAATATTTTGCTCTTTAATTTTCTTATAAAACAAAAAATTAAATGGAACATGTGTTCTTACCCATTAACTTACAGTGCTTTTCATCTTTACAGTAAAATTGTTAAAAGATCCTTTTTTAAGTCTTAAATGAACAATTATTTTTTTGTGGGTGGTCTGAGAAAACAGCCTCAAGCCAGGAAATCTGATTTCTAAACCTCCATCTGATTTCCTAAAAATTTTTGCAAGACTTTTAAGTCCTCCAAATCTGCCTTCCTAACACATACTTAGCAACAGCAATATTCAGCCACCTGCCAGAGAGAATATATTTTGGAGTTAGTTAGGGTCAGAATGATGCAAAAAGTCTAATTTTAAAAATCTCTATGTACATTTATTTTTCACCCTGAGAATCTAAGTCCTCATCAGCACCCCACCAGAAATCCACAGGACAAAAAAAAAAAAAAAAAAAGAGGCAGGTAAAACCCATTATAAATAGAATTAAGTAGTACTCTGCAACACTACATTTTCTTCAGAGGATTCTCTAAAAGTGGACATTTGTGCATTGAACCTAAGAAATAATTGGCTAGAAACTTAGAGAAACAACAGAGGATTTTGGGTAAAGCAAAAATTACATAGGTAGGAGGTTTGTTGTCGTTTTTAATCTGAAGGAAACCTTGGGATTCATAAGGGCTACTGTTAAGATTTTAATCATCCTTTTACTCATTTAATCCATGCAGGTTGAAATCAGGCAAAAATAATGTCAGGCAGCTTGCAGGACCTGATCCTGTGCTATATTCCATTGTCCTCCACTGACTGAGGGGAGCAGTATTGGGGTCGGTCTGTCTATCATCTATCTATCTATCTATCTATCTATCTATCTATCTATCTATCTATCTATCTATCTATCCATCTATCCATCCATCCATCCATCCATCCATCCATCCATCCATCCATCCATCCATCCATCTATCTATCCGGGAGTTTTTCTTTCTGGTGCCCCAGGTACAAGGGAGCCAATTTTTCATCCTTGTATGAGATGCTTGGTAAATAAATACTGATGATCTCTTTGGGATACAGAACCTGTGTTAGACTTTTAGATTATGCGAAACAAATTTATGAGTATAGTTCTTATGACAGAGTCTTATAAACTAGTTATGCCCTTATGTAGTTCAAGCCCTACAGTATGACTTAACATTTAGCTGTCTTTTGTCCTGGAAACAACTGGTGATTTGGAGAAGAATTTCTTTAATATGAGATGGCCAGAAAACATAAAGAAACATATTCTATGGACATGCGCCTTTAAACTTGCCTGTATGGTTTGATTCTGCAGGTTACCAGCTGACATCGGCTGAGTGTTATGATCTTCGGAGCAACCGCGTGGTTGCCGATCAATACTGTCACTATTACCCAGAGAACATCAAACCCAAGCCCAAACTTCAGGAGTGCAACTTGGATCCTTGTCCAGCCAGGTCAGTCCAATTTACCAGTTCATCTATTGTAAACATAAACTTCCAAATAACTTTCTTAAATTAAAATGTTTTTAATTAAAAATAAATAAATGTCGCTGTCCAGTATCCACTCCTACCCATGTGTTTTAGTACCCATGCCCCTTGTTCTTGTGGCTACCTGATGCCATCCCAGGGCCTGTAGATCTCCTATGTGTAAAGCCACAAGTGAAGCTCTGAGTCATTTTCTCTTCTGATTTGTTTTTCATTATGGTCGCTTATTTCTCTCCTTAACAAGGTCCAGACCAATGCACCTAACAAATGTGATGACACAATGTTCTCAGGATTCTTTTCATTTCAACTCTGCCACCTAATCAGTGACATGATCACAGCAGACCCATTCAGGGTCACAGCTGACCTATTTTCCATACTGATTAACTGGAATCAAAACCAGTCTTAGAACAGTTTTATATTTTAACAAACTCAGCCCTGGTTAAAGAGAAAGCAATACTTATTTCCAATAGTCAAAAATTTTTAAAGGTCTTTTTAATTAGGAGCTATAAAGAGACACGTGATGCTTTCACCTATCATTATTTGCTTTTTGGAAACCATAATTGGCCCTCAATTATTTGCAGGATCAAAAATCAGACAAATAAAATATCTCAGATAAGGAATAGTCATAGAAGTGCAAGTCAAGGATCTTGTTATGAGTATAATATTTGCCTTTAGAGTTGCAACACTTCCTGTTAAATCTCTTTATTAGCTTACTCATCCCCAATAAATGAGAGAGGATATAAGGAAACTCTTCTCCTACAAAAATAATCATGAAAACCAAAAGACAAAGAATTCTTTCCCAAGCTCCTTTGACTTCTGAGAAACACCTCATTGTTATATTTTAAAGGCACAGTTTACCAAATATATGTGCATAAAACAAAACATTTTTTGTTGTTAATCCTCACCCCAGGATATTTTATACTGATATTTAGATAGAGTGGAAGAGAGGGAGGGGGAGAAAAAGAGAGAAATATCCATATGAGAGATGAGAGAGAGAGAGATCAATTGGCTGCCTCCCACATGGACCCGGATGGAACCGGATGGAACCTGCAACCCAGGTGCATGCCCTTGACCGGGAATCAAACCCAAGACCCTTTGGTCCACAGGCCGACGCTCTAACCACTGAGCCAAACTGGCTAGGCATAAAACAAAACCTTTAATACTTATAATACTACATGAGCAATGTGAATGAAAATCATTCTATCTTTAAATTGTAGGCAAAGCAATTTTAGTTTTTGCTTTCTGCTGTTTGCCTTCTATTCATGAATTCTAAATTCTACATTTGATGTGATATTGCCTATTTCATATACCTAGCTTGTAAAAGTAAACTCAGAATGACAGGTTTTCATGCAACAAACAAAAATCATAGATATTTTATAATTATATAATTCAAGTAAAGCTTAATTTAGCTTCATATTATATCAGAAAATTATATATTAAAAATTGGGTATGCTATAAAAATTGAATGAGGTGTCAGAATTTTGCTTGGACATCTTTATTTTGAAAATATTAAGGTATGAAGTATTATTAGCCAAGATAATTATACCTAATGTAATTCAACCCTATTTTAAAATCATTCTACTTATTATACATCTTTATACATATCTATACCAGAGAGACTGGTGCATGAAAAGCATAGTTAATCCATTTTGGACAGGTTGGCTCAGCCATAGAGAGACTTTGAAAATCTTATACACACTTTCATAAAAATGTGTGTGTGTATTTCTAGGAGAAATAAGGGATTCACTTCCACAATTGTATAACGCCTTTCCCCACTGGGAAAAAACTTGAACAATTTGATGGCTGTAGAAGACAACTGTAAAATAAAAGCATTATGTTAGCCTGGCCAGTGTGGCTCAGTGGTTGAGCATCGATCCATGCACCAAGAGGTTGCCAGTTTGATTCCCGGTCAGGGCACATGCCCAGGTTGTGGGCCCGATCCCCAGTGGGGGGTATGCAGGAGGTGGCCAATTGATGTTCTCTCTCATCGATATTTCAATCTCTCTCTCCTTCTCCTTTCCTCTCTCTAAAAAAATCAATAAAGAAAACTTTAAAAAAAAATTTTTTTAAATCATTATGTTAACCATCTTAAGAAAAATTTTATGATCAGAAAAAATGTATGCAATTTTTTTCTGGCTTCTGATTTTTACCTATCTTCTCTGTTGGAATAATATTTGTGGCCTATTTCTTATTATCCAAAAGCAAAAGGCCATTTACATTGAAAGAAGTGTCCCTGTGAAATGTATGCTTTGTCTACAGCCTATGTTATTTTAAAACATCTAATACAGCACATGTACAAATGTTGGGACAGATGGCTATGTAAAAAAGAAAAAGAGAAAGAAAAAATAAGGTAGAGGCCCATGTCAGGAAGCTGCTCTCTTATTTCAGAAGTAATTAAACAAAGAGGTTGAAGAGGAATCTGCCTTAGGAAATGTAGATATGCCGCTCTAAGGTGAAGATACTTCAGGAGTGCTGTGAACTCATTGAACTCACTGGCATGCCTGGGATCAAAGCGACCTTTCTGAATTCAAAGAGAAAATAAGTGATGGTCTGAGAAAAGAGAAATAGACTATAGAAAAGGTCTGCCCTCTCATCAGACATAGCAGAATCAAACCCTCAAGAAACTGTTTTCTAACTACAGGCTTAACTGTCTAATAGTAGAATCAGGAGTGGCACAACGATTATGCTTTTATGTCCACAATTAGAAGCTCCCAAAAGGGAAAACGTAGACGATCTTAGTACAGATAAAGTCACATATTTTTGAATTTCAAAAGAATTTATTTTATCTAGTCAATGAGATATTTGTTCACTTTATGTGTATTAGACTAGGATTTTGGGCCTATTATATATTATTTGAGAACAAATGCCATTCATATAGCCACATTTATTTCCTGTCAAGATTGGAAGGACCATGGACAGCAAAAAGGTCACTGAATAATTACGTTAGTAATCCTAGGTTTATTACTTTACCCTCTGGACCTCAGTTTTCTCCCCCACAAAATGGGGTTGAGAAGATTATTTGTTGCATTAAATTAGTGGTTTGCAAACTGTGCCTACAGAACCCGTTGTTCCACAGAGTTGCTTCATTGAATTTCATTTTCTGTATTTTGAGCTATCTAAACAACAACTTACAAAACATATTCCAACATGTCAAGCTAATTTTAACTCATTTAAGCTAAGCTAACTTATAAAAATTGTAACAATTGTAAAAATGTTATACTACCAAAGTAAATACTTTTTTTCCTCCTCATTCAGTTCTTCAGTTATGTCAGTTTAATTGAAAAATTGTTTCCTGAGATTGCAAGGTGACCTGTAAAAACTGTTACCATTACCAACTACTTCTCTGTAATAATGAGAATTTTCATTACTACATGTCTGAAACTAAAACAAACTGGATGTGACAACAATTAACCATAATTCTTGATACTCAATTTTTCTATTTTCCAAATAGTCTCATTGTTGTTATTAATTAGCTTTAAAATAAGTAAATGTTATATAATTGAACTAATGAACAACACCACTTACACATTTCACTCACCAATAACATCCACTGGCTTCCATGGTTGTGGATTAATTCATCTAGTGGTTCTTGGGGCTAAAAAGATTGTTGACATCTAGCCTATTTTTTTTTCAAAATAATTTTTATGGCTTTTTTCTGATTATTGATATTAACTTAGAAATGTTGATGAGTTAAAAAGCTATGATGAAAACAATAAAACTCTATCTCCAGTGACCACAGATAACTACTGTTAATACTTGTGCTATATATTTTTTATCTTGTCTATAGCTCATAACAGATGAATCATACTGTATATAACAGACAATTGGAATTCAGTGACTCAGTGTTCTTGGTTTCTACTATTCTATAGAAAACTTGAATGTCCATGACTTGTAGAGACTTGACATTTTACGGAGCAGGAGCTTGAGTCCCGTGCACTACAAGACTAGCGACTGAGCCTACCTGGTGGCCAGCCGTTCCATCCCAAGAGACCTCTGTTGCTCTTTGCTGGTGTCATTCATGCAGTCATTTTTACGAAGTGATAAAATACTTTGTTTCCTAGCCAAAAGTGGTCTCAAAAAGGAAACCAAAACTTAATGGTTATAATGGGAGGAAAGAGAAAGTGAAGTTAAAAATTTATTGGCTTTTGGCTAAAATTAAGAGTGTTTTTCACTGGTGACTTGGAGCTATGACATCATGAATCCCATCACATGCTCTGTGTTCTGGTGGCAGTGCCAACTCGGGCACTCCCAGAAGTCCAGAGGCAAGCCCCTCCTGAATGTCAGGGATCTGCTGCATGCTCAACTTGTTTTCTGCCTCATTAATTTAATACTGCAGTAGAAACCCTTCCCCATGTAGCTGAGACACTTGCAATCTAATCAAATGTCAAATTCTCTTGTGCTCGCCATGCTACAGTCATAGCTCTGTCTTCCCCTGGGGGTTTTTGCAATGGTTTGTGTCATCTTTGCCTCTTGGGTGAAAGCTAAAGTCCATCATGTGGTCAAAGTGTCTCAAAACACATGCCTGTGCCTCATCTACAACTGAAGAGGCATAATTTTAGATCAGCTAATGAGCACCTTGTATTTTCAGAGTGGCTTTAAATGTAAAATAGGGTATATTTGGCCTTACATGGCTCATTCTATGAGACTGGTAAGACTGTTAAGGCCGTCCGGGGGTAATTGTACAAGACATTGTTCATGAGAAGATCAGAGAACCCCTTTTTCAGATTTTTTTGAAGGGGGCTTAAGTTGGCAAGGGTTGGACAAGTGAAAAAAGCTCTCACTCATCACACTCTCACGGTCACAGTCATTAGCAAACAAATCTGTTTCCAGCTAAAACTGCCTCCAGATTCCCCCTGCCCTCAAGGAACTCAGAGCAACAGTCTTAGGCAAATGCCCAAACTTGTGTGCCCTGAGCAGCAGTTCTTTGAGAGTTCCAGTGGACTTTTTTTGTCTAGCTCCATTTAATTAGACAGAAAATTGTATAAGTCATCCTGGCCAGGGACCAAATTTTGAACAAAATCTCAGAATTGAATCATAAAGCAACTTAAAAAAAAATAGTTTGCATTGTGAGAGGCAGGATGTGTAAAAACCTGGTCACGCTAACTTGGTGACTAACTAGTCCAATGGTAATACAGCCTGGTGGGTAGGAGGGGAGCTTTGGAGCACAGTAGCTTGGCTTGGGGTCCTGGCTCTGCCACTTAGTGGTTGAGTAGCCTTTGGCAAATTACTTCTTTACAGTAAGCCTCAGTTTTTTCATCCTATGAAGCGAGGATAATAACACTACTTACCTCATAGAGTTGTCATGAGGAATAAATGGCATAATACATTTAAAGAGCTTAGTAGATTGCCTGACACATGATAAGCACTCAATAAATGTTAGTTGCTGCAGCTATTATGACTAAGATCATGATTATGATAATGTTAATGTTACATCAGAGAAATCTTAAACTCTATTAATGAGCTTTCTCTTCCATGAAGGGAAAAGATAAAACTCTAGAATTATCTGTAGGTCCAAAAAGGTAGTTCTTTATTTCTTATTTTTACAACAAGAGACACAGATCCCTAGGAGATATCTTCATGAAAGTAAATCACATTTATCAGATTTTTAAAATATAATGACCATGAGAAATTAAGATAATTAGCATCTCCTGAAATCCCTGTGTACGGCTGTCAAGTAATCCCCCCGAACCAGCTGCAAGACATTGCCATTTCATTTGCATAGGATTGATGCCATGTTCATCTCCAAAAAAAGAACTCAAAGTAAGAACTAGAAAATGGTTTTCAATTAAGGCAGAATACAGTGTTTTCCTAAAGACAGAAGCCTTTTTTGTTTTATTACAATAGGTAAGTTATTTAGAAAAGTAACAACTTCCTTTCTTTTGATCAACCTCCTTTAAATATACTGCTTTGAGCAGCTAATGAGTAAGCAATTAGCAAGACCACCACAAAACCTTATTTCCACTTGCATGCATTATTTATAATGAGATAAACAAAGCTGAGTCCTGGTGCTTTTTAGAGTGTATGGTCATATCCTTCCCAAGTTTATGGACATACCATGCGTTATCAGACAATCAGCTATAACTCAGTTATTGGGGCAGTTTGGTTCTTCTACCAAGCCAGCTCATCATTAATAATCATCACTTGTTATTTTACATTTAAGATTGTTTAAGTATAATTAATTATGCAATCCTTTCAATGAACTTGTGAGTTAATAGAATAGGTATTGTCATCCTCCTCATTTTTTAGCCTCAATCTATCAGTTTGACTTTACTAGCTAAGTAACTACTTAACTTCTAGGCCTGAGTTGTGTCATCTATAAAATGAGTCAGAGAGTAGCTATGAGAATTAAATGAGATAATGCATGCAAAGCTTTAGCAAGATGCCAAGCTCTCAACAATAGCCAGATAGTATTCTTAAATTAGAGCCAAACTTGTCAAATGACTTTTCCAATGTTACTTCTATTTGAAGCTTATAAAGGGCTTTCACATCCATTATCTCAGTTCAGTTTTATAATCTCTACAAGGTTAGCAGGACAGAGATCATCATCTATATGTACAGGTGAAAAAACTGAAGCCCAAAGAGGTAAGTGACCTGCCCAAGTTCTGGTGGACCAAAGAAAGTTGGGTCATGGATCCTAGTGCTTCCAATTCTGATACTACATGAACTCAGGTAACCTGATCCCTGGGGCAGCATTTGTGCCACCACGTGCCACAGGTACCCTTGTTTTCCATGATGCCTTCAGCAACCTGTGAGATCTGCTTTAAACCCAACATAGACCCCCATGGCCAGCACAGAACTGCCAACTATATCAATGCACAGTTGGTGTCCTGGGTCTTTGAATTGACGCAAACCCAGGTTAAGCAAGCCCCTTTCATATACTCATAAATACTGATGTTTATGCAAACCAAACAATGACCAAATCCCAAGGGCATGTTAGTCCCACTTATTTAAAAGCAGTTCAGAAATTGCACTCATTAATATCAAGAATTCAGAAATTGCATTCATTAATATCAAGAACGTTTACAGAAATACAGATGTGAGGAAATTTTAATATTTTGGGTCAAATGATTAAAACTCTCCAGTAGTTGGTTTTATAGCAAAAAAAAAAAAAAAAAAAAGTTTTCAAATCCTAGACAGTGAAACAGGGTTGTTTGGTCTGGTTCCCAAAGATAAGTGAATGTTACCTAGCAGGTATTATGGTTTTAAAAAATTGTGGCTTATTTACAGAATATTTTCTCATTTGCTGGATCCCAAGTTGGCTCTTTAAATAATGGGGAAACTTAATGTGCTTCATCAAGTCACCAAATGTTAGAATAGGAGAAATTTTTAGATGATCAGCTACTTCAGTGATTTTCAATCTGTGATCCACAGAGCTCTGAGCTCTGCCCTCAGCAGCCACTTGCAAGGGGACAGGTTAGATAGAGCTCCAGGAGATGGATTTCCAGGTACCCATTCTTCCTTCATCTTAAAACCCCTGCTTTCATCCAATACTTGGATTTTGCAGAAGACCACAGCATAAATCCTAATGCATAAGTCAGTCACTCAAGGTCACACAGCAAAAGAGTGGCAGAGAAAAGAACTGACCTTCCATCTCCCAGTTCTGCAGGAGGTCCTTTTCCTCATTGTGCCATGATCTTTTGTGCTATGCCACTCATGAAAAAGCAAATGCTTGTATCTCTTCCAACTTTTTATTACTTCTCGCTTCCCCCTTTCTAAACTGTTGCTTAGGAGGGGATTGGTTTCTATTGCCCTAGAGTTGTCAAGAGAAGATGAATTACTCTCTCCTGTGCCAGAACTTCCACCACCCACAATTTCATTCATTTTTTTTATTGTGTACCTAACCTGTGCCAAGTTCTGTGCTTGGTACCATGGCAAAAGCAAAGAAGAATCCACTGAAGTCTGAGCCCCAAGACTGCCCTGGCAGAGTTGAGTTGTACAGTTACAAAACAGCATGGTGTCTAAAAGATACCTGAGACAGAGAGGGAAGAGATGATTTTTAGAAAGCTGCTGTAACTGTATCTGGGAGATATCCAATGGGAGAGATGCAGAGTTAAGCCAAGTAGGCTAGAAGCACAGTTGCCATTAATGTCCTTTCTCTGCCTCAGATCACCCAGTCACCTCTGCCTGCCAGAGCAGCCTTCCTAAACTGCCAACTGCCCTCCCTCACGCAGATGGCAGGGCTAGCAAAAGGCAGGGAGGGGGGACTAAAGATGTGCACAGTGAGTGGCAGTTTGGGAGTTTCTTTAACTTTGTTTGTGTGTGCTTGCTTTAATCTGGTTGATAGTTGTACTATTTGCTTTGCATCTGCACGCTAATGGCATGATTTTATTGAATGAATATTTACCAATTGCCTCTGTGCAGAGCAATGCGTTAAGAGATATGATAAAAAATCAATATGGATTCTGTCCCTTGGTGTCTAAAGAAAACTTATGTATAGTTAGAAGTTAATACATAGTTAAAAGTGAAGAGAGGAGTTAATGCTATGGATATTTGGAAGGGGATGAGAGAATTTCTGGCTAGATGTTGAGAGGAAAAATAAGGACAGGCTTTCGAAGAGGTAGCACTTGACTAAGAAATTTCATTGAGCATTATGGAGCCACTGGAGACTTTGGAGTTGGGAAGTAAGGTAGCGATTGCTATGACAGCAGAGAGCAGGTTAGGTTGGAGGAGGCGATGCAGGCAGGCAGAGAGACCTGTTAGGACACTACTGCAAACGGGCCCAGACTCATGTCGCAAGGAAAGATGCTTGGCAGACACTGCAGCTGGAAAAACCAAGTGCCTGTAGGGAGCCCAGGAAAGAGGAAAAGCAGAGATGTCCACAGTATCTAGCTGGGGTGGATGGGAGGATGGCAGTGCTCTGAACAGTAAAAATGATCACAGGAGAAGAAGCAGTTTGCAGGGTAAGAGAATGAGTGGTCCGGATGCTCTGAGCTGGACACACCTCAAGAACATCCACCTGTCAGTGGCCCAGGAGAGAGGCAGGGGTCCTGAGAGAGCCACTGAAGGGGACAGTTGAAACCAGGAAAGGGACGACTTATGGTTCATGTCCATTATAAAAATAACCCCACAAATTAGGCATCCATGGAGTTAGTTATATTAGGATTTTTGTTGGAGAGATGTGTCACTGTATGTGAATGCCACAGCGGAGGAGTGTGAGCCTGCGTACGGCTTGACATTGAAGTCGGGGATATTGTTCCAAAGCAGCTTCTGCGATGATTTCAGGACAAAGACTCAATGATCTTTAAGTGATACGTGGAATTTGAGGTGATGGGCTCATTTATATTTTCTATTATATTTCCAAGTGTCTCTTGTCTTATCCTTTCTCAGACTTGAGTTTTGCTTTTATTTAAATGTTCTATTTCCTATGACTGTACATTATAGAAAAATTGGAAAACAGAAAAACATTACAAAAACATAAAAGCAAAAAATACCAATAATTTAAACACCAGGAACTAACAACTGTTTTTGGTCTTTTCCTTATATATCTGTGTATACATATGTGTGATATATTTGCACATATATATGTACTCATGTACACACACATTTATTAGACTTTATGAAAATGATTGTATAGATGATATATGAACCCATGAATTTTCTTAGTATTATGGATCACATTGTACATTCTATTTTATATTGAATTTTTTTTAATTGACATTACATTTGAACATTTTCCATGTCTTTAAAAATGGTTCCAAAGGCTTCAGGTTTAGACTGCCTAACATTTCATTACATGAGTCGATCAGAAACCTGAGGTGCCCCTCTGTCACGGGACTGTCCTGCAAGCAGTGTGCTTTGAGAGGATCGGGTGTGATCTTTCTCCCACTGACACAGCATGAGTCTAGAATGACCACTTCCTCATCGTCATCTTCTCTTTTCCCACCACAGCCCCTGACGTTGGGATACAAGAGGGAGTCCGTTCACTCCTCTGTGTAAAAGCACATGAGGGGTCAGGATAGTTAAGGCAATGGAGAATGAGCCGTTTTACCCCAAACCAACTGTTTCTTATGTCTTCCCTTTGTGATTACTTTTTAAATCATTTTGGCCTCCCTCACCACTCCCCACACATTCAGATGCATGTAAGAGTACACACATGTGTATACGCATACAAATTAAGACCTAAACATGGGAAGAACTTACAATCCCTAAGTGACATCGTTTTTCACCTTTCTTCAATATGTACACTTTGCCCACGATAAAAGTCCAGTGTCTTACAGGCAAGCAGTAGAAAGTTAAGTTTTGACGACATGGCCTGCCCCTCTGTGACAGTGCTGAAAGGCTAGGCCATGGCATGAACCCCAGGAGAGAGCAGAGCCCATGCACACGAATATGCATGAGCAGGACTGCACAGAGCACCATTGTTTTGATATCTTTCTGTTTTTACAGGTGCCATAAAGTCATTTTATGAGTCTTCACTATGACCCATGCCATAGAAAGACAAATATAGCTATAGTTTTGCTGAATCCAGGTTTAAAGCTCCTTGTTTAAACAAAAACGTAATTTCTAAATCAGTTGAGAGCAAAGCCTAACCTCTTGAATTCTATACATTCCCCCTTTTATTCCCTTTTTTCATTTCTAGCCTGTCTCCTTCAACATTACTGCCTCCATTTTAAATATCATCAGCTGATAAATCAATTGGCAAAGATCTGCAACAGTTCATTCTAATATTGAAGATGACAAATTATAGCTATAAATTTTTTCAGGAGCGAAGGCAACACTATGCATTTCTGCAATTAGAAAGTGAAGTAGGCATCCTCAGGTTAGCTCAAATATAACTGCAAAGTCAATTTAATTTATTTCCTAATTAACTACTATTAGATTATGTTCCAAGTTATTAGAAGAACTTTGGAAGGTTGAATTGCATTAAAACACTGTTCTTTTAGCTAGAAAATTTTCTTAACTATTGGACGTAAGAAGTATTGTAAAGGTATTACATGATTCTAACTGCAGACAGGATTAGCATTTCCCATCGATTTCTTGTCTATTAGAAGGTAGAAAACAATAGAAAGTTTCTCTAACTTGGAAAAACAGGGAGAAATGCTTAATTTTAATATTCATTCCATTCTTGTGTTACAGCTGTGAGATTTTGAGTTTCCTCAAAAAACAACATTGTTTCTTGAGCACTGTTACTTAAGGGTGCTACACAGACATACACCATAAAAACTGAGTCGTTCAAATGAGCACAAACACTTTCTTCATACAAATAAACATAGAAAATTAGTCATGTTAGATAAGTAAATCAGTACCCCAATAGTTGTCCCTCCTGGGAATAAAATCTATCTTCATAGCTTTGTTTCCCATTTTCTTTCTAATTTAATTTCTCTCATGTATCCCTTACTTTTCAGTAATTTCTTTAGGAACTACCCTCTTTAGCACTCCCTCTTTCCTCCTTATGATCTCCATTTCCTCATAATTGCTATTTAGTGCAATTTTTTTTAATCTTTCTGATCCACAGTATAACCAGTTTCCTTTTTCTACCCAAAAGCTTAGGCTTGCAAGCCATATATTAAAAAATTATATACTACATCATTCCATATCAGAGGATGGGATCAAAATCAAAGTCTTAATTTGTTTATTTAATATAAATATAAACATTTATATTGAATATAAATATATAAATATATACTTATCCATCCAGGAATACATATAGAATACATGGGTTCCTTCAGGATTCAAAAGAGCAACTTCCTACCATTTATCATTTGCAAAATAAGCACCTGCTGCTCATGTCCTGCCACGCTCTACCCCAGGGTGACGTCTGCATATTGAGCTCTGTCTCCCACTATTGATGGAGGGTCTGTTATCCTATCCCTTTTATCTGAGACCCATGAGTCATAAGTCTTCCACAAGCCAGGGGACTCAAGAATAAAAAAGTCTTGCCAATTGGAAGCTTTAGTTGAATTCGGTGAGGTAGGTTAATGTAGTTTCTTGGAGTCCTGAAGGTCTGTGGGGCCTTGCACACAGCTTATAATTTCATTTCTTGTGAATCCATTAGCCATACAGACTATCATGTCATTTCTTACGGCTTCTTTAGTCTCTATCTCTAAATCACACAGGTTTCCCAGGGCACTGGGTATACTAACAGCAGTCACAACAATCACAACCACCACTATAATAGCAGTTAACACTGTATCGCATTTTATAGACCACAAAAAGATCTTTCCTACTTATCTCATTTTAACTGTCTTTCCTTTATTTTGGTAGAGATCTTGCTTTTGTTGATAGTTGCCTACTACATTCACCAGTTCCCCTTAAAGTAACCAAGTGGCTGCTTTCCAAACATTACTAAAATCCTTAGATCTGCCAAGAGAAAAAACCTATTTGGTAGATTATGTAGCACATTATACAGCATTGTCAATTCCCAGGTACATACTCTTATGTATAGCTCTCTCTTTCATCAAAAGTGATACAGTAACTATAATTGCTTGGTGAGCATCTGGAAGTAACATTAATAATGATGATAATAATGACCTCATAGGATGTATAATTTGGGGGATTAAAGAACATTTACAAGCTTATTGTGTCATAGTTAATGATGAGGTGCCAAGTTCTCTTGCCACCACCCTTTCCAATGGTATTTCCTGCTTGGATCAGAGAACTAATTATAGTAAATGGTGCCCTTTCAAAGAACTTGCCCCATCCTAAACCATATGCTAACATAAAGATATTGAACTGTTTTCGTGTTGTTTTCAGAGACAATTTATTAATGTTGTTTTGCATTTGTCTAAAAAAAATGTGTATAATGTAATTATTTAGTGTTTATTTTATTGTGTGTACCTTCTACTCAGAGGGTTGGCATTATTGTTCCTAACAGTGGCGGATACAAGCAGATCATGCCTTATGACCTCTACCATCCCCTTCCTCGGTACGTAAATCAATCATCCTGATGCTAGAACTAGTCAATTGGTCTTCTGCTTCTTTTGTATGTGCATAGAAATTTTGTGTTTTTCTGTAAAAATAAGATGGTAGATAGTATATTTTGCAATCCATCCTGAGCTCTGCTTTTGAATAATACTGGCCTGCTCAGACTGGAAGCTTGTCCTTCAACAATCATTTTAAGATAGGATCATATTACGTTAGAGTGGACGCAGTAATTCATTCTGATTAGATACAGTGGATGGGTTTATGTTATGTCTTTCTTTCATTCCCTTTGTCCTTTTCTGTGTTTCCTCTGCAACTGGACCCTAGTCACTAAAGCCCTGTTGCTAACTGCTAAACAAACACTGCCCACAGGATCATTGCAATACCACAAGTGTGGGGCCCCAGATGTGGTGCTGCTCTGAATCGGGGCTGTAAACATCCTCCTTTTGTTCCAAAGAAATTATAATTAAGTACAAAAAGGCAGTTTTTTTTATATCTTTATTGTTCAGAACATTTGAGGGGAATTTCTTTTCCAAAACATTTTAAAATTCCATGCACTGTGTTGTTTTTTTAAAGTACCATACACTTTAAAATGAGAAAAAAAGAAGGGAAGTTCTTTTAAAAGAACTTGTTCTCTTTATTAATATATTTATAAGAAAACACGAGAAGCTGAAAAATATGCTGTCTACTGAGTGTATTTGTCAGCCACACTGGAAACAGCTCCCCAGACAGCAGAAATTAGAATTGGGTTTGAAATACCCACTGTGCTGAGAGAAACCTTTGCTCCATTCTCTGGGTTCATTAGGACTTCAGGGAGTCAGCTGCTATTTAGAACCCAGGGTTTAAATCAGATCGTAAACATAGTAGTTGAAAATAATCCACAGTAGTTTGCTCAATCTCAAACTGAATAAAGCCCAGAAAATAATTTTATTCTGAACTGTAAAATAAAGCAAAGTTTGATTGAAAAATCTCCAAATACTTAATGAATTGGAATCCCATTTTGAGTCATTAATCCAGTTCCTCAATGATGCTTGATTTTTCCATTCCTTCCCCCTCAAATCGCATAGATAGATAGATAGATAGATAGATAGATAGATAGATAGATATGTTTACAGAAATATGCATGAATGTGTGTTTAATACATAGGTTTTCATACATGTATATACACATATATAGATGTTTATATAATATGTATACACCATGCAAGTTGTCCAGCCTCTACTTAAATACTTCCAGTGATTGACAGGGAACTCACTTTTCACCGTTCTAATGGTAGCATGTAAAGAGGGGCCTTTATACAATATATAATTGTTTGTTTGTTTGTTTGTCTGTTTGTTTTTAAGTTCTTCCACTAAAGGGTTACCTTAGTAGTCAGCTCTCTCCCACTTTCCTATGACTATATTGATAAAGATGATAAATGACTTTAGAATGCTACTGATGTATCATTTTGCTGGTTTGATCCAGAACCAAACTTATACAGTAAACTCTTCTTCTTGAAAAAAAAAATAGAAGGAAAATATTAAAAGATTAATTTAACAGAGTCAAAACTTCATTTGATTGCAATTTCTGTATCTAAAAATAAGTATCCATAAGACACATGTATCTGCTTGTGTGAAGGCTGTATATTTCAAGATAAAGACAAAGTTGGGTGTCAAGGTGAGCAACATCAAGTTTATGTTTTTCCTGTAATGGTACTCCTGAATTTCTTGAATATCTATGATCTCTTTTGTTTATATTTCTCTAGTATGACTAATGCCTATCTTAGGTTAAACTTGATTTCTTTTATATTCAGCTTTCCCCCAAATGCCTGGAGCCAGTGCTCTCAGTAACAGATTGAGATGAGCCTCCTGGTGTTTGCACCTGTCCTGTGCACATTGGCCTGACCATGTACCACAGTGAGAAAGGACAACTAGCAAATGGACTCTATTTCTTACTCCTGTCACTTCTGTTACTGAACTAATTCTAAAGTTAGATATTCTGCTTTATTGATAAAGTCTTAGTAAATGGAAGCTACTTCATCAAATGTTTTCATTTCATATGCAGAACTGAGGCTCAAAAATGGTTCTCAGATGGCAGCTACCTGCTGATCAAAGCAGAAGGCCTTACTTATTCAAATTATTTAGAGTTTAAGAGCATAGTGTAGATACAAGACAAAATTAACAAATTCTTAGATTGTTTTTCTTGCTTTCAGTTTTGACTATAACACTTATCTGAACATAACATAAGAATGTAATATGATAAATTATTTTAGCTCATAATTAATATGTACAACTTTTTCACATCATTCTTAACTTTGAGAATGTCTTAAACCAAACACACTCTGTGTTTAAAAATTAAAAGCTGAAGAAGTTAAGGTATACGATATATGAACACATTGCTTATTTTTCCAGGAAAAGTGTCTTGGATATGCTTTGTTTTTTTGTTTTTGTTTTTAGTCCAAGCACTTACCTGGTCCCTTTATAAAGATATCCTAACTGATGCCCTCTCTCATCTTTTGTTGTGCTTTCTTTAAAGCACCCAGACATGTTTTTCTTTGAAATTTCTCATAACCCTATTATTATGCAAGGATTCATATGATAATTTTTCACATATAGAACTATAGTTGCATGCTATAACCATACTCCAAATTCTTAGAATAATATTAGCATCATTTGTCTTTCTGTGATTACTGACGTGGGAAAGGATACTTATTACTGTTCATGAAATTACACAATAGGTCAGGCCCGAGTGTTGAGACAGAAATTAATCACTTTCTCTTTAGAAGGGTCAAGTTTAGGGATGTGAGAGTACCAATTAAAACATGTGCTCCTTTTATAGCATCTTAATGTTCTAAGAGATTAAAGTACATTCGAAAACATATTCCCACTTCACTGTCAGGTCAAATCCAAGGCAAGTATGTACTCATATATTCAGCCCAGTTTCGGTCGCAATCAGACCTGTCTTCCACCTCCAGTGGGAAGCTCTCCAGAGAGCTGTGGAGACAAATGAGCACTGGTCTTACCTTTCTGGAAGAGAAACACTCTACAGAGCTGCTTCATTGTCTTGAAAGGGATCAGAACGTTTCCTAAGGGCTAAACAGAGGGCCTCAGTTTCCCCAGAATAACATTTTCTTTTGAGTCTCCTGGGGAAATATGCAAAGGAAAATATTGTATTTGGCAACAGGTTTAGGCTGTTGGCAGTGGAGATAACAGTTGTTGCCTAGACTGGAGCAGTACAAAGAAAATGTGGAGGAAGGCTCTCTAACGGTGAAACACACATTATACAGTCCCATGCACAAGAGGAGTCAGGATCACAATGTCCATGAAATCCTACTTAGAGAATAATTACTGTCTCCACGGTATACCTGTGCAATGTTTTTAAATTTAACTATTTCAGTGGATCAACTTGGTGATACTTTTTGTTGCTCTCATTAAAATATCTCTTCTAATTCTAAGAGAAATCTTAAAGTTCCTCAGCAATCCTCCTCAACAAGCAAAATGTATGCAAGAAAGACAGGCTCAGTCCTAATGTTTCTATTTTTCAGAATTCTACACTCTCTAAATCTACAGGAGGAGAGGAAAGAATCAGGCAAAAATACCTTCCTGCATCTTCTCCCTAATGCTTCAGAGCTATGTGGAGATCTGAAAAATCAAAGGGATTCTCTTAAATGTTATTGATAATATTCTTTTCTCCCTTACTTAACTGTATTTACTCAACTGTATTTCTAGACTCCAATGACATTAGCCTTCCAACCAAAACCAAACATCTTCACAATTCCTGGAGTTCTTTACTGGGGGAGTGCTAATGATAGTGTCCTTCGACGCTAGGGAACAAGGGGCAATGCCTGTATTAACACATTTGCTCTTAGTGTACTGATGGCACGGCTTGAACTTCAGAATTGTGCAGAATCCTTGTAGTCCCAAAGCTGATGATTGTAGAAGCAAGGGAGTAAAAGTGTTTGGTTTACCTTGATCTTTCATGAGCTTCTTGTGTAAAAGAATGTAGAAGCTAAGTAATAAAATACTGCACTGAAAATAACAAGTATCAGCCCAGGTGCAAACTATTAGTGTTAACTGATTAACCAATTTTAGTCTTGACATAAATATTTAATGGTTTAATAAAATCTATTACATATGCAGAATATATATCTCTAAAACATACACACACACAAAGCATGTGTACTAAAACTAAAGGAAGAAAGACGAACAGCCCTCCTTTGAGTAAGTTACAGACAGCACAGATATCTTTGTGGACAGCTCTCAAAACAGTAATTTCTTACATTTGTGTAGAGCTTCAAGGTTTACAAAGCACTTTTGCCAACATTGACTCCTTCTTTCTAACTCATCAGATTTCAGGCCATAGATGGCTTTTAGCTCTCTGGACCAAAGCCTCTCAGAACCTGATGGCCCCAATAGGCACTGGGAACGGGGTTGGTTCGGAAAGGTCACTGAGGAGGTTTGGCAATGTGCATGTCTGCCCTGATAACTCCCCTTGCTTCTGTAGGTGGGAGGCCACCCCGTGGACCGCGTGCTCCTCCTCGTGTGGGGGGGGCATCCAGAGCCGGGCAGTTTCCTGTGTGGAGGAGGACATCCAGGGGCATGTCACCTCAGTGGAAGAGTGGAAATGCATGTACACCCCTAAGATGCCCATCGTGCAGCCCTGCAACATTTTTGACTGCCCTAAATGGCTGGCACAGGAGTGGTCTCCGGTAACTGTGCCTTCTTTCTTTGTTCGTTAAGAGAATAAGTCCACTCTTCCCTCTCATCATCATGCCCCCACTGGCCACCCTGTGCAGCTCCCTACTTCTCCTCTGGAGGTGTCTAGAAGTTGACAAGTTTAGCTCCTGGAGTAGGCATGCCCTGAAGTCAGCATAGTCAAACATATGAGTAAATCTGTATCCCTGTCTTTCTTCAAGTTTCTTCAAGAAGCCTCTACCACCTCCATGTTCCCTTGGGGACAAAGGGAGGCACAGGTGTGTCAGAGTGAGGCCGAATGACTAGTCCTGAATCTGTGAAAGAGCTCAGTAAACCGAAAATTTGGTTCATTTTTTATTTCTCATCCTTTATATCCAAAAAAGGTCTGAGTGGATTAAATTTAAAGCTAGGTATATTATTCATTGAAAAACAAAAGATGCAATGAAAATCACAGAATAATTAGAATGAGATGAAGTAGAATAACTAAAACTGATACATTCTAGCCATTAAGGAAGCTGCTGCAGCAGCTTAAACATAAAATGCTTTTGATTTGGGGATTCCTGGCAGCCAATGCCAAGAGGTCTGAAATAGTAAAGGAGATAGAATGATGAGATAAACCACTGTGCCCTTAGCCAAGGAGATGGCAAAAGACTTCTCACTTTAGCTTTGTGGCTTTGTAGCTGCAGATCCGAGCTGTGACCTTTCTCTTTATCCAGACTGGCTCCCGGGTATAGAATCACTGCGGTGCTGTCTACATCTGGCCACTGAATCCGTTTCTTTAAACACTTGTTTTCCTTGTCAGTATAATCAATTGGATCAACCATGCTGCAATATAAATTAGCTATGATGTCAGTTGAAAAACTTTTTATGTCCATGTGGGAACTAGCATTTTCCATATTTAAGATCTAATAACCATTAGCAAAGTGACTAAATAATATTAAAATGCAGTGTTGGTCATCAAAAGTGAGCACACTCTCAGTTTCCTTTCTCCTTCTTTTTGCTGTGTGGTGTGGGACTTTGCACATAGTAGGTGCTGAAGGAATGCCGATTGAGTAATCCAAAACTAAGAAATCAAAATGAGTTAAGTTTCAGCCAGCTGCACCCTAAATAGCCAAACAGAATAAAGACCCCATGATGAGTAAGAAGTGGTATAAATCCATCAGGAGTCCTTATATATACAAGCAACCCTTTTTAAAGTCTCAGGTGGGAAATGCAGAGTCAACAAAGCTTTGCCTGTGAGTCTCCTCTCTCTTGCGTTCTCCTTCTAGTGCACGGTGACGTGTGGCCAGGGCCTCAGGTATCGTGTGGTTCTCTGCATCAACCATCGAGGAATGCACACAGGAGGCTGTAGCTCCAAAACCAAGCCCCACATAAAAGAGGAATGCATCATCCCCACCCCCTGCTATAAACCCAAAGGTAACTCGGCAGGTGCTCTGTTATCAGGTTTTTATTATGTGTACTCGGGGGCTGTTTTAAACTCCTTAGACAATTGTTAAGTATCCCACGTGTTCTTAGTAACTTTTCTTTGTAACTTAGACTCTACTAAATGGACTTAGCTTTTTAAAAATCTTTCAAATAGTTTTGCTTGCAAATTGTTATAGATCACTGCATATTTATATAATGCTCTCCTGAGTCATAAAGTTGTTTGAAGACTGTCAGTGAGAAATATCAGATATATTTGCATGAAAGGAGATATTGTAGAAATATGTGTGATTTACTGTCCACATTTCTTGCTGTTAAAACAATGCAGTGAATCCAAAGTGTCTACTTTGCTAAACAGGAAAGCCTCATACCTCAAACAGATGCAACAGAAAGCTATTGCTTTTTATTAAAAATTTAAAAATTATTATGAGACTGGATTCCAGAAGTATAATTTGAAATGAAATATTGAAATAACTTAGAATTTAATAGATACTGCAAGTAATTTTTAAAAGAATAGACTTTGGAAAATTTCTAATTAGTGAGCAAGATTTATTACAGGTATGCTGGGTCTCTCAGATCAGCATGAATATGAATCTGACTTCTCTGCTGATACTGGGAAAGTCTGCATCAATGAAATAGAAAATTCCAAAGTCACAAACCATTCAGAAGTAAAGAACTTTTTATTACAAGCGTCCTATTTTTAATATTAAATATAATCCCATTTTCTTCTTAATTTATTTTCTTAAGCCATTTAATTCCTCTTAAAAATTAGCCACAATGTAGCTATTATACTGTAGTTTGCCCTTGGTGGGAGTGAATAGCATTGTGAAATCTAAATTAATTACATAAAAGAAAACCAAAAAAACATACCAGAAACCCTAAGTAATTTTAATTTATTATATCTCTCTTTAAGTCTCAGTTTCCTCATCTGTAAAATGGTAATAATAACTAACTTCCTCAGAGATCATGGGAAGAGTAAATTAGATATAATACAAATAGAGTGCTTAGCCCACTGCCTAGCATGTAGTAAGTTTTCTACAAATGTTATCTTGACTATCATTAGCATCCTCAAATAAGGGAGGAAGTGGCCACTGGGTACCTGTAACAGGATTCAGTTCAAACAGGAAGCCAAGTATTACAAGCCTACTTACTAGTTAGTAGTGCCAAGCTGAATGCTTGGTTGTTGAAAGACAGAGATGGCGTCATGGAGTCAATCCGCTGGGAGAGGTAGACTAGTTGTACAATGATGTCTGTAGGCACCGTATTGCTGAGTCTAAAATGTTAGCGCATCTTTTGGGCTTTGGCAGTTTTCTGTTTCTCACTCACATTGTTTTCTGACTAGAAACAATTGCTGCACGTAGAGGACAAGAAGTGATACCCCTAACTTAAAACAGTCAATTATTCATTAGCTCTGTCTTTACCAAGCCACGTCAGAAAAAGAAAAGCAGTTTGTGGTTAACTATCAAAACTAAAATCTGGATTTTCACAACTAAGTAGTGAGTCTGGCTCTACTTAAACATCATTAAAATGCCATATAATTCTATGGTGTATGCATATATAGACATTTCTTTCATCTTTGCAATTATATGTTATAAAATGGTGATAGAGCTTCACTGGCTTCTACTATAAAGCAAATATGCCTATAAATGACCCTAATAAAATATGTCAGAATGGAAATCTTGGCAGTTACTTCTGTAGGAGCAGTTTTAATCTCCCTCTTTCTTTTTCTCCTCCACAATTGTTTTCCAGGAAGTAGTTAGGAAGCTTGTTCTGAATATTTTGGCCAAAGCTACATAAATAGGTGAAACAAGTCCAATTATGGGTTATTGACCTTCAGCTGCTCATATTCCAATTGTCAGTGAGCCTTGGGGTGCTATGTTGGGTGAATCTGATATCTAAAGCAATGCTTTGTAAATATGAGAGTGACAGTTTTATTTGTTTTTCACAATATGTCATAGATCACACTCAGCCGAAGGGCAAAAGAAAAACAAGTTAGAATTTATGGAAATGTCACAGTATAATTTATTGTACTTTGTGTTTGTTTTAAAAGGTAAATATTGCTCTATCTTTTCAACAGGAAATAGTGAAAAGATACTTTGATGGCACATTGAGCTAGTGCTCCTAGAGTTATGATTTTCATAATAAAAAAGGCTGTTTTTTTTACTCTTCAACATAATAAAGGGGAAACATATACACAGAGACCAGTATTATTAAACATGTTAAAATCTCATTCTTTTTTTCTTGATATAAGTATCATCAGAGGCAGCAATTTACCCAGAAACTTATTATTTGCAGTTATCAACATAGCTTGTAGGTAGTGCAAAATCAGGAACTAGGGGTGGGGTGGGGGGAAGAAATTTTCCTGAAATCCAAATTGGTTCTAACGTCTCTTTTACGTGCATGCATTTAATTCTCAGAGAAACTTCCAGTAGAGGCCAGGACGCCGTGGTACAAACAAGCTCAAGAGCTAGAAGAAGGAGCGGCTGTGTCAGAAGAGCCCTCGTAAGTTTAAAACCCACAACTTGTTTTGCTTTGGAGGCTGATTGGTTTAAAGAAAGCAATGTCTCACTGGTTGTGGCTTTCATAGGTTCTAAACTAAGTGCAATCCTCTTTCCAAGCGTGAAACTGGGCTTTGGGGCTGTCAGATCAGAGATTTATCAGTTTCAAAGTGCTTCTCAAAACACGACTGCTCTCAAAATACTTTTCCATTTTGAAGTAAGAAAATGAAGGTGTAGTGCCTCTAGTCTCCAAAATCTGACCTCCTCTTTTCTAAGAGGCCAAAGGAGAGAAGGCCCAGCTGCATCCGATGATGATGTAGATTTGATGTGGAATCTGGGCAGCTTTTCACACCCTTTGTCTGTCGCTTCCCCGGATAGCCACTCACAAAAACAAAAGGGTTAGGAAACGTATCTGAGGGCAAAGAAATTACCAGCTTTTCTTTTCCCTTTCCCGCTGGTATTGGTATGAAATGGATACCATGTCTTTGCCTCACTTGATCATGGTCTCATTCCTGCTCAGCTTTATCAAGGCCACAAAATCGGTCAGACCGCTGGGCACAGATTTTCCACATGTTTCATAAGAAGAAACAAGGTAGAAACAAACATAGATTAATTGACTGATTGATCAATAATTGTATATTGATTCTAGTAGAAAACACTGATAAGCATCTCTGCTGTATCATTTTTTAAAAAATAAGGAAAAGCACTTTATTGATGAATTTTATTTGTAAGCCAAGCAATTTCTCAGAGTTTCTAGATTAATTTATTTAAGTACTAGGCTGTGTGCTAGGCATTGGTGCATAGGACATGTTATCCCCCCTTCAGCACTCATAGTATAGCTTGTAGGTTATGAAAGGGTTTCCAAATTCAACCCATAGTTAACATTTTACTAGAGATATAAATTAACATTATAATCTATATATTCAGAAGCAGTTGAGAATTTTCTCTGATTCATCCTATTTGAATCTAAATCTTGTATGGTTTGCCAGAACACAAATTGTGTTCCTGAGTCACACCCTAACCAGCAAGAGACTGAAAAAGAAATCCAAAATACAGATTGGTACAGTGACCAAACTCATTTGTAAAGAAATGGTATTGAGGCACTTGTCTTCACAGAAAAAAATTCATACATTAGGTAACACATTTCATACTTAAAAGGACAATAAGCAAAACATAGATTAGTTCTGTACTATAAAGTTACTATAGCACCTTTTCCTATTTCTATGAGAAAAGCCTTTAAGAAAAAATAACTAACCATTGCAGAGCTTTGGAGGAAAGGCAGTAGTTAGAGGTTGTAGTGCCATGTTTACGTGACCGGAGGAAGTCTGAAAACTTTGTCTTTCTCTCCTGCCAGTACCTGGCTTGACAGGCCTCCCTGCTGCTGGAAAGGGAGTGAGCAATTCACTGTGGACGGGTATTAAGTCTTTAATCCACTAAAGTCCTAGCTAAGACACAGAAAGATGCCATGTAATTGGAGCCAGTTACTCCATGCAGATATTCTTAGGTTAAATATGTTTAAAACCAGATACGTATTATTTTACCTAAGTAAACTCTGTTCTCCCTATATTTGGTCATTTTGTTGAAAGCATAACCCTATATATAATATTGCATTATAACCAGCATTAAATAGTACAACAAAGTTAAAATTAAATCAAAATATCTTGCATCAATAATTAAACATCTTTCTCATTATTAGATACCTCTCAGATGAGAGCTGTGAGTGGAATTTAATGCTTCTGCAGAAGCATTAGCTAGACCAGGCTCAACCATATTCTGTAATGAGTATTTTCCACTAAAGTTCTCTTTAAGATGCATTATGTTTAACTTTAATCTTAATAAAATTCCTAAAGTAGTTAAACACATACTTTTAGCCACTGGAACTATAGCCATATATTAGATTATTAAATTTTACTCTCGGTGTAATGGAATTGCCATCTTGGCATGGTTAATCTGAACTGAAGTAGAGTGTAATTGGAGTGCTGGGGCCAGGTAGAAGAAATGTATACTATTATGCTCAGAACAATTACTTTTATACCAAAATAAAATAAATGACAGCTTTAGGATAATGTAGTGAAAGGTATATGGTTTCCACATTTTAATACACTTTACATGTTTTGTGCACTGAACCCTCGGAAAAGTCCTACGTGTCACATTATATTTTTTTATTGATTTTGAATTGAAAAAACATAATTTTGCATGGTCTTAATTCTTTCTTTTTTTAAAACCACATAGACTAGTTTCTAAATGTATGTAGCAACCTATAATTACTCTCCGTAGTATAATGAAAAAATGATATACTGTCAGCAAGTCTTTCCTTCCTCCACCGAAGAGACTCACGTTGCTTAAATTAAACAGTAATGTTTAGAAGCTGTGGCTGTCACTTCTGCTACAGAAAAGCAGCAACAGGGCCCAGAACTAGTCTCTCTCACTTTGGCTCCAGCTGACATGGGGAGTTCTACAGTAAGACAGCAAATATTATTTCTTTCCCCTTCCGTAAAATAAAAACAGTATCACTAGCCTGTCTCATTAAATAATGCAGGGAAATGAGTAGGTGAAAGTCTTTAGCGTATGGAGATACTATTATTGAATATCAGATATTTTTGGTAAACCCCAAATTTCAAAAAAAAAATGTTTGGTTAGCCCTCTGGCCAAAAATATGTTGGAAAGCAACCACTGTAAGATATGACCTGCCAAGAAATAACTGAAACTTTCTAGAAGAGAAGTTTGTACGAGGAGTGTTGTTTCATTAAACTAAACACTATACAGAAGCTACAAATACAGATGTCAGCCTCATAGAATGGCTGAAGTAAGCACTGAGATTGGGTCACGTTATGGTAATGTACCTAATATATTGAGATCTGTGTTATAAAGCTGCAGCTTCATTCAGAAATTCTTTTAGACATTAATTGCTTTTTCCTCGGCAACAAACTGGTTTATTTATGACGTACTTGATTTACATGGTACCAAGGTAGGAATATAGTGATGAATACATTTTCTTGATCTCCTAACACACTTGTGGGAGTCATACCCTCTAAACTGATTTTTCACTGGTGGTCAGGGTTTATCATGATTCAGGCACATGTTTTTATCAGGTTTGCCTGACAACCATCAGCAAGAATGTTGAAGCAAGGTAGTTTTCTCTCTCCACTGAACAGGACAGTGTAAACAAGATCCAACCCCAAACCAAGCCTAAGCAATGTGGGGCTTTAGCCAATAAAGTCGATCAAGCACAGACGATCTTATAAATAAATAAAGTGAAGTAGCTTCCAAGGATGTCAGCTGTGGAATCCATAGAAATCCCTGCTACTCAATTCACATAGAAAGACTTATGGTTGGAGAGAGATTTCCAAAACGAATCAGATTCTGGAAGAGTTGCATTTTTCTGAAGGAAGGAGCATGCCATTCTACCACCAAAAAAAGGGAGATGGAAAATGACTAATGGAATTCTCTTCTGTTATTATATGGATTCTGTCTTTCTGAATATGCCTCCAGCTGATGAGACTATTGTCAGGTTTAGAATGTGTCATGTAGATACCAGATGGAGCCCAGCTGATCTCTTCCACTGACAAAATATGTGGGAGTTGCTTTCTAGGTATCTTTTTAAACCCTCAAATTTTTACTTTTACTTTTACTTGGTGAGGATCAGAACTACAATGTGGTAAAAGAATTCTATTTATTAATCAGAGAGAAGCTAAAGAAATCATCGGCGTGAGTTCCAAGCTCCCTATTTTTACCTTACTTTCAGCCTTTGTTGAGATGTAAGCGTCAATATCATGCCCACCTCAAGCCAAGAGAACCTTATGAACACTTTGACAGCTTCATTTCTTGAGCAAAAGGGATACTGTGGTGACCTCTAGGACATGAAAAGACACAGCTTGTCAACTATTGCTGTACAGGAAGTTATTGAACTGGCCTTTTTAAAAAGCCTGATCTAACTAGGAAGGAAATTATTCATTTCCTTAACTCCTCAGGCCACTAAAAGGCCACCCCATGCCCTAGATGGTATAATCTGCTCAGGGAGGCCGATGCGAGGAAAAGGTATGGCCTGGGTGCTCCAGATGCCCTGCCTTTCTCTTTCCAGGCTTTCTGCTCTCCCAGTGAAGCCACCCCAGGGAGAGGAAGGGAGGGCTGACTAAGGGGGCACCTAGGGTAGCGAGGTTCCTCCCAGGTTTATTTCAGTTGCTGGGACTTCTGCCTGGATGGCTCAGAACAAGCAACAGGTGAGTCCTGTGGGCACCACGTGATCAGCACAGCCATTTTAGCCAGTCATCCCTCCAGCAAGCCCTGGCACACAGGTGGAGAGCCTTAATGGCGCCACCCTCTCAAAGGGAGGATTGAGTGGTCCTGTGTGCCTTGATCTTGCACTTAAGAAATCTTGAGTTGTCAGTTTTCAGTTAACAGCTTTACTATAGGCTTAGGAAGCATTTCGTGCTTCAGCACAATACTCAGGCCTTAAACTTATTGCCATAAATAAGCTCGATGTGAGCCCTTTCAAAAAGGAAGAAGGAGAAGGAAAGCAAGTGGATAGAAGGCAGGAGGAATATCTGGATGCCAGATGACAGCAGCTTAGTGATGGGGCTGATTCAGTAAGAAGCAAAGGGAAATTCCTGTCATGCATCTGTGTGAACAGAACCCACAAGGAATTAGGTACAGAAAGAAAAGCCGGTAAGAGTCGCCATGGTGATCCTGTAGTCATTAAATGCCTTGTTTACCTTGTTGGAAATAGCATTTAGATATATAATATTTAAGCATATGTTTACATTAGTATATATTTATATCCAGTAAGTTGTCTGAGAATGTGGATGGCTTAACTCAGTGCTTGGGAATGTGAATTCATATTTTAAGAAAAAAAAATGGGTAAAAATGTTAATTATGTGGCATGTGTTTTCCCCTCAAAGAATATTTAGGGAATCAAACATCAGTAACTGATCCAGATAGTTTTGTTGTTTATATCCTCAATATAAGGTGCCTGAATTACATTCTCTGTGTGTATCTCAGGCCACAGAAAATAAAAGGAATATTGTGTATATAAGTAAAAGATATATTTCTTTTAAAATATATATTCTATTCTTTCTTCTAAGATATATATTCTTAGAATCAAGAGTCATCTCACCAAGATTGAGAAATTTAAACACTATTTTCAGATCTTTAAACCAAAATAAAGGATATTCAAGCAGACAGGATTGAGTATTAGAATTACAAGATAAAGGTGGGGTGGGGGGGCATTTTATTTTGAGGACTGGCATGTGGCAAAGCTAAAGCCTCACCCTGGCCAGACAGAGTCAGTCCTTACACCTGCAATAGTTGTGACCTCTCTCCAGATTGAACAAATGAGCTAGTTGTTTTTAAGAAATGCCACTTGATGTTTGGGTCTGCAGAGTGTGATAGTGTTACTGATTTTAAAAAAAAAAGAATGGTGGAGAATTATTTATTGAATTTCCAAATTATCTTCATTAAGCTATGTCCTTCTGAGCTAAAACATCAGAATAGTTAAGCTAGAACATGGTCATTCACACATGTAAGAAATAAATGAGAGAAGAATGTAATATCCATGGAAAAGTTTGGGGGGGGGATGTTTATGTGAACTGATGTTTGGCAGATTATGATTGAATTTATTTGACTCTGACTTTGACTCCAGAACTGGCACTTGAGGAAAGATTATTGGATCTTTTTACGTAGTAAATGACCAGGTAGTTTGTATCAGTATATGTATCTCAGTGATTCCTACCTATATGTTGATCACAGATCCTTTCCTAAAATTTGAATTTTTTTTTCAGATACATGACGCTGCCAGCTCTGTGAGTTGGTGCGGGATGAGTCTGTGTGTTTATGTGCTCAAACAAGGATACAGCCTTACCGGAATCAAAGTCAAAGCAGTTTAATTATTGATAATACTTTTATGCAGAGCAGCAGTGAGCATAGTGGTGAAAGTGTGGGTTCCACCACCCAAAGTCACTCCTGCCGTCACCATACAATGCAATATACAGATGATGTGTCGTAGGATTATATACTTGAAACCTACATAATTTTATTAACCAAATCACCTCAATAAATGTAATAAAAAATGTCAAAAAGACCATATGTAATATATCTAAACCATTTAGATATATAATAATTTTCTTCATAAATTATTGTATGAATAAATTAGTAATTTGCTTGAAAGAAAAAGTGTGGGCTCCAATGACAAACTGATTGGGTGTTAATCTTGGATCCCCCACTAACAACAGGGACCCTGAGCAAGTCACTTAACCCTGTAGGCTGCAGTTTCCTCATTTGTGAAATGAATATAATAATAGTACCTTCATAATAGATTTACTGTGAAAATTAAGTTAATATATGTAAATTACCTGGTATGCAGGAAGAGGAAGCCTCTCTCTATCTGTGTTAACCGTGCTATGATAAACCTTTTTCAGCATCGTTCATCTTCCTAGAGAACTTTTAAGGGAGTAAAAATGTATAATAATCACCATTTACAAATGACTAAATTGAAGCGATGTTGTATCTGCCTCATACATGTTGTATCTAACGGCATGTGAGAGAGAGGTATAATTTAACCCAAAATTCAGCCAGTGGTTCCCCAGCTAAGACCACCACCCTGCCTCTCTTCTCTACTTCTCAGGCTCTTGAAGACTCACTTTAAGCATCCCACTTTGAATTTCGCCCCCAGTTTATTCTAAGGGGGAAGGGGGATCTTTAGGGAACTGCAAACATTAATAAGGAAAGTTTAGAAAATGATTGAGTTGGAAAAGCATCCTCTCAACTCTGAGTTAATACAGTTGTTCCCCACAAATTGCTCCCAGCATGCACCGAGACAGAAAAATCAGTCACAAATTCAAGAGAACAGACAGAGCCATTTTTATGTAGTCATTAGAAGAGCCACTAATGCAAACCAAGAAGTTCTAAATTTGTCACCTCTTCTCCTGTCTCCACTGAGTGCTCATTCTGTAGCTGCTTTCAGAAAGCTAAATCTGAACTACTGCTCAGCTGAGCCCTCATGACTGACAAAGACAAATTCATGGGATCCTTGTGTGCCAAAATAAAGTATGGACCCTGTCACTACCAATATATGTTATGTCCATTAAGATCATTTTTTTTTTTATCCTCGCCTGAGAACATTTTTTTGCATTTATCTTCAGATAGAGTGGAGGGAGAGATGGAGGAAGAGAGAGAGAGAGAGAAACATCGATGTGAGAGACACACATCGAGTGGTTGCCACCCACACAACCCCAACCAGGGCCGGGGACAAACTGCAACCGAGGTACGTGCCCTTAGCGGGAATTGAACCCGGGCCTCTCTGGTCCATGGGCCAACGCTCTAACCGCTGAGCCAAACCGGCCAGGGCCATTAAGGTCATTTTTAATGAACTAAATTTTCATTGCAAAGTTTTGCCAAACTTGTTGAATTAAAGGAAAGAAACCTTTATGAAATTGAAAAATATACTAATTTCACTCCATGAGAAGAAGAAATGGTTCGTGAAAAGTATTCTGAGTTTATAATATTTTAGATTTTTATCATAGTCAGGGAAAATGATATGCCTTCAAAAATTACATTATGGATTCAGAAGATGGTGGTGGAGTAGGTGGAAGTTACGTTCACCTCCTCCCAGGACCAAATGGGTATGACAACTGAAATACAGAGCAATCAACCTGAATAACCAACTGAAGCCTAACTGAAAAGAAGTCTTATAACCAAGGATTTACAGAAGAAGGCACATCAAGACTGGTAAAAATGGCAGAGATGCAAAAAGGGCTGCCCCCACTCCGTAGCAGCTACGTAGAATCCTGAGGGATATCTCAACTGCAAAGGTTCCCCTTGAGGACCGAGGGCTCTCAACCCCACACTGGACTCCACAGCCCAGACTACCAGAGCCGGAAAGAGGAGCCAAAATAACATCTGGCTGTGAAAATCATCAGGGATTCTATCTGCCAGGGAGAGGCAGGAGTCTGCTAGAGACACAGGTGCCCTCTTAAAAGGCTACCACACAAAATTTCCTATGCAACCAACCACCCTGGGCTCTGGCAGAGTAGACTAGAGTCATGTGAGGAGAGACTGGGGTCTGTGGCTCTTGGGAGAGAGCTGAAGGGACAGCCACTAGTATTCCTGTGTTGAGTCCCTCTCCCATACCACAGATGCCATCTTTCTTATATGGAGCATTGCCCTCCTTAGGTCATCAGCCTGGGGGAATGCAATAGCCCCACCCAGCAAAATCCCTGTCACCCAACCCTGGGGAGTTCGTGGCCTGCTGAGGAGTCAGCTGCCTGGGCCCAGGGTGTCAGTGACTGAGTTGTGTGGCTCTGGGGCAGGGGCCATTATTACCCCCACCTTCCTGTGACCCTGACTGGTCCCTTCTCCCCACAGGAGATCCTCTAGCCCCACCCTCCAGACTCCTGGAAGCCCCACCCAGCCAGCCAACTTGGGCCCTCCAGGAGGTCCAGGTAGAATCCAGGACAGACTGAGTTGCGTGGCTCTAGGACAGGGCCATTTTTTCCTCCCATTCCCAACTGGTACAGAGCACTCCCTTCACACTGCCCAATTTTGGTCTGTTTGGGCCTGACAAAATCTGCTGGCCTCACCCTGACAAGTTTCTGAGACTCTACCCGACCACAAGGGTCTGTGGGTACCCAGTGGGGAAGCAGCTAGATTTGGTATACCCTGGGACTTTTGCTGAGTGTCATCAGACCCAGCACAGGCAGTTAACTTGGACCTGTATCAGTCTGATGAACACCACTCACCTCTACCTGGTGATTCACTGAGAACCTCGAATGCAACTCTAATACCACCAGAGGCTCTTTCAGTGACTGAGCCTAACAGGTAGCCAGCAGGCAAAGGCAGATCTCAAGATGCCTTGGGCCTTTTGCTGACCTACCCCCTGACTCTGTGCTGGTAGAATCCAGCCTTGGTGCTCGGCTTGGTCCTTTCCATGCACACCCAGGCTCAACAGAGGCAGTCACAAACTGTGGATCACTTTGTAGCTCCAAACAGTTTGCCCAGGGTCAATCCCAAGCAGCATCTGACATAGATCTGCACCAGGGTCCCTCCCAAGAGGCCCCAGAACCAACACACCCAGTGGCAAGCTTCAGACAAATCTAGAGCAGGATCTAATTACCTTTACAAGCCACACATCCAAAGGGAAATCTCAGCAGGTAGCAGACCCTGCTGAGGCAAATTTTGATTCATGTGGTCAGCACCTTGACAACAGTTTATATGCTGTGGTCATGGTTAATCCTCACAGTCAGCCAGCCTGAGGGTCAACTCCACACACAAATGGGCCAATAGCAATCAAGACTCAATTACAACAACACTGCGTGACAACGTGGATGGACCTTAAGAATATTATGTTAAGTGAAATAAATCAAACAGAAAAAGTTAATTACCATATGATTTTACTAATGTAGGATATAAAGCTGAAAGCAACAAATAAAAAAAAGAAAAACAAACAAATGAAAAATAGACACAGGCAACAGTATGGTGGTTACCAGAGGTAAAGGGGGTTGGAGGGTGTAGAAAAGGGTAAAAGGGGTTAAATATATGGTGACAAAAGATTATTTGACTTGGGGTGGTGGGCACACAATGCAATATATAGATGATGTATCAGAAATGTACACTTGAAACCTATATAATTTTATTAACCAATGTCACCCAAATAAATTTAATTTTTAAAAATCAAGACTCAATTACAACAGGAGGGCTTACATAATACAAACAACAGACATTCCTGCAGCACCCAGATCAGGTGATCAAAGAGGCTGCATCACGGGTTCCACAGAACACCTACTACATAAGTCCACTCTAACACTGGGAGATAGCAGATCTATCTAATACACAGAAACAAACATAAAGAGGCAGCCAAAATGGGGAGACAAAGAAACATGCCATAAATAAACGAACAGAAGAAATCTAAAAAAAAAAAAAGAGAGAGAGCTAAATAAAATGGAGGCAAACAATCAACTACATACAGATTTCAAAACAATGATTATAAGGAATCTCAAGGAACTTAGTGAAAACTTCAACAGCATGAAAAGGACATAGAATCCATAAAAAAGAACCAGTCAGAAATAAAGAATACAATATATAAAATGAATACATTAGAAGGAATAAAAGTAGGCTAGATGAAGCAGAGAGTCAAAAGAAACATGGTAACAGAGAACACTCAATCAGAGCAGCAAAAAGAAAAAAGAATTTAAAAAATGAGGATAGTTTAAGAGACCTTTGGGACAACATGAAGCATAACAACATCCATATCATAGATGTACCAGGAGAAGAGAGAAAGAAAGGCATCAGGAACTTATTTAAGGAAATAATAACTGAAAACTTTCCTAACCTGGTGAAGGAAAAAGACACATAAGTCCAAGAAGCACAGAAATTCCCAAACAAGATGAATCCAAATAGGCCCAAACCAAGATGCATAATTAAAATGTCAAAGGTTAAAGACAAACAGAGAATCTTAAAAGCAGCAAGAGGAAGAGAGTTAGTTACCTACGAGTGAGCTCCCATAAGACTGTCAGCTGATTTCTCAATAGAAACATTTCAGGCCAGTCCAGCTGGTTTGGCTTAGTGAATTGAGTGCCATCCCATGGACTGAGAGGTCCTGGTTTGATTCCCGGTCAGGGTACATGCCGGGGTGTGGGCTGGATCCCAAGTAGGGGGCATGCAGGAGGCAGCTGATCAATGTTTCTATCTATTTCTCTCCCTTCCTCTCTCTCTAAAAAATCAGTAAAAACATATTTTTTTAAAAAAGAAAGAAAAGAAACATTTCAGGCCAGAACAGATAGGCACAAAATATACAAAGTGATGAAAAGCAAGGACCTACAACCAAGACTAGTCTACCCAGCAAGGCCATCATTTAAAATTGAAGAAGAAATAAAGAGGTTTCCAGCCAAGAAAAATCTAAAGGAGTTCATTACCACCAAGCCAGTATTACAAGAAATGTTAAAGGGTCTTCCTTATGAAAAAGAAAGGAGGAAAAAAAGGAATATAGTTATAGAAAATAAAATTACAATAAATATGTACCTATCGATAATCACTTTAAATGAAAATTGCTTAAATGCTTCAATCAGAAGACATAGGTTAGCTGAATGGATACGAAAACAAGGCCCATATATAGTCTACAACAGACCCATCTCAGAATGAAAGATACACAAAAACTAAAAGTAAAGGGATGGAAAAAGATATCTGATGCAAATGGAAATGAAAAAAGGTGGGGTAGCAATACTTATATCAGCTAAAATAGACTCTAAAATAAAGGTTATAGTAAGAGACAAAGAAAGACATTTACATAATGATAAAGGGATCAATCCAACAAGAGAATATAACCCTTGTAAACATTTGTGCACCCAGTATAGGAGCACCTAAATATACAAAAAAAAATCTGGATGGACATAAAGGGAGAGAGGAATCATAATACAGTCATAGTAGGAGATTTTAACACCCCATTGATATCAATGAAGATCTTCCAGACAGAATATCAATACGGAAACAACAGCCTTAAATAATACACTAGATCAGATCGATTTAATTGATATCTTCAGGGCATTTTACCTCAAAGCAGCAGAATATACATTCTTTTCATGTGCACATGGAACATCTTCTAGGCTAGACCACATGTTAGAACACAAAACAAGTCTCAATAAATTTAAGAAGATTGAAATGATATCAAATATCTCTGACCATAATGATTTGAAATTAGAAATTAATCACAAGAAGAAGAAAAAAACTGAATGACACACAAACACAAGAAGGCTAAATAACATGTTACCAAATAATGAATGGGTTAACAATAAGATCAAGGAAGAATTCAAAAGAGAACTTGAAACAAATAAAATGAGAACACAACAACCCAAAATCTATGAGGCACAGTGAAAGCAGTCCTAAGAGGGAAATTCACAGCATTACAGACTTACCTCAAGAAACAAGAAAAATCTCAAATAAACAATCTAACCTTTCACTAAAAGGAACTAGAAAAGGAACAAAAAATAAAACCCAAAGTGAGTAGAAGAAAGGAAATAATAAGTATCAGAGCAGAAATAAACAAAATAGAGTCTAAAAAAACAATTAAAAGATCAGTGAAACCAAGAGCAGGTTCTCAGAAAAGATAAACAAGATTGACAGACCTTTAACCAGACCCATTAAAAAAAAAAGAGAGAGCCCTGGCCAGTTTGGCTTAACAATTAGAGCATCGGCCTGAGGACCAAAGGGCTGTGGGTTCGATTTCCAGTCAAGGGCATGTACCAGGGTTGCAGGTTCAATCCCCAGCCCCAGTTGGGGTCCTGTGGGAGGCAACCAATCAATGTGTCTCTCTCACATCAATGTTTCTCTCTCTCTCTCTCTCTCTTTCCCTCCCTTCTATATCTAAAAATCAATGGAAAAATATCCTTGGGTGAGGATTAACAAGAGAGAGACAGAGAGAGAGAGAGAGAGAATCCAAATAAATAATATCAGAAATGAAAGAGGAGAAGTAACATCCAACACCAAAGAAATACAAAGAATTGTAATAAAATATTATGATCAATTATATGCCAACAAATTGGGCATTCTGGAAGAAATGGATAAATTCTGAGAAATATTCAATCTCTCAAAACTCAGTCAAGAAGAAACAGAAAATCCGAACTGATCACTTGCAACTAATCAAATTGAAGCAGTAATAAAAAATAAAAATAAAAACTCCCAAAAACAAAAGTCCCAGACCAGATGGCTGCATGGATGAATTTTACCAAACATTCAAAAAAGAACATCTATCCTTCTCAAACTAGTCCAAAAAATTCAAAAGGAGGGAACACTCTCAAGCTTATTTTATGAGGCCAGCATTATCTGATTCCAAAACAAGAGAAAGATACTACAGAGAAAGAAAATTATAAACCAATATCCCCAATGAACATAGATGCAAAAATCATCAACAAAATATTAGCAAACCAAATCTAACAATACATTGAGAAGATCATACACCCTGACAAAGTGGGATTTTTTCCTGGAATACAAGGTTGGTCAATCAATTAACATGATACACTGCATAAAAAGACTGAAGGATAAAAATCATGTGATCATATCAATAGAAGGAGAAAAACCATTTGACAAACTCCAGCACCTATTTATAATAAAAACTCTCAGCAAAGTGGGAATCGAGGGGACATGTCTCAATATAATAAAGGTTATATGTGACAACCCACAGCTAACATCATACTCAATGAGAAAAAAATTAAAAGTATTTCCCTTAAGATCAGAAATAAGACAAGGATGTTCACTTTAACCACTCTTATTCAACATAGTACTGGAAGTCCTAGCCTCAACAATCACACAAGAGGAAGAAATTAAAGGCATCTAAATTAGAAAGGAACAAGTAAAACAGTCATTATTTGAAGATGGCATGATACTGTATATAGAGAACCCTAAAGATTCCACCAAAACACTGTTAGAACTGATAGATGAATTTAGTAAAGTAGTAAGATACAAAATAAATATCCAGAATTTGGTTGCATTTTCATACACCAATGAAGAACTATCAGAATGGAAAACTAAAAAAAACAATCCCATTTACAATTGCACTAAAAAAAATACCTTAGGAATAAATTTAACCAAGGAGGTAAAAAAGCTGTACTCAGAAAATTATGACACTGAAGAAATAAATTGAAGAAGGTACAAATAAATGGAAGCATATACCATGCTCATGGATAGTAAGAATTAACACTGTTAAAATGTCCATACTACTCAAAGCAATCTATAGATTCAATACAATTTCTATCAAAATACCAATGGCGTATTTCACAGAACTAGATTAAATAATCCAAAAATGTATAAGAGACCACAAAAAAAAAAAAAAACACTGAATAGCCACAGCAATCTTGAGAAAGAAGAACATAGTTGGAGGAATCACACTGCCTGATATCAAACTATATTACAAGACCATAGTAATAAAAACAGCATGGTACTGGCATAAAAATAAACATATAGATCAATGAAACAGAATAAGGAGCCCAAAAACAAACCCACACCTATTTGGTCAATTAATATTTGACATGGGAGGTAAGAACATACAATGGGTTAAAGACAGTATGTGCAATAAATGGTGTTGGGAAAATTGGACAGATGCATGCAAAAATAATGAAACTAGACCACTTCTTACAGCATATATAAGAATAAACTCAGAATAAATTAAAGACTTAAATGTGAGACTCAATACCATAAAAATCCTATAAGAAAACATAAGCAGTAAAATCCTGTAGCAATTTTTTTTTTCTGCTATATCTCCTTGAGCAAGGGAACCAAAAGCAGAAATGAACACATAGGACTACATCAAACTAAAATGGTTTTACATAGCAAAGGAAACCATCAACAAAATGAAAAGACAACTCACTTGAATGGTAGAACATATTTGCCAGTGATATATCTGATAAGGGGTTAATATCCAAAATTTATAAAGAACTTATAAAACTCAACACCAAAAAAAAAGCAAACAATGCAATTAAAAAATGGGCAAAGGACCTGAATAGACACTTCTCCAAAGAGGACATACAGATGATCAATAGACATATGGAACGATGCTGAACATCACTAATCATCAAAGAGATGCAAGTTAAAACCACAATGAGATATCACCTCACACCTGTCAGATGACTATCATTAATAAATCAACAAACAAGTGTTGGTGAGAATGTGGAGAAAAGGGAACCTTCCTGCACTGTTGGTGAGAATGTTGATAGGTACAGGCACTATGAGAGACAATATGGAGTGTCCTCTAAAAATTAAAAAATTGAAAGAGTAAATGCACCCCCATGCTCACTGCAGCATTATTTACAATAGCCAAGCTATAGAAGCAACACAAGTGCCCATCAATAGACGAGTGGGTATAAAAGCAGTGGTATATATATATACAATGGAATATTAGTTGGCCATAAAAAGGAAGGAAATTTGCCTTCTCTGGTTTGGCTCAGCAGCTGGAGCATTAGCCCACGGACTAAAGAGTCCCGGGTTCGATTCCGGTCAGGATCACGTACCTCGGTTGCTGCTAAATTCCCAGCCCCGGTCAGGGTTGTGCAGGGGGCAACCAATCGATGTGTCTCTCTCACATCAATGTGTCTCTCTCCCTCCCTCCCTTCCTCCCACTCTATCTGAAGGTCAGTGGAAAAGTATCCTCAATTGAGGATTTTTTTTAAAAAAGGAAATCTTGCAATTTGTGACAGCATGGATGGATCTAGAGGGTATTATGCTAAATAAAGTAAATCAGTCAGAGAAAGATAAATACCATATGATTTCACTTATATGTGGAATCTAAAGAACAACATAAATAAATCAGGCTCGGCCGGTGTGGCTCTGTGTTTGAGCCTCGACCCATGCACCAAGAGGTTGCCGGTTTGATTCCAAGTCAGGGCACATGCCCAGATTGTGGACCCGATCCCCAGTGGGGGTCATGCAGGAGGCAGCCAATCAATGTTCTCTCTCTTCGATGTTTCTATCTCTCTCTCCCTTCCTCTCTCTCTAAAATCAATAAAGAAAAAAATCAGAAGCAGACTCATAGATACAGAGAACAAATTGATGTTTGCCAGGGAAGGGGGCATGGGGGACTCAGTGAATAAGGTGAAGAAATTAAGAAGTACAAATTGGTAGTTCCAAAATAATTATTGGGATATAAAGTACAGTATAGGAAATATAGTCAATAATATTGTAATATGTAATAACTATGCATGGTGCCAGGTAGGTACTGGAAATATCAAGGGGAACACTTGGTAAAGTATAAGATTGTCTAACCACTATGCTGTACACCTGAAGCTAATACAAAATAATATTGAATGTAAACTGTAATTGAAAAGAATTTTAAAAATTAAAAACTACATTCTAGTATTAAGCTGAAAACTACAACTATACTAATAGTATTATAAGCTATAATGGCATTTTAGTCCCTGGGATATGGCATTTTAAATAATCATACTAGCCTCAAGAAAAATCAAACTTTTAAATTATGTTTTGTTCACATAAGTCACAAAAGCATTGGGAGAGAAAGATAGACTAAAACAAGTGTCATATTCTCATTTTTCATTTGTGAAGAGAGTAATTTGGCTCCATTTCTATCTGCTACATACAGTTAATGATCCATCGTCACTCTTTCCCAAAACTCTGTGCATACTGAGTTTTAAAGAGGAGACAGAAGAATAGCACCCCTTGAGTGTCTCAACCTAGAAATAACCCCAGATGCTCCAGAGCCTTCACTGTTGGGTAGCTGCTGGTGGGATAAGGCAATATTAGAACCTAGAACCGAGCCATGTATAAATTACTGAAGGCAGCCTCTGGCTCGAAGTAGTCCAAAAATTCTTTTCTTTTATAAAATATCATTTTAATATTAAATTCAAGTGTGATAGACACAGAATTTAAACTTGCCCCAAGCTACATGATAACCCATACCCCATCAAGATGAAATGAGACCAGCACATCCTGCCTGAATACATCTATAAGAAATATAAAAACAAATTATGCCCACTACAGCTCCTAAATTTTGGCACCAAAAGAAACTCCTACAACAGGAAAAAGTTCTTTTTTTTTTTTTTTTTTTATGTCAGTGCCTGGAACTGAGAGGCATGATTTAATTGCTTTGAGTTTCGAGGTTATTGCCTCCTTAGCTAGCATGTTTTCAGTCTTTGAGCCCAAGAAGAAGCCCAATACCAGTCACTCGTAACATTGACTTTTCCCCTCCTATTTATCCATTTGAAAAAAAAGTATGTATTGCTCAGTTGGTTGGAGGATCATCCCATATACCAATAGGTTGTAGGTTTGATTCCCAGTCAATCTCCAACTGGGCCATGTTCAAGAGGCAGCTGATCAATGTTTCCATGTTTCTCTCTCACATCAATGTTTCTCTCTCTCTCTCTCTCTCTCTCTCTCTCTCTCTCTCTCTCTCTCCCCCCCCACCCCCACCCCCATTCCTTTCTCTGAAAAAGAAATCAATAAACATATCCTCGGATGAGGATTTTTAAAAAAGTATTTATTGAGTATTATGTGAAGTTCTGCCTTCATAGAGGTTTGGTCTAATGAGGGAGACAGTTATTGCATAGAGATTCATACTTGATTCTCAAAAACTGATTACAGCCCTGAGAAAATTGAGAGGCACCATAAGAGAGCCTAACAGGGGTCCCAATAGGTCTCAGGGTCAGGGAAATTTTTTTTGAGAAGGGACATGTCAACTAAGACCTGAAGGACAAGTGAGAATTATTCCAAGCTGAGGGAAGGGAGGAAAAGGACCTACACATGACAAAATCTTGAGTCAGTAAAGAATGACACACATTTAAGGAACTGAAGGAAGAATAAAGTGGCTGGAGGTTAGTGACTAGAGTGAGGATAGTAGGAGATGTAGATGGAGAATGGCATAATGTAACCTTGGTAAGGAGTTTGGCTTTTTTCTGGCTATAGGGGGAAACAAAAGCTTTACATTTTAAGCTCTCCCTGGTTACAGTGTGAAGAATGGATTGGTAAGGGCTAACAGAGAAAGAAAACAGACTGGTACCTGACTTGGTAGTCTAGGAGAGAGAGATTAGCTTCAAGGATCATGGTTCTGATCAGCCGGAGAGCCAGGATGGTGAGATGGTGAAGAGCACGGACTCTGGAAACAACTCTGCCAGTATTACCTTGGAAATCTCAGTGTCTCAATTTTATCATCTAGAAATTGGGGTGAAAATAGCACTGCTAAAATATAATTTTCAAAAACAAATCATGACCCCTATAAATATAAAATAAGCACACATCAAAATTTTTTATTTAACTCATGAATTATTGAAGGAACCAGTAAGATGTTAAAACTAGTTTAAAGGAAAATTGAATTTATAAAAGTTTATATTTTCTACCAGACAGAATCATTCCCATTGACATGAACAGAAAATAATTTCCATCACTGTTGACAAGAAACATCATCTGTATCATCACCATTCCTCGAAACTTCTTACTCTATGAAGTTGTAAAACAGACTATCCAAAGACAAAGTCTCACTTCATGGAATTAGACAAGGCCTGAAAGTTGACCAGGCAATGCCAGCCTTCCATTGTGAAGGATGATCAGTCATCTCTTTGGCCCATTTCATAATGTTTCTGACAGTACCCACTCCTAGCAATGGTATAATGAGTTAATATATAGAAAGCGCTTGAAACATATCAGTAAACATTAGCTGTTGTTATTTTTCATTGATGTGGTGGTAGTAGAGATGGAGAAAAGTAAATGAATTTCTGATACATTTTTGAGGGATAATTGATAGAATTTGGGAATCATTTAGAAGTGAGCAGTCAGGGAAAATGAGGGGTCAAGAATATCTCCTAATGTTCTACTTGAGCAATTGGATGGACAGTAGAATCATGTGCTGTGATGGAATATAATACTGAGGAGGAAAATCGAGAGTTCAGTTTTGGACATTGTAAGTTGAAGATACCTTTGAAATATCAAAGTAAAAATGTCAAGCAGGAGAGAGTAAAATGTGCAGTGATCAAGAGCATAAGCCTTAGTAGCTATGTGACTGACTTATACTTCACTTTCCTCATTTCTATATGAAATGCAGACAAAAATAGTTCTTATCAGGTTGTTGTTAAGACTTAACTTTTATTTATAAAGCACTTAAAAAAACCCCTTGGCACATAATAAAAACTATATGTTTTTTGATAAATAGATTAATTATATTAAATTAGTGTTTACTCTTCTCAAAGAGTAAAATAGCTCCCTAGCCCAATCTTAACCCCCCCAAAAAAAATGTTTGGGTATAAAGCTCAGATAAATGGTCTAGACTAGAGATTAAATACATATGTCCTTCAATATCCATGGGGAGTTGGTTCTAGGACACCCCACAGAAAGCAAAATCTGTAGATGCTAAGTTCCTTACATAAAATGCCATAGTATTTATGTATAAGCTACACACATCCTCCTGTATCTTGCAAAGAATCTCTAGATTACTTAAAATACCTAATACAATATAAATGTTATATAAATTGTTGTTATACTGTATTATTTAGGGCATAATGACAAGAAAAAGTCTGTACATGTTTAGTACAGACATAACCATCGTAGGCCTAACTACATAGAACATGTCAGCAAAACTTAACTTTTTTTTTCCAAATATTTTCTGTCCACAGTTGGTTGAATCTGTGGGTGCAGAACCTGTGGATACCGAGTGCTGACTATACTTAGAAGTTACCCTGCTCTGGCTGGGTGGCTCAGTTGGTTGGAGAGTCATCCCCATGCACCAGAAGGTGGCAGGTTCAATTCCTGGTCAGGGCTCATACCTAGGTTGTGGGTGCAATCTCAGGGAATATACAGGAGGCAACTAACAGGTGTTTTTCTCTCACATGGATGTTTCTCTTTCTCTCTCTCTCTCTCTCCCTCCTTCCCTCCCTCTCTCCTTTCCTTGTTCTCCAAAATCAATACACATATCTTTAGGTGGCCCTGGCTGGTTTTGTTGGCTCAGTAGTTAGAATGTTGGCCCGTACCTGGGTTGCAGGTTTGATCCGTGGCCCCAGTCAGGGTTATTCGGGAGGCAATCAATTGATGTGTCTCTCTCACATCAATGTCTGTCTGTCTGTCTGTCTCTCCCTGCGCCCCCACTTCCACTCTATCTAAAAACCAGTGGAGCCTGGCTGGTGTGGCTCAGTGGCTGAGCATCAACCCATGCACCAAGAGGTTGCCAGTTCAATTCCCAGTCAGGATACATGCCCAGGTTGTGGGCCAAATCCCCAGTGGGGGGCATGCAGGAGGCGGCCAGTCAATGTTCTCTCTCATCGATGTCTCTATTTCTCTCTTCCTCTCCCTTTCTCTCTCTCTCAAATGAATAAAGAAAAAAAATTAAAATAAATAAATAAAAAAAATAAAAACCAATGGAAAAGTATCCTCAGGTGAAGATTAAAAAACAAAGTTACCCTCACATTGGTAGTATTTGAAAGCAAGAATCATTGACAAATACATCAAAAGACAGCACCAGACTGAGCCCTGGGCACTGCAGTATTTAGAGTTTGAGGAGGGAAGAAGGATCTAGAAAGGGAGACTGATAAGGAAGTGACCAGAAAAGAAAATCAGGAGAATGTGGTGTCATGTAAATCAAGAGGGGAAAGTACTTCAAGGATAAAGGTGAGGTCAGTCATGTTGGGTACCACTGGGAACACGGTAGGTGAGTACTGTGTTTGTTGGGAATAGCAGACAATGTGGGGCCACTACTGTTAGAAATTGATTATTAGCTGTTGTTCTGTAGCCTTTTCTCTTACTGTTTAAGAATAACAATCTTTGATGGTCAGTGAGGTCCCTCCTTTAGTAAGTCTCTAATATTTTATCTGGAGCCATGTCAGAGAAAGCAAGTTCAGAACTGCAAGTTGAGTTTAATAAAGACTCAAATTTGGGGTCCTAGCCCTTAAAAGAGCCAGTAATCTGACTCATTGGAACTTTGAGAGAACTCTGATTCCCTGCAGCATTTCCTCGTGGTATAAAGTCTCTGAAAGGAAAATGTGGTCTTTAATGCAGTCTGCCTTTCTTCTCTCACTTCTAGCACTGAGCATTTCTGCAAGAAAGCCATTGAGACATTCTTGCAGAGGCAAACTGCCCCTCAAAGAACACAAAAGGACATCATTATCCTAAGAAAATAAAGTCCACTACTTGAAAATGTCACTTAAATATAGCTCTTCCAATGCACCTAGTGTGTTTTGGAATTAGGTCCTTCTTTCTTTTTTGTTAATCCTCACCCGAGGATATTTTTCCATTGATTTTCAGATAGAGTGGAAGGAAGGGAGAGAGAGAAAGAGAAAGAGAGACAGTAATTGGTTGCCTCCCACATGACCCTGACTCTGACTGGGGTCGGGGATAGAACCTGCAACCCAGATATGAACCTTTGACCAAGAATCAAACCTGAGACCCTTCGGTCCACAGGTTGATGCTCTAACTGCTGAGCCAAACCAGTCAGGGCTGTTTTATTCATTCATTCATTCATTCATTCATTCATTCATTCATTACTGGTTAGTGCCATTATACAGGGAAGTCACTAAATATTTTTAATCAAATAGTTATATTGGTGGCTGCATCAAAATTGTCATTTGTTTTCTTCTTCTAATTTCTAGGATCATTCTATTCTTCTTAATATTACTAGGTCACCTGGCAGTGCTGAAGACCCTCACAAACCTGGCATGATATTTATGGATTTGGGGAACCTATGAAAAAAAAGTGGTACTATCAGCCCAGCCAGTGTGGCTGAGTGGATTAAGCGTAGTCCCATGCAACAAGAGGTCACCTGTTGGATTCTGGTCAGGGCACATGCCCGGGTTGTGGGCTTGATCCCTAGTAGGGGGCATGTAGAAGGCAACCGATTGATGTTTCTATCTCCCTCTCCCTTCCTCTCTCTCTAAAAGCAAAAAAATAAAAAATAAATAAAAAATGGTACTATCAGATGTTTTGTGCAATGGTGTCCTGGACAACTTTGAAAATTTTTGCTTGGAGACTTTAGTATGAGCTGCATAACTAGCATGAATTGTTTGCTAACAACAGCAGATGAGAAATATTTTCATAATTCCATATTCAAATCAAATATCCTTGAATAAAGATCTTTCATAATAAGTGAGATTCTCATTTATTTGGAATGATTTAGGTATGGTTCTATGGGACTGCAGAGGCATATTTGGGTAAATGTTCTCTGAAAGCTTTAATGCTTTAGTTATATTTTTAAATAATCATTTTAAGGTTGGCTTGGTATGATGGGTTTTACAATTCTAAAATTCCTTAAGGGATTCAGTTAAAGAGTTGCCTCCCCTTTGTAGCATTCCAATGGGTTTGTTTGTTTACTTATTTTAGAGAGTTTTTAAAAATCTTCCCTTCTAATTTCATTGAGAGACACTAAATAACTAAAAAGTTTTAGTTATTTAGGTCTTTTGAGCTCATGTAAAATTGAGACAGATGGAAGAAGGTGTTTCCCTTTCCCTTTTCTAAGTTTCTTCCTCACACAGCAGCAGTTTTCTTTCTCATGCATCCAAATGCCTCTTCCTTCCAGAGGCTAAATGTCCAACTTCATCTTAGGTAACTGCACCTTTTCCTAAAGATTTTACTTGTGAATATCTCAAGGATTTCCCAGAATCAGGAGAAGAACCAGCTTTTCAAAACTAAAGAAAAAGAATAAAGGAAGGAAAATTGTGTTAAAATTCAGATGAGGCACTATGGAATAACATCATCACCCATAAAGTATGGTGATTTTTTGCCCCCAAATAACACATTTAGCTAAAATACTTTCAAGTAAATTTGAGGTACAATTACTTATACAATATTTTACTTTTTCAATATACTACTTTTCACATCCCTCAGTGGCCACTAGTTAAATGATACATTTTTATAAAGAGAAAAAAAGAAAAAAAGACCCATGATTCTCATGCAAATATAAAATAAACATCTGTTGAAGATTTTATTTACTTCATTAATGTTATAACCAATTCAAAGGGAATTTAAAAGAACCATATGTATTTTGGCAAATTAGACTGCAGAAATAAATTTACAAATAGACACAAAATGTGTCTATCCACAGGGCAACAATCAATGCATTCCACTAAACATAATTAATCTGCATTTCTATGGGAAACAATCATTTGTGTTATCAGTTTTCTACAATTTATGGAGTGGTAAAATAACTCACAGTCAATGAAATATTGAAATAACTAGGAAAGAGTCACTTAAAAAGATATCCAGTAATCTTTTGGGTGCATTTTAAAGTTATTTTTTCTTCATTTTTTAATTACATTTATTGAGGCATCATTTGTTAATAATATTATATCAATTTCCATTGTAAAGTATTATCATACGATATAACAATCTGTATACTCCATTGTGTGCTCACCACCCAAAATCTAGTCTCCTTCTATGACTATATATTTGACTCCTTTTACCCTCTTTGTCATCCCAGCCACTTCCCTTCCCCTCTGGTAACCACCATACTGTTGTCTGTGTCTGTGAGTTTGTTTTGTTTATTCATTTGTAACTTTTTGTTTTATATCTCACATCTGAGTGAAATAATATAGTTCTTTTCCTTTTCTGTCTGATTTATTTTACTTAGTATGATACTCTCAATACCCATCCATGTTGTGGCAAATGGTAGTAATTTCTTTTTTATGACTGAGTAATATCCCATTGTATATATGTACCACATCTTCTTTATCCAATCATTCATCAAAGGACAATTAGGTTGTTTCCATGCCTTGGCTATTGTGAATAATGCTACAATGGACATAGGGGGATTGATTGATTAATTGATTGATATTTTCGAATTTCTCAGGTTTATACCCAGAAGAGGGATTGATGGGTCATATTGTAGCTCTATTCTTAATTTTTTTGGAGGAACTGCCATACTGTTTTCCATAGTGGCTATACCAGTTTACATTCTCACCAGCTGTGAATGAGGGTTCCCTTTTCTCTAATCCTCTCCAGCACTTGTTATTTCTTATTGATAACAGCCATTCTAACAGGTGTGAGTTGCTATCTCATTGTGGTTTTGATTTGCATTTTCCTTATAACAAGTGATGTTAAGCAATTTTCATATATCTGTTGGCCATCTGTATGTCTGTCTTCCTTGGAAAAGTGTCTAGTGAAGTCCTCTGCCCATTTCTTAATTGGATTATTTGGTTTTTGTTACTCAGTTGTATGAGCTTGTTATATATTTTGGATATTAGCCCCTTATTATAGGTATCATTTGAAAATATCTTCTCCCATTCCCTTGATTGCCTTTTTGTTTTGTTGATGGTTTCTTTTTCTGTACAGAAATTTTTTTGTTTGATGTAGTCCTCTTCACTTTTTCTTTTACTTCCCTTGCCTTTGGGTCTGTGTGTCTGTTATTCTGCCAATACCATACCTCTTTGATTATGTCACCTTGTAGTATAGTTTGAAGTCAGGGAATGTGACGCCTTTGGCTTTGTCCTCTTTTCTCAGGATTGCTTTGACTATTCGGGGTCTTTTGTGTTCCCATACAAATGTGAGGATCTTTTCTTCTATTTCTGTGGCAAAGGCCATTGGGATTTTGATAGGGATTGCATTGAATCTGTAGATTGCTTTAGGTAATATGGACATTTTAACAATGTTAAAGCTCCCAATTCATAAACCCAGAATATCTGTCCATTTCTTTGTGTTCTCTTCAATTTCTTCAAACAGTGTCTTGAAGCTTTCAGTGTACAGGTCCTTCACTTCCTGTGTTAAGTTTATGCCCAGGCATTTTATCCTTTTTGTTGCATTGTAAATGAAATTGTTTCCTTCATTTCCCTTTCTTATATTTCATTGTTGGTATATAAGAACACAACAGATTTTTGTATATTGTATCCTGCCACTTTAATGAATTTGTTTATTGTTTCACATAGTAGTCTTATATAATTTTTAACTACACTATTGCGTGTATTCCCTCCTCTCTCCTCACTCTGGTATTATGCCACCACTCTCATACTCAAATATTCGCCAAAAGAAAGAGGGAAACAAAATCCACAACCCCTGTCAACTTATAACTCAGATGTAATAAGATTGAGAACTAAAACAAAGTTGAGTATTCCTAATGTGATTTCCTGCACCTTTTGATTTGCATTTTGAAACCAGAGCATGCCAGCATGAAAATGACACACCTATAAAACTACTCTTATTTTGAATAACCCCAATGATTTTTAAACAGATATGAAGTGAGAAAGGAGAAGAGAGGAAAGAGGGAAGAGAAGAAAAGGAGAAGTTAAATATCTTAGCTACAGACCATATAATAGTACATTACAATCAGAGCTAGGCTCTGGCTAAGATTTGCAGTGACATGAGACTAATTAACCAAGAGTGAATTGGTTCTGTTTAACATTAAATTAGTAAAGTAATTGTTTTTATTATTTTAGACCATGCTTCTGACTCCATAATAGCCACTAACAAACTAAAACAATTTGGGATTTTACAAGTAAATTTCATTATCACTGTTTTCTATTTCATGAAAAGGACTATGGTAATAACTAATTAAAGAATAAGATTTTTGTTAACAAAATGAACAATTAAGCTTGGAAATTGGAGACTAGACAGAAGCATAAATCATTTATTTGCTAGGATTTTTAAAAATTTCCTGGAAATGGAAAGATTAAATTCAGAAATCATATTAGTCCTTTCTGAAGTTTAAGCCTATCTTTTATTTATTTCCTTTTCTTTTTCTTTATTGATTTTAGAGAAAGAGGAAGGGAGAGGGAGAGAGAGATAGAGACATCGATGAGAGAGAACACTGATTGGCCGTCTCTTGCATGCCCCCCACTGGGGATCGGGCCCACAACATTGGCATGTGCCCTGACTGGGAATTAAACAGATGACCTCTTGGTGCATGGGTCAATGCTCAACCACTGAGCCACACCAGCAAGGCTTAAGCCTATCTTTTAAAGAACTCACTTATCTAGCCATTTTTTTATTCATCCCACAATAGTGCTAACAAAAAGAATTTTTAAATTACCCAAATTAAACTTCAATAATAAGAACTTTTTCACTGTACACTTATACTTGTACATCAAAATGATTTTTTAAATACCTATTGACTCTGTTTTAAAATCCCATTTTAAAGGTTCTAACTCAACAAGTACCATTCAAATTGAGTCATCTACACATTACCTTTAAACCTCCTAGTTCACTTGCCTGCCCTCTCACTGACCTTGCTTCCTCCCACTTGTGGCCAGAAAGCTCAAGATTGTAAATACAGAGTTGAGAGATCTAAGGGTGTGGGGGAAAGTTTCGTATGAAAAGGTTATTATTCATTTGGCCATTTGCACTATTATGTATTTTTCTTTTGAAATATAATCTTCTGGCTTCAATGAGAGAGAATATATCATATCATACAGTGTATGCATTAGAGAAATTAAGATGACTGCTAGAAGACAGACCCACTTAAAAGCCAAATTGTTTTTAATTGGTGTGAACTTGATGAAGACCTTAGGATAGTGGGTTGGGAGATAAGCCAATAAGGCTATTTGACAGTTGATAAGACTCTGTCTTAAGAGATATAAAACAGGTGTTTATTGTTTTTGCTATTAACCCTAAATGTTCAGGTGGTCAAAATACACACACACACACACATACACACACACACACACACACATACTTATTTTCATTTTTCATTTAGATGCTGCTTTAAAATAAATGTTCTGACCATCACATTGAGTTATGGGGCTTCAGTAGCAAGTCCTTTCTATTTTGTGAGCTTTTGGTGTATCTTCTTGGTCCTGGAAAGAGATCAAATACAAAGTGATTCACATTATAGACAAGGAGAGCTGAGTGTTTAGTTTTTTCGTCATTTATATCCTAGAATCCATCTGGGACTCACTTTAGAAGATAAAACAGATCAATTTAGCTACTTATCATTCTTATCATCGTATATATGTGGGAAAAGATGGAAAGTAAGACCTAAAATAAGTTTGGAGATTATTTACAAATCTCAGTGTGTTTGGCATCTCCACTAAATGTTCTGTAGCAGAAGTTGGTAAACTGCAGCCCACAGGCCAAATTCAGACCGTTCCACCACCCTTCCCAACCCCTCAGCCCCCCAGTTTTTGTAAATAAACCTTTATTGGAACTCAGCTGAACCCAATGTTTACATATTGTCTATGGCTGCTTTCACACTATGTTGGCAGAGTTGAGTAGTTGCAACAACAAAGACCTACAAACATGGCCCACAAAATCTCAAGTATTTTCTATCTGGCCCTTTACAGCAAAAGCTAGCTGATCCTTGTCGTTTCGTAACAGTCACTGAAGAGGCTATGATGAGTGATGGAACAGTAATTCTGGCTGCATAGGAAAGCTAATAGGGTACAGTTCATTTCGAGAGCTTGTCATCTTTTTGTATTTGAAAACAAAATTCAGCACCACATTATTGAAGAAGCATTATTCATCACATTATGACCAAGTTGGCAGACTTATCATTTGCTTTTGGGTTTTTCTTGTATACAGAATTGTTTAGTATTTTGCATTAGTTTTGCATTTTGCTTTGTGTCTACACCTGGGTGTGAAATTCAGTGTTTGTATATTTGTCATGATTCTTGTTCCAGAAGCCAGACAGATATATGTATGTGTAAGAAGAGGGTTAAGATTATTTTGATTGCAGATTTTGGTTTTATTTTTTCTAAAAAGTTCCAACAGGTGGCATTATTAAAGAGAAAGAGACTTTTTAACCCTTTAGGATACTGTTTTCCCCCAGGTTCTCTAGGTTCCAGAAGATGAAGTCAAAAATTCCAAAACAAGACAGGGAGGTGACATTGTGATGAGAATTTCTTGGGAATCATTCTGGGTGGCCCTTCCCCGTCATCCTCCTTCCTGACGAGGCTGTATGTGACTCTCACTCTCTCCTAGGGATGGCTCCTCAAGGATCACATATGTCAGACCCTCCCTAAAGGGACTCCTTCGTGCCGCAGACATCACCCTAGATCCCCCTGCTCCATACACAGCCCAGGCTCAGGCCCAGGAAACATATTTATTGTGTTCCTTCCAGTTTGAAAACTTGGATTGACTTTCTGTTAGAATTTCAATTTCCCTAAACTAGATATGAACCATTTGCACTTGCTAGGATTGAATGCTGTAAACGTCTTATCAGTTCTTTACTTTTCTGCCAAAGTCAAGGTTCAGGAGCCAGGTTTGCATGCCTCCTCAGCACGACTCCCTGTGAGACAGCAGTGGGATCGTGGAAAAATAAAAAAGTTGTATTCCAAAGTTCTTTCTCCAGATTATTTTACTAACTTTTTGAAAATGTTAGCGGTTCCCTCTGGGCTTTTTCCCTAGGCCCCTCTCAAGTTCATTGCAGTTACGGCCATTGTTGATTAGTGGGAGGGGTGCAAAAAGCCTTTTTGGGGAATTTGGATGTTGTTCTACATTCTAGAGAAACTCAGAGAGAAACCAAGTTCTTACTAGTGTGGCTTCTCTCTCGGTCGGGAGGGAGGCTGCCGAACAAG